>JAPQWV010000006.1:26064666-27403333 GCA_027422505.1 Craterostigma plantagineum | reverse complement strand
AGGGTCCGGCCAGAAACTTTGTGAAGCATAAGGCCCGCGACGCATGCGGCTCACGGGCAGGACCGAGCAGCGCGCATGGCAAGGTGCGCTGACTCAACCTCGGTGGACGAGGTAGCGGTGCGCGAGAGGGCACGCACATGGGGGCATTTGCTTGGTGGAATGTCCCGCCTGGCTATCGGCTTAAGGTGAACGGGCGCACATGGGGGCATTTGCTTGGTGGAATGTCCCGCCTGGCCAACGGCTTAAGGCGAAGGGGCGCGCACATAGGGGTATTTTCTTGGTGGAATACCCCGGGCATTTGTTTGGTGGAATGCCCTGTCTGACTAGGATCTGGCCAGATCTTGCGAAGAACACGGCCCGCGTCGCATGCGGCGTGCGAGCAGGACAGAGCAGCGCGCGGGGCAAGGCGCGCTGACTCAACCTCGGTGGGCGAGGTATGCGGTGCGCGAGGGGACGCGCGCGGCACTCGACAACAGCGCGCGCGCAAGATGGAAACTGCGCGCAGCTCTCAGGCACAAGTTGGCATGATGTGCGCGCACGGGGCGCGACACTTGGGCAGGACGCCGACGACATTGGGGCATGGCGTGCGCGAATCGGGGCGGAACATGTACGACATTGATGTGCGTCGCGCGCGGCCCTTGGGCGGGACGCGCGCGGCATTAGGCCATGGTGTGCGGACACTGGCACTGGCTTGGTGCAGCGCCTAACAATGTGGGCGACATTCTTGGCCAAGTGCCAAGATGGCTCGGCCTGCCTGGCCCGGCGAGCAGTTGCGACAGTTTCCAGTGCGGTTTGGCTTAGCTTGGCGAGCAGTTTCCAGGGCAGTTGGCTTGACCTGGCGAGCAGTTCCAAGACTCAGCCTAGCTGAAAACCTCCCTGAGCCAGCAAGCAAGAAACTGCCTGGCGGCTGGCAGTTTCAGCCCGCAAAGGAACCTCCCCCGGAGCAGTTCCAGCCCATTCGAATCAGCCAACTGTAGGCTTGTTGTGTCTATAATTAGATTATGTTGCCTTGTATTTTAGGCATCCGGAAAGTGCTGTAAAGTGTGTTCTTTGTGAGTCCTTGTATCTTTTGTGGAATAAAGAGAAAGGCTGGCAATGCCCGTAAATCATTGTGTTTGCTTTACGCGTTCAAACTAAAGTAAATAATACAGGCGCACTTAGCACAAAACACGAGAGTTCTGTGGGAAATGATTCGAGTGAATGGATCAATAGAAGGGCTGACTAACTTGTGGGGACGAGTTAGGCCGCACGAACCTTGGAACACTTAGAAAAATTCTAAGTCACTTGGGAGGGGCGTGGCACCTACCATATAAGAGCATCTCCACCCGTACGGTAAAACGCAAAATATGGAGTAAAATTATTCCAATGGAATCCATAACCCAAACCCAAAATGGGTTTCATACATTCTCTTTCCTAATTTAATCGCATATATGCGTTTCAACTGCCATTTGCGTTTGATATTTAACAATTGCAAAAAAGTCCCTTTTTGTTTTGAGTTTTCTGAAGAAAGCACAGACACAGGTGAACGAAAGCACAGACACGTGAACAGATCGTGGATGTTGGCTTGTCAAGACTCACGTTTTGCTGATGCAGCAGGCGGTGGCTAGGGTTTTGGGTTGAGGTGGGCCGCGACGAGTTCGAGGATGAGCCACCGCGTCGGCGTAGTACGCCGAGAAGGAGATGCAGCACTTTGCCTCCTTGGGCTTTGGGTGCTTCATATTGCAATGACCTTCCACGTGGCGATGGCGGCCGTGGTGGCGTCGATTCCGCTCGGATCTAGGAACTGCGAGGGGTCCACGCGCACCGGCGGGCCGCACTTGTAGCTAGGGTTCAGCCGCCCTTGGATCTTCCAATTTTGGGGCGGATTGAGCGCCGTATGGTTCAGATCCGGCGGAAGCTTGAAGACCTCTAGCTGAAAATAGCCCTAGCCTTGGTCTCATTCATGGTCTTGGGCAGAAGCGTGCCGTTCTTACAGCAGTAGGGAAGCCGTCCTACGTTGTCGTCGTTCTCATTCTCAGGGGCAAGGTCGGCGATGGTGGGCTTCTTTTGACAGCTCATGGCGTTGGAGAAGTCAAAGTCCTTGTAGTAACGTCCTTGAGGGTCGTAGATGCACTCTGATGGGTCCTTCTTGGTGGTGGCCGTGAAGAAGTTGAGTTATTATTGCTGTTTTTTATCAAGAGGAGCTTTTGTCCTTCTGAGGCTTTTTTTCTTCCTTTCGATTAAAGAAAGATTACAGTCAAACTAATCATAGTATAAGGTGTAAATAAATATAGTTTTACATGTGTTCTTGAAGGTTGTGTGAATGGCACGTGTCTTGGAAGCTTGGCTATGGTAAACTTCAGCCACGCAAGGCTGAAGGACTGAGCAATTGCCAATGACGCATGGATTCAGGAATTATATTTTCTCAATTTTTAAAAGTGTCGTAGTCTAACTTGTAGAATTTTAAATTATATGGGTAATATAAAAAAATTGGTAGAAGAAAATAATACGGAAATGATTGTTTGAGTTTGAGAATTGGTTTGACGGTTGGAGATAAATTACTGCATTTTGAGTTTGGGGATGAGTTTGAGTTTGCGAATGAGTTTGTAGGTTGGAGATGGTCTAATAGCACCTTATCCACAAAGTCAATCAAATCAAATCTTTCCTAAATATAATATCCAATCGGCATAAGGAAAGATATTAATTCAATATTTCGCATTAATTCAGTGGAAAGCATGCACATAGTCGTAGATGTGATTTTCGTCAGGAATAACAGATTTTAAGCAGATATATCACTTTCCATATATAAACAACATTTTTTCCTTTTATAACTCGGTAGGATATCTCATGCATTATTTTCATATATAGCGCAGGACGATATATCCTAACACATGGACTGTCTATAACATGTGATCACATAATCTCATCAACAAATCACAAACTCATATGCGAATCAAATATTCCACAATTTAATCAGTTTAAGCTCATATATAATGCACGGTCGAATATTATCATGAACTTAGACGTTATATTAATCACAAATCGAATTGCTTAATAAATAGACCTAACGTCATTACAATTACATCGTTCATCAAAACTCTCTAACACTCATGGACCAAAAAGGTCAACATTCTCCCCTTTTTTATGATGACATGTAATTGATGCAGCACAGAAGCATGTAAGCATATTCGATAATGCAAGTCCTAACGCATATGTCTAAGTGTTCCATAATCACAAAGCAGAGCATATGATATTTCCTAATCACAGATCATACATATTCGCTCCCCCTGCCTAGGTGCAGTTATCTATATGACATGTGGATATATATCATGAATGAATATGCCCCCTGTCTAAGTACAGATATCTCATGTCATACTCAGTGATATATCATGAATGCAAACTTTAAGTTACCAGTAATTGTGCTCCCCTGCCCAAGTGTACATTTTCCAAACATGATTCAAGCAACAGATAATTATCGCAGCATGCACTTAGCACTTGTCAAGAAGTCTTACACACATTGATCAACACAATTAAGTATCAGAGTAACATTATATCAGAGCAAAATATCACGCATTGCAATGTAAAGACATCAGAGATATATCATAAGATCGGAGCATAATATCAAGCATCGCATAAGAGCATCACAGATATATAAAAATGCAGCTATTCCATTCGTGAGTGCACATTGCAGATATTCCATGTAAAGCGTTCAAGCATTACAAACATATTAGTGAAGTCCAGAAATTTTACCAAGCGACATTAGTTTGCTCCCCCTGTCTAATTGATGTTATTCCAAATGTCCAAAGCATAAATTCAAGGTTCCACATAGAGCATAGGTAGATATCATATAGGCAAAAGTCAGAATTCACACATAATGAAGTTCCTCTTGCATATGTGCAGATATTTTCATGCAAGTTCAGTCAGCACACATAAGCACTTAAGATATATCATAGGCGCATAAAAAATTATTCATACAAATTCAGTCAGCACACAATATCATCAAGATATATCATAGGCTCATAATAGGAATATTGCACGCACATTATTACGAATATCTGAGACAGTTCTTAGGCGCATACATCTTCATTACTCAGACTTCTCCCCCTTCAGCATCAAAAAGGGTATACTAACACTTTAAGGCCGTAAACTTAGCGCAAAATAACTAAGAAGAATGAGAATGGCAGAAGGAATAACTTATCAGAAAACGTTCTCAAGGCTGGAATCACTATTAGATCTGGCATATATCAAAGATTTGTTCAGCTCCCTGTGATCTTATCAGAACTCTTAAAAGCTGGTATAACTTGGATGATTTTCAAGAAGAGAAACTGCGAAGTTCGAAATCTGAGGTAAGGAAGGAAGAAGTATCGAGTGGCCTCATTCAAAAAAATGGGCAGTTATCCAAGATATAGTTTTCCAAAAATGAGATAGGATAAACTCGGCTCAAATGGAATTAAGAAGATTTGGTGTCCAAACCGAATTTGAGTTTCACAACAAAGTGAACCGCCGGTCAGATATTGCAGACTGGTCTGATGTTATCTCATTTAGGTAAGGAAAATATTATCAAAGGCTTAACAAAAGATATTTTGAATATCCGAATTTCCTAAAATAACTTATCGGCTGAAAAGAGATCTCAAGGTAGGATAAATTGTGAAATTCAACCTAACATAATCACACTTTAAGATAAGGTCTAAAGGATTCGAATTCCTAAAATAATATGGATTGCTAAGAGATGATCTCAGAAATGGATAACTATGAATTTCTTCCTAAAATAACGCGATCACACTTAAGGATAAACTAGGACTGAAAGGAGTATCAGAATAGGATTATTGGGAATAACATAATCACAGTTCCGAGGAAAAAATATGGAGATTCGAGATTCCTAAAATGATATTGATGGCTAAGGAGAGATCTTATACATGAACGGCTACGAATCTTTTCCTAAAATACTGAAATCACATCTAAGGCTAATGGCATATAAGATCTATAAGATCCGAGGTATTATTCTAAGGGCTGAATGAATATCTTAGAGTAGGATTTCTTTCTAAAATAACATAATCAAAGTTCTAAGGAAATATTTGGAGATCTGAAATTTCGAGAATAATATAGAAGGCTAAGAATGATCTCAAAATCGGAGGCTTCGAAATTTTTTGGAGGACATTCCTTGTTGGAATAAGCTTGTACCGCCCATTATGATACATTGCGATAGTATGACTGCAATTGGTAGGGCGCAGAATAGTATGTATAATGGTAAATCTTGACACATACGTCGAAGACATAATACCGTACGACAACCGATCTCTAGTGGAATAATCTCTATTGACTACGTGAAGTCTAAAGAGAATATAGCAGATCCTTTGACGAAAGACATTGCTAGGGATCAGCGCTATAACGCAGTAAGGGGAATGGGGCTTAAAAACCACACACCCAAGAACAAGCTCGGTGGTAACTCAACCATGATGAGTAGAGATCTCACAAACTTAGTTCAATGAGACAACTAAGCTGAGTGTAGTTCAGTAGCTTACTTGGAATTTTTTTTAAGAAGCTCGTTCTCATAAGTTGTCCAAGTAATTAAATGAAGACGTGTGGTAAAGGGTAAGTAATTTTTGCTTTTAATGATGGCTATACTTGATGGTGGAGTATTTCGGGATACTCCAGGATTAAAGTCCTAATAGTCGGTCACCTATAAAGTGAGAAGTGGGGCCGTTTCATTGTTAACACTTATGAATCCAAGATATGATCCAAGGCCGAAATTGACACAACGTGAGAATCGAAAGAAATCAGATTTGTCATTGTGTGTACGTTGTTGTCTTAGTTTACACAAAAGCTGTTAGTTCAAGACATCATGTTCACTAAACAGCGAGTAAATTCGATTGCGTTTCCTTAGAGAATGTTCAAAGCCACAAGCTACCTATCTCGATGCAGTGACGAGTCGTTGAGTTTTTTTTGCAAGAGTCAGCATGCATTGCACTTGCATTAATTTTCATTCATGTTGGGAATTATTGGTTTTAAGCCAAATGGGCTTTGGGTCCAAATGGGTATTAACCCATTAATTAAATCAGTTTCGGTTTTTATTAAATCGGGAAGCCATCAAATGTCGAAACGAGAAATCGTTGAAAGATTACGAATCTATGTTTCAAGGAGAATCTGACGAATATTAATAGGCTAAAACTGAATTCGGTGAATGAGAAATTAATTTTCGAAGTTGGCCCAATAATGATTAAAAATGGTTGATAGTGTTTAAGCGGTGAATTAAGTGTCCCGCATTAGTTAGACACTAAAAAAATCTTCACCATATATATAGAAACCCATGTGGGTTTATTCAAAAAGGACTTGCCATGTGGATGTGCTTAAATGAGCTTAAGTGGGCTTAGTGGGCTTGAGAAACTTGTGTGAGTTTTGGCCCAAGTAATAGCCCGGTGCGAGTCGGTGTCTCGCACCGACGAGCACCTGGCACCGAGCCCGTGCCCTTGTTCGAGCCCGTGGCCGTGGCCGAGGCCGAGCCGTGCCAAAGTGCGCAATGGGCGCTTTGAGGCGTGCACTTTGCACTTCGCACTACGCATCAGAGCGAGGAGCATTGAGGAGCTTACTTAAATTTTTTGTAACATCCCGTCCCATACCGGGTGTCACTGTAGCATCCGTCCCTATCGGGACCTGTAGGATTGGGCCCATCACACTCTGACTGATAGTCTGGCCCCACTGTACCACCATTTAACCTTTCAGCGTGTTTTGTCCTCACTCACACGTACCCTGGGCAAACTTCCCAGGAGGGTCACCCATCCTAAGATTGCTTGCTTCAAGTCAAGCATGCTTAACTTCGAAGTTCTTTCGGAAGAAAATTATTTGGTCCCATCAAGAATACCAACCAACAAGGCAAATTCGTTACAATAATAAGAAAACACACTCACACTCACAACAGTTTGAATCTATCCCAGAAATTATAGAGACTGTTTCATTATCATGATCTACTTATGTTGTAAATAACTTCAGAAACCAGACATTGATTTCGTGTTACTACCGTCTTGTGCACCCGTCACCGTGAATCTTGGGATGCTGTAATAGTTATCATGCGTAGGAAGCGTATTGTATCTATGCGAATCACCGATTAGACTGAAATAACAATGGAAAGAACACATCAGATTCAGAAGCCTGGAGAAAAGCCCAAGAAACAGCATTCTCCTACTTTTTTGAACAATAGTTACGACCATGTTTCTGTATTCTAGTAGTTGATATACCTTGAAGTATTAGAGAGGTGGTTATGGTTCTCATCACTTATGATTCCATTTGATATAGACCGTGTTGTCGAATCGGGCAATTCATCAGAGAAGTACCTCCTTCTGATCAGCTGAAATATGACTTTATGCATCAGAAATTGAAGCCAAGAGATGGATTAAAGCATCAACAAGGGATATGAACTACACAAAGTTACCATTCGAAAAAATTTCATCAGCGCTTCCTTGTCGTATCTAGCTTCCTTTGCAGCCTATAGCAGAGGTAGATAGAAGTATTGCAGGCCTTAGGGGTAGTCACCATTAAAGTATTCATTTTCTACTGATATAACTGAAAACAGACTTACTGATATTAGGCCCCCACTGCTTGGGAAGCTCTCGGTTAAAGGGAGTTCTTCGGTCGAAGGAAGCAAACCTTGTTTCTCGACCCACTGACGAGCCACATCTACGAGATTTCCACTGCTACCTCGACTTTTGTCTTTCGAAGCAATGTCTGCCTTATTACCAATGACGATGCAAGGGACGGGAAGCCCGCCGGGCCCACTAGATGCTAGAGGAGCCAAGAACGTCCCGGTCGACGCGATCTCAGCAGCCCACTTGTACAGACTAGTCTTCGTCCTTCTTTGGGAAAGATCGTGGACAAATATGACGCCTAAGAGCATCAAATTTCAAGCCATGTAAGAAAATAAGAGAAGTTAGATGGGGCTTCTCATCAGTGGTAAGGGAAGGAAGGATCACAAGAATCTCTGATGCATTTCTAACCGTTGATTTGAGAGTAGAACAGCGGTCGACAATCTTTATAACGCTCATGGCCCGATATTTCCCAGAGTTCGACGAAAAAATCTCCATCGATATCACTCCTGCTGCTGTTACATGAGCTGCCATGACTTACCCAGGTTGTGTGCTGCGAAGAATAACAAAAGGAACTCACATGCGCATTCATTCATCCACTAGGAGGTAATTAGTTAACTAATTTATACGATGAAAATCTTGCCTTCACACTGACAGCGCAGCCAACGGTTTGAGAAGGTCGAGCTATGGAAGAACCCTTCATGATGAGATGAACAAGGGAAGTTTTTCCCACGCCTGAATTTTGATATTGGCAGTAAGTTAGAGCTTAGAGACTAACGTTAGCGCATGAAGAAGCCAAGAACGGTGACGAGAATGAAGATCATTACAGCAAGTGAGAAAATTCATAACAACATTGGCAGACCGAAGCTTTACCTGAGTCACCGACGACAAGCACTCTGACCTGCCCCGAAGGAGAATCGTCGTTGAGATCCTTTTGATCTCTTTCCCTTTCCCTCCAAAACATTTTTGCCGAGCTCAAACAATTAAAAAAATAGAATCAAATAACTACGATGATCCCTGCTCTACAATGAAAATCAACCCAAATTTTCAAGCAGCTGACGCATTGGAATGCGCTCTCGTCTACGATCAAATAAAGCGAGTAGATGGAGAAGAACGATCCAATCGATCTTGTAATGATGGCATGGCTTGGCTAAAGAGTTGCTAATTTATTTTTCTTCTTTTTGGGAGCTAAAAGATATACCTGAAAGTTTAGCGGTAAATTGGGAAATATTTCTCTGGGGCAAAATTATAAAAATGAGTCACTAAGTATACCGTTTTTTTATTTTGTCACGATGTTTGTCAGTTACAAAATTAGTACTAATTATGTATATAGTAACAAAATTGGATCACTAGTTACAAAACTAGGTCAATAAGTATGTTTATAATAACAAAACTAGGTCACTATGTATGTATATAGTTACAAATTTGGGTCACTAAGTATGTATATAATGAGAAAAAAAGAAGTCAGTGACCCAATTTTATTTTATATACGTACTTAGTGACCTTATTTTATAACTGACAAATATAGTCATCCAAAATAAAAAATTGACTTTAGTGATCCATTTTTATAATTTTCCCTCACGGCTACGTTTAGTTTGCTGATAAGAAAAGCATATATAATTTTTATCCTAATAATAATCTTACCTAATCTTGTCTTTTATCTAATATGGCAGTTTAGTTTCCACTTTTGATAACATTGCCTCGTATTACTATCTTGTTTAGTTGACAAGATAAAAAAGTATTATCTTATATTTAAAGGCGTAAATTTACGAATTTAACCAAAGTAAAACTGAGAGAACTCATCTTCGTCTTCTTCATTTCATCGCAGTCATCACCAATAACAGAAACGAAGCTGATGACTAATTATATATCTCTGATCATCTAGAAAATAAGAATTACAACCATATCCATTTGACCTATCAAATAAAACTATCAACTAAGCCCCATTTGACCTAATCCATCTCAGTAAGCGTGATACAAAATTAAATTACAATCGATGACCTAATTTTCAATTAATCTTGCTCAATAGCTCATCGATTAGGACTTTGAAGCTCCACGGCCCCTCGATGACGAGATGCCCAAGACCATCGAGTTCGCCTGCGAGCCAGTGATTGGTTCGAGCACAATCGGCCATTCTGGTTCGAGAAGGAGAGGTTATGCAGCTGGAGGATTAAACCATGTAGCTGAGGTGGTGGTCGGCTCATCAGACTGCGACTGCAAAGGGCGTGGAGCCGCTGGGCGAGGACTTCGTCGGAGATCTGACGAGGGGTTGGAACGACGATGGAGAGAGATAACTAGATTTATTGTGCTCAAGAATGCTGATTGGAACGATGATATTTACTATTCAAGGGTCTTTTTTGTCCTTTTGCAATTATTATCGTGGGCTGAATAATTATCTTGCCCAATAGGAGTGGATAATTTATCTTGAATGTAATGGTTAATAGTAGCGGGCCTTTAGTTTTCTCGGGCTTTACATAATGTGACATTTTAGCAACTGAACAACATTGTATAAGATAAAATGGGCTTTATCTTGGGTTATCGAGTGAAGTGAACGCGGCCCACACAGTTTGCAAAGATCAAAGAACACAACAATCCCTACTTGTATTTGGGTAGGCTTCAATTGGGCCTTTCTCCGCTTTTGTTATTGGGCCGATTAAATTGGCCCAACAAACCCGTGATGATTATAATTATAACAGTAATTTATCCTTCTTTTCATTTCATCGTTAAACGTCTCTCGTACGAAAACAGAAGAGACATGACCGTTCTAGAGAACTGCCACGCATCGCCTTCTGCCGCCGTACTCACGACGGCCAAGGCGGTTAATCCCCGCCAGCAACGGAGCCGTTTCAGCCGTGTTCGGTTCCATAGCTCGGGCGTATTCAGAAGCTCCATTATACTGAAAACAGCTGGCGCGTGGTCAGTTCGCAGCCACGTCTCGCCATATCTTCGCAGGGCCATAGCGAGCGACCGCGAAGATGCAGCGAATGCGGAGGGTTTATGCGACGTTGAGACTTTTGAGAGCTCACCTCCGTCGCCTACGACGGTGAGGATGGTCGCAATCGTCGGAGAAGGTAGCGTCAGCAAGATCAAGTCCACGCCATGGTCCGAAGTTTTGCTTCACACCGTAAGACGCTAAAACCCTACTGTCTCTTCGATTTGGGCGATTTCCCCTAATTCATGAGATCTTAGATAGAATTTCAATGTGAATTGGTCGTTGATTGAGCTGGTACGATTACTTCTGAAGGAATTAACGTCTGTAATTAGTTCATGATTGTTTATCTCGTCCAAAATTAGGCAAAAAAGCTGAAGTGGGTGGATGAAGGTTTCGAAATGCTTGTATTCAGCGACAATCTGTGCCGAGGTAACGATGAAGTCCTCAGAAACGCCATGAATCGCGCCGACATCGTAATGGTCGTCGCCGTCCAGAGTCAAGAATCCATCGAATGGATAGAAGCCAACACTCAAAACACACAGAACGTCGTATGCTTCGAATCCTCTCCATCCCTAACAAGCAAATTGGGAGGATCGATCATCAAAACCGAAGCAAATTCAAGCATGCCATTTCTCCAGCCAAAGCCCTCCAAGGAAACAGAGGAAACCATCAAGTCCGTGACCGAGGCTTGGGACAGAAACAACTCCGACGACATAAAGTTCTGCCTATTGGTAATAATAAACGCCTACATCAAGCCAGTCCCAACTCTCAAGAACCTCAGAGCAAAGGGCCTATCCACACTAACCTGCATGGTCAAGAACTGTGGCCCTCAAATCCTAAGCTGCCTATTAGACCCAAATTGCAGAAAAGCCCTTCAGTGCCTCAACAACTGCAGCCCAGTAGACCAAGTCTGCAGCTATAGGTGCATAGCCTCCTACGAAAGCCCACAGCTCGAAGCCTTCTCACTCTGCGTCCTACAGAAAAACAACTGCTTAGAGCTCGACGCTGAGATCCCAGACAAGCCACGTGTCGAGCCCATGGCTCGGTTCAGAGGTGAGCCCTTGGACCACGAGACAGCGGAGGACCTCTTCGTGGGCTGGCTGGGCCGGTCGGAGTGGAGCTGGCGGGTGGTCTCCGGCCAGAACCCAGCCTACGATCAGTTCCCTTGCCAGTACCAGCTCTTCTACAGGGGCCGAGCCAAGGGCTCGTTTTGGTACGAGCCAGTTTTTCAGGTGAAAACCCTGGACGGCGCCGGACTGGTGTGGAGGAGGAGGAAGTATAGGGTTAAGAGGGGTAAAGTCGCCGGAACTTTTAGGTTCAGCGTATTGGATAATGGGGTTGTGTCGAACGAGTCTTGGACCATCGTTGATGTGGCCGACGATTTGAGTTGGGGTTTGTTTTATTACCAGGGAGCGGCGAGGGTGGCCGGCCAGGCTTACACGGGGGCGGTTCTGGTCAGCCGCGACGGCGAGTATCCTGACCGGGGCAGGTATGGTCAGAGGCTGGGCAGGGCGTTGGAGAGTTGCTGTATTAAGGAGTGGGAGCTTTTTGATGTTGATAATGGCTGCTGTGTAGATCCACCCTTGGGTTTGCCTGAGGGTTCGAGGTTACATCATAGGATACAAGTCTGAGGATGACGTCATCTGTATGATGGTTATTAGGTTGTTTGTTGTATTAAGAAAAAATAAAATGGTCTATTATAGTGAAGAAGAAGATGGATGTCTATTTCAATTAGCGACGTGTACAATGGAAATCCATCTTAATAATGTGATCGTGGTGACGTCATTTAGACGCAATCGTGGCCAAAGATTAGTTGATTTTAACATTGCAATTAACGTTTATATTAGGGTTAAATTTGCACATCAATTAACATTAAGATTTATGTTTCAGTGGACAAACAGAAAGACAGTAACGTGATGTATTACTAACCAATAAACATTTGAGGATGTAGTACAATAATAATAGTGAGAGTGAAGACAAGATATTACTAAAGAGAAAAGGAAAAGAAAAAAGGAGAAAACATTGCTTGATCAAAGGCTATTGTGAGGGGATCACCAAAATGATAGCGAAGCCCCACCATACTTTAGCTCAATTATCATTTTTTAGCAAATACATTATATATTATTAATATGTACGATTGAAGAGATCATGACAGCATAATAGGGTGGGTTTGGAGAAATGGTGGGGACAAGTGGAGATTTGGGTTTAAAAAAAAAGAGAAGTGAAATATATTTAATTAAAAAGTGAAGTGGAAAGGTGGCAAGCTTTTTTCTTGGCAAAAAGTCAAATAGGCACACTGTTTTCATCGATTGTCTTAATAGGGCGAGATTTGCAACATGGATTCACTATCATTGCAACTTGAATAGTATTTACTTTTTCTTTTGGTTGAGGACAAAAAGAAACTCATCCTTTCTTTTATTTCCACGTACATTTATTTATTTGATTAAGAAACACAATGTATTTTGTTAAAGCTTTCCTTCAAATATTAAGAGGTAGTCCATTAATTATTGTTGGATTTTACCACTCACTTCATATATACATATGCTAGAAAAAATTCCGTATGAAAGAACAGAACTGAGTGCTCTTCATAACGTCATTTAGATTTTAGCCCACCTCATAAAGTTCTTCTATGTTGAGAAAAAACAAAAACAAAAAAAAAACTGAGAGAGAAGAAAAAGACTACGTCGCTCTAACATTTTTATTTAAGATGAATATATATTATGCAGACACATACGCAAACGCACATTGTGAGCAATGAAGTAATCCTTTAAAGTTAACCTTAAACTCTTCTCCTCCCTTTATTCTTGTATCTCATCTCAACGGTGTCCTCATATTCAAATCAGCTATGTCTTCAACAGCCCAACAACAACACATGCTCATCAATAATCACAACTTGTTCGAAGGGGAACAAGATACGATGTCGTTTATTCTGAACAATCTCCCTGCTAATTTCTTAGCATCTTCAGTTCCATTGATGGGAAGCTACGACGACGTTCAACTTCCCCTGAGAATTCTCAACTCCATGAACGATTCAACTTCACCGTCACAAGATCATTCTTCTTCCCTCGTTGTTCTTCCTTCTGTTGATCGTCCTCTTCAGACAACTATGGCAGCTACGAACAGTAATTATAATCAAAGAGCAGTTAGTGGCTTCGAAAGTCAATTTCCAGGTTCTGCTGTTCGATCAACTACTACAAAGTACAGGTTAAACCTTATTATTAAACCTCATCTTCTCTTATGTATGTGAAAAAAGAAGAATACACCTTAGTATTCAGTTCAGAACTAGGGTTCTGTATTTCTGTCTTTTTGTTTTTTATCAAAGTCATAGTTTTACCCAAAGTCAAAAAACCCTCTTTTAATATCGAGCGTATATAAAGTATAAACCAAGAAATATTATCTTTTGTTATGATTTTTAGGGCACAAGGAGAGTTGGCTGACTGCAGCAATACGAAGAGAAATGAGCATATAGGGGTTAGAATGAAGAAGATTATTAAGGCAAGAAGAAAGGTGAGAGATCCTAGGTTTTGCTTCAAGACTATGAGCGATGTCGATGTTCTTGATGATGGATACAAATGGAGAAAATATGGGCAAAAGATCGTTAAGGATACCCTGCATCCCAGGTATTAAACGGATAAAATCCCAATCTCTCTTCTTGGTATTTTTAATTTTGTGTCTACGGTAATAATATCCAATTATAGTGATGTAATGTAAGTACTAAATCGAATCCCATGTTTCTAGAGCGGATTGATTATTTGTTGTTCTTTCATAAAACGTGAGGATCTATATGGGAGTTGCGTGCATATAAGAGACTACAATATAACATCGACTTTAGAGGATAACGAAAAAAGCAGATCTACTTTTCATAGTTAGAATGATTACCATATTTAAATCCAAAATTTCTCATCTTTTCAAGGTAGATTCAGACCCTCCATTACAAGAAGACATCATCAGTAAATGACACCCCATAAAGATCCCACTTTACCTGATATCGGAAAAAGCTCTACTCCTTTAATTTCATTATGCAAATCCAGCAATAATCAAGTTTGGAACTACATGAAAAGAACAATAACTATTATTTCATTTGTCCTTTGTATTATCTTCATCATTAGTCATTCTTTGATTCATGGTATGCTCGCAGGAGTTATTACAGGTGCACGCAAGACAACTGTCGTGTAAAGAAGCGCATCGAACGTTTAGCCGAGGATCCAAGAATGGTCATAACTACATACGAAGGAAGGCACGTGCATTCTCCATCTCATGAAGAGGAAGATAATGATCATCAAGCTTCTTCTTCTTCTTCGTCTCAGCTCACTAAGTTCTTTTGGTAGCTACTGTGTGTTTTTGTGTACGTGTGTGCTCTTTAGGCCATCTCCAACTATTCCTCTATCTATATAGTTGCTACAGTGCAATTCATCCATATTTATGGTACGAGTAAACTCCAACAGTCACTCTATATTTTCCTCTATAAAACAATATTCTTAATATACATACTTTTACATTAATTTACAATATAGTAATACATAATAGTTGGATAATTATTTTAAAATAACCCACTCGCATGTTATATTTTTGTGGTCATTAAAAAAATATAATTATAAGGAATTGTGTTTTTTAGAATGTGACAACTTATTTTTTGAATAGCAATGAAAATGTAATTTAAAACACAATAATTTTGGAAAATATAATTGAATTTGAAATAAATATTATTACATTGGACTAATGAAGTATATTAGAAAAATCGAAAATGAGTAGAATAATAAAATTGAAATGATACTTATGAAGACCTCAAATAAATAAAATAAGGAAAAACTAAATACACTAAATCTAAAAGAAAAACAGAACAAAAACTTATTGAAAATTAAGAAAAAAGTTTTTAATCATCAAATTCTTAAAGTTAATAAAGTTCCGAAAGAAATCAATATATAAAACCTTAATAAATGGATAAAATAAAGGAACAAATGTAAGACAAAGAAATCGTTTTCTCTCTCCACTATGCAACGGTTCATCTTCTTCGTAGTCCATCATCTTCTCTGTCGTTCAACTGCTCCAGGCCAGCATAGAAAAGCTCCAGTTTGCATAAATAGAAAACAAAACCCTAATTAAACACAATAAAGAAACTAAAAGAAGAAAAGAGAAATAGAGATAGAGGGGTCAATAGTGTCCGCTACAATTAGAGGAGTACTGTTCATCCCCCGGCGTTTGGTGCTCCGTTGGAGTCATCTCAACGCCATAAGTAGCGTCCAACGCTGTCTTTAGCGTCTCATTGGAGATGCTCTCAATGGACTAGACAAAAAACATGCCCTGGCTTAGAGCATCTCCAACCGTTCCCACTATGTATAAATTGCTACAATTAAATTCCTCTATATATACAGTTTAAACAGTACTGTCAACTCCAACAATCTCCTCTATATTTTTCTCTAAACCTACTAATTAATATTATAACTAAAATTTATTAAAGTATAATATTCGTTTCTTACCTATTTAATTAAATAATTAAAAATTAAAAGTAATTGGGTGGAGTTTATAAGTAAAGAAAAAAACAGAAAAAAAAAATAAAAATAAAAACTTTATAGCGGGTGAACAGTGCCCCCCAATACGTAGGGGGACACTGTAGCAATCCCTGGGAATGGAGTGGAGTTTGGGGGACTGTTGGAGCTCCCCCAACACCATAAATGGTGTTTAGGGTTGGGAAAACCCGCCTGTTGGAAATGCTCTTAGAGCTTCATTTACTACTATGCGTGTGCTTAAAATATATAATATATTTATGTTATTTCAATTTTGATGTTTATAACATTTAATATTTAATAAGGAAATATTGTATTTAAATATATAAAGTGAAAACTAATGTATTGAATATAATTACAATGACTAAGAAATTTAGAAATGCAATGATAACTTATCAAAATTAATTAATTTACAAATAGAGTGACTAAACTGCAAATAAGATTGTGATATACCAAATTGCCAGTTGTTATCACCTAGCCCTTTTATCTATTCTATTATATTAAATGTGGGGGGCTAGGATAAACCGTCAAATGGTCTTGGTCTGTCAATTGAGATTGAACAAGATTAACTAAAAAAAATTTTAAAAAAAAAATCACTAACTTCCTTTAATTAATATTTAATTAGTACTATTTTAGTTAATTACTAGTCTACCTTAAATTTATAATAAATCAATTTTCCTTTTTACATATTTAAAATATACAAATTAAATTATGATTTTTACGAAATATTTCAAATAACAATAAATTTAATAAGAAATATTTATATAAATAGCACACACGTTTGAGTGTGCAAAGTTACTAATATTAGAATCTATACTCTAATATAATTTGTCTAGGGTGGCTATAACTGCCAAATTTGGTCAGTCAACTTATTTATAATTTAGTCCTTCTATTTTTAATTTAATTAATTGAATACTTTCATATAACGTCTAATTTTTCTATTTATTGTACTTATACCCTTATAAATTATTTTTCTACTTTTATATCTAAAAAACTACTCCCTCTGTCCCGTAACATTTTGTACATTTACTGTTTGGCACGGGTTTTAAGAAATTGAATATTTTAATAATATAGTGTGTTGGAAAGGTAAAAAAGTGTTTATTTTAGCACGTTTTTTAAAAATATTTAATATTATTATATTGATTGTTTGTGATAGTTTTTTTGCTAAATAAGGAAATGTACAAAAGAGGTGGGACGCCCGATTTAGTAAAATGTACAAAAACTTTTGGGACGGAGGGAGTATGTTTTATGTTAACCTCTAAAAATTAGTAATCTCAAAATTATAAATAGTATTAAATACAATAAGGGTTAATTTAGGGTCAGGCCCTATTTATAATTTTAAGTTGGGTCCAGGCCCTATTTACGTTTGGGTTGCTGATTAGGACCGACTATTTGAAATTGTTAGAGAAAAAACCATTTAGACGAGAAATGACATATTTACCCTCCTAATTTTGCCGCAATTACGCTGAAAATACCATCGTCTTCAACAGCAAACGAAACGCAGATCTCTTTAAAACTTGGGTAAATTAATGTGTTGCAGATCGAATAAGTAGGAATCGATGTCAGTTTGATGTTGCAGAACTCGTTGACCCTGATGGGTCTTATAAACCCAAGCATATGTGGATGCTAATTACAGAAATCGCTGAGATTATAGCCGAAAATATCAAAGTTCATGACCTGATATGTTGAAATTATTGTTAATTTGAGTGTGTATGATTTGTATTGCTAATTTGTAGCTTTAATCGTCAGAAATAACAAAGGTAGCAAAAAATAACAAATGTCTTATGGATAATAACAAAAGTTGACGCAGAAGTAACACACCACTGAAAGGTAATAACGCCTTGTTTGTCGTCAATAACACATTCTATATACCGGTAATGGATCGAGAGGAATAGAACAAAAATCACAAACGACACTAAAAAACAGATGAAAACTGCATAAATCTCGGCGTTATTGACTCAATCAGGTGACATAGACCTCAATTTCTCATGGGTACCTCGAATTATACCGACTACTTGCAAGAAACGGATATTATATTTTCCCTAAATCGTGAAAAAAAGAAATACTTATAACATAGCAGAAAATTACAAATGTCTTATGGTTAATAACAAATGTTGACTTAGAAGTAACACATTACTTAAAGGTAATAACGCTTCGTTTGTCGTCAATAACACATTTCGAATCGGTAGGAATAGAACGAAAATCACCAACGACACTAAAAAATAGATAAAAACTGCATAAATCTCGGCGTTATTGACTCAATAAGGTAAAATAGACCTCAATTTCTCATGGGTACCTCGAATTCACACCGATTACTTGCAAGAAACGGATATTGTATTTTTCCTAAATCGTATAAAAAAGAAATACTTATAACATAGCAAAAATAACAAATGTCTTATGGTTAATAACAAATGTTGACTTAGAAGTAACACATTACTGAAAGGTAATAACACTTTGTCGTCAATAACACATTTTGGATCGGGAGGAGTAGAACGAAAATCACAAACGACACTAAAAAAACATATGAAACTGCATAAATCTCGGCGTTATTGACTCAATAAGGTAAAATAGACCTCAATTTCTCATGGGTACCTCGAATTTACACCGATTACTTGCAAGAATTGGATATTATATTTTCCCTAAATCGTGTAAAAAAGTAATACTTATATCATAGCAAAAAATAACAAATGTCTTATGGCTAATTACAAATGTTGACTTACAAGTAACACATTACTAAATGGTAGTAACGCTTTGTTTGTTGTCAATAACACATTTTGGATCGGGGGGAATAGAACGAAAATCACAAACGACACTAAAAAACATATGAAACTGCATAAATCTCGGCGTTATTTACTCAATAAGGTAAAATAGACCTCAATTTCTCATGGGTACCTCGAATTTACACCGATTACTTGCAAGAATTGGATATTATATTTTTTCTAAATCGTGTAAAAAAGTAATACTGCAAAAAATAACAAATGTCTTATGGCTACTTACAAATGTTGACTTAGAAGTAACACATTACTGAATGGTAATAACACTTTGTTGTCAATAACACATTCTGGATCGGGATGAATAGAACGAAAATCACAAACGATACTAAAAAACAGATGAAAACTGCATAAATCTCGGCGTTATTGACTCAATAAGGTAAAATACACCTCGATTCTCATGGGTACCTCCAATTTATACCGATTAATTGCAATTTATGTCGAAATCAATATACAATTTACTATTATATTCTCGAAATTGCACCCTAATTAGACAAGCAAATTCTACCTCGTGCATCGTCAATATCGTAATGAATCCAACATTAGATGTCGAAATCGATTGGATGGGGCAGTGAACTATTTTGTGCTCGATTCAGTGTAAGAAAAAGGAGGTCGATCGTTAGAGAGAAAAAAATTCTGTTGATAACGATTGAATAACAAAAAGTAACACAATGTTATTGAAAAATTACGTGTCTATTTCCTAAAGTAACAATATTCTATAACTGAGTAACATAAAAAAGAGCATGTTAGTAAGGGTATTTTCGTCAAATCATAGTTTTTGGTCCTTTAACTCGAATTTTACATAAAGTAGGTCATTTAAACTTCTTCCTTTGGTGATAGGGCCTGACAAGTAAATTCAAACATTAGGGGGACCTGACATAAAATTCCCCCATACAACAATATTTTAAGCACACGCATAGAGACTAGACTAGGGGGTACGAAAATGTATAGTAGATAATAATGATTTTATGGTGATTCCCGTGTAATAATTCCTGCGCGGTTGAGCCCATCTATGGCTATATCGTATTGGGCCTTAAATTCAGTGAAGGCCCATTAAATTTGGACAGGCCTAGACTAGCGAAGCCCAAAATCGTCGTGGGGGAAAACAGCGGTTTTTAAGAATAATTAGCGATTTCTGATGTGTACATCGTCATTTTCCTAGTAAAATTGCCAGCAGAATTTTCTTACTCGTATCAATCGTCGTTTGCCTCTTTTTTATAAGAAATGCGAAGCACGCCTCCGCCGTATATCTGTCTGTCTTGCTATTAGGGTTTCCTCGATTTTGAACACAATTCGCGTCTCCCACCCAATCGAATCGTACTGAAGATGGGGAAGAAGAGGAAATCCGATTCGAGCCGCTTAGACGAGGTGGATCGGAGCATGTACACGTCTTTCTGCACGGCGGCCAATTCGCTTTCGCAGCTGTACACGCAAGCTATGAACCAGCAGCGCCTCGCCTTCCAAGCCGGCGAACGGAGCGCCATGGTCGTGATTTCTTTCTATTGAATGATCTTCCGAGAAATAATCGACAATTTCTTTTTTGCTGTCTAGTTACTTGTATGTGATTATTAGCTGGAATTGTGTTAATTTGAACTTCCTTCTATCGTTCTATGAGGCCGATTGATTGGTCTCTGCTGTGCATTCTAAGTCTTTCTTGCTGTTCTTTCTGGGTAAAGAGAATAACTTGGGTTCGAATGGAAGATTGATCGAGTGTCATAAACACTAAGACAACTGCTTTGGATGTAAAATCCTCTGGACCAGAAATTGTTGCATCGCGGTGTAATCAGTGGCTAACTTTTCATCCCTTGATATCAATGGCAGGAGAAGCTCTACAATTGGATTTCAAGGCAGCAAGAAGGCGGCATTAGGTTAACATCAGCCGATATAGCAGCGTATTTGCAGGTTGAGTTCGAACCCTTTCTTACACAATGAAAAAGTATCTTCATTTGTACTTAAAACGACTCATTGTGATTCTTCTGTTATGAAATTTACAGCATGAGCTCGACTACTTGCCCGAAGAACCTCCAGCTTCCCCTCACATGCCAGTCTTACAACAACAGTCACAAAACGCAACACCACACTCGGGAATCTCAGTCACTTCTAACGCGTTTGGGTCAGCAGCACGGTCGGGGAATTTGGACCAAATCAAGAATTTGGTATTCTCCAATGCTCTTTCGAGCCCCGTGCGCAGAAGTCTGCAGCACTATCAGTCGTCGCAGAATGGCTCGAGGAGCGTCGAAAATGGCGTAAATCAGTTCAGCAGAGATCCTACTAATAATCTGCCGAGCTCTAACGATACTTCGATGGATATGCATCCCGACAGCCCAGGCCACGATTCTCCTCCTTACTGAAACTAAGGAAAAGCGGGAAGCATAAACGGTAATGGTTCGAGCTTTATATGGCTGTGTAAGTGTGCAAGAAACATATTTATCTGATCTGTATTTCCCTTGTTTGTTTTTTGATATTGATTGATGTATAATAAAACTATTCTTACTCGTGATGCATTTGATTTTTACTCAACGTCGCTGATATGATAGCTCATACAAATTACACCAAGCTCATACATATGTCAGCGGCACTGAAATTCAAACAATAATGTCACAGTGCTCTGTTTCGGTGTTTTCGAGCCCATCGGGCTTTGGTCCACTTGCTTGTACCGGGCTTTACATACATTTCGGGCTTAGGCACATTATGAGATTCTTACTAACCTTTTTAATTGCTTGTTAGAAAATTACCCCCACAAGTAATCCATCCATAAAGAAACAAAAGAAGAAAGAAAACCATACATAATCCACACAGAGACGGAAAGAATGACATGTTAACATCGTATATGAGTACGTATCTTAAACAGTTTACAACGACTAACACTTGGAAAAACCATCACCAAAAGAATAATCAATGAAACCATCTCCCAGCACAAAACAATCACATTACACATTCCATATCTACACAAGCAAACAACGAAACAGAGGCCATCTTATTTCTACCCAGAGCTTCTCCACTCGACCACCAAAAAAATATTCAAACAGAAAAAAGAAAAAATAGAATCGCAATCATTCGTAAAGAAACCCACCCCATCAGTCGTCGCAGTTAAGCCCGCAAATCTCCAAAACCGGCCCGTCCCTCGAAACGAACGGGTTAATCCTAACCCACACGAGCGTAAGAATCGAAGCCAAAAGCACCGACCAAATCACGATCACCGTGGGAACCCTCTCCTGCTTCCCCGTCAAACCCTTCAGGAACGGATACAGATGCATGATGACCCATATCGCGAAGAACAGCCTCCCGAACAGCGGGCCCCACGAGTCGTACCCGTTGTTCACCGCGTCGGCCACGCCCACCACAACGCCGATGATGTTTATGATCAGTAAGGTCGTGGGAGGTATCAGAAGGGACGTCCACTTGAAAAGGTAGAGCTCGGCGAATTCCCCGTCCTCGTTTCCTCCCTTCGAGGTGACGGTGAAGTTGGTGCTCACGCCGGCGAGCACTTTCAGAAGGCCCTGGAGGAGGGCGAAGAAGTGGGAGGAGACGCCTCCGATAACCCAAAACTGCTCGTTCCTCCACCAGTCGTCGAGCCCGACCCCGCCCCACTGCATCTCGAGGATTCCCGTCACCGCGATCGAGATGAACATTAGCATGAACAGGATGCTCGCGTAGTTGCTTATCTGTTTGCACGAAAGTTAGTTAGTTAGAAAGGGTTGGGGTTGCTTGTATGTGAGTTAGGGGGATGACATTGTAGGAACAACGAATTTAAGGTATGACATTACAGGGACAGTATTAAGCAATTTATGGACGTTATACACCAAAACCATTGATTTTGCCCTGAATTAAGGGATTTCGGCGTATAGTTTAGGGTTCCAGCGAATTTAGGGAGTGACGCTATACGGATAATAACTTTCAAAGGTAAGCAATTTTGGGATAAAATCAAGGGTTTCGACGTATATTGTGCTTAAGTTGCTTAACTTTGAAAGTTATACTCCGTATAGCGTCAAACCCTAAATTTTCTGTCCCTAGAATGCCAACCTCCTTAAATTACAAACAATAACTTTTAAATTAAGCAATTTAGGGCATTTCTACATCGAAACCTTTGAGTGTGGTCCAAATTCTAGGGTTCAGGCGTATAATTTAGGATTTTGGACCTTCAAAGTACACAATTGTGGGACAAAATCTAGGATTTCAACATATATTGGGCGTAAGTTGCTTAATCTTTAAAGTTATTGTCCGTATAACGACGCCCCCTAGATTTTCTCTTCCTAGAATGCCAACCTCCTCAAGCCACAGGATGAAAAAAGATAACTAACCCTTTTTTATTTTAAACATTATTACCAACAGAGGGGACGGGCGAAATTACCTCAGGGACGATGAATTTCCCAGTGAGGAGGCAAATGGCGGGGAGGGTGCAGTAGACGATGAGGGGGAGAGAAGTCCACGGATACACGACGGAGTTTATGTAAGAGAATCTCTCGAGCCAGTTGAGCCCACCGCCGTAGCCGTACCAAATAGGACAGTGCTTGCTAAGGAAGATCTCGACTGACCCGAGGGCCCACCGAAGGACTTGGTGGAGACGGTCCGAGAGGTTTATTGGGGCCGAGCCCTTAAAGGCCGGCCTTTTAGGCATGCAATAAACCGATCGCCAGCCGTGGCAGTGCATTTTAAAGCCCGTTAGGATATCTTCCGTCACCGAACCGTAAATCCACCCGACCTATAACAAGCCCGTTCTTCGTAAGAAAACAAAAAAAACACGACGATTGTAATGAGATGATTGATGTGTAATAATATATCGTTATTATTACCTCTTTTCCCCAGTCGGTCTTGTCTTCGTAGCCACAGCTTATGACGTGAATGGCTTCTTTCAGCAGAGAAGGGGAGCTGATAGAGCTGTTAATGCCTCCGTTTTCGACCAAGGTCGACGCGACGAAAACGGGCGACTGCCCGAATTTCTTCTCGAGCTTCTCTTGGGAGAGAGCGGGCCGGGCGATGAGTTCTTTATCTGTTGAAAAATTCAGACAAAAGTTTGGAACTAGGGACGTGAAAAACAGGAAGAGAATTACACTACACGCGTACCTTCGATTCCCTCCTCGATGGTTTCGAGGGCGTGTATTTGCTTCGAAGCTTCTCTGTTCTTCGACTTCTTTTTGCTGTCGTTCTTTCTCTTTCCACCTTTCTTCTTCCTCGAACCGAAGCAGCAGCAACACCAATTGGGCCAGCAGTTACAAGTCTTGCTCGGCGGCTTTTTCTTCTTCGGCGCATCGTACCCATACAAAGCTTGCCTTCTGAAGACACACCCAGTTCCTACGTATATTGGCCCTTGCAAACCATCCAAGCCTTTCATGTTAATCTGCATAAGAGATAAACGGGGGAATGTAGGATAAAGGCGAGAAAACGAAGGACAAAGAAAGAAAGAAAGAGATTTCTTTTCTCACGTCGAAGAAGACGACGTTGCGATTGGAGTATCTGTCGTGCCTATCGATCCCATCGAACCTCTGCGGGAACTGAACGTAGCAAACTTTCTTCCCCGAGGTGGGGTCCATCATGAAGCACATGGCTTCTCTAAGAGCCTTGCTGTTGTTTATGTAGTGATCGCAGTCCACGTTCAGAAGGTAAGGAGCGTTCGAGAGGACTGCGGAAACCCTAATCTGAAAAAAAAATAAAAATAATTCGATCGTATAAGCGTAGGTCTCCGAAAGAGAAATGATTATCAAGTGGGCCCACGGCTCGAGCTCTTACCAGTGCGTTCATGGCTCCAGCCTTCTTATGATGCTCGAACCCAGGCCTCTTTTCACGGGAAACGTACACAAGGCGGGGAAGCACATTGCCCTCGATATCTCGGAACCCATCGTGGCCGAGGAATACCTTTGGAAGAAAGAAGACGACGACGAATGATGCTATGTTATAATCAATACAACTTTTCTTTTTGTGGTGCAAAAAGAAAACGGAGGAAATTTAGGAGGATAACAAATCAACCTGTATCATGCCAGGATGGTCGCGGACGTTATTACCAGGCCATGGAGTTCCGTCTTGCATCGTCCAACCATCCTCAGGAACCTTCTCGGCGGTGGCCACCAAGCTGTTTATTCGAACTTTGAATTCTTCGTATTCTCTCTGCATTAGAGTAGATAAACAAATGTCATCGATCTACCTCTTGTGTGTGAAGTGTTATATCTCAACTTTACGTATATTATAGGCCTAACTATCGTTCTACTCCTGCAATTTAAGGGGAGAGGCATTATAAGGACAGTACCTTTCAAATTAATCAATTTGGGAACATAATACGCCGAAACCCTAGATTTTGTCTCAAGATTGCTTAATTTTAAAAGTTAAAGTCTGTATTATCTCACCCCCCAAAAATTATAGGACTGGAAAAATAATTAACTATTTCTTTTATATAAGGACCTTCATGGCGCGCCTCTCCCTGACAAAGGCGGGGTGGACTTTGTTCTTCAGATAGTCGATCTTCTGCGAGAAGTACCACTCCGGGGCCCGCGGCTCGATGTTGAACTTCTTGCAGAACGGGACCCACTTTCGGGCGAACTCAGACGTCTCGGAGAGCGCCTCGAACGTGAGCATTGCCGCGCCGTCGTCCGAGACGTAGCACGACACTTTCTCGACGGGATAATCGACCGCGAGGATCGAGAGAACCGTGTTCGCCGTAATGAGAGGAGGTTCCTTCATGGGGTCCACCGTACTTACGAACACGTCTATATCCGCCAGCTCAGATGGCTTTCCTTCTTTCTCATACCTACCATGCATAGTTACGATGTTAAAAATCAATGTGTCTGAGAGAGAGAGAGAGAGAGAGAGAGAGAGAGAGAGAGGTGTATTACCTAAGTGAGAGTCGGTCGAGGTAAGTCTCGCGTTCTATTGGATGCCATTTGGGGAACTGATCGAAAATCCACGAGACGGCAAACCAAATTTCGCAAATGACCGAAGTTAACCAAAGGCCGAAGGCGTCGGGGACGGAGTGAAGGATCCTATAGTGGAAGAATAGGCCGAGGATGACGAGGCGAACGATGATTATCAGTCTGTAAGGGCTTATCTTGCTCGAAGGTATGGGCAGTTTCCTAGACAAGGGCTGCCTTCCTTCATCCATCCTTCAGAAAAAAAAAACTCGATAATTCAGACATGTAACGTCGACAAAAACGCTGCAAGAAAATGACATATTATATTCTTACATTGGTAAATCTGGGTCTATATCGCCCCCGTCAACGAACCCGCCATCGTTGTTTCCTTGGTGTTTGATGATCTGAAGCTTTTCGTTCTGCCTTTTCTTCCAATCCTCCATTCGATCTTTCCATGCGACGCTTCCGTAACCGTACAACGCGATATCTTTCTGGGGAACCATCGCTCGAGGGTGCGCTGTTACAACAGCAATTTAGTACTTCGCCAATCGAAAAAAAAGAAAGAAAGGAAAAAAAATAAACAAAGCCGAAAGAAGAATTCTTTTCGACGTATCAACGACTTACGAGTAGCTGAATTCCCGCGCGGCGGAGATTGAACTCCATCGGCTTGATTCCCATAAGGCGGTACTATGATAGCATTTTCATTATACGACAACTGAGCATCCTAAGTGTAGTAAATCAAACAGTCAATATCAAGGAATTGCACAATCAGAGAGAGAGAGAGAGAGAGAGAGAATGCACCTCTTCGCCGTAGGTCAAAAGAGGGATGTCGACGCCCTGAGAAGATGGGTCGCCTTTTGCGCCGCCGGGAAGAGAAGAATCAACGCTTGCGCTTTTTGCAAGGCCAGAGGCCATTAAATCTCCGTAGTCGAACTCATGTTCTAAGTCGTCGATGTCGTCTTCGTCCTCGTCGCCCTCGACTCTAGGGCAACCTGCGAATCCCCGAAGCACATTTTTCAGACACAATAACTTTCATGGTCGTAATGATAAAAGAAAAAAAAGGACACGAAAGAGGGCTAACCTTTGATTCTCTTGTATCTTGTTTTACACTGTGGGCAAGCCTGGCTTCCTTCTTTTCGCTCGTATTCGTAGCATGTTTTGCAGACGGGGAAAGCGCATTCATTACACGCAACAAATAGTTCGCCGTCTGCGTTGATCTCAACTTCGTCTCCACAGATTTGGCACTTTTGCCCACTTAGTTCGTGAACTGCTTTGATCTGCAGACAAGAATTTAAGCTTGAGATGAAGACTTGAGGAATATACGCAGAGAATTTATAAAGCAAATGAAAGGAGACATAATATCCAAAATGGAGAGTTGCAAGAACAATTCGTCAGGTTCCCAGATTGTGGACAAAACTATCCAAGAAAGGAAATCAAGCAATCTAAATCTCGAATCTAGAAAGAAAAAAATCACCAGAAAGAAGAAAGAAAGCTAGCTGCTATCAAACTATTAGTAAGTCCCCTTCCATCACTGACCAATAGATAGATCAACAATTCCATAGTAAGCTAAAGCAAGCAAGCAACATAGGAAACAAAATTTAAAAAAGAAAGAGAATCTATGGGAGATCTATACTTACCCTTCCAATTTCATCAGCATTAATGAGAACAAACTCATTTCGATTGTGTGAACCAGCAATGAGCCTTCCACCAGTATTCATAGCCATTTCTCACTGAAAACCTCAGCTAAATATCCCAGAAACAATGTCGAGAACACCCCTCAATGCGGAAAACAGAGATGGGCTACCTTTCTAAGGCAAAAGTCAACTCTTCGGACAACAAACGAACAGCACACAAACACAAGTCAAGATTCAAAACCTAGCAGTGGACATGGTGTTGAAAGAAAGGCCTTTCAGATCCAAACGGCTCAAATGCGCATCAAAAGCTGGCAAATGAATGCCCAGCTTTCCTTACTACGTAAATCTCGAATCAAGCGCAGCACCTTAGCCCTCAATCTTTACAATGGCTTGCGATGAAAAGAAAAAGCTCCAACCTTTTTCGACAGAGGAATAAATTAGCCACGCCCAAACTCCGAGCTCAAACTCCAAACAAATGCGGGCACTCCAATTCGAGAAAAATGTAGATCGACAGAAGTATGTTATTATTACAGTGTACTGCAGATGGGTAAGAAACCTCCCAGAAAAAAAAGATTTTGGTGGATTGGAGTGGCGTATTACATGAGAAATTTGATAGAGATGCGATGTAAATATTAACTAAAAATGAATATACTCATAATGCTTCACTGTATTTTAGCTGGATGGACTTTTCTTGATTGACAGATAGAGAGATGTGTCGAATTGAGTTTCATGAATTTGTTTGCTATAAATTAATCTCTCTCTCTCTCTCTCTCTCTCTCTCTCTCTCTCTCTCTCTCTCTCTCTCTCTCTCCCCACAATAATAATACTGAGAAAACACACTACACTGTGTGTATCTGCGTGCAAATAATGAATGGGTCCAAAAAAATATTGTGGTGGAGGCAGCTTTGAGCTGTCCCCACTGAGAGTTGGCGTAGTAATAATGAAAGCTTCGAGCTTGTATTCTATTGTATTGTATTATATGATAATACATACACCGATATATATGTATAATAAAGAAAGAATCCTGTTATGTTAGAGAGAGGACAAAAACAAAGGAACGGTTCTTAGTATCCTGATCTAAATTTTCTTAATATTTTCTTTATTCCAACTATTCTCCTACATAAACTTATTATTACAAGAGTTAGGTAATATGGTAATTATTAACATTGATCTTTGCATTCCAGCTAACTTTTCATTTGTTTTTTATTATGAGAGAGAGAGAGAGAGGAAAAATGAAACCGCGTCGTGAATTGTACTTTTTGTTGTGTGTTTTGATGTGTGTATTAATTTCACTTTTTTTTTTCAGTTAGTCATTACATCCTTTCATTATACGCCACCACGCCTTAACCTTTTTCATTTAGGTCTTTTTCCTTGCTACGCAATACATTTCATGTCACACACGCGTATAATAATCCCATATATTTTCTTTCGTATTCAATGGATTTGTATTTTCGATCAAAATATATCCTCGTCTTCACTATAAGAAGTAGAAGAAAAAGTCGGACACAAAATCTGCAACCACGTGTACTATTGTCCCAATTTAATTTTGAAAACGACACAGCACCATCTTATTGTCATGTATTGTATCTCCTCCATCAAAGTACTAAAACAATTTTACAAATGTTGGATGCATTTCCATCTTACCATAAAATATAGGTAGATACAGTTTCTTTTATCATATATAATATAGAGCCATAAAATTTACTATAGATATGAATTATTGTTGCTACGGAATTTGTGATGAAATATCAGGTTTATGATCAATGTATGGAGTGGTTGAAGTAGGTAGGGTTTAATAAATAGAATGTTGTGTATATGAATTGTAAAGTTGGTGGCCATTTATTACTTGAGAAACGCGACAGGTTAACAGTTACTAAACATGAATATATTATTAGATCAATATGATAATCCGTGCGTGTTTAATCATATAACATAACAACCAACTATAATAAGAAATGGAGAATTCTTCAAGTAATTAATTAATTTAATCATTTTTACCAACTCTCACGTCACCCTACATGGCCCCACCACCATTTTACTAAAGGAAAAAAAAAAGAAAATAAGGAAAGAAAAACGAAAGTGTCGGTCGGTAAATTATAGTACTAAAATAATACCATGAAAGTCAATAAAATATAATGAAGATTCATCATATTAATTAGTGTTGATGTGCCATGTGCAATTAGGCTAAATCAAAGTAGCCACATAATGTACATATATAAATCTATTACATATTCTAATCCAATGATTGTATTCGCAATATTTTTCTCCATATTTCCTCCCAATATGTAGATAGGAAATACACATCTCAACTACTGTCGGTGCAGCAGTTATTAGCCACAATTTCAATGGGGCGTTGGAACGTTATTTTATCGAGAGCCGTTCGTCTCGCTTTAATCTAAATATTGATGCCTGAAAGTGACAAAACTTTATTATTAAGTATAGAATAATACGATCAAAACAATTAATGATGCAAAATTCACGAAGATTAATTAGAAAACTCCCGTATTTTGACCGTTACTTCCATAAAAGCACGACGATCGATAACGGTCCTTTTTTATTATGTCTCACCGTCAACTTGTCCTTAGGATTTCCATGTGACTATTGACTGAACACACGTGACAGAATGCCCCACCACTTCTTATGTTAGCTACTACACAATTTTCAACATAAAATGGGCTTCAGTAATGGACTTATTACTAGTTATATGGGCCACTGGGTTATATGCTCAATAAACTATTTGGCCCAAGAATCTTAGGCATTATCCGTTTATCTGGCCCATTCTCGATTTCTATTCTTTTACATTACTTTTGTCGAACATTTCAATCCAACAATATTGTAGTGTTATCGTACAGACTTAAGTTCAGTATTAATAGAAACTGAACATCATTATCAGCTATTAAACGAACCACAAAGATTGGACTAGTACCATAGTATTCTCGTACTCTGACAAAGTTCAGTCCGAATAAAATTCTCGTATTCTGACTAAGTTCAGTCCGAATAGAAATTGAACATCATTATTAGCTATTAAACGAACCACAAAGATTGCACCAGTGATCGGTCTGGTCTCGATCATAAGACCTCATAATATAGATAATACTACCTCCGTCCCGGCTATTTCTTCCCAAAAATTAGCGGGCACGGAGATTAAGAAATTACATTATTTTAATATTATAGTACACATTTTGAGGTATAGAGAGAGAAAAGTTATTAGTAGACACGCAAATCAAGGAGACTTTTTTTTAATATTAATAGTGTAATTAGTTTAATTAGTGGGACGGAGGAAGTATTAGATAGTTATATGCTGCGTTCAGTTCACTGGATTAGATGAGATAAAAGGCCGTTTATCATACTTAATATTGTTCACTAGCTAAATAAGAAAATATGTTAAAGCCCGAGAAAATGAGCTGGCCCGCGTTTATAATCCAGCATATGCCATATAATCTATCCACCAGGTATCCATCAGATAAATAGTTCAGACCCACTACAATTTGTTGAAATGCCTAAATTATCCCATGGACTGATAATTCCCAATTCCACAGAGCGGGACTTCATTTTCGCCATCCCAAGCGTGGTAACCCTCTGAAAGCAGCAAGCATCAGGTATTTTGGTTCCTTCTTTCGCTACGTGATTGTTGAGTGTAATCCAACGTTGTAATTGTAAAAATCGAAACAGGTTTTTATTTATTTTTTTGATTTTCAGGTTTTTTCATTTATTTTTTTTAATTTATGCGGGCTAAGCCCGCCAGGCCCGTGGCCCGCCAGTGGGCAGGCGCTCGGTTGGCGGGCTAGGCCGGCCCGCCCCCCCAGTGGGTGGGCTTTCGCGGGCTACGGGCTAATTAATCATGGTTAATGTGTCTCTCGTAGGGGTGTGCGTGGTGCGGTTTTCGGCCAATTGCGCACTGATAAGTTAGGATTTTACGTAATTTTAGTATCCATAAAAGCCCATTTCCAATCATTATTCACAAAATTTCTCTTGAATATCCTATATTTATGTTTAAATTTATTTTCAATGGATTTCCGAGCAAAAGAGACCGACGACGGGAAAATATGGGCACTTTTGGAACAATTTGAATCTTAGTGTATCTTTGCAATTTTCAACATTATTTGGCCCAACACTGCAATTTACCAGATTTCTCTATTCTTTTGGCAGATATATGACGTGTAGAGCAATTTGATGAAGAATATTTTATTGCCAAGATGGGAAATACACATGCAAGGGAAACGAAAGGGTCAAAAACCAACTTGACCAAGTGCTCTCATTCAAAGTTGATTCGGATAGAAGCAAGGAAACAGAAAGAAGAGTCTTGACCGACTATTCACGTTTGAATATTCATATGTGAGAGCTACAAGGAAAAAAGAAGTCAAATATGACTATATGACTTGAAGATTCGAATATTACAAGAGATTTAGACTTAGTTACTTAAGTCGGTAATCGATTTCTATTCTATATAAGAGAGACGAGCTTAGCAGTGAAAGGGGACCTACAGCAGCGAATAAATAAAAAAGGAGACAAGCTTTGGCGGCAGAGAATAAACAAACAGCTGAGAAGAAAATAAAAGCAGCGAAGGACTTCACCAGAGCACAACTGAATTAAAAAGACGAAGACCCGATTACTTCCAACCGAAAAAGCGAAGTTTTAATTCTCTATTATGCCTTTGAATATTTTATGTTTTAATTTTATTAATATGCTAGCTTAGGTTTTCTTGTGATTGAGGCCGTATTAGGCCGGATTATGAATTCGTAGTAATGCTATTCGTGCTTTATTTAATCGTATGAATTTAGTTACGTGTCCTATATTTGAGTTTAATGCTTGCGTATGCTTGATCACCATGTGCATGATTTTTGATTGGTTTATGAGACTGAAAAAGTGATTAGACCGTTAGAATAATAAATATAGGACACCACGACGTAAAACCGACCAGAGATGGAATTCGGTTTCGTACGTGTGGTTTTCGAGACCTTAGGCGCCGAAAGCGTCTAAACTCGGGAAAATTCATAAAGCGGAAGGCGTGTTAAGTGATTGCAGTCTTATAGGAATATAGAGATTGATCATTATCGCATAGGGTCGCTAGTTACGTGAATAACGGGTAGCGCGTATATTAGGAATTTCTACCTTGACTAGTTTATATTGATTAAATAAATATTGATTGCATGAATACGTAGGATTAATCCGTGCCGAGTATGTGCCTTGATCACGCTCGTCGCTAATTGATTTTTATCTCATCTATTTTACTTGCGTCTATTTTATTATTTGCGATTTTATCTTGTTTAATTAAATCATCAAAAAAAAATTATAAAAAGTCTCTTAGTCTAAATTAGGTTTAATATCTTAGAATTAATCAAGTTGTCTTCGTGGATCGATACTCGGACTTCGTCCGTTTTACTACTTGCACGACCTAGTACACTTGCTAGTATTTGAGCGTGTCACGCACCAAACCACTATATGCGTTTTTTTGAAAAACAATTCTCAAACCGCGGTTCTGAAAAATAAAACGACTCGTACAGTTTCGAGCGGTTTGGTGCGCTTTTGCGGTTTTTAACCGAACAAAGAAATACTTATATTTTATCAAATAAACAAATAGTTTTTAAAAGTGTTAGGCGCGAAAAGGTGATGAGACAACGCCTTGCCTCAGAAACAAGCCGCAAGTCGAGGTATTTGCCTCATATATCTAACGTCACCATTGTCAAAAAAAAAATTAGCATCATTATCTTATTTTATATTAGACTTTACTTATATTAGGGGCCAATTTTTTTTTAATATATTGGTCTAGCTTTGTAGTCCGATTGGAAGCTCAAAATATAAATAATAGGTCAATTTGTTATTAAATGTTCGAGTCTATCTATTTTAACCCTACATGTCCGGCGGTTCGTTCTTATAGAAACATGTTTAACATAAAAAATTACATTATGTTAGTAATGATATAACTTCATAGGATCAACAAAATTAGCATATAATTAAAAATAAAAAATAATTAGTAAATTTCACATATGGCTAGTGTACGATTACTATAAAGAAAAATTAGATATAATTAGTAAAAAGATTAGAAAACTCGGTGCGGTGGGGTTTGTACCAAAATTTCAGACCGCACCATTATACGATGCGGTGTGGTGCGAGCGGTTCGGGCAGTTTTCTAAAACCATTGCACACCCTAGTCTCTCGCCCCACTGTGCGTGCGGTGTGTGAAAAGTCAAATGACAAAAGTATTGATTTGATACAACCAAGACAATGTCGAAGTAATCCACTGAAAATAGCGCATGTGAAAATTAGAAATGCGTAATAATACACTCTTCTTTCGTCGATTAATTAGTGAACGTAGTTGTACGTCTACTACAAGGTTTATCGTACACAGCACTAAGGAAAAAAAAACCTGGAAAATATAGCAGCAGCAGCAATCAGCGATGCCTACCTTGGAAGCCGCCGCCGCCACCTTTGTTCTTGGCGAAAAATGTCTTCTTCGATTTCGGTATTTCGTGAATATCCATCACCTGAACGGTCCTCTGCTTTTTCGCTTCGAAAGGCGAAAAATTTTCGAAGTGATATGTAAGCAGCAAAAAACTATGGGCTTAAGATATGTAACAAAAAAAATCGGCGAAGCAATTACCATTTTCAACTTCTTGGTAGTTTTCCAAAAGACGCCTTCTTGCCGAGTTTAGCCTTTCGTCGTCAACGGCAGATTCTCTTGGGGCCCTCTGTGTATATGAGACGAATTTTTGGCGAAACAGAAAATTTTGAGGATCTAAAAATATGTGAAAAAATAACGTAATTACGTACGTTAGGTGGAGCACTCGCAGGTTTAGGAGCTGATGGGGGTGGCCTCGAGGGAGCATCTCTACGAGACGCATTTTGGATTGGCTTAGGCTTTGCTTCGTATTCGACGTGATTCTGCTCAGAGCTTGAACTGGCGTCTTTAAAAAAGGTAAACCGTATAAGAAACAAGGTTATTGTTAAGCTTCAAACAGAAGATTCCCAGACATGAAAGGATTTAGAAATGGTCTGATTTGTCGACTCACAACGTGGATTGGGGGAATCTCTGAAATCCGAAAACTGGAAATGACAAAAAAGATCAGTAAATGCAACGCTGGAGATTGTAAAATTTGGAAGCAATTCCTTCCCTTATCCTTACTCATTCTGTTTTTGCACAAAACATAAATTCACCTGGTGATGGCCATTGTGCTGATTTTTAGGAATGCTCTGCTGGGGAGAGCCCTCATCAACTGCCAAAATACATCAACAGAATCAGAAAAAAAAAATTCAATCTCTTTTCCTTCAACTTTGTTCTATCGATTCTCATTCCCATTATACTACATTTAGCTGCTGCCGCATATTAGCAAACTAAACTAGCAGTTTCTAAGCATAGGCCGATTTGTGTTACCTATAAGGTCCGAACTTTCATTAGGTTGGTTCACTTTAACCCATTCGTCCACTTTTTCCTTCCATTTTCTGCGTAGAGTTTAAAAGAACAGAGACTTCAATGAAAAGTAGAATGAGAATAATATACTAACAATCTTTCGGTTCCTCGAGAGAACCTGACAAGTTGCTTCACCAGCCGACGGACTTCATTCGAAGGATGTTTCCTCAGACGATTCACAGGCCGCCCGATATCAGTCTCCTACGTAATAACAAATTCAATTCATCCCATAATAAACCGTAACTACAATACAGATATGCATTTCCGGTGATCAAACGATCGATTGAACTTTTTCCCACCTTCAAAGCTTGGAAAGTGATTTCCATATCTGCCAAGCTTTGCAGCAATTCCACCAGAGAATCTTCACTCTAAACACCACAAACAATAACGAAATTAGGAACAAAAGATGAGAACAGTAAAGTAGAGCCAGCAAGGAACAAATAAGTGGAGATAAAGACGATGGAAACCTGATTTGGATCTTCGAGCTGCTCTTTAATGCTCAGAATGGTAGTCTGTTCGTCATCGAACAGACCTCCGAAGGGATCCAATTCATCGTCTCCTCCGCCGCTTGAATCCCTATGGTTTGACTCAGGAGTTAGAGGACTCTTACTTGAATCCTCATCTGGCTTTCTACCAATGATATTACGGTTGTTTTTCTTTCTCAAATCATCATTTTCAGCTTCTTCGTCGCGTTCCTTACCCTTATTACGATTGGAATTGTCATCAGCACAATCTTCGTCGCCGCTCCGCTTCCCCAGGCATCTACAGCACGTCGTCGGAGCATAGAGCGACTCGACGATCCTATCCCTCCGGCGAACGAGCTCGTCTCCGTGCTCCGCGCCGGCAACCTTGATCGCCGTTTCGATAAGAGTCCATATTCCAACTTTCGATCTCGACAGAATCGAACGGAGCTCCTCATCCGAATCCATCTTAGAGGAGGATCGGCGCGTGGTGGACAAAAGGTGCGCGAGCTACGATAGCTGGATCATCGGAATCGTGTAAACGACGACGTATCGGAGGCGTCTACAGTTCTGCTTTCGCTTTCAAATTCATTGGATACGACGGATCAGATCTGGCCGTATGTGATTCAGAACAGAAGCTGCGCTAAGGCTTGCTGAAGGGGTGGGGGAGGAAGGAAGGAAGAAGATAATTGGTCTATTTCTCTTTTAATTTCTTTTAATCAATTTCTTTTGCTAATGTAGCGTTTTTTAATCCCATACATATGATGATGATTTGACTGAAAAGGGCACAGTTTGGAATGGAATGCGCATAACATGAAGGGAGGGCATATTCTGCAGCTTTTTTTTCTTTCTTTTTTTTTTCTTTTTTATGTAAAAAAATTATAGTGCTAGTCGTTACTTCCACTTTAAAGATAAGATCAAAAATAAAACGTGTTGCAATGCAAACAAAACATAAATAAATAAGTCAATCTATACTCTTATATTAATAATCAGGGTTAAAAAATTTGATGTATCATTCGGTCAATTAGAATTTTTCTTAAATAATTAACATAAAATAAATAAGAAACCATCCATTACAGTGCATTTATATATTGTCACATTTACCCTTGTATTTTTAGTAATTGTTATTTAATATTTAATAAATGTTTTACATATTATGTAGCATAGTAACCATTAGCATTCAAAATGGTTATCTATTATTTTTTTTTCACAATAGTATGTACTCATGTGCTATTTTAAATTGAGAATTGCTTTACACGAAATATACGTTTTAAGGATAAATTATGAAAATTAAAACAACCTTTTACCAACAAAATCCCAATTCCTCCTCCTCGTAAGAACAGTTGCAGACGAACAAAACCAGCAAACGTAGCAAGCCACCTTAGGATTGGTCGACAGGGTTACTGCAAAGTCTATTTGAATCCGTTAGTTGTTCGCTGATTTTCAATTCGCTGCTATTCCCAATTGTTTTTATTATCATTTGCGACGGTTGCGTTGATTTTTCCTGCTCGAAGCTGAGATTTGTTTTGTTCCGCGAAGAATAGTTCGGCATATCTATATTTTTTTTAAAAGAGAAGTAATCGATGGCGGCGCGTTCGGCGGCTTTCAAGCGGGCAGTACAGCTTCTAGGTCCCAGCCGGCGGCCCATATCCGAGCTCATCAAGTCGAACGGCAATCGCCTCTTCCTCGTCGACACCTTGGCCCTCGTAATTTGACAATCGATTGGTTAATTGGTCAGTAAATTTCGTCCAATTTGATATGTTTGATTGATTTGATCGATCAATTTTAGGTTCGGAGATTGGAGGCACAAGGTGTTCCTTCGACGCAAGCGGAGGCGATAACTTCCGCCCTGACTGAGGTGTTGAATGACAGCTTGGAAACCGTTTCTTATTCGTTTGTTTCCAAAGCAGAAATGGAAAAGGTAAGGACTCTGTTATGACTTTGTTTTTTCTTTCTTAAATTCTTCGACTCTCTGCTTATTTTTGGGCTGTGTGGTGTTTCACATTGTTGTAAAATTTTTGTGCTTCGTTTCTGTAGAATGAGATGACACATGAGTCGATTCTGGCTAAGTTCAAAACTGAAGTGAAGAGTTCTCAGGTATTATGGCAGAGACTTGCTGTTGCTTCTTTTTTGACATCGCTATGCCTTGCTTTACTTTTATCTCATTCTGTTGTAGAAATTCGGTGTAATGTAGAGAAACTGTAGCCTCTGTCCGCTTGATGACTGTAGCTGATTCTTGATTAAGTCATAGTATGTCTATTTCATGTCTGTTTTGACGAAAAGAGTTTTATCCATTCCATGGACAAGATGAGGATTAAACTGAGAATATTGTCCATGTATAGACATGCAGTTTGCCTTAAGTTGCTACCATGGCCTGAAATGAGTTTACGGACACATAGAATAATCAGCCTCATAATATGTCCTCTCACACGCAACAGTGACAAAATAGTTTCTTTGCTTGTTCTGTTGCTAAACAGCTATTTCAAAGCCATGTGTCTGATATTATTATGTGTGTGTGTTATGCTATATGCAGGATCACCATTTTTCGTTGTTGCAACATGAGTCAGAAAAGCTCAAGAATGATATTGAGAAGATGCGTACTGAGCTTAGGTATTTATAGACATGATCTTTCATTTCGTCGTTCTAGTTTTATCTCAGAGAAAAACCCTTATGTTTTCCAGATATGAAATCGACAAAGTCACGGCTGGGCAGCGTTTGGACCTAAATCTTGAGAAAGGGTAAGTTGCTCTCATGCGTAGAACATTGTCACAGTCCTATGCTATATTCTTTCTACTCGATCCATTTTTTTTTCTATCTAATACGCATGCAGGAGAATTCGAGACGACCTGAATAATCAAAATCAAGAAACGACCAACCTCACTACAAAACTTGATCGAGTGAGCATCAAATGGCTACTTTAGCTATCATCATTGGTTTGATCTACTTGTAAGATTTAGCAATCCTAAGACTGTTGTTACCTTTCGTATTCTTTCTCAGGAAATCCATGCGCTGAGAGCCCAGCTAGAAGCTGCAAAATACGAAGTGATCAAATATTGCATAGGTACTCTTGCTTCAGTAAGCGCCGTGGGTTTAGCCGTCATACGTATTCTCATGTAAACCTATTCATTACCATGGGATTTTATCCGCGTCCTAAAATCCTTGACTTGTTAGAAGAAGAAACAAAGATTTCAGAACATATTCGCTGATTCAATGGACTTTGTAATCGATTGACCAAACAAAGCCACTAGTTTCATATTATTTCTCGTGTAATTGATTGATGATTTGTGTTGTGATTTGATCGCTGAATGCGCACATGAACTATGTATGTAGCATCAAAATCATCACAATATCCAACAGTTGAAGAATATTCATACACAGCAGCGTAATATATATAGAGGGTACGATTCGCACACGGCCGCCATCACAGCACACCAAAAAACAGACAAAATCACAATCACACGTACATAAAGAGGGTACGATTCGTACACGCGCCGCCGCGTCATCAGACATCGATCGCCAGCCTCTTCTTTGGTACCGCCACGAGCCTCTCGGCGCGTGGAGCGGTGAGCCCAAACACGTCACCCATGTCCATCTCGCTCGCCTTGACGCCGCTCGGAAGCTCCCACTCGAAGCAGTGCAGGAGATTCCCCACCGCAAGCTCCAGCGCGTGAAGCCCAAGCGACATTCCCGGGCACGACCTCCGACCCGACCCGAAAGGTATGAACTCGAAGCAGCTCCCCTTGAAATCAGGCACGTAGCCGTCGCCGTCGCCGTCGCCGTCGCCCTCCTTCAAGAACCTCTCCGGCGCGAAACGGTCGGGATCCTCCCACGCGCTCGGGTCGCGTCCGATGGCCCACGCGTTGATAATGACCTGAGACTTGGCCGGAATGTGGTAGCCCGAAACGACGGCGTTTTCGGCGGTTTCGTGGAGGAGGAGCGGAATCGGCGGGTGTAGGCGGAGGGTTTCCTTGAGGCAAGCTTTGAGGAAAGTGAGCTTTTCGAAATGGGCCTCGTCGAGTTTTTGGGCCAGGCCCACTACGTTTGCCAGTTCTTCGTGGGCCCATTTAAGGTGTTTTGGGCTGTGGAGGAGCTCAGCCATGGCCCACTCTATGGCTGAGGCCACCGTCTCGGTCCCACCGAACATGACGTCCTGCAAACGTCACGGTGACGTCATGCTCGTCCTCATCATAAAGCAAGCTTTCAACGTCTTACCAGTAACAATGGTTGCGACGTCCAACACTTTTTTTTTTTTTAAATTTTTACCGTTTTTCAAATTAAACGGATTACGACGAAAGTTGATATCTACCAACTCCCTCGAAGATATAATTAACAAGTCGATTTATGTCACAGAAGAAAGTATGGTTAAACACGCATATTAAGTAAATATTATAGAAAATAATACACGATGCATGATTTGATTGCACTCTAGCAAGTACCTAATCTAAGCCGTGTAAGAAATTCTTAGCTGGAACCATTGTTAATAAACATTCCCTTGGATTTTCTTATAATAATAAAGGGCCTTTTTCGGGTGTTATGTCAATGCTATACGATTTATGGAAAATGCAATTTCTAATGTATTTTTTGATTTCCTGTATAGTATCACCACGATATGTCAGTGTGCTCCGCAATATATATAAGTGGAAAAGAGTGAGGAAACGTATAGTGGCCATTAATTTCTTATAGTGCGAGTGCGCGTAACCCTAAAAATAGTAATAATATAACAAAAACAAACAACAAAAACTATATAATAAGAATAATAATTTACTCTTATATTTGTTTTTATCAGTCACTAATCCTAAAACTTACACTAAGCAAAACTAACTACAGCCTTATATTTTCCTATGTTTCCGTTTATATATTATTTCTATTGCAAGATTTAGATAATAGGGTTTTGTTTCAGTGGCGCTGGCTCATATTGCACGTGATAGCACACACTGGTTAAACTATAGCGAGTATATATTTGAAATATTTCTTATTCCTATCACAAACATGAACTTTAATGAGAAACTGCTCCTCCGTGAAATTCAGTTATAAGAATAGTATATGTGTAAGAATTAGGCGTACCATAATGATAGCTTTAATGTTATCCCTCGTAAGCTTGATCGAATTCTGCAAATCTTGACCAGATTCATTCTCCACCTTACTATTAGCTTCACCATCGCTGTAAAAAGCCAACAACTCATCAACCATATCACTATCATCGATCTTCTTCTTCATCTTCTTCTCCATATGTTCATCGATAATACTATCTATGAACCCATCGAGCGAAGCCCTAGCCCTAACCAACCTCCTATTCAAACCCTGAGGATCCAACCATCCCAAAAACGGCACAAAATCAGCGACGTTAAACGCCCCAAAGAGCTTCGAAAATTCCTGCAAAATTCCCACGAACTCATCTTGCCCCTCGTGGGAACTCGAACCAAACGCGGACCTGTATATAATATTCCTAGTGAGCCCAAACACGAGCTCGCCCACGTCCACCTTCGAGCCCATGCCTCGAGCCACGGTTCGAACCATCCCATGGACCTCGTCCCTAACCGAGTCCCAAGACTCGGCTCGCCTGCGACTGAACAGCTTCATCACGCATATCTTTCTCATCTGGCGCCAGAAAGGTCCGTAATGGGCGAACGCCATGTCAGCCCTATCGTAGGTTAAGTAGCTTATCGCAATGGTCGCCGGGCGGTTAGAGAATATGTTGTCTTGGACTTGAAGGACTTGTCGGGCTATTTCTGGGCTCGAAACTGCTACCATGTGTCGGAAACCTATCCTTAGGTGGAATAACCCGCCGTAGGTTTTGGCTAAGTGGGCTAACCCGCGGTGGGTTAGTTGGTCAACCATGGTTATGTTTCCGATCAGCGGTAGGCCTTTTGGGCCGGGCGGGTAGGGTTTTCTTCTTCGAAGAGTCAATTTTGCGAGGATGAATAGGAAGAGGAGAGGGAATATGATGGATAGGGTTATTAGTGAGGGTTTTGAATCTAGGGTTTTGTATAGATTGGAGAGGGTTTGCTTGTTTTGTTCCATTTTTTTTCTTGTTCTTTAGATGCAAATGAGGTGTTTCTTTGTTTGTTGATGGGTTTTCTTTTTATGACTGTTTGTTTGTTTATATAGATGTAGGTAAGGAGATAAGGTGATTTGAATTATTAGTAGGATGTTAATGTTTAATTTTGGAGAAAGGCTCACGTGTTATTGATTGATTTATTATTTACCTCAAGGTTATGACGGAGATCAGTTTGTTTGTTATAGATGTATATGCAAATGGGAATATAATTTGAAGTACTTGTATACGACGAATGGGTTTTTTCGTATATTTTTCAAAGTATTAATTACGATATAAAAATGGTTTTGCGTACGGTTTGTATGGAAGTGTAAATACAGGACCAATGGCAATAATATATCGCTTTTTCGTGTCAAGGCTCCAAACTCGAGAAGCATAGTTTTGAAGGATGTTACGTATACATGAGGAGGAAGATATTTACACGAGCTGTTACCTACTCTTACGAGGTAGGTATTCGCGAGGTAATACCTAATCAAGAAATATATAGTTTGAGGAAACAAAAGGCAAAATTATAAAATTACGTGACTAAGTATACAAGTTTTTGTTTTTGGGTCACTATGTTTGGTAATTGCAAAGGTAGGTCACAACTTTTCAGGTGAAAATAATTTTGGGTCTTGTTTTTAATTTTAGGTCACTAAGAATATATTTTTACGATTTTGGGCCACTAAGTTTAGATTTTTTCAATTTTGGGTCACTATGTTTATAACGTCAGTACCAAATGAGTGACCCAAAATTGAAAAAAATGTAAACTTAGTGACCCAAAAATCGAAAAATATATTCTTAGTGACATTGAAAACATGACTCAAAATTGTTTTCACTTGAAAAGTTAGTGACCTACTTTTGCAATTACCAAACATAGTGACAAAAACGAAAACATGTATACTTAGTGACCTAATTTTATAATTTCCCCAGAAACAAAATATCAAAACTAACATTAGGAAAACCCATATACAACTCAACCAAAACTGGCTATGCTTATTTGCAAGATAGAATCTCTTAATTAGGCCGAAGATTGAAAAAAGTTGCGAAAAACAAAATAATAATAATAATAATAATAATAATAATAATAATAATAATAATAATAATAATAATAATAATAATAATAATAATAATAATAATAATAATAATAAAACACCACTCTCATTTTTTTGGAGTCTTTTCCTTTGAACATTTCATCTCACTCACCTGATGTTTTACCTGAGCTTTCCGCCACCAGAATTAATCCAAGAAAAATAATTTTAACGGTTTAAGCTATTGAAACTTAAAATTATTGACAATTTTAGTTGAAAGAAGAAGAACGCATACATACGAATCGATTTACCTTTAACAGTTACATGCCAAAAAAAAAAAAAGAAAACTGTGACCATATAGTTTGAAAATAGAGAAATCTACACATAACATGTGGCTTTTAAAAGGAATATTTGAAATGAGCTTAGCTCCAATAAAAAGAAAGAAACTGTTTATCATAACCAGTCGATGAACTACCGATAAAGATTAACTAGTCATTATTTAATAGACTTACCAACCAAAGATAATGATATATGATAAGCATGAAAATAGCAGAAAGCAAGACTAAATTAATTTGAATCTTTTGTGATAATGAATAACCTATTAATAACTTAGGTAAGGAAAGGGTGTTTGGTCTAGTGGTATGATTCTCGCTTCGGGTGCGAGAGGTCCCGAGTTCGATTCTCGGAACACCCCTTTTTGTTTAATTTATTATTACTAAAAAATTTATATGTAAAATATAATTTTAAGAAAAATAAAAATTTGCACCAGCCGGGAATCGAACCCGGGTCTGTACCGTGGCAGGGTACTATTCTACCACTAGACCACTGGTGCTTTGTTAGAGTTTGCTAGAATTTATGTTTAAAAACGTATTAAAAGTTGACATTTAGGAGACAAGTGTAGTTCACGATATTAAAGGGATTCCCTCTTTATAGGATCCTCGAAACTTCGTTATTCTTGGAACTGGTTTGCTTTTTTTTACTGCTACGATATAGCTGTAGTTACAAGTAACTATAATTTCAATTCGTTTTGCTTTCGATTAAATCACACTTATGAAGTATGACGTTTAAAGCCTCTGCGTCCCATTTAGCGCATTGAATAATGCAGAATCGAATATGCTATATGTGTTAGGGCTTGCCCAAGTTGCGTCTTTTGTTTAGCTAAAATATCGGTTTGAGCATTTCCAACCGTTCCCACTATGTATAAAGTTGCTACAGTTAAATACCTCTACATATAAAGTTTAAACAGTACTGTCAACTCCAACAATCTCCTCTATATTTTTCTCTAAACCTAATAATTAATACTATAACTAAAATTTATTAAAGTATAATATTCGTTTTTTACCTATTTAATTAAATAATTAAAAATTAAAACTAATTGGGTGGAGTTTATGAAAAGGTATCTACAACTTCCCCGAGGACCTACTCCCCAACCTAGAGTAGCTAGATGGGGTCAGAGTAGCTAGATGGGGTCAGCGGCACAGCGAACTTCCTGATAAGGATGTGAGCTCATGTCTTAGCAAGAAGATTTCCAACTCTCGAATCAAAGAGGAACGGGCTCAGTTCTTAGCTGGGGTAAGGTGGAACTGCTTTTATTTATTTTGACCTTAATATCACGAAATAGGATTTTGAGATTGGGAACTCAATGAAAAAAAATAGAAAAAAATAAAAATAAAAACTGTATAGCAGGTGAATAGTGCCCCATACTAAGGGAACACTGTAGCAATCCCTGATAATGGAGTGGAATTTGGGGGACTTTGGAGCTCCCAACACCATATATGGTGTTTAGGGTGGGGAAAACCCCCTATTGGAGATGCTCTAAGAAAATGTACCGAGTTCCTCAATCCCCTTTAAGAAAGGGTTTTTAAAAGTCTGAATTTTTTCCTTTTTTTTTTTTAATTTCCGTTCATATAACAGAAGATATTATATATATAAAGAGAGAGCAAACGAAGCGTTACACGCACCAAACGACTCGCAGTACAAACAAGCAAGAAAGAAAAGAAAAGGACAAATCACACACACTCACACAAGCATGGAACACAATAAAAGAGCTGATGATCATATCATATATCAATATCAGAATCTCAAGCTTTTATTTTCATCATCGACCACACTCTCTCCATTATATCATTACTAAGTTTAGTGCTGGCCGGGGAGCTTCTCCTTGATCTTCTCCATCATCCCTTTCTTTTCCTCATGTCCCCCGGCGGCCGTCGTCGTAGGCGCACACTCTCCGGCGCCAGCTGTCTGCTTTCCTCCGGCGCCACCTGGAAGCTTCTCCTTTACCTTCTCCTTGATCGGCTTCTTTCTCCTCCCGCCTTGCCCATCGTCCTCAGAAGACTGTTACAGTACGAAGGGAAAAAAAACCCTCGTTAATCTTTGTCACAACAAATAAGAAAAATCTGATAATAAAAACCTGTTTTTTTAATTTTTTTTAATTTACAGCAAACTACTTACGGAGCTGCTAGAGCTGTTCGAGCGAGTGAGCTGACTGGTTTTCTGCCCGGCGCCGAGTTCTCCGCCGGCGTGTGGTGCCTGATGAGTTGGCGGGTGGGTTTCGTGGTGCTCTTCGGTTGGCTTTCCGAGGTCGTATTTCTCGCCCAAGCTGTGTGCCATTTTTGTTTGAGATGTTTGAGAAATTGATGAAGATATAACTTAAATCAAGAATGTATGAATGTTTCTGATGAGGTTGTGAATTTCGAGGGAGTTTGAGGTGGTTTATATAGATGTGAAGGAGATTCATAGGGTTTGATTTTGAATCGTGTAAGAGAAAGACACCTGTTATTATTACAAGCTGTATCTGCCCCATATTGAATATACTGATATTAGTTGGACACACAGTTTGGGAACTTACGTTGCGGATAGGTATGGGGTAATATTTTGTTTATTTTATTTAGGGCTTTTCTTTACAGGTGTCCCTCGATGAGATATTTAATTATGATATTGATCTTGATTAATTTAGAAAACGCCAGGATTTAATCAATTAGCATATCGTCCCACTATGATCATGATGGGTTGGTTTGATGATCGAAAAAAAACACATTACATTGGGGTCGTGTAAGATGGTTCTCGATAACACGTAGGTTTATATTACATTTTTCCCAAATCACACACGAAAGAGCAACTCCAACTATTTGAACACGTCAAATAAAGACTATGTTTCCGAATTGGGGCAACCTAAAGAGTCCCACTTTCTAAACTTTCTATCAACTAACTCCTCGTTCCATTTATTTTTTTATCAAACTCCCTATTTCAAAACATTCTTAAACCCCACTACCTAATGACCATTCTACCCCTCATTTATGTCGACATATTAAAATATTAGGCACATGAGTTTGAATGGTTCAAAGTTGCAATCAACGTGGGAAATGAAGAATTCATGCGATGGTGTGCTGAAGATTTTCCTTGGTTCACATGTGGCATCTTTGCCTATAAATTCAGGTGCTCGGCCAGTACAAAATGCATCCCACTGAAGAAAATAATAGAGAGAAAAGAGAGAATAAAAAAAATAGAGAGTTTGTCGGTATTTTCTCCGACTATAAAGAGAGAGGTTGAGGGTTTTCTCCTTTATAGATTGAGAGGTTGTAACTCCTATATTATTCCTCTATAGTGGATTCTTCTTCCTTGCCCGTGGTTTTTACCCCGATTTGTTTGGGGGTTTTCCACGTTAAATCTCGGTGTCCACATTTTATCTTTAATTGTTCAAATACTTAGCCGCGGTATTACTCGACCGGGTCCGCTGCCACGCCAACAATTTATTATTATTTTTGAACTCTTTTCTTGTTTAAACCATCAATTGAAAACGATCATTTCTTCCCAAACCCTCATTTATTATCCGCGGTACCATACCGTTATTAGTGTAGTACCATACGTAGATAGCTTCCTACTGGTACTTACACACATATGCATATTGGTACTACAAATTTGGGTAGGAATCTTTCGACGCCGTCCGAATTATTTTGGTCTGTGACTCTTCTACCATAGTTATAAATTCCTTACTCATGATTTGATATCAATATTTGTGGGTATTGCAGTCATGATAACACACAAACAACCAGTTTAGTAAACTGACCTGTAAAATGCAACAAACACATCCGTGTCAATCATATGATAAGGTAGCTTTGCAACCTGAAGGATACTCAAAACTTCGATCACGGGTTCCAACGCGTAAAGAAAGGTTGAGAAAAAAAAATCTTAGCAGCAAACTACCTTCATAATTTCTTCGACATCTTCATAGCTCAATTTTATATTCCCGCCTTTCTTTAGAATGATATCGCAAAACGTGGCAAGTAGTTCAGCACTAGAACTTCCAACAAAACCTTCGACGAAGAAACCTCTAAATTGCTCCTCGACGACCTAACATCGTGAAAGGGCAATGCAAGTTACATGATGAAAAACGTGGCCACAAGAGCCTATCATGGTACCGAATTTCTTACCATTAGGAAAGCACTGTTATTCTGAAAACAGTTGTTCACGTATCCCATCAATTTATCATGGAGCTCAACTAGTCTCCTAAAAAAAAACTGATCAAGGATTCAAATGTATTACTATGGGTGAAAACATAGCAAAACAAACTAAACAGAGTGCACTGTACCAGTTCCTGTAATCGGATGACTCCCATATTTTCTCCCTATAAAAGACACTTCTCGATATTAGCATTCAACACAAAATGTTCAACTACAAACACTACAAAAAAGAGTTGAAACGGCGACGGAAGCGGTGACCAAAACGTAGTCGGAAGATTTTTCGACGGAATTTAGCTACGGAAGGGCCGACGCGACATTTTGCGACGGAAAAATCGTCGCTAAACTGTCGCAAAACTTTGAGACGGCTTATCCGTCGCAAATCTGCGATAGAATCTTCGTTGATCATTTCTGTCGCTATTTTGCAACGGAATATCCGTCGCTAAAGACATCTGACGGATATGCCGTCGCAAGGTTTGGGCGGAATTCCTAAAAAATTAGGCGCTAAGTCCAAAATTTTTTTAAACCCACTTTTTTTATCTGACAGACTGACATTAACCATCTTTTATCTGCCACTCATTATCTCTCCTCTCTTATTTGCTTTCTTCATCTTCTTCCTTTCTTCTCTTCATCGCCATTCTTTCTTTCTTTCTCCAACTGTTGACATCAAGAACCTCTGCATCCTTCTCGCCGCCAATTCTTTTCTTTCTTTCTTTTCTCGGCTGCTCGGATCCGGCAAATGTTGTAGCAGTCGGATGTTGTGACGGCAGATCAACGGCGGGCTGCAACAGGTATGGCCGTGGGTGTGTTGGATTGCTTCAGATTTGGATGTGGTGGGGTTGGACTGCGGGCTGCTATGGGGTGTGGCCGGCGATGGACTATGACAAGGGCGGCGGCAACTTGATGGGCGTGGTGGTGGAGGTCTGCGACGGCGGGCAGATCTGCGGCATTGTGGTATTGGGCTGCGCGGCGCGGGCAGAGCTGCGGTGTGGCGGTGGGCTGCGACGGACGGGTAGATCTGCAGTGTGGTGTTGTTAGGTTGCGACGGCGACGGCCAGAATCCGGCGTGGTGTTGTTCGGCTGCGACGGCGATGGGTTGATCTGCGGTGTGGTGGTGTTAGTGGCGTCGACGGCGAGCAGATCTGCCGTGGTGCTGGGGCGGGGAGTGTTGCCGCCCGGTCCTGGCAGCGGGATTGGGCGATTGTTTTTTTTTTATTTTTTCTGATGGTGTTTGCGAGGGAATGTCCGTCGCATAGTTTATTTTTTTTATTTAATTTTTCTTTTTTGCGACGTTTATCCGACGCAAAAATCCGTGGCAAATATTTGCCACGGCTTTGCGACAGAACTTGATTTTGCGACGGCCGATTAGCGACGGATACGTTCCGTCGCAGATCCGTCGCAAGACGGCTATTAGCGACGGGTTTGCTACGGTACTGACCGTCACAAAATTGAAGTTTTTTGTAGTGAAGTAAGAAACTCATTAATTATAAACTGGCAAACCTTCTTATTTCGCCCAGCATCTTCTGCTAGCTCAACCAATGCATTAACTTCCACATAGGCATGCTATAGTAGAAAAGATATTATATACTCCCTCCGTCCCGCTAATTTTATCACATTTTTCCATTTCGGGCGTCCCACTAACTTTATCACATTTCCTTTTTGGGTAAAAAGTTATCACAAACAATCAATATAACAATATTAAATATTCTTAAAAGACGTATCAAAATATACACTTTTTTACCTTTTCATTGTACTATATTATTATAATAATGTCACCTTAATATCCGTGCTCACCAAGAAATGTGATAAAACTCATGGGACGGAGGGAATATGACGTAACAACTGTGCAGAGAGTGGACATCCTAAATCCTTGAGTGCAAAATGAAAATTCGTTTTCTATAACTAAAATAAGCAACGACAAACCTGTCTAAAATTGTTTTCGACGAGCTCTAAGCCTTTAGGTTCTTGGGAGAAGAGTCTATATATACGAGCTATATCCTCAGCCTTGTAAAAATCAAATACTCCAAATTATTGCTAGAAACAGATTCTAAATTACGGCCAAAGAATAAGTAGTTTAAATACCTTACCTTCTCAAGTAACGCATGCCAAGCATCTACATCCTTTAGAAGATCGAGGTAAGGAAAGCACACGACCGCTAACTTTAACTCCTACATGAACATGATAAGATTGGTTACACAAAATCAAGAGATGTTAACAAAGGACTTAGGTCGCCGTTTGATCAAAAAAATATTGATTTACATCGAAAATAAATAAACCAAGACAAGAACCAACCCTAAGAAGCCCAATATCACTACTTGAATCAAGTTCAAGATATCGAGAAACCCTGCCCCTTTTTTCTTTAAAACACTATTCAACCTGCATGTTTTCAAGATAAGAAGCAACACTTACAAACTAACTCAAAAAACTAGTCTCCGAAGAGACTGCACAACCACATTATCTTCATTTTTTACGCGTTTAATGAAATTATCGTACGCTCACCTTTTGCGTAACCCCGTGCATGAATAATCTGACATCCAAGTGGGAGTCTTTTGATTATAGAGGTAAAATCTGTTTCAACATTGCCGCTGCAAATTTTTTCTTGTAATTCAACTGCTCCGTTGTGATTTCAGCAAAGAATTCCCGAACACCCTTCAATAAAACCCGATCGATTCGCTCTCCGTCACGCTCTTGAGAAATCTGTTCAATATTACACCTTAGAACAAGGATACAAAGATAAGAATTTCTAATAAACTGTAAACACATATGCATAGCAACGATAGAGCAGCAATCAGTCAACGTGAAGCATATAAACAAAACTAAAGCAGGCTTTCAGATCAAAACAGATCAAACATTTGAGTCATTACAACGATTCTAGCTCTTTGGCACAATACATATACTTTAAAATTATACATGAGATTTGGGCACCAAAATTACCGTTGATCTAATATACCCTCTAAAGATGTCGTGTACAACCAATAAAACGTCGGATATTGGTAAAACGGAAAATCCATTAGCATCATACAAAATATTAATCAGGGGAACTCATGACAAAATTAAAAAAATATGATCCAACAAAATTACCTGTTGAGGGTGTGTACGAAATACGTGCGCAACATCATGTAGTAGTAATCTGGGCTGATCCCCGTCTCTAGATATCCTTCAAGGACTCGTTTCAATTTTTTAATTCGTCCTTGGATAATGGCATGCCAAATTTGTGCGTACCAAATCAAACTGTTGGCGAGACTCTGATTCTTCGCCATTGCAGAGGATCATGCATATGCAGAGCTTAAGCAGAGTCTAGAGAGAGAAAATATCTGAGAAGTAGAGAGAATTAAGTGATGAACAATCAGTCAACGTGAAGCATATAAATAAAACTAAAGCAGTTTTTCAGATTAAAACAGATCAAACATTTGCCAATCATTACAACGATTCTACATGTTTGGCACAAACATATACTTTAAAATTATACATGAGATTTGAGCACCAACCGTTGATCTAATATACCCTCTAAAGATGTCTTGATACAACCAATAAAACGTCGGATATTGGTAAAACGGAAAATCCATTAGCCTCCTACAAAATATTAATAAGGGGAACTCATGACAAAATTAACAAAATATGATCCAACAAAATTACATGTTGAGGGTGTGTACAAAATACGTGCGCAGCATCCTGTAGCAATAATCTGGGCTGATCCCCGTCTCTAGATATCCTTCAAGGACGCGTTTCAATTTTTTAATTTGTCATTGGAGAATGGCATGCCAAATTTGTGCGTACCAAATCAAAATGTTGGCGAGGCTCTGATTATTCGCCATTGCAGATGATCACGCATATGAAGAGCTTAAGCAGTGTCTAGAGAGAGAAAATATCTGAGAAGTAGAGAGAATTAAGTGATGAGCATTCAGTCAACGTGAAGCATATAAATAGAACTAAAGCAGTCTTTCAGATCAAAACAGATCAAACATTTGCCAGTCATTACAACGATTCTAGCTGTTTGGCACAATACATATACTTTAAAATTATACATGAGATTTGAGCAACAAAATTACCGTTGATCTAATATACGCTCTAATGATGTCCTGGTACAACCAATAAAACGTCGGATATTGGTAAAACGGAAAATCCATTAGCCTCCTGCAAAATATTAATCAGTGGAACTCATGACAAAATTAACAAAGTATGATCCAACAAAATTACATGTTGAGGGTGTGTACGAAATAATACGTGCGCAGCATCATGTAGTAGCAATTTGGGCTGATCCCCGTCTCTGTATATCCTTCGAGGACTCGTTTGAATTTTTTAATTTGTCCTTGGAGAATGGCATGCCAAATTTGTGCGTACCAAATCAAAATGTTGGCGTGACTCTGATTCTTCGCCATAGCAGAGGATGACGCATATGCAGAGCTTAAGCAGAGTCTAGAGAGAGAAAATATCTGAAAAGTAGAGAGAATTAAGTGATGAGCAATCAGTCAACGTGAAGCATATAAATTAAACTAAAGCAGTCTTTCAGATCAAAACAGATCAAACATTTGCCAGTCATTACAACGATTCTAGCTGTTTGGAACAATACGTATACTTAAAATTATACATGAGATTTGAGCATCAAAATTACCGTTGATCTAGTATACCCTATAAAGATGTCCTGGTACAACCAATAAAACGTCGGATATTGGTAAAACGGAAAATCCATTAGCCTCTTACAAAATATTAATCAGGGGAACTCATGACAAATTTAACAAAATATGATCCAACAAAATTACATGTTGAGGGTGTGTATGAAATAATACGTGCGCAGCATCATGTAGTAGTAATCTGGGCTGATCCCCGTCTCTGGATATCCTTCGAGGACTCGTTTCAATTTTTAATTTGTCCTTGGAGAATGGTATGCCAAATTTGTGCGTACCAAATCAAAATGTTGGCAAGACTCTGATTCTTCGCCATTGCAGAGGATCACGCATATATAGAGCTTAAGCAGAGTCTAGAGAGAGAAAATATCTTAGAAGTAGTGAGAATTAAGTGATGAGCAATCAGTCAACGTGAAGCATATAAATAGAACAAAAGCAGTCTTTCAGATCAAAACAGATCAAACATTTGTCAGTCATTACAACGATTCTAGTTGTTTGGCACATACTTTAAAATTATACATGAGATTTGAGCACCAAAATTACCGTTGATCTAATATACTCTCTAAAGATGTCTTGGTACAACCAATAATACGTCGGATATTGGTAAAACGGAAAATCCATTAGGCTCATACAAAATATTAATCAGGGGAACTCATGACAAAATTAACAAATTATCCAACAAATTACATGTTGAGAGTGTGTACGAAATAATACGTGCGCAGCATCATGTAGTAGTAATCTGGGCTGATCCTCGTCTCTGGATATCCTTCGAGGACTCGTTTGAATTTTTTAATTTGTCCTTGGTGAATGGCATGCCAAATTTGTGCGTACCAAATCAAAATGTTGGCGAGACTCTGATTCTTCGCCATTGCAGAGGATCACATGTGCAGAGCTTACGAAGAGTATGAGAGAGAAAATATCTGAGAAGTAGAGATAATTAAGTGATGCCGCACTTCGCTTCTATTTTTCTGTTTATTTTTCTTTTTGGCGTCACAGATGGTTTTATATTTTTCTGAAACCGTTAGATGGTAACCGCGTTTCCTCTTCGTTGTTTGTTGATTTTTTTTAAAACTGAACCCGAAAATTTCAATGGTTTAAGATTTAGTAATTTAACCGATATAAAATCGGTATAACACTAGTGCCGCTTATGTTAGGAATATTTTAGAAGTGTCCAAAATATTAATTCTAAGTCTTGTAATTTCTTTTCTATGCATTTTATAGATGCTTTATTTTTGTAATAGGGTTGGATTTGTAATGGGCTTGTTAGGGGCCCAATGGGCTTAAATACCTCACAAGGTATTTAAGCTTAAACCCTAACAAGCATTAATCAAGTTTTCTATTTGCAAAACCCTCACGTATTCAACAGTAAACCTATATAGCACACTATTCAAATATTACGAAGGTTAAATCTGTTGAAGTGTTCTTGGATAATCTGGAATTACAAGTGGTATCAGAGCAAGCGTGTAGGTGAGGAAACTTCATTTCAAGCCTTAAAGATTTTAGCAGGGTGAGTTCTTGTGTGGTAGTTTATCTGTCGCAAAGCTCAGACTCATCTATATCAGCTATTCTCGAAGATATTCTATTTTTGTTAAGGCGAGTTTGTGGAACTATTAGTTCTGAGCTATCAAATTGGTTTCCGTGAAGGCTGTGTCAGATTTGTTGGATTTCTATCTAAAACACTTGAAGAACAGCCCTGTTTCTCAGACTGTTCTTGAGTTTGCGCACGGAATTTCTTTTGGGAACTAGGTTTGCGAACTCAAGGATTTCTTTCGCTTTGCGGCTCCTTCATTTCACTTGGTTGGCCTTTTTAAGTTTGCGCATCGACACTTTGCAAAGTTCTACTTTGAGAGTTCAAAGTTCCCGAACCGTTAGATTTTCAAAGATCAACGCATCAGGTTCTTTCTCACTTCACGAATCCAGTTATCAATTCGCAAAATCAGAACTTTGCGACCTCTTGATTACTTTGCGAATTTGGACCACTTTGCAAATCTCAAGATTACTTTGCGAACTTGGACCACTTTGCGAACTCATTTGAACTAGATCACTTTGCGAACTCAGACTACTTTGCGTTCTTCGCTCACTTTGCGAACTCCAGTTTACTTCGCGAATTCAACACACTTTGCGATCTCTTGACACTTTGCGAACTCACAACTGCTTTGCGAACTTTACTCACTTTGCGTACCGTGTGAACCTTGCAAACTTTACTCACTTTGCGAACCGTGTGAACTTTGCTAACATTAATCACTTTGCGAACCTGGTCAACCTTGCGAACCCACATATCTGTTCGCAAAGTAACACGTTACTTCTTCAATTCGCAAAATTCAATTCCAACTTTCCTCACAATACACGTCAACGATCATATCCAAAACACAGGCAATGGACTCTTTCAGCATGGGAAATGATGTTAGACCTCCCATCATCCGACATGGAGAGTACGCAGTCTGGAAGAGAAGATTCATCAACTTCATAGAAAGCAAGGACAATTCTGAGAATCTACTAGAATCTATTTACAATGGACCTACACAGTATTGGACAATAATTCCCGCCACTACTGACACCACCCCTGCAAGAGAGGAACAGAGAATCTTGAAAACTACTGATCAATGCAATGATGAAGAAAAACTGCGACTAAAGGCAGATAAAGTGGCGAAATCATACATGATGCAAGCCATTCCCAATGACATTTTGATGCAACTCGAATGTGGTGAGAGTGCAAAAGAAATGTGGGATGCTCTTCGAATTATGATGCAGGGGACAGAAGTCAATACAATGGCAAGAATGGCAAACACACTCATCTCGTATGACCGCTTTCATGCTAACAAAGGGAAACTCTCCAAGAAACCTTCCATCGATTTCTTGTTCTTTTAAATGAGCTAAAAATGAATGGAGTCACAAAAAGTGTAATGGAAATCAATATCAAATTTTTAGGATCACTTCATCCAGAATGGGAGGCTACTACAATTATGATAAGACAGATGAACGACCTAACTAAAGTTAGCATTCATACATTATTCGACTACCTCAATCAACATTCCAATCATGTGGAGAAACGAAGGGAGGAAATCAAACCAATAGGAAGCGAATCGCTTGCTCTTATGACTGAACGATCATCAAGAAAACAATTCAAGGACAAGGAAATTATCCAGTCATCACAAGTTAAGGAGGGAGAAGACTCTGGTTCTGATGACGAATTCAAGGATCTTACCAAACATGCAGACCAGGAAATCACCCTCAAAGATCTTGCTAAGCAACTCGCTCTTGTCTCGAATTTCGTGCAGAGGAAATATTATAAGAAGACTGGTTCCTCCTCCAATCGTCAAAGAACTTCCTCCAACTCTAAAGGAAAGACTCAGGATGAGGACAACAACTCTGAAACTCCTCAACAAGGTGGCAAATGCTTCAACTGCGGCAAGAATGGACACTTTGCCAGAGAATGCAGAATGCCCAAGAAAAAGGATGTTAACTATTATCGCAGAAAAGTTCAATTAGCTGAACAAAAAGAAAAGGGGCTGGTCTTAATGGCAGAAGAGGATCATTGGCTTGAAGATACCTCAGACAGCGAGAATGAGAACGCGGCACTGATGGCCAAGCTGGATGACGAAGGAGTTGGAGTTGGAGCTGAAGGAGGCGAGTCAGACACGGAAACCTCTAACAATTCAGAAATGGTGGAGGTAAGTGAAGCAGATTATGATTCTTTACTTAAGATGAAAAATGAATTTTTATCCCTATACAAATCTAACAAACTAGGTAAAAGAAAAATCAAGGAACTAGAAGCTAACTTAGAGAAAAATTTAGCAGTATTAGATAAGTTTAGATATGATTATGCATGTGAGAAGAATCGTGTAATTGTAGCAAATGAAAAAATTGCTAAGCTGGAGATACAAGTGCAAAAAACCGAAGTTAAAGCCACGGATTTAGAAAAGGAAATGAAATCTCACAGAGATCAGGCAATGGACGCTACAATTAAATATGACCTACTAAGTAAAGAACGGGAAAAACTGTACTCCAAAATAAAAAAATTGGAGGACCTTTTAACTCGACGAGATCAATCAGAACAAACAATCTTCTTAAACAAACCAGCTAACATTGATTTTTACAATCCCCATAAAGGACTAGGTTTTGAAAATCCACATAAGTTAAAACAAGGCATATCAAGTTCACCTTATCTATATGATCTCAAATTTATGCAGACAGGTTGCCTGACGAATCTCATGTCTTTCGTCAGTGAAAATGAAAATGAGACATCAACACACAGTACAACTCAAATACCTTTTAACTACACAGAATTAAATGATAGTTATAAAGAAAGAAGTTGTCCAGCAATAACTGAATTTGAGACAGATATTTCTCATCTAAACGAAGGAGAAACCTCTGGTGCTTCGGAAAGTATGGCACAGATGGTTACATATGCAACTGGATATATGCCTGATTGCATAAAGAAAATCAGTGATCTTCACTCCACTCTCGAAAGCGAGAGAAAGTCATTTGATGAAGAAAGGCAAAAACTTTTTCATGAAATATCTTCACTTAAAGAAAAATTAAGATTACACACAATTTCATACACCTTAATTTCAAATGACAAAATTTCCTGCACTAATACATTAAAATTTTCAGGACCCACAAAAGAGCCATTGAAGGGTCAAGTATGGGTTAAAAAGGAAGATATCTTGAAGGAGAATCGCGATCTCAATGTCCCTTTTGTTATTGAATATTTTCCTTCCAAAACCTTTGTACCATCTTTGTTTTGTCATGTATCGAAAAAACTATCTTCCTCAACAAAAACAAAGCTTTCCATGCGTGATCATGTCACCAAACAAACTCACAAAACAATTCCTAAAAACAAAACTACAACGTCAAAACAAGAATCAAAATCAAAAGCTATCAACGAATCTGTCAAACTTACAAAAATCAAAAAACTCAAGTCTAAACCTAAGACAAAAAGACCCTCACTAGAGCACAAATGGATTCCCAAGCTTCAACCTGCAGGAACACAAATTCCTATCCTAGAAATAGGTAGTGACTCTGGGTCATCCCTTAACAAAGGAAAATCTAGGGAGTCTAAACGGACTAACAAAATTAATAGAGGTGGACCCATATTTCAATGGGTACCTAAAACCCTCTAGTTCTCTTTTTGCAGGCCTTTCATGTGTGGTACTTAGATTCTGGTTGCTCCACACACATGACTGGGACAAAGGAACTGTTGAGCAACTACGTTGATAGACTTGGAGGACTGGTACGCTTTGGTAATAGCAATGGAGCCAGAATCCTTGGCTATGGCGATCTCATATGCAATCGACTCACAATTAAACAAGTCTCGTATGTTGAAGGACTGACACACAACCTCTTATCAATAGGACAGTTCAGTGATTTTGGACTCCAAGTTGTATTTCTAAAGAAAACTTGCAAAATTCTCAATACCAATGGTGAAGAACTTCTCACTGGAACTCGCAAGACAAATCTTTACACCATTGATATTAGAACTGTCAAACCAAAGACCGATATCTGCCTAATCTCCAAGGCAACTTCAACTCAAAATGACTTATGGCACCAGCGATTATCTCATCTTAACTTCAAGACCCTCAACAAGCTGTCAACCAACAAATTGACTATTGGACTACCACCACTTAAGTATCAAAAAGAGCATTTATGCTCTGCTTGTGAGAAAGGAAAAATGAAGAAAGCTTCACATCCTACAAAACACACTGCATCCACTCAACATCCTCTAGAGCTTTTACACATGGATCTGTGTGGCCCAATGCGAACTGAAAGCATAAGTGGAAAGCGGTATATGCTGGTTATCGTCGACGACTATTCCCGATATACTTGGGTACGTTTCTTACGAACTAAGTCAGAGACAGTAGAACATATTCCAAATCTAATCAGAACAACACAGAACCTACTTCAGAGAAATGTTCAAATAGTTAGATCAGACAATGGAACAGAATTCAAGAATCAACAGCTCAGTGACTTCTACGAATCCATAGGAATTACTCATCAGTTTTCTGCTATCTATACACCTCAACAAAATGGGGTTGTTGAAAGGCGAAATCGAACACTCGTAGAGGCTGCCCGAACAATGATCATTCAATCATCATTACCTCATTTCCTTTGGGCGGAAGCAATGAATACTGCTTGCTATACACAGAATCGCACAAACATTCATCTAAGATTTGGTAAGACGCCCTATGAACTTATAAATGGTAGACTGCCCAACATTGCCCATTTTCGAATTTTTGGATGCAAGTGCTTCGTCGCCAACGACCGCGAAGACAAGTCCAAGCTCGATCCAAAAGCTACTGAAGGAATCTTCGTGGGCTACTCTGCGCAATCTAAGGCATACAGGATATTTCTCAGAAACAGAAGGATGATCATTGAAAGTATAAATGTCACCTTTGATGAGGGACTCGAACCATCTACTGGACATAGCAGTTTGGAACGAGTAACTAGCACACCACACCTTATTCATTCTCATACAGAAGAAGGAGAGTGTTCGAGAGATGCCTCTGAACGGAACTTTTCAAAACCGGGTTCGGACAAAGGGAGTTTGACGCCAGATCAACAATCAACTGATAATTCTAAACAAAGCAACCCCACACGCTTCACTCAACGAGCTCAAGAGGAACTGGATCTGGATCTACTTTTTGAGCATATTTATATATCTAAAAATCAGACAAGACCATCCACCGATCCCATTCCAAATAATGAATCCAGTCCTTGTTCGTCAACTCATGAGTCAGAACCTACTCCTAACCAGACAATTCCTCCCTCAGATTCAGAAGCCTCACCCCCAACAACTGTGACAACAACGCAGACAGAGACCTCCTCTTCAACTTCAACCGGCAACATTACCGGGTCTGCAATCGACTATCCACTCAGTGAGGAATCCCAAATAGACGAAACGACATTACCTCACGAAAAGAAATGGATCCGACATCATCCTACAGATCAAATAATAGGAGATCCCAATACAAGAGTAACGACTAGAAGAACACATTCAAATGAATGTAATTTCACCTGTTTCTTGAGCCAAACGGAACCTAAACGTGTAGTTGATGCACTACAGGATCCCAACTGGATAGTGGCTATGCAAGAGGAGATTAATCAATTCGAACGTCTCAAATTATGGAACTTAGTTCCTCGTCCAAAAGGGAAGACTGTGATCGGAACAAAGTGGGTATTTAAAAACAAAAAGGATGAAGATGGTGTTGTAATTCGAAACAAAGCCAGGCTCGTTGCTAAGGGATATAATCAACAGGAAGGAATTGATTACGATGAAACGTTTGCCCCTGTAGCCAGAATCGAAGCTATTCGGTTATTCCTTGCATACGCTGCACACAAAGATTTTACAGTCTATCAAATGGACGTAAAAACAGCCTTCTTGAACGGAATTCTGAAAGAAGAAGTGTATGTGTCACAGCCAGACGGATTTCTCAATGCTGATCATCCCGACTTTGTTTACAAACTCGACAAATCACTGTACGGACTTAAACAAGCTCCAAGGGCCTGGTATGAGGTGCTCTCCGACTTTCTTATCTCTTCAGGATGAGGTGATTCCCATCCTGAAGTTGTTTGATTTGTAGTCCGAGGAAGAATGACATTTCTCCCATCATACTCATTTCAAATTGCGATTGCATCAGAATGCTAAATTCTTCACAAAGTTTAGGATTAGTACATCCATGATATTCTCAGAAAATATGGGATCGACAAGAGCAAATCATCGAGCACACCTATGTCCACCTCATGCTCACTGGATGCAGATCACCTTGGTGAACCTGTAGATGTTACTCATTATAGAGGGATCATTGGATCACTGCTCTACCTCACTGCCAGTCGACCAGATATCTCATTCTCTACATGTCTATGTGCTCGATTTCAAGCTAATCCCAAGGAGTCGCACCTTCATGCTGTCAAAAGAATCTTGAAGTATTTAAAAGGAACACCAGACCTTGGACTGTGGTATCCTAAAAACTCAAGTATGAAACTAATAGACTATTCTAACGCAGATTTTGCAGGATGCAGACTGGACAGGAAAAGCACTTCTGGACATATGCAATTCCTAGGCGATAAACTTGTATGTTGGGCCTCAAAGAAACAAAATTGTGTGTCAACTTCCACGGCGGAAGCAGAATACGTCGCTGCAGCAAGTTGCTGCTCACAAATTTTGTGGATCAGAACTCAGCTACGGGACTACGGGTTTGATCTAAATAAAATTCCTATTTACTGTGATTCCAAGAGTGCTATCGCTATTACCTGTAATCCTGTACATCACTCACGCACTAAGCACATAGATCTTCGCGATCACTTCATAAAGGATCATGTAGAAAGAGGCATAATAGAAATGTACTTTGTCAATACAGAGCTTCAACTAGCCGATTTGCTTACAAAAGCATTGGATGAAAAACGCTTCCAATTCTTAGTTGCAAAATTAGGCATGTTGAACCTCAATTTTTAATCTCGATTCTGCCTTCCTACAGTTCATTATTTATCTATTTGCTATGTTTCACTTCTCTTATTCTGTGTGTATTATGTTAACCATTTATTTAGGACTTTAGTTTTTTTTAAGTTTTTAATTTTTCAATAAATCTTTTTGTGTCCAATAAGTCGATGTAGCGCCAATGCTGATGGCGTAATACATCGAGGGGGAGAAATGCTATATCTATGCATCGAGGGGGAGTAAGTGAACTCATCAATAGTTTTTTTTTTAAGATACTCGATAGGCATTATCAATCATTTAATGTTTAAGATAATCGATAGGCATTGCATCTAGGGGGAGTTTTTCTACAAAAAACGTAAAATTTGTTCAAAACATGAACAACTCTCTCAAACACATAATACGCAGATAACTCTTATAAATTCTTCAAAACATGAACAACTCTCTCAAACACATAATACGCAGATAACTCTTATGAATTCTTCAAAACACGAACAACTCTCTCAAACACATAATACGCAGATAACTCTTAAAAACTCATATGCCCGATGAAGACCCAAAGCAGAACAGCAAGTAAAACAACGAATAAGCTCAAAAGAAGGCAAATCTCAATAACAAGCATATCCAAATTATGCTCAAAGTTACGTCTTAACTCTGCATGTTCCTCGAGCTTCTTCTCTTCTTCCTGCTTCTGCCAATTCATCTATTAACGCGAAAAATAAGAGATGAGTTAGTTCTTAGATGTAAGGTACTTCAATGAGATTTGAGACCTATCTATTTATAAACACGAAGGAAACTTACGTCATTTATTGTCCCGACATTAAGACGAATTTTTGACTAAGGTGACGTTTCTTTTCCTTCTCCAATAAGGATATCGTATCATGAAAATCGATCTTAAAAATCCATAGATTTGATATTATCCTTGTGATTGATTTGGATCATTTCTAGATTACTTGATTTGATCCTTGTGATTGAATTGGGTCATTTCTAAAATTTTATTGCAAATCAAGTATTAGGATTAAGATTCGCAAACTGTACTCATTTGAGAATCAAAAGCTCAATTCGCGAATCATCTCCAATTTTGACCAGTCAATGAGTAAAATTGCGAACTCACAGCTCTCAAATCGCGAACTGATCTATTCGCAAACCATCGCGACTTTGCAATCTACTTAGAATTCGCAATCTACTTCGAATTCGCAATCTAGTGGGCCTTTACTTCAAAAATTTACAGCCCAGCTCTAAACTAGGGTTCACACTTAGGCCCGCGAAGTTTTTTTTTATTTTATTATTTTACCAATTCGCAAACTGAACTCGCAAAACAAAAATCCCAAATCACAAACCTCTTCTTCGCGAATCCCGTTCATCAAATCTTCCATTATAGCTTGCATTTTCTGTGGTTGAGTGCTCAAATTGTTACTGTCGCATACTCGCGTCTTCTCTGTGGTATGTCTGCAACGTTGCTTTAACTCTCTCTTTCTTTTCCTTGTTTAACGATTGTTTTTCTTAAATCACAGGAGTGATTTCTCGAGAACAGGTGGTTTGCAGTTGGTTCCTGTAGAAATGTTGTAGTTTTTAGTGATAACTTGCGTTTGTTTGTTTGATTTATGTACTGAAATCGAGTTTATCTTCTCAAATCGTTTTTTTCAAATCGAGGTTTTCCTTTTATCTGGGTTCGAAATCTTTTTAATAAAAAGAGGGGGTATCTTTTTGATTCTTCAAAATGGAACTTTGCGGGTCCAAAAGTGTTTATTTTCAAACTATCTTATTACTCACTTTGCGGCTTTGACCGTCTGACTACATAATTCGCAAATTCAAAGATCGCGAATTACTCACTTTGCGGCTTTGCGATCCCTTTGTTTGACCTGGTCAATTTGCGAATCTTGTAGGAATCGCAAACTTTCTGCTTTGTAAAGTTCAAACTGACTTGACTTAGTCAAACCCGCAAACCGCTCTACTTTGCGAATTTAAATTTTCTTTACATTGTGAATTCTAAGTATACGAATTCAAATATTCGCAAGACACACTTTGCGTATTGGCGTTCGCAACACTCAATTCGCAAAGTCTCTTTCAACTAAACCCACAGTCCAGTCTTTTTCAACTCAACCCGCAAACCTTTGAGCTCGCATTTCAGAATTCGCAAAAGTGTTCATTTTCAAACTTCTCGCAGAATTCGCAATATAGAATCCGCAAACTCGCAAAATCACCAACTTCCTTTGATCAACCCGCAATCCATACTTAGAAAATTTTTCGGACAAAATATTTCGTTAAACACAAATGGGCCCAACAGGAATAGGCCAAATCTTTTCTAAACGGATTTTTTAAAAAAAGCCCTTACTTAAACAACATTCTCTATTGATATTCAATTGTTATAATATCACATCTCTAACCTCTTTTGTTCTTCTTCTTGCAGTCTCAGCAGCACTTCCCGGTGTTAAAAATATAAAAAAAAAAAAAAAGATGACGACACCTACGGATATGACCTACCCACCTACGGATCTAGTCTACCCAACTTCGAAATGGATAACAACCAAAGATAATAATTTCCAACTCGACCTGCATACATTCAAGTGCAAGGACGAAATCATCATATCCATTCTGAGGAATCACCATCTTGGGTATGCCTTCTCCGCCTCGGTCCAAGTTCCTACCGTTTACCTTCAACAATTCTGGGGGACAATGAAGACCAAAATTGCCCAAGATAATAGCATCTACTACGAGGCCCAAATCGCATCTGAGACTGTCACCATCACAAAGGAACTCATTCGTAGTATTCTAAGAATGCCAAGTCAACCTCAATACGAACCTGAGGCTTCCGAAAATGAGCTCCTGGAGGACATGATGAGGATGGGATACTACACGCCGATCAAGTTTGTCTCCCATTTTCAGAATTCCATGATCCCGCATCCGTGGCGAACGCTCTTCGCATTTGTCAATAAGTGCTTCTCACCCAAGCACTCAGGATGGGATAGATGCAATATCACAATTCTTCGGATCTTCCATGGGATCGTGTTTCGAAGAAATTATGACTTTGCCAAACTTATCACCACAGATCTCGACGACCAACTTTACCAACGAACTAAGTCCAAAAAGCCACAGAATTTGCCATATCCCCGGTGATTCTCACTTATCATCCATCATTTTTTGACTACAACACCGGGAATACCATCACGACCAGTAGAAGAAAATTTCACCCCACCCAAACTGCGCTACCTTCAGAAGGGAAAGACTGATGAGAAATATTCGCGCAAGGCAATGCCAATCCCTCACGAGTTACTCGTTCTTGCAAACCCCGACCATATCGATGCCTATTGCAGAAATTACAAAGTTCCTCACCCCACGACACAGGACAACCCACCTGAGTCTAACCCAGGGGTTAGTGAAACAGAGAGAGCTGAAATGAGCGAGAGAGAAAGAGAGAGTGAGATCTTGAGAGAAACCACAGAAACTGAATCTATCCAACACCCACAACAGACTACATCTCAAGAAGCAATCCCTGACCAACCACCACCATCCTCTGAACAAACCATACCTGAACAATCACTCGAGGAACAACCACATGCCGAACAAATTGAACAACCACTAATGGATGTTCCAGAGATAACTACTACTGCACTACCTCAGTCAGAAAAAGCCGGGTCAATCCCTAGGATAGAAGACGTCGTAATCGACCCAACGACGCAGGAGCAAACCCCACCAGACCATTCACTTGTCTCCCAACAGACAAGTGTCTCAACGCAACACGAACCACCCCAAACCTCCCGCAGCTCGGTTCCTGTGTCTGTACCAACTCGAGAAATTCCCATTTCCGTGACACGGACCGAGCCTCTGCCTGATCCTCAGGCCTCAACGTTCATAGAAGAGCCCCAAATAGAGGCTCTTCAAGGATTGGACGGAAGTCTCTCAGATGGTGATGATTTCAGCAGCTCACCATCCGCGAGCCACCGTACAGAACCTAGTTTTGGACGCGTGCTAACGGGACGCCTTGGCGATCCCGGAGATAGCTCCACCCAAGCCCGTCACACTGACGAGGCCATAACGACCCGAGCACCATCTCCAAAAGATGTGTCGCAAGGAGAGGTCGGAAGACCCAAGGACCCCGAAGTTCCACGAACTTTGGGTGACGAGGGCCGCCGTCCAGAACCTCGTTCTGAACGTGTGCCAACGGCTACCTCTAGTGGTGCCGGATCAATTCCAACACAGGTGACGACTGCCTACTTGGAGAATCGGCTGTTCGAATTATTCGAGACTGTAACCCTACCAAGGGTCAAAGGTCTTATTAAGGAGGCGGTTCAAGCAACTTCCACCGACAAAGGGAAGGCTCCCATATCTGACCAACCTCCTCCTCAACAGCCGGTACTTCCTCGTCTTCTCACCCTGCCACCACGCAACCCGACGATACCTAACTTGTACACAGTGCCTCTGCTTGAACTCTTTGACGTTGGCATTGCTCGCATAATAGAACTCGACAGCAGACGAAGCATTGAAGAAGAAGACCTCTACAGGAAGCTGATCGCAGGTGGCATCATCCCACCTCATGATGCGAGCATACCGACTGACACATGCCGCCAAGAAGGCCCCAGTCAGAAACGTCGTCACGACGATCCAGACGACCAGGATCGTCCTGAGGGGGAGAGTAGCAAGAGACCGAGAACCAAGTCTCCTGTTATTCGCGGCGGAAGAAGCAGAGGACGCGGGGTTCAAACGCGTGGAGGCAGTTCGTCACGACCACCTAATCGACCACCAAGGTCCTCCAGTGGCAGACAAGCTACACCAGGGCCGAACCAGACAACCTCCCTTGGTGAAGTCGAGTCTGCTCCCTCGAGGATCTCCACCCAACCAGTCCAAGCAACTACAACCCCTCGTCAAAAGGATCCTCAAGACTACATTGACAGATATATCTTAGACGAGGAATGGATGACGAGAACAGAGACAGCAGAAGAGTCCCGCCTAAGGATTGAAAGCGTTCGTAATTTATTAAAGGCGGCAGCAGCAGACTTCTGCTTCATCGAGCGAGAGGAAGAGGAGCAAGGAGAAAATCCTGAGGCAGATCTTCCAGAACTTCCAGAACTCCTTCAGCATCAGGTGCCCGAGGAACCAACGCCAGGCTATGAGTTCATAGAAACTCGTTGGAGAAACGCGAAGATCAAGGCACCTTTTCTTGAGGATCTATATCCAAAGATCTGGAGGAAGGAAGAAGAAATAAAGGGAGTCAACGAGCTGAATCTTCGAGGCCTTGAGCACCTAAGAGGGACGTATAGGGGACTTAGCCATCAGATTATGCTCTGGGAAGTCACGGCCAAGAAAGGAATGAATAGAGATCAATACAGGAAGTACATGAGAGATCAATCGGCCATCTGTGATGTTGTGGATGTCGAATGGGCGGTAGGTAGATATGTAGGCCCTGTCTTTGTTATTGATCGATATGACAGGAAAATTGTAAAATACTCAGAAGCAGATCTTCCCTATCTTCCACTGGGCGAACTCAACAAGCTCTACAATATTTATCGCAATAAGTTTCCCCTTGACACTCACACAAGGCGAGATGGTTATAGAGCTATCAAAGAGTGTATGCTGAGACAGGTCAAGTATTTTGCTGCTCATGACTTCCAAATGGCCTTAGAAAGCAATATGAGCAAGGTCAACTGACACGTCCAGACAACAGATATAAGGATCTCGAAAAGTATGAAGAGGGATTTATCTTCCTTGAACCACAACCAGGGGTCACTTACCTTCAAGCTCAGAAGAAAGTGAAGCAGGTGCTACTTCTGTCAGAGATCTCCAAATTCTCAGATGGAACATTGAAGATTATCCTCAACCAACTTCGGGCTAAGAAGAAGACAGTTTCCGAAGATGACAAGCTAGAAGGAACAGAACTGGAAGAGAAAGATGTCCTACGGAAACTCATCGAGAAGATCAGATATCGGATCGTTCTTCGGAACGACATCAGACAGTTCGAGACTGCCTTAGGATTCAGGAAGACCTACTTGGCTCATAGAGAACCTCCACCTCCACCTCGCTCGAAGAAAAAGAAATGAAGACTTTGTTTATTTGCTTGATTGTAATTTGGACACTTAGGGGGAGAATGTTAGGAATATTTTAGAAGTGTCCAAAATATTAATTCTAAGTCTTGTAATTTCTTTTCTATGCATTTTATAGATGCTTTATTTTTGTAATAGGGTTGGATTTGTAATGGGCTTGTTAGGGGCCCAATGGGCTTAAATACCTCACAAGGTATTTAAGCTTAAACCCTAACAAGCATTAATCAAGTTTTCTATTTGCAAAACCCTCACGTATTCAACAGTAAACCTATATAGCACACTATTCAAATATTACGAAGGTTAAATCTGTTGAAGTGTTCTTGGATAATCTGGAATTACAGCTTAATATACTAAAATTATATCTTGTGAATATATTAATCAAATAATATGTGTTGGGAGGTTAAAAGTAATTGTAAATGGGGTGTCAAAAGTTAAATTCATAAAATTGGAAGTTTAGTTAATTAAAGTACAATGTATTGAGGAAGTAAAAAAATTAGATATAAATTGAGGTGTCAAAAATTAATTAAAATAAAATTTAATATGCACTAGAAAAGATTTAAACCCACAACCTTGAGATAACAAGTCCCCCCAACTATATAATTAGACTTTTTCATATATTTTTTTATTTTGTTCCTTTTTTCAAAATTTTTTAAATAAAGCTGAACCAGACCGGATCCGAACCGGAAGTCCGACCGATTTGCGTTTTTCTGGCCGGTCCAGTCCGTTCTGAAAACCCAGGTTTGTAAACAATTATTACAATATTTTTACACCAACCACTAACTCTATTTTCTATACTATTTTTACTCTAACCCATTAACTTTATTTTCTACGATAAAAATCTTATCCTGACTTATTTCCACTTATTATTATTATTATTTAAAAACAACAACATCGTATAACTTTCAATTGAACCTAAAATTATTAATAGCAAATAACGGCTATTCTAAATTATCAGCCTGAAAGTTAGATATCGAATATATTAGCGTCCCAAAAAGGAAATTACTATAAAACATAGTATTTTTTTTCAATTTTTCAAATCTCACACCTTTCCCACTTCTCTCTTCGATCACGGCGCGACGATCGACAAATGATGAGGAGGACAATGAGGAGGAAAATGATGCAATTATTCCTAGTGATCGGTATTCTTTTACGGATGGTTCCACCATGAGAGTCGGTGACGAATTTGAGGATAAGAGGACTGCCAAGAAGAGGATCCAAAGAAATGCGTAGATGCATCATTCAAGTCCGGAGTGTAAAATCTTCTCGATCGGTCTATGCCGTGAAATGCAAAGAGGAGAGATGTAGTTGGAGGATATGGACGGCAAGGATAAGGATATATCCGTATTTTCGACTCGTACATATTGCAACACACCGGCCTCAAGACTTACTCAAGCATCATCGCCTCCCTTGGTGCTTGAATCTTTTCAGGGCTCTACAAGTACACTGGCCCCTAAACTAATTCGAACTGAGAAACCGTGGGATCGATGTTTCATACTTCAAAGCATGGAAAGGATGCATTTTAGCCCAAAATGCAATGAAGGGTGATCCCGGCGAGAGTTACAAGCTGTTGCCGTCATACTTATCGACGTTGAAAAGGTTGAATCCGGGAACCATAGCAAGCCTATATCTAGACGATGAGCGAAGATTTAAACATGTATTCCTATCCCTTGGTGCTTGTATTCCGGGATACCGTCATATGAGGAAGATTGCTTGCATCGACGGCACGTTGAAAGGAAAGTATAATGGTACGTTGCTCGTTGCATCGGCAGAGGATGGCGACACCCATCAGTTTCCTTTAGCTTGGGACATAATTGACGATGCAGAGTCCATAGAAGCTTGGACGTGGTTTTTGAACGAGCTCTTGGCAGTCGTACCTAATGAGGAAGATCTTGTTATTGTCTCCGATAGAGCTGTTTCAATCAAAGCTGGCATTGCAAACATCTATAATCGTGCACACCACGGTCATTGTATTTGGCATCTATCACAAAATATGAAAGACCGTTGTAAGAAGCAGGGTGCGACTGAGATGTAAGACCTAATCTTCACAATACTTGAGAGAAGTTAAGAGTAAAAGTGACCAGTCAAATCATCCTTGGCAAGCAAACAGAAATTTTTGCATCCATGTAAGACCTAATCTTCTCATACTACGACATGATGCAGTATTAATTGCCTAATGCTTCTACCCTTTGAATGCTCCTCCTAACTCCTCGGTGATGAGCTCAAGGGTTTTTTCTCTTTATAGAGCCATTGAGATTCCAAGGGAATGAGATCCATAATCTATGTTTGACAAAAAATTACTCTTCTTTGCAATTCTTACCATCTATCTAACTTTCTAACGCTTAAAAGAGAATATGTTCTTCAACAGAGAATACCTAAATCATCACCATCGACTTAAGAATTTCAAATTTGATCGGTAAGGCTTGCTTCAAACGTGTTCCCTGACCTTTCGACAAGAAATTATCATAGACCACATTCAATGGTCACATATTTGAAATAAGGACCACAATCAAAATGTCAAATGTGTTCTTCTTTCACTTATTTCAATTGGATTGGGCTGTTCTTGATACCCAAGTACATTGACCTAGCAGTCGTTTGGGCCATTTCCCCCCTAAAATTAACTATTCAAAGTATTATGATTCAGATATTTAAATGTTGAAATAATTTGCAATATTACGGGGGGCCTTCTATTATTTTGCTCAATTATCTAAGTTATAATTTGCATGCATTATGCGTGGTGACAACTGTCTCTATTCTAACATAATAACATATGATCAAAATACGCCAGGGACAAGACCGAGGCCACAATCAAAGATTGGAATAGTAATTAAAATAACTTAGCTTCTTGTTTTGGTCTTGCACAACTTGTCAAATTCATTATTGCCAATAATTCGAATCTTGACGTCACCATTATTTATGTGCTTTCGGAAAGTCCAAAAGTCACTTGTGCCCTCAGATAATTCAAAGAAATATTTACATCATGGCCATAAGTTTATTCGCATTATCTAATAATGACCATTGGGTTTTCTTTCGAAATTGCATGGAGGAAAACGCAAGCGTTATATTACTTGCTAATCGCAATAGCTATCTCTAAATTCGTGTCATTTTATGTGAACCTTTCCTATATTCTGAGAGTAATACGCATACTATACCTTACACACATTGCTTGTGTGGTTTGTAGATTTTAGGATTTAAATTAGTAAGGATTGTATAAAACAAATTAATGGGTATAAATAAAATGTGTGTTTGGTTAGTGGGTTTAAATAAACACATTGAGGGGTTGTGTTTATTTAAACCCGCTGGCATTGGTTAAAAAACTATGATTACATAAACTCCTCGTGGTTTATTTATACCTATAAACGAAACACTGGAACATGTATTAAACCGACACCTAAAAAAACAAACGAATTAACCAAACAAGGGGTAATTAGCAGCTCGAATTTTATCAAACAATATCATTTACTTTCTATAGATAATATAGAAAAACACAAACACGATGAATTGCAATTTATTACAATCAACCATGGCTTGTACATAAATCGATATATTATAAAATAAAGCCATGAGTAGCTTATTCATCAATCAACATGGATAGAAAATATCTCACAACAAAGCCACACACAACTCACAAGCAATCACTAACACATGAACAGCGCATCGCTAGAAGCCGCCATAGCCAACGACAACTGTTGATGATTACCGCCGCCGGCGTACATCATCAAATCCCAAGATGGGCCCATCAAGAAATCATCACTCTCCTTATAATAATCACGAAGGTGATCGAAGGATAAAGAAGCATCAGAAACATTATGATTATTATTACATGCCGACGTTGACCTCATGGAGAAGTCAACGATGTCACTGAGAGCTTCGAGCCTTCGCTTCAGTTCGGACATCTGAGCCCTAAGTATCGAATTCTCGGACTCGACGTCCAAACACGCCCTAACTGCGTAGTCGATCTTTGCGAGAATCAATCGATTCTCAGCCGTCAGATTCATCGCCCGACCCATGAGATCGTCGGCGAGCTTCTTCTTCCTCAACCTCGATCGCCGAGCAGATTCTCTGTTCGATAGCATTCGTTTGCGCTTTCTCTCGTCGAGAATCGAAGAAACCCTTTGTTGTTCTTCGCCGCCCAAAAGCGAGCTTGTCGATGATGTCGAGTTAGTTGTTGCAGTGCTAGGAGAAGAAGCCATGTTGTAATAAAACTGAACTATATGTATATATATGTGTGTGTAATAATGTTATTAATAATTGTAATAAAAGGCAATAAAAATAAGACTTAGCTCAAATGGATGTTGTAATAATGGGTTTATGAGAAAACATAGAACCAATAGAGGAAGACGACGGAGAAAGATTGAACGAGGTGGGAGCGGCGAAAGAGTGAAGAGTTTATGATGAATCCGCCGAGGAGAATTTCTATCAGTGCATTCGACATGAGTTATTTTTGTTCTTGGATTTGTTTAGCAGAAGAAGATGATTCCACATGAAATATATGAAAGAGGGTTCTTATGATATAGGGAAGATGATAAATATTTATTGTATGAAGATGAGAGAATATTTAGTGAAGAAGGAAAGAAGAAGAATGGGGAGAAGGGGATTTTGGAATGTGTTGGAGGTGGAATTTATGCACTTGGGAAAAGGAGGCCTTTATGAAAAAGGGAATAAAGTGGAGGGTATGCATATATAAGCAATAATATATCGTTTAGAGTAATTTCGCAAAATGATGAGCCACAAATATGTTTATAGTCACGGGGAAACATGGTGGCTTATGATTTAAAAAAAAATGTAAGGAAAAGGAAAATATACGTTTAAAAAGCACCACCTCTCTTTTTTCAAAGTAATTGATAAATAATGTGATGGAATTTTTAGGACTTTTTTAATAAAATAATTAAAAAAATATAAACAATTAACAAAATAATCATGAAACCAAAATCATTAATAAAATAGAGATTTTCATATCCTATTTATACGAATTAGTAACTCGTAATACCAGTATACGAGTTACTTGTCCAACGTGGCAATGAGATGGCATTTTTAATAACTCGTAACTATATGTTACGAGTTACTACAACTTTTTTTTGTATTTTAAGTTATTATATATGTATTAAGTATATAATTCACCGAATCATAAAATCATCATTATCTCATGCGATTCACATAAAAAAAATCAGCAAGCGCATCTAATTTATTGTTTGTTTCGTGACGATTAAAATGATATGCATATCTTATATTTTCGAATATCGTAAATATTCAATTATTTTTATATAGTTAGGAATTAAATATCATTAAATATAAGAAATGCATATCATTTTATTCGTCGCGAAGCAAACAATAAATTAAATGCGTTTGTTGATTTTTGTTATGTAAATTACATGAGATAATGATGATTTTATGATTCGATGGATACTTAATATATATATATAAAATAACTTAAAATAAAAAAAAAAAGAAAAAAGTTGTAGTAACTCGTAACATATAGTTACGAGTTACTTAAAATGCCTCTCATTGCCACGTTGGACAGATAATTCGTATACATTTATTACGAGTTACTAACTCGTATAAATAGGATACGAAAATCTATATTTTGTTAATAGTTTTGGTTTCATGATTATTTTGTTAGTGGTTAATATTTTTTTAATTATTTTATTAAAAACCCCGAATTTTAGCCTAGTGGTTCTGGAGAGGTATTAAATTTTTTGGTCACGAACTTAAATTACATCGCTGACGATGCTTATGTGATTTGGGATTAAAAAGCATGAACTACGAGGATCAATAATTCCGTTGGAAATAAGAATTTTTCACATATGAAATTTAATTTTTCAGACCGAATTTAATCGAAGTGCAGTGATAAAAAGAATATATAGTTTAATATAAATAGCGTAGGAGGATAAAAACTGTAATTTTATATGTCAAAATTGCCAATCAAATTTTTTCTACTTCTAATTACTGTTAAAAAATAAACAATCTATTAAATCATAATAACCCCTCAATTTTAGTATATCAATTATTAAAAAAATTATCAAACCACGTAGCTTTAAAACTCATAATAATCACCTCATTCTAGTTTTAGTATATAATTTATTAAAATCATCCACTAATAATTAATTTTATATTTTTATATACACATATGCTAAAAATACTAATAAAAAAGAAAGAACCAACACCTCTCTTTTCTCCCGGGCAGATATTTGTATAGGGATAAAACGTTGTAATATTTTGTGTGGCATCACTTAAAAGAAAAAAGAAATTGTATATATAGATACGGAACCAATATTTTTCGGACCACAAATTGATCAATCTTGCTGTCGGATCAAAAATTGTTCCTTTCACGAAGATAATTTTTTGCTTGAAAGAAGTATTACCTACCTTTCTTCACTAGATGCTTATAGCAGCACATCATTATCTTAAGCAGTTTGTGTCTTAAAACACTGAACTAGTAGCGAGTGGTCAATAATCCACGATTGAATATCTACGATAATATGAGATCTCAAAACGCTTCGAAATTCTCTCCTTCAATCAGAATCAGAATCTTGATTCGCCGACGATCTCACCGATCTCCGTCGACCCTCTAAATAATCATCATCTTCGTCGCCTTCTTCGCGTTTCTTCGCCTCGATCATTCCTGAGAATATAACGACGAGTTCGTTAGTACAAAAAAAAAAGTGAAGCGTTTCGCATTTACATGCTCGAATTATACACCTTTCTTCAGCAGAAGATTCTCCAAAGTCTTTGTTGGGAAATCGTCATTTCCTCCCAAAGCTTCGAACCCCACAATCCTATCCATCGCAACTCCTTTACTGGGTCGATCGAAAGAGAACGGTGAATTTAGAAATGGGCATAAAATGTAAGAGATTTACACAACGGTAATAACATAAAAAGGGACGGACCCAAAAAGGACGACGCAGGGCAAAGTTTTGATTTTTAGCTTAGCGATGAAGAAAGGAGCATTCTGCAAAAAAAGTGGACGAACGGTTTTAAAAGAGTGGAACTTTATTAGCTTCTTTACATGGACTTTTTACCACTGAATAAGTTCGTACACTGACCTCAGCATCCACCTTGATGAATTTGGTGCTAAAATGTCTTGGCGCGAGGGACTTCAGATGCTTATCCATAATTCTACAAAGATCCACCATAGTGATATAAGAATAGGAAGAGGCTAAACTAAATCTATCGTTGAATTTCAACAAATCTCTCGAACGATTCGTCCATGTCAGTTATCCAATATAATTCCCTTAGAAAGATCAAATCAGAACATAAAACCCAATCCCTGCTATCACATAATAGAACATGAAGTCCACTTGTCAGATTCCTAGGTAGCGTTTGAACTGAAAATCTTCTATGATATTATAAACTACATCCCTTATTTCAATAGATTGTGAAAAGGGAAAGTGTCCTTACTTGCAGCGGTAGAACTCTCGATGGTAGAAATGACAAACAACCTTTTCACTTGCGGTTACTTCGCCCAAAAAGTCTGCCTCGGCGATCTCCCTATACTCGCCGTGCCCTTTGGTCGTCAATGCTTGCCGCTTTTCGGCTTCTTTCTGCGAAACCAACAAAAAAAAAAGCAAAAACCAAAATTACAGACTGCAAAAGATGACCATCCATACACCCATTAGCTTAAATGTAGTTCTATAAAGTCAAGTAATGGACCTTAAGTGCTGCGATTCTGTCAGCATGAAGCTTTTCCAGCTCAGGATCCTGAAAGAAACTGGGACATGAAAAAAGGGAGGACGATTTCGACGTAAAATGCGTGAAAAAGAGAAATGTGTACTACTTACGTCCATCAATTCGTCCAAATCTACTTCATCGTTGGCCGAGGAAGATGCATTGGCCTTTTCTTGAGCAAGAATTTCCTGCCACGAATAAGAAGACCTTCAGAAAGGCACAGCTATGATATCTACAAGATTCCAATTTACTCCCAAAGATTGGAAGAACAATCCATAATTCAGGCAGAATTTGATTAATTCGGGGTCAAATATGACACTTAAGGAGTTCGAATCTGAACTCCAAGCAGTATATAGAGTAAAGCTGTGGAATCCTCATTAAAATCACGAAATCATATTGCATTTAGGAAATGGCAGTAACACTTGATCCAATCGATTGCGGAGAAGCCACCAACATACGCTATTAATCAACCACAATTTGTTTCCAAACAGCATCAGAACCATCAATTTCAGCAGCAAAGTCATCGAACCACAATTTTCTTTTTGGAAGAATTGAAAAAAAATATATATAAAAACGACACCGAGATCAGACCTTTTGGTAATCGCGAGCTGCAGCAGCCATTACATTGCCGAAAGCCAAATTAGAAAGCGTCGATTTCACTGAATCTGGATCCATTCTCTCTTTTCCGCAGCTGAAACTAAAAGATCTAATACGAATATAAATTAGATATAAATTGCAATGAGATCAAAGCAATCCTTAGAGAACTTGATCAGTACGAAGCTACAAACAAAGATCGAGCTCGAGCGTCGAGCCGAATTCAATCTCCTGGGAGTACTCTTGTTCTTACTATCTTATGAGGGCTGTTGTGCAATAAACCTAATGTTTGGGCCTTACTGCGCAATTTTCAAAAATTATTCATGGGCTTCGGCCTTTCTTTACAAGGCCCACCAATGTAGGAAAAAAATGGCTTTATATGGATGAGAAGTGATTTTAACTTTTAAGAAAAAAAAAAAGAAACACATCTTTCTGCATGTAATAAAGTTAGTTCAAGCAAAACACCAACGTATATTTAGTTCTTGGAAAAACATGTTTAGTTTAAATAAAACATTTGGAATATCTTTTATTTAAGAAGGAAAATAAGCACGCCAAACATCTCCTAATACATTCACTTATCCAAAGCAGCGCCAATAGACAACAAAACGGAAAGATTATTCGAAGCATTCTTCAAAGCCTGGGCAAGCTTCGCCGGAGCTTTCCCGTCGAAGGCGTCGTCGCAGTCCGTCACGTCGGTGAGCGCCGCCGAGGCATACGTCCTAAAGCTGCCGATGTCACCGCTCTTCAAAACGTCCCTGCACTGATTTATGAAGTCGACGGCGTCGCTGAAGCTGCTGACGCAGTCGTCGACGGCACCTTTGTTGCCTTTGTTCTCGACGGATTTCGCCGCCGGTATGGCGGCTTTGGTCGCCGCCGCCGACTGGTCGATGGAGATCTGACCCAGAACGTTGAGGTTCGCCCCGCGGGACCTCGGGTCGGATCTCAGTGCCCTGTTGCAGCTAGACGGGTCGGACACGGCGGTGCAGACTTGGGTTATGAGGTCGGCCTCGGCGAGGTAAGATGAATGGGCGAGGAAGATGGCGGCGACGAGGAAGATGAGAGGAGAGTTTTTTGAGATCGTCGTCATTGTTTATTTCTTTCTTTTTTTTTTTGAGTGTCTACACGTCTCTCTGTGTGTGTATATATTTATATGCATAGGGTTTTTAAGTTATTATGGAAGGTTTTTATGCGTGCATGTCAAAAGGTTATACATGGTATGAAATATATTTTCACGAGGAAAGAGTCGTAATGATATTGCCTATTACTTATTTTTATTGTAAGATTGTTGACTAATTTATGATACTCCGAATTATTACGTACTTTTTTTCCAATATGGATAAGTACGTGAACTGAATATATGAATTTGTGCGACTGTTATTACATTGTCAATTATCACATCTCCTTTTATTGGCATGAAGATCCCGCGAAATTAGTGAAAATTAATTGCAATATTAAGTATTGATGTGGAACAATAATTAGGCAGACTAAAAAGAGGAATTAAGGAAATAATTAGCTTATGATAATTATTAAGAGAACTTAGTAAAAAATACGAGTTTCCTTGAAAAGTACAAAGTTAGATTGTGAAGGGAGACTTTTAGGGACCTCGGACGGATTTTAGGGACCTCCAACACACTTTAGGGAGCTAACAACAGGAACTAGGGTTTTAGGGACCTCCAAGAGACTTTAGGGACCTAACGCCCATACTAGGGAATTATTTTGGGACCTATTGTGCTAAGTAGGTCCTGTCGCCCAGAGGAAGCTTCACCAAACGGTCAGAAGTCTGAAAGGACGTCTCACACCACTGAAAAGTTGTTATGACAGAACCTGTCACATCCACATGTTGTACTTGACAGCGCAGAGCCAAGTCCCATCTCCAGCCGCCTGACATCCCTGACAGCACAGAGCTGTAGCAGCTACAGGAGTGACCTCTGACAGACGGCCTGCCATTCTGTAGCATCACAGTGTCCCAGGAGGTCATATTAGTAGGAATCTGGGCAATATCCAGGAGCCAGGGACGTACCTCCAGCCAATATCCAGAAGCTCCTATAAAAGCCGAACTTAGCCATAACGGCAGCAAGTGATTGGGTTCAGTAGTTCCTCATATAAAATTATTGACTCTAGAGATATAGTAATATGGAGAATACAAAATTGTTTCAAGCACCGACAGAACCGGAAGCGCCCCTTTTCCGATTCGGCGGTTCGATCTATGATTTATCATTCATGGACGTTGATAAGATCCATCTATTTAGCAGCACCTTAGAATGGCATAGCCTTATAAGTATAAGTAAGGGCTATAAGGGCGAGGTTCAAACGAGGAAAGGCTTACGGTGGATACCTAGGCACCCAGAGACGAGGAAGGGCGTAGTAATCGACGAAATGCTTCGGGAGATCATTCATTCCACATACGAAAATACTCACTAACTTCTCTCTTTTCAGTCTGTTAAGCACTTTCCTCTCGATACTTAGATATTATAGTGAAAGCGAGTGATTCGAGTGTGTAATTTGTTAAAGTATAGTGAAAAAAGGTTTTAGAGCGCCCGTGGACGTAGGATCTGCAAAGATTTAAACCACGTAATTCCTTGTGTCCCTTTATTTACGTTCCAACACGTCCCAACACGTCCCCAGACATCCCGACATGTCCCTACACGTCCCAACACGTCCCGACATATCTCTACACGTCCCAAACACATCTGACACGTCCCAGACACATCCCCAAACATGATCCAACGTCCCAAACACGTCCTAAACAAGTCCTAAGATTCCAAATACGTCCCTTTCAGTTCCTTTAAATAAGCACCTTATGCACGTCTAAAACTTTGAGATATCTTATTTACCGGCTATATAAATTTCCCTTCCCCACACATATAAATCTCTTTGATTGAGATAGCCGCACATCAAGTATCGTAGTTAACATTGTAAGGAAGGACCAAATCTTCAGTTATCCTCTTTATACCATAGTCCAATATATACATCCCTGTTATCAGACTGGAAATCCATTGAAATTAATCAAAATTAATTGTAATAAGCATCGTGTAACGTTTAATTTTGGCATGATACTTTATTATTATCATTATTATTTATTATTATTATTATTATTATTATTATTATTATTATTATTATTATTATTATGTAAGTTTATTGTTAACATGAAGCATCAAACCTTGATCATAATCTTGACGAAAACGATCAAAGAGATGAAGAGAATTTCAGTACTCGAACGAGTATACTGGATATGCGAGAGCTACAACATTTTCTGATTAAATGAAATTTTTATTTGAATCATATGATTAATTCGTACCCAAAGAAATTGAAAAATGGTGTCGTTATGCATCTCCAAGATTGAGCTGCTACAGCTTTGACTCAAAAACGAACGAATAAGCACAAATAGTAATACTACTACGCAATAAAGAGCTGTATATTTCTGACCGTTCCTTTCTTTGTCTCTCGCTCTCTTCACCTAACCTCGGAAGCCCTTTTTAGATTCAGTTCTAAACGATAAGCTGGGGTAACACTCGACTCAATTTAAATATGTTATCCGTTTTTATCAGACCAAACGCATCTGTTAACCTCAATACACTCTGCCAATCAAGAAATTGTCAGAAGCCCAGCTCTATTCTGACCAAAAGATTGGATTTTTCGAGGGAATTCGATCGTAGAAGGACGTTTCCTGCGATGAAGAATCTGAATTTGATCGAGGGTTCCGACATGGCCAGGCACGCGGGCATCAGCGATGAGGGGTTCAAATCCTTTGATCAAGAATCTTTAGTGGCTGGGCCTTCAAATGTTCAAGCTGGTGGGCTCGAATCTACTCTCAATAACCTGGTAAAAAGTCTCGATTTTTTTTCCCAATAGTATTATGCTTTAATTTTTCGAAGCTAGGACAGCATAGTCTAAGCTGTTGGGGATCTTACATTGTTTCTGATGACCCTCTTACTTGCCCTAAAATTTGGTACAGAGCAAGTGGATCATAGCAGCAACGTTTGTTTCAGTAGTTATATTGAGGCATGACCCTGAATCTTTATGGGCATGCATTGGCTCTGTGATAAATACCACTCTTTCCGTCGCATTGAAGAAGGTATTTAACCAAGAACGACCCGTTTCCGCTTCGAAACCCGACCCGGGAATGCCTTCTTCTCACGCCCAGTCCATTTTTTACACGTTCGTCTTCCTCACTTGGTCGTGTAAGCTTCAGCCATCTTTACCTTTTTTAATGATTTCCCATGTCAAAGTTGACTTTAGCTTTCTGATTCACTTGAAAAAAGACCGCTGATTTGTAGCCATCGAATGCGTTTTTACGCGATGCAGTGGCTGAGAGATACGGCGTGAATGGATTTACAGTCACGCTAAGTGGGCTGCTCTTCGTCGTCAGTTCTTACTCTGTAAGTGAACAGAACTGAACTGTCTGAATCAAACTATATCAGTTAAGGTTATAGAGAGAATATAGCTGATGCTTTATTTGTGCGTGTGTGCGCAGTCATGGCTAAGAGTTTCTCAGCAGTTTCATACCGTAAGCCAGATTGTAGTTGGGGCAGTTTTAGGATCGATTTTCTCGATCTTTTGGTTCTTGGCTTGGGATAACATCGTCTTCGATTTATATGCTTCGACCGTGTGGATGAGAGCAGTGGTAATTCTTGGAGCAGCTTCGTTCTCTTTGGCTTTTCTTCGTCATGTCCACAAATCATGGATTAAGCACGAAAGATGATTCTGTAAAATGCTGAGAATTGTAGAATCAGTTCATTGTTAACAAATTCAAGAAACTGTTCCTCATTCTTCTTTCTGATATAATATAGAGAACAATTCAACAGCAGAAATTTTGGCTTTTCTTCGTCATGTCCACAAATCATGGATTAAGCACGAAAGATGATTCTGTAAAATGCTGAGAATTGTAGAATCAGTTCATTGTTAACAAATTCAAGAAACTGTTTCTTCATTCTTCTTTCTGATATAATATAGAGAACAATTCAACAGCAGAAATTTTGGCTTTTCTTCGTCATGTCCACAAATCATGGATTAAGCACGAAAGATGATTCTGTAAAATGCTGTGAATTGTGGAATCAGTTCTTTGTTAACAAATTCAAGAAACTGTTTCTTCATTCTTCTTTCTGATATAATATAGAGTACAATTCAACAGCAAAAATTTCACGTTGGCTTGTGAGATTTAACAATCTCTCTGACGCATTTCGTCGAACAGTTGGCTTTCTTGCGAGGGCAATCTTGGTAATTCCATGTTCTCCTATACGAAAGCCCAATGGGCTTTTCATAATAAAGGCCCAATAGATATACTGTGTCCCCTCACACAAGAAAAGAACAACACAGCTCATCGTTTTATAATTTCATATTCGCCGATTTGAAGGAAGGGAAGACGAAGAAATTCTTCGGCGAAGCTGCGGATTTGGTTCTTGCGGTGTGCTCCCATCTTCAGCTGGTACCAATATTGAATAATTAGAGTGGTGAGTTATCCTCTATACCTTTTAGCTCAATCTTTATCCTTGCTGATGTTAGAGCTAGGTTTTTCGAAGCTGGGACGAGTTTTCAGATCTCGAAGTTGAAATTGAAGATGAATTGTTGTCTTTTGGCATGAAATCTTTGTTCGATCGACTTATGCCTACTTCTGTTGATCCTAATATCCCGTTTCTGCTTGTTCGTCGTCGTAATTGAAGGAATAATGGGCTGATATTGCTGTTACATTCCTAGCTTCTTGCTGCTATTTCGTCTTACTATAACCATTCGAACAGAAAGGTCCTAAAAAGAGCCTAAAAGCTGTGAAAGCAGATGCTTTTTTGTTGATTCCTACGGTAAAATTTTGCAGCGTAAGCAACTGCGAAAGCTACAAAGAAATGTCTGCTTCCAACGTCCCAGCCACCACCGACTCTCTGTTCAAAGCTTCCGAAGCTAAAACCCCATCAGAAGCAATACCCATCCTCTATGGAATCCTCGAGGACCCTTCATCTTCCTCAGAAGCGCTTCGTATCAAAGAACAAGCCATCACCAACCTCGCCGATCTCCTCAGGCAAGAAGGCCGAGCAGAAGACCTCAAGAACCTACTGACCAAGCTCCGCCCTTACTTCTCCCTCATCCCGAAGGCCAAGACTGCAAAAATCGTCCGTGGAATCGTCGACGCCGTGGCTAAGATTCCCAACACCTCCGACCTACAAGTCACACTATGCAAGGAGATCGTTCAGTGGACTCGAGCTGAAAAGCGCACCTTCCTTCGCCAGAGGATCGAAGCCCGCCTGGCGGCCCTTTTGATGGAGAACAAGGAATACTCCGAGGCATTGAACCTCCTCTCTGGCCTCATCAAGGAGGTTCGAAGGCTAGACGACAAGCTTCTGCTCGTCGAGATAGACTTGCTCGAGAGCAAGCTACACTTCTCCTTACGAAACCTTCCCAAGGCAAAGGCTTCGCTCACTGCAGCAAGAACTGCAGCCAACGCCATCTACGTCCCGCCAGCTCAGCAGGGCCTAATCGATCTTCAGAGCGGGATTCTCCACGCTGAGGAGAAGGACTACAAAACCGCCTACAGCTACTTCTACGAGGCCTTCGAAGCCTTCAACGCTTTGGCCGACCCTCAGGCCATTTACAGCCTAAAGTACATGCTTCTGTGTAAGATCATGGTGGGCCAGGCTGATGACGTGGCGGGGATCATCTCCTCCCCTAAGGTGGGCCTTCAGTACCAAGGGCCAGAGCTAGACGCCATGAAAGCTGTCGCCGACGCCCACTCTAAGCGATCGCTGAACCTCTTCGAAACTGCTCTGAAGAACTTCAAGACGCAGCTAGACGAAGACCCTATTGTTCACAGGCACCTTTCGTCCCTCTACGATACGCTGATGGAGCAGAATCTATGCAGGCTTATCGAGCCATTCTCGAAGGTGGAGATCGCCCACGTGGCAGAGCTGATTGAGCTGCCAGCTCAGCACGTCGAGAAGAAGCTGTCTCAGATGATTTTGGACAAGAAATTCGAAGGGACCCTCGACCAGGGCGCTGGCTGCTTGATCATATTCGACGATTTTAAGACCGATGCTATATATCCAGCGACGTTAGAGACGATTTCGAGCATGGAGAAGGTCGTGGACAGCCTCTACGCTAGGTCGGCGAAGATCATGGCTTGAGTGTTCATCTTATCTGTCTTTTTTTGGGTCATCTGTTTTGTTTCTTTCTTCTCTATCAGCAGAGACTGGATTCTGATTATTACTTACTTACTCTGTGTTGTGTTTGTTATTTTCTGGTCATTACTTGTTTTCTATGGATCTTTTGAAACCCTTTTGGTACCTAAGTTGAGGTTTTACCATCTCTGGCAAACCTACCGTTAAAATTGCAGAAACTATAACTTTTTTTTCAAACGATAGCTCGAAATGGCAGAAAGTGTACATGGAAACAAAATCTAGGATAAATGGTGAATACTGTAATCTTTGCTGGTACCTGAATGAATAAGCTGCAAATCACTATATTAAAGCACTATGTTCGAAATATTGTAGAACAATCTCCTGCTCTGTAAGAAGCAGGTTTTATGAACATAATTCATACGTTTATAAGCGTGTAAGTTCGCCGAGATGGGCCGATTTTATATAACCGGTACACGTCCCAGAATCGAAATGAAACATGAGATATTAACGATCATATAGTTGAGGTAAGATACGCTTATGAATACACGACAGTCGTTGATTTACTGCCTCAAGCCCTCCACAATGTAAGAAGCATACAAATCCCTGCAATAAAAAACAAGTGTTACTCGAAGCTTTTTTGGCACCTTTAAATAGATTTTAGTTAAAGGCCCTAAAATGGGAGTAATTTTCCTAATAGGACTCACTCACATTGAGTACTTGATGGCATTGATGGCCGATTCGGCGGGAAGAAAGTCTTCAACAGCGACCGACTTGTTCTCATTCTTCTTGTCTGTTTCCAGTAAATTTCAAGTCATGGAAACAGAGGAATGACAATACACAGTATTAGCTTGGTTAACTTTTATAATATTAATTTTAGGTAGGATACAATCCTCAAAGAATCGGCGAATCTCAGCCAGTCGATGAGGTGGAAGGTCCTTAATGTCAGTGTAGTGACGAAATTCAGGGTCATCAGCGCATACAGCAATTATCTTGTCATCTCTTTCGCCCTGTGAGGAATAATGACTCAAGTCAGAAAACCAATGAGAGGTATGCTGTAATAAAACTGCGCAAAACGACGTACTTCCAAGGTTTTCTTAGGTGAAACATATGATAGAATGAATCAAGAATCTAAAGTAACGCTTCCATTACGATAGTACAATGTGTGGTCTAACGAGGTAGTAATATATAGAAATTTTGACCTGGTCGATCATGGGCATTAACCCGATTGCACGAGCACGAAGGAAAGTGCCAGGTAGGACAGGTTCCTTTGCAAGAGCAGAGTAAGTTAAGGATCACAACATCGAAACTTCAAAGTAAAACACCGATGGAGTATAATCATTTCTGAAAATAGAGGAGAAGAAAAAAAAAACCTGCATGAGGACCAGAACATCCATTGGATCGTTGTCCTCGCAGAGAGTTCTAGGAATGAAACCATAGTTATGTGGGTAAACAACAGAGGAGTAGAGAACTCTATCAACCTGGGAACACAAGTTAATAAGCTGGTCAGACATTTTCTTGCCAAATAGAAGGACTGGAACACAAGAAAACCAGTGGAAGGGAGAGTGTTCGATAGTTCCATGGTTCTATCAACCTGGGAACATAAGTTAATAAGCTGGTCAGACATTTTCTTGCCAATTAGAAGGACTGGAACACAAGAAAACCAGTGGAAGGGAAAGTGTTCGATAGTTCCATGGTTGACTTTGCTTCTAACTGAGTTCTTAACTTCTGAAACAGTTTGAAGGGAAAAAAAATGCTCACTTTGATGAGTCCACTGGTTTTGTCAAGCTCATACTTAACCTTGCTTCCTTTTCCGATCTCCACCACCTGCCAAGAAATATCATTGCTTAAACCACTACGCAAATCAATCTTGCTTGGGAAGTTCTTTAGCTAATCATTAGAATTTACAGCATCCCAAGACACATAAACAATCACATGAAATGGGTGCTCGACAAACGAATACGTGCACTGAAATTATCGAAACTACTTCCAATATCAAGATTGCAAAAAGGCAAAGAACTCCTTACAGTGTTGAAAACAGCCGGCGCGCCAGGTCCTGCATAAACATCGCGTCCAAATAATGTCAAATAACGTAACGACACATCTAGGCGAAAAAAGATGCTCAAAAACACAGAAGCAATGAACACAATTGCCTAATGTTTTATGCTTTCATGCAAAACATGGTCTATTATTTTGAAGAACAGTTGTAAATCGGACTACAAACGGTGGCTTTTATTGAAAGGTCATACCGATTTCCAGGTCATGCCATGGATGTGCAGCTACGGATCTTCGGGACATCGAAGAAAGAATCCTTTCGTTCAAGGCAACACGGGTGGGTGCCTTGCTTTTCTCACTCCCTTGTCCACCTCCATTATCATCAGCCATAGGAAACTAAGAGAGAAAGAAAAGGAAAAAAGGATCACGTCAGCTAATCATTACAACAAACACAAGCTGTTCATTGTCCATGAAATATCAACCAATGCACTGAAACAAGTGGACAATTCACTAATAGTTCGCGGTAATAACGTAGTTTCATGAGATTGAGATATAACAACCATCCATCATTCCCATGTACTTCTTAAGATAATAAGATACAGAAACTGGCTAAGAAACTGAACATACAATATACGAAAGAAAAAAACAAACACAGTAGACGAAACAGCTAGTAACACTCCAATTCTTTCTCAAACTTGATGACCCTATGCTTATCAATATCAAATATGTCTGAAAAGAAAAACAACTTCCCATAACACAAGGAAAGCAGAAAATTCATGGAAGGCCATCAACAGTGAAGCGACTTACAGAGAGAACAAATGTGTGAGTGGTAATGAACTACTGGCAAAGCAGGAATAGGAAGAAGTTGGCCTTACCTAAACAAATTACTGTAATAGGAAGAAGATTTCCTTCCCACTATGCCTTGTGGTCCGTGGTCAACGGTGATCGTCGGATGTTTCATTCGATTGAGATCCAACGGACGAGAGACACGCCACGTGTAAAAGATGATACAAGAGGAGCTTCTAGTCTACTTAGACTGAAGCTCGTGGAAAGCATAATAAGGGCCAGTTGAATTTTATTATCTTTTCAATAATCACATCCGTGATATTATGATATTGGTATATTCGGGTAACAATTCAATGATTCCAAGTATTCATTCAGTAATAATTTGTTGGTTATAGATTATTTTCATATTAATTTAACAAATTTTAGAGAATCGAGTTGGGGCCACATGAACCATGATAATGCACTTTCCGTATGGTCCATTCAAAAGAATCCCTGAAAAAGGAGAACGAATATCTCCTTCAATTTTATTCTCCTAAAAAAGGAAAACTCCAAACTCCTTTGAACTATACTCTATCCTATCCATGTCATATAATTTCCACAGAGATCTCAATACATTCTGCTGTAAGAAAATGTATTTCTTGCATATGGAATCACAAGTGCAACCATTTTTCATTGCGATGATTAAGAACGGTTCATTCGTCCCGCTTGGGTCCGACCCGAATAAGATTTTCAATACTTCGAACGGCGATTAATATCGAAAAGGGTTTCGATTTTATCTGCCATATTAGTAAGGATGGACGCTGTTTGCATGATTTCTACGACGTATTCAACCCGCCTAGGTTTATATACGCCTTTGGTAAATCAAGAATCCAAGAATCAACGATAATCACATCAGAAACTCGACATCGTCTGAAAGCATAATCAACAAGAATCGAGTTTTGGACAAGAAACTCGATAGCATTCTTTCACACACACACACACACACACATATATATTATATATATATATATATATATAGACACACACACATATATATATATATATAGACGTTCAAATCTTACTATGGCTGGCGACCAAATACGAAGAATGGCGCCCTTGTGCGATAGCCCCTTCCCCGTCGTCTTGCTCCTAAAATCTACGCAGACAGCGGCGAAAGAGCCTCCGACTCGCAATGCCCTCGATTCGATCTCGATCTCCTCCTCATCAAGAAAAACGCGGTAGAGTCATTTCGTCGAGCACATTCCAAGCACCAAGTTTCCTTTCATTTTTGTTAAGATAACCCAAGATAAGCTCTGTTCAAGTAAGAAACGTTGATCTCCACGGCGACGCCGGTGGTCGGAGATGAAAGCCGGGTTAAGATGGCCGGCGGACTGAGCATATCCACCATGGTCGCCAGAGCTCCAGGATGAAGCGATTCGTCTTCCCCCTTCAAAATACGGATAAAAAAAGATCGCAACGTAGCGAGAGAGAGAGAGAGAGAGAGAGAGAGAGAGTAATGATGAGAAACAGAAGTAAACAATGGGCGGCGGACCACTAATCGGTCGGAGACGGTGAAGGAGCATATTACACGGCCGGGCGCGATGCGATCGATTCTGAGGCCTCGCATTACTGTGTGCTCGACGAAGCCACGTGGCATCGGAGCCGCCGTTGACCCTTCTCTACCTCTCTCCAAAAGCTGCTTCACCGACTCCAAATCCATCTTTCTCCGGCGGATCGTTGATTGACCGAAATGCGATTTCAATCTTTAATTTTTAATTTTTCTCACGTTTTGACTACGACAATTTGAAGAAGACGACCACCGAAGATAACAATCAAGATTGGTCGGAATTCATAATATCATCGAATGAGACGTCAAACACTGAGAAATATGGGAAAATGATTTGTCTATAAATTGTCATTAGAAGTCATAAATTATTATGCAAAAACAAGATTTAGATTCAACTAAACAAGAAAGAAAGGAAGAAGAAAGCAAACCAAGAAAAACAAACCAAAACCGATTTCATATAACAATATGATCTTTAAAAAAGATCAGTTAGTTTTCTTCTCTTCCTCGGTCTGCTCGGCGGCGGCAGCGATGGCACCTTCGCTGGTCGAGGGCTGTTCGTCTTCTCCGCCGAAACCAAATTCGTTGACTCGTTTCTTGTCGACGGGATATTTCCATCTTTGGTAGAGATATATGAAGAATATAACGTCTGAAACGTCCCGAGAGTTAAAGAGTAAACACAGTTAGAGGATTACTGCAATGACTTGACATGGAAAAGTTAAATGGGAGGGGTAGAATAGAGTAGAGTAGACTGACCATCACGGAATACGGAAAGTCGATGAAGAGTTGGCATCTTAATGACGAATGCAAAGAGATCGTCGATGATTGTGTTCAAGAATTTGTAAGTCATCTGCCTCCAAGGAAGATGTGCGACGGATTGGAGCTTATAGTTGATGAAAAGCTGAGGGCACATCATGATAAAACCTGCACCAAAGGAGGAATACATATTGAAAAATGATTGCTCTATTCTGTCTTAGTTTCTCAAATATTTGGACATGCCACTTCAAACTCAACGCATTAGCAACACAAACAATAGATACATGATAAAAATTGACCGTTTCCAGTATTAATTAGGTCAGTATTAGCCAGAAAAAAGGAAAGAATAAGCCGAGGAAAAGAAATCAACGAGACGCACCAAACATGTAGACGCAGCTTGTGAGGGATGAAAGGATCCAAGAGTACCAACTCTTGTGTCGCTCGTATTTCAAGGAGTAGATTGAGAAACATGCAACGAGGAGAAAGAGAACATAGGACAAGTACTTCATCGCAAGATCATCGTATTCCTTGGTTTTGTTTTTAGCATATGACTCGCGGTCTCGGAATTTCAACATTGGTATCTTTCCAGATCTGTCGACCTGATAAGAAAAGAGATAACGTACAAGCATTGTGTTAAAACTATGTAACGAGCATGGAACTTCAGGGTTAACTATTTGAAAGCGTACCTCAATGCGCATTGCTTTCCCTATTTTCCAGAACTCAATAAGCACACCAATGCCAGAACTTCCTAGTATCATCCATGAGGTTTCATTATCAAGCAAATAGAGGAAGACAACCAACTGACAGAAGAAGTTTACGACAACTGATTTTGCAGATAACCCTTCCATGGACTTGTTTTTATTCCAGAACTGAATATCTGCAAGCAATGTAAAAGCAAATAGCATGATAGAAAATTCGGTGCAATGGGACGAGACAGGAGGAAAACGAAAATGATGAAGCACATAATATCATGATTAGAACCCATACCATTCTTAAAAGCCAAGAAGTCAAATAGGGAGTGGAGTAGTGAAACCACCATGGTGACTCCCAATAGGTAAGGATTCCCTTCCAGAAAAACTCTCTGTTTGAAAACGATCAGAAAATCAAGAAATAGCTACCATGATAAATGAACCAGTATTCAATTTACAAACAAATTTGTAGCTGATGCATTTCAGGTGCACCGTGAGAAACATAAAATACCTTGAGTTCATCAGCTTCACCATCAACCATGCTTCCATAACTCCTATGGATCTGGAATGATTGATCAATCTGTAGGAACATTTGCCATTTGGTCATGCTAATGGGGCCAACCTCCAGATTTAGTGGCAGTTCCTTCACTGTCTCATTTATCTCTATTAACTTATCCTTGAGCAGCCAAAACTCGTTGAAGTACACTGTTGGGTAATAGTTTCCAGTGCTTGGTTCAATGTTCACGTCTTAGGGCTTGAGTAAAGAGCTCAACAAAAAATTAATTGTTTTCGGCCTATATCGTGGACTCAACACAGATGGTGAACCAACTTTTGAACCCAATTAAGTGCACACAAACGACACAAATAGAGCTCTTGTATATAGAACTAATAATGAGACGAAGGCCCACAGACCAAAAAGAACAAGCAGGCAGCAAATAAAAGCATAAACGAGGAAACTATTGAAGGATACAAGGAGCTATGTTGGGAGGAACTGCATTTTCAGGATATCTGCATAAAAACCGAATCAGAAAGTCAACAACAAGATTGCATAACAAGAAAACAGGAATGGGAAGTAACCTCAACCATTCCTATAGAGAAAGAAATACATCACACAGTCAAATTTGAACATACACTTGCTTCAATGTTGTATCAACATGAAATAAATAATACCACACATGATTGTCAATGCCAGGTATACCTTGAGAAATCATCGACAAGATTTATCGTAACATTAGGTTTCCAGTAAGATCTCCACTCTACAGGCACATCCTCTTTGCCATCAACGTGAGCATCGCTACTTACCTGAGGAAAAAAAATAATTATTTCTTTTATCTGTCATTTCATATTAGCTTGTAAAAACGTGAAACTAGCACAGAAACATACCATCAGAGGAACAGCTTTCGTTGTGATTTCAAAAGGATAATACAACTAACACCCAACAAGAACTGTTATAATTGAATATTATAAACAAAGTCATCTTAAATACGATGTAAAGATTGGCCTAACCACTAATTGTGTTATTAGGTCGCAGGTTGCATACGCAATACGATTTTGTGGTTCTTTTATTATTAATTTCTTTTTATAACTAGCGGGCCTGTTTGTTCAGTTGTCATCCCAATAACAAACAAATAGGATACTTTCCTAACATCATGACCAAAGGTCCATCATAATTATAAATCGCTCTGGGATAATTTTAAAAAAATTGCTTAGGTTAAATAGGTTAGAACGAACAACAACTCAAACCTCAGATGCTTTGCCATCATCAATGGGGTCTTTCGAATCCCCGAGCAGGCTCTTTTTCTTGTCAGCCTTCGACTTGGGCAAATACTTCACCACAGCTAAGAAAAACAAGAAATTCTTATATGATCATAGACGAAGTAATAAACAGAAGCCACAGATGTGGAATTGAGATAATCTCACGGTGAGTCCGTCCAAATGCAGCTAATGGATCGTACTCGGGATCTCTTGGATCTACTGGATAACCAGATCTCGCAAAGAATACGTGGGCATAGAGACTCCCATTCTTCATTAACGCCTACAGAATCAAAGAGTACACCCACTTACAATACAACAAATTGGATGGGCATTCTTCTGAAACGACGAGGAAAGAATACATGGTACAGAAAAGGAAACAACTAGCACACCTCAGATGGGTAGTACTTCAGAAACTGAACTCTGGAACTATACGGAGTCCAAACTGCATAAGGTATATTTGCTTCATGCCATACAAGGGCCCGTTCGTTGCTAAAGTCGTTGAATTTTTCCTGTTCTGAGAGGTATAACCACATATCCTGCGTGAAAAAAGATAAGATTAGTGTCATTGTCATATTTTAGCGATGGCGTTAATGCAGAGTGATTGTCATCTCCACATAGAAAGCAAACTACACGTGTCAAATAGAGTTCAACTCGGTTGTCGATTCTCCATTAAACGCAAGCAACACGTGTCAAATATGATCTGATCCATCAAAGGATATTTTGAACATAATACTAATTCTACACTTCAGGCTCTACAGACGAATTGATTTCCAAATTTGAAGACAAACTTAATCACAGATAAAAAGTTGCAACCATATCAAATCATCAACTCATGTTCCATCGTCGCTGCTGACAAAAAACGATATACATCCATTTCATCAACACGTAACTTAGAAATGAAACCCACAAGAAGAGAAGTCAGTCCCCGTTCAGCTAAAACATAGAAAACCACACATACGCAACCACAAACACGTTTACTCTGAAACAAAAACTAAAAACGAATCACAGAAAACAAAAAAAGCTTTGGAAAACACACCAAGATTTCTCCTTTGTGAAAGAGATTGGAGATCTGACTGGTGGATGTAGTTGGAGCCTTCTTAGGCCCGAAGAATTTGGAGGCGAAGTACCAAAAAACTAAAACCCTAATTATCCCCGAAAACATCCCTCCTCCGCCACCTTGCTGCTGTCTGCGTCCACCGGCAGCTCCTCCGCCGCCCTCGACCGCAGGCTGATCCATCTCTCTTTCGTATAAACTGCCAAACACCAACTCACAGAGAGACGGTGATGAGGAGCCTCAGATATTCGTATTCGCGATCGAAGATAGACTGCGCTGCGATCACTATAGGATATTTTCCTTTGATTATACTGTTTTTCTATTTGCCCTTCTGCAGTCTCGTTCAGGTAAATCGTGCTTGCCAAATAGCGTTCTTGATTGCTTGGTTATTGCGATTTTGTCCCGTTGAGTTGAAAGTTTTTATTTTCACCACCACAAATTCTCAATCTCAAAATGTGTAATCCGAGATTTAACTATCAACACTGAGATACATTATTGGACAATCTACAATCGCAACATAAAAGTACAGGTAATTTTATACAATAATACAGTTGCTACAATGTTTTTGCTCCAACTCGTACTCTTCTACACTAATTTTTACTTCCATTAACTCTATTTTTACACTAAAATTCAAATTTCTATATTTAAATATTAAATAAATTACAAAGTTAGCATACTACTCCCACCGTCCCAAACCGTTTTGGACATTTTACTATATCGGGCATCCCAAACCTTTTTGGACATTTCCTTTTATAGCAAAAAACTACTACAATATTCTTAAAAGACTTGCAAAAATATACCTTTTTTCACCTTTTAATTGTACTATATTAAAATATTCAATTTCTTAAAAACAGTGCCATACCCCAAATGTCCATAACGGTTTGGGACGGAGGTAGTATTTAATTATAATTTTGTTAAACTAAAAGAAAAATATCAATAAATAAAAGGCAACATATATTATAATATCTAATATTTAAAAATTAAATAAATTACAAAGTTAGCACACTATTTAATTATAATTTTGTTAAACTAAAAGAAAAATATCAATAAATAAAAGAAAATTATAATTATTATAAAAAATATCAATTGTGTTGAAAATTGAGTTTACTCTAAAACTAGAGTTTCTCTATTAATCAACACAATATTAGTTTTAAATATAAAGTCCCATTGGAATAGATTTGTACTCTATTTTTGCGTTTAACAAAAAAATAAAGTATTCATTGAAGATGCTCTGACACGGCATTAACATGACTGTGATAACCGTTTACCGACTAAGTACCGTTAAATAATCAATCTTCAATAAAACCGAATGTGATCAACTTCAAGTAAACACAGTCATTCAACGTCAAACAGTAGGGATGGCAACGGGCCGGGTATGGGTCGGGTTTGGCCGGACCCGGGACCCGACCCGATTATTTTTTAACGAACTCGGGACCCGCCCCGCCCTGCCTCGGGTCTGGACCTGCCCCGCCCCGGGCTAGACCCGAGCGAACCGGGTCTAACCCGCTAGACCCGAATATATTATTTTTTCTTTTTTTTTTTCAATTTTTTTCTTTTTTTATTTTTTAAAAGATAAAATGTATAAATGTGTTGAGATTCGAATCCACAACCTCACATTTGTAATACCAAATCTCTACCACTAGACCAACAACTCTTTTATTCATAATATTAACAATAATACTATATAACTTTAATTACAAAATGAATTATAATATAGATATATTATCGGGGCGGGTTTCGGGCCGGGTATCGGGGCGGGTTTGGCCGGACCCGGGACCCGCCCCAGACCCGGCCGGGTAGAAAAATTTTAAACCATTACCCGCCCCATACCCGATTATTTTAAAAATACCCGGCCCATTAGGGGCGGATCGGGGGCGGGTTCGGATCCGGACCCGCCCCATTGCCATCCCTATCAAACAGTCTCGGAATTCACCTTTTCACATGCTTTGATTTTGATTAACCCCTTATATTTATTCAAAAGTATAGTTATAGATAAAACCTACGATCAAAACTTACGACTAACCTAGGACAAAAAGCAGCCAAATAATTATTAAGTCCGCCGAACTTCTAATACATAGGGTAGTTAATGACTTCATCTCAAATTCTTACTATATATTGCATGTGTATTACTTGCCACCAACACATTCCTTACCAAAGAATAACAGTATATGATATAGATATGGGACTTATTACTAATCGACGACTACAATTTCAGGCGATCATCTTCGCCGCCTTATTAGCGACTTTCTCGACGGCTGAGCAGATATTTACGGCAATGTACGTAATCGGAGATTCCCTCATCGACCCGGGAAACAACAATTACTTCGTAGACACGACGGCAAAGTGCAATTATCCGCCGTACGGCATCGACTTCCCGCCGGGGCCCACGGGGAGGTTTTCCAACGGGGAGATGATAGTCGACGTCCTCGGAAAACTCATGGGATTTCCGCTCATTCCTTCGTGGGCCGACACCGTGCTCAGACGCAAGAACGTTAACTACGGAGTGAATTATGCTTCTGCGGCGTCGGGAATTCTCGACGATACGGGCCGCGCAATGGTATATATACACTATTTATTTATATTGTTATTAGTTCTGTTTGAAGATATAATATATGAAATTAAAAAATGATGCGCAAGCTTAAATTTTTTTAGGTAAAACGATTATTCAATATGATATTGGAGGTCACAGATTAGTCGGTACGAATTCTCACGACCATCCATATAACAAAATTACACGCTGGACAATAAAGAAACCAGATTAGACGTGAGGGGTGGTCGTCTCGGAAGTATCTTATATTAAATTGAAAGAAAAAATGATTGAACCCCCTAGAAGCTTAACAGTGTGTGTGGATCAAGCAAAGTATGGTGGAAAGGAAAATGGAAGAAAAAATGGTTTCAATAAGTTTTCCTCACCATAAGTTAGTTTTCCATACTTTTAAGGCAAAATTAAATTATATTTTCTTTTCTTTTCTTTCCATGATCTATTTCTTCGATCAACCAAAGTCCAAACATGAAAACGAGTTTTCCTTTTCCGTTTCATTTCCTTTTCCCTACTAAATTCAACAAACCAATCACACCCTAGAGCAAGGTTCTGAAACCGGGTTTTCGAACCGGACCGGAAATTTTAGTGGTTTAAGGTTTAGTGGTTTAACCGCTATAGAACCGGAATCAAACCGGAGTAAAACCGGTATCTTAAATATGATAAATATACATTTTATATATGAATCAATCAATAATATGAAAAATATACATGTTTTAATGAACTTTTTTCAAACTATAATTGTATAAATCAAGAGGTAAAATTAAATAAAAGTAAATTGCCGTGGGTTGTTATAAATTAATCGTATGTCAAGTATTAAATCTATGAGTTGGGGTCAAATTTGAATAAAAATATTGAGCTAATAGGTTAATTATAAAATATTAAAATTAGAGTGTTGGGTGGATTCGAACCCAAGCCTATTAAGTAAAATACTCATAACTTAACCACTAGACCAAACTAATTTATTGGTTTTTTTATTTTGTATACTTTATTTAAACAAATATTTTTTATTATTTTTAAATTAAAAAAAAAAGACCGGACCGGAACCGGACCGGATTTTTGACCGGTCCGGTCTTAACAACCCTGCCCTAGAGGTGTTCGTTCGGTACCGAACCGAACCGAAATTTCGGTATACCGAAATTTGAGTACCCTATTTTACACACCGAATACCGAACCGAATTCTCGTTTCAGTATTCGGTTTTTACCGAATTTATCGAATTTTAAATAATAATAATAAAAATTTCAGTAATATTTAAATTAATACGTATGATTAATATAATTATAATTTTATTTCAATATTAATATAATGAAATATATTTTAATTTTAAAATTTCGGTAATTCGGTATACCGAATTTACCGAATTTTTGTTTACTAACCGAATACCGAACCGAAATTCGGTTCGGTTTTGTACCGAATTTTTGGTAATTCGGTCGGTATACCGAACTACGCACACCCCTATCACACCCTAGCTTTTAGGTGAAGTGATCATGAAATAATTTCATTCTGTAGATATTTTAGTACTGAGAAAAAAATACCAACAGGGGCGCGTGATTTCGTTACGCCAGCAAATCGAAAACCTAAAGAAGACGTTGAGGCAGCTCGCATACAGCATGGGCTCGGAAGAACTGAGAAAGTACTTGGCGAATGCCGTCGTCTTCATGGACATGGGCGCCAATGACTATCTCAATTACTACATGCTGCCTAACGTCTACAAAAGCATCCAAGTTTACAAACCCCGGGAATTCGCCGATCTTCTCATTAAGCAGTACGCTCGCTTCGTCATGGTAATAAACATCGGCTTTCATTCATTACTTCGTTACGATACTAATAATTCAAGCTTTCATATTCACTTAATAATATATTAGAGGCTTCCTCCTCCTATCACCAATTGGTTTTAGGAAGCACCCCTCAATTTCTAATAGTAGCAAAGCGCAACTATTGAAACGAATATTTTTGCATCAGGAAATTCGAAGCTTGAGACTGCGCAAGTTTATCTTAACAGAAATCGCTCCGCTCGGCTGCACGCCGGCGGTTAGGTTGATCAAAAAGGCTCCTAAGGGAAAGTGCGAAGTTAGAGCAAATAAATACGTTCAGATGTTTAACGCGCAGCTCAAACTGCTCGTTGATCGCCTGAATTCGGAAAATCCCGGGTATGTTTTCACGGTGGGTCCGGCGTCTGAAGCGTTTTTCAAACTATGGGACAACATAGAGGCGTACGGTAAGAAGGGGAAGTATAAAAACGATGAGGAATATAATTTTTGCCTTAGGGAGTGTTTGGATTGAGGAAGACAGCGAGAAAAAGAAAACTAGAGAGAAAACGATTTCCACTATCATTTCCTTCATTTTTTCTCAATTGGTGACAAGAATGATTTTCCATGGTTTTTATCACAAAACTTATTTTATTTCATTTCTTTTCCTCATCTATTTCATTACAACCAACCTAAAAACTGATTTCTTTTCCATTTCTTTTCCATTCCTCACTTGTTTCTTTGAACCAAACACACCCTTAATATTCGACGCTCGGCGATGCGTATTTTTTTTTGTGATAGGGATAAAGGAGAAGTACGTACCTTGTTGTACGATCGCATACAATACGACGAGCAAAGTTAAATGCGCTAGAAACTCGGCGCCGTGTTCGAACAGAGACGAGTACTTCTATTGGGACACGGCTCATCCTACTCAGGCCGCCAATGAGATTCTCGCGCATATTTTTTACAATGACACGAACATAAGGAAGATGTCCGAAATGTGAAGTTTTTAGGGAGATTTTGGCTTTGATTAAAACTTGTGTAATGCGTTGGCTCGGCTTGTTCGGAATCTCTATCATCTGTCATTTTTTTTTCTTCCGATGAATAAACGCATGGATTCGACGCATTCGACTTGTATAAGGATGTAAGACTTCACATTTTTGTTCGATTTCCCCCGTGCTGAGAATTGAAGCAACGCGTCGCCGATAAAAAAAAGTATACATTAGTAAATTCACAAAAAAAAAAAAGAAAACACTTAGTTGCAGACAAATAAGTTTGTTGAAACTTCCATGAAAAAAGGGAAAAAAGCTGCTGCAACAAACACAGAGAAAACAAGCTTAATGCATGGGAAGAAGCAGGTTTTAGCTTCACATGTTATGCCAAATGCTTCACATGATACATCATTAGGTTTAGTTTCAGACAAGAACTGGGCTGCTTCAGATATATTACCACATAGAACCTCTTTACTTACACTCTACAACACACAGAAAAATAGAGAGAGAAGAAAATGGAAGAACTCAAATGGATCGTTTTCATGTTATCCGTCGTTTATTTAATGGCGTATTTACCTTCGCTAAGAGCCGAAGAAGATGAGTCAGCAGCTTCGCCAGCGCAGTTCTCAGCAGTGTTTGCCTTCGGCGACTCGCTAACTGATCCCGGCAACAACAACTACTTGAACTCTTTGGCGAAGGCGAACTACGTCCCTTATGGGATCGACTTCGAACAAGGACCTTCCGGAAGGTTCTCCAACGGAAGAACTTTCGTCGACCACCTCGGTAAGTGTAGCATAGCAAAAAATTCAGAAATTTCATTTTTAGTAATTTCTAGACGATCCAACTCGAATAAAAACGTTAATAAATTACAGGCGAATTGTTGGGAATTCCTCTCCTGCCGGCGTACGCCAGCCCTTTTGCGACGGGAAACAATATCGTACGAGGCGTAAATTACGCTTCGGCTGCCGGGGGAATCCTCGAAGAAACGGGACAAAATCTCGTACGCAGCGCTTAACAATTTACTATTTTATTTTACTCGGATTCCTATGTTTTCTATTATTTAATGCGATGCGCTACGAAATTATTACTAGGGCGAAAGAATGAGTTTGTCCCGACAAGTTCAAAACTTCGAAAATACGCTGAGTCGGCTAAGAAGCGGCGAGATCGAAGAAGCGAAGGAAATGAGCGGTTATTTGTCGAAGGCGCTTGCGATTTTGACCCTCGGAAGCAACGACTACATCAACAACTACCTTCAGCCTTCGTTCTACGCCACGAGCAACATATATGCACCCAAAGACTACGCCGATCTCCTAATAAATCGCTACGCCAGGCAAATCTTGGTACGTAATAAGAGAAGCTCGATTTAGCGTCATTTTACTCTACTTATGCTTATTCGAAATACAATATATAAATTTTTTTTTTAAAAAAATACATTCCCTTAAACTTATCCTTTTAGGTGAAGTGGTCATTTAGTATCGAAGAGATCTTTTGAGAAATTACACGCATAAGGCCAGATGATGAAGAAATCAGCCTAGACGCGATGAAAGCGTGATGGAAATATAATATATACAAAATTAAAAAAAAATTAGGCGAAGCGGTCGTTCAGCAATGCTCAATCGATTACATTTTCATGATAATTTTTTCGCAGGCTCTTCAGAATTTAGGGCTTCGAAAATTCTTTCTAGGAGGGATCGGACCGCTCGGATGCATACCTAACCAACTCGCCAACAATTCGCCACAACAAGGGAAGTGCGTGGAGGAGACGAACAACATGGTTCGAATGTTCAACGATCAATTAATATCCCTCGTCGATCAGCTCAATAGCAGGTTTAACGGGTCGGTTTTCTCCTACGGAAACACCTTCGAGGCGTTCGACGACATACTCAGGAACGCAAACAACTACGGTAAGACAAAAGAAAAACCTAAAATTTTCCTCCGAAGATTCGTCTTTTTCGACTATTATGCTATTTTCTTGCAGGGTTTAAGGTGGCAGATAAAGGGTGTTGTGGGATAGGGAAGAACAATGCTCAGATAACTTGCGTGCCATTGTATGTGCCTTGCGATGACAGAAGCCAATATGTGTTTTGGGATGCTTTTCATCCTACGGAAGCTGCGAATCAAATCTTGGCTCAGAGGGCTTTTTCAGGAACAACATCGTACTGTTATCCACTTAACATACAACAGATGGGACAGATTTAACAATTCTTCTCCTTTGTTTCCTTGTAATAATAATAATTGTCGTGGATTCGATTCAATCAGTGGAACGAACCATATGTGATGCATTGCCCGAAATGTTTACCAAATCGTCGGTTCTAATTATGCCAAATCATCGATCGATGTTTTCGTTGTTAACAATAATTCTGATCTTTTCTCGTGCTGCTTTTAAATTATCATATTATTAAATTGCGGTTGAACGATATTTTTAGTCCGATGCGGGAGGTATGGGCTTTTCTGGTCCCATGTTCCTAGGTGCCACTTTTAGTCCAATGTTCCCGATTTTGGACTGTTTTGGTCATTCGATAATCTATATATATAAAAGTTGGAAGGCGACTCTCCTGTTCTGACACGTGTGCAACGAAGTCCCAACCATCCAATCAGAGCGCGCGGATCCAATTCTGATTACTATTCTGAGATTATATAGGTGGGTTCCGGCTGGATTTTGTATAGAAGTGCTTATGTGGCGTTGTAAGAATGATTCTATATTTTATTTGGGCAATTGAACTATATAACACGCTATCATGTGGCCGGAGTTATTAATGTTGATTTATTAATTTGGCCTCATTTAATAGAAAATTGAACGGTCTGACAACAAATTCTTCAATTAAGAAAGCTGAACAACCATGTCCTTTCTTCTCACGGTACGAAGCTCTCCCAAACCCATCTCTTTTGTTTCTCACCTCTTTATGCTCTAATTTTCTATTTCTGTGATAAAAAAGGATGTCGGACCTAACGCAAGGATGGAGGTCCGCCGCATCAAGGTTGCGGTGGATGCTGACGAGTGACGAGGGCCGCCGCCGCCGCGAGGAGGGGAGAGAGAATCTTTTGAAAAAGCGTCGGGAGGGTCATCAGTCCTAGGTATCCCATTTATGATCTTTTATTCCTCAGCCGCCGACAATTATCATCGTTCTCTTATCGTGTCCTCTCATTCAGGTATAGTTGCAAATTGTAGGAAATTTTCAGTACGAATTTTCGTTATTACTCATTTTTGCTGTTTTTTTTTTCCTTCGTAGTTGTGAAAGAAATGGAGCGAGAATTCACGCCTGAGGAGCTCGAAAAGAAGAAAAAGAAAGAGGAGAAGGTATGCGTGGTCCTAGCAATTATCGAACAAACTCAAGAGATGTTCTTAAACAAAACCAAACACGCTAAGGCGAACTTCTGATATGTGCTATCGAAGGGTTAGAGAGATCCCTTGCATCACATGTCCTTACAAACTACAGGGATCGATGGCTTTCATGGCAAGAACAATCCTTCCTCCCCCTTTTTGTTCATTTATATATATTTTTTTATGCTAAATAACTCCAATGACATAAAAGGTGATTTTATTTTTACCTTTCGTATTTCTTCGTTTTTTTTAATGATTTTGTATTTCGATTTGTGAAAGCATAGTAATAATTCTGCAGCTGGGTACTTTAGGTGAGCTGCAAAGACTATACGATGAAATGCCGGAGAATGCAAAAGCATGCCGTTTGGATCGATATATTGATTCGGAGAAATCTGTGAGGTAAAACTTTATCGACGTTTCAATTTCGGATAAAAATTGATTTATTACATTACCGCCTTTTTTGATATCACCGAGAAGTGGCAATTATGTCCTAGCCGTTTTGGTTCGGGTCGATGAACCGACCCATGCCGTTTGGGTCGATATGCTGCTTCGAAGAAATCTGCGAGGTAAAACTCTATCGAGGTTTCAATTTCTGATAAAACTTGATATATTACATTACCGTCTTTTTTGATATCATCGAGAAGTGGCAATTATGTCCTAGCCGTTTGGGTTCGGGTTGATGAACCGACCCATTACCCATGTCTTGCCAACAGTGTGAGTTATTGTATCTCGAATTTTCGACATAATAGAAGCATATCTGTCCTTTCAAGAATTGCCATTATACATCATAGACGACAGATTGTGATTGGTTAGTTGTATCGTACATGCCCACGTATTATCCAATCATTGGGTAGCTGAGTAGTCTTTACCAAGAAAGAAGAAACCTTTCCGAAGCTTCTCTTGGTTGCTTCAGATTTGCTTCGTGGGTTCCATGTTCGTCAGCCCGCGATAAGTAAGTGCTTAGTTTTATTGGGGTTTTCGATTATTGGGTGGTTGTTTTTTTACAGATTGACTCTGCGAAAAGACGAGGAGAGCAAAACAGTGCTGACGTGGCTTTGAAGAATTTGAAAGGGATGAAGAGGATTAGTGTGCTCCATGTTCATCAGTCTGCGATAAGTAAGTGCTTAGTTTTATTGAGGTTTTCGATTATTGCGTAGGTGTTTTTTTACAGATTGGCGTAATGAACACTTTTAAGACGACACAACAATTTACCTTTCAGAAAACGGAGGTTTATGTAATGTTTACCTTTCTTTTGTATGACATGACACTCATCGACATCAATCATCTTACTCCTCTCTCTTTTCCCATTTTGTAGTGGGAGGTAAATTTTCGATTAGCCTAATGAACGGGCAGGCAAGAAATGGAGGCATATCATGAAACGGAGAAGTATACTATGCACAAGATTCTTGATAAATATCAGAATTTTCAACCATGTGGCTGAGGTATATAATAGATTTATGTATTCCTCCTTCATATGCGTCAATGCTTAGCCTCGACAGCAAATATATGTTCGCTATTACAGCATATGAGAATCCCTTCAAACGTGTTTTGCTTTTTTTTTTTCGTAATTTATTATTTTACAGATTGGCGTAATGAACACTGCTGATTTGTAAGCCGACACAACAGTTTACCTTTTAGAAAACGGAGGTTTATGTAATGTTTTCCTTTCTTTTGTATGACGTGTCACTCACCGGCAGCAATCGTGTTACTCCTCTCTCTTTTCTCATTTTGCAGTGGGTGGTAAATTTTTTATTAGCCTAATGAACAGACAGGCAAGAAAGTGAGGCATGTCATGAAACGGAGAGGTATGCACAAGATTCTTGATAAATATATCAGAATTTGCAACCATGTAGCTGAGGTATATAATAGATTTATGTATTCCTCCTTCGTGCGCGTCAATGCTTAGCCTCGACAGCAAATGTATGTTCGTTATTACAGCATATAAGAATCTCTTCAAAACGTTTTTGCTGTTTCTCTTTTTTTGTAATTTATTTATGATTTTTATTCTTTCGTTGCAAGGTAACTACCGTGAAGCTGAGAAAGGTAACTACCGTGAAGCATCGATTTTGTGCAGAGAAAGGTAACACGACTGTGTAGGCATCGATTTTGTGCAGAGAAAGGTAACTACCGTGAAGCTGAGCTGCAAAAATAATACTAATGCCAAATCGAGGGCAAAGGTGGAGAGGACCTCTTATTGGAAGAAATGTTTACTAAGCAGCGACGAATGCGGATCGCAGCCAAGTCTTGCGTAATCCTCGGAAGCTCGGCTCGGAAGACACTAACTTCGAATTGTCCAACAGTTTTTGTGGAAAATGCCATCTAACAAGATTGCTATAGCCAAAGAAATCCTCAAAGACGAACAAGAATCTATCATGCCTTATGTTCAATATAGATCAAATATCTTGATCTAGAACGGAGATGTATGGGCGACGGTGCGTAGGAAGGCAAGGAGAATGGAGGAGGTATTCGGCTCGCGCTCTGGCCTTCTGCCACTATGGCTGCTCGCTGCCCATCGTCGACATAGTCGTCAGGGCAAGCAGCTTCTACCTTGATTATGACCTCCTGAAAAGGTAAGAGAATGCTTTCTTTATTATTACCATGCTGTTTTGCTGCAGAGATTAGTAGATTTGTGCGTTGCTCTGTTCCTTCTGGTATTGGGGTTTGTCTACAATCAATTAATGGGATTGAGGCCAAATATTATCGAAAGCTGAGGGTGAGTTTGGATTGGACTTTCCAATGGTGTTGGTGTCGATACCTATGTGCGATGAAAACGAGGTGAGATTACAGTTCATTTGGAGTTGACATCAACTTGATGGCTTTTTCATTAGCTTTCAATCTGAGAAAATTTCGTTTTTCTGTGGAAGAGTTTTCGTACAAGGATTTTCCAGAACAGTTTCTTCCTTTTCGAAAATCATCTTACGCTTTTCAGATAATGTGTGCTACACACTGTGCTTGCGATAAATGGTGTTACCGGTCTTCCTTTATTTGGGGTTTCAGTTCTTCCTTTTGAACTATGTCTGAGGTTTTATCTTGATTTCATTTTGGGATTGTTATTTCCTTCTATTTGTGATAGATTCGATATTAATTGTCTTGGGTGCTAACTCTTCTATCTTCTATAGAAGGTGAAGAAGATAAATTCAAGAAGCATTTTCCTTCACTCGAACAGTCTTCGCTAGAAAAAATGGATGTATGGTTTTGAAGAATAGTATTTGACTCAAGTAAGAATATGACTTTTCCATTCGATAACCGTCGATTTTTTGCCATAACAGAACATGCACGAGCGGCATCATTTGCAGAAATGTCGAAAGGTTTAGGATTGAAAGTGAACTATTCTATTGCTGGATTTCACTCTTCTCCTTCAGAATCGACCAGCATATCTCAACATGAAGAACTTGCCAAGGCAATCTCTCAAGATCAAAGTGGTTCATCAGAATTAGGTACCTTTTTTCTTATACAAATTGTAAATAGTCTACTCAAAATTGCAATGATAAGTCTTGGTCTTTCATTGCGTTAAGCTTATGATGGAGGCTATGAAAAGCATGTCCAAACAAGCATGAGACCTTCTTTCTTATGAAATCCCGAGTTTACCAACAATGTTTCACAATCTGAGATAAGCCATCCAATTGAAAGTTATATCCCTCGATTTTCTCCCTTCAAAAACTCGGGTTGTGGGAGAGATGCCATATCAATGAGTGGCAACACGAGACACCATTGTGACTTGTAATGGATAACGATGTTGGGCACTAAATTGTTGCAGATCAGTGTTGTTTGTGGCTGTTGGAAAGAAATTCAAAGACAAGAAAATTCAAGAACGACCAGGGTGTGGGCTGGTTTTTGGTTTCCCGTTTATTATATTGTATCTGGCATTGTTATTCATTTTTACTTTATAAACTTCTATTGCATAAGGATCTCATTTAGTTGATGTGAGTATATATGTGATACGAAATTTATAAATGCAAATAATACAACTTTTAATAGTAGTGGAGAAAAATGTGAAGCATATGCCAACGAATCTTAAGGGGTGGAGAGGCGACATGTTAATGATTTCTCATGAAAAGAAAAAAATTCGAAGGCATTTCACGGCAAGATATCTCCCTTTATTCATCATCTCCTCTTGCAAGGTAATGAAACTTAAGTCGGGATCACCATTATTGCATATCCAAAAACACTGTGCTCTCTATGTTGCAACAACAAGGTATACTTACAATCAGGATCGCGAAGCTCAACAAACTGCAAGAATCTCTTTAATAAGAACTTTGCATCAACGAGATTCGAGAAGTTTATAGAGCAACGCTCCACGATTTGTTGATGCTTCTCTTCTTTGTGGACTTGAATGCTATTGGCTTGCGAAATATCCTTGGGAAGTTTGGTAAGAGGTTTTGGTACAGGTTCATTAATACGTGAAACACCATGCTAATCATTCTTTTTTGCAACTTTATAAGTTTTAATCGTACCACTGATGGCTACTATTTGAGCCTTGGCAAAACAACAACAGTTTGTGGTATGCGGATCGATGACGGTGGCTCAATTATGCTCAGATATATTTCTTCCATGTATTTCAATTTATGGTCTAATTGATAATACTTCATGGCTTTTATATTTAGCTGCGTGGTGTTTTTCCTGGGAATTTGATGAATGCAATTGCTTATTATTTTAATTCGATTGCAACACTTTTGGGTAATTGTTTTGTTCTTTTGTAAATACCGAATTGCAAATTGCGTTGAATTATATGCTTATTTCTATGATAATGTTAACGGAAGTTCAAGATGAATAGTACATGTTAACTGACTGGGTTTTGGAGGATACGATTTTAAATATTTAGCGAGCCCATTAATCGATGAGCATGGTGTCCCTATTCGTGGAGTTTATTTTCACAAGTATATAACTCAGATTAGTGTGTGTAGTTTTGAAAATATTGGAAACGTTCAAGACTGATTACAACTTAAAGTAGAATAAAATCTCGCAAACTAAATACAACAATAGAATACTGTTCCAGAAACGTAAGACCGCGAGTATGTAAGACTGTGTGACCGGACGCAGAGCCATGAGACTGCAGTCTGCAATGAGACCGCTTTAACATTGTAAGACTGTAAGACTGCATAACTAATACTTAAACATTGTAAGACTATACGATACACAGCTATCAGGCGAGACTACTTAAACATTGTAAGACTGTAGACTGAAAGACTGTAGAATTTTTATTATTGTTTTAATAAAGAGCTAATGATAATCGTGCATTAATTTATATTACACGATAAAAAGAATGATGTGTGTGACAAAACATATGGTTGGGTCACATTCGGGTTCAACCCGTTTAATAAACGGGTTGAAGACTTCAACCATAACGTAACCTGTTTACTTAAACGGGTTGAAATATCAAACACAAACCCGACATGTTTTAACTCAAATCTAACCCACTAACCAGCCAACCCGTTTAAAATTTAAAAAAAAAGTAAAAAAAATTAAATAAACAGAATTATAAATCTAAATTAAACAAAACAATAGAGAAACATTTGTTTTTTTCTAAAAGATCAATATAATTAAGAAACAATTAACTTTCAAATAACAGAAGTCTCAGAAATCGTAAGTAAATATCATGTTATTTCAAAGTCATATCAACCGAAGTCGATGGTAGTTAACCTGAACTTTCAGGAGCTATCTTCCATTTGATCTTCCACCCTCATTTTCATGACATCTCAGCATAATTCATCAAGCATATAATCTATTTTTCCTTTTTTATTTTATTTATGTTAAGGATATTCTAATAATTTATATTTTTGGGTTAATGGGTTGGTTTCAGGTTGATTTCGTTGAAAATTCGATTCCTAACTTGGCCCACTTAATATTTGAGTTGTGGTCGGGTTTACACATTTACTTAAACATGTCGACAATTCTAATCCAAACCTGCTATTTTTGGGTGCTATTCGTGTCGATTTATATTGCACAAAAGATAACCCGTGCATCGCACGGGGCAAACAACATTGCAGTGACTAAAATAAAAATTCCATGTTCAACCTTGTGCAACAGTGAAATGCAAAGATTGCAGTGATACAGTTTCAGATTTGATGAATGTAAATCTCAAATACACGTGGTACAGTTTTGATGCTAAACACGTGATACAGTTTTGATACAGTTTCATATTCATCCCATGTTAGCTCTTTCCTTGTGAATTTAATGAATGTAATGGCTTATTATTTGAATTCGATTGCAATACTTCTGGGTAACTGTTTTGTTCTTTTGTAAATATCGAAATTCAAACTGCGTTTGATTTATATGCTTATTTCTATGAGAGTGTTAACCAAAGTTCAAGATGAATAGTAACATGTTAATTGACTGGGTTTTGGACCATAAGATTTTCAATATTTAGCGAGTCTTCAATAATAACAACAGGAGTCTAAGGATAATGCTCATTAATCAATGACTGTGGTGTCCCCATTCGTCCAGTTTATTGGCACAATTATCTAACTCAGATTAGTGTGTGTAGTTTTAAAATATTGGAAACGTTCAAGACTGATTACAACAACTTAAAGTAGAGTGACATATCGCAGACTTAATACAACAGTAGAAGACTGTTCTAGAAACGTAAGACCGCGAGTTTGTAAGACTGCTGCAATGGCTTTACAGACTGCAAGACTGTGTGACCGCATGCACATCCATGAGACTACACTGCACTCAGCAATGTGATCACACTATTTAACATTGTAAGACTGTAAGACTGCACAACTACTAATTAAACATTGTAGTATTGTAGTCTGTATGTAGGGTTGCCAATGGGGCGGGTTGGGGGCGGGGATCTAATCTGCGTCCCCGCGAGGCAAATGGAGACGAAATCGTTCCCATCCCCGTCCGCACGGGGATCCCCGTCCCGTCACTATTTTAAAAAAAAAACTTTTATAAAATTATTTATATTATATTATTTTAATATTATCCAAAGTTTATTTTAATATTATTTTTCTTACTAATTGGATATTATTATTTAATATTATCCCAAGTATATTTTAATATTATTTATCTTATAATAATACTAATTGGATATACTAAAGATTATTTAAATACTCGGGGTCGGGGCGGGTATATCCGTGGGAACAAATATTCCTCCATCCCCGGCCCGCGGGATTCCCCTTCCTATTCGGGCGGATCCCTGCGGTGACGGGGAATCCCCGCCCCATTGGCAACCCTAACTATAGGATACACAACTATCATGCGACACTACACATTTTAAGATTGTAGACTACATAACTGTAAGACTAGAATATGTTTTTCAATTATTGTTTTTTATAAGAAATAAGAATAATCATGCATTAATTTTATATTATACAATAAAAAAGAATGATGTATGTGACAGAACCTACTATAAAATATACCTAAAAATTGTATATATTTGACAAAAAGTAACCCCGTGCATCTTACGGGGGCGACACCTAGTTTAATTAAAAATTTAGACGAAATTTAATGAGAGCTCATGGTCCCATTTTACTCGATGTAAAACCTCATAACACATCTTCTTCTTCGATTTAAACGCACATGCACATCTTTACACATCACATTTAGGAAATGATCTGACAACTTTGAATATGAGTTAAATGTGATACGTAATGATGCTCACGTGCATTTGGGTTGAAGAATCGTGAGGTGTTAAAGGAGATCATACGCTCTCATGTGTTAATTTCCATCTACATTAGGGATTAAGTTAATCGAAGGACCAAAACGGTCCAAAATCGATAAGATTGTTGACTAAAAGGACACCTCGGAACATGTGGGACCGAAAACGCCGGTGCCCCAAACAAGACTAAAATGTCGTTCTCCATTGAACTGCAATCAAAGCTCAAAAAAAGCAAACTCAAATCGCACGAAAACGTGTTGAGAGCACTCTGAACACTTCTCATTGCATGCTGACAGCGATCGTCGTTCCATGTGATCTTACGATGCAATCAAAAACGATCACTAAGCACTTGCATTGTCTTAAAAAAAAAAACCTAAATAACGCGAGAATGGGGCTGCTTTATTTTAAAGATTAATGGAAACCAGCTTTGCATATTGCATGTGTATGTTTTAATTGCTTTAATTATGATATATATTCTTCCACTATCTATTAATTTTGACTTCTGCCACAAACGTCCAATTTACTTTAAGGTTAGGCTTTTCTCTTTGTCGACTGGGTTAAAGCATTGTTTCATCATTGGTTTGACTTATGTTGTTTCGCCACATCATATTAGTTAGTGCTGTCCATAAAACGCATCAAACAATTTCATCGTGTGACCATTTAATAATGGAGAGCTTGTTCTTATTATTATATTGTATCATAAGACCACTTATTAATCTTTTATCTAATACATTCATGCAACTTCACGTCCTTGCACCAATAATATCATGGTGAGTATTATGGACCACTAATCTCCACCATTCATGCTCGAGTTGAATTGTTTAATTACTCGTAATAGACCATAATGGTGGTCAAAATTTCGGGTTATAAATAAGTCCGAAAGTTGATTTATCGGAAAAAAAATGATAAAAAAATATCCAATAGTTAGTGACCTATTTTCGCAGTTATAAAACACACTAAACCCAAGTGTACTCAGCTATCGAAATCTATAATTCTGCCATTATCCGAGCGCATATAATTATATCTCCCATGCATGAGAGTAAATATTAGTTACTGCGTGCCAACTATCAACAACTTCATCTATATATATACACCCATATAATTCACAAAAGCTTCAATGAAAACTTAAACCCGTCTCATACAGAGTGCTTAGGCCATCACCATATTAGTAATTGAAAAAAAAAAGAAGGTTGCAAATGGCTCCTTACAATGGCTTAAACATTCTACTTGTGATGAATCTGTTAGCTTGTGTCTCTATATACAGTTCAGTTGATGCCCTAAGCATGACCTACTATGTGATGACGTGTCCATTCGCCGAAGGCATAATTAAGAACACCGTCAACCGCGCTTTGCAGTCCGACCCCACTTTAGCCGCCGGCCTCTTGAGGATGCATTTCCACGACTGCTTCGTCGAGGTCCAATTAATTTTTTTCGATAATTTCTTCGCTCGTCGACCGATATATTAGCTTATATATGCTTATTACATGTATATACACCGACTATCGTGATTTTTTCGTGTGTGTATATACGTCGATAAGTGGATTTCATCTGTTGAGGTAGCGCAGATTGTTGCAATAATTTTCAAAATTAAGCAATTTAAGGGCATGGTTAGGTTTTCGACGAACTCTGTCTTTAAATTGCTTGACAACTTAATATACATACGTCCATAAGTTGGATTTCTTATGTTGATGTAGCAATGGATTGTTGCAGTATAAGGATAATAACTTTCAAAATTAAGCAACAAGGACAGAATTAGGTTTTTCGACGTCTTTAAACTGCTCAAAACAGCTTAATATATACATATATATATATGTAGGGATGCGATGGATCGGTGTTGATCGACTCGACGAAGGACAACACGGCGGAGAAGGATTCTCCGGCGAATTTGAGCTTAAGAGGCTACGAAGTGATCGACGCCGCAAAGGAGCAGTTGGAGAAGCAGTGCCCTGGCGTCGTTTCTTGCGCCGACGTATTGGCCATGGCCGCTAGGGACGCCGTGTTCTTCGTAAGTGCGCTTTTTTATTATTTAGTTCGAAGAATTTTGCGAGGAGTCTTACGATGTCTTAGTTGTTATAAGTTGAAGTGATTCATTTTGCTATGTAGGCAGGCGGCCCGATCTATGACATACCGAAAGGAAGGAAGGACGGGAGAAGGTCGAAGATCGAGGACACGTTCAATTTGCCTCCGCCGACGCTGAATAGCTCCGAGCTCGTCAGTATGTTTGGCAGGCGCGGGTTCACCGCCCAAGAAATGGTCGCCTTATCAGGTGATGAATCGGCTCTATATATACGTTCGTTATTTCGATACTTATTTGCGAAGATAACGTCGATACATGAAAAGACTTAAACTTATTTTTTCGTCCAATAAGTCAAAGGGGCTGCAAGACACTAACTTTCAAAATTGAAGCAGTTTGAGGACATAAGTCGGAAACCTAATTGTCTCCTTAAATTGCTTTAGTCTTGAAACTTATTGTCCTTAAATTGGCTATCCTGTCATGAATCTACCATGTAAGATTCATGGCAAATAAATAAACTCCAACACCACGTAGCATTTATCTCCAAATCATATGCGCACGATCCATGGTCGAAGTACCAGTCAGCGATTAGATTTCTGAAGCATCGCGCCCTTAAATTGCTTCGATTTGAAAGTTAGCGTCCTGAAAAGCAGTTTAACGCGCAAACGAAAAACGGCGAATTAACGGGTTTTTTTTTGCAGGAGGGCACACGCTGGGAGTGGCGAGGTGCTCTTCGTTCAAGCACCGCCTGAGCAACTTCGACTCGACGCACGACTTAGACCCGAACATGGACGCGCAGTTCGCAAAGACGCTTTCCAGGGCGTGCGGCGCGGGCGACAACGGGGAGCAACCGTTCGACTCGTCGAGGAACACGTTCGACGGCGCGTATTTCGGCGCGCTTCAGAGGAGGGCCGGCGTGCTATTCTCCGACCAGGCGCTCTTCGCCGGCGACTCGACGACTCGCGGGATAGTGAATGGCTATGCTTTGAATCAGGCAATGTTCTTCTTCGATTTTCAGAGGGCTATGGTGAAGATGGGATTGATGGATGTTAAAGAGGGTTCCAAGGGAGAAGTGAGAACTAGCTGCAGAAAGATCAATTGATATATACTTACATATGCTATATATATATATATATATATATATATATATATTATGTAAGCATGTGGTGATGTTATGATTATTACAGCTCACAGCAAATGTGTCCAAAGCCATGCATGCAATAGGTTTGATTTGCTTGTAAAATAATCCTCAAAATAATGAATCTACTTGTCGATGTACCAAAATGAGGTTCTTTTTCGTTGCAGATGGAAATTAGTTGGAGTGTAAGGACCACAATGTAAAAAAGAAAACAAGAAGATATCCCTCCCCTCCTATGATTAACAACAGTATAAAACTGCAATGATATTCTACTATTTCTCATGGCAAGTTGAAACTACATGAGCAAGCAACTGACAAATCAATATATGTTGAAGAAAGGAAGCAACAATCTCAGTAATATACAAGATAGCACGTTGTAAATGTTCACTGGGTGTTTGGAATTAAAACCTATTCCAAGGTTTTAAGAAGCCTAAATAAACCAGCAGCTTCCCTAATCCTTGAGAATTCGATGCAGAACGCTTGCACTTCTATGAATATGTCATGAACTGAAGCAGAAATACAATACATATAAATAGATTTTTACGGTCTGAGGAAAGTAGATTGAACTTTGCAAGAAAACATCACACCGTTAATAATCCTGTTACGGATCAAACTTTGCAAGAAAACGCAAACCAATCTCACGAGTCTGTTTTGCATATATTTGTCCTGTTATCAAGATGTGGACAGAGAATTGTTGCCGAAGTGGGGAGAATAAAACATAACACAATAAAGTTAAAGACCGAAATAAAAAAGACACATGAACGAACCTTAATGCCCTGACAAGCGCTTATGCAGTTCGAAATGTAAGTGTGCAAGAACTCGGCGGGAAGTTCAATTGTCGTTGTCAGCCTGTTCACAACTTCCATGGAATGGAGGCTCATCTCCATATTTACAAGCACCGTAAAATATCTGTCATTTTTTACGTTGTAAGTTGCAATACAAAAAGACTGCAGTCAAAACATAATAAGCCAAGATGGAACAGAAGACTATCATACTCTGATATTTCAGCTGAATTCACTAATTTAATGAGAACTTCAACTGCGATCATAGGATTGTTTTCCACTAAATCCTGATCAGAACATATATATAGATTAGAAAAAGATTAGGAACCACTTTTTCATTCTCAAGGCAGAGCATAACTTACTGGAAGCTTTTTAGGTGTCAACCCGCAATGATATACAAGCTTTGGGTCTTTTGCCAACTCCACCAATACCTCCTGAAGAAAATGTAACGTGTTTATCAAATTAATACCAATGCGACGAAGTTAGATACGTAACAAAAAAGAGAAGATAATCATGCACATAAAAGACCCATAATTACAGTTTGGATAGCAAAACATGCAATCGATGGTTACAACAATAAACGTTCGATTTACCATTTTAGTCCTCTAAACCATAGCTTATCGATCCACTTATATATTGAGAATATTTACCAGATTATCCTAGGAAACAGTAGTTTGCTTTGTGACAACAAAAGAATTCATTACCTCTTGCTGAGCTGGGGCAAGGGACCCTTTCAAAGCTTTTCCAATCAAGTCTCTGACAGCTGCTCCCCGACTGGTGTCGGCACACATTCCATGGTCCCATAAAAGCTCATGGTTGACATCAGGGTTAAGCCACAACAGCTGTTCAAAACCAATACAAAGGTTGTCAGAAAAACATCCATCAATCTGCCAAATATCAGCTCATGGTTCATGCACATGTTACCTCTCCATCCATTACTGGGAGCCTTGGTGGGAAAGGCCTGATCCACTGTGGACTTAGTCCCTCCATCGAAGATGTTAGTAGCCCAACTATAGACTCATCTCTATTTCCCGATCGAATTTTAGAGGTGACTCCAGGTTGTGCATCAAACCTGAGATAAAACACAAAAAGGAGGACTCTACGGTTATAATTTATAAAAACCACGATTGTAGAGCACGTATGAAAGTGTGATGAAGCTATCACAGAAGTTACATCAGTCTCAAACACAAATACAATTCTTACTCGAGCGAATTACTATCACATTTTTGCGGCACATCAGGATCAGGTATTACATTTTTCACTGAGATGTCCTTGAACGAGCATCTGAACGGTTCTGACTGATTTTGGCTGCAATATTGTTGCTGCAATTGCTCACGTTGAGGAAGTGTCTGCAAGTTGAAAACAGTTCAGAGATAAAAATAAAAAATACTAATATTAAGACGACGACACGGAGATTTTACAAACTAATGAGAAAAACGGTAGCAGCAAAGGTTCAGATAAGAAACTATTTTAACTTACATGTGATGAAGGGTCAAAGTTCTTTATGTAAGCTCCCCCAGACTGTTTGTAGAACTGCATAAAAGAATGCTTTGCTGAAGAAGAATAGTAGATGATGATAACTATATGGAAAAGTTAAAGAAAATAATGTAAGAGGAATGTTGAAAAGTACCTCTGTGATATCTGTTGTATTGGAAGAGGCTAATAATTGGAGGACAAATGCCCTTTCATACTTATCAGCTCCTTCATCAGACGCCACCTGCATTTGGCAAATCAGTGAAATAAAACTCCGCACAAGTGTGTGCACGAAATTAACTAACTAATAGAGCTATCATATATGAATTCTTCAATTGATGAACTTACATCTACAAGTTTCAAGATGAAAGGGTTTGAAGAAGGCTGTTGTGATGAATAAACCTGATGCATTATTGCAAATGCAATCAAACGCTGTGTCGGCGTTAGAGTTTTTTCCTGCGGAAACAAGAAAGGAAACATCGGGAAAAATCCTAGCGAACTTAATTTCACTCCCATATTTGGCAAACAAAAAATACACGTGTCGGCTAATGCATGCATAAAATTACAAATTAAAAAGTATTTTCCATAGAATTTCAAAGCATTAATCAAATAGTTCTGATTTATGGTCACTAAACGAAAGCGGAAATCAGATTTCGCGATCAAAACCTTGAGATGATGATCCAATTAAGACTCTACAACGCGTAATCATTGCAAGGGCATACAAATTTCCAGGTGAACTTTATGAGGTAAAGAAAAAGTAAAACCAGAAACTGTAATACAGAGAAGCCCATGTCAATTCAGTAGCTAAAGCAAGGAAGAGAAATCTCAATCTTCCAAAACCAAAATGGAACTTAGAACGATCCAAAATCTTTGAAAGTAAAGCGACTTATCATTTAGCAAGACTCTTCGCTAGCTCAATTCATCACAACTACAACACAAATGATGGCATGAAATCACCTACGAAAGGAGGCAACTTTCGATAGCTAAAATCCTCTCAAACCGCAAAAGAAAGGATCAAAACAGAAAAATAAACAGTAACTAAACCCTCGCCTGCGTGTCCGATGTAAGAAAATCGAGCGCTGAGCAGACATGGAAATGAAGCGAACGGGGAAACGTCGAACTAAATTCCGATAGGATCTCATCGATCGTTCTCTCCTCTCCGCCATTAAGCAATCTCAAGAGCTTGCCCGACTCCTCGAACCCTAACATTTTTTACGACGTCACGAAGAACAACACAGCTCGGTGTAGTCTTTGAGCTAGTAGTAATAGTAATCCCAAGAGAGTGACAAAAACGGCGCCGTTTCGCATGTAAGATAAGATTATATTTTCCCAAATTCAAATTTATGTAATAATCAGTAGCCACACAACATCTATATAACATCTTCGTACATTACAAAAGTATTCTCACTAAATCAATAGTTATATGCAAGGGTTTGAAAAATGCGAAAAAAACCAGCCAAACTTTTCTGTATTTTCTTCACTACACTACCCACGGAAAATCCAATCGAATTGGGTCGTCCCACTTGAATAGGAAAGAATAAACCGTTTAAATTCCATCGCCAAAATCGGTGTGATCAAGTATTTACACTGGTACGTATAGCACACCCAATGTCCGTGCAAATATGTTTTTTTATACTTTAAACATTTTATATCATTAATAAAGTAATTTAAACAATAACTATTAACTTAGAGATAAATTAGTAACAAATGAAGATATCAAGGTTAAATTGTAATTATCAATTAAGGGTAAAATTGTAAATTATCATTATAATTGACAGAACAAATTGAGCAGTTTATAGCCACCCCAAGCTCTTTATATAATAGTAGTATAGATACGATTCGATTACATTTTGCGGATTTATTCCAAATCCGAGATTTGAATTCTTTTTCTTTTTAAATGAAAATAGCTGAGTTCCAACTGAAACAGAATGTCCGTCGTTAAAAAGTTTCAGTTTCAACTGTAACTGCATGTTCGGCTTTTTTTTATTTACCGTTAAAGATATATTTGTCATTTATTTCTCGTTTTTTGCGTTTTGTCCCACATCGCAATTACCTAATACTTAGACCGGAGAACTTCAAGTTGGAGGTCTCATGTTAAAATTTATTAGAGATCTCGACCTTTCAAATCGAGTAGATAGTGAGACATTCTCAATTAATGCCGTCATAGTGTGTGGTCAGGGCCGTAGCTCATGTAAGGCGAGTGACGGTCGCCTCGGGCCCAGCTTTCGAGGGGGTCCCGATATTTATCATACTCTTTGTATATATTATATATGCTATGCAATTTTTTTTGTACGGAGCATAAACTAGTGATGGCCGGAAAGATATGAAAAGAAGTCGTCATATGTTATATATGAGGATGAGACGATTTTATAATTTTTTAAAGGTTTTAACCAAATGTTGGTCAAAATTTTTAGAAAAAATTAAAATAAAAAGTCAATAGCTCCCAATTAACCCATGCTCTTAACTAATTTTACACGATTTTTTTGTTTTTAAAATCTGTTCATCTTAATTCTCGTTATAAACTGATTAAATTTAATACAATTTCTTGAAGATTTTCATCAATTTCAAGTAACTTTGTTTCTAGTGTGATTCTTATTTCTTTTACATTCCTTCGCATTTAAACGTCTATATTGAGTTGGTTGTATGAAAATCAAACTAGATTAGTTCAGTTTTCTCTATAATTAGATTATGCAGCTCTGATCAATGTTTTGCCTTTAAAATATTTAGACGGTGTTAGGTTACATTTATGCGCTATTACGTATTTATTTGAAATAATGTTACTTAATTAGGGGCTCAGGTCCCGAATTTCAAGGTTCGCATCAGGTCCCGATATCTTCAGCTATGGACTGGTGTAAAGTAATTCAATATAGATAGCTTGTGAAAGAAAAAAAAAATTGTATGAATCGTCAACCATAACCTTCTAAATACCTATAAGGGAAGAACTTAGTAAGGGGCACATGAGACACGTGAATTCCTTGGCTGTATATCACATAAAAGAAGCCAAAAACTTGGAAAGCCACTCGCGACTGTATAATAGACCAGAAATCAAAGATAAAAATTCAAGAAAAATTTGAGGCCAAGAAAGATTCTGGTCGACGTCTGTTCGAAGTAGTAGTATACTCACTTAACCTCAGAAAACAAAAAATTACGAAGCAAAGAAAGGAAACAATGAGCACTTCTCCTCATCCTAATATGGCTCAGAAGCGAAACCTCAAGAAAATTACTTCAAACGGCCCATCGGCCGAAAATGGCAGTCCACGGCCTTTCTCCCCAAGCTCGTAAGTCGTAACGCAATCTCCGTTCATTTACGCGCTTCATGATTAATCATTTTCCATTATTTAAATGCGAGCGAGCGAAAGAGAGAAGCTTTGTGTAAGAACTTACTTCATCTTGTGTGTTTATTGCAGCGGGGCTCTTGGTAGGACGGTGAAGAAGCTGAGGTTGTCTAAGGCGCTTACTATTCCCGAGGCCACGACCGTTTTGGACGCATGCAAGAGAATGTCGGCCAGGCGCGTCGACGCCGTTCTTTTGACGGATTCTAACGCCCTTCTCTCTGGGATCGTCACAGATAAGGTAGTAATTAAGTAGCGAATTATTGACGCTCAAAATTTTAAACGTGACGTTTTGATTTCTCAACTTTGCAACCATTTCATTTTTCCATCAAAATCGCGCTTTCAAAAGTTTGAACACCAACAACGAGGCTTTGCTACGATGTAAGGATCAAATTTATCTTCTGCGCTTATAAAAATGTGTGAGTCGTTTCGAATGAAAAAATAGAAGTTTTTGTTGGGGAGTAAAAACCCCATTAAAGTAATGTAAGAAGCCAAAATTCATAATTTCATGGATTCCATTCTAAAACCAATTGACAATGGAGGGTATACAAGCTTATAAACTGGTCACAACTTATCTAATTATCTGATGTGGAGCTTGAGTTTGCTGCCCAACAGTTTTTAGGTGCAGCAATAAGCAACTTTGCGTATCACTCCTTGATTTTAGGATGGAAACCCTTGATTTCTAATGAGCGTCTTACAACGTCTCACTTTGCTAGTAATTTATTTAGGACATAGCCACGCGGGTCGTCGCAGAAGAGCTGAGGCCCGACCAGACTCTAATCTCGAAGGTGATGACGAGGAATCCGATTTTCGTGAACTCGGATTCTCTGGCAATCGAGGCTCTTCAGAAGATGGTCCAAGGTTGTTCATTTCGTTCGCTTTTTCTCTTTCTTTCTTTTTTCGTTCTCTATTTTTCTACTTAGGGGTTCGAATAATGTTCGGCGATCGACCAAAATAGGGAAGTTTCGCCACCTTCCCGTCGTTGAGAACGGCGAAGTCGTGGCTATGTTAGACATCACGAAATGCCTCTACGATGCAATTTCGAGGATGGAAAAGGCCGCCGAGCAAGGGAGCGCCATCGCCGCGGCCGTCGAAGGGGTCGAACGCCAATTTAGAACCAATTTCTCGGGTAAGCAAAAAATCCATCATCAATTCGTTCTTACGCTCGACATCTCTTTGTAAGATTTTCATATTACATTTGCGTCGTAAAATTTATATCAGCGTCGACGGCCTTGGTGGAGATGCTTAGGGAGAAGATGTTCAAGCCTTCTTTGTCCACCATTATATCCGAAAATTCGAGGTATATCCTCGATGCACTTAAAAGCTCTCTCCCTTCTTATTTTATCGACATTAACGACAATTTTAATAATATCGCCTCAGCGTGGCCACGGTTTCGCCTTCAGACCCAATTCACCTCGCCGCGAAAAAGATGCGCGATTTAAAGGTTAATTCGGTCATTATCACGGCGGGAAACGATATTCAAGGGATACTCACGTACGATCTCCGTCGTATTCTTGTTTAGTCGTCGTTGATACGGATATCATTTTATTTCGATTGCGTTTTATTACGGCTGCGTTTGATCGAGGGAAATGGTGTGAGGAAAAGAAAACTACAGAGAAAACGATTTCCACTAGATTTTCCTTCATTTCCTCACCATGATTTTTGCTTTAAGATTAACTTAAGTTTAGTTTTCTTTCGTTTCCTCACCTAATTCTCTAATCAACCAAACAAAACAAAATAGTTTTCCTTTCTCACTGAATTTCTTAAATCAAACTCACCGTACAGTTCGAAAGATATCATGATGCAAGTCGTGGCTCAAGACCTCTCCCCCGAGCTGACCCTCGCCGAAAAGGTCTCTAACATTTTTAATGCTAACTGTCGTAGCATCTCCATAATTACCGTCCGAGATTATGCGTATTTATTACACATATGATCGTTCGCGTTTTTGTTCGTCAAGATAATGACTTCGAACCCCGACCCTGTCTCGCTCGAGACGACTATCCTTGACGCATTGCATCTAATGCGCGATCAGAAAGTTTTGCACCTCCCCGTCGTCGACAAAGGTATACGAGCGTATATTGAATTTTTCGGCGTACGCAAAAGGATTGAATATTTTCTTTTTTTTTTTTCTTTTCTCGAGCAGACGAACGCGCCGTCGCCTGCGCAGATGTTTTGCAGATCACTCATGCAGCCATTGCAATGGTAAAATGCAGATAATTAGCTCATGCAACTGAGTTCAGATATTGAATTTGAATCTCTCTCCCTCTCTCTCTCTCTCTCTCTCTCTCTCTCTCTTAGATCGAAAACGGCTCTGGCACGGTCAACGACGTGGCGAACTCAGTGATGCAGAATTTCTGGGATTCGGCGCTTAACTCGGAGAATGCCGACAACTACGACACTCAAAGGTACAACAAGATCATTACCGAGCGTTAGTTAGTTAGTTAATTTTTCCCGATGGTCTTAACTCGAATAATATTGCGACTTATTTGCTCATTATTCTTACAGCGAGATGTCGATGTCCCAATCCCAGTCCGTCGTCGCATTGGAATCGCCCATCGTTTTTCCAGGGAATTCGTTTTCTTTCAAGTTCCACGACCAAAAAGGACGCATACAACGCTTCAATTTTGGTTAGTTTCGCGTTGGGTTGCAAACGAATCGAACTTTTTTGTTCGATTCGCGATTCGATTCGAAATTTTAAGATTCGAATTCTAATATTTAGAATATGGATCCGAATAAAGAATATATTTTTTTATTCGAGAAATATCCGAATACGAATATGAAATCACAATATTCGATTCAAATCTTAATCGAATTATTCGATTCGAATAATGTAATATATATTTGTAAATTTTAATATATTATAAATACGTATAATTTAATAGGCCCATTAAAAATGTTTAGAATATAGTATAATTCAGTATATATTTAAAATAATATATGACACTTCAATAAAACATTTAAATATAGTATATTATGATTTAATATATAGTAATTTATTATAATTTAATAAATATTCTAAATATAAATTGTTCATATTTTATTAAATAGATAAAAAAGACTACTTTGAATACAAATATTCGATATTCGATTCGAATATTCGAGAATATATTCGAATTCAAATAAGAACCGGTTTTATGATTCGATTAAATATTCGAATAATTGTATTCGCATTCGATTGTCATCCGGATATGAATAGAATATTGTGGTATTCGACTCGATTCGATTCGTTTGCATCCCTAGTTTCGCGCCACTTAATTCATAGTAAAATTCAGTTCTTTTTTTTTTTAAATTCTAATTCCTACAATTTCGTTCCTCTGGGAAAATAGGTGCGGAGAACTTGTCCGAGCTAATCTCCGCCGTTATGAAGCGCATCGATGCGTCCGAGGATCAGAGTCGCGCTCAGCTTTTGGTACTAAATATCCGCTATACATTTATACGATCTTCACGGAGATTTAACCTTTGCGACATTCGATCTTTTTTTCGTTTAGTACGAAGACGACGAAGGCGACAGAGTTCTGCTCGCCTCGGACGGCGATCTTTCAAGCGCCGTTAGGCATGCGAAGTCGTTGGGGCTTAAGGTGCGTCGAATAACTAAATTTTTAGGGTGTGTTTGGTTTAAAAGATTTGGTGCGGAAAAGAAAAGAAAATGGAAAAGAAAGTTACTTTTTGTGTGATCGGAGAAATAGATGAGGAAAAAAAAGGAAAACTTAAATTAAATTTGAAGCTAAAACCTTGGAAAATCAATTCGCTCACCAATGGTGAGGAAAAAGAAATGAAAACTAATGAAAACCACTTTCTCTGTGATCCAAAGATGGCCTTAATATTTTCGATCATTGTTCGCCCAAAAGCGCTCCGTTTTCGGCAACTACTGATTTCTTTCTTAAGTTTAGACTCTTCATATGAATAAAAAATACGATCGCTGCTATAATTCGACCGATATATCGTACAATCTTCCATTACTTCGACACAAAAGAAAAAAGAAACGAACCCCAAAATTTGTAGCAGAGGCCGTCGTTCGGGGAACAATGGTATTATATGATTGCTTCTATTTCTTTATTAATTTATTTATCTTTCTTTTTCTAGGCACTGAGGTTACATGTTGAATTCATGGATCCAAGTTCTGACTCAAAGGCAGTAATGGAAGTTGATTCTGAGACAAAGACTGCAAAGAAATCATCAACTGTCTATGTACGGACAGGGTTGCTAGTTGGAGCTGCTGTTATTACAGGCGTTGGAGTTATGGTCTACTTGAAACGGTCAAATATGTAATCTTTCTTTAAGCTTTGTAAGTTTTTGCATTAAAGCGGAAAATTTGAGAGAAACTTGGGTGTGACGTTAAATAGTGTGATGATTGTGGATTTTTCTACATGAGTGTGGTTGGCTTTGGCTTGCTAAGTATTGAAACTATATATTTACCCTTGTGCTCCACATCCATTTTTCACGATGGACTAGAAGTCTAGAAGAATGGTTTCGATACGTTTCGTGGGTGTTTTAGTTCTACAAACCTCCCTTGAGAACAACTCATGGTATTAAAAGATTAAGTTTTTAAGAAGCCCATCAATACATACATATATATATATATATATATATATATATAATTCAACAAGGATAAAAAGATAGAGAAGCAGCCAAGATCTGATTATGACGATGATGATGATGATGGTGGTGGCTATCTTCTATCTTAGACTTGAGATGAATGAAATCTTGGACAGAACATGGAAGAACTAAAGGGCCTGTCGTGTTATAACCATACAACTCACGAGAGTTGTCGAGGAGCTCTTGAAATAAAGGATGGTGCAAGTAAGATATGGGTATCGAAACTCTTTGAAATCCATCTTCTTGTGAGCCTATCTGTACTGTTAGCCAACCCTTCTTCGCCTTCATCTTCTTCTTATTGTGATCCTCTTATTTGAGTATGTGTGCTAGTTTTGTGTGTGTGTCTTTGAGGAAGGAGATTATTTATAGAGTGATCAATTTTTTATTAGATATATATTAATATTTCTTTTTTGATGTGGTGGTGCTTAGTGTGGTGTGTCGACCGTACAAATACGGAATCTAAAATGAAAGTCCAAAGATGGCCGTGGATATCTATTATCTACGCGTGTGTGGTCACCTAGCTTGGTATTTCTTTTTCTATAGGAAAAAAATGGAATATCTAAATGGAAAGATTTGATGGGGGCATCTCATATTGATATAGGCATAGTTGACGTTGACGACGAATTTAATGATATAAAAATGAAAGAAATTGTATGGAAATTACGATCAATTATGTACCATTTTACAACTCCTAAGCGAATTGATGATTTCTATGAGAACTTCGTTTCGAGGAAATGTTACCTACTATTACTGAATCGTACGTTCTGATGAAATTAAACAAGATGCCACGTGTCCGATGCAAGACTTGTGTGCTTTTGAGATCTATCATTATACTATAGTTGCCTAATCTTCATCTCGAAATTGGCTTTCCTTGAAGATAAAAATAGACACACACTTAAAAAGTAAACGGTTCTCTTCATCATTGGATTGAACAAAAGGAACGACGTTGACTGCCACTTCAATGCAAATCCAAACACCATGCGCCATTTGCTCAGAAATCAATTTTATGGTCCATGCAAATATTCTTCTTCTACATACATCAGATTGATAATGATATCATATATATATAAATATATATAGATATCCCCTCGTTGAAGAAAGCGGTCGGTGGAAGAAACGAGTCAACTTCACTTTATGTGGCCGTTCTTGCTCTATAATCTTGGTGCGTTTGTTACAATTAAATGGAAGTATGATATTATTATTACCGCCGCCATTGTCGGATAATATAATATGCTTTGTTTTGCTTCCTAAAATTACACATACATTATATTGAAAAGTTTCGTGAAGGATCATAGCATGCCTTTAAATTTTCTCAAAGGGACCCAAAAAATAGTGGGGTAGGCATAAATAAGGGATATTATGCATCATGAACATGGCATTAGTGGTGTGGTCGGTTTGGGCACACAAAATTCATACCTACAACGCACTTTAAAAAACTCGAGATCTTGTAATATCTATTTAATTTTACAGAGAGAATTAATACACACACAAAGAAAACTCGAGGTTTAGTAAAATATATAATCCACAAAAAATGTGAGTCAAACCTGGGTTGAGTTTCTAATGAAGGCTAGGCCTAATATTGCTGGCTATTTGGGCTTAAGACAAACCATAGCATATTATAGAAAATTTCAATTCAAACAAATAATTGATTTTGAGAAAGTCAATGGTCATATTTAGGGGTCGTTCGGTACTGTATACCGTACCAAAACTGTGATACCGTATATCGTAACGAAATTTCGGTATCGAAAAGAATCATATCAATACCATACCAAAATTTCGGTACACCTTAAATTTCGAGACGGTATTTTCGACGCATCAATGGGTGGAAGTTATCGCCGTTTCGAGCTCGCCGTCTTCATCTTCAACGAATCCCTGAAATACCACGAAAAGGAGGAGCTAAAGGGCGCCATTTCGGCGACGCCCCTCCGACGCTCAAGTCAGATATTCGTATAAACAAGATTAAAGCGTGTAAAGATAATCGAAAATAGCAAATAATAATTAGAGAGAGTATGGAATGATGAGGGGTTCGGCTATGAGAGGTGCTTTCACGTCGGCTTTCATAATTATCCATGTAGCTCTCCCTTTCTTTCGTTAATTGAGAATTAGATATGTAGTAGTATAATAGAGCATGAATAGTACATTCTCTCCACATACATATAGTACCTTCCAGCCATTCACCACTTCTTGTGCCCCATGATGTGCGTGATTTTATCTACCATTGCTTAGTGGCTCACAATTGGTCATATTACTGGCTGTGACGTGGCAACACCTAGACACTTGATGTCCTCGGATATTTGCTCGAGTAGCGCTCCTTCGGGCCCATATCATCTCGGGAGGGCGCTCCCCTCGGGAACCGCCTCGGAAGGTATTTTTTGCGGGGAATGTTACCCGCCTCTTTCGGTTAGGCTCGAATATTGGACCGGTTAAATACGGGAATAACAATAGTCACCCTCTCAAATAGTCCAAAAGAGTGTTGGTGAATTTTGGACGTAGTATAGGTATAATATTCAAGTATAACCCACGTCCTTCCCGAGCATCTACCTTCCTGAATATCATGTTAAGCATATAGATGTTGAAAAGACTCATACCTGATGGTGTTCCAAGCATCGTCGTATGTGCAACTCTCAAATCCCTCCTCAAGGTCGGCTCATTGAGTTTCAAGCCGTGGGTGGTGCATTCGTATGCTTAGGCTCCGAGCCACAATTATGAGGTCAAATATACGCTGCCCAGGTTTAGTCCTTAGGGACTTACGCAAGTTTCGCGCCACATTCGTGGGCTTCTTATCCCGAGCAGGTCGGGTCTTCGGGCGACACTCGTGGAGTTTTATTCCGAGCAGGTCGGGTCTTCGGGCGACATTCGTGGAGTTTTATCCCGAACAGGTCGGATCTTCGGGCGACATCTGTGGAGTTTTATGTCCGCCACAATTGTGGACTCAGGAGGCCTGCCGCCTGAATGCACCTTCCCCACGAGCTTATTCAGATTCATGTGGTGTTCGTCGAATTTGTTCGATCCCTCGAGCATGGTTATACTAGCCTGAGTGGGCCGCGTAGCATCGAGAGTTCCCTGCACTCAAATAACTCAAAGGGGGCGGTGAATGTGATATTATGTCCGTACATGTCAGATATTATTCCCTCGAGTATTCGGTTAACTTATCGAGGCCATGCAATAAAAACTCACAGATTATAATCAAGATAGCAAATATCTATAGCTCCAATCGACTTGGTAACGCGTAAGTTAGTTACATAAGCTAAAGAAAAATAATTCCAGCAGAAAATGATGAAAGAGGCATAGTAAAATTATTCCAACAATCCAATCAAAATCCGCAGCCAATATAATTAATTCCTCGGCTCAAGAAATCATCATAGTAGGTCCATATGCATAGTGGATAAAAACAACATGTGTGAATAAATTCAAGTTGCCCAATGTGCATAATAGACCCAACAACGAATGGCCCAATGCAACCCTCACATTTAAAAAATTAGCAGAATGACCCTTAGACTTCATCATAGGCAATACCAAGTAAAATAACTTGATCCACCCATTAGTTCAAGTAATTTCAAATCGACTCGATACATAAGAAAAGCTTACAACCGGGTCCAATCCGTGAACGGTGGCGGATTTATCACTGGTGGCCGAAGGGGAGGCCATGGAGGTGGCCATCAAACGTATGTGGATCGATCTTGTGATGGTTACGCCCTTTAGTTTCGCTTGCCACGGGCTGGTTCGTTTTCGATTCACATGATTTCCTCGAGACTGAATGGTCTTGGCCTTTTGTTTCTGCGACAGCGTGTTTAATTCGAGCTTACGACATTGTCGCTTGGATTGATTTTCTGTTTCCTTGCGGGGTGTCTGGTCCCGAGGCACTGACAGCAAAACAGCTGTTGAGCGTTACGCCATGGTATTAACGGTGATGGCGTGCGGGCTGCTTGATCGGGTTGTTTCGCTTGTTTGCTAAATCCCCAATCTGGGTTAATCCGCCCCAATAAAATCTGAGGATTTCAGCCTAGATGACGGGCTGCCTCTTGTCGCGAAGGGAGCATATGGCGCCGATTTCCTCGGGCGGCATTCCTGCACTCAAAATACCTCAAGAGAAGACATGGATGTGCACTCGATCCTTTCATGATGCCATATCATTCACATCGGACATTTAAGGAATTTCAAGAGCATACGATGATAGCCTAACAGAATACTCAATGGGGAAACGTAATACTCAATGGGGAAATATTTTTAAGCCAGTTCTAAACAGCCCAAAACGATCTCAACCCAACAAAGCTGATTCCAGCAGGCCTAAGTAATAGCATCAAGGCCATATAGCTTAATCCGGAGGCCCATACGGAAAAACATTAAGGAATAAAATCCCAGATGCCCCAACATGCATAGTAAGCCCAATAAATAGTCCAACCCGTAAGAAACATAGCTCCAACTTTCTTCTAAAATTCGCAGAATGACCCTAAACGTTCAGATTTTATCATTTGTGCTCTGACGTAAAATAATACTCACGGTCCATTATTTTACATTACTTACCAATGAACCCCATAATGCTAGAAAAACTTACAGACCGAGTTTCGCTTTCCGATCGGCGTGAGATCTGTTTTCAATTATCAGATACGAGACCTCATTCGTCACTGCGGAGGTCTAAGGCTTTTGCCGTTAGTGGATTTTGTTGAGAGATTAGGACATCGCGAGTTTGACAAAATTTTCCGTTCGCGCCTTTTCTGTATCAGTCACCACAGGCTTTGCTCTGGCGTTGGTCGGATATGGGAGGCGAAGGAGTGTAAACGGGATATATGTGCCATGGGGGGGGGGGGGCACATATATCAGTGTGGAATTACTCGATTTTCGCAACGCTGGCTGTTAAAGTTATAATGTTGGGGGGGGGGGGGGGGGTTCTGTGCATCGATTTCGCGCGAGGCATCTCTTCGGACGGAACGCAATCCGATACCTCGGCTGTGCCGATAGTCGTACTTGGGCCATGTATGGCTGCCAATATGGTTGTCTCGTGGCGATGGTTATCGGCCAGCTTAACAGATTCAGCGAGTCAGTGCATTGCCTGTGGTCATGCTCCAGGTGCCGATGACATTCCATGAGTCCGAGGGCACACAGATCGTGACTGATGATGGCCGAGGCTAGAGTATGAGTGAGGTGGGCTGCCATATCATCGCTTGTTTTATGTCGTATGCGGCCGGTTTTGATGATGATTGTGGTTGATCCTAAAACGCATTGATGCCCAAAACCGATGCCGAGTTTGATGTTGTTGAACGCCCGACAGCGGGCTGTCCGCATATGTGTCTGCGGCGGCCAATAACGGTGTGAGGACTGTCTGGTCATGGCGGCGACACGAGCGGGTTTCACCGATATCCGAATTTACGATGGACTAGGCGAGGTAGATTATGATGGACTCGAAACAGCTTCAGATTCTCTGGTTTCTTCCAAGTGCACCTTTATTTTTTTATACGTCCCACAGACGGCGCCTATTGATGCGGACCGAAAAATCGCCACTCGCATTGGCACACGAGTCAACCGTTTACGAGCTATTTTCGATGCATCAATGGTGCGCTGGAAGTTATCGATCCGTCGCCGTTTCGAGCTCGCCGTCTTCGTCTTCAACGAATCCCTGAAATACCACGAAAGGAGAAGCTAAAAGGGCGCCGTTTCGGCGACGCTCCTCCGACGCTCAAGTTAGATATTCGTATAAACAAGAATATAGCGTGTAAAGATAATCGAAAATAGCAAATAATAATTAGAGAGTATGGAATGATGAGAGGTTCGGCTATGAGAGGTGATTCCACGTCGGCTTTCATAATTATCCATGTAGCTCTCCTTTCTTTCGTTAATTGAGAATTAGATATGTAGTAGTATATTAGAGCATGAATAGTACCTTCTCTCCACGGACATATATATATATATATATATATATATATATATATATATATATATATATATATACACACGGGAGAGCCCACGTTTGAAGTAGTGGGTTTAGTAACCAACCATTCACCATTTCTTGTGCCCCATGATGTGTGTGATTTTATCTACCATTGCTTAGTGGCTCACAATTGGTCATATTAGTGGATGTGACGTGGCAACACCTAGACACTTGATGTCCTCGGGTATTTGCTCGAGTAGCGCTCTCTCGGGCCCATATCGTCCAGGGAGGGCGCTCCCCGCGGGAACCGCCTCGGAAGGTGCGGGGATTGTTACCCGCCTCTTTCGATTAGGCTCGAATATTGGACTGGTTAAAACAGGGATAACAGGTATCATACCGAAATTTCAGTAAGGTATCGGTATCATACCTTCTATACCATTCACACGAAGGGTTTTTCTACCGTGCGTGACTCGTAACTCATTGATTCGTTGTTTTTTAGTCAATTCAAACTCCTTAGATCCCAATAAGATGGATTACTAATACCAAATTTTCCAAAATAAATAGATTTTTAATTCATAAAATAACCTTAAATAAATACGTATTTTGTATTTCCTTCTGTTTTTTTTGTTTTTAATGTAAATAAAATATGGTGAGCCTCAATAATCTTAGAAAATTGGGTATAGTTAATAATTTATGGGCTAAATAAATTTATGAAGATCCTTATAATATTTTTATCCATTTTATATAATAAAATATGCGTAGGTGTGTGTACATATATAAAGTATTAAAAATTTTAGTATTTCGGTATTTCGGCATAATTGGTATACTAATTTTAAAATTTTCATACCATTACGTACCGAAAATTTTCGGTACGGTATGATACCTTACCAAAAACTTCCGTATACCAAAATTTTCGATATTCTCGGTACGTTTCGACGGTATTTCTGTATATTTCCCCGTCACTAGTCATATTTGATCTCTCATACCAATACACAAAAAGTTTTATTGGAGAAGAGAAGTTTAATTGTAATTACATTATTATATCTTTATAGTTAAATAAGAAATGCATCGAAGCAAACCAATGCCTTCTTTTAGGTGTCTATATATATCTAAACTGGCGGGAATTCGCACTATAATACTCCCCGCAAAGAAAAAAAGAAAAAGCCCTCTGTTACAGTAACATCACCACCGTTGCCGCCATGACTTCAGCCAACGCCCGCAAACGGCCGCTTCCGACACCGTCACCGGCGGCGTCTACTCCTTCTCCGCAATTGAAGCACCAAGCGTCCATGGAAGACGAGGAATTGGACGAGGACGTGTTTCTCGAGGAAACCCTAATGGCGCAGTACGAGGAAGAAGATTCGCAGCGACGCGCGATCGCGGAGCGCCTCACTAAGTGGAAGCGTCCCCAGCTTTCAAATGCGTACCTCACGGACTCTCAGAGCATAGGTGAGGGGATTTTAGAATTTTAAATTTCTGAACTCGTGCTTGTCTCTGTAAGTGCTGCACTTGATTCATCATTTTCCTTTGTTGCGGAGCCTTTGTTTCTCGGCTTCTCTTTGGTCTTGCGACTAACCTTTCTCCTTTATTTCCTTTTCGTGCCGGTTTTGGTACTATGAAAATGTTTTTGTCGCTTGCTGTTCTATAGCAGTGGAGACTTGGGGTTGAATTTCTCATAATTTATGGCACTTTTTTGCTTGAAGTATTTCAACAGTTGGAGATCGATTATGTTATTGGGGAGAGCCACAAGGAACTTATTCCTAATTGTTCTGGGCAAGCTGCAATTATCAGAATTTTCGGGGTTACTAGAGAAGGTTAGCTTCTTTCCGTTTTTGCGTGTGTAAGAGAGAGCGCCGATACTTCTGTTATAACGCAGCGCTTCTTCCATTCTGACTAGGACATAGTGTTTGCTGTCTTGTACACGGATTTGAACCATATTTCTTCATCAGCTGCCCTCCAGGAATGGGACCTGATGATATCTCCCATTTCCATCATGTTCTTGAGGTAGTTTATGTTTCATCTACACTCATCACTCGCAATTGTTCTCCAATTCAATTGTTTCTTTAAACCCGTTTCCCGACTTTTTCTTTGTTGCTACAGGGTAGGATGAGAGAAGCAAATCGAAACAGTAAGGTCCCCAAGTTTGTTCGCCGTATTGAATTGGTTCAGAGAAGAAGCATCATGTATTACCAGCAGCAAAGCTCCCAGCCTTTTCTCAAAATTGTGGTTACTTTGCCCACTATGGTTACCACTTGTCGTGGTATAAATCATTTCCTTACTCGTCATGTTGAACTTTGCGTTCTTTTAGTTTTTAGTAGTAATAAAGTATTCTTAGTTATATTGTGGCTTCTGCATCACTGAAGGTTAGTAGTATACGACTACGTGGAGCATAAGATTCTACATGTTGCTTTGTCATAGATTATGTATGTTTTTCCTGATTTGGCTCATTAAATGAATATGTGGCAGGTATCCTTGACAGAGGAATACAGATTGATGGACTTGGTGTAAAGAGTTTTATGACTTATGAAAGTAATATTCTCTTTGCTCTTCGTTTCATGATCGATTGCAACATTGTTGGAGGGAACTGGATTGAAGTTCCCGCTGGAAAGTATAAGAAAGCTGCGAGAAGTATTTCCCATTGCCAGTTAGAGTTAGATTGCCTGTATCCTTGAACCTCCTAAAATAGCAGCTTCCGTTGTATCTACATTTGTTCAGTCGTGTTAAAAATAGTTTTTCCTTAACAAACATTATCAGTTTTTCAGACATGATCAGTCATGCCCCTGAAGGAGAGTTCTCAAAGATGGCTCCTTTTCGCATATTAAGTTTCGACATTGAATGCGCAGGAAGAAAGGGGCACTTTCCGGAGCCGAATCATGATCCTGTCATCCAGGTTCTTCTATGGCTCATAATTCATATTTAATGCAGATTTAGCAACTGATTTTCGTAGTATTTATAATTCAGCTTTTTTTATGACTATTTTTTTAGGTGGCCAATCTAGTAACATTACAGGGAGAAGATCAGCCATTTGTTCGTAATGTGATGACCTTGAAGTCCTGCTCACCCATTGTTGGGGTTGATGTTATGTCTTTTGACACTGAAAAGGAAGTTCTCTTAGCTTGGAGGGTAATACGCAATTTCAGTTTATTAATAAAAAAATAGTACTTTGTGTGTCTAAGGTATGGACGATTTTCTATCATTACATAAGCTGTACCCGAAAAAATCTATATGAGCAGGTTGTATCGTTTGCTTGGACTCAATGAGAACAACTATTTTCTATCTCATCATTTCAGCTATTAATTTGCATGAAAATGTATGTGGTAATACAAGATATATTGGTGGAACAAAAACAGTTATTGAAGGGAAAATGATGTTATCTGATTGGATTTGATTTACTTTTATCATGGTATTTGATTGCCTTGTCTCAATATTACATCCTAACAAGTTTCAAGTTGTGTAGTAATGTATATTAAATGCTGCTCAGTTGGAAAAAGCAGCCCACTTTCGTCCTGCTAAATAAATTGTCACTTCACTCTTTCTATGCAGGATTTTATTCGAGAAGTTGACCCAGATATTATAATTGGTTACAATATCTGCAAGTTTGATTTGCCATATCTCATTCAGGTGGATAACAGTTTACTTTTTCCTTCACTCATTGGTGTAATTTCAGTCACTATGTAGATCTACTTTAGATTCCAAAATAACCAAGAAAAATTCTGTGATTGATTCTATGTTTTTCATGGACAGAGGGCTGATGTATTGAAGATAGCTGAATTTCCTGTACTTGGCCGTATTAGAAATAGCAGAGTCCGTATAAAAGATACAACATTTTCGTCCAGGTCATGAATAATTTTGCCTTTGTTCAACATGCTTAAATCACAAAACATTTGAGTCTTTATTGTGATGTATCACATTTTGCGTCATGGAACTTTTCTCAAATAGATCCTTTGTAAACATATTTTTAAGTAGAATTTCATAAGTACTTTTTTCCCCTCTACCTTGATTGCTAATTGGCTTACCCTTGGGATACATGTCCATATGTCCGCTACTTATGTTGGTTGATGTTTCGGACACCGAAAATTTCGTTGAAGTGGACTTCTGTTAACTTTTTGAAATATATATTAACTAACTTAGTGTGTTTGAAATTCAGGCAATATGGGACCAGGGAAAGTAAAGAAGTTACAGTCGAAGGAAGAGTGCAATTTGATCTGTTGCAGGTCCTTCTGTATATACATGAACTGCATCGTGTTATGTTCGTTCTAATAAAAATGGCCCTTGTGATCCTGTTATGGAAGTCTCAATAGTACATATGTGATCTCATTCTTGTTTATGGTTGTGCAGGTCATGCAAAGGGATTACAAGTTGAGCTCTTACTCACTCAATTCTGTTTCTGCGCATTTTCTTAATGAGCAGGTGAACATTCTTCTGTACATAGTTACCACTATATCTCAATCGTACATATGTTTCCTAAGTTTTGCTAATGTTGTTAGCATTTACTGGAAATAAACCTTCTGATATACCAAATTATGCCTTCACAATACATTGTTTAGGATATGATGCATTCTATCTTTTGTTGATCCACGTTTCTTTAGTAACTTCATCTGGTCAATTTAGTACATAAATTTCATCTGGATTTAAGCATTTTACTGACCTTAAAGGTGTGCGTTATTTGATCAACATCTCTTCTTATACCCCATCAGAAATTTGGATTTGCACATTTTTGTAGATCCTGTTCACGTTTTTAAGGGCTTTATCAAACCTTCTTTCTTAGTAAATTTTCTTATCTCGTCCAATGTGCTTTGATCTTCCGTTTCGTTTCCTGAATCTAATTCGTCAACAAGTACTGTTATAATTTGTTAATTAGCATATTCAGCAGCATTCTCATCATGGTTATTAATTTTTTTATTGCTGTATTGAGTTGGTAATCCATTTTCTAAATGTTTCATAAATTATGCAGAAGGAGGATGTTCATCATTCTATAATATCTGACCTTCAGAATGGGAATTCAGAAACTAGAAGGCGTCTTGCTGTCTATTGTTTGAAGGTTGAAATATTATTTTGCCTTTTTCTTCAGATCTGTTATTTGTTTGCAAAAGAAAATTTGTGCGATATCGAACGTGTGGAGTCAGCTGAGATGTTTGAAACTGTAGGATGCTTACCTCCCCCAACGTCTTTTAGACAAGTTGATGTTTATTTATAACTATGTGGAGATGGCTCGAGTAACTGGTGTCCCGATCTCATTTCTGCTATCCCGGGGTCAGAGTATCAAGGTTTTCTTTGTGATCCTTGCAATAGTTCAAATCATGTCTTTCTAATGTTGATTTGTTGCAAGAATACCTTATATATTTGTAAAGCTTTATCTTTAGGTGTTGTCTCAGCTTCTAAGGAAAGCTAAACAAAAGAATCTCGTTATTCCAAATGCAAAACAGGCTGGATCTGAACAGGGAACATACGAGGGTGCAACAGTATGTTTATTTTATGCATCGGCATTCAAACTCGTAAAATTGCATGGATTTAGCAAATATTTTTTTGCTACATTCAAATTCATACGAGGGTGGCAAGTACCGGATTGTAAATTCCAATAGTTTCCGCCACTTGATTTTATTTCCCAAGTTAATCATTAGTTGTTTACTCTAATTTGGTGTGATCAGTTAGAATGATTTCTCTTAGTCGAAGATGGCTCTATGCAGGTTCTGGAGGCCAGAGCTGGATTTTATGAGAAGCCAATTGCAACTCTGGATTTTGCATCTTTATATCCATCAATTATGATGGCATATAATTTGTGTTATTGCACATTGGTATGATTTTTTCATGCTCTTCCTTATCCTGTAGTTCGAGTGAATTTTCTTTTCTAAATGAATCAAAGTGTATGATTATGTCGTTGCCTTTTCACAATCATTTCTTAGGTTAACCCAGAAGATGCCCGGAAACTTAACTTGCCTCCTGAATGTGTCAACAAAACTCCATCTGGTGATACATTTATAAAGCCAGAACTGCAGAAGGTTTTTTCTACATCCTTTTCATCATCATTTTGATGCTGCATAAGAGTAATGGTACTGTTAGTTTCATCTCTGAAAGGTGTATGTTTATTTTTAATTCTAGGGAATACTGCCAGAAATTCTTGAAGAACTCTTGGCTGCTCGTAGAAGAGCTAAAGCAGACCTGAAGGTTTTTGAACTGATTTTGTTATCTTTTCCCTTTTGTTTTCTTTTTACGTAATATGCTTCCACTGGTACTTTAGGATACAACTGCTGATGTATAAAATAATGCGGCACTTCAGGCAATTGCATCAAGGGGAAATTTTTTTCCTTTCTTGACTGCCCTTCAAGCCGAGCAATATGCTTACTGGGATTTATTCAGTTCAAGAAAATTTATTGGTTTAGCGTCCTCTTTCATTTATTCCATCATGTTTGCTTCATGCACAGTTTTATATTGAAGCTGTGTAATATAACCGAAAAGTCGAAGCCAAAAAAACTATCGACAGTTTTATCGTCAATGATGGGTGATGTTTCTGATATATTGAAGGAAATGGATACATAACAATAGCAATCAACCCATATGTGCTGTTGAACTACAACTTTTTCTGATCATTGGGTTACCGTATAATTTGGATTTCAGGAAGCCAAGGATCCTCTTGAGAGAGCTGTCTTAGATGGTCGGCAGCTGGCTTTGAAGGTTAATTTCTATCTTATTTAATGCTCTTTTCAGGTTTAGAAACAACTTTTCACAAAGCATCCACTTTGGTGTTATAATATTAGATATGCCATTGTCAACAACTTGATATAGCTCGGTATTCCAGATTAGCGCAAATTCTGTGTATGGATTTACTGGAGCTACAATTGGCCAATTACCTTGCTTAGAGATATCTTCCAGCGTTACTAGCTATGGTAATAAACATAATTGTAATTCGTGGCTGTTTCTAAAATTTGTTTCTCCATACTGATGCAACATATATCTGTTGAAATATCATTTGATTCGACCGTTCTACTATCATTCGAAGGTCGACAGATGATTGAACATACTAAGCAACTGGTGGAAGATAAGTTCACTTTGCTTGGGGGCTACGAGCACAATGCTGAGGTCTGTGATCTTGAACCATGGATGAGTTATATTTTATTATGCGCATCCCTTAGTTTCATTGTGTATATATAAGGAACTTGCTTCGTTATGGTTTCTTCATATCATAATTTATTTCACTGTTCTCTATATCATACTTCTGTTGAATTTTGACATCAGGTCATATATGGAGATACGGATTCTGTTATGGTGCAATTTGGTGTATCCTCTGTGGAAGAAGCCATGAAATTAGGCAGGGAAGCTGCTGAGCACATTAGTGGCACTTTTAGCAAGGTGGCTGAGCATTTTTTGGTTTTCTTTTCCCCCCTATTTTAAGACAGTTCATTTTAGATTTTTGTTTTTCAACAAGCCAGAGCTTTTTGCTGAGCTATAAACTTGAGTCTTTTGTACTTCCATTTATTTACACTTCTGTTTCTGCTTACATAATTGGAAACTTTGTAATCGCCAGCCTATAAAGCTAGAGTTTGAGAAGGTTTACTACCCATACTTACTAATTAGTAAGAAGAGATACGCTGGACTCTATTGGACAAACCCTAGTAAATTCGACAAGATGGATACAAAAGGTGACATGCTGCTCGTTCTACTTTTTCTGAATTTTTTAGTTCGTAATTACTTCTTATACCACTATCATACAGAGTAGTTCGTTCGTTTTCTCTTTCCCAGGAATTGAAACAGTTCGAAGGGACAATTGTTTGCTGGTAAAAAATGTTGTGAGCGAATGCCTTAATAAAATACTCATAGACAGAGACATTCCAGGTGCAGTTCAATTCGTAAAGAACACCATCTCAGATCTTCTTATGAATAGAATGGACCTATCACTTCTCGTTATTACCAAAGTAAGATCGTAGGCGATTCTTTGCAATTTTTTTGTAGCATGAAGTTGTTCGAACACATAAATTATTCTGTTATTTCCTATTTGATAGGGTCTAACAAAAACAGGAGATGACTATGAAGTTAAAGCAGCACATGTTGAGCTTGCTGAACGGATGCGTAAGGTTAGAAATTGTTGTGATCTCTTTCACATTTTGACAGCGCAGATATAATTTGGCAATCATGCTCAACTACTTAAACGATGAACAGAGAGATGCTGCTACTGCTCCAAATGTTGGGGATCGAGTACCGTACGTCATTATCAAAGCAGCTAAAGGTGCCAAGGTTAGATGATTATAACCGACATCGCAGTTTTTGCCTTGAATGAGCAAAGAAAGTGAAGTTTGACCTGATTTTCCGACATTCGACAGGCTTATGAAAGATCAGAGGATCCCATTTTTGTGCTAGAAAACAACATTCCCATAGACTCTCACTACTACCTCGAAAATCAACTTAGCAAGGTTTTAGCAAGTTATTGCTTTGTCTCTATCACTTTGTGAATGAAGAGTAACCGCTATTAACAGTATCTGTTTTGCAGCCGCTTCTTCGAATATTTGAACCCATCTTGAAGAATGCTAGTAAAGAACTTCTTCAAGGAAGTCATACCAGATCTATTTCCATTTCTACCCCTTCCAACAGCGGCATAATGAAATTTGCTAAAAAGCAACTGACATGCATTGGATGCAAGGCACTGATTAGGTAACCTTTGAAGTGTTTTACTAGGAAATGAAGGAGAAGTCTCCGATATTTTTGGCCTGGAAAGACTTGAGATTCCTCGCATCGTTCTGTTTATACACCCTGTTAGATTTACACGCTCTTAACTCGCGTCAACTTCTTTTCTTGGATAGCAATTCAGATCATGCTTTATGTTCCCACTGCAAAGGAAGAGAAGCTGAACTGTATTGCAAGTCAGTAGCGAACGGTATGAGCAACCTTCTTTTGACATCTCCACATTTCATGCATTAATCAAGTTCATTAGAAAACATATTTTGGGTGTCACAGTTTTCCGCATATTTAAACCGAATTATGTTTCTCGTCTCAGTTGCTGATCTAGAGGAACTATTCGGGAAGCTATGGACGCAATGTCAGGATTGCCAAGGCTCTCTTCATCAGGACGTCCTTTGTACTAGGTTAGATCATCTGATCTCTGTCACTTTTGTGTCTGCTGACATTTCGAATGCCACCATATTATTACAACATGGTATCTTTTTTGCTCAGTCGAGACTGCCCAATATTTTACCGGCGGAAGAAAGTACAGAAGGACATGGCGGAAGCCAAGCTACAATTAGATCGGTGGACGTTCTAATGATCTCAGATAAACAACATGTACGAAATACAGCTTCCTAACCGTGAGTAGTGACACTTTCTTCTGCCTGTTTATATCCTCTGAGCAGTTGATCGTAGAAGCTTGTTATGATTCATCCTATGCTGCCTTCATTGAGAAGTATATGTTTGAGAGGAAACTGCATATGCCTTTTTGCCGACGTTGATTGTCGATCGAATCGGTAGGTGTCGTCGAGTTTTGATATTATTGTTGAGCCGACAAGAATTATAGCAATTATTTGAAGTAATTATGAAGTAACTATTTTCCACTTTAGCACTAACAACACAAGGTTACAGGCAGCACATCTCTACGAGCATTAATCTTGCTTGGCTGAGATTCACCGAGACATAATATGTAAATTTTCCTTATCCATCGTTTCAAGCTATTTTTGATACAAAATAGATAAAAATAAGAATTGATCCTCAGAGGCGACGAATTCAAGAATCGACTTTGTCTGAATTCTTGCGTACCTTCTCAAGCAATTGCATATCCAAGCGTTTCCTTCTCCTTAGGACGCCATATCGATTTCTGGGCACAGAGCAGACCTTCCTTGTCCTTTGAATAAGTCATGCGAATCTCCCATTTCATAGCCGTAAACCTTCCTTCGAGTTCATTAATGGCTTCAACACTGTCGCGCACGATAATATTGCCTTCGGGCCTCAATATTCTATCAGCCTCAGCAACCAATGCAGTTAAGTTACACCTATTGCACCAGAAAACCGAAAAGATTCAACGAAAACTTATAAAACGGTAAAAAAAAAAAGATGCCCCTTTTCTAGCGATAAAAACAACAGCATCAAACTCACTTCTTTCCAATAGTGGAGAAAAGATGGTCGGCGTGAAGAAGATCGTAAGACCTCGGGTAAGTACTGAAAGACTCACACCAATCATGATAAATGCCAAACATCCCTCGTTCGTATATAATGGGCAGCGTATCGGGCGCATCGATTGAAACGACATTCATGACCCACAAATTCAAGTCCATTAGAGCAGCTGCAAACCTATAAAGAAAAAAAGGAAGTCCCTTCAGATTAGAATATACTGCTATTTTCCTTTCTCTACTGTGTGTGTGTGTCTGTGTTTAAGATAATGCTAGCGCTTACCCTCCGTAAATAGCTCGCATGTCCATGACGTTCCTCACATTAGACCAGTTAATCCCAAGTCCCTTGAGGTAAGAATTGGACACCGCCCTTTTCCAATGTTGGTAATCTGTAGTGAAATCTTCAGGCGCTGATTTACCGTAAACTCCTACGTCAGTACTAGACAGCCAATAGGGCACACTTTTAGCCCTCAAAGGCCATTCTTCGGGCCACTGAGAGCCTCTTTCGGTCGAAGCTGCTGGCACTTTGTGTATGCATGCTTGCAATGGAACGTTCCTAAGAGTTGAAAAACCAAAGATTAGTTGTTGATTTGGCGTTTTATTTCTTAGCCAAAAAAAAAGGGTGAAATTCGAACCAGGCGGCGTTTGGATCGTCAGAGTCTTGGCACAATGGAGGGTCGTTTTGCGTCCTCTGTTCGTAGCACTCGTTTGTAGTGGGCTTGCGGTAAATGGCGATTCCTACTCCATTTACTTCGTCTTTCGTGATTGAAACGACTTCCCAGCAAATTGCCTTCGTCAGCTTCTTCATGGCTGTTCAATATCATGGGCAGATGCAATTCTCAGATGAAGTGTTTACAAAAGATAGACAGCTCACACACATATGATATGTAAAATATGTTTGTAGTTACATACATTTACTTACCTTCCCAAATCTCGACATCTGCAGGGATTGTTTGGTAGACGGGAGTTGCCGACCAGACAAAGAAACCTCCCGGGCGTAGTAAGCGATTCAGCTCAAGGAGAAGTTTGCCGCCTAGATTATGTAATAAGTCATCAAATTGCATGATTTTCAATGAAAAGATTCATTACGCATGTTGTTCCTACATGTAAGTAGAATAATTTAACTAAACTTTGACATTGAGACAAATAAATTTATACCTTCGATGTGCCAGGGAACCCTACAACGAGCACAGTGAACGATATCGAAAACTCTCCCAGGATATGGAAGCCTCTTTGTGCCCATAACAGCAGATATTGCAGGGATACCCCTTTCTAATGCGAACTGAACTTGAGCTTCATGCTCGTCTTTTGGAGCTAATGACATTGTAAGAACGTCTCTGTCGAAGAGAAAACCTCCAAAGCTGGCAACGCCACAGCCCACGTCTAGAATAACCCGAGAACGTCTTCCCCAAGCAACAGTAGGCACAGACTATACCAAACAAGCAAATCCATTCGATTAGTTGCACAAGAAAAACCACATTATAAATGAATTGACTTTGTCATGAGCAGAAAATGTAGCATGCCTGTTGAATGAAATCGATGTAATGAAGAGCACCATGCTGAAATTGGGTCCCACCGCCAGGGGAAGGTGAGATATTCGCCGCTAACTTTGACCCAGTTTTGGTGTCCTTTATACTCAGCTAGCTTGGTGTGAGGAACATTGTGGTACCAAATCTGCAACAGTCAAAAGAAAACCGAGTAAGAACTAAGAAAAACATGTCAATAAGCAGTTCTCTCTTTTTCTAAGTTTTACACCTTTTCCCGACTTGTGGGCCATCCAATCGGGCGTTGATATTCATCAGGCAAAGGAACAAGGCACGTAGGAGGACTTTCTGGGCAATGCCTCTCTCTGTGCTCGTAATGCTTAGTTGACTCGAGTCTCTTTATTGCCTGTAAATTGTCAAGACACGGTATATAATCTGGCCCAGCTATGGTATCACAGAGTTTCCAACTGAAATCATTGCGATTATTCGAGTCAGAAGATTTCTGTGCTTCTTTCTCACGCTTGGACTCAGTCGCCTGAGTCGAGAATGCGCCATTTTGAGTCGTTGTTTCACTAGAAAGCTCAGACTGAGCGCCTGAAGGAAATACGTCGTCCTTCTTAGCAGTGGAAAGTCGATCTGATCCTTCATCTTTCTTGCTATCGTCTCTTTCTTCTGCTTTTCCTTCTCCACTTTCTGAGTCGCCTTTCTTTTCATCCTCGGAATCATCAGACTTATCACTTTCCTCCTCCTTATTCGACGAATTCGCATCACTATCTCCTTTGGTGGCATCTTCGGGCAAATCGCCTTGACTATCTTCAAACTGCTTTGGCTTATCTTTTTTCATCAGTTGGACCATTATCTTCGCTAGTATTATCTTCACCGTTACCCTCCGCAACAGTTTTGATGGGCGTTTTGACGCCGTTCTTCTCCACGTGAGAAACATCAGAGTTCTGCGCTGGGATGACTGAGGATGACATCATCATCCACACCCCAACTAGGCATAAGGCTACGAAAACAACGATTGTGATCGTCGAAGAGTAACCTGACGATTTCCTACCGTCGATTCTTGCGATTTTACCTTGAGCCATGCTTCGAGCCCTCTTTTTGTTCTAAACTTCTACTCAGTCCTCTGAAATTAAGTTGTGAGAATCAAGATTAGTACAAAAAATCCATGAAATCAGTAAAGATCTTAGATTTCACCTTAGCATAGTATAATTTGCACGAAATTAGCATAAAACAACTGCTTCGATGCTCTATAGCACAGCAGCTGACCCATTACCAATAAGCAGGATATACATAAAAGTAACATAAGCTTCAACTTCAATCAGAAAATTTAGGTACAAAAGAAAAAAAAAACATCAGCTTTAAAGAGCCCATGTTCACATTATACATGAAATCCCACCCAAATCATATATCAGCTTCATTCCCACCTTACAATCAAGAAACCGAACCCAGTCTCATAAATCAAAAAAAAGAATCAGACAAAAGGGCAACATGAAAGCAAAGAATCAGATATAGTAGCTGAGTTTCACAACAAAGCACCTTTCTCTAAATGTTTCGAAAATGCTGAGATCTGACAAGGAAACTAAGCTGCTTCTTCACCGATCACTAAGCGTCGGTGTGTGACATTGATAATGTGTATAATCTTATGGCAAACTTCAGATATTTATCCATTTAATTCTATTGCTCACTTCACTGTCTGAAGCAGCAGCTGTCAACAGCTTCCGTCGGTGGGAAAGAAGGTGTCTTCATGTATTCAAATTACAAAAACTAACGTAATTATACTATAATCTCATAATTAACGAAAATGGTAACGAAATAATGTCACGAACATGGGCCCCACCACGATCCAGCAGAATGTGATTGTCTCGTTAAATTGATAGCTGCGCGGATGTTGTAATACCTCAAACTATGATGGTTTATTTCATATTAATTGAAGTTGAGGGACTGATTTGCAATTTATATCGATAGGCATGTGCTGTTGCTGCTTTTCAGGAGCTTAAAGATCGTCACGGATGACGCAACCAAAAGCAAAATTTGTACAGAGACAAGCCAACCAATGTGTGAGTTTATACGTAGAAATCACGATGATGATCGCTTAACAAGGTTGTAAGATCTATTTCGTTTATGTTTTCAACGTAAAGTCTGTGTATTGGCCGAGATAGTTGCAGATCTGCCCACGTTGCGGCAAGCAGAAGGTGCATTTGTCCTCCCTCAATGTCTTTGTTTTACATCATTTTACGTGTTTATTTTGATTCTCTGCTCTTGTTCTTGAAAAGATTGTTGCATTATCATCTATTTGTGGTAGCTGGATTTTGCTATTTGCTGAACCAATTTGTTGTCTGTAAAGGTGATGTAGCTGGATTTTGTTCGTGTGAAGAAACATTCCATTCTTGCCGTAGTGATTATGCTTGTGTTTGGATTGTGCTCTTCACCGCTTAGCTCCATCTTGATAGTGACGTTTTTGATCCGCATTTATTTTTGTGGAGAAGGTAATGGAAAGGAAGAAAATCCAAAAGAAAAAAGAAAGAAAGAAAGAAAATGAGATGACTATGAAATTGGCAAAGAAAATCTTTTGTCTATTTCGGAACTTTCATTGGGAGCTTAGAATTTGAATCCTTGGTTGTGTGTTGTCATTGATAGAGGAAAATGGGGGGAATTTGATGTTGGAATCAAATTTGTCTGTGCTTCATAATCATAACATCTCAGGTTGGAGAGTTTCCATTTGATTTGATTTGGTTGACCTTTAGTTTGTTTAGCATATTCAACGTATCGCGAACGTGGTCGAAACGTTGAGTTACGTGTCGTTTTGTCCATACAGTAGTTGTCGGGTGTCTTGTTGCTTCAACTCAAGCGTATTGATCTTTTTTTTTCGTTTACTTCAGCTTCGGGGAGACATTTCTATGCCCATTTGTCACGTGAGATGCCTGAGTTTGATCCAAAAATTCTGGTAGCTGGTAATTGAGATGAGATGAAGGGTGGTCAGATTAGTAGAATATGGGGAAGGCAATTCTCTTTCTCTTTGGCCGCTATTTTTTTCACTACTGTATTCTTTTGGTCGTGGGAGAGCAATCCAATCCTCATGAGCCTATTATCCCCACAAGAGCAATTTGTAATGCATACTCCAGGTACATCTCAATGGAACTCCTTTCTTCTTTTTTTTTCGTTCTGTTTCTTCATCGGCATGGGGCTCTTCTAACATGACGTGACATGTATGGTGTGTTAAACATTCTTCTGAGGACTGCAATCTCGAGAAGTAGACATTACACAGAAAAATTTACGTCTTCTAGTCTAACTTTATGGTTTATTGCAGCCTTCATTGATTAATCCAAGTTTTGTTTAGTTTCTGATCAATGACATTCGTATTCACAGATCTCTACGTGGACGATTCTGCTGACTCATCTGTGCTGTTAAATCCTAAGAACCGTTTAACCAAAAAAAATTCAGAAGCACAAAACCACGTGATAGAACACTCTGATCATGATGTAAACCACAAAATCTCGTTTTCTCGTAAAAGAGAAGAGCAGAGCCAGATTCCAGCCCTGTCTTCTGAGAAGCAAGGTTATTACTTTTTTTTTCCATCAATTTTTGTTCTCATACTCATCTGTTATTCTCTTACAGCTAGCTAGATAAACTTCACGGCGGGCAAATTAACATCTGACCTCATTTGTTGGTATCGTGTATTTACAGCAACTTGCAACTATGCCAAAGGAAAATGGGTAAAAGATAGTCGAAGGCCCTTATATTCAGGGTTCGGATGTAAGCAGTGGCTGTCTGATATGTGGGCTTGTCGACTAACACAACGCCCCGATTTTTCTTACGAAAGCTACCGTTGGCAGCCAAACGACTGCAAAATGCCTGAATTTCATCCTCAAGAATTTCTGACAAGGTATGACCCACCCGTGTAAACAGAAAACAACAGCCTTTTTTAAATCTATTACACGCAGAATTCGAACTGTAACACTCCCCGATCAACCTCAGAATGCAGGACAAAACCATCGCCTTCATCGGCGATTCGCTGGGCAGACAGCAGTTCCAATCCCTCATGTGTATGGCCACGGGCGGGGAAGAAAACACAGAAGTCGAAAACATAGGATGGAAGTTCGGCCTAGTCAAGCCAAAAGGGGCGGTTCGCCCCGACGGCTGGGCCTATCGATTCCCCAAGACAAACACAACCATACTATACTATTGGTCGGCGAGCCTCTGCAACATCGAGCCCATAAACTCAACCGACCCAAGCACAGACTTCGCCATGCACTTAGACCGTCCCCCCTTTTTCTTAGCCCATCACCTCCCCAAATTCGACGTGGTGGTCCTCAACACTGGCCATCATTGGAACAGAGGGAAGATCAACGGTAATAAGTGGGTGATGTACGCAAACGGAAGGCAAGTGACCGATCGAAAACTAGCCCAGATTGCAAACGCCAAGAACCTAACGGTACACAGCATTTCTAGGTGGCTCGATTCGAAGGTGTCGACGAACCCTAATCTGAGGGCGTTTTTTCGCACGATTTCTCCGAGGCACTTTTCGAACGGAGATTGGAATAGTGGGGGAAGCTGCGATAACCTGGCGCCTCTGATGAGAGGTGGAGAAGTCTCGAAAGACGAGTCGAGCGACCCTGACGTTGAAAGTGCTGTTAGGGGGACGAAAGTGAAGATTTTGGACATAACTGCGTTGTCTGAACTGAGGGACGAATGCCATATATCGAGGTATAGTATCAAAGCTTCGGAGGGTATAAACGATTGCTTGCATTGGTGCCTTCCTGGGATTCCTGATACTTGGAATGAGCTTCTATATGCACAGTTATGACCAAGGAAGAAGAAGAAGAAGACAACTTGGTACAGTTATGGGGCGGAAGTTGAAGGAAGAGACACGTGTAGGTTTCTGACATGGGGATATGCTGTTCATAGCTAGATTATATGCAAGCTTAGTTGAAAGTAGGTAGCAAGCAACGTAGTAGATGATTATTATGTGCATCTTGCACCATTAGTTATAAAATCTCATAATATATATCCGATATTATTATTTTTGTATTACTTTAATATAATTCGTATTCTGATTTTTCTATGATTATTACACACCATCCATAATCACGTGGCAAGCAAATCCACTAATGGGTTTGGCAGCAACGTAAGAGATCCAGTTCCAATCTTCGATGCCAACAAGGAAGAGAGTTATCCATAATTTTGACCAAACTATATATATTTTTTTGCTGAATTTTTTGCTGTATTATCTTATTGGAAGTGAATATTCACGGAATCAGTATTATGGCTCTGTTCTTCTTGGGAGGTAGGAAGCTTTTGCCCAATTTACGCCCAATGGGATTTCTGGGGGTGATCGAGGCAAGCTATAGGAGATTTTTTTCATCAGAAAATAGATCGACGCTTTTCAATTCGCGGCGTTTTGAGTCAGTTAAAGCCGGCGAACAGTATGATGCTATGCAAGATGTTGATAATACACAGGTAGGTATGGTTTGATTGTGATTTGAATATTGAGCTATCATCGCTCTTATTTATGAGGAAAAAAAAAAGTAAATCTTGATTGGGGGAAGTACTATGAACTTGTGTTTACTGGTCGTATGATTTATCAATTACTGATCGTTTGAGCTCTTCTCTTACATTATCTTACGCTTAATGTCAAGGTTCTTGATTTTCCTGGGGGTACTGTTAAGTTCACACCAGAACTGAGATTTCAAGCTGATTATCATGAAGAAAGGGTTCGTTGCTACCGTGTTCTTGACGACAAGGGACAGATAATAAGCAGCAGCAATGTGCAGGTCGAATTATATTTTTCCTTACCTTGTGAATTTTTCATGTGACATCTTGTTTGGTTCGGACAATAAGTACTCGTCCTTTTGTTTTACGGACTATTGTTTAATGTCAGTGTTGTGAATGAAAAATTAGATAGACAAAGAGAATGCTGTGAAGATGTACAAGAAAATGGTCACACTTCAAACCATGGACACCATTTTCTACGAAGCCCAGAGACAAGGGAGGATATCCTTTTACGTCGCAGCAAACGGAGAAGAAGCCATTAATATTGCATCTGCTGCTGCACTTACCATGGATGACCTTGTATTTCCTCAGGTTTGATAAATAAATCTAATGCAAAGTGTTTTCTATGTGTTAGCATACGAAAAGAAAAAAAAATGGAACTGATACAGCTTGCAATGTCAGTATAGGGAGGCTGGCGTGTTGTTATGGAGAGGCTTTACGGTTCAAGAATTCGCAAACCAGTGTTTTGGAAACAAACTCGACACGGGCAAAGGCAGGCAAATGCCTGCCCATTATGGGTCCAACAAACATAATTACTTCACGGTTGCTTCGACAGTTGCGTAAGACTCTACCTATGTTTTCTTGTCCAAAGACTTTTCTCTATCAGTTTTGGCTCATAATTTTTTGCGGTATCTCTATCATTTAGAACTCAAATTCCACATGCTGTTGGCGCTGCTTACTCTTTGAAAATGGAAGGAAGCGATGCATGCACGGTTACTTACTTTGGAGATGGCGGCACTAGTACCGTAAGTCAAATACCTACTCCTTTTCGTAGCTCGAATCTGTTGAACACCACATTATTGAGCACTGTCAATATTATCAGAGAGTTTGAACGTAATTTCACGTACATTTGTGCTCATCCTTAGGGAGATTTTCACGCTGCGATAAATTTTGCTGCTGTACTTGAGGCACCAGTCATACTCTTTTGCCGAAATAACGGATGGGCGATAAGCACCCCAGTTAGTGATCAGTTCAGAAGTACATATTCATATACTTCGGTTGTTTCTTAAAATAAAGTGCCCATGAGCTAATAATTTCCAGGTTTCCATTTACTGCTACTAATTCATGCCTTACACTGCCCTTTAGGTGATGGAATTGTAGTTCGAGGCCGTGCTTATGGAGTTCATAGCATCCGAGTAGATGGAAACGATGCTCTAGCTGTGTTTAGTGCAGTTAGAGCAGCACGTGAGATTGCGATTTCGAAGCGTAAACCCATTCTTATTGAGGTGGCACAGATCGATATTAGCATCTTTTCGCATAGGTTTTACGATTATACGCGTTCTTTAGAGCTTAGTATTTCGTCAACAGGCCCTCACATATAGGGCAGGGCACCACACCACATCAGATGATTCTTCAAAGTATCGTCCCATTGAAGAGATAGAATGGTGGAAACAAGCTCAAAATCCTGTCTCAAGGTTTAGGAAATGGCTCGAAAACGAAGGTTGGTGGAGTGATGGAGACGAAACCGAGCTCAGGGAAAGTGCTCGTAAGGAGGTAAGTAAATAGATTGCTCGACGCAAAGAGTACTGTAATAAGATGTCTTACATTCCATGGTGATGTTAAGATGATTTGAGACTCTTTCTCTACTTGTGCAGATACTGCATGCTATTCAAGTTGCAGAAAATGTCGAGAAACCAAGCTTGAGGGAAATTTTTACAGATGTGTACGATGTTCCACCTTCAAACCTAATCGAGCAGGAGAAATCGCTTAGAGAGACGGTCGAAAAGCATCGACAAGACTATACCCATAATTTCGCTCATTAGAATTCGATAATCTTCGTTTTATCATGTGGGCAAGAACTGGATTTATTGATTCAATAAAGTTGCATTCAGAATGAAAGCATTTCTTGCAAAATGAAAATCTTATCCCCAGAATCACAGCCAGGAACCGTGAGCTAAAACTTGTAGATACCACTCAATGAGAGGAAGCACTCTCCTTAATGGAATCTTGGACAGCCTTCAATAGCTTAGGCATCAATTCTTGATTAGTGACAATGATTCCTCTGTCCAAATCGAGAAATCGCCCTTTGGAGAAGTCGAGAGGATTCCCAGCAGCGTCCGAAGCAACACCTCCAGCTTCTGCAGACATAAACCTCGGTGAAGAAGTTTCATGGAATGTCTGGTAAAAAAAATCATTGCACTAAAATGGAAGTTCAATCATCGTTTTATGGGTCAGTTCTTATGATTAACCTGCGACAACAATGTACCCAGCAGCATGATCCCATATCTTCTCTCTGTAACCCTTGCGAGGGAACCGAAGATAGATGGCTCCGTCTCCTCTAGACAAAGCACCGTACTTTGCTTGGCTATCGATTCTAACGGGCGGTGCCTTAACACCGAGTTTCTGAAGGGGAAAACGAAAGAATGTAATGAACAATATGGGCAGCAATAGGAAGAAGACCCCCAAGAAATTAAAAGGTGGTATACCTTTGCTATCAAGCTAGATAAGTCATGCGAAGAATGAGCAGCTTCGAAAGATTCGAAGAAGGATGCTTCTTCAGAGTTTTCAACTGAACTGACATGTACCTTGATTGGCCATAGAACATGATAAAGAAGCAAGAATCGAAAGAGTGGCTTTCGAGTTAACAGCTAAGAAGAAGAAAAAAGTCGAACCTTGATTGGCTCCCCTCCATCTAAACTCTGCATGTACGTTCCACCGCCGATTTGAGCATAAAAAAGACAGCCTATTTTATCTGAAGGCGCGCTGCTGCTCTTGTCGCAGCTTGCAATAGATGTTAAGGGAAGATTCGGGCAAGCTAAGATGCCTAACACGACCTTTCCTTCGTCTAGCAATGCTAATGCAATGGCATACTGACCTCCTCGCAAGAATCTGAGTTGTTTGAAAGAAAATTCAGTAGTCTTCAGTTCAGGGAAGGAATGACAAACTAGTCTGAGGTGTGTACCCTTTTGTTCCGTCGATTGGGTCTAAAACCCAGTGCTTGCCCGACGAACCACCTTCTGATAGCCCTTTATCAATGGCTTTAAGCACTTCTTCATTAGAGAGAGGAGATACGTAGATCGATCCATCGTTAGCAATGGTTTCATTGACAAGCTCTGTTATTCGACGAAGTGTTTCCATGGATTCTTCTTTGCGAAGGTCTTCAGAATCCTGGAAAAAGAAACACAGTCGATAGGCAAAAAAAAAGGTTCTGTACCTCTAATGCAGCAGAAGTTAAGAGTTAGAAACCAGCGAAAACAAAACTAACCTCTTCTGCCACCATTGAAAATGGCATCGATGGCAAGCTTTTCTCCAAGATGATGCTAACGATGGCCTGCGAACCTACGGATAAGTGCAAACACTGGTAATAAAGGAGGGTCGTTTGTAATGAATGGCATGAAGTCATACAACTGAGCAATTGGCATACCATAATCAGCCACTGTTACTGGGCTTTTATCAGATTTCGATTGGACATCTGATTGCAGAAGAGCCCTTTGCACCTTCTGTTGAAAGACAGCAGACACAAAAACATATTTCTTAGCACTGAGTTTGGAAAGTACGATGTTGTTCGATCTTCAAAACAATTGCAGGCCAACGTATTCAATCTCTGATTTCTACCCAACAATGAAACCGCACAATTTCAGCAACCCAATAAGTTAAATCGCAGGCTTGTTCATAAGATCACCGACACAATTCTTGACAATATCAAAAAATCCCTAATCGGTCTGTTTTGAATCAGCAGATTTGCTCAAAATCAACAAAGGAGATATCCTCACATGAGGGTCTCGGCGAAATCCATCAAAAGAAACATCTTTTTCCATCAAGATTTCGTCTTTCACAGCACTTCAGCTCATAATTCCGAAAAGGAAAAAAGGGTTAGCGAGAAAGAGTAAAAGTTCGTGATGATAAAACCTGACACAGCGTAGCAGCTGTAGACGCAGCCTTCTTAGCAGCTTCAAGTTCTTCGTCGTAAGCCATCGACACAACTGAGCTCAATTTCACAGCTTCAATCTGATGATTTACGGTAACAATAGATCTAGCTCGTTTTATAGCGAAAGCATTGAAATTTGGGAGCTTCAATTTAGTGAAATTATAGCAGTGGTAGTAGCAAGCTTCTGATCTAAAAGCGCCCTTTGGGCAGTGTTGTAAAACGCGGCCAAAGCGCCCGTCTAGGCGCCGACTAAGCGCTAGTCGGCTACCTGCCGCGGCGAAAATAGCCTAATCGGCCCACTAATCGGCAACACGACTAATCGGCCCACAAATCGGCCTAATCGGGCCACTAATCGGACTAATCGCCCGATTAGTCGGGAAATTAATTGATTTTTATAAAAAGCCCGCAATAAGCCCAGTTGAAATTTAAAACTTTAAATGGCCCATTGGCCATTATAGGCCCATGCGGGTCAATGCAGTAGATAGACAGCTCTTGGTAGGCATATATATAGTACATGTTTGAGCTTCAACTGTAGGATGTACCCGGTGTGGGACGCCGAATTCACACAACATAATCAATGTAAATAATTATATCGATTTAGACAGCTCATTTCGGGAAAAAAGAAAAAGAGAATAGATATATTTATTGAACATTCATTAAATACTTACCAAAGGAACCTTATCTATTAAAAAACATATAAATATTTTTTATTTAACTAAGAGAGGTTGTTATATATTGCTAAAATATTAAATAAAATATAGATAAAATAAAAATGTTAGGATAACTTCGTGCGGATTTAAAGCGTTATTTATGTACTAATATTTTATTGTTGCATTGTTCTGAGTGACATCATTTATTAGAATTTCTAGAAAAATTTCGTGTACATTTACTTTGATACAATTTTGCATATTATATATACAAAATAACTAAAAATATATATACCGTATAATTTCCGCCTAGAAAACGCCTAGGCCCCGCCTAAACCGCCTAGGCGCTAGGCCCCCTTCGGGCGCCCGACTAGCGCCTAGCGAATTTTACAACATTGCCTTTGGGTGGTGATAAAGTAATCGTAGCCCTACCACGAATGGATTAAGAGTACAGTTCCTCATTGATCGCCTATACTCGAAAAGCTTTCTTATTTGTTCATTTATTAACATCCTCATACATGACATGAAAGTCTCTTTATTATTACAGCGATCACTGATCATCTAATTAACTGCATGCCTCAGCTAATACATAGACGAAGGCCCAATATTCTCACAAGATCTTGGCGAAATACGACATAAAACAGGCAAGCTCTTTGCTGTCTGAAGCATCTCTTGCATCTCTCTACCTTGATGTCTTCCTTCTTGTCTTTGTTGATCCACTACCTATTAGTTATTACACCATCGTACATTATTTCTAATATATTATTCAAATTATTAGTCAAGAAATCTATCTATCTATACATCTATATGTAAAATATATTGTATACCTGCTTAACAGCTTCACACCTACAGTTCTGATTGATCTGCTCAAGCTCGTCGCAGCATCTTGGAAACGCCTCCCTCCACCGTCCGCCGGCAGTTGAGAAGCGGCTGCTGTCCACCAAATACTGCTTGCAAGAATTCAAGCTTTGGACTTGGCCGGCGCTGCACTCGCCGCCTGGGTTCACCACCGTGATTATGGTGGTGGTTGTTGTGGAGTAGGCGGCGGAGGTTGTTAGCACGGCGGCGAAGAGAGCTACTGTTAGAGTGAGGGTGCAAGCATTCAGTATTATTACCATGTTGGTGGCCATTATTGCTTTTTCTAATGATGAATTAAGATTGTGCTAAGGGATGACATGTTATATACAAAATATAGCGGTGGATTTCGATATACGAATCATTTGCATGTTTGTCACGTGTCTTAAGGTGTAGGAAAAGCTCAGGGCAGGTGGATGATCAGAGATGTGCATGCTATGCTACGTTCTACCTTGTGTATTACTTACTAGTGTTTTACACGTATGCATATATATATTTTGAAATTAATAAGAGTGGGAATCCATATAAAAGTATCTAAAAAACATATGTAGGTACCTATTAGCAAATTGATACTTATCCGCCGCAAGGTATATATATAACATATATATTTACACTTTTAACAAATTAAGATACCATATGGAAACAGATATGTGTGTCATATAAACGCGTAACGTGGTACATAATACATATATAGAAAGGTATGTCAAAATTGGGAAAATGATACGCATAGTCAAAGGAGTACTTATATAAAAAATTTTCGGACAGAAGTAGACTTAGCAAATTTTTTATGCAGTTATGTAAAATTCACTTAATAATTTAATTATACTTCTTTATTGGGCTGCGCATTCATTTATTGAGCCTAATAGTTTTATGAGAGTGGGTCTAATTTTTTCTTTGAAATAGCATGGGCGTAACTCGATCTCCACGTGAAATATCGAAGACCAATTCAAAAAACTCAGATTTTCTTGATCTGTATGTGAAGATACAAATGTGCTAAGAGGGAGGGTGAATTAGGCCTATAGAAATTTTAGCTTCTTTTCACAAATTCTAAGTGTAGTGACTTGGATATGCCTATTGATGCTTGCAACGTGTATGCCTGATATATCCTAGTTTCGTCGGATGTGTTTCGGGTCTGTCTCACTGCGATAAGGAAATAACTGAAAAGTAAATGCGAGACAGGATTTTTATAGAGGTTATATCCCCAACTGGGATTTACTCCTCTCCTTGGGGTTTGCTCCCCAAGAGTTTAACCAATCACTATAATGCACCGTAGCTGGATACAAAACTGATTGGTTAGCCCAATACACAACCGAAACAAGTCGAACACTAGCCACTACTAGGTTACCACACGCCCAGTTTCGTTCCTCGGAATCTCCTTGATCCCGACAGACACAGCTCGCTACCGAAGGGCCCCCGGACTTGTCCTTCCCTTCACGTGTGCGTAAACGTCGACCTTGCCTCCTTGGTATTGCTCACGTCCGAAGACAGAATATATGGTGGAGATGATGGAATAATCGGATAAATCACTCGCTCAGTGATGGATATGCAGGTTAACGCTCAGGCAGGCAGAAAGCTATCACAAGTGGAAGGCTCAGGAATCTCTTAGTATCTTTCTGCTCAAATATCTCTCGTACGCTTATATTCGTAGGTTCGCAAAATCTAAGTTTATTCGAAAATCTGAAGTGTGACTCATATATAAACCTCTTCAAGCAACACTTCACATGGAAAATCATATCAAATAATAATCACCAAATCAAGCATAGTTTCCATGCAATTTTCGAGTCAATCATACCATATAAATCATATCATCACAACGGTCATATAGCACATTAAAGCATGATTATTTTCTATATAAGAGCTCATTTAAGCATGAATATATTCCACATAAAGACTCAATTTCGTTCTCATGCATATTTAATCACTACGCATATATATACCATATCAGAACTTTCCATAAGTGATTCCCTGCTATCTGTTTCTGGTATAAATCAATCAAGACTAACTTTCCAAACATAGCACGTGAGATAGCATCACATAAGCACGTTTTCCATGTACAACTCATAGTATTAGATCAATATATTTACCATGTTTAGCACGTAAATCAGATCAGAGCATATTTAATTCGATTTATCATATCATGGCAGAACTTTCCTTATTTCAGATATCACATCCGTTTTACAGCATATACCATATAATAGCATCTTATCCACAAAGTCAATCAAATCAAATCTTCCCTAAATATAATATCCAATCAGCATAAGGAATGATATCAATTTAATATTGTACATTAAATTTAGTGGAAAGCATGCAAAGAATCGTATAAGTGATTTTCGTCCAGGAATAAACTAGTACCAACGGATATATCACTTTCCGTATATAAACAGCATATTTTCCATATATAGCTCAACAGGATATCTCATGCGTAATTTCCATATATAGCATAGAACGATATATCATATCACATGGGCTGTCTATAACATGCGATCACATAGTCTCATCACCATATCACAAACTCATATGCAAATCAAATATTTAACACTTTAATCAATTTTAAAGCTCATTATTAATGCATGTCGAATATTATCATGAACTTAGACGTTATATTAATCACAAATCGAATCGCTTAATTTATAGACCTAACGTCATTACAATTACATAGTTCATCAAAACTCTCTAATGTGTATGGACCAAAAAGGTCTAACAATATGAGTAATTATTAAAGCGAGGTTATGTAAGTACTTATGAGGTCATAGCTATGGACTCATCGTCTTCTTCTTGGTTGTCTGTTTTCACGGTGATTTATATACATATATATATTTGTATATATTCACACACACAAAGACATACATGGACTTGTTGATAGAGTTGGGAGAATCAAAGGACAAGAAAGAGTAATAAATACAGTATCATCAATCACTACGAATCATAACATCCAAATTCTCGACAAACGATGTAAGAAGAACACACACAAAAAGGGCTCGAAATTCTCAGGCACATTTTCACCATTTCCAAAACACGTTAGAGCCGCACTTGTACTTGTCCTTCCCTTCGCACTCAAGCTGCAAATCTTCGGAGAGGAACGGCACTTTCTGCAGAGAATCAAAGAAGCCGCCGGCGAGTTTAATCAAAGCACAATACAATACATCAAATCATTCAAAAGCTTATCTACGTATTATAACACAGCAAATCAACAACCTTTTGCCTTGCAAGATCTTGGCAGCCAGTGAAATTCTCCGGGAACTTGCAAGTGCCGAACTGAACTGTGTAAGCTCTGGCGAAGTTGGCGCCGCTCGTCGCCAGCCTCTTCTTGTCATTCAATTCCTGCGCCGAGTAAAGAACACACTCTGTAAATAGCTTCGCAAAAGAAATGATTGTTCTCTTTTTAATTTTCTTTATGAGAGAAAGAAATGAAGACCCACCTTGTTAACCTTGCTCTTCTCCAAGTAATCCTCGATGATCCCCGCGTTGGCCGACGGCGCCGACGAGGAAACGACGGAGATGAAAAGGGCAGCGCCGAGCCCGAAGAGAGCAGCTCTTCGGCCGGCGTCGTTGGAATCAGAAGAAACCGTAGCCTTTTGCTGGGCTCTGATCACTGGGAATTTCTGGGCTTGATTGCCCATCGTAGACGCGGCGGCGGAGGGCAAAGAGCTGACCCTTGAACTTAGTTCGGAGCCAGAATAGCAAACTTGCATGTTAGAACGCTGGAGCTTACGCTTGCCATTTTCTTGCGCTTGATGAGGGGGAAAAGAGACTGCTATTTGTTAAGGTTTTGATTTGTCCTGAACAGAGCTTGTCCAAGAATAGAGATGGGGAGTTTGATGGATAGGGTTAGATTTCCTTCGTTTCTTATTGGCAGAACTGTGTTAGCCTTCGAGCGTTTCATGCCATATTATGTGGACGTTGATAGCCTTGGGCCCACCTTGCAATCTGAGTAGACTGCTTAGGATATGCTTTAAGATAGCTTCTGAAATCTGATACAGGATTTGTAATAACTAGGTATTGACTGTGCGATGCACGGGACGCTGCATGATTGATGTCGTTTAATTTTGTTATTGGTAAACATGTGGTGATTACAATTTTTATGCACTATGTAGACAATTAAATGTCAAGGACGATTTTTTTATACCTATTTGTGGATGTTATTGTAGGCGTGGTTGTAATAGAACTTTAGCAAGTTTTAGTTATTCACACAATCAGTCATTCATACAGTTGCCTTGTACGCTCATATACTAAGATGTCCTTACACAGCTGTACGTCATTTTTAATTGTGAAAAGAAACATCTTGCTAAAATGTAATTATCCGCAAAATTCCATGGAACATGGAAAACTGTCATTCATAAACATAAAGACATAGTTCTGTTCTAAAAATAAAGAAAAACATAACATAGGCATTCTTGGGATTTTTTCTTCATAGTTTATTGTCCTTCTGCGTATTTGGAAAACATGTTTTGCTGTTTAATTCGTATTTTCACTGTTATGTCTGATGGATTAAACTTGTATGAATGTCATGCACATACAAAGAACATGGACACAACCTAAGAAGTCGTACATTTTATATTTTATCTATAGATATCATCATTAACACAGGTTAAATTGATCACTGCTTATTGTCGCTAATGTGGACATACCCGAAGACTCAAGCTACCTGGACTTGAAGAATCACCTTCCTCCAAATTGTCAATGAACAGGCGCAAGATCATGTCAACAAATTCAGGCTTGTTAATAGAAACATTCAAGTAAGCTAACAAACGTATGACATTTAGCTATACAGCTGGAACATGTTGTTTCTCTTTCCCCTCCTAAATGAATGCCAGAACATCAAATATCACATGTCAGGTGTTGGCAAGCATAAGATTACCAGTTACAGACATAAGCACGTGATCCTGGTACCATCACAATTTAGAAGCACATTTTGTTCTTGAATATGGCAATCAACTATCAGTAGAGTTAATTATTCAACCTTTTGGCCTATTTCTGTTTGCTTACGTGTCAGGTGGTTAGATTAGTTTAGATTGTAGTCATGCAAATATTGCGGCCATTTGTCTAAGGGATTCTAATAGAGTTAGTCATGTCTCTAACGTTAATAGATTGAGTTAAAGATGGTATTTAAGTAGTGTTGTTTGAATGCTTGTTGTGTTGGTAGTTTATGGGGACAGGGAAAATGTAGTTAGAACTTAGTTCTTTCATTTTTGTTTTCGATGCGTATAAAATGGACCTTCAGTGTGTAATGTTGATAATGTACCTGCACCATGGATACGTTCGTTTGGTCGTTTAGCAATGTGTTTATATGTGCTAGAACAGATAAATAGCTTCCGTTGTGTAGGATTCTTTAGAGGGCAGAGGAGCTTTTCCGAAAAGGTGGACCTTAAGTGACTTCGACATAGGAAACTGTCATACACCACTTAATTCATTTCATACGTGAATGAAGCTCTTAACGTCACGGAAGTCGTATTCTTATATTTGTGAGTTCTGACACTTGTGGAAGGCTTCATACATTTCGAAATTCGCTGGATTCTTACAACTCCGTAAAACCGTTGTTTTAGCTTCTTTACCTGAACTGTAGTCATACATGCGCAACCTTACATGTCGACTCCTGTCAGTTGTTCGCATTCTTACATTCATGTATGCCGCTGTAATTGATAGACGGGAAGTGTCATACACCATGTAATTCTTACCTTGATGAAGATGCTTAATTCACAGTTGTGGTGTCTTAAATCTGCGAAGTGTTTATGCTTCACGAAATTTCCGACTGTGTTGATTAAAGTTATTTAACTGTTGTATGACAGTTAATGCTGGCTGCCATGTGTACTTGCTAGATGTATGAGTGGTAATGCAAGGCAGTCTGACTACCATGTGAAGTACAGTTTATTATGTTTGTCGCCAAAATAGCGCCGTCTACGCAATGAGTAAACATCATCACTATCACAACTACTGACGTAAATTAATTTTCCTGAAATAATTAGTGATAAACTAATTGGTACTTCGTGTTTGAATGAACGTACAAGCCAACTGTATGAATGACTGATTGTGTGAATACGTAAAACTTGATAAAGTTATAGTACAACCACGCCTACAATAACATCCACATATAGGTAAAAAAATCGTCCTTGACATTTAATTTTCTACATACTGCATAAAAATTGTAATCACCACATGTTTACAAATATTGTAAGAGTTGTTGGGTTCAAACCTCACTTATAAACTATTGCATATCAATTTGATAGATTTTGCATATTTAGACGATCTGACTTTTAAGGTTGTATGTCTTGTATGTCTTTTAAAGCTGTAAGACCGCCGAAGATGTAAGACTGATAATGAAATTGCACGACCTATCGATATTCATTCAAACGGCGAAAGAGTGTTGTGAATTTCGTGAAGTGTGAACACTTCGCAGGTGTAAGAATACGACTTTTGTGACTTTAGGAGCTTCATCCAGGTATGAGTTACATGGTGTATGACAGTTGCAGTGTAACAGTCATACACTGTTTATTTAAAAATTATGATAAGATTATAATCAATAATATAAATATGTCATTTTTTGTCTCGATATTTTGTTATTTTATGGACGACTTTAAAAATTTTTCTTCCAATATTGCCACCACATAAGAAAATAATACATAATTCTTCGCTCATATGCAAAGAATTTCTGTGTATGAGTCATGCACTGTCTATGTAAACATATAGTACATCAATTGTTGTATGGCACAAATGTGTTTTAAATAGATAAGACATCAATGTTGTATGGCAGAAATATGTTAATGCTGTTATATGATCGTGTCTTATTCTATAGCTGAATGGACTATATGGATGCGATGTGCTTGGACAGATTTAGGAAATTTAATAGATGTATGACTGTTAAAAATGTTAAAATGCTTAGAATGTAAGACAGGTAAATAATTGTTCGGCCATAGATATTCGACAAATATATGCCGTTCATATCATGTGTATATTAAGTTTGTCGCAAAAATAGTGCCTTCTACGCAAAGACTAAACATTTTCACTAAGAAAGAAATTGCACGACCTATCGATAGGCGTACAGTTCTTTCAATGTTTCTGTTTTACTCGGGAGTTCCTATCATACAAAAGGTGTATCTTTAATTTAGGTACTTCATTTGTTAATGTTAGTGTTAAAAGGCTGTTTATGTTTAAATTGATGAACTGACTTCAAATTCTTTTAATGCATCAGAATAGTGGAGCAACAATGCTCAACCTTTCGCTGCTTACTTCTGTTTGATTGAATTGATAGACTGACTACAAATTTTTCCTTTTTCATTCATACACTTGTCCCATGAAGATATGCACTGTTTTTTCTACTGTTACATTAAAGAAAAATTTATAACCTAATTGGTACTTTGTTTTTACAATATTATAAGAGTTGTTAGGTTGAGAGTTCGCTTATAAATTATTGCATATCAATTTTGTCTGATCATGCATATTTAAGCATGTATGTCTTTTTCAAGTTGTAGGACTGATGTATGTCTTTTAAACCTGTAAGACTGTTCAAGTTGTAAGATTGATAATGAAATTGTAGGAGTGTTGATAGTCGACAAATCTTCGCCGTTTATATCACGCATATAAAGTAGTATGCACACACTATTGTATGCATATCAATAGGCGGACGGTTCTTCACGATGAACTGAATGTTAGAATAATTTTTTCCTTCAGTCATACATTTTCTATTACATTAAAGAGAATACGTATAACAAAAGTGTCATTGGTGTTATCGTACTACAAAAAAACAGTACAACATTAGTTTGTTAGATAACTTTTGAATTACTTCTAATACTTCAATACAATTTAGTTTTCTTGTATTTTTCTTTTTAAAAAATTTATCTGCCCACACGCCAGTTTCTAAATGGTAGGCATACCGAATTTAGTTCATATTTAGCGTTGTCTTCATCGTTCTTGATTTCATGAAAGACCAAATTCTTACACACACTATTAATTCTTATAGTTAATAATAATGGTAGTTTACGATTTTATTCTAACTTGCAATTTTTGGAAAGAAATACAAATTCTTATGACTAAGGAAAAGAAAGGATCAACATTTTTTTTGAAATAACTTATTAAATCCAGCTGTTAGTAAACAGCGAAACAGTTATGCACTTTCTGAATTCTTCGATTTGAGACGGTTGAATTTCATATGTGGAGTCGTCGGGGAACATCATCGACAAGGCAGATCGTAGCATATACACACCACATTCCCCACTTTTTGTAGCAATGAAAAAGCAGTGGTCAATTAGTTTCATACTGATTATGAAAAAGGCACAAAATATATACCAGAGAAATTACCTGGAAATTTGTCGGGGGAATCGCTGATCTCTATAGACACTGAAGTTAAGGATTTTTTGTGAAATACCCAAATCTCGCAGTAGATATGGGATCGTTAGGCGAGTTTTGCAAAAGCTTTACGGAAAAACCTCATGTCCATATCGCACGATGGATCGGAGTCATGTACCGTGATGGTTTCATTGTTGAAGTCAACTATGCAGAGGCCCCAATGACATTCGTTAATGTTTACCGGAATTGCAATTAAATCTGATTCTTGCCACGGAATACATGGTCAGCCATCAACCTGTCCTTGCACGTATGGGTGTAGTGATGCATAGTTAATTGCTCCCTTCCTCAAATATTCTGCAGTAACTACATGGTTGAATGTTTTACCCATAAACGGAATTCTTGAATTTCCAAATGGCGTGCGTCGTTGCATCTCAATAAATCCTCTCAGGATGGTACTGGCATGTGATGGACCAGCTTTTTCACGAACCAGCTCGTGATGTTGTCACGTGGTAACTTTATGAGCCCGCAATCCAAAATAAAAAATAAACCTGAAAAAATCAAGAAACGAAAAAGAATACTAAACACATCTTGAAATCCTCAGGATTCCATCGATTATTATATCTTTCTTCGGCAAAAGAGAGACGTTGATAATAGATAAATGCCACCTACAATACCGAATGGCGAGGTACAACACAATAGGACGCAATTACGTCTTGTGCTCGTCGCAATGTATAGTAGTATAACTAAACCATTAAAGAGCAGTCTAAGAATTTTATGTGCGGAAGTTTAGCAAACACCTCGAAGGCGTATTGCCGGGACTCCATGGATTCGTCGAGGAGCGCCGACCTCGTCCCAGATTCGCTCAACCTCAAGCGTTCTCTCTGAAGAGAAACCTCTCGCCTACGATCACAAAGAAAAGGCCAAGTTTGGAGCTGAACCGACATAGCAAGCAATTTAAGATGAGGATTTAATGCAGCCCAAACTTTACACGATGAACACAAACTCATCTAACAAAAATCGAAAAAAAAACAATTTAAAATGAGGATTTAATAGCTCCCATGTTTGGTTTTTGTCGGACTCTCAAATAAAGTTATTAGTTAAGGTAGTCCCATAATTATTGAAGTTCTCTCTTATTCAGTTTTTCCCCTCGAGCTGAGATAATCTTGTCCATGCCCACTGATCTCTTCTACTCTAACTTCATCTGATTAAATAAAACATTTCGTATTGGACCTGAGGAGGATTGATGTTAACTGTGTAAAAGAGAAGAAACAAAGCAAAACAAACCTCAAGTTTCCAAAGAGCTGCCTCAGCTTTTGCCTCTGCAAGTTCTCCCATGCAGTATTTTTGCTTCTTCCCTTTGCGATCTTAACCAAAAAAAAAGACACGATTGATTCACGGTTAAAACAATAGTTTCGAACCAATTCCTTGTTGTAACTGGAGATTTACCTAGATGTGATCTTCAATGCCTCGGAAACCTTCCACGGTGAAGTTATAAGTTCAAACTTTCTCGAACCCTTCTTCGACTGTCTTCGCTGCTCAGTTGCTGTGGTGGTACTCTGATCTATCTCAACGTCTCTCAGTTGATGATCCTTGGCAGCAATTGGCGATAAGGGCAACGCAGAGAATGAAAGCTTGGAAGAAGATGAACGATTGCTCACAGCTTCTGGGCTCATCTGAGTCGCCATATCTCTTCGTGAGGCATCCCTCGAAACTATCAAAGATTCTTCTTCTTCCGCTTCCTCCATAGCTCCCTCAGCTTTATCATCTGTGTGCTCAATTTACCTATCAAAAAGAATACGCAAGAGGAAATTGCGCGGTGCTTCTTTCTTCACTCAGTCATGTGCCGTGAGCGCCGTGTTTTACCATCTCCGGCGACGTGAGAAACTAAAACGATGGGTTGTGGGAGAGCTTCGGACCATGAACAGAAAGGCCAAAACTGTCCTGCTCCTTAATTGAATAATTTTTGGGACTATTCGGTTGCCTATATTAATGGGTACAATGAATCACATAAATAGAACGTATATTTGATATTTTGAGTTGTTTCAGCCAAAAAAACAATCAAATCCGTGCATGCCATATTTTCAGGCTCTTCGCTTGCCGGGCTGAGGAATACAATGTATAATTGCAAGACTGATCATCTTTCTTATGATTAATTAATTGTAGACAATCTATGCGTGTATGCGTGTGAGGTACACTGAATACCTACCATTTTTTATTGCTGTTGAACATGGGTGGGGGGCATTTTGTTGCCACGTGTCATCACAATAGAGTCCCTATCCAACTTTTATAGTATATAGATTACTGCACTGTGTGAAGATAGCAGCAAATTTGATGATGAATGCAATGGCCTTAAATTTGATTAACATTTAACATCAAAGGACAAGAGACTAATAATGAAACAACTGCATTACTTCAACCTTCTGCATTTTGTTGGCCCTACGCAGAATCCGAGATAAAGGAAACACAAAGCTAAAACAACAGAGAAAACATAGGAGATATCCCCTTTAACAAGCAAGGATATTTTCTCACGCACAAACTGCATCTGTTGCGCGGACTGCATTCCTCCAATAGATTATTGCGGGTCATAATCGAATCGCCGCCTATTCTGATTTGTAAACCCTGTCGAAACTCGAAATCCTTGGATTTCAACCCATTTGAGCGAAATATCCCAATTCTTGGGGCTGAATGCATTCGTTCGATCATTCAAGAATAGCTTCTGACACCGAGGAACGACCGACTATCTGAAACGCGAGTATCTCTTTCTTTTCCTACTCCTTCGATGAGCTGCAGAATTGATCGAGCCATTCTTGGAACTAGAAGGCAAATCACGAGCCAAAGAACGCCCATCAGACGATGTTCTAACCTTTTTAACCCCCCACTGCAGCGCCATTTTGTTCACAACAACTCCTATATCGTCTGCACCGTTCAACTCGACGAGCTGCTTTACCTGCTCGAGCATTCGGTGAGCCAAAGCGTTCGCAATGTCCAAATCGACCGAATCGTCGATGGGCTTAGTCCAAAGATCCATCAAAACGTTCTTGAACGACTGTAACGACATGGAAGATTTCTGAGACTTCACCTCCTCACATATCATATTCGCCTTCACAACATGCTTGCATATATTCCCTTGAAGGGACCATTCGCAATCACAGTGGGCAAATTCAGAGCCGGGATTCCATACCACCCTTGTCTTGCTGCTATCTTTCTTGCTTACAACCTTAGCAAAGAGGTTGTCCTTTTCGTCTAAAGTGACAGAACTGTCAGGGATTTGAAGTGCTCGGTGCCATGAACTAGAGGCGATGTATTCTTCCTTCACATTTTGGAACGAATCGTTTTCGTCTGCAAATCTGTCCAGCCAATAGCTCGAGTGAAGCTCAGTCGTCAGCTTGTGAACCAGCCAATCAACTCGCTGGAGGGAACCGAGGTGTGAATCATCGATGAGCTTAAGTTTCAGCTTCAAGTGATATGCTTCGATCGCATTTGAAGCTTCTTGGCTTGCAAGGGGCAAAGATTTCATCGATGTGAGCCACATTTCTGCACGGCGGAAGGAATGAAATGACCATTTCGACATAAACTAAACACAAATCGAATGATGTGTCTTACCAAGCTTAGGCACCCACAAGTCCTTAAAGTATTGCATAAACGACGTTTGATCAGCAAAGTCCAACATAAATTCTTGTAAAGCAAGGCGAAGGTCAACTCCACCCCATATACCGTAAACAATTTGGCCAAGACACTTAAACATCTCCCTCTGAACTTCAACGCTTGAGCATTGCTCGACGATGTGCCTTAGCCATGATCTGCGAACCCGCCAAAGGGAAAACAATACTGGGCAAGATAATATCTCCCTGAAACATTTCAAGAAAAGACAACAATGAGCTCTAACTTCTATTGAATAACACATACAAGAAAAAAGATCGAAATCTATGCCTTATAGGCTCAATTTCAGCTGCTGCATCATCGATCAGGAATCCACTTGCTTTCCATCCAGGATCCACCGAATGAACTCTATCAAGAAGAGATTTCATCCATGATGAAACGTCTGGCTTTGCAATACTACGTGTAACAATCCAAGCAACTGGGAGTGCATGCTGTCTCGAGTCAAACACCAATAGTGTGTATAATGGGTACTGCAGTTGCAATAAAACATAATATCAGAACCAAGACATGGTTCTCTACAACAACTTGAATCTCCCCTTTTTACCTTTAGTTTCTTTATGCCAAATCTTGAATCAGCAGCAATAATATTTCGATGGCCAAACCTAATCATCTGCTGCAACTGCCATTCGGTCTGAATCCCCAATATAAACGGGTCAGTTTCTGGCGCATCACGAAAGAAGAACACCGATTTCTTATTCTTCTCGACCCACAATCGAACGCTGGCATGATCGTCTAAATCTAACTCATGGGTCGACCGTTTGATTATCATCCCAAGTTTCTGAACATACTGAGAAGCAAGGGTACTAACTTTGTCATCAGAGCCGCAGTAACGTTGAATTCCCTCTATGTGTTTCTCCAATATATTCTCCTCAGGGAGGCCAAGGTATATCATGGACATGGTTTGCTGTTGAATCTCATTACAAACGTATGGAATTTTCTTCGCGCCCGGGCCAATTGCATCTCTGTCCAAAGGGCCATGGCAGACAAAGCCAGCTTTATTCACATGGCGCCTCTCGATATATGTAATGAGTGCGAGGGAAGGGCGAGCGTAAAGACGCTTCACAGCGAAATGGCAAGTACAACCTCTCATAGATTGAGGCCTAGCAGCTCTGTTTCGTGTGTTTAACCTATACTTTCTACTTGGGAGTATACTTCCACCTTCTCCGTAATTTTCGGGCCCAAAAGAACACCAATACCTTCGTCATAAGGAGATTCGTTTAAGCAGTAAAGAACAGGGCAGGATTACAAAGGAACATACAAACAATATATTATCTTGCACTACTCACAGTCTATACTCCAAATGCTCATCATTCTTGTACTCCTTCAAGCTTCCTTTAGTTCGTTTTCGTCCCCTCTCAATGTGGAACCTAGTGGGGAACTCTGGGTTAGAACATTCACCGATAATGAAAGCATCCACTCGATTGTAAGGAATTAGGGCGACATCATCGCATCGGTCTGAGCTTTTAAGCTTAACCCAGCTTAAATCAGCAGCAGAGAAGTCTTCTTCGGGGGGATCTTGCACTTGAAGGGCATCAATCGATTCGACTATATCCATCTCCATAGTAAATTCCAAATATAAATGATACAATTTACGCTGTTACCGAAACCATCAAAGATACATATCACATCGCTGCAAATAAAAAGCAAGCAGTAGAATCAGAAAACGACAAAACAATTCGGAAAAAACAGAAGATATGATACGCATATATGGAGAGGAGAGATCAAAAGGCGCTTCTTTTAACACTGCAACTGACAATAGCTAGAACACAGGAGGCAAAACGAATTAAGGAAATAAAATAGAAAAACGTAACACAGAGCTTGTGCAGCAAAAGGGTTGAGCTGAAATCGATTAAAGAATGCTTCTTTTACCCAGAAATTAAAGAAAAACGAAACAAGGTAGACATGGAAAACACTGCAAAGAAGCTAAAATCACATACGAAATACTCAACGCATACCTTGTAGAAAACAAAAATTTCTATAGGCATCTTTAGACGTTGAACGTGAAATTAAAACAAAAACAACTGGAAAAGCTTACAGTTAGAGTGGCTCCTCAAAGATAAACAAGGGTTTAGACCGCAGATTTAATAGAGGTGGTGGTGTGTTTAAAAGGGTAGACAGAGAGCTCTCTCTACTCTAGTGAAGCTAATGTTAAGACTATAATTATTATTAAAATTGTTTTATTAATTTGGGATAATTATGGTGAATATGTGAAAATTGTAAAAAATAATACAGTAGTTCTTAAATCAACAGGTGAGAAAAATTGCGCTATTCTCTCAGTAATGCTCGCCTAATTTCTTCTCTACTCGTACTCGGAACAAAACCATACGGCTAAATAAGGGGCAAACTCGTCAAACCATTCATCTAAAGATAAAGAACTCTTTCTTTTGTTTTATACTGTAGCTATATGTTACATTACATGTAAATAAGCAATTCAATAGAAATTGAACAACGAATGGATGAATGAGAAACACTGAAAATTATAAACAACTCTTATTCAAACTCAATCCTTTTCTTCAATGATCTATTGGCCTCCATGAGCTTTGCTAGAGAAGGGAGAGGCTGAGGTACAGGAACATTCTTACACCTGTAAACCCATCTCAGATTCTCATTATAACTCCTCGAAAACCTCGTTTTCGAAACCTCAGACTCACAAGTCACCGTAACCACGTCAACTTTCGAGCAATCTGCTTCTACAAAAGCAGCTGCAGTAACCTCTTCGCCTTTCACGTCTTCTCTATAACAATCTTCATCTTTAGTTGATTCTCTCTGCGAAGAAACACTACAAATGGGATCGTTCTCACTCCGCACGTTGCAGAAATCAGAATCATAAAACCCTAATCTCGCCCTTCCAAATAATGTAATCGTGGGCCTTTTGCTTGGAGGAGATGGAGTTAACCGTTTTCTTTGGAGGGGGTTTGTGGGTATGATAATTGGCTCAGATTGAGATTCTGAGCAGCTATCATCCCGAGAATCTTCCACTTGAGTCGAGCAGCTGTAACATTCTATCGTTTCATCAGAACCTAAAGATGTCATAACATCAATCTCCCAAAGCTTCTGAACCAAAGAAAGAGCTTGTATATTGCCAAAGCAGTGCTGCTTGAAGTAATCCAAGTCTATAGCCCTGCAAGGAGGCGTAGTGGACACGACCCACTTAGGCGCAAGGAGTTGTAGGGCCCATTCGAGTTCGTCCTTCGACGAGTGTATGGAGTAACAGACGTGCCAAACGCCGAACATGTCTCTAACAGCTTCGTCGAATCGTTCCTTCTTGCTGTTTAGGATGTCCGAGGTTCCATTTTTGTGGGCATACCATTGTGTGGAAGGACGAATGATGAGAGGTTCGTGCTGAAAATTAGCACGGGCCTTGTCTATCATTGCCTCAGCTCTTTCAGGTAAACTGGGGAATGAAGCTAATAGATGGAAGCGGGAAGACGGATCTTGAGATATGATCTCTGGGGCTATAAGTTCAAGATTCTTGAAGCTCTTCGAATTGCTTGACTTGTCAATGTATATCTTTTCAGCAAATGTTTGTGAAACCTCTATGAGTATCTGCTCTTGGCCTAGCATATCACAAGTCAAATACACCGTTGGAGCGTCTGGGTGTTTCCATATACAGTTGATAATTTGCTGCACCGCCGAGCGCCTGCTGGGCAATTCTGAAGGAAATTGACCAAATGTGCAATCTAAGAAGACAAAATCAAGAGGTGAAATAGGTTTTTTGCCCTTTTTGCCAACGTACTTCTCGGGCAAGCTTTGCAAGCATTCGATGGTTAATCTGCAATCTCCAGTGTGTAAGATATTGCCAAAATTACCTTCGTACAAGAACATCACAGCTCCTAAAAAGTTATAAGTTGAGTTCTGTGAGAAAAGCAACTGCAAAGCAAGCACATAATTAGGCTGCCAGCAACACATTTTGCAACAGGACTGCAAAAAGCTATGACCAAACACTTCAAAAGTCCAATTCCAATCATAGGTAAAACACCAATTGACAAAAACTTCTTTGATTAAAACCTCAGAATACGAATGAAGGCAAATTACACAACACTAGAACCGTTTCCAACAACATATATCCGAAAGAATAAAAAATTATTGAATTATCAAAAGATAGCAACAATCTTAAGCAGAATTTAGGCATAATTTTTGGGAGTTACTATTTACCGCCCCCTTTTTACTAGTCACCGCCCCCTAAAGGGTTGGAAAAAGACGTTTTTGCCCTTATGATATTTAAATCAATTTAAAAGAAAAAACTAACTAAATATATAATTCCTACGAAATACTGAAAACTACACACACAAATAAATTCGAACGATCGATCGATACGAAAAAAAATTGATTTAACATTTTAGGACCGATCGATCGATATTTTCGGACCGATCGATCGATATTGTGGTAAAAATCATTCGTACGTAGATGAATTAGCGAACACGGATCGAAACAGTTTGAAAAAGTCCCGACCGAAACACAATTTCGGTCGCCACAAGGCACGACCGAAATTATGTTTTGGTCGTGCCTTGTGGCGACCGAAATTTCGTTTTGGTCGTGCCAGTTCCGACCGAAATTTTGGTTCGGTCGGAGCTGGCACAACCAAAACAAAATTTTCGGTCGGTGCTGGCACGACCAAAACGAAATTTCGGCCGGAGCTGACACGACCAAAATGAAATTTCGGGCGCCACAAGGAACGACCAAAACATAATTTCGGTCGCCACCGACCAAAACGAAATTTCGGTCGCCACAAGGCACAACCAAAACATAATTTCGGTCGCCACAAGGCACGACCGAAATGCTATTTCGGTCGTGCCTTGTGGCGACCGAAATTACCATTTCGGTCGTGCCTTGTGGCGACTGAAATTACTGTTCGGTTGTGCCTTGTGGCGACCGAAATTGTGTTTCGGTCGGGACTTTTTCAAACTGTTTCGATCCGTGTTCGCTAATTCATCTACGTACGAATGATTTTTACCACAATATCGATCGATCGGTCCTAAAATGTTAAATCAAATTTTTTTTCCGTAGCGATCGATCGTTCGAATTTATTTGTGTATGTAGTTTTCAATATTTCGTACCGAAATTATATTAGTTAGTTTTTTATTTTTAAATTAATTTAAATATCATAAGGGCAAAAACGTCTTTTTATAGCCCTTTAGGGGGGCGGTGACTAGGAAAAAGGGGGCGGTGAATAGCAATCCAGTAATTTTTTTTGGGGCTATAGGAGGATGTTAAAAAAAATGAAGGATCAAACCTGGACAGTGATTGGCATCGAAAGCAGATACCACGAAATCACCATCAGGATCTTCAATGTTCAGCGACTGTCCAACTTCGATACAAACAAAGCCCGACTCATCAAGCTGCAACCTCAATTCAAACCCACACAGAAAAAAAATAACAATTAAAAACAGCAAAGATGACAAACCCAATGAAATCGAACTTAAAAAAAAGAAAGGAATCATCAATCACCTGAGGATAGTATTGGAGGATAATCGATCTGGTTATAGAAGTGCAGTAAATCGGATACGAAGCACGCGCAACTATCCCCTGAGTGTGGTCCATGTGCGCGTGGGTCAAAAAATGGTGCCGCTTCCCGCCGGAAGCAGGCGTCCACGTGTCCACCGAGAAAGGCAACCCCTTTGGCATCTCTATCGGCATTTTGTCCTTCACAATAAAGGAAGAACGACATGAACCTCCCGCGCCAAATCGTAGTGAAGGATGGGAGGAATTCGATTAGGGTTCGTCCTGAATCCTAAAAATTGAGGGCGGAAAGAAAACCGATGAAAGGTGCTGCGTCATCTTATTTTATACGTTGGGAGCGAAAATTGCAACGTACGCTAGGGAATTATCCGCCGCGGCAAGATCCATGCGATACGGTGTTCGTCGAGACCCATAAATGGGCCTCTAGTTTTATCTACTACTGGCCCCAATAAACATGGATTTCAGCCCAAACATACGTACTTAAAAAGTTCACCATTGTTTTTTAAGTTTGTAACTATGGTAAAAACTAAAAAGAACTATTCTTTGAAAACTTTCCGGCATGACATTATTTATCTAGGGTATCTACACTACAGAAAATACCCATTTAATTAAAAAATTTGCAAGTCAGTACCTTGTCAGATTTTGCACATTGGTATCTATAGAATAAATTTTTTTGCACATTGGGACATGTTCCGCCGAAAGTACGGGATATAACATATTTATGTACCATAAAGAAAACGTATTGTAGTACATAATACAGTGAGAAAATGATGCATCATATAACACGTTGATGTATCTATAGAACGTATATAGGATACTATATGTGGATACCATATAAACGAGTGACGTGGTACGTAATGTTCATATAAAAGGGTACGTCAAGACTGGAAAAATAGTGCACCCAATTAAACGCGTACTTATATAAAAAATTTCTGACAGGGGTACTGACATATAAATTTTTTATATAAATGAATATTTTCCCTGGATTCAAACTCTATCTAAACTACCCCTTAGTAAAACTTGTCTATTTAATTACTAATCATGCCTAGAAAGTTTCCACATTGACTCAGTCAACTCTGTCATCATAGTTGGTCAACGATGGCTGACCACATCTTTGAACTTGACCCAGTCAGTCCAGTCACCAATGGCGCCTGCGTACCACTTTTGTTTTGAGCCCAAAAAGATAATATCCACAGAATCACATTAACGATATGCATTAGTACATCATCTCATCTATTATCATCGTCATCCTAGATCATTATTACATCATCCTCGTCGGAGCTCTAACGTTATGTTGAGCTCGAGCTCCATTAAACCTCGGCCTCTCAAGATCCAACGAAATCCTCGACGATGGCCTCGACTGATTCCCATAATGTTCGTAGTCTCCGTAATTTCGACTGCTTTGCCCAATCCCATTAGAAGCATTGTAAGAAGGATGAGGTGGAGAAAGAAAGAAGTTCCTATACAGCGCTCCTTCGCCTTGCCTCAATGGGCTCGAGGAGGGCGATACTGGCAATGACGTGGCAATCGTTCTTGCAAAAAAAAAAATTAATAAATTAATAATAGCAAGCAAAGAAAAAACATAAATCGACAGCTCCCTTTTAGTTCCAAGAATTGAGTTCTACCTTGGGCTCGTTAGGATCCTAGGTATGTCGAAAGAACTGTTGTTCGGCCTGTTCGGGTGCATCTCCGAAGCAGTCTGCGCCCGTTTTTTCAAAAAAAATTACGCACGAGCGACGAAATAACACATTATTGGGATTGAATCTTGAAAAAAAATTTAAAAAATTACCGGCGTTCGACTGCCGTCGAAGGAGCGAGGGAAAGCCTCGCGCGTTAGGTTGGCATTGGCTGCTCTCAAAGTCGTCTGATTTCTTACGAAAGGATGAGTCAGCAGTTGATTAGCAGTTGGCCTTAAAGAAGGCTCTCTCTGCAAACACAAGTGTATGAAGTTCTTTGCTTCGGGGGATAAGTGCTCGGGCACCTCGGGCGTGTCTTTGCTGTTACCGATTTTAAATATTGCAGCCACCTATCGAAAAAAAAAAAATCAGCTAAAAAAGATCAATATTTTTATTACATCATATATATATGTGTGCATATATTTTCGGGATTTCGTTTTACCCCTTCGTATTGACTCCACGGAGGCTTAGAAGTTGCCATCTCTAAGACGGTGCAACCTAAGCTCCATATATCGACGGGGAGGCCGTACCCATTTGTGTTCATGACGACCTGAGAAAAGGATGTAATAATATTTGAAGTTAATTCAAATATTACGAAAAATTGATTTCATTGAAAATAAAAATAGGTAAAAAGAGACGAACTGACTGACCTCGGGTGCCATCCAGTAAGGGCTTCCTTTGAAGGACAGCATTGACGAAACCGAAGCTATCTGTGTCGAAAAGAACGAAAATTTCTTGTTATATAATATGGAAAGAAAAAAGAAAAGAAAAATAGATGAATAAATGCTTACATGTTTGGCCATGCCGAAGTCAGCAAGTTTAATCTCGCCGTTGGGATCGACTAATATATTAGCTCCTTTGATATCTCTGAAGAAATAAAAAAAACAGGAAAAAGGTTTTTACTATCGATTTCCACTATTCGAACTTATGGTGGAAAAAAAAGAGCGATTTTGAAACCTGTGAGCTGTGTTTCGTCCGTGTAAGTAAGAAAGGCCCAAAAGGATCTGCCTTGTGTAGTTTTGTATGACGGGCTCTTCGAAGGCTCCGTATTCTTGCAGCAATTTGTGTATGGAACCGCCCGATACGTATTCTAAATAGACTGACAACCTTTCGTCGTTCTGCCCAGAAATTCAAAAAAAAAGGGACAGTTCGTTAAGGATGTAATGAGAAGATAAAATTCGAATAAGGGTTTTTTTCTTCTTAAGACAAGCCCGCGAGAAGAAGACGAACTCTTACCAAATCGCTTCCATAGTATTGAACGATGTTTGCGTGCGATAGCTGGCTCAGCAAGTTTATTTCCTGCAAAAAACCACGAAAGAAAAACAAGGTAAAGCGTAACAGTTGAGAACATTATCCAATACGGTAAGAACCCGAAAAAAATATATATATACCTGGTTAAGCTGTCTGAGGCTCTCTTTCGAAGAACGATCGTCAGAAACGACCTTCACTTCTTTTATCGCGCACATCTGACCGTTCTCACTGCCATTCAAGACCAGCGCATAGTTAACAAAGAAAGCATTCGTCACAGCAAACGCTTTCTTGCAAACATAATCTCAGTAATAACCCACCTATTAAATCCAAGGTAGACATGTCCAAAAGTGCCTCGACCGAGCAACCTTCCTTTCCTCCACTTTGAAGCAACAGAAACGCCAACGCTCGAGCTTTCGATGCTGGCATTCGGGCTTCTTGGGGTTGGTAATGAAGTGGGAGAACTTGGAGGTAGAGGCAAAGGGTGGCTCGTTCGATCGTCGGGCTTCGAAGATGGAGAATCTGAATTAGAGCCGTAACCGCCCATTCTTGCGTGGAGAGGCGACGAGGCGCTCGTGTTTGCAGCCCGGGATTGCGGGCCCGGGCTTCTCACCAATGGGCTCAATCTGTTCTCTCCATGTGCCCTGGTAAAAGGATGAAGAGGAAAATCATTACAGTGGTTGTTATTGCATAGGAGTCAACTGTAATCATCATCATTCAACTGCTTTGGAAAGAGGATAACTAAGCTAATCAGCCAAATCAAGTTCCAGGCTCTATGCACGCCCTAAAAGGGGCCTTAAAATAAAGTCAAATCAGAGGGTAATTCTTCTATTACCACACTACAGAGATTAAATTGAAGTCGAGCCCAACCTCAAGGCGGCGTGATCCGCCGCGCCTCCGCCGCCGATATGCTCGTCGGATGACGACGAGCCGACGCTTGAGAACGAGCCCGACCCACCTTGGCCCTGATGATGCTCATCTGACGGCCTGGGCAAAGGGTGAGCCTTATCCAGCGAGGAAGCTGAATCGAACCCTGAAAACCCAGATAAATTATTGCCGGCGGGGGAAAATTCGTCTCTACTCCTCGGAGAGTTTCTTGACAGGACATCATCGGAGCTCCTCGATTTGTCGATGTGGCTAGAAGCTTCCTTGCCTCTGTGATTCTCGTACTTGGATGAGATCGAAACTTTCCCTGATTTCTCCGAATCTGACTTCGTACGGCCTGAGATTTTACTCCACCAAGCTGGCATCTTTGGTTGACTCCTTCAACGGTAAGAAGTGGGATGGAAAGATTCAATCTACGTACTCTCACGTGCGATTGTGTGTCTCCTTTTGTGGGCGGAGTCGAGAGAGAGAGTGATTGCCTTGCCTATCTATTGTCTGAACGGATTGGAATGAAAGGAAAGAGATGAGAAGGGACGAAGAAGGCGAGTTGAAGCATGGATGTAAAGACTCCTTATTTTAATTTTTTTTTTCTCGAATATCATTAAATTAAAATATTGTGTGTCAAATTATACGTACTCATTTTTATACTATGTATTGGACATTTCGTCAATTTGAGGTACGGTCTTTACACTAAATACCCTACGTAAAAAAAACTTGTAATTTAGTACCATGTCAGCATCTTTTATATGTAGATACCTAACAGAATAAATTTTTTCAGATAGGTACCCGATCCGCCGCAGGTACTCCATACAACACATTTGGATAGCCTATATGAACGTATTGTGGTACGTAATACGTTATAAAATCGTACACCGTATTAGCACATTTAGGTACGCCCTATTTAGATCATCTCCAACCGAGAAACTCATTCTCAAACTCAAACTCATTCCCAAACTCAAAATGCAGTAATTTATCTCCAACCGTCAAACCAATTCTCAAACTCAAAAGATCATTTCTGTAATATTCTCTTCTACCAATATTTTAGTATTACTCATATAATTTATAATTTCACAATTTAGACCACGACACTTATTAAAATTGAGAAAATATAATGGAAACTTTGTTAAAAATAATCCATCCTATTGAGTTTCCTCCAAAAATAAACCAACCTTTAGATTATATCAGAATAAACCAACCAATACTTATTCTTTTCTCAAATTGAACCTTAAACTCACACAACATATCCAACGGGTTAAACTTATTTCTTTTTTTATTCTTCTCCTTCCTTTTTTTATTTCATTTTTTCTATTTTCTTTTTTAATTAACTTACATATACCGATAACTACGTGTAACTTATAAATATTTTTACACAGTTAAATTAACAAATGATGAAAATTAGCGAAAAGTTAAACAAATTATTACATCTAACTTACTATAATAATTTTAAACAAAATATTACTATAAAATATTGAGGAATATTACTAACTTTATATATTAGTGCATGTCGAGTGATTAAAAATAAGTTTTCGGATATAAAAAATGGTATCCGTATCCGGTCCGGGTTTAATCGGATATCAGCTTTATTCGGATATGTTAAACAGATACCTGCATTCATTTTTTAAACTTAATTTTCCTTTTTTATTATTATAATTATTTTCTTTTCAAAATCATTTTTTTATATATATTTTTGATATGTGCGAATTTTATGATTCAAAATAATAAACACAAAACCAAAAAAATTAATTTTTTAACTTGCATCTCGATTTTTTCATTTTTTTTTATTTCAATTCTATAACAAGTTTTTGCAATAATAAAACAAAATAAATTTAAATATTCTCGAATGAGAATTTATTTTTCCTTGTAGACCTTCATTTTTCTTTTTGGCTATGTTTTTAGTTTTTTATTATTTGTTTAAATATAAAACCGAATACTGGATATATGACTTTTTAAATAATGTTTCATTTTTCTTCACTATTACTATCCGATCCGGTTTTTAAAATCGGATATCTGTTTCTCGAGTTTTAAAAATCGGATACCGGATCGAAATCCGGTTTCCGGATATTTTGCTCCCCTTAGATTTTAGTACGTCCGAAGAAAGAAGTTAATGCGTAACAAAAAAATCTGTTCGAACACCGGTCACGTAGAAACAGCAAAACGACAAAACAATTAAAAGACATAATAAAAGAAAATGGAATAGAATAAATGGAAGAAGAAAATACAAAGAATGTTTTCAAAAAGAAAAAGAGCAGCGCCACTTGGATTGGCACCATAAGAAATAAATAAATGTTAATAATGAAAAAAAAACTAAAAGAAATGATATTTAACCGGTTGAATAGGTTACAAGTCACCTGAGTTTAATTGAGAAGACAATTAGTATAGGTTGGTTTATTCTGAAATAATCTAAAGGTTGGTTTATTTTTGGAAGAAACTCAATAGGATGGATTATTTTTAACAAATTTTCCAAATATAATTCCTAACTTTCACTCCAAATATGCATTGCATTCGCCTTTGACAGTAGCAACTGAAAGCTTTATACATAACCCTTCAATTTGGTTCGAGCTACACTCAAACAGTCAAACCTAAAAATTATATTTCAACTTCGCTAAAAAAATTACTTCACTTCCAGAGACCATCGCTAGGCCCAGTTCTCAAAACCTAACACAAAAATCGACGAAAAACCTAACACAAAAATCGACGAACTTTGATCGTCCAAACACTCAAGTACAAATGAAACAAACGCCAACATCACCCTACTTAAAATTCCCGATAACTAGACATATGTTTCGAGGTTGAGATGAGAATTGAACACTTCACTGTAAAAGGGGCTTTTTTGCAACGTCAGGTATCAAACGCAAATGGCAGTTCAAACGGAAAGATGCGATTAAATTAGGAGATGGAAGGTATGAACCCATTTTGGGTTTGAGTTTTGGATTCTATTGGAGCAATTTTACCCCATATTTGGGTTTTAGGGTACGGTTGGAGTTGCTCTTACACATTAAGTCCTCCGTACAAACACCTGTAGGTACTCTATCAACGTGTTAGGTACGCAATATACAAACAGGAAGGTACGGCATGACTGAAGAGACTGGTATAAATTAAATCGGATACCTATCTGTAAAAATTTCTGACATAGGTACTGATTTGTAAGTTTTTAATCAAATAGGTATCGTTCTGTAGATACCCGTCAATTTTGATTCATTTGAAGAAAAGAAATAACGGGAGATTCGAGTTTATATTTTCTTTCACCTAATTTTCTAATTTAATGCAATTTGTCTTATATACCTGATTTTATTCAATTCATGATTCCTAATTGTTTTTACTATCATGACATACTTAAAAATATGCTTAAAATGCCCAAGCTATTCTTACATGCTTAAATCAAATCTTATAATTAGTTGTAATATTTATATCAGTGTACAAAACGTATACAGACGCTAAAAGGCAAGCTGATTCCAAGGATTACCTACTTCATAGTATAAAATACTAACGTAAGCAGATATTTTCTTGGAAAATAACACCAAAGCGAACGCCAATCATGCTATAAAAAAGAAGCTCAAATGCCTCTGATTTCATTGATAAAGACGACAACACAAGCTTCTTTAAGTTACGATGATGACCAAAGCAGAGATTGTTTTAAAACAGAAGTAGAAACGAAGGATTCTCAGCAACACTAATGAGATGATAGGCAAAGACATGTATAAATTGAGAAAGAAAAAGACCACACTTAGGAAGTAGCATTTGTGGTGTCTTTGTTTCCCTCCTCAGCAGTAGATTCAAAAGTCTCACCTGCTACGAGCTCAGGGACCTCATCGTCGTCTTCCTCTTGTGCCCCGATGCTGCACTAGTTCCAGCCCCTGGTGATTGCTTCTGAAATTCTTCGGCAAGCTTCTTCAAATTCTCGAGATTATCAGGCCCTGCAATTTTATTATGTTTTCTGTTTGATTGAGTTCTTGTAAGAAGATTCGATTAGAAAATGTAAAGAAGGTAAGAAATAAGTGTTTGTTTACCCAATTGCTGAATGATTTGTGGGAGGATGTCCTGTAATTCTGAAACAAGACGACGACACAAAAGCTGAATCAACTATCAACGAAAGCAGAACATGTATTATAGGTTCGAGAAGGGAGACATACTCTTGGTCTGAGGAGTGCCACTGACAACCCAAGTGTTGGCAGCAATAGATGCCTGAACTGAAACTCGCAGAGGCAAACAGCATTAAATTAAGATTGCAAGGGAAGTACAACGTCCATTTTGTTCTAACTAAGTTTTCAGGCATGTGATTTTTGTTTTAAACCTTTTGGGTTGGCAAACTGTATGACGACGTCCTCCTTGAAGATATTGACCTCTTCGATCCCAGGAATGGCATTCACTCCAATTCTCTTCAGTGTGCTCTGTAGCCTCTTGTCGTCGGTGGTGGTTGTCTTGTGAACAGCCTTCTTCTTCCTGAGAGGTCAGCAAAAGGATGTTCAATTAGGGAAACATTAATAAGTTCTTTGGGAAAAAAAATTACAGATTGCATACGATCATTGAGTCATTCTGCAAGAATAGAATGGATGTGAAGTGAAGCACAAAGAAAACAAACCTTCTCATTGTACCCTTCCCACCGGTGCGGACTACACCAGCCATCTTCTGTAGTTTTTCCACATTCATCTGTAGTTTAAAGAACATAAATATTCAGAACACACGATATGGTAAAGAAGATCACAGAATGGATAGTCCACAAGGCATTAGTTAGTTCCTTGAAAAAATCTCTAACCACGTTTACAATCAGTGGACACAGAAGCATGAACAGAAAATGTCACATAAAGTATACGAAAATAGGAGAAACTCAGCTCTAAAGAGTGCATATCACTGAAATACAAAATAAGGTGTCCTCATGTATCCAGATTAGCATAGCCTAATAAGCTATCTACCTAATTATCTGATGAATTGGAAAGAAGGAACCGCAGCAATAAACCTAGATATACTCAAGCAGCTTTAATACAGAAATCCTCCAAGAATTACTTTTTCCACCAAACAACAAACGAATTGATAGAAACACGAATGCCTAAAAACAAATATTCGGAAACAAAACTCAAGCTTTTCACCCAAACCAACGTGTCGTACAGCAAATACCCAACCTGGCAAGAAATTCACAAAAACACCCAAGTCCACATGATATAAAAGGAACAACGACAGCTAATCGAGCATATAAGGGTTACCGAGTAATTACTTTTACGAACTGGAATGAGCTTAGGAGGCCGACTCCAAGAGGAGATGACGTGACGCTGAATAATGTGAAGTGCTGTCAAGGATGGATAACGAATGAAAACCCTAGATGTAAGAGTGTGATGGATATACACGCGTAAAATACACTCACACCCCTTGTTTTCTGTTAAATATTATCCGGACCACGTTATAAATATAGTAAGATGGGTTATATTACAAAATTTTTCATACAATTAATTGAACTCATAAGTTTTTTCATCATATTGTTATACTTGAAAAACACTTGTTTTGGAAATTATTATTATGATTAGTATTTCACGGAAAATTCTGCTCTTTCTCGTCACTTGCACAATGTCCAGGAAATAACATATAATCAAATATTCAGATATACTACACTACACAGATTACACCCACCATTGACTCGGCATCAATCAACCACCATAGGTGTAATTCGCCTCTTCACTGGCTTACTCTGTTTCGAAGGTACTGATGAGCTCGGAGAAGCTCCACTTTCGTCCTTATCTTCATCATTCTTGCTTTTGGGATTTTCAAGCTTCACATTAGCACTATTCACAGCTTCACTGCCATCTCCACCGTTCTTCGTAGATCCCTTAACTCGATTCTCATCTGCTTCATCGGTGGCTTGCTTTTCCTCCACTGAATCTGTGAGGAAATTGCTGAGAGTTGGCAAGTTTAAATCTAAAAGCAGCTTTGGAAATATACATATGAACGAACCTGGTAAAGAAATAGGCGATCCAAGTTCCCGACTTTCGAATTCAAGGAGTGTGCAGTAACCATCTTGAGAAGACAGCACTAAATGATTGCCAGAAGGCGACCTATATATGAAATTGTTTTCAAGTTATTAATTGGTAAGGTCGACATTAGAGAGACCTTTTTTCCCGAGCGTATAAAATTACTTACCATGTAATGTCTGTTATCGCTGCATAGTGAACGCCAGCTACGATTAGTATTGGTTGTATGCTCTCCGTGTCGTAGACGTACAACGAATTCAGAGTGGCCACTGCAAAGATAAGGCGATAAGGTAGCTTGAAATATGGAGCTGCATTGAGAAGAGACAAAATATAGTCAGAAAGAAAGAATGTAGAAGCCATGTCTTGTTAGAAATGAATGAAAAAGGAGAAAGGTTACATGTGTTAGATCCGCGCAGACTGAATGTTTTAGGGCAAAAGCGCACTGCCACAACGGGCTTGCTGGCACCAGGGAGCATAAGAGCAGGCCTGCTTAAAAACACAATCAGCATTTTAAACTTATACCAACTAATTTTAGTGAGGAAATACCGCTTTATACAAGTAATAGCCACAAGAAAATTGATGTCTTGCCTGGAAAGATCTTTCCTTGAGAAGACATAAGCAGTATGGACCGTCTCTGAAGCAGGTGCACTTTTGTGAGAACCTGAATATGAATACGATTACGAATCATCCAAAGCTTATGATGGACAAAGAACATATCATAAGAAAGGTTAAGGGTATCGTGGGCCATTAAATTTGTCTGTACCTGCAGGGACAAGCAAGAAAGAGCCATCTGGCGACCAAGCGAGTCTCCGAAAGAAAGATGGAAGTGTCTCGTCGAGAAAAAGATGGGTTCTATTGGACTGAAACATAAAATACAGTCAACTGTTAATGGGTGTATGTCTGTGCCTCTTTTGCTCAACACATATGAAATGACCAAATAAAAAATAATAATAAGTAGCGTCCTTGACAAAACCTTAGATTCATCACTCCTCTGAGATTCTGCCTTGGAGATGACATGCTGACAAGCAAAATTCATCTTCTCCACACCTTTTGATTTCAGTGGCTTGTCGACATAAATCCGGCAGGTTCTATCCGAACTGAGCGATGCGGCATATTTCCTCAATGGATCCCATGCAACGCCTTGAACATAATGAAGATGTGAATCGAAAATTTGGTGCACAGAACCTGAAACACGAATGAACTAATAAACGAAAGCTACTACAACAAGCAACTGTTTCAATCACGTTAAATCTCCACACCTTTCATGACATCCCATATGATGCATGAATTATCGACAGACCCTGATATGAGATAGGCGCCATCACTAGACCACTCCAGGTCTAAAACATCCTTGCGATGGAAACTGCACGAAACTCACATGAAAGAAAGAAGAAAACAAGATTGGTTATTTAAATCATCAAAACCATTTGCAGCAACACAGGCAATAGTGAAAATGTTATGCACGAAATATTTAAATGCCCAAAGTAAAGTTAAATAAAAATCTTACGATAATAACTTCAGAACTTTCCAAGTCTCACCAGCATCAGTTACATGCTGCTTCCATAAAATTAACTCACCACCTATGAGACAAACAGAAACCTAAGAACAGAGATTCTCTTAAATTAAGAAAAAGATGATCCGAAGAATAATAGCTTACCGTCAGCTCCAGAGGCTAGCTGGTCGCCTACAAAATTGAAAAGAACGCAATACAACTTATACCACAGAGACATGACAGCTCGATACCACTTCAACAACACTTACACACTCCCATAGAACAGACGTTCACTAAGAAAACAAAAAGCTTACCCGACGGAGAGAAGCGAAGAACATTTACTGCGGAGCTATGGTAGGAAAGACTGCTTTGATAAGTAACTCCAGGAGCAGATGTCTTCTGATCCATGCAAGAAACAACCGCCCAAAGCTGCATTTTTTACAGTAAGTTAACCAAAAATAGCACAAATAGCCCTCAACACTTAGACATTTTAACCCCACGAATTCTGCGACACACAAAAGCCTAAATCTAAGATATACGAGACAGAGAAAAAGGATCCTGTAAGACGCGGGCCGGTAGAGTCAAAATGGTAAAAAAATTCACCTTGATGTCGTAATCGGCGCCGCCCGTGGCGAGAACGCCGGAATTCGGATGAAAATCGCAGGTCAGTACGGGCTTCGTGTCGTGCCAATTTATCTGAACCGTTCCACCCTTCATTTTCCCCGCCCTTTTGTTCCTTACGAAAACTTCACTTCAGCTCTTCCGTGTTTCTTCAATCGCGCTGAGATTCACCTCTAGGGAAGCTCCTCCATTCTTAGATTTCCAGATACGATGTTGCAAATTAGGGTTTTGAGGTGAGAAAGACAAGCCAGCAAGTGTTTTTGGCGGGAAAGGGGAGGGAAGCTAGCAAACGAGGAGCGAAGGACGTGATAATAATACCTTTGTGAATAGAAAAAGAAAACAGAAAATAGTAAATAAAATCCAAATGGTCAACTCTAACGCGTATATACACTGCAAGGACTTTGTTGACCATTGACTAATCTGCAGCATCTATAAACTATAAGCAACTCTCTCTATCTCCATCTCTCTCTTTGGTGTTCTCTGACAAAGAAGAAAGATGAGTGGAGATATACAAAACGGCCGCCGCCACGCGCACAGCCCATGGTCAGTGATGAACACGCCGGCAGACCACTTCGCCGGCGGAAACGCAGCCGAGACGAGCTCACGGCCGTCTCCGAGGAAAGTGGAGCTTCAAGGTCCACGCCCCACCGCCCTCAAAGTCAACAAAGACTCTTATAAGATCCGTAAACCGCCGATCCATCCGCCGCAGAATCAAAAGGAGGGCGGCGAGGGTAGGGAGAAGCAAGGGAACAACCATCAAGAACACAAGCCCGTCATAATTTACGCGGTTTCCCCCAAGATTATACACACCACCGTCGGCGACTTCATGTCCGTCGTCCAGCGGCTCACCGGGCCCGACGCCGCGACGCCTTCGTACGCCGGAGGCGGAGGAGGAGGAGATGTTTCGCCGGCTGCCAGGCTGGCGTCTATAGAGAGGACGACGATCAACAGCCCGCCAGGTAACAGAAACCCCAACAACGATCAGCTCTCGCTGATGGCGAGCGGCGGCGGTGCCCTTCAATTCGACGGTGGTAATTGCGCGAATTCGGGTCTATTGGATGATATCCTCAGAGATTACAGCCGTATTCCCTCCTCCGACGCCGACGGAGCTGGTATCGGGACAAGGGGGATTCTCTCTCCCGCGCCGGGGAGTATGCCGCCGCCGATTTCGCCCGGGTTCTTCACGTCGGCGGCGATGGACCCGTTTTCGACCGGAAATGGAATCAATCCGTTCGGATTCAGCCCTTCCGCGGCGGGATTATGCTGGAGTCCGGCGATGGTGTCGCCGTCTCCGACGTCGGCTTCTTTTGATATTTTCAACCCATTCTTTGACTTTTAGGGCTCTTCCTTTTTGGCTGTGTTCTCCACCAGCCCAGCCAATATCCAAGGACAACGCAAAGGGATGAAAATGTAATTTTCAGCTTTTCTCCAACAATTTTTTTTTAAATTAAAATTAAATTGCATTTTTTTTCTGCATTTACATTACACTCACACATCTCCGTTCTCCGCCTACGATATCTATCATTTACACACTGAAGAAGCTCTCATCAGCTGGGAAACAAAGGATCCCTAACTTAACCTAAAAAAAATCCTAAAAGAAATCCTAAAACAAATCAAAACCATCGAAAATATCGGCCCGACCACGTAATAATTCCCGCGTTTTTCTTACAACCCAACGGGCAATCCGTAGTTACGAAACGTCCTAATCGTACCGTCGAAGTTCCCCGTCACAAAAACGAGGCCCCACGTCGACGGGCCCACGCCTCTAAGCAGTTGCCCCTCTTCCTCCTCCTCCTCCTCAGCACATGTAATAACATCGCATATAGGCAGTTTCTCTTCGGGCCACGTTAGGGCACCCGCCCGAGAAAACCCGTCCATCGAAAACCAACTGGCGAGCGAAAAGCGGGCCGAATCTCGGGCCTTCGACGAGCATTCCCGATAATTGCACGCTGACTTGGCAGCTTCCGAATGCGACCATGGAAGTGCGACCGTTACGCCTCCCTCGGGAAAAAAATGCTCGCAAGAGCGCACTGACTTTGGCTTTTTCGAAGGTTGGACTTTGATGGGCAAGTCGTCGTGGTTCCATAAATAGAGCCGAGAATCTTCCCCGAGGGATAAGATATGCTTTCCGCCCGGCACCAAAGAAGCTGAGATTTGACCGCCCGACTTAGCCATGCCTGACGTAACGTTTAAGCGTTTATTAGAAATCTCATTACGCAGATTGATCCTATTTTATCGCTTGAAATAAAACCGGGAACTGTTTTAGCGCACCTTTGTATTTGCGGACGACTTCGACGCCGTCGAGGATACGAATCTTGGAGTCGTCTGACGTAATCATCACTCTCTGAGAGTCGCTATCGACGAACTGCGCAAAAAAAAAGGAAAATAAGAACATAAGCTTACGAGGAAAGGGAAGCTTGTAAGAAATGTAAAGAAATTACTAGTATTAATTATTATTACCTGAATACTGGTGATTCTGTTGAGAGACGACTTGTTCTTCCGCTTAATGCTTATCTCGGCGTTTAGGATGATTCCTTCGCCGGACGATTCGAAGTAACGACAGTTTCCCGAGACAGAACCGACTATAAATCCCTGTAAATCCAAACAATGTGTTAGAATTTGTTACTAAGATTCGCGGGAATTTCTGTCAGACAAAAACAAAAATTACGGTTTTTTCGTACTTTTCCATTAGGCCTGTAGCACACTGATGTTACTATTTCTTTCACGTCGGCCCAATCCTCGACTCTTTCGTTTACAATTCCCCATATTCGAACTTTGCCGTCAATGGAGCCACTGATGAAGTAGTTCTCATCCATGGGATTGAACTGAACGCACGTTACTGTAATAATGGAAAAGCATGAATGAATACTTTTCTTTTTGGCATAAAAAAAAAAAACAAAACAAAGAGGCGATATGAAAAAAACGGTGGTTATCTTACCGTAATTGACATGGTGAAAGACGCCTAAGCATTCATCGGAGCCCACTTGCCATAACCGAACGGTGCTGTCCGTGGAGGAAGATAGCAGATGCTGCAATAAGAAACTTTTCTTGGTAAGAAGATGCGAAGAAAATATAACAGCATCGATGATTTAAGATTAAAATGGGAGGCTTACATTAGATCTCGACCATGAAAGATCAAGAACGTCGCTGGTATGACCATAAAACTTATGTAAGGGTTCTTCCTCGATGTGTAACGTCTTTTCTGGGATGACAACTGAGGCACGGCCTGACTTCTTCTTTCGAGGGGCGTACGAATTTCTGTTAAATCTGCATTTATCTTCTAACACGCCGACGCGCCATATACAAACTACGCCGTCTTCGCCTGCGCTGGCAAGGTACTCCCCGTCGGGACTAAACTTCATGGTCAGAATCAGACCATCGTGGGCTTTGATTCGTTGCCCAGAATATACAGCGGTGAGCTCCATGCACCTTTTACTGTTCTGTTCTACGCTCATCATTTTCTGGGACAGACTATTCGCTGGGCTTTTCTTCGGTTTTCTTCGAGCGAAATGCCTCAACCATTTGATTGTTGTTTTACTCCTCTTTTCTGCCCTTGGCCTGCTCTCTCTTACACAAGCTGCCCATGTTTGATTGCCAGAACCAAGGTTTTCGTCTATTTCCCCATCTACATCGTCCAACCAATCTACAACATCGGAGTAATTGACAGAACAATCAGCTTCACTATTCGATTCCCTTCTTTCGAATAGCAAATTATCGCAAGAACCACTCGAAGCTGATTGGTCGAAGTGTCCTAAATGGGCTTCGAAGGACTCGGACAGATCTGAGTGCTCGGCGAATCCCATTCTAGATGAGAATAGTTCTCTTCTTTCCTTAACACTTTGGGGCTCACTTAACCAAACTCCATGCAAGAAATCGATGGTTTCATCTCTGCCAATGTCTGAATCCGCCTTTGTCAAGTGATCTTGGGAATCGAAGAAAACCTCGTCTTCCTCGTAAGTACTCAACATATCTCAAAAATACACTTCGTTTCAAAATTTCAACATCAGAATTCCACCTTTATATACGAGCTGTTGCAACCCCACAATCACGGGCCAGGTTCTACTCTCTCTAACGAAAATAAACAAACAGATAAAGTGCAATGCTGCTCCTTCTAGAACTTAGACATACTTAGAGATGCGATGTCTACATACCAAGTACACTTCCACAGAATCCCAAGAAGATACTATATCTAGAAAACGTGTTATCCCAATACAAAGGGGGAAACGCTATATAATAATGCATAACCAGCAACAGTGTAGAAACAGGGGAAGCTCAGAGCCTGGTATGCATACCTTGAATTGCTTGCAAATCAAACTAAAAATCTCAAGGGAATCACCGGCCCTCCTTTGATTGAGGCTCCTTTTAATTAACTAACACCAATCAGTAGCTCGCAAATCACGCATACACAGTAAAATAATAAAATATGAACGCAGGTTCTTTGTATTCTGACTCTGGGCTGTGTTTTGGAGCTGAAGGAAAGGTTTAGGAAGCCAATCCTCTGTAAGTGCCAAAAATCCAATCTTTTGACGATCGTTTCAACAAATATATATAAAAAAGAAACAGCAATGCATTGAGATCTGTAAATTGGGAAGGTGGCATTTTGGGAATTTTTCGCAGCACACGAGCGGCGTAGTACAGCACAACATAATGACAGTTGGCGTACAAATACATAAAACACCCACAGTATGTGTATCTGTCTATGTACGTATATGCCTACTCATGAGTCATGGTGCGTATTTATTGCTCCCAACAACTAAATCCCAAGTCAATTTTCCCCACTTGAGAAACGAGCTACTATAAAAATTGAATCTTTGAGTTGAACCTATAAAATAAATCAAAGAAATAAAGTGAATCTGAAATCGAATCGAGAACGAAATATATATATATATATATATGTAAGGTGGCTTGGCTTTTTTGGCCTACTATGTCTATCGACAACCTAATAACTGTTCTTGCAATAACGACAAAAAAACAAATAAAAAAATTCAAAAATAAAATAAATTATCACAACCGGTTGGTAGACCAACTTGAACTTGACATAGTTGTGCAAAAATCTCAATGTCTAATATTATCAATAATGTCATTTGTCAAAATATGATTGGTTTGTATGATCTTTTGAGATTTTTTTGATATTTTCAGTTATCTCTTAATTTTTTTTGTTTTTTATTTTCACCAAAATCCATGGTTTTTTTTCTGTATAAAGAGACTGATATTGATAGATTTCGTGAGTGTATCATATTTCTTTAATTAAGAGCTTTTATTAATAATGAGCACGCATTTTCAATATTAATAAAATAAAATACAAATATATTAATTAAATTAATAAAATAATAAATATTATGGGTTGCGTTGGATTGTTGATAAAATATGAAAATTATTGAGGTTTGGTTAGGTGAAGGTTGTGTATGTTGAGGAGACATAAATTAATATTTTATTCTCATTAAGGGTGTTGATAATCATAGGCTAATGGTGTTTGGTTCTTGGGCAGCGACTAGCGACAAGCTGGATTTCATTTTGCATCGATTTAGCAATTGAAATAATTTTTTTTCAATTCAATTAGAGTAATAAAGATCGCATTTTTTTGTTTTCTTTCAAATGATTTGATATTTATGTCGAGTCTTGATTTGGATATGCACATTTTCCCTTACTTCCTAACTACCATCGTAGATCCTCAGCTATCTTATCTGATTGTCTCTTTCATTATTTTATTTCATGGCAACTTGACATCGATCCTTTTTGTATCTATTTCTTGCAAAAATGGTTGTCGAGGGGTAATTAATTATAGTTTATGAGATACCTCGTCTCAAAAAATCCACTCAAAAAGGTCGTAATTATTGTTACAAGATTAAGGAGGGGTTGGACAAAATCTCCAAACCATGTGATCATATGATATTATTTACATATATACGTAAATATACAAGAAATCTCCATTTTCAGGAACTCTTTTAAGGAATAAAGAACCTAAATTAATAATGATCTCTCGAAATGATGATATTATAGTAACGTGGCTCATGCTCGATCGCATTATATAGAATCATCGAAAATTAGAAAAGAATTATACGACAGCTCATTTTGCCTACCAAATCTATATGAAGTGTTCTATCGAGTTCATAAAAATGAGATTTGACTCAAATAGATAATTGCAAATGGGACCAAGATGAAGCATCACCACTCGCCCCCAATTAGAAATATCGAAAGTTCTTACGTAGCATTCTTCTAAATCACCAAATGGCTTGCAAATATACACATATATTAAAGCAAGTGCATGAATGATGATGGATAAGATTTTAAAATATTAGTATTTTCCATTCTAAGACGTGAATAAGGCAATACATGTATATCAACACATACACGCATAAGTTGCATCAATTTGTTTATCGAAAGCCCATGTCCCCTTGTTTGACACTAACTTCCAACTCGTTTTTTAAGCCCAACTGCCCAAGAGTGTAACAAATTATATGAATATTAAAATGGATAATCAATATTCAATACTCAACAGTATTATTTAATCGTCTCGAACTATAGAGAGGGGCCTCACTTTGACCCTTCTCCATCTAAGCTAGTTTTGAATTTTGATGATGTAATGAAATTAAATGACCATCAAGAAAAAAAATACCAGGCATAGTTTTATAGCATCGATCTTGACATATATTTTGGCATGTTCCACATTAACTATAGTACGGCGTTACCTTTGCCGAAACAACAGTACATTGACAAAAGGATGAGTTGTTCTCTATAAGCTCTAGTTCTACATCAAATGACAACATAAATAAATATTGGGAAAAAATATTAAACTATAACACATATAGTTTAATCTGTCTTATCATTAAAAATGTATCACAAACCTTAACGTGCGATAATCAAAGTTCACTGTTCACCTTTTATTCAACAAAATTTCCCCGATAATTCAATTTTATTTTGTAGTATGTAATTTTTATGAATAATAATTCGAAAAGGTTGAAACAGTGGGAAACAAGAAAGACGAAAAGAGAGACAAGTCTTACTGTTTTGAGGGTCCATAGCTACTATAAGCTATAAAAGCTGGGGCCAAACCACTACACCTAAAGATTATATATGACATAAACCCTAACCCAACAACTACATGTACATATTTACCTGATTATTAATATTATGATCAATTTTTTTTTTTTTTTATTTACAGGAGATTTCAAAATTATCATAAGCTGCCGTAGCTTCCTTCCACATATGATTTTGGGACGATCTCTATTTCTTTTTTTAATATCATCCTTTTGTAATCTTTTACTTTTCGATTACGTTTAACCATTCAACCTCTTGCACGTTCTCTTTGACTTTCTCCTGTCTAGTCCAATACAGTACCTGCCCATTAGGAGTAGTTCGATGTAGCAATATCAAGATTTGATTTGTTTTTTCTTTTTTACTTTTCCAACCGTCACTGATTCTTACCATAACTAAGACTTTACTCACCCTTTCTCTCTCTCTCTCTCTCTCTCTCTCTCTCTCTCTCTCTTTTCCTAGTTCATTCTTGAAAAACACACGAGACTGAAGTTTTGCTCAGTGATTCTTAACGTGAGAAAAGGCATCTCCTTCGAAGAGTTCAACTACTTATAAGTTATAACAGCTTGCCACTGTTCTTATTACAGTGTTTGGTCTTTCTCTTAGTTGCTTCATCTCTTCTCTGAGCTTCATCGATCTGTGGTGATTGATATGAGACGTGTTATTAGGTGCAGAAGAAGGGCAATAACAGTGGTTTTGATCGTCTTCATCATCGTGGTTCTTGATCGTCTTCATCAATGCAGTTGCTCGTCAAGAACCCTAAATCCATTCAAGCCAAGAACATCAAGCGATAGCTTCTCAGGCCATTTCACCAATTTCATGCCTAAGAGATGGATACCAACTTCAGCTCCTTCGAGAAAACACAATGATCTTGGACTGCAAAGCTTGAGACTGCCATGAGATTAATAAGAAAAATTAGGGTTTTACGTCTCTTAAGTGTATGTATGTATATATGAGTTCGAATTATTTTGTGTTTTGAGAAGATGATCGATGTGAATGATCTCATCCCATTGCTAACTTTTATTTTTCTGGGATTTATTTTGTGCTCTGGTGTCATGATCTGGTATTTTGTGAGTATAAATATATATTTTCGATTTAACATTGGATGAATGCTTACAATTTAGTTAGAAAAATATACATATACACATTATATGGTGATCAAGAAGGTCTACAAATTAATGCAAAATCACTACTTTTTTTTCAACACTTGATTTACCATGAGTTGCTAATTGGCAAGTTCTATGATTGCATTCTTTTAATAAATGATAATGATAGTTCTTCTAGATTATTAAATCGCCAATAATTTGCAAAGTAAAGTCGTATTTTTCGGCGTTTCGGTGATTTTAATTATACCTGATGATATAATTACAATCACGTATCCAATTATATCCCTCACAAAATTAGATACGTTAATTATGTTTAATCATGGTACACCGCACCGTTTATCATCACAATTATACGTTTTTGAAAAGCAACTTATTTATTACTCCTAAGAATCATCCTTCTTCTTTTCGTTAACATAGATTCTATATATTTTTAGTATCTCAACTCATATATATATTTTCAAAAGGAAATGATAAAACAAAGTACATTACATATTCAAAATTCAAAGAGAGACATTTCCATGGATCAATTATAGGTAATGGCCAAATTATTCAAATATATAGATATGCTAAAAACGTTAGAACGTACATAATCGGCTATGAAAACCTGAAATTATTACCATCCGAAAAACGAAAGGGAGCCTTGAAGTTGAAGTTGGGCCAATGTGGTAACACATGCGTAATGATGAATGTTTTTTTCTTCCTCAGTAAATTTCCAGCTTTTGTGTCATTCAATCATTGAACTTAAGAAATAAGAAGGATAATGTAATTAATTAACTTTGTAATTGTATCATGAATCTCCGATGTAATGACACATTTTCATTGAATCTGTCAACTTGATATTGGGCCTATGAAATTACGGCCTTTTGTCATGGGTTAATATGATTTGTTGTCTTCAGCTGCTACACTACAAGTATATTTCCATGTTTTTCATTTTACAAAACTTGATTTCAACGAAAAGAAGTGCTTTGTGCAATGACAGTTGTGTGAAATTAATATATATATATATATATATATATATATATATATATATTGAGAAGGGCATATAGTACCATGGACCATGGTCCAGCGCCTCCCACGTATTGTTGTTTATCATAGTTTTAGCGTACGGACAAGTACATCCCATTGCAAACCTAGGATGGCCTAACAATGATGAACCTATTGTTGGGTTTTTGAGCCCAAGATGGGCTTTGGGCCCAAGTGGGTAATTAACCCACTAATAAAAAGCTGAAACGAATTTAATTAAATCGAGAAGCCATCGGTCACCGAAACGAGAAATCGTTGAAAGATTATGAATCTACGTTTCGAGGGGAATCTAACGAATATTAATACGCTCAAAATCGATATCGCGTGAATGAGAAATTAATTATTTAAGTCGGCCCAATAATTTATAAAGTGGATTGATAGTGTATAAAGGGGTTGTCAAATGTCCCACATTGAAAAAACACCTCAACTTTTTCCACTATTGGTCCGTTTGGTGTCCTATATAAGCCCATATAACATAGTTAGTACTGGATAATTCAGCGTTTGGTTTTATAATTGCAACCCGATATTTATATTTTAGCCCGATATTAGAGTACAAGCCCGGTACAAATATACTAATTTATCAGTCCAAGATAACTTATGATGGGCTCATACTAAATAATTAATGGTGGACTTTTATATTGCCCGTATAACCAAACGGGCCATATATATAGACACCCCTTACTACTCATCAAACAAGTGGTGGGCTCAAGTGGTGGGCTTAAGAGGTGGGCTCAATGGCCCACGACGAGCCCGGCCCAAGCCCACGCGCGCGGCCCGCTAGCCCAAGCCCAAACCCGAAATTAAATTTATGCTCCGTTGATGTGGCAGTGATGATGACGTGGCACCGGCGTGACGTGGCACCGGCGATGATGTGTCGACTAGATAGAGCTCCACGTGGCGGTGGTGAGAGCTTCCTGTGACATGGCGAGATTGATGACGTGGCAATAACACGCGGGCATGAGAAGGCGACGTGGCGATGACACGTAAGCGTAAGAGGGCAATGTGGCACTGACTAGGCGAAGTGACGTGGCTGGACCAGTTGTGGTCCGGTGGGTCGCGTCGGTTCGGCTAGGGTCGAACCGCATGGGCTGAAAGGGTACCTATTCCAAAGGGGCTCGAAAGTTGTGCCTATTCGCGAAATGACCCCTGGTCAAAAGGTCAAAGGGTGCCAGAATAGCCCAACAGTTGCAGCTATTCGCAGATTGACCCAGCAACCTTTGAAAAGCTATAAATAGACCCCTGCATTCTAGAGCTAGTGCATACTAGTCCAAGTTAATAATAAAGCAAGAAATGCTCGAGTCTTTAGTAGATTCGCCCGATAATTTCGTTACGCTGTGCAACGTTTCGAAATTCCTGAAGTCGTTGTATCTTCGGGACGTATTGCGACAACCCGAGGCACTGGAATACGGGCAATAACGTCTTACGGAAAGTGTACTACGTACGTGCCTCGACTTCGACGTATAACCGAAACTCTGTCCGAGTTTTACGAGCGCCACCGACCAGACGCCCAACACAAGAACCAACACCTATCTATATTATATTCCTTAGATCGCAATTTGAGTTTAAAGCTTCTTCGAATAGGATTTATGCGGCCATCCGTATGGGTCAAGAAATGTAATTTCATTTTTATAAAAAAACAAAATGAGACCTATATTTCCCATTATCACCTTTATTTTAATTTTTGCAAATACAGTAAAACCTCTATAAATTAATACTCTATAAATTAATAAACTCTCTAAAGTAATAAAATCGTCTGGTTGCCAAATGGATCGTTGTTAAAAATCATCAAATTCGATAAGAATAATATAATAATCTTGAAAAATCCCTTTATAAATATTAGGTTCCATTAAAACTTTAAATTAATAAATCATAAATATTACGAATTTATGTTTATGATGATTTGCTAAACTATTACAATTACGATTCATGAGCTTTGCTATTAAGCAAATCTATATATATATATATATATATATATATATATATATTCATTCCTATATATTCTTCCTGCTTATTTGATTCAGTCCGCCAATTGGCATGGACTAAGAGATAGTTGAATTTAAAAAGTTTTATTTTAATTAATAAAATATTAATTTATTGATATATTAATATCTCTAAACTAAAACTTAATGGTATCAATTTTATTTAATTTAACTGGTTTTACTGTAGATGTTTTCAAGTGGTAGTGAGCGGACGTGGGACATACCACTTGAGATAGATAAATACACTATATATCTCAATTCTCATCCCATATGTTGATCAACCAACCAACCAACAGTAATAAAGATATGGATTTGTACGGACCAATACAAGTGATTGTATATGCTTCAGCAGTAAAGCTAAAGATATATTGATAAACTATATGGAATATCCATCCCACCATCACTAAATAAACCTTTTACCATGTATGTATTTATGTATGCCAAGAAAAAGAAAAATGAGCAAATCTTATATAACATGGCGAAATAATATTTACTTATGTAGTTATAAATATGGCACATGAGATAAATATCTAAATCGTGACTCGAAGATGAAATTAACTTGTGATTTCTGAAAATCATTATTACACAAATAGGAGGGTATGGTTGTAGTTATCGTTATATATACTTTCCCAGCTCGTGAAGATAACACAAGAAAATAAGAAAAGAAAATAAAGAAAAGAAAAATACTAATTCCTAAAATATTGTATCTGCTATCAGTCTTATTCCGTTTGTAGTCGATGTCGTTTTTATGCTAAACGAACGCCGAGTTTTTCGAAGTATCCTGGAAAATAGACGCTCGTTAAAACCTCAGCACATACGTGAGGGAGCGAATCTATTTTAAGGAAATTGTGTGCTACACAATCTTCGAATATTTTTTCTTCCCGGCCAACAATAACAAATGTTCTATTTTTCGGTTTCAAATTTTCGGCCATAAATTTTAATAGAATCGATATCATGCTTCAAAAGATAACGGATTGAATCGGAATCGATTGCGTGTGTGCGTAGTGTGTCTTTGTTAACGACGATGTAACGTGGTTCGGGTTTGAATATCCTACATCCACGGAATAAACCCTACTATACTCAAGAACGCACACACGATGTTTACAGTATTGACACTAAGGGTGCGTTTGGTCTGCGGAAATCGACGCGGAAAAGAAAAGAAAAGTGTGGTGGTACGCATCGAATTATTGTACATTACGGTTCACGTGTCGTACAACCACAACTTTTCTTTTCTTTTCCGCGTCGAAATCCACGAACCAAACGGAGCCTAAGAAAAGCTAAGTGAAGAAGACGAATTACAGTGGTTAAAAACTATATACAGTAACGAGGGAAAAACTACCATATAAAGAATGCAAGTCTGTTGCGGGTCACGGCCGTGACGCTCGACGTAGCTAGCCGTGACTCTTGGCAGTAACAATGCTATGCAAGTCTGTTGCGGGTCACGGCCGTGACGCTCGACGTAGCTAGCCGTGACTCTTGGCAGAAACAAAGCTATGCGAGTCTTCTGTGGGTCACGGCCGTGACGCTCGATGCGTGTAGCCGTGACACTTGACAGAAACGAGGCTATGCGAGTCTGCAGTGGGTCACGGCCGTGATGCTTGATGTAGCTGGCCGTGACACTTGACAGCAATGAGATTATCAGGTCTGCCGTGAATCACGGCCGTGATGATCGACGTGGCTGGCAGTGAAGACTAAAAACACCATCGAAACTTGACCTGTAGCTGCTGCAATAGAAAATAAACTGACATAGTGGCAAACGGAGAAGATCAGTGCTATATATATATCAACCATTATCAGGCTTGTATTTCAACAAAAGAAGTGCTTTTTGGAGCTTGACGATTGATAAAAGGAAAAAAAAAGATAAACTAAAATGAATTTGCGACATCCATAATGCAAAAAGATTATGCCAACGTGGCTAACTCGGACTGCCCATTATAAATAAATCCTAAAGTTAGTGAAGCTAAAAGCAACGAATAATATAATAGAGAGGAAGTTTCCTCCACTGTTCTTATTACAGTGTTTGATCTTTCTCTTAGTTGCTTCATCTCTTCTCTGAGCTTCATCGATCTGTGGTGATTGATATGAGACGTGTTATTAGTTGCAGAAGAAGGGCAATAACAGTGGTTTTGATCGTCTTCATCATCGTGGTTCTTGATCGTCTTCATCAATGCAGTTGCTCGTCAAGAACCCTAAATCCATTCAAGCCAAGAACATCAAGCGATAGCTTCTCAGGCCATTTCACCAATTTCATGCCTAAGAGATGGATACCAACTTCAGCTCCTTCGAGAAAACACAATGATCTTGGACTGCAAAGCTTGAGACTGCCATGAGATGAATAAGAAAAATTAGGGTTTTACGTCTCTTAAGTGTATGTATGTATATATGGGTTCGAATTATTTTGTGTTCTGAGAAGATGATCGATGTGAATGATCTCATCCCATTGCTAACTTTTATTTTTCTGGGATATATTTTGTGCTCTGGTGTCATGATCTGGTATTTTGTGAGTATAAATATATATTTTCGATTTAACATTGGATGAATGCTTACAATTTAGTTAGAAAAATATACATATACACATAATATGGTGATCAAGAAGGTCTACAAATTAATGCAAAATCACTACTTTTTTTTCAACACTTGATTTACCATGAGTTGCTAATTGGCAAGTTCTATGATTGCATTCTTTTAATAAATGATAATGATAGTTCTTCTAGATTATTAAATCGCCAATAATTTGCAAAGTAAAGTCGTATTTTTCGGCGTTTCGGTGATTTTAATTATACCTGATGATATAATTACAATCACGTATCCAATTATATCCCTCACAAAATTAGATACGTTAATTATGTTTAATCATGGTACACCGCACCGTTTATCATCACAATTATACGTTTTTGAAAAGCAACTTATTTATTACTCCTAAGAATCATCCTTCTTCTTTTCGTTAACATAGATTCTATATATTTTTAGTATCTCAACTCATATATATATTTTCAAAAGGAAATGATAAAACAAAGTACATTACATATTCAAAATTCAAAGAGAGACATTTCCATGGATCAATTATAGGTAATGGCCAAATTATTCAAATATATAGATATGCTAAAAACATTAGAACGTACATAATCGGCTATGAAAACCTGAAATTATTACCATCCGAAAAACGAAAGGGGAAAGTGAGAAAGATGGAGCCTTGAAGTTGGGCCAATAGAGCTCATATGGGCCATTTCTCACACATGCGTAATGATGATGTTTTCTCATCCTCAAGTAAATTTCCAGCTTTTGTTATTCAATCATTGAACTTAATAAATAAGAAAAGATTGTGTAATTAATTAACTTGTAAACTGTCTTTATCATGATACTATGACTACTGTATGATGACTGTAATGATACATTTTTATCGAATCGGTCAACGTGATATTGGGCCTATGAAAATTAGAGCCCAATTACGGCATTTTATCACGGGTTGATTTGATTGATTGTCTTCAGCTGTTAAAGTATTTTTCCATATGTTTCAATGTATAAATATAACATGATTTCAGTGAGTGCTTTGCGTAATGATAGTTGTGTGAAATTAATATACATATATATATATATATATTGAAAAGGCTATATAGTGCCATGGTCCAGCTCCTCCCACGCATTGTTGTTTATCGTAGGTTCGGCATACGGACAAGTACATTGCAAACCTAGGATGGCCTAACACAATGATGAACATATAAATTGTTTATCCTTAGATCGCAATTTGAGTTTGAAGCTTCTTCAAATAGGATTTATACGGCCATCCGTATGTGTGTGGGTCAAGAAATGTAATTTCGTTTTTATAAACATGAGACCCATATTTCCCATTACTACCATTATGACCTCCAATTATAATTTGTCTAAATACAATAAAACATCTGTTGGGGAAGATGACCCAAAACTCCGTGGATTATCGTCGTAGATCGATCGGGGACGAGTTCGAGCGAAGAGCGCGTCGAAACGAGGTCGCAGGCGCGGTTCACGGCCACTTGCTTCAGTGGTCACGGCCGTGAACCGAACGAGCTTGGGGCCTGATGGACTTGCTGCCCAGCTTCACGGCCGTGAAGCTGGCTGCCCCAAGCCGTGAAGGGGTACAGTGAGAACAGTCACGGCCGTGACGTGGTCTTCACTAGGCCGTGACGAATCCCTGCGAGACGAACTGAAGCGCGCGAAATCCATTCGAAGTTGTCACGGCCGTGAATAGCGATGAACTAGGCCGTGAATGAAGGCAGAGCTGAAGAATTAGAGTCCCGATGGCGTCACGGCCGTGAACAAGCGTGTACGAGGCCGTGACGCGTAGCAGTTTCTTGATAACTGCTGTAAACCGTTTCGATGACTGAGTAGGAACCTTCTAGGTCATTTCTCGTCTATAAATAGGAGAAATTAGCTCGATCTTTGTACTAGAGAAATAGAGAGAAAGTGAGGAACTTGTAATCTCTGAAAATCCTTAGGAATAAAATCGAAGTATTGATCCGTGGACGTAGACCAATTCTTGGGTCGAACCACGTTACATCGCTCTGTTTTTATCAGTTTTCTCTTCTCTGTTCTTGAGCGAAATTACCAATCAAGATCCAATCTTTCGATCAAATCTCCACACACCCACGAAAGATCTTCGAGTCACGAATCTTAGAGCGCAGATTTCTCAACAATTGGTGCGGTGAGCGTGGAACGACACGCGATTCTCAGATGGCGCAGAATAGGTTCGAAATGGAGAAGTTCACGGGGGAGAACGATTTTGGGCTATGGAAGCTCAAAATGAAGGCGATCTTGATTCAACAAGGCCTAGAGGAAGCCTTGAAGGAGGAGAAGGAGATGCTCCCCACGACCTTGACGGCGGATGCAAAGGCGAAGATCCGATCGAAGGCGCACAGCGCTATAATCTTGAGCCTATCCGATCAAGTCTTGAGGAAGGTTTCGAAGGAGACGAAACCTGACGAATCGTGGAAGAAACTTGAAGATCTTTACATGACGAAGACCCTAGCAAGGAGGCTATACCTAAAGCAAGCGCTCTATTCCTTCAAGATGGTGGAAGATCGATCGGTTGAAGCGCAACTCGATCAATTCCAGAAATTGACGCTTGACCTTGATAACATCGATGAGCCGATGAAAGATGAAGATAAAGCGCTTCTTTTGCTCTGCGCTTTACCTAAGAGTCACGAGCACTTCAAGGAGACGCTTCTCTACGGGCGAGACGCTCTGAAATTGGAAGACGTGCTCTCGGCGATCGCATCGAAGCAGCTCACCACCAAGGCAGAGGTTCGTGTGGATCCATCGGCAGAATTGCTACACGTTCGAGAGAAAGCTTCGAAATGGCAAGGCAAGAAGTCGAAGAAGGAAGGAAAGGGAGAAGTTAGAAGTCCCATAAGGTGCTACCACTGCCACGAAGAAGGCCACATTCGAAGGAATTGCCCAAACTTTACAAGGTACGCGTCTAAAACCCCTAATGCTTGTGAGGCTGATTGTGTTGAAGATGAAGGCTACGAATCGGCGGAAGTTCTCATGGCGTATGGGCAAGAAGATGCTAAGGAATGGGTCTTGGACTCGGGGTGTACGTTTCACATCACGAGCAACAAATCTTGGATTCAAGATTTCAAGAAGATCGAGGGAGACACGGTGGTCTTGGGCAATGACAGCGTTTGCAAGGTGTATGGGACGGGAAATGTGCGTTTGAAGCTTGATGGAGGAGGTATTCGAGTCCTTGAAGATGTGAGATATGTCCCGGCGTTGAAGAGAAACTTGATCTCGGTGGGCGTCTTGGATGATCAAGGCTACACAATCAAGATTGGGGCAAAGCACATGAGGGTGCTTGAAGGGTGGCGAGAGGTCATGCGAGGCTTCAAGAAGAACGGAATTTATGTGCTTGAAGGCCATGCTTTGAAGAGGCGGAGGCAGAGAGCTTCAAGGGCACGTAAAGGGCTTCACGGCGAGCTAAGGCGTGAAGGAAACCATTGTCTTGAGGTGGAGAACGACTCAAGAGAAGCTTGGGCAAATTCTGAGATTTTCCCAAGCGATAGCGAAGATAGCTTGAGGTGGAGAGGCTTCGAAAGCGAGGAAGGCGAGCCATCCACGGAAGCTCAGACCCACGGGCCGGCAAAGGGGTCTCTAAAGAAGCCGTTCGACAGCTGTAAGTGGCTCGAGGTGGAGCGCCACGAAGCTGGGATTTCCGGGAAATCGTTAAGCCAAACCGGGCGGATTTCGGTTGTGAAGAAGGTATGCTTTTGCTTAATCCTTCTTGTCTTATCACTTGCGTTGATAAGGTGTTCGAAGGCCCTGTGATGAGGGCAGGGCGGGCAAAGGTCGAGCTACGAAGGTTCAAGGTTCAAGGTGGAGTTGGGATCGTTGACTTGAGAAGTCGAAGAAGACAATCAATGGCCTTGATTGATGAAGAACCCTTGGAATTGAGGTGGAGTTCTTGGCTCAAGGTGGAGATTGTTGGGGAAGATGACCCAAAACTCCGTGGATTATCGTCGTAGATCGATCGGGGACGAGTTCGAGCGAAGAGCGCGTCGAAACGAGGTCGCAGGCGCGGTTCACGGCCACTTGCTTCAGTGGTCACGGCCGTGAACCGAACGAGCTTGGGGCCTGATGGACTTGCTGCCCAGCTTCACGGCCGTGAAGCTGGCTGCCCCAAGCCGTGAAGGGGTACAGTGAGAACAGTCACGGCCGTGACGTGGTCTTCACTAGGCCGTGACGAATCCCTGCGAGACGAACTGAAGCGCGCGAAATCCATTCGAAGTTGTCACGGCCGTGAATAGCGATGAACTAGGCCGTGAATGAAGGCAGAGCTGAAGAATTAGAGTCCCGATGGCGTCACGGCCGTGAACAAGCGTGTACGAGGCCGTGACGCGTAGCAGTTTCTTGATAACTGCTGTAAACCGTTTCGATGACTGAGTAGGAACCTTCTAGGTCATTTCTCGTCTATAAATAGGAGAAATTAGCTCGATCTTTGTACTAGAGAAATAGAGAGAAAGTGAGGAACTTGTAATCTCTGAAAATCCTTAGGAATAAAATCGAAGTATTGATCCGTGGACGTAGACCAATTCTTGGGTCGAACCACGTTACATCGCTCTGTTTTTATCAGTTTTCTCTTCTCTGTTCTTGAGCGAAATTACCAATCAAGATCCAATCTTTCGATCAAATCTCCACACACCCACGAAAGATCTTCGAGTCACGAATCTTAGAGCGCAGATTTCTCAACAACATCTATAAATTAATTCTCTTCTAAATTAATAAACTCTATAAAATAATAAAACCGGCCGGTTGCCAAATTGGTCTTTGTTAAAAATCATCAAATTCGATAAGATAATAAGATATTTATTTTGAAAAAACGCTTTATAAATATTAGGTTCCATTAAAACTTTACATTAATAATTCTACGAATATATTTTTATGATGATTCTCTAAAATATTACAATTATAAAATATTCATGAGCTTTGCTATTATCACCATGTCACATATCTAAAAGCATTACAACAAACAAAATGATCAATATTATTGTTAATTTATAGTATGTAGTATAATTGTATGTAATAATATATATGTATACATATATATATACACACATATACATTCCTGCTCTAATTTGATCCAGTCCGCAAATTTGGCATCGACTAAGAGATAGCTGGATTTAAAAGTTTTGTTTTTAAGTAATAAAATATTAATTTATCGATATATTAATATCTCTAAATTAATTAGATCTTAATTGTTCCAATTTTATCTAATTTAATGAGGTTTTAGTGTAGATGTTTTCGAGGGGTAGTGAGTGGACATACCACCTGTAGATAAATACACTATATATCTCAATTCTCATCCCATATGTTGATCAACCAACCAACCAACAGTAATAAAGATATGGATTTGTACGGACCAATACAAGTGATTGTATATGCTTGAGTAAAGCTAAAGATAGATTGAGAAACTATATGGAATATCCATCCACACCCTTAGATTGTGCTCTTTATGATAGATTGATCGATAAAAGTGCTCAAAAGCTTTCCTTATATCCCACCATCACTAAACCTTTCACCATGTATGTATTTATGTATGTCAAGAAAAGAATGAGCAAATCTTATATAACATGGCGAAATAATATGTACTTATGTAGTTATAAATATGGCACATGAGATATAAATATCAAAATCGTAACTCGAAGATGAAATTAACTTGTGATTTCTGAAAATCTTTATTACACAAATAGGAGGGTATGATTGGAGTTATCATTATATAACTTTCCCAGCTCGTGAAGATATTTATATTTCTTTTTTCTTCGATGATAATGCAAAACATATGAAATCACAAAGTGGGGTAGTGAAATCTCAGTTGATATAAATCTTGCCAAGTATAACGAAGCATGTGCATCTTTTATATATTTATATAAATATATATATATATATATATATATATATATATATATATCACGGAGGTGCTTTAGAAAAGAAAAAGGAAAAAGAAAAACGTCAAGATAAGAGCATTATTAATACTTATACCATTTATTTTTAAGTTCATTGTAGTGTAGTCCAGCCCACCAAAGGCAAGAACGTATCATGTTATAATGTTGACATGCACCAACACATAACACACATATCAAATTCAATACATGGTATAATTAGATAATAATGAAGCATGAGTGTAGCGTCCAATAGGAAATAAAGATATGCATAATCTCTCACTGATCCGCAGACATTAGCAAGTTGATTTACATACTTTCGATCATATATATATAGTGATTGTGATATAAATTCGGCGGCAACTTGTACGTACAGTTAGTTGCAGTGGGACAACATCGTACCCTTGCAACTAATCACCTGCATGGCTAATTTGCATAATATATAATAGTGAAACGATACGGATCTATTAAGTTTATGGAGAGCATATTACAATATATAACAAATGCTCTATTTTATGGTTTCAAATTTTCTGCCATAAATTTTAATAGAATCGATATCATGCTTCAAAAGAAGTGCTTTTTGGAGCTCGACGATTGAAAAAGACAAAAAAAAAAGATAAACTAAAATGAATTTGCGACATCCATAATGCAAAAAGATTATGCCAACGTGGCTAACTCGGACTGCCCCATAATAAATAAATAAAACCTAAAGTTAGTGAAGCTAAAAGCAACGAATAATATAATAGAGAGGAAGTTTCCTCCACATTTAAAATGAGTTGGTATAAGATTCAAGAAATCCTACATATCTTTTCAGAATCTTGTGACGAATTCTTTCATTCTTCAATTTGTTATTTTCCTTGAAATATTAGTTAGATGTCCCAGTTCAAGAGGCATGCACAATGATATCTTCTCGTAAAAGTCATGAATTCGATCTCACATTAAACTCACTGACTTTCATGGTCTGTTTTGAACGCGAGACAATATCCACTACACTACAGTAAAACCTCTATAAATTAATACTCGATAAATTAATAACTTCTCTAAAATAATAAAATCTTCCGGTCCCGATCGGGGCCTTTGTTAAAAATCGTCAAATTCGATAAGATAATAAGATAATAACTTTTTTGAAAATTCCTTTGTAAATATTAGGTCCCATTAAAACTCTAAATTAATAATTCATAAAAATTACAATTATAAATTATGGTAATTTGCTATAATAAGAATTTATTTGTTACTAGATTTTCTGGATTTCATCATTAACTTTTTTAATTTACAGTCAATAGTTTCGATGTCGAGTTCTCTAGCTGCAACAAAAAATTGTGATGGTTTGTTGTCGCCATTTTGTGTCGCTTAATATCCCCACCCTTCTGAAAGTTAGCTGAACGACACTCCAATGATATCCTGAGAGCATTTGATATTGTACCTTGACTAATTTCCAAATGATATTTTTAATTAATTTACATTTTTAAATCGTTTTGAGTACATGAATATAATTAATGAAACATATTTGATTTCATTTATCGTCAATACATTCTAAATTTATTGAATTTAAAGAGTCTCTCTTTTAATTAATAGAATATTAATTTATCGATATATTAATATCTCTCTAAATTAATAAAATTTCATAGTCCCAATGTTATTAATTTATAGAAGTTTTACTGTACTTGCCATGATAATTAGTCTTATTAAAAGTCAAACTTAGTCGGAAAATGAAAACAAAATTGTTAGGTGAGTTCAAATCGTAAAAGGACTATAGGAATTCTTGAATGATTTTGCAAAGACTTGGCTTGAATAGTGACAGTAACTATACGATATTTTTCAAAATATTAAATCTCAAGATTCTCCTATATAATACTAGTTGAAATTTGCAAGTAGTCGTCGTATGGGGCCCACTAAAAAACTTTATTTTCCGTCTATAAATTCACTTCATATTCAACGAAAGAGTGAAAAAAAAAGAGAGAATAAAAAGATCACGATATCTCCTCTCTCACTTCCATCCACCATGACAACTCAACAACTCACAGTCACACACACACTCACTTCAAGAAAACTACTCCTCCACGCCGCCGCCGCCGCCCCTCTGCTCACTTATCCGCCGTCAGCCTCTCCTCCGCCGTCGCTACAGCCGGCCAAGCCCAACGCCGGTTTCGACGCCAACGTCGTCATGGTCCTATCAGTCCTCCTCTGCGCCCTAATCTGTTCCCTAGGCCTAAACTCCATCATAAGGTGCGCCATGAGGTGCTCGGTCTTCGCCTCCGCCGACTCGAGCCACATGGGCGGCCCGCCTTCGGCGAGGCTGGCCAACACCGGCGTGAAGAAGAAGGCTTTAAAGGGTTTTCCGACGGTGACGTACGAGGCTGGTCTGAAGCTCCCAGGCTTGTACGGCGCAGAGTGTGCCATCTGTTTGTCAGAGTACGTCGAAGGGGAGAGAGTCAAGGTTTTGCCCAAGTGCAGCCATGGCTTCCACGTTCATTGCATAGACAAGTGGCTCAATTCGCACTCTTCTTGTCCGACGTGTAGGCACTGCCTCGTCGACACGTGTCGTAATAAGGCAGTCAAGCCATGTAATGATAATAATAGTCGACAAGTTGTCGTAAGGATCGAACCTTTGCAGCCCGAAAGCTTGGTAAGAAACTACGAAACTTGATCATCTTCTGAAAGATTCATCACTCTACGACATTTAGATAAGTTCTTTTTCTTTTCGATCTTTGTTATATCTCTTTTTTTCTTTCTCTTGGTATTTTAATTCTAAAGTAAGTTGTACATAACTTTTTTTAGCACAATATGAATTTACTTCTCATCTCAAACGAGTTTGGAATTTAGCTGCATAGGTGATAGTTATTTAGGCACACCATAAGTCGCATCAACTGTATTAGAATGAGAAAGATAACCTGTGAAAGTGGAGTATGAGAAGGAAAGCACTGCATTTACTTGCCAAATTTGATCAAGATTCACATCATACATAAAAGATGAATATTTTGAAAAAAAAATAGCTAAGAATTCCCTCAGAGAAGCATATTAGCATGGCTTTCTCAACCATTTCGACATAAAGCTCGATCTAAACATAATATAAACATCACTCGGAAAATTGACGTAGCTCTTCGCCACATACATTCTTCAGCATCATCGACTATCGAAGAATAAAAACCCCAACGATAAATAACATATCGATCTTCTCAAACATAGGTGTCAATCATTGATTTTCTCAACTCGCCGGCAAGAGCGCCGGGCTGAGCTTCTCTGAGCTTGAAAACATTCTCAACGACACTAACCTCGGTGGCTGTTGTGTCTGAACCGCAAAAGGCGGTCCAATCGTTAACTACCAAGCCAGCACCTATGACTTCGCTCCCACGGTTCACGGTGCCAGCCACCAAAGGGACTTGAAGGAGAGTCGATAGTTCGTCTAGATCCTCAATGGAGGTGTGTGGATGGACCTGCGTTGGTTGGGTTTACTTTATCCATTTAATACTAGGATCCAGCAAAAGCATAACAAGCGAAGATTTCTTGAAATTGTTTGTTAACGATATAAATGAATCTTATTACCAATCCACCTCTGTTGGAGAGTGTACAGAAACTTCCCACCAGTATGTTGCCGGCAATAGTTTGCCTGAATACTTCAACACCGAGGACATCGCCGATCATCTCCTCAGTTTCCTGTGGAAAAGAGATATCAAACCTCAGTTTCCTGTGGAAAAGAGATATCAAACTATAGCAGTGTACAGTGATATACTATATATGCAAGGTTGATATGTGCGAGGCGAAATATTCAGAAAGTCCAAAAAATCTTCTTGGCACAATGAGAAAGCAGCACTCATGATATATATTGTCTTGAATTTATGGGTAGACAGTCAGAGCAAATAACTCTTCAAATATATATTATGCAGCATTAAACCGTCAATCCGAAAATTACTAGATAAATGCTACCAAAGTACGTCTACCTTGTCAAGATCAGGATGCGTAAGAGCAACATGGTCATTGCATGCAATGCAGTTCCCTAGAGCGGACAAACGCTCGTCGACACGTTGAACAACAACTGAATCTGGTAGACTGTTCCTTAAGTGCCGCAGTTCTATAAAATCAAACGCAATGACGGTACAAATATGAAATCGACAAGAATTTTGAATATCACTCTTTAGGGAGAAGACGAGGTAATAAGTTCTCAAACTCGACATACTCTGGTGATCATAATGCATTCAAGCAAATGCAATCAACATCAGACTTACCTTGATCAGTGGTGGTGTGAGGCAATAGCAACCCGTTCTTATTTCCTGCCATACAAACAAAAGAAAATTAAACGTGATCATTTGGCTCCATTCAATTCAACAGACAGAACAATTGAAAGGAGCATAACAATACCATAACTTGAGACGACTCACCAGCACAGAGGCGACCAACGATTCTCGTGCCGCCAATTGACGTCTTAACCACAGGAATTACGTCACCTAGATCATCCTCAAAAGTGCTGGTCCAAAAAAGATAGCATTAGCCAATTAACGAATAGAAGAACACAAAACTATCCATAAGAACTAAGATTTTACGAAAGCAGAGGTATGAGCAATAAAACCTACCTGTAGAAGTTCTCGGAACCACCAGTCGCTACCAGACAATAGGCGTTGGTAAGCTTGGAAAAAACCCCAATATCGCAATTGTTCTCGTACTGCAATCCTGTTTCCCCATAAATACCAATTAATAAAAAACGAATACTACATGGTATGAAATAGAATCGAATGATCCGCCCGCACTTACTTGTCGCCATGGAGAGCTGAGATGATTATCGAACAAAGAACAGGGAAGAATGCTGCGAACGTAACGTAAGACAGAGATTGATTGCCAGTCAGCGTTCTTAATTTGAAGCCGCGATGGTTATATATTAGGGTTTCTTTTGGCGGTGGTGTTAAAAGGAACCTCCTTTGACTGAGATATTAAAGATATCTCCCATTTATATAATATAAAAAACACATGGTGTCTACTTGTACTTGCACAAGAGGGTTGAAAACTTGCAGCCCAAGCACGCGCGAAAATTTTATTTTAATAATTATTTGTGAGTTAAATTCAACAATAAGATAACGTTCTTGTCCTACCAAATATGATAGATAACATTTTACGTATAACCTATACAATACATAGATTTATTTGGTGTGAATATGCTGGGTTTGGCAATGAGTTGGAGCTAAAGCCCATCTTCAACGAAAACAATTAGAAATTCGAAACTTTCAATGGTAGCTCCAAAGTCATACACACTCTGTACACACAACACATAGCATAGAAGGAGACTTACACCAATACAACAATTACTCAAAATAAGTAAAGAAGCCCAAGGCTCGAATAACACAAATTGGCATTAAAGACACAGCTCATTACCATTACATCACCTCACCTCAGCAGCTATTTGAGGGTACTGTAACGGTTCGTGCCATGCTTAGCCCAATGGCTCTTGAGATCGAGGGGAGACGAAAAGTCGAACCCCTCCGAGCCAAGTCGGTTGATCAGCTTCCTAAAAGCCCCACCGCTCATTTTCCTTCCACCGACCCGAGAATAACGCTTGTTAGCCACCTGAGGAAGGGGATACATCGAAATAGTCGTCGTACAGCAAGCAGATTGCCAGCCACCGCTGCCCCACCTATAGCATGGCTGAGGCGAGCCAGTGCAAGAACAGACAGGGACGGGCATGGAAGACTCGTCGAAGTTAATCTGATTCAAGCCCATGTCGTCTTTCCAAGAAATCTCCTTTTCTAAGTCATCTTCGATGCCCAATAATTCCTGGGAATCAGACCGATTGGCATTGTTTACCTGCCTGCTGTTCAGCCCGTCGGCGATTCTTTTGTTCCCATGTGGAGATTTGGTGGAGGGTTTAGCACGCTTTCCTTCTTTCGACTGTCTCGCTTTTCTGGGCTTAAAGGTCTCAGAGGCCTCGGTGATACCGTACTCTGTGTTAAGGTCTCCCCTTGGACCATACGAAGCTTCAGATATGTGAATCTGATGCTGGTAATGGGTGTTTTTTGTCTCGATTTCGAGCTCGCTCACGAGGGAGTCGGGGAGGGTGATGTTGTCGTCGTCGTCAGAGTTGTCTCTAAGGCGTAGAGATGCGATCGCCTCGTCTCTTTCTTGAAGAGCAGCATTGCGTTCGGCGATGGCGGCGTCTCTTTGGAGCATGGCCATGTCTCTCTCGGCGAAGGCCCTCTTTCTCTCCTCCAATGCCATGTTCCTTTCTCTGATTGCTGCGTCTCTCTCGGCCGTGATGGCCATGAAGGTCTTTATTGTCAGATGATTGTGGTCCTTGAGCAGAGCATGTCAACACGTAAATATTCATCTTTCCACAAGTGCTTGCAACATTCAGTTAATGCATGTAATTTCGAAAGGAAAAGCAGGGGATATACAGAAGAAAATGGACTAATAGTAGGGGTTTTTTTACCATCACTGGTGATAGAAGTTAATCTAGAAATCCATGGCGATCCCTGCACAGGAGAAAGCAAATGCATCAGATAATGGAGCAGAAGATGAAAAGCACATTCAGCCATTGCAGTTAGAGCATCTTGCACATAAGAACACGATCCTAGCTAATGCAGCTTTTTTAGGATAGCTGAATCAACCCAAATTCGATCATCTGAGATACTTCCCAGCAATAAATTGGGAAACATTCGAAAATATGAATAGGAGTATGAGGCAATCGAAGAACACAGGTGGGTAAAAGCCTAAAACATATAATTGAATCGAAATTCAATAAGATCGGAAAAATGCAAGGTACATTCCAACAACAACGCCAAAGAAGAACATAGTTGAAACAAATCGACGAAGAAACCTACAAAAAAAGGGGAAAGCTTACCAAAGCGAAGAGTTCACAAACTATACAACGCGCGCCTCTCTTTCTCCCCTGAGTCGTCGGAGAGAAGAGAGCTCACCGTGCGTGCGATGACGAACTTTCAGCTGACGCCGAGTCCTTTTCCGCCAGATTGACGTTGCTACGACGAATTCATCACGTTGGATTCCAAAATGTGGTTCTTGAATGTTGAGAAGAAAGTGGTTGGAGATCCAAAAACGACAGCGTCTTGTTAGCTCCTTTCAGCTCGTCTTTTGGCTTTGGGTTGACTGTTGACCCTCGACTCCTTTTCATGGTCAAAGATAGTAATATGAGTTGTTTTACGATTAAATAAATTAATTAATAAAATAAAATCACTGCTGAAGAAAGTGAAAACACATTAATCTAACTCAAGTTTGTCAATGGAGCAGATATTTCCCAATTGGAGAAGGAATTAAGAAGATTTCAGTTTCACCGATCGCATCTATGTGAGTGACTGTCCATGGGCGCTTCAGAGTCTTCTCTCATCAGCTCCCGCGTAAGCCCTAAGATTCGTAATGAAATCAAAGATGATTAGCTCAATATCGTTGTTAATGTTATCTTTGCTGATTTTCGTTCGATTGCTTCATGTTCGTCGTTTTGTGTCTATGTGTGTGTGTTTTCCGGTTCGAATAGAGTGCGGACGAAGGAATCACAACGGTGTCGGAGCGGGCGCAGATCGTGGATCCAATTTTAGAGAAGATACAGTCTCTCAAGATCGTGAGCTTCTTCCTCTTCTTCTAATCTGCAAATGTGATCGATTTACGTTTGTGCTGCTCTGCTATGGTTGTAATGTTGATTTCTATCTGATGATAGACGCAACCGATACTTACATCAGCCCCAGCAGAGAGTAGCTTGACGGATATTCTTGTACGGAAGCCCTTTTCTTCCTCTTCAGAAACTGGTATTGCCAACTTGAGTCAATTGATTGATTTCATTACTGTTTGGTTCGTTTCGTCGATAGTTTGTGCAATAAGATAAGCCTTTCTCCCCTTTTGCTGTGGCTGATTTGCTATCTTTGTGATGTTTGGATTAAGGAACCGTGAACCCTAATGTGCTGCTCGAGCTTTTCTCGATGTACCGTGACTGGCAAGAGCAGAAATCGCAGACGATAATCAAAAGACAGGTCTGCTTCGTCGAAAAATTATGGTTGTCATTTTGAATAAATGTCAATGAGGAAAACTTAAAAAGTTATGAAAGTTCTATCAGATTCCTTGTTCTTTCTGCTAAAATGTAATCGTTTCCTTGTAATGGGATTGGATTGTCTTTTTTCAGGGGGATATCGAAAACAAAATAGAAGTTGTCGATGCTTTGGCCGTGAAGCTCCTCCAGCGTTACAATTACTCCGTTTCGGCGATGAAGACAACTGCTAATCATCTATCCGAAGGTAAAATTGTTAGTTTAATCTTGGACTGGCAGTGCTTTTCTACTAAGATTACGATCGTTTGATCATCATTTTACAGTCCATGACTTGCAAGTTGAACTTGGAGAACTTAAAGGAAGATTGACAGAGGTGATTAGCAACTGTGATGCATTGTGCAAAAGAATTATCGCCGAAGGGCCCGAGTCGTTAAAATCGTCCGTGGAGCCATTTGCAGCTAGTTGTTCCAGTCGTGATAGTTCTAACATCTCCGAGCCCACATTATTACCACCTACAGCTCAAGAAGAAGAAGAAGAAGGCCCGAAGAACGACAACGAATCCATGCCTTTACCTTCGACAGATGACGATCAAACACCACGAAATGAAACTTTATAGTTTTCGCCGTTGTTTGCGTATTCGTTTTTACTTTGGATATGAAAGGACGAGGCGGTCGAAAAGCAACTGGGGATTTCCATCTTACCAACACAAATCATTACATCATTCAATAAAAGACTCACAGGCGAAACATTCGAAAGAAAACAGACGTAAAAGATCCTCCAATCCAACGATGCAAGAACTTATTTTTCTTTCGATCAGAACTATAATTCTTGTCACTACTATATCCCTAATCGATCTTCATATGCGAAGAGAGCCAAAAGCAATAACAATCGACGAAAAAAGGAAGTAAGAAACCATACTTTAAAAGAGCATCCACATGGTTCTCTCAAGGCTGCTGTTGAGCATCCATGTAGCCAGCATCGACAAGCACCTTCTCTCTCTTAGCCAATTCGACGTCCTCGTCAATCATCATCCTCACCAACTCCTCGAACCCCACCTTAGGCTTCCAATTCAAGACCCTCCTCGCCTTGTTCGAGTCTCCCTTCAGATTATCGACCTCCGCGGGCCTAAAATACCTCTTATCTATAACCACATGGTCCTGCCATTTCAACCCCACGTAACCAAAGGCGACGTTCAAGAACTCCTCCACTGTGTGTGATTCCTCAGTAGCAACCACATAGTCGTCGGGCTTTTCTTGTTGGAGCATCAGCCACATTGCCTCAACGTAGTCCCCTGCAAATCCCCAATCCCTCGACGCCTGAAGATTGCCCAAGAACAGCTTGGACTGAAGGCCCATCTTAATTCGACCCACGGCCCTTGTGATTTTTCGGGTCACAAAGTTCTCTCCCCTTCGGGGGGATTCGTGGTTGAAGAGTATGCCGTTACAGGCGAAGATCCCATAAGCTTCACGGTAGTTCACGGTGTACCAGTGAGCTGCACATTTGGACACGGCGTATGGGGATCGTGGGTGGAAAGGGGATGTCTCAGATTGGGGCGGCGGCGTTGCTCCAAACATCTCAGATGAGCCCGCTTGGTAGTATCTGCAGGAAACATTGCATAAATCACCGATAATTCTATCCCTTAGTAAGTTCACATGTTTTTGGGGCAAGAATCTTAGATCCATCAAAATTGTGTAACTAGAGTTAGTAGATTAAATATCTACACGTTCCATTAACAGCTATTGCAAGAAATTCAGATTCTCATGATTTGGAGTAATATGAAATCCAAATCCAAAACCCTATCAAGAATTTCATTGTCGATTTGGTCGTGTTTGAATTCTGATCTACTACCATGGATCAGAAGCATAAACAGCATATTAGATCTGTACTATATTGCTTACTATAGCCTACTACGCACATTCAATACCTAGCTTGTCATATCAAATCACATATCAAAATAGCCATGGATTAGAATATAATCAGTTACACACACTGGATATTCAGAGTAAAGATCGCATGATCAATTTCCATCATAAATCTACAAAAATTTGTTACCTGACATGCTGTCGTCCAGTGGCGGTGATGTGCGACCGCAGAGCCTCGAGGAGCCTCAGCGCCCCCGTGGCCACCACATCGGCGGTGTAGTCCGGGATCTCGAAGGACACAGCCACGTGGCTCTGGGCGGCCAAGTTGTACACCTCGTCCGGCGAGATCGTGTCCATCCACCGCCTCAGAGACGAGGCGTCGGACATGTCCGCGTAATGGAGCTTCATCCGCGCTTTGTGCGCGTTGTGAGGGTCGATGTAGATGTGGTTGATCCGCTGCGTGTTGAAGTTGGAGGATCGCCGTATGAGGCCGTGGACTTCGTACCCCTTGTTCAGTAGGAACTCGGTGAGGTACGAACCGTCCTGGCCGGTGATTCCGGTGATGAGAGCGGTCTTGTTCGGCGGCGGATGAAGCGCCGGCGGGATCGATCCACTTTGGCCGTTGGATTGGGCTGATCCGTCGCCGGATCGGACGGCGGCGGTTGAATCTCCCGCATTCTCGGTGGCCGTGGCGGACATTGTCGGCTAGCTGGATTTTTTTAGGAGGAGCTTGAAACTGTGTCGTGTTGAGTGGGATTTGCTCACTCTGTCGAAGTAATTAGAGACAAAAGTCGCAGCAAAATAATAATAAATAATAATAATTACATGAGGTGGGTCGGGTCGGGTCGGAATGCGACATAATCAAATAGGAGTATCATTCATTCTGGACTCATATTTATATGGGTAGATCGACCGACCCGTTTTTGATTTGTTAGTAGGCAAGGCCCTATCAAATTTAAATCATCATAGAAAAGTCCAATTAATGTAATATAATGTTCAATAAACAGAGTTATGACAAAGAATAACCCAAGAATGGCTAGTTTTGATCTACTGCCCTTCATCAGATGGGATCCAATCAACAGTAATAGAGGATGATGAAGTTTATCTCTAAATATCCCTCAGAATAGGCCAGCCTTTTCTGATTATGTCGTTGATCTTAGCATCAATGTGGCTCTGAATCTTAGGCGGACAAAGCTCAGCAGCATAGCCATTGAGTCTTGACGCCAACGTAGATCTCTCGAGCTCTTCTTCTGGCAAATTTCCGATCAGTTGGAGAAGAAATGGGTTCCGTTTCAGTTCAAATTTCTACAAAAGGGATCGTCAAAGTAGATCGGAAGCATTTGATGTTATTAAACCCCAGTTAAACATCATCAAGGTATAAGCTAAGAATGTATTAACATTCGATGAGCAATCCTCCTTTGTTGTAGTAGTATTTTATGCAAGAAATCTGCTGGGGCAAGAATAATTACACACCTGATGCTCGGGCTCTGCGGGATAAAATGTTTCTAGCTGTTGGATTTGAGTGGTAACGATGCTGTCTGTTGACCTCGTTTGCTCCCTTTCTTTACTGATAGCAGCCAATCTTGATTCTTCGGTACCATTCGTGAAGATTATGGATCTGTTAGGGGAAAAGCGACGTACCATATCAGAAGTCATTCGCGTTCTTTTTCGATATATTTTCAGGGTTTTTGGTTCGCGAAAGATGTTTACCTGTATTGGTTGCCAACATCAGGACCTTGCCCAAAGACTTGCCTAGAATCGTGACTTGTCCAAAAGACGTCGAGTAGTTGTCTGAAGCTAATCACCCTTGGGTCGTATTCGATCTACGAGCAGTGCAAAACATATCAGAAATTCACATCGACGCCGTGGAAGACAGACTCTATGATGAATACAATCGAACAAATTGCGTAGTTGAAGTTATAAAGCGTAGGCATTACAATAGAAGGTACTGTGTAGTTGGAAGTCATCATCCGTTTGTCACCACTTAAAATCATATTTGCAAGACAAAGTTTCAGAATCAGAAGTAGCATACACATTGAAAAGATCAAATTCCATAAGCAAGTCCTTTCACATCTGCGTCTGTGATGATTCTTATCAGAAACTCTTAATCTACAGTCAGCGGCAGAAGATCTCTCAACCCTATCGATTCACAATCTAGTTCAACATGAAAATTCGAAAGGTAAAGGAGCATTCATTACAATCGATTTATCGACCAACCTGTACGGATTCAGCATGATCCCCAAGGGTTCTGTACTCTGGATTAGGCCTGGATCCACCTGCGTAGCCCGCAGTGGTTCGTACGACGCCGTTCAAGCAGCCGAACGCCGCCTCGCTTCTCCAAAAGCTGCCCAAGGCAAACACGGCGGTCCTCATCGGCGGGTCGGATCCTCCGTTCGGGTTGACCCGGACCTCCCGATCCGGAAATCTGATGCCCGATACTGAGATCGATGACAGGGAAATTACCGCCAGCAGTACGACGGAAGCAGCCGCGTTCATCCTTTCTTATTGCATTTAATCTCCGACGAGTTAAACGGAATGAAGACGCAGATTTCGTGAGAAAATTGTGCCTATATCCTCTGCATTATATAATTTTCATGTCGGCTCACAAACTTCGCAATTATATGATTTTGGTACTTACATTTTAAAAGACGCTTTTCGTTTGTTATGATGTTATTAACAACCACCCGCCATTTCTTTAAGATGTTCCTATTTTGACCCATTTATTTTGACATTTAGGCAAGAAAGAGGCGATCAAAATCACACCGTCGACATCTGCCGTTGCAATTCATCGGGAAGACTGAGGCTTGCGTTTTGATTTTGGTCTTCCCAAAGTGTCCGAGAACTGCATAAAGGTAAACTTGAATTTGGTAACTGCTGATCTGACGAGTGTTGGGGACAAGATTGTGAGATCGTTGTCCCGATAAAAATGTGGATGGATCTGATAGATGTCGATGGCTGTTGTGTTTTTAGGGTTCATTTGGTAATGGGTTCATTTGATGTTTGTGAATTTGATGCGTTGGGTTACTCCTAATTCTTGAATCATCAGTTGTGTTCGTCAATGTAAAGAACTCGTACTTCGCTTTACATGAACTCGTTAGTCTTTACTTGAGCGAAATAGCTTATCAAAGCTCGAAAATAGTTTACGAAGAACGCTGTTAGGTCGATTCAGTGCGTGTTCTGTTGAATTCCGTTTCTGTTGATGTAAATCTCAGTTGCATAGCTTCTTGGATTATACATTTTTATTGTCAATTTATTCTCTCGCATTAGTGTTCTTATGCACCTCTGATCTTCATAAATATGCACTAGTGATCAGACAAAGGCAATGGCAGAAATGGAAGAAGTTGATGTGCCAACTTCTGAGTCCACATTACATCTAGTGGACGCCTTGCAAGAGAAGCTTGATGAGGTGAAAGACACCGTACGAGAATCAGATACAAGGATAGAACTCAGTGCTCTATGGCGTAGAGTCAAATCTTCTGCATCAGCCTTGACATACTTGAAATCCAAAGCTAGAATCATGGCTGTTCCTCATTTGGCCCACGCATATTGTGGAATTAGCCAATTAGATGGTGTAGGCCTTGTGGATAAAGAAGGTATACCCTTACCACGCTGGTCAAGCCATGTAGATATTCCATCTTTCGACAGCAAAGATGATGATGAAACATGGATGGCACTCGCCAACCGTGAAGGTCATATCGACGAACAAGACATCGTTTACACTAGCGAACTACTCAACAGCGTACACATGGTTGCTGACGTAATGGAAAGCCTTGTAAAGAGGGCTGTAGTGGCAGAGTCTGAAGCAGCTGCCGAGAAAGAAAGAGCAACGATGGGACAAGAAGAGAATAGGAAGAAAGTTGTTCAGATCGAAAGTATGTCTGCAAAGTTAGAGGAAATGGAACAGTTTGCATTGGGCACGAACAACGTTCTGAATGAGATGAGGCAAAGAGTCGATGGGCTTGTGGAAGAAACATCCCGACAGAGACAGAAAGCAGCAGAGAATGAGATGGAGCTTTCCCGCGTCAAGCAAGACTTTGAGAACCTCAAGTCTTACGTTAGCACTCTGATCAGTGTAAGGGAGACGCTTGTTTCCTCTGAGAAGCAGTTTCATACGATTGAGAAGCATTTTGAACGGTCAGTTTCTTTCGTTGGCTTTTAATATATATTCAATTGGTTATACATGGATGCATATATATGTATATTCGTGATCTAGGCTCGTAGAGAAGACTTCGCAGCTGGAAAATGAGAAAATGCAGAAGGAAGCTGAAGTGCAGAAACTGATGGACGAGAATGTTCGTCTGAGCTCTCAGCTCGACGACAAAGAGGCACAATTGGTCGCCATGAGTGAGCAGTGTAAAGTAATGGCATTGAGTGCTTCCGACAATTAGTGTCTTCGCTTGCAGTTTATCGATCATTACTTACCTCTCTTGACCATTATCCTCATGATTTAGAGCTGTGATCAAGTGTATTTGGACCATAATTCCCAGTTCGTTCTCTTAATCTTTTTGGCTTGTTATTCTTGTCTTATATTATACCTTTAGTTACTGTTTAATCCATTGAATGATAATCTTAGCTTATGCCTTGAGAAGACCATTACTTGCCGCATCCATATAATCTCATAGTTGTGTATATTTAGAAATTTAGATAGTAAATAAATAAATGATTTCTGCAGTGGTCCCTTATGAGGAAGAACATTCAACAAGAAATGCAAGGAAAAGGGCAACCTTTGAACGAAGTATGATTCAACCCATGTTGTAATATTAGGAAATAACCAGAACCCATAACGTTTTTATGTCCAAATATTGAAAATTGTGGTCCAAGCGATGGTCTCTATCTCTAGGGAGTTCCCAAACCAATATGGCAATATTAGTCTCTTTCAAATATCCAAATACATTATTTTGATATATATATATATTTATACACACATCAAGGCCAGATATCATTGATGGGGGTAGCTCAGAGTTTCCTCATATAGTTTGCATGTTACTTTCTTGAAAATAAATTGCCCTAAAGCAAGCACTTAAACTAGATACAGAGAGAGATGTATTTAAATTCAAGGATAATGAGGAAGAAAATAAGATGATTATTATTACACTCGAGAAAAGAACTGATGAGCCATTTCTTTGAGATGGACTAGACGGTGTAGGGTGGTGCAAATTTGTAGGTAGGCGGAGCTATCTATCATGTGATGTCATTTAGATTTCATATTATATTATATCTTACTGCCAAATCATAGAAAAAACCAGCCTTTGCTGCTGCGTGATGGATGCATAATTAGACTCGTGTGAAGGAATGACAACTTATGATATAACGAGAGAGAGAGAGAGGATAAAGAATACAATGGAAAGTTTAGATGTACATGCATGAAAGATAGATGGTGTTGTCAAAATCAAAGAATTACAGGTAAAATCTCAATCTCAGAAATACAGTCTTTCACTGGTGATCAGAAATTTGGGCAAAGAAATTACATAAATTGAGGTGGGATTTACTTCAGGAGACTGAATTATGCATATAATACACAAAAAAGGTTTAATCTTTTTTTTTATGTAGGATGTATATGAACGGCCATCATTACATGTTCAAATTTGTACATGTAACACAGCAGTAGATTAAATGAAAAGATGCATTTATTCTAGGACCGCGTGCCACAATTCTTGCAGATATATCCTTCCTATGCATACGGAAATCACGTCATCAACCCATATATATTCACCATGGCAATAAATATTTAGTCACATGTTAATCATAGCTAACCCTCTGCAATAAAATCTTGAGTTCATTGACTGTACTTTAAGGAAATCAGAGACTTCAAGAATCCAATAATGGGGATTTAACGAGTTGATTAGTGTATGATGACTAAACCCCAGTTTAGTAATTTGTAATAAAATCTTGATAGCAAAGCTAAAGCTAGAACCTTTATGCAAGTACACACGTTAAAACATCTGTTTCTGTGTCTTATGTATACATCTATATCCTAAAGCTAGAACCTTTATGCAAGTACAAAGCATATACCTAACTCAAAAGCTAAGAAGCTATCTTGGGTCGGTATCATTAACATAAGAACTAACATGTAGTGTGTATCTGATCAGTGTGTGATCATCTCCACGCATTAAAAGGTGAACCCTAGTTCATCTCAAACTCTAACTTGTTTGTACACATTCATTCACTCCCTCTAGCGCCTCTCTCTCTCCATGGTTGTGTGTGTATAGTGTATCTATCTATGCATTGTAGCATCATATCGGATCACATTGAGAGAGAGAGAGAGAGAGAGAGAGAGAGAGAGGTGATGATGGAGTATATGCCCAATAATGAGAGGAAGATCTTTGTGATGTGGATGCATGGCTTTTGATCAAAGCAATTTGTTTTGTCTGAATATATGATCTCGTTTTTTCTAGTCCCTCTTTTGTCCCTTCACTTTTCCTTTTGCCTTTGGTCTGTCAACTTCAGTCCTTCTCTCTCAGATATCTCTCTGATATCCTCTCTCTTTCACTCCCATGTGCCCTCTCTCTCTCTCTCTCTCTCTCACTATTTATTAGTCACACTTGGCCGCATTAGTTTCTCAACATCCCACAACTTCCCTTAATTCACGATTCCTCATTACACACTTTGACATAACAATATCTTGCTTTTTATTAAGCTTTTCGGCAATGGAATCTCAGCAGCAGGAACAAGGAGGAAATGAAGAAGGTGGGAAGAACAGCGCTGGTAACAATTTCATGTGCAGGCAAAGCAGTACGAGGTGGACGCCGACGACCGATCAGATAAGAATTCTAAAGGATCTTTACTACAACAACGGCGTTAGGTCTCCCACCGCCGAGCAGATTCAGAGGATCTCAGCCAAGTTAAGGCAGTACGGTAAGATCGAAGGCAAGAACGTCTTCTACTGGTTTCAGAATCACAAGGCTAGGGAGAGGCAGAAGAAGAGATTCACCACTCCATCCGATCACCACCACCACGTGGCGGCGGCGCCGCCTCCTCCCTTTCACGGCGGCACCCTCAGGCCCAGCGCCGGAGTTTGGAAGAACGATAACAATGATGTCTATGCCAGCAGCAAGTTTCCCAACGTTATCGGCCCAGCTGGTGATTCTTTAATTATATCGGTTTTATTACATTATTCTTTTTTCTATTACAGCGAAGAATGTTTGACGTGCCTAATAAAATAGGTGGATTTCCTTCTTCATCAGCATGTCCTTCGCCAGGTTTTGTCCCCATGGGAAACTGCTATGGATCATCTGTGGCCATGGAGAAAAGCTTTCGCGTGAGTTTTACTTACTCAATCTTCTAATACACAGCACAGCATAGTACTCTTATAATGTCACTTGTTGGTAATATTCTGACAAAACTCTTCTTCTTCTAAAGGAATGTTCCATAACACAAGGCGGCGGGGCTAATTACAGTTCAAGTGGATCAATGGGGCCCACGTTTGCTTGGATTGGAACAATGGATAATCATCATCTTCCCTATAACTCTTCACCAGCCTATCCTTTTCTTGAAAAGGCTCGAACATACGCCAATGGCCATCAAACCCTAGATTCGATCGACGACGAAGAAGAAGATCAAGAAATGGAAACCCTCCCTCTCTTCCCAATGCATGGCGGCGGAGACAGCAATAATAATAATAATGGCAAGAATGATCGAGCTTATGGAGGTTATTTCAACGCATTTCCCGGCGAATATGCAGTTTCTTCGGGGGCTAGGGCTTCCCTTGAGCTCACACTCAACACCTATGCTTCTAGATACCCTAATTCTCCTTAAATCTTACTCTTTTTAGACAAAGATTATCCTTAACCTTGTTAGTTGGTGGTTTCTTACGTTATCCCTTAATGTATTTATGGACTTGTTCACTACGTAGCCTGTGCTAGTTATGGAATGATATATGCCCATGTTAGCTTCGTGTTTAATGATTGTGTTTAAGTGTGTGTGCTAGAAGTTGGAAGTTTCGTGCTGATTCGGGCTCTTTACGAAGAATATCTTTTTTCTTACGTAATGGTCAAAGATAAAAAAAAAAAAATATCCTTTTTTTTAGTTGTTGGTTTGAATTGATTAATATTGGTCGAATATGGGAAGTTTAGGTTGGTAAAGATATTATTTAATGCTGAGGAGTGGGCTTCTTGAAATGGAAAAGGAAGTAGTTGTAGTTGCCATTTGTGGGGTGTCTGTTAATTAACCCAATCTCAGTGGCTTTTACCAAGATTTAGAAGCTATGCCTTTAATTCTTCTCAATGTAATAATTAATATTGGAAGTATCTTTCAGATGGGAACTCGTTCGTTTTCTGTCATCTCAAGGAGCAAAATCAGACCTTGAGATATACAGATATTACATGTATATCGCACAATGTTACTATAGTAACCATTCTCTTGTTGAAATCGATTTGAATTTTGTATCTGAAGACCATGTGAAACTCAGATTTTCAAGAACTAATATCCCTCTCTAGTTGATGTGTAGTATAGTGGCATACAGTTAAAACCATATAAATTAGGGTCTCACAAGTAGATCAAGGCCTTTAGATTTTGCATGATCGAAAGGCAAAAAGTGGTCGTAACTGATGATTTTTTTCCGAGACAAGAATGATGAATGGTGTTGAAAATTAGGCTTCTGTGAGAAAATAAAGTAGACTTGAAAAGTGAAGTGATGAGAAAAAAAAAGTTGATGACTGACTGTCCACAACGCAGCCGTTATTCTGAAGGAATGATACACACGCTCATTCCACACATTCCACCTATGATAAAATAAATAGATACGAAGTTTGTATAAAAATTTAAACTTCGCCTCGTAAATAGAGCCCTAAATCATTTACTCGTTCCTTTTCAGTTTTAGCTAACGTAGCCCTTATACCACAATTCCATGGCGACTGACCAAGATTCCTTCTACCTCATAGTCCTACAGCCTCATAACATGACCCGACCCGCACCCATAACCCGAATCATAAAACCAGAACCGACCCATTGCGGCCCTTACCCGATCCGAAGGCATGATCGTCATACCCAAGTCTAAACTATTGCCCCTTTGAAGTTACAAAGGTTTGGAAAGTGGGGTGGGTGCAATGACGTGGATGGGTTATGTTTGTATCTGTCCTATCGACCAAAGTGATGTAAGAGGCGCACATGTGAGAAATAATTGTAATGGGACAAAAATGCTTCTCTGCTCAGACCCATCGAATCGATTCATGGTTGAGTATCTTTGTAGCTTTCTGAGACTCGTGACTGTAAGGGCTTCAACTAAGTAAGAAGAAGGCAAAGTTTGCTATTGTTCTTCCTTCACGCTTTCTCTAATTTATCCTTCAGTTCAGTTTCTATAAATGAAAATAAGTACACAACAATGGCTTACGCAGGAACAAACGAATCCAACTCGAAAGGGCAAAAAGGACCAAAGTGATGATGCTTCACTTCACAAGAATAAAAAGCAACCAACCATACAGGTAAACCCTCTGAGTCTTGTGGGTAGACAAATGTACATCTTCCTCAACAACCATGTCCAACCTAAACACTGCTCAAACATTGAATGTCTGAATAAAGATTACACTAACAATTCAATCGTACGGGTGATTGCAGTAAATCTGTTAACTACGACTCGAAATAATCATCATTCGGAGATTAAGATGGCTGGCAACTTTCATCTAAGGAACTCTTAGTGGGGGAAAATTAGCATTAGTTCTAATCTGTAATTAGTTGTTCAAGAAACGGGACAAAGGAATGTGTTCTTCAACATGTACTTATTGGTTTGCGGCCTATTTTGGCTCGGTTTAGTTTTCTTACTTGCTATTTTCTTCCAACATAAGCACCTATCTTTGATAAGTCTGGTATCCAAAAGGACAGCTCGGAAGAACCCGTAGCAAACATCAAGCTTCCTGGAGCCCATTTGATTACGGGTGGTTCAGATTCTGTACTCATCCAACTAGCAACCTAACAGACATCAGATCGGGAAATGGCGTGTCAGAATGATGGCATTCACGCAAGAGATTAGACTTTCTACTACAATGTTTTGCGGTATTAGATAAAATAAGTCATACTTCTTTACCGCTCCTAGCATTCCAAGCATAGACACTTCCATCACCGGAACCTGCCAAGGAGTAGATCAAATTTCACGAATAACTGATGAAGAATCGAAGGAATAGCCAAAAATTGCATTTGTAAGACGATGATACCTGATATGACAAACATGCCTTCAGGGCTGAAAGAGGCCTCCAACGTGGAATGACTTGAGACAGGCTTGACTTTGTATGTAGACAACTGCAGCAAAAAGACCATGGAGATTAGATAAGAGGGTGCAACCAAAACAAGGCTAAAAGGATCATCACTTGTTCCTATAAGAATGTTCAGGAGAATACTCACAAGGTTTCCACGAAGGGAATCAAGCACGTGAATATGACCATTGGACGTAGTCAGAAGCATAAGTCTTCCATCATTACTGAACTTTACGACGTTGGCTTCCGACGTATCTCTCCCAACAGAAAATATGTCAAAAGGTCCCTTTCAGCATAATAAGAGAAATCAAATTTCAATTTTATTGAATTCTTGGACTAGTGCTTTTGAATAGGTTAACATACCTTCTCGTATTTTCTAACGTCAAACATTCTGATGTATCCTCCAAATGCGATGGCAAAAACAAGTCCTTGGTCATCATATGCAGAAGCTGGTCTACCTTGGACGCGTAGAAGACCCTAATCACAAAACTAAGAAGGTGAAGAGAAATTTAACTGACAAAATGCGAATTACATTACGGAGGCTTCACCTGACATTTGTCCGCTCTTTGGTCCCAAAGAAGAACTGTTCTATCTAGAGAACCAGAAATAAATAAATCTGTTCTTGAGCAAAGGCTAAGAGAAACAACCCTACAATAAAGCATCATGCCAATACATTGTAAATCAACAGTTCTCTGATGCCAGGAAAGAAAACCTGATCATTAGGTTCAAAATACATGCCTGTCGCGGTGACCCCTGAAGTACCTCAGGTACTTGTTATCATGCAATGAGAGAAGCCGCAATGATTCTGTTTCAGCGAAGACATTTCTTTAAGACTTTATGCATTACTTTGAACATAAGAACGTGTAGTGGGTGATATGCATACCATCCCAGCCATTCTTTGAAGAGTAGATCACAGTCGTTGGATGCGAGGTGAAGCTAACAAGTTCAACCCCATACTTTTTGCTGTTTATTGTTTTCAGACAGCTGAATGCAAAATACAAACATAATTAGTATCTCGTGCAATCCTCGTCGAGTATGATGCTGTATTCAAAGGAGGGGATTCGTATCTTACGTAGCACTGGCAACATCATACAGACGGATAGATTCGTCATCACTGGCAGTGACCAAGTAGCTTGAATTCTTATGGAAATCCATTGAACTAATCCTACCACTCTGCATCATGAAACAACAATTCCAAGGGTAGCTGCTTAAACTTAAAACTGTGTACTCATGATTACGGGATAAAAGGACTGCTGATAGCATAAAGAAGGTTGAAATAACATCATTTAAATCACGAAGCAGCTGCGATATACATGTCCGCTCAACAAGCTAAGAGCATAGACTTACTGAGAACTAATTACAACATTATCAGCATTTAAGATGAAGAACTAAACGCGAAAAGAAAAATCAACGTACGTAATCGCGAAAGACAGTTCCGACTTCCATGCTTCGGATTATCTCATCCGTCAAATCCAACGATACTCTATCTTCTCGGTCTGACTGCCCACCTTTCATCGAAAACACACAAGTCGAAGCACCAAATCAATCCTCCAACATGGTCAGCTAAATCGAGTCTATGCTTCAAATTCGTCAACCCCCATCTTAAGTAATAGAGCTCAGCATGTCATCACTGTGAACGAATTTATTCCCTCGAAGCAACGATAGGAAAAGAATCCTTCCTCGATGTTAAAAAGACCTCTCTTCTCCTTTTTTGGTTTGATGTATATAAGTTATTGGGCCTAATGTTGGGCCACCGCAAAAGCCCATACAGAACTCTTGGTCCAATATGGTCTATCATCTATACCTACTTTATCTTTCTATTTTATTAAGGGAGAGAGACTTATAGTAACTGCTCCCAAATTGATTTGAGTTTAACAGCCACACATTATTATTCTACTCCGAATTTTAAGTTTATCATCATTACATCCTCAAAATCAATTTTTTGAATTCATAAAAGTAGATAAAATTAAATCCGACATTATAATTTTATCTATTAAATTTAAAATATAAATTAATATAATAGATTTATATGGTCAAGCACACACATCAGGTGTGCCAAAATACTAATATTAATTGTGAGGGGTAGGATAAACCGTCAATTGGTATGTCAATTGAGATTGAAAAATAAAATAAAAATAAAATCACTAACTATTAAATCAAATTTCCTTTTTACATATTTATAAGATACAAATAAATTTAAATTATGACTTCTATGAAATATTTCGCACTAAAATAAATTTAATAAAAAAAATATTTATATAAATGGCACACGCATCTGAGTGTGCATAAGTAATATATTGAATGACTGACATATTAGACCATCTCCAATCTGGAAAAAAAAATCTTAAAATCACTCCAACAGACTCCAAAAATCAATTTCAAATGGACTTTGCGTTTTTTCTCTTCTCAATGCATAAATACCTTTGAACGCATAATATGAGTTCTATATTTAGTAATTGCATTTTAAAGTCATTTATTTGTTTTAATAATTAAATCATTATTATAAAAATAAAAATTAAATAAAAATCTATAAAATAATTAGAAAGTTTTTAGATGTAATTACAATTTGAAAATATTATTTTTATTTTAAGGTATGAAATATGTCGGCAATGTTGAAAATTTGTAAAAGTTGGTGTAAAAATGAATATTTTCGAAAATAATCTTTTAAGTTTGAGAATGAGTTTAGCGGTTGGAGAAGAATTACTGCATTTTGAGTTTGAAAATGTGTTTAAGTTTGAGAATGTGTTTCTCAGTTGTAAATACTATTATATAGATTGATTTACATATTGAAGTATGTCGATTTAATTTTCACTTAGAGAATCTATCGAGCCAATTCATCAAATATGTGAGCTGATTCGACTCAATTTTCACCCATACGACGTACTATAGACGTTATAATTGAAGTAGGTTGATTAATATTCGGGAAACTCATGCTTTATGGATACAATTTACATATTGAAGTATGTTAATTTAATCTTAGTGAAACTCGAGCTTTGACATTCATCGAACTTATGAGTTGCTTCGATTAATCATCCACCCCTAAATTGGGATGACTGCGTGAGGGCCGGTTTTTTTAGGTCGTGTTATGTTGGCCCAAAATATTAAGGCTCATGTAAGATTTTTTTTTATCTGGCTTTATTGAGAAAAATTGAGCCTATTTTGTTAATTTATATTTTTTGAAATATACGGCCAATTTTAGATTAATAAATTGTGTTGCCCTATTACTAAATTTATATGAGTGTGTGACCCTCTATTATTATTATTTTTTTTTCATCGATAGCTTGCTATCTCATTCTACAAAAATTACATACTGTTACACCCTTGAGTGCCACGTCATCAGCTCGTCATGGCCGAGCTATATAAGTAGCTATGTGTGCAGGTCCAAGGCGCACGAGTTGGCGGGGAACAACACTTGGACGATTTAACCCAAGACGCATGGGCGGAGCCGGCGAGGTAACGAGGGACTCGGCCGGAGCCGGCGAGGCCAGCGCACGCGATGAGGCGGGCGCACATGCGAGCTGGCGCGGATGCTGAGGTCCGGCGACAGCACGACGGCGGACGGCGGCGGCGGTGCACGGCAGTGCACGGCGGCGGACGGTGGAGCACGGCGGTGCTCGGCGGCGGCGCACGGCGGCGGCGGCGGCGACGGCGGTGGTCGGCGGCGGCGCCAGAGTGACGACGGCTGAGCTGGGAGGCAAGGCCGGGTCTGGCCAGGCGGGCCGGACCAGGTGTGCGACTGGGCGCGCGCGGCAGCGCGCGGGCCAGGCTGCGCGCGACGAGGACGCGCAGCGCGGCAAGGGGCTGGGGCGAGGACGAAATTGAGAGTCTTGAGAGGAGATTTTCGAGAGCACACCAAGTCACAACATCGAGTCTTTTGGGAAAGATTCGACGGGGTCGCATTGAGGCGTTCACTAGCGAGTTAGGTTAGTGATTAAGATCCCGAAGGGACACTTAGGATAACCGTGTTAGTAGCTTCGTTTGGGTTAGCGAGGTGAGGCCGAGACTTGTTCGGTTCCACACGGGTTTGAGTTTTCCTATAGTGTACGTTTTGTTCGCCGAGGAATAAAACGGGCTAAGTCGAGGAGCGAACCTCGGCGAGGTCCCTTAAATTTACGTTGTCTTGTTCCGTTTCCGCTTTACAAGGCAGAGCGACGTGCTTGGCGGCGGCGGTGCTTAGCCTTGGCGGTTGGCGAGGATGGGTCGACCTTACGGTGGTCGAGATGGGTGATTTCGACTTGATATTTGGGGCTAGACTTCTTTAGGGCAGCGAAGGTGGCGATAGATCCTTCGAGCCATCAAATCCTTATTGGAGACGGAGGTGAGCGAGTCGACAGCATCGATGAGGACGTTGTGCGACAGGACTGGCACGAGAGAAGAAGGGACGGCAATGGGGACGACGGTGTCGACGAGGACGCCGACTCTCTCCGCGGGGGGAGGATTGTTACACCCTTGAGTGCCACGTCATCAGCTCGTCATGGCCGAGCTATATAAGTAGCTATGTGTGCAGGTCCAAGGCGCACGAGTTGACGGGGAACAACACTTGGACGATTTAACCCAAGACGCATGGGCGGAGCCGGCGAGGCCAGCGCACGCGATGAGGCGGGCGCACATGCGAGCTGGCGCGGACGCTGAGGTCCGGCGACAGCACGACGGCGGACGGCGGTCCGGCGGCCGGCGGCGGCGGTGCACGGCGGCGGACGGTGGACCACGGCGGTGCTCGGCGGCGGCGCACGGTGGCGGCGGTGGTCGGCGGCGGCGCCGGCGAGTGACGACGACTGAGCTGGGAGGCAAGGTCGGGTCTGGCCAGGCGGGCCGGACCAGGTGTGCGACTGGGCGTGCGCGCGGCAGCACGCGGGCCAGGCTGCGCGCGACGAGGACGCGCGGCGCGGCAAGGGGCTGGGGCGAGGACGAAATTGAGAGTCTTGAGAGGAGATTTTCGAGAGCACACCAAGTCACAACATCGAGTCTTTTGGGAAAGATTCGACGGGGTCGCGTTGAGGCGTTCACTAGCGAGTTAGGTTAGTGATTAAGATCCCGAAGAGACACTTAGGATAACCGTGTTAGTAGCTTCGTTTGGGTTAGCGAGGTGAGGCCGAGACTTGTTCGGTTCCACACGGGTTTGAGTTTTCCTATAGTGTCTGTTTTGTTCGCCGAGGAATAAAACGGGCTAAGTCGAGGAGCGAACCTCGGCGAGGTCCCTTAAATTTACGTTGTCTTGTTCCGTTTCCGCTTTACAAGGCAGGGCGACGTGTTTGGAGGCTGAACGTGTTCAAGGCGAAGTTCCGCGCGGCGGGATTTGATTGGACGCGTGCCGGTTGTGAAGGCGCGGCTACGAGGATAATTTCGGAAAAATTATCTAAGTACCGGATTCGCAACACATACAACGGCTAAACAGTCGAGAGAGGTCTCTCTGATTACATAAATTACCAGTAGGGACAAAAGCTCAAACAATCAATGAGCAAGAACAACCGCCAAAACAGCTACTACAAAACCAAATATCGTCCAAAAAAGTAAGGGAGGAAGCAATAACCACTCAAGTATTGTCGGTTCGACGCCATCCAATTGTTATTGCAGACAAAAAGCTTGCCCCCACTAGCTTCGGATTCACACAACTCGGAATCCCTTGTGATCATCCAGCTGAACCAAGATACCCCATAGCCGCCGTAGCCACAACATATATCAAGAGATGAGGGAGAGGTGAAACAGATCATAAACTGATATCCAAGAGGGATCGTAAACAACCTGTCCAGACAAAAAGCCTCACGAAGAACAACAAGAAAAAACAGTACCAAAAATCAGCAACAAATTAGGCAATATTGAAGAATTCGGACCATTTAGATTTACTCTCTCGATTGAAGATCCACAATTCCTCGTCTTCCAAATCATCCCAGAATGTACACTTAAAGTTGCAGATGATCGATAACAGTTTTCTGATTGGGTTCTGAGCAGCAAATCATCCACCGGATTTGAAACTTAATATCCTTGTCGTGAATACCATTCCAATCAATAGGTGAAAGTTTCCAAACAATAGGAGCTCTAATGCACTTCAAAAAAGATATATTCAATGTCCTCCATCTCCTCCCCGCATCAGCAACAGAATGGATCCACCTCGATTCCTTTTTTCAATAAGTTAACTTTTGTAGGAAGTATATTGTGTATGGCTTTCCATAAGAAATGTTTCTGCTTGTTCTTAACTTTTAACTTCCATGTGAAAGCCCACCTTCTGCCCGAGCCTTGGTTCCATCACTACTTTCAGCTTTTATCTTCCATCATTTGTTGGCACTGCATAATAGCCGTATATGCAGATTTGACACTATATTGCTTGTTCTTTTCAAGCCCCCAAATGAGTAAATATTTTGAGTCAGGTTGATTGAGCAGAATTTTTCAATCAAGTCTGCCACCGTGTGCTGAAAAAATGAACCTAATAAAGGAAGAGTTCCAGCTAGAGCCACCCTCGTTCATGGGATCACTAACCCAAGCGACTGAACTTGACGACAGGTTGGAAGAATTTTGGGATAAAGACTGGGATCTCATTAGCCACGGGGAACTCCAAATTTTAACCTCTTTGCCATTCCCAATTTTGGTGTCTCACGCCACTCTTGAGTACATAGAGTGCTTGAAACCATGATTTCCATAGCCAAGAGGCTGATGCCGGGCAAGAAGCCTGAAGCAAATCCGACGTAGGGAAGTACTTAGCTTTGATGACTTTAGACATCAAGATATTTGGTAGAAATGAGGCGCCAAAGCTGTTTTCCAATCAATGCATCATTGAACCTTTGAGGATCGTGAAATCCCAGACCCCCTTCTGATTTGGGAAGGGTTAATTTGCTCCATGCCTTCCAATGAGGTTTGTACTCCTCATTGCCCGCTGAACCCCACCAAAAGTTAGAAGAAATAATAATTTTCTTGCAAATACCGGCCGGAATTTTAAAGCACGACATTGCAAAGACCGGAAGGGCACTAATGACTGCTTTCATGATAATTTCCTTTCCTGCGTGATTGAGAAAAATATTTTCCATCTGGTCAATCGACTTCTGACAGCATCAACGATGTAGTTGAATGTACCAGCTTGGATCTACCGATTCCTAAAGGGAGGCCGAGGTATCGAGTCTTAGAATGCTCGATGCCACAAAGGATCTGACTTACTCCCTCTTTGATTGATGTTGCAATATTTTTGCTAAAAAAACTGAAGCCGGATTTGTGGCCCTGTGTAGTAGGCCTGGATACACATGCCGAAATCCGGCCGATGTAGTATGTATAAGTTGATTCATATATTACGTTAATTTTGTCTGATCGTAGTATGTGTATGTTAATTCATATATTAACATTATTTTTGTCCGACTCGGAGCTACGATCAAGCGACTCAAATGGGTTGCATGTTACAAAGGGATCTGTTAATTTAATTACTTGAGTTCTCATGTAATCGTATTTGTTATGTTAAATAAAACTACATATTAAGAAAAATAATAGGACTAAGAATTGCGTTATTTATTATAATAGGCAAAGTCATGCTATGAGTGAGTCCACTCGTGCAAGTCCTGAGGGTGGTAAACGGGAATTTTCTTCGGGGTTTCTTTTCTTTGGGGGACGTCGTCGTCTTCGTAGCTTACATCCTTCGAAACTAAGCTCCTCTCTTAAAAATTACGAACCCTTGTAGGAAAATTGACTCGACGAATACCCTAGTTTTTTAATGCAATTAATCACTTGGAAAGAATGCGACTCGAGAATCGGCGTGCTCTGTGGCCGATTTTTGTTGTAAACACCACTGTCAGCTAAACCCTAAGGCCTGTGTTCATCGTGTCTTGCTGTAATTTTGGTTGATTTGTGTAAAATTCGACGCTGGAAGCATGAGTCCAATTCAGAATTTCGAGCAGCACTCCCGGCAGTTGATCGAGCCCGAACTGCGTAAGTGAATTGAGCTGTCGTCACCTCTGATTTTTTAGGGCGGTTTTCTTGTAATCTCTGTTTTTTTTTTTCTCGTGGACTTAATTTTGTTTTCCCCTTGTTTATGTACTCGTGTCATGGATGCAGCGATACAGACACGGCTGCAAATGGTGATGGAGGTTCGTGACAGCCTCGAGATATGCCACACAGGAGAGTATTTAAACTTCTTAAAATGCTATTTTCATGCATTTTCTGCCATCTTGTATCATGTGACGAAGCCCCAGTTCGTCGACAACCCCGAACACAAGCTCCGCAACATTGTCATTGAGATTCTTAATCGGTTGCCTCACACCGAGGTTCTTCGGCCCTTTGTTCAGCAGCTTCTAAAAGTGGCGATGCATGTTCTCACCACGGATAATGAGGAGAACGGATTGATCTGCATTAGGATTATTTTTGACTTGCTTAGGAACTTTAGGCCTAGTCTAGAGACGGAAGTTCAGCCCTTCCTGGATTTCGTGTGCAAGATTTATCAGAATTTTAGGGCGACTGTTAGTTATTTCTTTGAAAGTGGAGCGATGGTCGCTCCACCACCAGTTCCAGCTTCGACATCAGGGTCCATTGGGTCTTCCTTGAGCGGCGATGATGTGAAACCACCAGAAATATCCGACCAAGTGGGTCCAGCAAGCAGTTATGCTGGTGCAACAGGGCAATTAAATCCTAGTACTAGGTCCTTTAAGGTTATCACAGAGAGTCCGTTGGTGGTTATGTTTCTATTTCAGCTGTATAGTCGACTTGTGCAGTCTAATATACCCAATCTGTTGCCTTTAATGGTGTTGGCCATATCAATCCCTGGTCCGGAGAAGGTTCCACCACATCTAAAGGCTCATTTCATGGATCTTAAGGGGGCACAAGTTAAGGTAAACCTCACAATGCTTGAGCATGTATTCTGAGTTGGTATTCTAAGAGACTCAGAAGCTACATTCTAATGCTTGAGATGATTTTTTTTGGGTGGGGTTGATTGGAAATCATTTGATCAAACAAATCGTCGTGATTGATATATTATTTTGGGGTGGAACTATAATTAAGCATGGTTTATTTGAGACAAGCAAATCACCTTTTTTTTGGTTAGTGAGTGTTAAATTTGAATTCCATTGTTAAACCATTCTTTTTTAATAAATGAAAACACTTTAGTGTCAGCGTGTCTGAAAGATTGAGCCTGTAAAGAATTCTTGACATTTCCATTTTGTAAATTTTTTGTTATTTCTTAATCTCCAACATAGGCACGCACACTGACTCTTCGGCATCTTTATTTAACGTTTTCTTTCTTTTTGCAGACCGTTTCATTCTTAACATACCTCTTAAAGGGTTTTGCTGATTATATCAGACAACATGAAGAGAATATTTGCAAAAGCATTGTGAATCTGCTTGTTACATGTTCTGACTCGGTAACAATTAGGAAGGTTGGTTTTTTCCCTTGAAAATTACATTATTCTGTTCCATCTTTCATCTGTTTTGAAGTTAACTTCTTTTTTTACTTCCAGGAACTATTGGTGGCACTGAAACATGTTCTCTCAACAGATTTTAAAAGAGGTTTATATCCTCTGATAGACACACTTCTGGATGAAAGGTATACATTTAGGTCTCTGGCTATCTTTTGACATTTAATGAAAATGAAATTTTTACTTTGGAAAGAATGCAGCTTCTTCCTTACTTATTGGTATTATTTTCGTCATAACTGTTAAGTGTCATTTATGACAGTGGTTTCTACCTCCAAAGGAGCATTCTGTTGTGCCTTCTGAGGCTGCTTTAGATTATCTCGATTTAAAATTTCCATTTATAGGACTATTTATGTGCAATTTCTTTCTATATTAATCCGAAGCCAATTAATGACTGGAGTGAATCAGCAGGGTCCTTGTTGGTACTGGACGAGCGTGCTTTGATACTCTACGGCCTTTGGCCTATAGTCTTTTGGCAGAGATTGTTCACCATGTCAGAGGAGACCTTTCACTGTCTCAGGTAAATGTTACCTTGATAGTTTCTGTTCCTCCGTTCCTGGAGCTTAGGCCTTAGTTTCTTCACAATAAAGTTTTTTAATCTCTCTCTCTCTTTTTTTTTTTAAATTCTTATTACCCGTTTTCTATTCTGATTTTTTGCTTGCTAAGTATGTTTGTTGATGTGGATTCTTCTGTTGCAGCTGTCTCGAATAATATACCTGTTTTCGAGCAACATGCATGATGCCACATTGTCCTTGAGCATTCATACAACCTGTGCGCGCCTGATGCTGAATCTGGTAAATGCTTATAATAAATTTTCAAATATTAAATGTTATACTTCATATCTGATCATTTGGTCTTCTTATCTTTCATTGTATTTATATCCATGTACATCCCAGGTGGAACCAATATTTGACAAAGGCGTTGATCAGGCATCAATGGATGAAGCACGGGTTTTATTGGTATATGCCATTTCGTTAATCTTTCTCGATTTAGTGAACTAACCTGTTGAATCTGATTGGCTATGTCCTTTGTTGTCCAGGGCCGGATATTGGATGCTTTTGTTGGAAAATTTAACACTTCTAAGCACATGATTCCACAGGTATTCAGTCTTGCTATTCTTCTTCCTTAGGCCAGACTATGATTTTTTCAATTGGATTAGCACTTATATTGTATTTAAGGCAATCCATTGCATAAGGTTCTTCGAGAACAGATATGCTAGATCATGAGTCAAACCACTGGCCTATTTTAAGTGCATAACTCACCACCAACTCAAATGATATGGAACAAGGAATATCACTTATTTCTGTCTTAGTTTTTCAAATAATTGTGAATCCATCAGTTCTCAGTTTATGATTTTCGGCAATTGATGATGAAATGACTTGACATATTTTTTTGGGGTGGGGGCAGAAATCATATGAAACTAGATCAACATTAAGTCATGTAACTGGTGAAGGTAAAGGAAATTGAAAATGTTGTCATGCTATCAGAGGCTATACCTCTTTAAATGTTACAAGATGTAGCATCTGTTGTTCTACTTGCATCTGCTTTTTACTCCAATCTCTTTAACGCAGTGAGTTGAGATTGCTTGACACGCATTAGCATTGCGGGTTGCTTTTTGCTATATTTTTGTACTTGGTGGTTGTATTTGTTTCATAAGTTTTTGGGCAAGAGATGCTAGTTTTCTCTTGTTGTTCTGTTGATAGCAACTGTTGGTCGTTGGTGTATTGATCTAGCATTTGATTAATTATGTAAAGCCCTTTTGGTTTGTTTATATGATAGCTGTTGGAAGAAGGAGATGAAGGTAAAAACAGGTCCGTGTTAAGGTCGAAACTTGAAGCGCCGGTGCAGGTAATTTTGGAAGTATTGTATTTAGACATTTCTTTTTTCTTTTTGAATGCATTGTTGGCTTGCAGGTTTAGAATATGCATGCCACAGTCCTTATAATTGTTTTTTCTTTCAATGTGAATTTAATATTTTGTTTGGGTGTCTCTATACAAGCAGTGGTTTCATTTGAACTAGTTTTACGTTTTGGATGAGCTTAAAACATTTTCAATATTTCCTACTAAATGAACTTTGCGCATGTAAGTCATTGATGTCGTGCAAGGATTGCCATTTGCCACCCCGATTTGATTCTGAGTTGCTCAGTTTTCCTGACCTGCAATAAATCCGTGATCAACTTTATGTTGTTCGTGCTTGGTAAAAAGTGACACATAATTATGCAAAAAATTACAATATACAATATATATATATATATACACATATATATTATGTGGATTTCAGTACCTTTGTGCTGTGTTTATGTTTTTCCTTTGCTCTATGGTTGTCGTTGTTGTCCTCAGAAATTACATATCTTTTCTTAATTTTTCGTCAATTGGATTAATTTCTCTGTCATCTTATTCTATCCTTTATGTTATTGTGTCCTTTCAATAACGAGATGGATTTGTTTCAGGCAGTGCTGAATTTGCCAACATCTGTTGATCTTTCTAAAGAAGTCGGTGATTGCAAGCAATTGATAAGGACTTTAGTCCTGGGTAAGTTTGCTTAGTCTTACTCTCATTTGAATAATTTTTCATCCATTGAACTAATATTATATTTCAAGACAGAGAAAACTTAAACTTCCTTTTTGTCGAAGAAAACTTTTAAATCCATGTCGAAGAAACTTTTTAAATCCATGTTATTTCATGTTCACAGGAATGAAGACCATAATCTGGAGCATTACTCATGCACACATACCTCGTTCTCAGGTTTGTTTCTTTACTGATTGGCTGATTGCTTGCTTTCGCTGATAAATAATGTTAGCCTTATATACTTCATACTGCTGTTGTAGGTTTCACCTTCCACTCATGGAAACGCCCAACAAATTCTTGCATCTCCATCATCTGGTTCTTCACCACAACATTTTAAAGGGATGAGAGAAGAGGAGGTATTACTTACGTAATATGCCTTTTTATATATGCCTAACTTGGTGGCTGGCTTAATTTCATTTTCCCGATCTTGATAGGTCTGCAAAGCCTCAGGCCTCTTGAAGAGTGGTGTTTATTGCTTGGCATTGTTCAAGGATAAGGATGAGGAGAGAGAGATGGTTCATCTTTTTTCGCAAATTGTGGCTATAATGGAGCCCCGAGACTTGATGGACATATTCTCTTTGTGCATGCCAGAGCTTTTTGAATGCATGATCTCGAACAGTCAGCTGGTTCACATTTTTTCTACTCTTCTGCAAGCCCCCAAAGTCTTCAAGCCTTTCTCAGATGTTCTAGTTAATTTTCTTGTGAGCAGCAAACTGGATGTCCTAAAGCATCCTGATTCCCCTGCCGCAAAATTGGTTTTGCATCTCTTCCGATTTCTTTTCACTGCAGTATCAAAAGCTGCAACAGAATGTGAGCGCATTCTCCAACCTCATGTCCCTGTGATTATGGAGACTTGTATGAAAAATTCCACCGAGGTTGAGAGGCCGATTGGTTATTTGCAACTTCTCCGTACAATGTTTCGTTCACTAGCTGGGGGTAAATTTGAACTTCTGCTTCGTGATTTGATTCCTATGCTACAGCCATGTCTAAATATGCTACTTGCTATGCTCGAGGGACCTACTGGTGAAGATATGAAGGAGCTAATTTTGGAGCTTTGTTTGACATTACCCACACGGTTAAGCTCGTTGTTACCTCATCTTCCTCGCCTTATGAAGCCTCTTGTTATGTGCCTTAAAGGAAGTGATGACCTCATCAATCTTGGTGTGCGAACCCTGGAGTTTTGGATAGATAGTTTGAACCCTGATTTTTTGGAACCAAGTATGGCAAATGTCATTTCTGATGTGATTTTGGCACTGTGGTCTCATTTAAGACCAGCTCCGTATCCTTGGGGTGGAAAGTCTCTGCAGCTTCTTGGGAAGTTAGGTGGTCGTAATAGACGTTTTCTTAAAGAGCCACTTGCACTTGAATGCAAGGAAAATCCAGAACATGGGCTGCGTCTTATTCTTACATTTGAGCCTAACACACCTTTTTTGGTGCCACTTGATCGCTGTATCAACCTTGCTGTGGCCGCTGTCATGGACAAGAAAAGCTGCATGGATATTTTTTACCGAAAACAAGCGCTTAAACTTCTTCATATATGCTTGTCTTCCCAGCTAAGCTTGCCTGAACTTGTAAAGGACGATGGATCAACATTTAGGCTTTTGTCAAGTTCTATGGGTTCTTCAGCTGATTCATTATCAAGAAGATCTGAAACGTCGGATATAAAGGTCGTTAAGCTTTCTAGCTTAAGTTTCTTTCTCTTCTAGCACAATTTTATATTAATTAATATAATGTTTCTACCCTTTATTGCATAATTTTATTTTAAACTATTCCTGCTATATTTCTTCGCCATATCTCGCAGGATAAGTTTTTCATAACTCTGATTAATTTTTTCCTCTGAATTCAAAATTTGCTGTTTTATTAAGTGTACTTCCTCATGAGCTTATTGTTCTCCGTTGTGTTCCAAGTGATCCTTTGTTTGGTAAGATGATGCTGGTCCAAATTTACAATGACCTTTTGGAATCTACATTCGCAGGCTGATTTAGGCGTCAAGACAAAGACTCAACTTATGGCTGAGAAATCTGTGTTCAAGACACTCTTAATGACAATAATTTCTGCGAGTGCAGAAGCTGAATTAACTGACCCCGATGATGAATATGTTAACCATGTGTGCCGCCATTTTGCAATTATGCTTCATGTTGAGGATCCAGCTGCCCAAATGCCATCAGTCGGTGGCCACACATTCGCCTCCAGTTCCAATATGAATTCAAAGACAAGGCAGAACTCTTTGAAGGAATTGGATCCTTTGATATTTTTGGATGCTTTAGTGGAAGTGTTGGGCAATCAAAATAGGCTGCGTGCTAAATCTGCACTGACTGCCATGAATGTGTTCACTGAAACACTTCTACTTCTAGCTAATGCAAAACATTCGGACCCCCTGATGTCTAGAGGAGGCCCTGGTACACCGATGGTTGTCTCCAGTCCCTCAATGAGTCCTGTATATTCGCCTCCTCCGAGCGTTCGGGTTCCATGTTTTGAACAGCTTTTACACCGTCTTTTGCACTCTTGTTATAGTACTACATGGCAAGCACAAATTGGGGGAGTCATGGGACTTGGTTCTCTTATTGGGAAGGTCACAGTTGATGTTTTATGTCTCTTTCAAGTACAGATTGCCAGGGCACTATTGTTCGTTCTTAAAAGGCTTCCCGCATATGCTACTAGGGAACAAGAAGAAACGAGTCAGGTGCTTATGCAAGTTCTACGTGTCGTAAATAATGTTGATGAGGCGAACAATGAAGCACGGAAACAGAGTTTTTCTGGGGTTGTTGAGTATCTTGCCTCAGAATTGTTTAATATCAACTCATCCATAAATGTCAGAAAGATTGTCCAATCTTCTTTGGCACTTCTGGCCAGTCGTACAGGGAGTGAGGTTTCTGAGTTGCTTGAACCTTTGCATCATTCGCAGCTTCAGCCTCTCATTATGAGGCCATTGCGTTCTAAGACTGTTGATCAACAGGTAAACCTTGATAATCTTGATGCCATGTTATGTGGTTGCTAATCTTATTTTTGCATTCCCAGGTTGGCACGGTGACTGCAATGAATTTTTGCTTAGCTTTGAGGCCGCCTCTACTGAAGTTAACTCCTGAACTGATTAACTTTTTGCAAGAAGCTCTGCAAATAGCAGAGGCTGATGAAACTGTATGGGTTGTGAAATTTATGAATCCAAGAGTTGCTACATCGTTGAATAAACTCCGAACTGCCTGCATTGAACTCCTGTGCACTGCCATGGCATGGACAGATTTTAAAACTCAAAATCATGTGGATTTGCGATCAAAAATTATATCTATGTTTTTCAAGTCCCTGACAAGCAAGAGTCCTGAAATCGTTGCTGTTGCCAAGGAAGGGCTTCGTCAGGTTTGATGAGATCTATCTACCTCACTCTCTTCCTATAATTGGTTAAGATTTTTTCAGTTCTTACTTTCTTAGATCTTTCAGGCTCCTTTTTTCATATTTATGATGCAGATGTGTATGTTTCTTCCATCTCTTCCATGATAGGCTAAATCAAATTGTTTTATAGTTCATACTTCACATTTTTCTACTTTCAGTCAATTCTCTGCTAGATTTGTGAGTATCATCCCCAATTTAGGACTGCTGTTTTGCATGTTACAATCTGTTCTTTTCGTATGTTGTTTTAGGTTATCCTGCAGCAGAGGATGCCAAAAGAGCTTCTGCAGACCAGCTTGAGACCTATACTAGTTAACTTGGCCCATACCAAAAATCTCAGCATGCCCCTTTTACAGGGGCTTGCACGGCTTCTTGAGCTTCTATCAAATTGGTTCAATGTTACCTTAGGTGGTAAGTTGTTGGAGCATCTTAGGAAATGGTTAGAACCCGAGAAACTTGCACAGTGCCAGAAATCTTGGAAGGCTGGTGAAGAACCAAAAATTGCTGCTGGTAAGTGGTATTTTTGCTGTTCAGTTCACCTCTTTTATATCCAGTGGTGTGTGTGTTGATTTGGCTGCAATTTTGCAGCTATCATTGAGCTGTTCCACCTGCTTCCTACCGCAGCGGGAAAATTCCTTGACGAACTTGTGACTTTGACTATTGATTTGGAAGCGGCCCTTCAACCGGGGCAGTATTATAGTGAGATCAACAGTCCATATCGGCTGCCACTTACAAAATTTCTCAATCGCTACCCCACAGCAGCTGTTGATTATTTCCTTGCTCGTTTGTCCCAGCCGAAATACTTTAGGAGGTAAACTGAACCCATAAAGTTGTTTTGATTTAAGTAACCAGTTGTAATGGTACTTATGTTATTGGTATTTATGATGTCTGTCCAGGTTTATGTATATAATACGATCAGATGCAGGCCAACCTTTAAGAGAAGAACTTGCCAAGTCACCGGAGAAAATTATAGCTTGTGCATTCCCAGGTTTCTTACCAAAGTATGATGCAGCTCAGGGATCTTCTGTTAGTGGTTCTTTAACCGGTGAAAACAATGTTGTTGCTTCTAAGTCGGATGACTCTGCTCAATTGGTTACCTCGAGTGCAACATCAGATGCTTATTTCCAGGGGCTTGCCTTGGTCAAGTCTCTTGTTAAATTGATGCCTGGTTGGTTACAAAGTAACCGTGTCATCTTTGATAATTTGGTTTTATTGTGGAAGTCTCCTGCTGGAATTTCCTGTTTACAGAATGAACAAGAATTGAACCTGACACAAGTAAGAACAGCTAGTTTATTTAGAGTGATGAATAGACTCATGTTTTGGACCTTTTGGTTATGAAATTCCTGAATCCCTTGCTTTGTTCATTTGGTGGCATGTCACGTTTTTTTCCACTTCTCTTTTAAGTTTTTATTCTTTAGATTTCCAACAAATACAGGTGTAGTTTCATGTTTATAGAATGGGTAATAACGTTACTCGATGAGATATAATAATTGTTTTAATTGAATGCAGATAAAGGAAACCAAATGGCTTGTCAAGTGTTTTTTGAATTATCTGCGGCATGATAAAATGGAGGTCAACATACTGTTTGACATGCTCGCCATCTTCCTGTACCGGACTCGCATAAACTTCTCTTTCTTGAAGGAGTTCTATATTATTGAGGTAAATGATTATATGTTCTTGTTATTGAATGGTTCCATTCTTCTGGAATGACAAGTGCTTTTTGTCATGTAGGTTGCTGAGGGGTACCCACCCAACTTGAAGAAAAATCTGCTACACCATTTTCTGAATCTATTTCAACTAAAACAACTAAGCCATGAGCACATGGTGATTGTGATGCAAATGCTCATCCTTCCAATGCTAGCTCATGCTTTTCAGAATGATCAAACATGGGAGGTCATTGATGCAGCTACTATCAAAACGATCGTTGACAAGCTGCTTGATCCTCCTGAGGAGGTATATTAACTTCTCTTATTTGTTTTCCCAAAGCTTTCTTGTAAGTGGAAGGATCGTCCTTGTGGTGGCCGTAGTACAATTATCCCATCTTTAGGCATCTTGCGTCTGTCCTTTGCCCTCAGCTCTGATTAACTACTAGCCTGCTATCCCTTGGCATTTTGCTGCCGCAATGATGCTATAGGTGTAATCTGCATATGGTGATTTACTTTTTTTTTCAGAATTTTATGTTTGATTTTGATGTCACTTTTGTAGGTATCATCTGATTATGATGAGCCCTTGAGGATTGAACTTCTGCAGCTTGCAACCTTACTTCTCAAGTATCTTCAGAATGACCTTGTTCATCACCGAAAGGAGCTTATTAAATTTGGTTGGAATCATCTTAAGCGCGAGGATGGTGCGAGTAAGCAGTGGGCTTTTGTCAATGTTTGTCATTTCTTGGAGGCATATCAAGCTCCAGAGAAGATAATTCTTCAGGTGCTTATTTGAACACATTAGTTGCATTTTGTCTTATATTTCATCCTGAGCTCTTTGATGTTGTCGGTTGCTCGATTTGACTTTTTAGCTGAGACTTCTGTAACCAAAATGACTTCCGAAAGATATAGAAGGCCTTAATTTATTCTGTTGTGCTTGCCTTAAACAATTTATTTTGGAGCGAATTTGCAAATGATTTTGGATATCTTTAGGATATTTGATGTTCTTTCCTACTTTAGCACATTTTTAATATCTCCCTCTTAAATAAGTGGAATTATTTTGACACGATATGTTTAAAAGGAAAATGACTATCGCATCTCTCTCATTTTCTTACTACATGGAATTAATATTTCGGAAATCCAGTTCTCGTCTGATTGGTTTTGTGCTTTTAATCATTTCTGAACTTCTTTTCCCTTGGTATCTCCGTATCTGCCTATTTAAGGTTTTTGTCGCACTGCTAAGGACTTGCCAAACCGAGAATAAAATGCTGGTGAAACAAGCGCTTGACATATTAATGCCAGCACTTCCAAAGAGATTGCCTCTTGGTGATTCACGGATGCCAATATGGATACGCTACACTAGGAAGATTTTAGTCGAGGAAGGACATTCTGTTCCCAATCTCATTCACATATTCCAGCTCATTGTCCGCCACTCAGATCTTTTCTACAGTTCCAGGGCGCAATTTGTCCCACAGATGGTTAACTCTCTCAGTCGTCTTGGCCTTCCATACAACACTACTACTGAAAATAGGCGCCTCGCTATTGAGCTTGCTGGTTTAGTTGTCAACTGGGAAAAGCAAAGACAAAGTGATCTGAAGAAAGGGATCACAAATGATACCACCAGTCAGGGAACAGAAGTGTCAAACCATAGCATTACTGTGAATGATTCCAAGCTTTCAGTTGATGGATCTACTTTTTCTGACGATCCAAGTAAGAGAATAAAGGTTGAACCTGGTTTGCAATCTCTCTGTGTCATGTCACCTGGAGGTGCATCTTCCATCCCCAACATTGAAACTCCTGGGCCAGCTGGGCAACCTGATGAAGAGTTTAAGCCTAATGCAGCGATGGAAGAGATGATAATCAACTTTCTTATAAGGGTATGTCTCATTCTTTGCCCGATGTACAATTATATTCATTGCATCATACACGTGCTTCTTAGTTCTTTCTTTGAGATGATGACTTTGAGTCTATTTTGGTCACCTCCCCATAGATCTTATTAACCAACCTTGCGTAGTATATTATATATGCGTCCGTTACTCCGTCTGTGTATGTGTATGTTCGCATGAACTATAGTATGTCTTTGTCATGATGTTACATTTGCATGAAATGAGATAGAGTCTAGTTATCATGTCAGCATATATGTCTTGGTTTCTGTGGTAAATGATCTGTAGTGGTGGATAGAAATTATTTGAGCTTAGCCATTAAAAAAATAAAATTGCGAAAATTGATCATAATGTTTCTTAGTAACATTAGAAAGTCGTAATCAACTTTTTGCTAATCAATCATAACCTGTGCATGCATGACCCATGGTCCTGGACTACAGCGATATATTTTAGTTTATTAGAAGTTACTCTGGCTCCTCTAGTTAAAGAAAATTGTGCCGGTCTGCGTTAACCATATATATTTTGTTTTCTCTTACTCATTGCCTGTATTACATGACAACTTCTTTCAGTTAATGTGCATTTCTGCTAGTATTACATGGTAAATATATGTGCTATGGTTTCCGTGTTTCAAAGCTTTAATTGCCATGCTTTTTATAAGTTCTCGGTACCAAGCTTAACTGAAGACCATGCAATCTTCACAGACAAATTTGTTTTCATTGAATTTGGTAAAGCCAGCATTGGTCCTTTCTATAGTCTCACCTGGCTTGGCCTTTTTTAATCATTTGCCTTGGATCTTAGTTAATATGTCTTATATAGGTAGCCCTAGTAATAGAACCTAAAGATAAGGAGGCTAGTCTGATGTACAATCAAGCTTTGGAGCTTCTATCTCAAGCTTTGGAAGTGTGGCCAAATGCGAATGTCAAATTTAATTATTTAGAGAAGCTGCTTAGTAGTACTCCCTCGTCTCAATCCAAGGACCCATCAACTGCGCTATCTCAGGGCCTGGATGTGATGAACAAGGTTTTGGAAAAGCAGCCACATTTGTTTGTGAGAAACAATATCAGTCAGATTTCACAGGTATGAGTTTCTTTGAAAAAATTGTTACATTATTTTTCCAGACATGTAAGCATCTGATTACTATAAATTTTTTTATGTATTCTTTTTATGCAGATTCTCGAACCTTGTTTTAAGTTCAAAATGCTAGATGCGGGAAACTCTCTATGTTCCTTATTGAGGATGGTTTCTGATGCTTTCCCTCCAGAATCTGTCAGCACACCACAAGATGTAAAGATGTTATATCAAAAAGTGGAGGAGCTTGTACAAAAGCATCTTGCTATGGTTGCTGCCCCTCAGACTTCTGGAGAAGATCACTCTGCCAGCATGCTTAGCTTTGTGCTCTATCTTATTAAATCCTTGGCAGATGTGCATAAGAATCTCATCGATCCCTCCAGCTTAGTTCGTGTGCTTCAGCGCCTTGCACGGGATCTTGGGTCGTCTAGTGGCACTCAAGCAAGACAAGTACGCTTCTTTTCTCACTGTGGACGTTCCTTGCTTTCTTGAGATGTTTATGAGATTGAATTATCATGTATTATGCATTCGACTTGGTCTTTCCGATTAAGTGCACAAGATTGCTAAGTTTTATTACATTTGATTTTCATTATCTTTCTGATCTCTGAAATAATATCTACATTTTACAACCTATTTTGGAACCAATATTTCTATCATCTAGGGTCCGAGACCAGACCCTGACTCAGCAGCCACTTCATCACGTCAGGGTGCTGATGTAGGAGCTGTTGTTGGGAATTTAAAATCTGTTTTGAAACTTATCAGTGATAGAGTCATGACGGTGCCCGACTTCAAAAGATCCGTGATACAAATCCTCAACTCTTTGCTGTCTGAAAATGGCATGGATCCTTCTGTTCTTCTCTGTATGTTAGAACTAATAAAGAGTTGGGTTGAGCTTGACTTCATTAAACCCGGGGGAGCAGTTTCGTCGAGTACTTTACTCACTCCAAAGGAAGTGGTTTCTTTGCTTGAGAAGCTATCTCAAGTTGATAGGCAGAACTTTTCGCCCAGTACAGCTGAAGAATGGGATGCGAAGTATCTCCAACTTCTTCACGGCTTATGTTCTGACTCTAATAAGTAGGGCACATTCTTGGTAGCTATCTTTTTGTTGATGAACAGATATTTGGCTATATGTTAATCTACCTTACTTGCAGGTATCCTCTGTCATTACGCCAGGAAGTATTTCAGAAAGTTGAGAGGCGGTTTTTACTTGGTTTACGAGCGAATGATCCTGAAATGCGAATGAAGTTTTTGGCTCTTTATCACGAATCCCTTGCAAAGACTTTGTTTACGAGGCTGCAGTATATCATTCAAATACAGGATTGGGAGGCTTTGAGTGATGTGTTCTGGCTTAAGCAAGGGCTTGATCTAATTTTGGCTTTATTAGTTGAGGAGAAACCTATTACACTTGCTCCAAATTCTGGTAAGGTGCTACCTGTTTTCGCGCCAGGTTTAGTTCCTGATTCGATGGGCGTACAACCAATGGCTGTTGACATTCCTGAAGTCTCTGAAGAATCTCCAATGACACTTGATACGGTTCTTTTGAAGCACGCTCATTTTCTAAATGAAATGAGCAAACTTAAGGTATATTTATTAAGCTTGATTACTTAGTTATGAATTATTGTTTAGCACAACATAATGCAAAAAGTCACACGAGTGCTAGTGCTACTGAGTACCAAATAACAAATTTTTACCCCATAGTGTCGTTTAACTTTCTGTCCGTGCCTGAAAATCCACGTAGTTATCCAAGTTTGCCCCAATCCTCTAGTTGTCTTCACGACAAGTTATTCTTTGGAGAAATTTCTCTCCTACCTGCTCCTTGACATTTTATTAAAAAGTATTCTGATTATGATTACTTATTTCACTTTTTATCCGTATTTCAAATACTTTCTGCTAAACTTATTTTTATGTTGATATGTGGCAATTAGTTGGTAATCCATAAAATATGCCGCTGTTCATTGGCTTCTAGTTTCTTCAACCTGGAGCATTCACTGAACCGAGTTTTTTGGAACAAATCCGTCTACACGTGGAGATGAATCTTTAAGAGAAATGGACAACTGAGTTTTCGTTTGTTTACGTTCGAGATATTTTTTATGTACGTACAGTATACTTCAATGGTATGTCAGTTGAACTAATTCTGCAAAACTATGGAACAAATTCTAGTTCCCCCAAAATTTTAGATGCTAATCTGTATCAAAGTATGAGTGCCTCGTTCTTCTTGTCTCTCATTTTTTAGTTTGGATTTTACTCATCAATTAGGCATCTACCTGCAAGTGCTTTATGTCCTCAGTTCCCACTGCCTTTTTGGTGTTTTATACTGTCTGAAGTGCACTGCTGATCTTGACGCTAGCATATACAGCAACGTATTGATTCAGAACTTCTTCATGTTGTAGGTGGCAGATCTTATTGTCCCACTTAGGGAGCTGGCCCATGTTGATTCATATGTTGCCTATCACTTATGGGTTTTGATCTTTCCTATTGTTTGGGTAACACTACATAAGGAAGAACAGATGGCGCTCGCTAAGCCTATGATTGCTCTCTTATCAAAGGATTATCACAAGAGACAGCAAGGACATCGACCAAATGTTGTGCAGGCCCTTTTAGAAGGACTTCAACTAAGTCACCCTCAGCCCCGGATGCCAAGCGAACTAATCAAATACATAGGAAAGACGTATAATGCATGGCACATTTCTTTAGCATTGCTTGAGAGTCACGTTATGCTATTTCAGAATGATACTAAGTGTTCCGAGTCGCTGGCCGAGCTTTATCGTTTGCTCAATGAAGAAGATATGAGGTGTGGTCTATGGATAAAACGTTTTGTTACCTCAGAAACCAGATCTGCTCTTTCACTCGTTCAGCATGGATTTTGGCAACAAGCACAGAGCCTTCTCTACCAGGCCATGATGAAGGCAACTCAAGGGACTTACAATAACGCCGTAGCAAAACCTGAAATGTGTCTTTGGGAGGAGCAGTGGCTCCATTGTGCAAACCAACTTGGCCAATGGGATGCGCTTTCTGAGTTTGGGAAAGCTGTCGAAAATTATGACATTCTGCTTGATAGTCTCTGGAAACAGCCTGATTGGGCGTACTTGAAAGATCAAGTTATTCCTAAAGCTCAACTAGAAGAAACTCCAAAACTTCGTATCATTCAGTCTTATTTTGCACTGCACGAAAAGCAAACAAATGGAGTTCCTGAAGCTGAAAATATCATTGGGAAAGCTGTTAGCCTAGCTTTAGAGCAATGGTGGCAATTGCCTGAAATGTCTGTTCATTCCAGAATACCTCTGCTGCAACAGTTCCAACAGCTAGTTGAAGTTCAGGAGTCAGCAAAGATCATAGTTGATATTTCTAACGGGAGTAAACCCCCTGGAAATCCTGTCGGTGCTGTGCAGAGTGGATTGTATGCAGATCTTAAAGATATCCTTGAAACGTGGAGATTGAGAACTCCAAATGAATGGGACAATACGTCTGTCTGGTATGATCTGCTTCAATGGAGAAATGAGATGTATAATGTAGTCATAGAGGCGTTTAAAGATTTTGGTAATACAAATCCACAACTGCATCATCTTGGTTTCCGTGACAAGGCATGGAATGTCAATAAGCTGGCACACATTGCTAGAAAGCATGGATTATATGATGTTTGTGTGTCTATTCTGGAAAAGATGTATGGGCACTCTACTATGGAAGTGCAGGTACCATGAATCGTGAACTTACGGCATCTGTTTAACAACCTTTCCGTGCCATGTGTCTATGCTCTATGCTTCTTATATTGTTATTTTGTGGGCCATTTTCTATTTATTCTTTGCAGGAGGCGTTCATTAAAATAAGAGAACAAGCAAAGTCATACTTGGAAATGAAGGGAGAGTTGTCTAGTGGTCTTAATTTGATAAACAGCACTAACCTCGATTATTTTCCTGTAAAAAATAAGGCTGAAATATTACGCCTTAAAGGTGATTTTCTGTTGAAGCTCAATGACTGTGAAGGTGCCAATCTTTCTTACTCCAATGCTATCAGCCTTTTCAAAAATTTGCCTAAAGGGTGGATTAGTTGGGGAAACTATTGTGACATGGTATGTACCAGTTGTCCTTGAATTTAATAATGATCTATTTCCTTTCCACATTACTTCAAGCAACTTTTATTTCCTTTTTTGTCCCTACAGGCCTTCAAAGAAACACATGACGATATCTGGTTAGAATATGCAGTGAGCTGCTTCCTTCAGGGCATTAAGTTTGGCATTCCTAATTCTAGAAGCCACATGGCTCGTGTTTTATATCTCCTTAGCTTTGATGCTCCGAGTGAACCTGCGGGGAGGTCATTTGATAAGTACCTGGACCAAGTTCCTCACTGGGTTTGGCTTTCTTGGATTCCCCAGTTATTATTATCCCTTCAGAGGACTGAAGCACCTCACTGCAAACTTGTGCTGCTCAAAGTTGCCACTGTCTACCCTCAGGTAGGTCTTACCAACGAAGCATTGTTCGTTCAATACTGAACTTATGTATGCAAGTTCAGTAATCCTTAAGTTTCAAATCACAGGCACTGTATTACTGGCTCCGCACGTATTTGCTTGAACGACGTGATGTTGCAAACAAAACTGATTTTAGTAGAATGGCGATGGCTCAACAAAGAATGCAGCAAAACGTTGCTGGTGTTGGACCGGGTGCTGTACGGGGTGGAGGCACATCAGTATCTGAAAATCAACCCGATGGAAGTGGCTCCCAGGTGCAAGAGACTGAAAGGCCAGTTGCTGGTGAGAGTAGCATAACCGCAGGGAATGACCAATCATTACAACAAAATTCATCAAATTCTGAAGGCCAGAATTCGCTAAGACGCAGTGGTGCCATGGGGTTGGTTGCCAGTGCAGCAAGTGCGTTTGAGGCGGCGAAGGATATAATGGAGACTCTTCGAAGTAAACACACAAATTTGGCTAGCGAACTTGAGGTATTAATTTCTTTCTTATTTTTTGCTCAAGTCCTATTTACCGGAAATGTTGTTTTATTGCAAAACCCATTGACTAACTCCAGAAGCAGGATTGCATATGCTTTATGGCTCATTATGAGTTATACTGTCTTTAGTTAAAAGTGATTTCAACGATCTTAAAAAATTTATATTACATGGGCGTGAAAATTGTGAAATCTTTATTACCTTTTGCAGGTTCTACTTACGGAAATTGGTTCGCGGTTTGTCACGCTGCCTGAGGAGAGACTGCTGGCTGTTGTTAACGCTCTCCTCCATCGCTGTTACAAGTACCCAACTGCGACTACAGCCGAAGTTCCTCAATCTCTCAAAAAGGAACTTTCTGGTGTTTGCAGAGCTTGTTTCTCAGCCGACGCTGTGAACAAGCACGTTGAATTTGTGAGAGAATACAAGCAGGATTTCGAGCGCGACCTTGATCCTGAAAGCACTGCCACATTTCCAGCCACTTTAGCCGATCTAACTGAAAGATTGAAACACTGGAAAAATATACTTCAAAGCAACGTTGAAGATCGGTTTCCGGCTGTGTTGAAATTGGAGGATGAAAGCAGGGTCTTGCGTGACTTTCATGTTGTTGATGTGGAAGTCCCTGGACAATATTTTACTGATCAGGTATGTGGGGTAGTAACAATGTTACTTTTGCGGCAATATTTTAGTGGTTAGGTATGACAATATCCTATTCTTTTCAATCGCAGGAAGTTGCACCTGATCATACTATTAAGTTGGACAGAGTTGGGCCTGATGTTCCCATTGTTAGAAGGCATGGTAGCAGTTTCAGGCGTCTGACTCTTATGGGTTCCGATGGCTCCCAGCGCCATTTTATAGTCCAGACATCTCTGACTCCCAATGCTAGGAGTGATGAAAGGATCTTGCAGCTTTTCCGTGTAATGAACCGAATGTTTGATAAGCACAAGGAGTCAAGGCGTCGCCACATTTCTATTCACACTCCAATTATAATACCAGTGTGGTCTCAGGTAATTCCGCTTCCACATTTCTTGTAAATATACATGACCGTTGTTGCTGTAACACATTGCTTTACTAGATAGTGGCTTTTGATGTTGGAAACAAGCCTCCGTTTACAGTTTACACTTGACATTTTAATGTTTCTCTTCTGATAGAGGCTTGTGTACTGTCTTCTTTGTTTTGTTCCTTTAAATCCGTTGTATCCAATGCTGAATCTGAGATTCTTGTCCCCCTCCCCCTATCCGTCCCATTTGTACGTAGGTACGCATGGTTGAAGACGATCTGATGTACAGCACTTTCCTTGAGGTGTATGAGAACCATTGTGCTAGGAATGATAGAGAGCCAGATTTACCTGTTACGTATTTCAAAGAACAGTTGAACCAAGCAATAAATGGCCAGATATCACCCGAAGCTGTCGTGGATCTTCGACTGCAGACGTACAACGACATAACGAAAACGATGGTGACAGACAGCATATTCTCACAGTTCATGTACAAAACTCTGTCCAATGGAAATCATACGTGGGTATTTAAGAAGCAATTTGCCGTTCAGTTGGCCCTCTCTAGCTTCATGTCATATATGCTACAAATAGGAGGAAGATCTCCAAACAAGATTCTCTTCGCAAAGAATACTGGAAAAATATTCCAGACAGATTTCCATCCTGCGTACGATTCAAACGGAATGATTGAGTTCAACGAAACGGTGCCTTTTCGATTGACTAGAAATCTCCAGGCGTTTTTCTCTCATTTTGGCGTCGAAGGCCTTATCGTCTCTGCTATGTGTGCGGCTTCACAGGCTGTGGTTTCACCCAAAGTACGTTGCTTTGTAATCAATGTTACGATATATATTTTCATTCTTTCTCACTATTCTCTCCCTTGAGCAGCAAAATCAACATTTATGGCATCACTTGGCCATGTTTTTCCGAGATGAGTTGATATCTTGGTCGTGGAGGAGACCCCTTGGGCTGCCTCTTCCTCCACTTGGCGGAGGGGGCAATCTGAGTAGCGCAGATCTCAAGGAGAAAGTCAACTTAAATGTCGGCCATGTGATAAACCGAATCAATGTAATAGCCCCTCAGTTCGTATCTGAAGAGGTATGCACTCGTATACTATCAGTGGAAGTGTTGAATGTTATTGCCTGCTTGGAATCTTGGCCTAACTAGACGTAATATTCTTACATTTAATACGATGACTTTTGAACTATTTCCTCGCAATCGAAAAACGTTTGCTCGTAAGTTTATTTGTCGGGCCGTTTGATTTTCTTACATGGAGCTCTGTCCCTTGTATTCTTTACAGGAGGAAAATGGTATGGATCCACCACAATCAGTGCAGAGGTGTGTTGCGGAGTTAGTTGAAGCTGCTTTAACTCCCAGGAATTTGTGCATAATGGATCCTACGTGGCATCCTTGGTTTTGACGTAGTTGTATTATGATGTAAGAAGATGAAAAGGAGGGAGGGAGGCACACTAAAAGGGGTTGCAATGTTTTTATTAGGATTTCCTTCACATTTTATCATGTTGGAAATATAATTCAGGCTCTAGTTGGTGTTAAGACGTTCTATACCACTTGGTTGATGTTATTACATTATTCGGTTATCTATTCTATTTTTCAAAAATTCTATTTTACAAAGAGCCTAGCCCTCATAAAAAATGGTCAGTTTCTAATTTTAATTTGGTCTGTCAATTATAAGTTTCAATCCATCATGTTTTATCTACAATTAAAATTTGATTAAAAAAAGAATTAGCCCACATCGTAGATAAGAACATTGATTTCACTCTACTTTATCTACAATTAATAATCTATATACTATAAAAGTTGGATAGGGACCCTATTGTGATGACACGTGGCAACAAATGCCCTATCCGTGCTCAAACAACTGTCGATTTATGCCTGTGGATTTGTTTTTGTGTCCAGGTGCATTGTACGAAGCTGAAGAGTTGTTTTTTTGATGACATGGCGGGCTAGGAGTCATTTTATTTAGTGTTTTGATTGTGCGAGTTATAAGTAATGTAAGTTCACGGACCAGGAATTAAATGTCCCCCTTTGGGACTTGAAACGTTGAAGTCCTCATACATGTGACGCAGAGAAACTAGACATATTCGTTGTATCCAAATGACATGGAATGCCAAAAGTCCTACAATAATTAATGCATTTGTGAGTAACTATTCGTCCACATGACACGTACTGTCTAGCAATTAAACATGACCGTTTCACAAGATGCAATGGACAGAGCTAATCTTCCCCAATCCTATTTCGACTATGCAGCTAAAGAATGTTACCCCGTGTATCTACAGTTCGACAAGGGAAGCTCCTCGCCGAGAGAACATCGACGGTTCTTCTTGACTGAAAGAATCTGAGGAAAAGATCGAGCATAAAGAGGAATATCTGGCCGCTGGCCAAATCTCCGACGTACAATGCCAAGATCAGAACGAAGATAGAGCTGATGAGTGTAAAAACGCAAAAACCTAAGAGATTTACTTATTGTGCTCACGGTGGTTGCTCACGGTAGGTGGGCACATAGCAAATCTCAATATATATATATATATACACACACCTCTGTTCTCTTGAAGGCATATAAGCAATGAAGGAACGATTTCAAGGTTGCGCATAGTTGCAGCATAGAAAGCCCATATCACATGCAAAGAGAATAACAAAATCTCAATTATTTCTGCAGCTGAAACAACACCAAATGGCCCATCGACAAGAACTGGGAAAGTCCATAGACGAAAACGATGGTATTTTGTGCTCTTTTTCTTGGAGATTAAATAACGATCAATGAGTTATCCCAAGCAAGAATGAGTTGGCCTGGGTTAGAGGTAAGTTGTGAAGGATAAAAGTATCTCATTTCAGATCTTTTTGAAGGTTTCACAATGAGGTTTTTGTTGTCTGAAAGTAATCAGAAGTAAATGGTAACGGGCCTCTTATCGAACGAGCAGAGAATTGCAGCTAGGAGCTCGCCGACGGAGATGCTCGCCAGGCATTTTTTTTTATTTTACCCTTCTTTTTTTTTAATGATTTTGTATTTCGATTTTGTGAAAGCATGATAATAATTCTGCAGCTGAGTACCTTAGGTGAGCTGCAAAGACTATACGATGACCTTACGGTGAATGCAAGAGCCTGTCGTTTGGATCGATATACTACTTTGGAGAAATCTGCGAGGTAAAACTTTATCGAGCTTTCAATTTCTCAAATTCTCATCATCAAGGAGCAGACATGAGAGCATGAGAAGCAGTGAAAGCGCCACAGATAGCATAGAAGAGCTCGAAATGTTGTTGGAGGCCTACTTTCCGAGGTTTAACAATCTCTCCATTATTTCCGAAGGATTCGAGTTTTTTTCTTCTCCCCAAGATTTTTTGCTTTGCTGTGTAGGTGCTGCGATACTCCCACTTCTGCAGGTATGCTTGCTCCGAGGAAATCCCCGAGCTCCAAGACATGGGCGACCCGTCGAAGGTAATATCTCATTTCATTGGAATAGAAATCCCAACAAATAAAATTAAGTTATCATCATTCATCAGCGGATTATTGAATCAAATAATTTAAAAAAAAAAAGAGGATCAGCGTTGCGTTCGACCCGCTAGCTCGAGCATAGTGGACACGAATTTCACGGTGGGCACGATCTTCGGCGTATGGCCCGGCAAAATGCTCACGGGCGTGATGGGCGGTGACCAAGTTATGGCTGCCATGGGATTTTTGGAATGAGGACCATCAATAGGTTTTGGCTCAACTGATTTCGGCCCACGCGCAAGCTTTTGGATGACGTTTCCTAAAGATGGTTCGTAGCTAACTCCTCACCAGTATGAGATTTCAATTGGAAAGATTATTGCTCTCAGGTTTTTGTCAACATTTGCTTTTTTTCCATTTACTACAAAATGTGCATGTTACTATGATGAGGCTGCCTTTTTATTTTTTATTTTTCGCTTTGCACGTAGGAATCTGAGCGAGCTGTTAAGATCGAGGCAGCTGACTATATAATGTCCATATGTGGAAACGATACCCTAAGAGATCTTTCGTCCCTAGCGGGGATAAAACCTAAAATGGTCCCCGATGTTTACCCTATGAACCAATTTAGTCCCCGATGTTTCGCGAACCAATTTAGTCCCCGATGTTTCGCGAACCAATTTAGTCCCCGATGTTATCGAAAATGAACCAAATTGGTCCCTCCGTCAATTCGTGAGTCAATTTTGACGGAGATTGCATTTGCGACGGCTTTAGCGACGGAATTTCCGTCTCTAATTGAAAATTTTAAAAATAATAATAAATTAAATATTAAAAATGAGGAAAAAATGCAAAAAAAAGGAAAAAAATTCAAAAAATACAGTAAAAAACAAAAAAAAGAGAGAATATTACCAAAACTAAATAAAAAATAAATAATAATAAAAAATAAAAAATAATAAAAGTAAAATAAAAACTAAATTTAAAATAAAAAATGATAAATTAAACATTAAAAATGAGGAAAAAATACTAAAAAAGGAATAAAAATTCAAAAAATAGAGTAAAAAATTCAAAAAAGAAAAATTCAAAAAAAAAGAGACAATATTACCAAAAACTAAATAAAAAATAAATAATAATAATAATAAATAAAAAGTAATAAAAGTAAAATAAAAACTAAATTTAAAATAGAAAATGATAAATTAAACCTTAAAAATGAGGAAACAAATCCAAAAAGGACAAAAGATTCAAAAAAAGAGTAAAAATTCAAAATAAGAGAATGTTACTGATAAACTAAATAAAAAATAACAAAATAATAATAAAAATAAATAATAATAAATTAACGTATTTTATTTTTTATTTTCTAAATCATAAATTAATTATTATCATCTTTTTATTATTATTTATTTTTTAATTTGTTAGTTTTTCTGAATTTTTATTCTATTTTTTGAATTCTTTTTTTCCTTTTCTTGGATTTTTTCCTCATTTTTAATGTTTAATTTATCATTTCCTCTTTAAATTTAGTTTTTACTTTACTTTTATTATTTTCTGATTTTTATCATTATTTATTTTTATTTAGTTTGTGGTAATATTCTCTTCTTTTTTGAATTTGTTACTCGATTTTTTGAATTGTTATTCCTTTTTTGTATTTTTTCCTCATTTTTAATGTTTAATTTATCATTTTCTATTTAGTTTTTATTTTACTTTTATTATTTTTTATTTTTTTGTTATTATTTATTTTTATTTAATTTGGTAATATTCTCTCTTTTTTGTTTTGAATTTTTTACTGTATTTTTTTGATTTTTTTCCTTTTTTGCATTTTTCCTCATTGTTAATATTTTAATTTATTATTTTTTTTAAATTTTCAGTTAGCCACGGAAATTCCGTCGCTAAAGCCGTCGCAAATGCAATCCCCGTCTAAATTGAAGACGAATTGACGGAGGGACCAATTTGGTTCATTTTCGATAACATCGGGAACTAAATTAGTTCACGCGAAACATTGGGGACTAAATTGGTTCATAGGGTAAACATCGGGGACCATTTTAGGTTTTATCCCGAAAGAGAGGGAACGTCTTCTTCCTCTCTCAAGACGTGCGTTTCATGATAAAGACAATGCGTAAATCTGAAGTTAAGGTGTAGTATTCTTTTCCCCTATTATCTCTTTGTGTTTCAGTTCGTTAATTCTTCGTTTACAATCTGCTACTTTTTCTTATGTTGAAGTGCACATATTAAGACTATTCTTCATTCTTGGGTAGGTTCTTCTACAAATGTTGCCCAACTACCATTGCCACGTACGATCCCACGAAGACACCCTCATAACTAAGATCTTTGGCCTTCACAGAATCAAACCGTCATCTGTTCAGACGGTAATTCGAATTTAAGAATCTGCTGTAAAAAAACTCTGCTTTAGGGAATAATTAAATTGAAAGCTGACTTTAGGGAATGGTTGTTCCGGCATTGGTTAGTTGGTCAGGCAATGATTAAGATTCGATTCGTGTAGCTCACTAATAAAGAAATTTTGGCGATGGTGATGATGCCAAGCTCGAGAGTCAGGTCACGGGTGCAGTGTATGTATAGTGATTTTTTGTAGTAATTTTTGTCGAGAGTCATACAATACATAATTTTACGATAAAATAATAGCTTCTTTGTTACGTTGGAACGTTGATGTCTGATACAATTTTGAATGAGATTTGTTGTCTGATACATATAATGTTGACTTGGCGATGAATCACTATTGGTTTTGTAAGAGTAGTCTTTGTAATATAAGATTTGTCGTATGGATTAGATTATCTTTGTTTTCCTGGCTATAGATAATATAATATATAGTTTGTATTTGTCGATCGAGGTGTTCGCATTTATATTATATATATGTATATTGGCGAACAGCTGCAAATTTCATTCTTTTTAAAAAATCAAATTAAAATAATAAATAAAATTAAAATTAAAAACTAAATAAACCATATATATAAATCTTTTGATTTATTTATTTATTAAAAATTAAAAATAAAAAATAGCACAGGAAGTTTGTGAAGAGTCTCGATCTTCGTTTTCATCCTTTCAAATTAATGGGGACGAAATCGACCCGTCCTCGACCATGCAGTGATTTTTTTGACATTATCCAAATTTAGAACCAATTTGGTTCAAAATCGACAAAATCGGGAATTAAATTGGTCTATACGAAACAATGGGGGCTAAACCGGTCATGTCGTAAACATCAAAGACCATTTGAGATTTAACCCTTTACACGACATGGATATTTTAGATTGAAGAAGGAAATATTGGCAAGAATGTGCTCCTCAGAATTTGCATGTTTTGATATGTTAAATGTCAGTCCTATGCGATAGAAAACACTCATTCAATCATTCTTTCAATGAGCATATAGGACAAATTACATATGATGAGGCTGCCTTTTTATTTTTTATTTTTCGCTTTGCACGTAGGAATCTGAGCGAGCTGTTAAGATCGAGGCAGCTGACTATATAATGTCCATATGTGGAAACGATACCCTAAGAGATCTTTCGTCCCTAGCGGGGATAAAACCTAAAATGGTCCCCGATGTTTACCCTATGAACCAATTTAGTCCCCGATGTTTCGCGAACCAATTTAGTCCCCGATGTTTCGCGAACCAATTTAGTCCCCGATGTTATCGAAAATGAACCAAATTGGTCCCTCCGTCAATTCGTGAGTCAATTTTGACGGAGATTGCATTTGCGACGGCTTTAGCGACGGAATTTCCGTCTCTAATTGAAAATTTTAAAATAATAATAAATTAAATATTAAAAATGAGGAAAAAATGCAAAAAAAAGGAAAAAAATTCAAAAAATACAGTAAAAAACAAAAAAAAGAGAGAATATTACCAAAACTAAATAAAAAATAAATAATAATAAAAAATAAAAAATAATAAAAGTAAAATAAAAACTAAATTTAAAATAAAAAATGATAAATTAAACATTAAAAATGAGGAAAAAATACTAAAAAAGGAATAAAAATTCAAAAAATAGAGTAAAAAATTCAAAAAAGAAAAATTCAAAAAAAAGAGACAATATTACCAAAAACTAAATAAAAATAAATAATAATAATAATAAATAAAAAGTAATAAAAGTAAAATAAAAACTAAATTTAAAATAGAAAATGATAAATTAAACCTTAAAAATGAGGAAACAAATCCAAAAAGGACAAAAGATTCAAAAAAAGAGTAAAAATTCAAAATAAGAGAATGTTACTGATAAACTAAATAAAAAAATAACAAAATAATAATAAAAATAAATAATAATAAATTAACGTATTTTATTTTTTATTTTCTAAATCATAAATTAATTATTATCATCTTTTTATTATTATTTATTTTTTAATTTGTTAGTTTTTCTGAATTTTTATTCTATTTTTTGAATTCTTTTTTTCCTTTTCTTGGATTTTTTCCTCATTTTTAATGTTTAATTTATCATTTCCTCTTTAAATTTAGTTTTTACTTTACTTTTATTATTTTCTGATTTTTATCATTATTTATTTTTATTTAGTTTGTGGTAATATTCTCTTCTTTTTTGAATTTGTTACTCGATTTTTTGAATTGTTATTCCTTTTTTGTATTTTTTCCTCATTTTTAATGTTTAATTTATCATTTTCTATTTAGTTTTTATTTTACTTTTATTATTTTTTATTTTTTTGTTATTATTTATTTTTATTTAATTTGGTAATATTCTCTCTTTTTTGTTTTGAATTTTTTACTGTATTTTTTTGATTTTTTTCCTTTTTTGCATTTTTCCTCATTGTTAATATTTTTAATTTATTATTTTTTTTAAATTTTCAGTTAGCCACGGAAATTCCGTCGCTAAAGCCGTCGCAAATGCAATCCCCGTCTAAATTGAAGACGAATTGACGGAGGGACCAATTTGGTTCATTTTCGATAACATCGGGAACTAAATTAGTTCACGCGAAACATTGGGGACTAAATTGGTTCATAGGGTAAACATCGGGGACCATTTTAGGTTTTATCCCGAAAGAGAGGGAACGTCTTCTTCCTCTCTCAAGACGTGCGTTTCATGATAAAGACAATGCGTAAATCTGAAGTTAAGGTGTAGTATTCTTTTCCCCTATTATCTCTTTGTGTTTCAGTTCGTTAATTCTTCGTTTACAATCTGCTACTTTTTCTTATGTTGAAGTGCACATATTAAGACTATTCTTCATTCTTGGGTAGGTTCTTCTACAAATGTTGCCCAACTACCATTGCCACGTACGATCCCACGAAGACACCCTCATAACTAAGATCTTTGGCCTTCACAGAATCAAACCGTCATCTGTTCAGACGGTAATTCGAATTTAAGAATCTGCTGTAAAAAAACTCTGCTTTAGGGAATAATTAAATTGAAAGCTGACTTTAGGGAATGGTTGTTCCGGCATTGGTTAGTTGGTCAGGCAATGATTAAGATTCGATTCGTGTAGCTCACTAATAAAGAAATTTTGGCGATGGTGATGATGCCAAGCTCGAGAGTCAGGTCACGGGTGCAGTGTATGTATAGTGATTTTTTGTAGTAATTTTTGTCGAGAGTCATACAATACATAATTTTACGATAAAATAATAGCTTCTTTGTTACGTTGGAACGTTGATGTCTGATACAATTTTGAATGAGATTTGTTGTCTGATACATATAATGTTGACTTGGCGATGAATCACTATTGGTTTTGTAAGAGTAGTCTTTGTAATATAAGATTTGTCGTATGGATTAGATTATCTTTGTTTTCCTGGCTATAGATAATATAATATATAGTTTGTATTTGTCGATCGAGGTGTTCGCATTTATATTATATATATGTATATTGGCGAACAGCTGCAAATTTCATTCTTTTTAAAAAATCAAATTAAAATAATAAATAAAATTAAAATTAAAAACTAAATAAACCATATATATAAATCTTTTGATTTATTTATTTATTAAAAATTAAAAATAAAAAATAGCACAGGAAGTTTGTGAAGAGTCTCGATCTTCGTTTTCATCCTTTCAAATTAATGGGGACGAAATCGACCCGTCCTCGACCATGCAGTGATTTTTTTGACATTATCCAAATTTAGAACCAATTTGGTTCAAAATCGACAAAATCGGGAATTAAATTGGTCTATACGAAACAATGGGGGCTAAACCGGTCATGTCGTAAACATCAAAGACCATTTGAGATTTAACCCTTTACACGACATGGATATTTTAGATTGAAGAAGGAAATATTGGCAAGAATGTGCTCCTCAGAATTTGCATGTTTTGATATGTTAAATGTCAGTCCTATGCGATAGAAAACACTCATTCAATCATTCTTTCAATGAGCATATAGGACAAATTACATATGATATAACTGTTAATCATTTTTGTTTTATACAATCGTGTCGATTCACGACTAACGATAATATTCTAAGACCCGGTCTCGCTGTACTTATATATCGGATAAGAAATATATCATTGCATGTCTAGATATTTTATATTTTATGGAAGGTTGACAAAATTTGCTTTGAATATTGCGTCCACTTAGAAAAAATCAACATAATTCATCGCTCATAGGCTAATAACTGCAATGTAATTGTGTCATATTACAAATAATCTCAGAATATATCGTGCGGAGGTTTAAGACGGTGTCACGTATCAAAAGAACGATGTTTAAGTTTGCATAATTGTAGGACTGTAAGACTGTGAGGCTGCACTACTTAAACATTGTAAGACTGTACAATGCACGACTATGAAACCGCATGCCACTATGAGACTGCACTACTTAAATATTGTAAGACTGCACATCTACTATTTAAACATTGTAACTGTAAGATGCATAGCTATCAGACGGCACTACTTAGACATTGTAAGACTGCAGGGCTGCGAGACCGTTGAATATGTCTTCTATTATCGTTTTTGTAAAAGCAAAGGATAATCTTCCAATAATTTTATACTACACAATAAAAAGAATGATGTGACAAAATCTATGTCCAAATGTATTTTTCTGGATGGTAAAGAATGAAGATGATTCAACACAGATTCATGCAGTCGAAGAACATATCGGAAATGGGATCGAAGGTGATAGAAAAAGAAGCAATTACTTGCACGGCTATGAGATTGTACTACTTAAATATTGTACGAATGTAAGCGTGCACAACTACTACTTGAACATTGTAACGCCGTAAGACTGCACGGCTGTGAGAGTATAGATATGTTTTTTATTTTTGTTTTTATAAAAAGCTATGGATAATCCTGCAATATATTACACAATAAAAGTATTCATAATTTTATATTACATAATAACCAACTGATTTTTTATTAACATATGCCGTGTATATACTTGGGATTAGGGATGGCAACGGGCCGGGTATGGGTCGGGTTTTGCCGGACCCGGGACCTGACCCGATTAATTTTTAGCGAACCCGGGACCCGCCCCGCCCTGTCTCGGGTCTGGACCCGCCCCGCCCCGGGCTAGACCCGAGCGAACCGGGTCTGACCCGCCAGACCCGAATATTTGATTGAGATTCGAACCCACAACCTCACATTTATAATATCAAACCTCTATCATTAGACCAACAACTCTTTTATTCATAATATTAACAATAATACTATATAACTTTAATTACAAAATGAATTATAATATAGATATATTATCGGGGCGTGTTTCGGGCCGGGTCTCCGAGCGGATTTGGCCAGACCCGGGACCCGGGACCCGCCCCAGACCCGGCCGGGTAGAAAAATTTTAAACCATTACCCGCCCATACCCGATTATTTTAAAAATACCCGGCCCATTAGGGGCGGGTCCGGTCCAGACCCACCCCATTGCCATCCCTACTTGTGATGAAAAAAGAAACCCCGTGCATCGCACGGGTCTAAACCTAGTAATAAAAAAATTCAAACAGCTCAATTATAAAACCACTACTTTTAATTATTATTTTAAGTTAATTACTTACTATATTTAATTAATCATAATTCTATCTTTAATTTAATAATTCTTTTAAATTATAATATAATATATACACACGCATTAAGAATACTAGTTTATGATATAAATACTTCGATTAAATGTGAGGCGATTGCTTTGTAGTTCTAAAATCATAGGGTAAGAAGTCAATATTCATATATATATATATATATATTATGGGAAAGAAGTCAATATTCATATATATATATATTATGGGAAAGAAGTCAGTATTCATATATATATATATATATATATATATATATATATATCATTGTTTAAATTTTGTTGAATATTCTGGCCACCATGAGTCGTGAAGGGCCCAAACTGAGAAGATATTTTCTTGGGCTGAATTGGATTTATAAAACACAAAAGTCGGGGGGTGCAACGCAACGAAATTGGTAATAAAATTTTGGGAATTTCGAGAAGCTTTTTGGAAATGCAAGCTTCACTATTCGTAACAACACAAGCGCCGACATCGTCATCGTTGGTATCGGTTCCGAAGCAGATACCGTCACAGTTTGGTCCCATCATCAGCCGATTTGGCTGTAACAATTTCTGTAATAGAACTGTTTTCGAGAATCATCGTCGTCGTCAGCGAATTATGGCTTCATCGGCTTCGCCTGTTGTGACTGCTCCCAAATGGGCTCAGAAGACGGTAACAATCCCTGCCCTGAAACGAGGATGCCACCTCATCACTTCCAAGGTTTGTGTTGCTTGACTTCGTTAAATCTAGATTTTTGTTGGATCATTTATTGTGAGTCGACAATCCTTAAATTGGGCGAGGCTCTTGCTCGATGTAGAACTGCCACTTTTATCTTTGATCAGATACGAATTAATTTCTTTTCAGAAATTCGAGTTATTTCTTTGATCAGATAGGTGAAAATCGGGAAGCAAAGCAAAAGGGTATAAGTTTTTGCTGCTTATTGGTTTTTTTGCCTTGTTTCAGATTCTTAAGGAGATTGGGCAGGATTTATCGGGGTTTAAGTGTGGCTTAGCCCATTTTTTCTGTAAGTTCACGAATATAAAGAGCTCTTGATCTTCTTTCCTTGTCTCAAACTCCGCTGCATATGTTTGGTAACAGTACAGCACACTAGTGCTTCGTTGACAGTAAATGAGAACTATGACTCAGATGTCAGATATGATACGGAGACATTTTTAAACAAAGTTGTTCCCGAGGTAAATTGTCTCGAGTCATGGAGAAACATCAATCCACCTCCGTAGATGATGTTTAGTTAACGGTGTTCATGGTTTCAGGGATCATCTGCACCATGGAGACATACCCTTGAAGGTAGGTTTGCATACCGCCCCCATTATTAAACTAAGTTAACTGTTAAATTAAAGGGCTTTAGATCTTGATAACATGACTTTTTCCCAAGATATGAACTTAATTAGTTATATGCATGTTTAGTCTGTTTGGCCAGCCGAACCATTAGCTGAGATCGTTGAAGGGTGTGTCTGTATTATTTCCTTGTGCTGTTGTCTCATTGACTAATACATATTCAATTCAAGCATTCAATTGCAAATCGTTCTTCATTTCCTCATGTGGAATGTTAATTTCAGGTCCAGATGACATGCCGGCACACATTAAGTCATCCATGTTTGGCTGCTCCTTAACGTGAGATCAGATTCTGAAAACCTTTTAGTAATAACGTTGCTTTAGTTCTATCGGTCCATTGAATTTTCATTCATGAGAAGCCTTTCTTGTGTAGGCTGCCTATCACTGACGGAAGACTAAACATGGGAACTTGGCAGGTATTGAACAAAGTTACCAACTCGATTCTTTTTCTCGGACTAGATTATGTTACCGTTTCTTTTTCTTGATTTAAGGGTATATGGCTGTGCGAACACCGCGATGCTGCAACCCCACGCAAAATCGTCATCACTCTTAATGGGATTTAAGTATTGAAATAAATCGTCGTTAGTCTTAATGTGATGAGCATTTGGTTACATACTACCTCTGCCAGTGTTCTATTTGTACTGTGTTGTATGATGTTTTAGTCTTTCCCAAATGCTTCCAAGTTAGAACAGGACACGTTCTTGAGCAATGATTTCGAGTACAGACTCGAGCTCTATAGCACAAAACAAATATAGGTTGAAATCTCGGCCTGAGACAATGGGCTGGCTCAGATTAATAGCGTACATGTGTCGAAATATTGGTCCTCATATGAGGCCCATTCGAAATACTACAGCCCAATACCTTGACTTGGCCTCTGACCCAACACTTAAGGCCCATATTCTCCTGGCTCCAAACGAGACTGGGCCTTCTGGCCCGTAACGTAAGTCCCGTCAAAACGTAGGTGAGGCAACTCTATAGGCCTCAAATTTTGCCTGGGCCTTAAGCCCATAAATCTTGGCCAAGCCATTTATTCTCCTGGCCCAAAATATTGATGGGCCTTAAGGCCTGCTCAGCCTTACACTACATGCCCGGTGGGCCTTTACGCCAGTCACGCGAGGCCCAACCTAGGCTACCTCAGCCCAAACAGTGACTGGGCCTTAAGCCCATTAATTAAGGCCAACCTTTAGGCACTAATAGTTACTGGGCCCAGCCGAAATACTCGAGGCCCAAACCGAAACGCATTTGTAAGGCCCATCGTATTCCTCCCAGGTTCGAATTGTGATCGACCACGGAGAAAAAATGCCCGCTCTTTTCCTACTTCGCAGTTTGCTTTATTGTTTTTCAGAAATATATCAATTTAAGAGTATTTTAATAATCATATATTTGTGCACCCGACAACTAGACCGTACCAGCTATAATTACAAGCGCAAACAAGAACAATACATGCCAAGGATCTCATAATCTTATGTAGGAAAATAACCAATAAAATACCTGCTAAGAATTTCATCTTCTCATATGTAAAAAATACAATAGTGCAGCCAGCGATCATACAATCATAGGAAAGCATATCCATAGAGCTCAGCGTCGCTGGTAAGCACCTTGAGGTGCACTTGGCATAGGAAAGTTTAATGGAACATCTACATTCTGTGGAGACTCGACGTATGGACTCTGAATATCATCGACAAGATAACAAATGGTTCAGTTGCTTCAACGATTGATCGAACATAAACATCGAATATTAAAGGGGCCAACCCTTCCAAGAAGAGACATGTTCTAGTATAATGCCTCTTCGAATGGAGTTATTATTGTACCTGGGAAGTGGATGTACCGCTCTCGTCTGCATTCTTAGAAGATGGGGCAGAGGGCTCCGCATTGGTTGGTTCTCTTTGAGTAAATTTCTCAAAAGGGTCCCTCGGCGTATTCTTGGCTTCACTTCCATTGGCTGTTTTCACCCTCTGAAATATGACAGATTTTAATGAAAAGAGAACTGGAATCATGCGATATTAACCAAATAGTCTTAACCTGGAAAATCTTTCCCAGGGTTTTCAAGCCCTTTGCACGCAGACGAAGTTCTTCTTTCTTTACACTGGGATCTTGTAAAACCTAAGTGAGAAAGACGATGCATGAGCAAAAATAACAGATAAGATGACTAAAGATGAAAAATCATCAAGGCAGTTAATACCGTTTGACAAACATGGGAGAGGGTCGCCTCGATGTCAGCCACATTGAGCTTCCACAGGGAATCGGTCATCAACTTCTTGTGCGACTGCATGTATTCCTCTATCTCTTGTTCTGTGCGATTTCCTTCAGCACTGAGCTGTCTCTTCATGTCTTGCTGTAACTGAATCAAGGAGACCGCACCTAAAGAGAAGGTGGATGGTTATTATCTGATATTTTCTGTATTGTTTGTCCGCTATTGTCAATCTCCTGGTTTAATATGAAAAATCCTAATTTACCTTCTCTAGCAAAAAAAGGAAAATATATTGGACAACCATAAAAATTGCAGATGGTACAAAACCAAGGTTAATCACACATACTTAGATAAAATAATAATAATAATAATAATAATAATAACAAAGAATAAATAATAAATAACTGTATCGCCATTCACAGGAAAGGGAAAAAACCTGTTGCAGCAGTTACATGAGATTTGATGGTGTGTCCTTTATCTCGAAACCATTCAGCAACAAATGGCACACCCAAGAGCATCACCTTCTTCCCAAGCTCTTTGGCTGCCTGCCTTTCATATATATAGCCAATGGTACTAAGCATATCCACGCCATAAGCTGACATTGGAGATATAATAATATGTTGATAGGGCATGAGCTAGTACACATGGAACATACATTAACGGATATGATTGCGTATTACTATAAGATTGCAAGTAATATCTTACCAGCATTGGAGAGTCTTGCCACTTCAGCTTCAGCATGACGAACGAATTCTTCTTTGTTTCCTTGGACATACGTGTTAAGTATGTTTATAAGTATAAGCGCGAGTTTTTCTTCTCTTTCCTTTTGAACAATCTACAAAGTATAAGGCAAGAATGTTACTTACCATATAGATAAATGTAACCAAGGAAAACATTTTCACAGATTGGGAAATGTATTGAAACTTCCCGTGACTCTTTTTAAAATATTGCACGTTTCAGTATATTTTGTTTAATTATGTTTTCAAATAAAGAAAAGTATTACACAAGATACTTGATTAAACAAGCACGTAGAAGTTACTTTATTCAACCAAACATGGGCACGTGGATAATGTTACCCGCATCTTTTCTGTCAACTGTCTTGGATCGAACTCTCCATTTTCTGCTGTAACATCTAAGGAAGCCACTGATGCCATGGCTAGCTGGCCTATGTAATCCTCAAAAAGCTCGCTTCCAAAGAGCATCGCAAAGATTGCAGCAGGATCAATAATAGAGTCTCTGAAATAGATATGACGATTTAAAGAAAGAAATGTAAGGGTCAAATATGAATATATATCACCAGCACACAAATTTTATGAAATGAAGCAGTATATCTGAAACACTTTACGTTGAAACTCCAGACTTCCCATGTGCATCGTAAGCTTGTCTTTGTGTAGGATCGCTAAGCACTTGATAGGCCTCACCAAGAATCTGATCAGAAACAAAACATTAGGCCTACATAAACGTACCTAGTACTTAACCAACACTTCAATCATCTATAATGGTTCTGAATAATGATTGCTCTAAAATCAATCCCTGCTCGGTGTCTTCTGAATGAACAAATCTTAGCACAAAATAATTAAACTTTTACTCTACGAAGATGATTCACCTGAAAGTTCTGGGCTGCTTGGGGATCGTTGGGGTTTTTGTCCGGGTGAACCTTCCTAGCCTGCAGCATCGAAAACCCAAACTCAGGAAAGGACAAAAAAAGAAAGATCCCAGAAAAAAATCATTTGAGAACATAACACCACAGCAAAAACATGAACAAATATATTCTGCATCCCGCGATGAAAAAATTACGTTGACAAAAAAAAAGTTGCAAACGGAATTTTAAACGCCAATCATCGAATGAAGAAGCTCGAGTATGAACAGAATAACGATATCCATACCTTCACATAATAAGCTTTCTTAATCTCGGCCTCCGTGGCCGTCGGACTCACACCCAGTACATCGTAGTATCCAGTCTCCTTCACCATCGGATGCAAACAAAATCTCCTAAAACCCTAATCTTCACAAAATTGATAGCGCAATAAATCGAATCGAATCCGATCCCAGGCTAGATAAAGATATATAACAACAACCATGAAATAACAACCCACCTTACTACAAATAGAGGACAAGTCGGACGCAGAGCAGAAATTCGAGATCGATGGGTACGCGATTCAAACGCGGGTTAGCAATGTTTAATAATATGAAAGTACTCTCAGAAAATTCCAATATAATCAAGAGACGATCGCCATGTGCAGCTTACCCTTGATTTCCACGTCACTTTGACGCTTCAGTCCACGCGCTTCTTCACCAAGTGTAACCTATCATTCGATACCATTTAGCAGAAAACGTTAGTTTTTTTTTTTTAACATAAAGCAGAAAACGTTAGTTAAAAAGTAAACAAAACAACAGAAGCGCTTACGTTTATCTTTATTCCTTCTTGTTTTCTTTTCCAAAAGTAACGTTTCTATTTATGTAACTACACATAAATACCTAGTACAAATCAGTATCTATGTCAGAAATTTTTACAGATACCCGACTTAGTATTTGTACCAGTTTATTTGTAAAGACCGTACTTTGCTATATGTGCATAGCGTACCATGTCACGCCTTTATATAACCATATTCGGTTCGTATGTTACCTAAATGTGCTAATACGGCGTATCATTTTCTAAACATATTACGTACCACAATACGTTGCTATAGGGTACATAAATGTACTAATACAGCGTACTTGCGGCGGATCGGATAACAATATGTAGAAAATTATTCTGTAGGTACCTATATATAAAACAATGCTGATAGGTTTCGATATCTCTTGCTATATCAAATGATATTTTAATTAAATAAACACAAAAACATCCTTTAATTGAGAATCACACCCTTTTGCTAACAGCACTTACAAATAGATCCCCGACCCCCATAGATTATAACATATCAAATTCAAAGATGCAGAATATATATAAATAAATAAACCTTGTATAATATAAAGTACACACATCTTTCCAACACACCTTTCTCTATATCTTCTGTTCTCCAGCTTCCTTTTGCTCCCCTCTTATGGAAACCCAAGTTCAGAATTAACTTAAAATCAAAACAAATCAGATCAACACTCTATAAAGACCAAATACAACCAACTCTTGATTTCTTTGCAGCATTTCATCAATCACTTTGACTCCCCAAGCTCGACGTCCTTGGCGGGAATCGCCTCTTTGAGCAATCTGATTTCCTCCTCGGTCATACTGTTCTTCGCTTCCTTCGAATGAGCTGCCTCCTTCTTTTCGATCTCAACTGCCCAGCTGTAGATCACCATTCCCAAGACTGCAACAGCCATGCCCGATATGTTCTTGAAGGTGAGCTCGGAGTCGAACAGAGCCCAACCCAGTGTAAGGACGCAGACAGTCTTCATATGTCCCAAGACTTGGAAAGACACCGCCGAGAATCGTCCTATGCATAGGTATTGGCTCACGTTGCAGAAGACGGCGAGTGAACACGACAAGAGAATGAAAAACTGCACATATGTGTTGATGGTCGAGTTTTCAGATGTAAGAAGGGACTTGAGTAATCATATGATGTTACGTGAAGGTTAAATGGTGCTTACGATGACTCCATAAGTGAAGCTGTACTTGGATATTAGTTTCCCAGAAAGGTAATAGTCGACTATAGGTCCTAAAACGAGGAGGGAAGCAGCTTGTATAGGAGCTGTTTTGCTCAGTAATTCAAATGATCCTATCGAGTACTTCTTCTGCAATGAGCCTATGGACTGAAACCAACCAAAAATAAGCCATATAAACATATAAGCGGAAAAGGTTTTCCATTTCTTCAATGGCAACGATTTACTCACAATTTGCTGCAGAGACGTAGAGAGGACTGCCACGGAAGCACAAATGAACCCTTTAGCGTTCACTTTGACGTCGGTCACAGTGCAAACTCCCACGCCTATAACGACAACAACGACAGCCATCTTAACTTCTTTGGAGTACTTTTTGCCGTGCATTATCCACTCCATTACGCAGACGACGGGAATCATGCTAAGCTTTGAGATCTGTGGGACATCAAGGGCTGCACTGTAAGAGGACTCAATGTTCGAACGAAAAGTAGGCAGAAAAAAGTAGCATGTTCGAAGAATGACCTGGTAAAATCCGACTGAATTCAGCATTAGACTGAAATTCATCCCTGCGATCGACATGTTTGCTACGATTGAGAACCATAGAAGCTCCCAAAAGGGGACGTGCTTCGAAGCAGAAAGGCCAGTAGCATTCGATATCATGCCAATAAGAGCCGTTACGGCGAAGTGAAACCCAGTCAACGTTGTAGCTGAGAAGATGAAATCAATAACAACCTCAAATCCCACAGAAGTATCAATCAATCAATCGGAAAGAAGATAGGCAAAACTAGAAGCTCAATCAACGTTGAATACTCAATCAACATAAGCTCAAAAAGCACGTACCGAAGCTGAAAGCATATCCACTGGCGGACATGAGCTGCTTATTCGCCATGATAATCCCCACAGAACTGACGACATTCATCGCCCACGCGCCGACATCGGAGACAGGCGACTTCTTCTCTGCCTCCATTCCGACAATCAAACCAACTGCCCAAATCAAACAGATCCGCCGCCCGCAAAATTGTTTCTCTTCAGCTTCTGAATTCTGCTCCTCACCAAAAAAACAAATGCGAGAAGGAAATCAGAGGGCGGGTAGATCTGAGTTTAGCTTATGGGGAAAAGCATAGATAATGCGTGAGTTACACATTACTGTTCCCTATCGTCCCCTTTTTGTACATTACTCCAACCAAAAGGTTCGATTTTTCACGCTGGGGTTACCCTAATCCCATTAAACAAATCCATATTTTGGGATAAACGACAAACTGTCATCAATCTCAATTACAATTAGTTTACGTTGCTGGCGATGAATCCAATTCAAATAGTCCATCATTACACAGCATCAGAGCCGAGCTCACTAGTAGTTGACTGAATTCGAAAAGTCAAAGCTCCGTCGTTTCGAATTGGGCCTACTTTATTGGGCCTTGATATGGGCCCAGGCCCAATAACTCTATTGTTGCAGTGTAGTACAACACCAACAGTACGGAATCGTCAATGGACTGTGTGTAAGAACACTTTACATCATCGTTCCCAACTGTGCCCTACGGACGCGTGGGCGTGGTAGCTATCATCCTTTGACATGACAATGCAGTGGTGCAATGACGAAAATACCCCTCCAATGCTTGACCCTTTTTCACACTTTCACTCTTCCGAGTTCAGTTTTTATTATGGGTATAGATAGATTTTCTACTATATACTTTTTCGAGCTCAGCGATGGAAGAAGTGTGGAAAGACATAGGCTTGAATATTTCCGACGAGGTAGACCTGCCTCTCCGTCATCATCAGAACCACCACCACCACCCCATGATCCTCAAAGACTTCTTCGCCGGAAAGGACACGACGGCCTCCACCGTACCTCCGTCGCCTCCGCCGACGATGCTGACCTTGAGCTCGGCGGCTCGCGGCGGTCACCATCATCATCAGTACCTCGGCTCCTCGATGTTTCTCCATGGTGATAATGCTTATGATCAGCAGCAGCAGCCCATTATTACACATGCTGGGGAAGACGGCGACCATGCTTGTAATAATGGGAAGAAGAGGGTTTCACGCGACGGTGATGGGAAGAATAATACTGCCGACAGACGCCATGAGCGTATGGTGAAGAACCGTGAATCTGCCGCTCGTTCTAGGGCTAGAAAACAGGAAAGTAGCAGCCTTTTCTTTTTTCTTTTCTTACCTATAAATTTTCCATTGTGTTTTAAAAGAGGTTTTTGGTATCTGTGTTTTCTCTTGATCGTTGACAGGCTTACACGAAAGAGTTGGAGCTCGAAGTAGCTCACTTGATGGAAGAGAATGCTAAGCTCAAAGAACAACAGCAGGTGTTATTTACTTCTTATTTCAGCAACTATAAGAAAACACAATGACTTTGCTCAGCTTTTTCAGAATTAGAGAAAAACCCTTAGCTTGAAGGGTTTTTTTTTCGTAAACATCTTAGCTTTAGTTCATGTATCTATGTATGTATATCTTTGTCTTCTCTTTTTTTCCATAGATGGCAATGGCTGCTGCAGCGGTGGCAGGTTCGTCGAGTCAACGTGAGAAAAAGGAGTCTCTACGTCGATCTGCAACGGCTCCATTCTGAAAATAGACACATTAGGGTTTTTTTTTTGGGTGGATTGCTACTTATGTAATAGTATTTTCACATTTAAGACATTATTATTGGTCGTATCTTGACGACATTGATAAAGCTAGCTATCTTTGTAGTCCCTACATATGGGAATGTCTTAATATATGGTCTACTACTTCCTTACTCTTGGGGGGGACCCATTTTCTCTATATGACGATATAATGGAGACATACTCGCACGTGCTTAGCTCAGCCTATCAAAAGTACTATTTTTCTATACTTTTTCCTCTTTAGTAAAAGTAATCTTATCAATTACTGATCCACGAACATCATTTTTCACGGTAAGAACTTGAACTCAATGCAAGAAAGAACCTTAACATCAACGAAATCAGGATTTCTTAGCACCGTAAAAACGACGAAACAACAGTATAACGTCACTACGAAGAGGTTCCAAAGCCCCTTTGGTGACCTCAGATTAGAAAAAAAAAATGACGAACATTTGAAGAAAACAACAGTATAGAGAGGCGAAGAGGAGTTCATCCAATTACTGCTTAGCCGACATATCATATATCCGTTACATTCTACAATATGGAACATCCCTTCTGAGATTTCCCCTTCTTTTTCTTCTGCTTCGGCGGCTGGAGTACCACTTTAATGGCCGCGTCGAATACTCCTTTCACGTTCTGCCCGTAAAATAAAAAAAGCGCATGACAGTTAAAAAAATTGAAACAAGAAATGGAAAAGAAAATGAGCTGATTTTCCTGTACAAACCTGCTGTGTCTTCGAACTGCACTCAATGTATGAAGGAGCGTCGATCAGCTTTCTTAGCTCCTCGCCCTAGAGGATATTATCAAAGAATGCGTAAGAATCGAATAATAAACTCAATCGAATAGTAGGCCCTAATAATAATTCCTCCTCACCTGCGCTTCAGTGATTGGGACAGCGCCTGGATGGTCGACGAAGAATTGCTGGTCATCCCGAAGATCTATCCAATGACATGTCACGAAAAAGATATAAACTTCGACAAACTTCTCAAATGCCAAATAAGCTCACAATTGGAATATGGGTTATTACAAGGAAAACAGCACCGAAAGCACCGACACTCAGTTCCAACTTTCTAGTGTAATTTAACAATGGTCAAAGGAGGAAGCATAGAACGGAGATGTCCAAATGCGGAACGTCAATTTTTTTTTCCTAGTTCAGAAAATAAAGGCGCTAAATTTGTCTTCACTATTACATTTACATAGGTAAAATGTAGTCGGAGATCTACCGAGTTTCGTTCCAACTAGAACGATAGGTACACCAGGGGCGTAATGCTTCAGCTCTGGAATCCACTGCAAAGAGTCAAAACAATGAACTTGGTCAAGAAACAAAAAAGATACTGTTTTACGTAAACGAGAACTTGTAAACAATGCGCTGATACTTCTCACCTTTTTCGAAACGTTTTCATAGCTGGCTTTGCTAATGAGGGAAAATGCTAAGATGAAAACATCAGCACCGCGATAACTCAAAGGTCTTAATCTGTTATAATCCTCCTGCCCTGTGTTTTTTTTTATTGAAAATGGAAAGTGCCCGTTAGAGAACACAGCAGAAATCCAGGAAGGAGATTCGTAAAGATGTGAATGCTTGCGCTAAATATTTCTAAAGGATGCATAGCATAGATTAAGACAATTCAAGTTTATTACCAGCAGTATCCCACAGGCCAAGATTGACCGTGCTCCCATTTACAACGACGTTTGCGCTGAAATTGTCAAATACCGTAGGCACGTAATCCTGTCGTTTTAAAGGGGAAACATTAGGCATCAATAGATCAAAGTCAAAAAATAACGTGAGTACCTCTTTACGAGCCCCTTGTCTACACACGTAAATTGCTGGAAATTTTAGACGGAATCGTATCAATCTTAAGAAAGGCAAAATGACCGTATTCTCATATATATAATACTAAATCATATTCAAATGGGCATAGAGGGAACAACGAAAGATGAGTGCAATCCTTGCATTCCATCTTAGTATTTGGCAATATAATGACCGTTAAACGTTAACGTAGAAAGAAAATGACATGTCTCCAGCTTATTCCTCAATAACCTTCCAATCGTCATGAAAATGAACCGAAAAAGAAGAGGAATCAGCTATTTAAAGAAGGAAATCAAGGATCAGAGAAAACTCAAGAAATCATGGCAAGCAAACAATTGCATACCGTGGGGAATGTGTTGCTCGTGTAGGAAATCAAGAGGCATGTCTTCCCCACAGCACCATCGCCAACTGTCACGCACTTGATGAATCTTGACGCACTCATCTTCAAATTCAGATCTTCTTCAGAAGACCTGATTCAATTAGCAAAGTTGTAACCTACGATCCTCAATGCCAATGCCCACGAGCAAATAACACAGCATAATCGAGAAGCTTCAAAACGAAAATTTCTGCCAATTTTCAGCTCTTCCGTTCGAGCAAAAAAGGTATCTCACACACAGAAAAACTCGGAGTCGTAATAAGCAAAAGGAGAAAATTGGGGATCAAGATCGAGAGAGGGGGAGAAAAATAATAACGAAAGGAGCTGAAATTCTGGCAAAACAATGCATGAATTGGGATGAAGGTAAGAGTAAGAAAAAAAAATATATACCAACCCTGTGAAATGCTGCCGCCGAAACACCGCTCGATGCCGACTCCGTCGCTCGTTCTTACAAATATCGTATAATTCGGAGTGTCAGACACGTAATTTGCTTATTTATCTATACTCGTATATTAACGGTGAGGTGATTAAAAACTGCTCTTTGTATATGAAGAATTTTTCTCAAATTAATAATTCACATAAAATAAATTAAAAAAAACTATTCACTACCTTGCATTTATATATTATCAATTAAAAATTGCCTAATCTATATACTATAAAAGTAGGATAGGGACCCTATTGTGATGACACGTGGCAACAAAATTCCCCCCTAGGAAAATGTGAAAATCACTTTTTTTTCGTTCAATGTATATGGCAGTGCGAATTAATTCTTTTAATAGGCAATTGAACAGTCGTACTAAAATTTATCTAGGAAAATGTGAAAATCACTTTTTTTTTCGTTCAATGTATATGGCAGTGCGGATTAATATGTCCATGTTCTTTTAATAGGCAACTGAACAGTCGTACAAAAATTTATTCAATTAAGAAAGCTGAACAGTCTTGCTAAATAATGCTTTCTATTAACGACTATTGGCCTTTCTTTTCAAGGTTGATCCGTTTGGGAGCTTCTCAAGGATGACTAGTTGCCGATCCAACATATCACCCAAAAATTCAAGAGCGAGGCGAAAGCAAAGAAGCAAAAAATTCCCGCTGCCCCACCGAGAAGGAGGCCCCTTCGCCGAAGTTCGTGAAAATCACATTTCGTTCCTCAGCAGCAAAGAGGCGGAAAGCAATTCGTTTTACTCGGAAATTTTCAATCCTAAGCTTTCAAAGTCTCTGAAGCACGTTATTTCGAAGAGAAGTGTAGGTTTGAGGAGGAAAACGACGTCTGCTTCTGAGGTTTTTTCGAGTCGGAGATAGATTTAGGAAAAAAAACAGCTCCTTTGCTGCGTTTCGATCTCCTCTATAGCCAAGCCATGTGTAACAGTAAATATATCATTTTGGCCCAAGTCGGAGCATATTAACGTTCTTCTCTACGCAGTCGATGAACCCTAGAATCAAAATCAAGAATCTGAAAGAATAGATGCAAAAACCGAATCGCATCGATTTACACATATACACAAGTTGGTACACGCAAGGTTAGGGTTCTAGCATTTTTGCTATTTTTTTTTCTCCTCATCATCTATTCTCGGCCATGCTATCGCTATTGAGAAGGCTGAACCGATCAGATTCTATGTCTGGTGAAATCGAGCGTTTAAACCGTTGAAGGTGTGAGGGGAATTTTGGCATTTGTGGGTCTGTTGAAATAGAGGAGATTGAGATGGATCGTACTATGTGTGGAAAATTCAAGCTTGGGAGGAAAATTAGGAGGTGGTTCTTGTGAACTCTATCTTGGTACCTTTCTTTTCTTATCCTGACTTGCGAATAATTCATATGACAAATTTATTACAGGGCGCATTTGGAGGGAGACAAGGAGCGAATCACTGGTTATGCGAGGAAGAGGATTTCGCATCAGGTGTACAATGTCGTCGGAGATTATTACGGATTTAGGGATGCGGTTAGAGATTGTGAAGGATGGTTTATCTGTGCTCAGCTCTCGAAATGAGGTAAGGCACTAATTAAACAAAAGTAGCGTGACTTCGATGTAAATGAGAGCAGTGTGTACGGTGTGTGGTGCATTGGAGACGCAGAGGATGCAAGCTCCTTACAGAGATCATAGATGATGATATGATGATGATGATGACGACGACAATGTTATCGATGTTGATGAGAGTAGCGTAGCTTTATAGGTATCGATCTCTTGCATATTATAATTTGTTAAATTTATTTTTTTCATGTTAATCTATCCTGGTTTATTTATGGTGAAATGGTGGGTTCAGTTTCGATTTTATTTAATTTTTTTGCTCCGTCGATGTACTAACGTTGTCGATTTATTTGATTCTCCCCTAATCGTAGGTTTCCATGACACTGAAATGAACAAGGATCTGCTGAAGAAGAATGACGGGAGCATAAAGCGTGTGGTGATAGATCTCATTGCTACTGATCAAGATGATGACAAGTAAACGCAGCTTATTTTCGCATATGCTTTGCTTATCGTTACTGCTAAATAAACGCAATATGTTCGAACGTGCCCTATCATTTATTCTTTTTTTGGCTTTCTTGGTCTGCTAAGTTTCTTCTGCTTGCTCATCTTCAATCGACTCAACTCCCAACGCACAAGCGCTTTAAAGGTATCGATCTCTTGCATATTAGAATTTTGTAATTTTTTGTTTTTCATGTTATAACCAATCTTGGTTTATTTGTGGTGTCCATTAGGCATGCGTTGAGTTACCTTTCACGTTCCTATTATTTGAATTGGAGCTGCGAAATAATTGATATTGATCGATCGAATGAAGAAAGCAAAGGGCGACCTTTCAACAGGTGAATAACGATGTATAGATTTGCTTTTTCAATTTGGGAGTAAATTTTGGTTTAATTTATTGTCTTGATTTCTGTAGGTTTTTGGATGAGAGGGTAATGGTTCAATGTGCTTGCTATGTTGTTTCTATCTGTTGTATGTTGTATGTTTATTTGGAAGACTACGGTAATTTGTTGTACGACTGCGAACTTCGTAAGACTGCCATAACTTATAAAAGTGTATGGCTGCGAACTTCGTATTACTGCAATAATTTGTAAGGAGTGAGAAGACGAAGAATGTCGAGCACAAAGTCGTGCTTCTTCTGCAAAATTAAGTCCGAAGAAGTCATTCGACGAATCACTTGAGAAACCTAAGAAGTTGCGTGGAAGCAAAACCAATGCTTCTGAGGAAATTCTTGGAAAAGAGCCTCAGAGTTCTGTTGGAGAGATTCTGTCATCGATGGATAAAGAGGTAAGTCAATCTGTTTTGGGGGTCGAGCTGAGTTTTCCTGACAAGCCCAGTCCGAGATCAGCGAGTAATACATCTTCGAGCACCAAGAAATCGACTTTTTGGGGAAGGAACAATGTGAGTTAATCTTAACCTTCAAATATTTGATTCCACATACACTTTGGTTACTTTGTAGTTCTCTTTTCCTTCCATGCAATGCAGTCGAGGAGAACTCCTTCAACAGAATCGATACATTCGTCTGCAGAGGAAGAGTAAGCATTCTTCGACATCAACCATTTTTTCTTACAAGCTGAAATAGTTCGTCTATATCCTTCGCTTACCTCATGTTATTTTTGTCTTTTCGCCGTCTTTTTCTCTTTCATTTCTAGGCTGGCCATTCAGAGATTGGAGATTGCTAAGAATGATTTACGTCACCGAATTGCAATGGAGGTAGGGGTAGAGTTTTGATCCATTATTACGCTAAACGCATGCAATTGGTAATAAATTTGAAGCTTACTCATCAGGCGAGAGGAAATGCAATTCTTCAAGCCAGCTTGGAAAGAAGAAAGCAAGCCCTTCACGAACGTCCCCTGGCCCTCGAACAAGACGTATGTGTGCTTTTGCTTCGTAGACTGTAAATTATTTCACTGGGTTGAGTCTTAAAATTTCTAACATGTTAATCGTTCTTTCGACAGGTGGCAAGATTGCAAGAACAATTACAAGCTGAGAGAGACCTAAGAGCTGCTTTAGAAGTTGGCTTAAGCATGCCCTCGGGACAAGTAAATGGGACCCGAGCCATAGATTCCAAGGTTTAGATATCCCTTCTCATCGTTTTTTTTCATAATGGAATATTTTTTTCCCATGCTGAACTTTGTTTTTTTGTCTGCGTAAAAGACAACGGCTGAGCTCGAGGAGATAGCCCTAGCCGAGGCTGACGTGGCTCGACTGAAGCAAAAAGTCGCCCAACTCCATCACCAACTTAATCAGCAACGTCAAAATCATTACATCACAGATTCTGACGCTCGCCATCAAAACGTTGCTACAAGTCAGAATTCACAATCGTGAGTTCATCGCTAATATCTCCTATGGTCAGATTAAAGCCCTTTCTTCCCCGTATTAATCTTACAGTAATACTTCCATTTGCAGAAAATATTACCAGCCAGATTTCGACACCACGCTTGCTGTCTGCAACCATGAGAGAAAACAAAAGACCGAAGTATTACAACCTATGGAAAATCGAACTGCAAAAAAACAGCTTCTAACATCTGGGAAGAAAAGCTTAACCGGTGGGTTTTGTAATAATCATTGCGTTATTTATTTATACTTTCGTGGTTAAAGATTGCGTCTTCTCTGTTGGTAGCATTGATTTAATGAACTGTCTCTTGCATTTCATACGGTAGTTGATTTGGTTGAAATATGGCGATAATAGCGTAGTTATTATTGCTGTTTCTGCATGAAGTTTTTAATGGGTTTTTCTATGTCGTTCTTTTCTTCTTATTTATTTATCAGATATTTGTTTCTCAAGTACAGATGAGGTCAAGAAATGGTGCTTTTGTCGTTATCTCTTTGATTGTATGGACGGGGCTTGAAATTGTATTCTATTCCGAGAATTGCATCTTCTCACACTAATCATCGGTATAATTTCAGTTAAGTTTTCTCTTTGCATCATCTTTTGCATATTTAATCGCTGAAGCTGAGCTGTGTGATGATCTTCTTTCGAGACGTTTCTTTTGTTCGTTCAAAGGATCGATTTCATGGAGAAAAGAAGAGGAGTTGGGAAACATCGGGTCTTGAAGGAATTGCCTTGAAGTTAGTCAGAGGCGATCAAAATGCTCCAAACTGTTGGTGCAAGGCAGAAATCCTTCATGATATGCGGAAGAAATTTTATTTTATGCAACATGAATAATTTTTTTCGAAAAACTGGATGAATTTTTAATCCTACTGTAAGTTGGAGAAAGTGTGGGTAAGTGACGTGGACACTGTTTTCAATTCTGTCTACTGGGAAAAGAATTCAAGTTTTTTCTGCTCACCTTCACTTGCATCTGGAGTTGCCCACCTCTTGCTCGGTTTGTTTTTTTTTTTTGAAAAAGGGTGTTGGTTATTTGTCATGTTGATGACTATGAGGACTTGTGAAAATGATGCATTCGCCTTTTCTTTGCATATTACTTGCATTGTGATAGGAAGAAGAAGCCGTTGTTTTATTTATTTATATTTTTATGAACCTGGGCGATTTCGGGGTAATGCTGTTGTAGTTGTATTTTTCTGTCAAATTACCTTCAGCTGCTCAAGCTTCTGGCAGCAGCAATTGCTTTTGTTTTGCGAGCTTTATTCGACTGATATTTTGTTTGATTATGAGAAATCCCATTTCCAAGATTCGTCTGGTTTGCATACGAATTAATCGGCCGCATACGGGGACTAAAGCAGAACATCGAGTTTATAGCTAGCCGTGTCAAAGCTGTTCAGACCGACCTCTAAGGCTTGAAGTACTAGCAGAAAAATGGAAAGTTTCACTAGAGGTAGTAAAGTCCCACTTTTCATACAAGAGTCATTACTTTTTTTATCTCATAACCACTTTGAAGGTTTCTTAGAATTTTGGGACGTGGGACATAGAAAATCTGCGTTAAAAGATGAGTTTCTCAACGTTGTGTTGCTTTGTGCCGTCATCGAGAAAGGTCTTTCAAGTGTTTGAATAAAGGTATGTACGGGAATTGTGCGCTTTAGTCATCAAAAAATTATAGGCAAGTGCTCAGGGGTATGCCAAAAGATATCGAAATACATATTGTATGAACACCGATTCATTGGTGAACGTTGTTTTAATCAAGAAACTACAATGTTAGAGTTGGACGGGAATGAAACCGATGGGTTTAGGCCGTTGTTCGGCTATTTTCTCTTTACCACTTATGTGTTGTAATTTAATTTCTTAGTTAGCTTCTGAACATAAGTGTTTTTTCAGCTATTGTCTTATGCTGATAACGTCAACGTTAAATCTTATCTGTTGGGAGATTGCTTTATATATGGACACATATTTAATGAATTAGTAATTCATATAGTCATACAAATTACTATAGTCTTCCAAAGTTGCAGTTGCACAAGTTAGCAGTCTTACATTTGTACGTAGCTTTACACTGAAGTAGTCTTACGAAGTTCGCAGTCGTACAATCTTACAAATTACTGCAGTCATACGAAGTTAGCAGTCATACACTCTAGGGCTGAAAACGAGCCGAGCCGAGCCCGAGCATGGCCTGGCTCGAGCTCGGCTCGATTATGTATAAGTGGGCTCGAGCTCGGCTCGAGCTCGAAAAGGCGAGGCTCGAGCTCGGTTTGATAACCATCGAGCTGCTCGAGCTCGGCTCCAAAAGCTCGGTTCGTCATAAAAATATAATATATTATATTTAATTCTATATATATAAAAATTAAAAAAAAAAGAAAAAATTGGGCTCGATAAGCTCGACGAGCTATCGAGCCCACATACAAAAAGCTCGAGCTCGGCTCGATTGTGAAAGGTCGAGGCTCGAGCTCGGCTCGAGCTCGACGTTGACCGAACTCGAGCCGAGCTTTGACCTCGGCTCGTTTTCAGCCCTAATACACTCTTACAAGTTACTGCAGTCTTACGAAGTTCGCAGTCGTACACTCTTACAAATTACTGCAGTTTTCCAAAATTACCAAAGTGCAATTAAGCAATCTTATAGTTCGCAATCTTACACTGAAGCAGTCCTACGAAATTTGCAGTCATACAAATTGTACAACCTTCTACAATGCAGTCGCGCAAATAAGCAGTCTTACAGTTGTTTGCAGTCATACACTAAAGCATTCTTACGAAGTTTCACAACAAGATCGAAACAAACTTCTGCATTTCCATAGAATTTTGGTATCGGACTTTGAATTTAATCTGCATCCTATGGATGAGGTGATGTCTTTAACATAAAATATTGAGTCTAAGACTGGGACACTTTTGTTCCGGAAGACATTAATTGAAATGTAATGTTGCAACATATTATCATGGCCAATCACCATTATGTTATTTAGCTCTTGAGAGTGATACGCATGATTTAGGAAAAGAGATTTAACATTTCTCTTATGAGCATCAAAGAAGACGACGCAGAAGATAATGGGTTCACCAACATAGTATACCACAGTGTTTTCAACAGCATCGACTAACATATCGCATCGTAGTTTATTATGAATACAATTGTATTTGATGAAACATGTTTCACTGTATTTAATAAGGAGTTGTATTATTTTACCGCTTTTAATTAGGAACGGAATGAGTGATGTATATAATTGAACGAGATAAACCATCTTAACTGAATAATTATTCAATTTTCATGACAAAAAATAGCCCGTGCATCGCACGGGGAAAAAGCTAGTTTTATAATTAACTCCAATGAGCATCATAACGAAGGGAGGGACAACGGGGAGCTGACCGTACGATATATAATCGGGCCGGGCCAATATAGGTCAAAGTCCAAGTCTACTATCTCACATGGTTTGTGTGATAGGAAATTGAAGAGTTTAGAAATTAAGGAATGAAACATTTTGACTGCCGAAAAAATCATATACTCATGGACTACTTTTAGTTGTGCACATAAGAAAATGATAGATAATTTTATTATTATCTTTTCATTTGTCTAAGATTTATGTTCGCTTTGTAATTTTAACAAAATGTGTTTATAATTTACCTTGTTCGGTTTCCAACATAATAAAATATTATCTCATGTATTATTTGAAAATTTACGAAAGTGACCTTATCATATCAATATGTAGTTTACAAAAATAACTATTCTTATGAATATCGAGAAATAAAATACATGCATATCATTTTAAGCACCATAAAATAAGGATTGTTTATTTTATAATTTGGAGGAATAGAGGTATTTTGTCATATTATCTTAATAGTCTTGGTTGGACAAATAACATCAGTCCAAACCCACTGTTTATTTACCGTGCTCTATATTGTTATATCGGGCATATAATTGTGTTAGAAGAAAACACATGTTATTAACTGAACAAGATTAAATCGGATAATACTAACCTTATCTTGGCTTATCCTAGTAACTAAACGCAGCCATGGTGAATTACAAACTTAATTTGATATCTCAAACTAAATCTTTTTATTCTAAGTCTATCCCAGAAAATCAATATATTCGCGCATATGCCATTGTCTCAAGACAAACAAAGGTTTAAGCAAGATTCTGCTTCCCTTTTCTTTTTCTCCGCCAAAAACTAAAATTTGCGGCGGCAAAAAACACGATCATAAACTCTCCCCCGCCATACACGAAACCCTAAACACCGATTATTATGCCCTCCCCCACCGTTTTACCTTTTTAGTGAGGATGGGGGAGGAACCATCCCGATCTGTTCTAGGTGTTTCATTTCTTTCTTTTTCTTCCTTTTGTTCGTTGGTTTTCGATTTTTTCCTTCTGCTCTATATCTGTTTGGTTTAGATTGATGTGTTGTAGGAGCTTGTATTTTCCTCCGTTTTCGTGTTTTTCGTTTTCCTTGTAGATTGTTGATAAACGCATTTTAGTGCGTTTATCGTAGTACTTTATTAGGGTATAACATAGTTTTAGCAATCACTTTGTGCATTTATTCAACATATTTACACCTATTTTGATATTAAAGGAGCTTAGGACGAGTTTCGGGCGAAAAGGAGCGAAAACGGAGCAAAACGGCGCGAAAAAGGGCGAAACTGCCCTCGGTCACGGCCAGACGCATTACGCGTCACGGCCGTGACGAGGGACAGTGAGCGAGAGAGCGGGGCGCTGATGATGGTCACGGCCGTGACGCTTAATGCGTCTGGCCGTGCTGATGATGGTCACGGCCGTGACGCTTAATGCGTCTGGCCGTGACGCTAGGCAGAGAAGCCCACTGATGATGGTCACGGCCGTGACCGTCGATGCACTTGGCCGTGACGCATGGTTTCGATATTCTCGCGTAGAGTCGGTGATGGTCACGGCCGTGACGTCTCATGTCCCAGGCCGTGACCCGTGCGAAATTTAGTATAAAAGCCCAATTCGACTCAGAAAGAGGGTCTTCGACCAGATACAAATCCTAAACCCTCTAGAGACGAAAAATAGCACGAAAGAATGCAGAATCACGCCACGGAGCGCAAGAGACGGAGTTCTACGCAAACGTGAACGAAGAACAAAGATCTACCCGAGCTTTCAACGATTATGAGTTCTTTTCTCTTAATTTCTATTTCCTTAGTTGTTTTTCCTTCTATTATGCGTAGCTAATTCCCTTTGTGTTTGGGATTAGATGAACGCTAGGATATTTCGTAGTTAAGACTTTTAATTATCGTGACTATGTGTTTTGACTATTTATCGTTCTATGAAATTGTTTCGTTGCTTTAATATGTCTATGTGTTAAAGTAATTGTTTGGAAAATCGTTTAGGGCGACAGCTAAATAACGATTAGGCCATTCGTAGAAGATAGGATTCGAGTATAGGGCGAAAGCAAATACTCGATCCTCGCCGTTAGTAATTAATGAATTTTAGATCCCCGCGAGCGTTTAGGGAGACAGCAAACTCGCGAGCGGGCAGGAAAATTACTGCGATCTAGTCAGAATCACGTAGGAGCGATAGTTCATTGTCTTAGCCAATAATACCTAGCGGGATTCGAATCCCGAGCACTTTTTTTTTTATTATCTGAAAGCTTCGTACCAGTTTAACGTGTCCTTTGAATTTCTAGTCGATTTAGGGGTAAGTGTTAGGTTAAGTCATCAAAAATCTGCGTATTTTATTCAGGCTAAATATCGAGTCGATAGGTAATTACTAGTACTTGATTTATTCCTCGTGTTCGATACTCGTCTACTCACTCTACTGCACTACAAACGATAGGTTCACTGCCTATCGCACGTCGGTGATAGTAATTTAGTATACGTTTTATTTATTACTTGTCGCACATTTTCATTCACACACCACGTGTATCAAGTTTTTGGCGCCGTTGCCGGGGAATAGATTGATATTAGGAACGCCGTAGTTCGGTAATTTAGCCACTTCTATTTGACGTTTTTATTTGCTATTACTATTTGCGTTATTTGTGTTATTTGCGTTATTTGTTTCCTGCGTCATTAGTACTATCGTAATCTTTTCGACGTTTTTATTATTCCTTTGCTAATCTTTTTTTTTTGTTTTGTTTTCACATATTGAAGGTACGATTCAGCGGTGAATGACCCGAAACCATCCATCGGGTCCCATCGTTGACGCAGACCCAGATTTCGAGCGGAAGTTACGAAGGAAACTGAAGTACGATACCGAAGGAGCATCCACTAGCTCTCATGACCGTTTAGTTAGCTATTCAGAGGATAGTTCGCAGGAATCCACCCAAAACTCACGTGCAGAGACCACCGTAGATAGTCCCAATACAGTAGTAGACATGGCGGACCACCGAGTGCCCGTCCATAACATTCCCGAGGAGGAACCATCACTTCAGGACCTCCTCAAGAACGCCGCGCTAGGCGGTACGGAGTCGGCGATTGTCATTCCGCCGATAGAGAACAATAACTTCGAGCTGAAGCACTCATGGCTTCAGATGATTTTCCAGACGGCCCAGTTCGAGGGAAACCCCGATGACGATCCTTACTCCCATCTGAAGGCGTTTCTGACGGTGACCGACACCATCAAAATCAATGGTGTTCCGGGCGACGCGATTAAGCTCATGTTATTCCCGTTCTCTTTGAAGTTCAGAGCCAAGGATTGGCTTGAGATGTTACCACCTCGATCAATCACTACATGGGAGGAGCTGCGAGCCGCGTTTATCGGCCGCTACTTCCCACTGTCGAAGGTGCTACGATTGAAGACAGAAATCTCTTTATTCCATCAGAAGGAGTCTGAAATCTTTACGAGGTGTGGGAGCGCTACAAGGCGCTATTGAAGAGATGCCCACAGCACGGGATGTCGAAGGCAGCCCAGATCAACCGATTCCACGAGGGGCTCAATGATCAGACGGTCCATATGTTAGACGGAGCCGCAGGAGGAGGGCTCGTGAAGCTCAACGCCACTGACGCGTGGAATTTGATTGAGGACTACTCGAGGAACAGTTTCATGAGGGGCAATGCCCGGATGAAGACAACCGGTGTGTTCGGAGTTAGCGAGGAGACGGCCACTAATGCCAAGATCGAGGCGCTCCAGCAGCAAATCGCTTCGACGAACTCACAGTTGCAGACAGTGATTGGTGCATTGCTTCCCAAGTCCGGGCAGACTCAGCCTGTGAACGCCGTGGCCACCACCACACCGACACAGCACACGCCTTACGTACCATTATGCGGGATTTGCGGCGCAGCCCACGAGACCTCAGATTGCCAACTTGGGCAGCCGCTGGAACACGTAGATTATATGGGAAATTACCAAGGCGGCCAGCGAAGTTTCCAGCCTCGGGCACATCCTAACTTGGCGTACGGGAATCAGAACCATCAGAGCCAAGGACCACCAGGATTTCAGCCCCGACCTTCCGGATTCCAAAACGGGCCACCACGACAGTACCAGAGTGCGCCCGCGGGAGGATCCGACGACATGAGGGAGATGAAGGACATGATGAAGACGCTTCTCACGAATTTCAGCAGCACCACCGCAGCCCACGAGAGCCGAATGACGAAGATGGAGGAGTACATGGAGGCGAATGACTTGCGTGCTCAGAACACAGACGCCTCGCTCAAGAAGCTGGAGCAACAGATGGGCCAGATGGCGAAGCAGTTGGCGGGGCGCACTCAGGGATCGCTCCCGAGCTACACCGAGCCGAATCCCAAGGAGTACTGCAAGGCAGTGACGCTGAGGAACGGGCGAGAACTACAAGAAGTGCCCGCCAAAAAGAAGGCCAAGGAGAATGCCAACTTCGAGAGCCACGACGAGCCCGTAGTTGAGGAGGTCAGGGGCGACGACACCGAGAAGGCCGACGTTGAGAAGGAGAAGGTCGAGCTCGAGAAGGATAAGGTGACGGAGATTCAGCGGCCACCGGTGAAGCCATACCAGCCGAAGATCCCGTACCCGGCCCGACTAAAAAAGGACAAGAACGAGGCGCAGTTTGGTAAATTCATGGGTATGTGTAAGGAATTACATATTAACTTACCTTTTGTTGAAGCTATTACGCAGATGCCCAGCTTCGCCAAGTTCTTGAAGGACTTGCTGACGAACAGAAGGAAGCTCGAACACGTCTCCACCGTCTGCCTACGAGGGGAGTGCTCGGCGATCCTCCAAAGCAAGATTCCTAAGAAGCTAAAAGACCCAGGGAGTTTTACTATTCCCTGTCTCATAGGAGATTTAGTGATTGAGCGTGCGTTAGCAGACCTAGGCGCTAGTATTAATCTTATGCCGTATTCTATGTTTAAGCGTTTAGGACTAGGCGAGCCACGACCCACTAGGATGAGCCTCCAATTAGCGGATAGGTCGTTAAAGTACCCTCGAGGTGTTATCGAGGACGTCTTAGTTAAAGTCGATAAGTTTGTGATTCTCGCAGATTTCGTCATCTTAGATATGGAGGAAGATGAAAATGTCCCCTTGATTTTAGGTAGACCATTCTTAGCCACAGGGGAGACCATGATAGACGTTAGGAATGGGACGTTAACCTTGACGGTAGATGGGGAAAAGGTCACCTTTGATATGGCCGACTCGATGAAAAAGAGTAGCGAGCAGGATGATAAGTGTTATTTCTTAGACGTATTTGAGCACGACTTTCTCTTTTCCGTGCAAGGTCTATCACAGGTTGGTGATCCGGACACACACACGCTTATGGCCATCGACGAGTGTGGGGAGGAAGTCGACGAGCCCATTATAGCCATCGATGAGAGCAGCGAAGAGGACAAGGAAAAAAGCTCGGTTGAGGAGCCACCGGTCCTGGAGTTGAAGCCGCTGCCCGACCACCTCGAGTACGCATTCCTTAGCAGCAATGGAGGACTGCCGGTCATCATCTCGTCGAGCCTCGACGACGGACAGAAAAGCGAGCTCTTAGACGTGTTGAAGGCGCACAAGAAGGCTTTGGCGTGGAAGATATCCGACATAAGGGGTATCAATCCGAGCTACTGCACGCACAAGATCCTCATGGAGGACAACTTCAAGCCGATCGCTCAACGTCAAAGGCGCCTCAATCCCAACATGAAGGACGTTGTCAAGAAGGAGGTGATCAAATTGCTAGACGCGGGAATGATCTATCCCATCTCAGACAGCGCGTGGGTCAGCCCGGTCCAAGTGGTTCCAAAGAAAGGAGGCATGACGGTCGTCACCAACGACAAGAACGAACTGATCCCGACGAGGACCGTGACCGGATGGCGCGTCTGCATTGACTACAGGAAGTTGAATGATGCCACGCGAAAGGATCATTTCCCTTTACCATTTATTGATCAAATGTTAGAAAAGCTAGCGGGTCACTCATTTTATTGTTTCCTTGATGGTTTGTCAGGTTATCTGCAGATTCCCATAGCACCTGAGGACCAGGAGAAGACCACGTTTACGTGCCCGTTCGGAACGTTCGCGTACCGAAGGATGCCGTTCGGCTTATGCAATGCCCCAGCCACCTTCCAGCGATGCATGATGGCCATATTCGACGAATTGGTAGGTGAGGTAATGGAGGTATTTATGGACGATTTTTCTGTTTTTGGGTCGTCGTTTGATGCATGCTTGTCAAACCTGAAGCTCGTACTCGCACGATGCGAGGAAACGAATTTGGCACTTAATTGGGAAAAGTGCCACTTCATGGTTCGAGAGGGTATAGTCCTCGGTCACAAGATCTCCTCTAAAGGAATCGAAGTTCACCGGGCTAAGTTAGAAACCATAGAAAAATTGCCTGTTCCCTCGAACGTGAAGTCGATTAGAAGCTTTCTAGGACATGCGGGATTTTATCGCAGGTTTATCAAAGATTTTTCTAAGATTGCACGTCCTATGTCTAGATTGTTAGAGAAAGATGCCCCGTTTGATTTTAATGACGAATGTCTGCATGCTTTCAATTTACTTAAGGAAAGACTTATCGCAGCACCTATTATGGTAGCCCCTGATTGGGGGCTGCCCTTTGAACTAATGTGCGATGCTAGTGACTATGCAGTTGGGGCCGTGCTAGGGCAGCGTAAGGACAACCACTTCAGACCGATCTACTACGCGAGTAAGACGCTAGACGCAGCCCAGGCCAATTACACGACCACCGAAAAGGAGCTGTTGGCCGTCGTTTTCGCTTTCGACAAGTTCAGGTCATATCTAATCCTATCTAAAGTTATTGTTTTTACTGACCACTCTGCCCTTAAGTACTTGTTAGCAAAGCCCGATGCCAAGCCACGGCTAATTCGGTGGATCCTGCTACTGCAAGAATTCGACATCGAGATTCGCGATAAGAAAGGTGCAGAGAACTTGGCGGCGGATCACCTCTCTCGACTAGAGGAGTCCGAGATATATCAGAAGAACGAAAGGGCGATACACGATCGGTTCCCAGACGAGCACCTCTACGCGATACATGTGGTAAGTGACGACACCCCTTGGTTTGCAGATTATGCTAACTATCTTGTTGCAAGGGTCTTACCAAAGAACTACACGAGTCAGCAAAAGAAGAAATTCTTTTCTGAGTTGAGGTACTACTTTTGGGAAGACCCGTATCTTTTCAGGCGATGCGCAGACCAGGTAATACGGCGATGCGTGGCGGCCCCAGAATCGACGCAAATCCTTAGACATTGCCACAACGGACCGACCGGAGGGCACTATGCAGCAAATCGTACCGCTCAGAAGGTGTTGGAGAGTGGATTTTACTGGCCCACGATCTTCAAGGACGCCCAAAGGCACGTTGACACTTGTGATCAGTGTCAGCGCGCAGGTAATCTCTCCAAACGCGACGAAATGCCTCAGAATTTCATTTTGGTATGTGAGATATTCGATGTGTGGGGTATAGATTTCATGGGTCCATTTCCTAGCTCATACAATAATAAGTACATCCTAGTTGCCGTCGATTATGTGTCTAAGTGGGCCGAGGCGCAAGCCTTACCCACAAATGACGCTAGGGTAGTCGTTAGATTTTTGCGAGCGTTATTTTCACGTTTTGGGGCACCTAGATGCATTATTAGTGATAGAGGCACTCACTTTTGTAACACCCAGTTAGCACGCACTTTAGAACGTTACGGTGTTAAACATAGCCTATCCACCCCGTACCATCCCCAAGCTAGTGGTCAAGTCAAAGTCGTGAATCGCGAGTTGAAACGCATTCTAGAAAAAACTATAGAGGGGAACCGTAGGGAGTGGGCGAACAAGTTAAATGATGCACTTTGGGCATATAGGACTGCGTATAAGACTCCCATCGGCACCATACCGATAGACTAGTCTATGGAAAAGCATGCCATCTTCCCGTAGAAATAGAGCATAAGGCATATTGGGCCATTAAGTCCTTGGATCTTGATTTGGGGAACGCCGGCGGAAAGCGGCAACTCCAAATCAACGAGTTAGACGAGTGGCGTTTATCGGCTTACGATAACGCTCGCATGTACAAGGAACGTTCTAAGGCCTATCACGATAAGAAAATTAGGCAAAGGCGAGAGTTTCAGGAAGGGGATCAAGTCCTTCTTTTTAACTCTCGACTTAGGCTATTTCCTGGCAAGCTTAGATCACGCTGGTCAGGACCGTTCACTGTCACCCGTGTTTTTCCTTACGGTACTGTCGAGATTTCAGGTATGGAGCAGGGGACTTTTAAGGTGAACGGCCATAGGTTGAAGCACTATCTCGCAGGCGAGGAAGACGGGACCGAGAAGGAAGTGCTGTACCTGGACTTCCAAACTTGAGCGAACGAGACGTCCGGCTAAAGACGGTAAAGTAAGCGCTTCTTGGGAGGCAACCCAGGTATTCCTATTTATTTCTTTAAAAAAAAAAAAATTAGGGCGGTCACGGCCAACTGCTGAATCAGTCACGGCCATGACGTGCGTACATATGCACACTGCCAAGAGTCACGGTCAGAGGCTTAAACCGTCACGACCGTGACCAAGAGGGACGAGCACTCTGCCACCAGTCACGGCCAACTGCTTAAGCAGTCACGGCCGTGACACCCTCCAGTGAACCTCTCTGCTTTATGTCACGGCCAAAGGCTTAAGCCGTCACGGCCGTGACGTTGTATAAAAAAAAAAATTTAAAATTAATTAATTAAAAAAAATAAAAAATAAAAAAATATAAATTAATTAATCTCGACTTGGTCACGGCCAACGGCTTAAGCCGTCACGGCCGTGGCAGTCGACAGAGGCACACACTGCCTTCCGTCACGGCCAAGACCTTTATAGGTCACGGCCGTGACGGTTACGAATTTAAGTAGAAATATTTTTTTCCCTTCTTTTCTTCTCTCTCTCCCTCTTCTCTCCCTCTCTCTCGCGATTTTTCTCTCCCACCAACACCACCACCCATAAGTCACCATCATCCACCCTATCATCACCGCCTTCGACCACCGCCGCCGTCACCCCCAACTCCGGCGACACCCACAACACCACCCTCAACATTCAATTCGATTAAGAATACAAGGTATGAACTTTCTTCTTCTTTGCACTATTTCGATTGAAATTTTGGAGAATCTCGTCGAAATTGTTAGTTTTTGGATATGAATCTGCTCTTAATTGTTCATTACATGATATATCTACTATTGGGTATGCTTAATTCGTTGAAATTAGTGCGAATTTTCGGATTTTGATGACGAACCCTAATTTTCGAAATTGGGGCTTTTGTTTTTTAATTGGGACCAATTTTGAGTAGATACATGCTAGGAGCTCTTCAATCATGCTTAATTACGTGAATTGACGTTGAATTGCGACATATTTACGAAGAACCCTAATTTCGATTTTGGGGCTTTTCGAAATTAAGCCCAATTTCGTATTCTTCGTGCTATTTTATGATGATTACATGCTATTGACATGTTGGGTATGCGTAATTTGTTGATTTAGAACATTAATCTTGGATTTGATATGCTTACCCCAACTTGCTCGTGACATGTTCGACAAAATGCCGCTTTGAACTTTTTCATGTGATCGAGATTACTACATGTCTCCTGTAAATATTTTGGTCGAGTCAGGTTGCTTGCGTTTATTTGCTATCTCTTTGAGCTCACACTTTCACTTTCAGGTACTACGGGTAAAAGTCGATCCTCAGCCTCACGTGACCCGGCCTCGCGTTCGCCGGTTCGTCAAAGGCGACGCGGGCCCCCGCCGACAATGCTAGAAGCCATGGGTCAGTTCACTGACGAGGCCCAGACGGCGCGATACACCAGGCTGAAGGGAATGGAGTTCATAGCCATGGACCAAATCGACCACGAGACGCTGGCGAAGCACCACATCGACCAGCAGGTTGCCCAGTACTTATCACTTAGTGGATGGAACACCTTCCTGGCCATCGACGAACCGGCGTACAAGGAACTCACCCTGGAGTTCCTTGCCACGTTCTCCTACGACGAATACGGTGACAGCAAGCTCAGATTTCGGGCGTTCAATGAAGAGCAGATAGTGAGGGACGACAATCTGTGCCGTGCACTTGGCGTACCACGTCCACACCCACACCAGCCCTACGCGACCTATTTCGATAACCCGGCCGGACGACAGGGTTGCTGGGCTGACATCGCTCGACCCGGCGAGCCGGCGTACAGCGCGAAGGCGTCGAAGGCGTCTGCACTGAGGAGCCCAGGACTGCGCTACATTCACCGCCTCCTGACGACCTCGCTTACACCGAGGGGTGACTCGCACGGAGCAGTCACCCTCCGCGACTTATTCTACCTGGCCAAGCTCCAGCGAGGCGAACGAGTCCATTTGGGGATGGCGGTGGCCCACGCCTTCAGCGCTCAGGCGGAAGCACGACGCAATGGGAAGATCGCTGTAGGACCACTCATCACCAAGGTGATCAAGGGATTGGGCTACTGGCCAGAGAATGCGCCCGAGATGGAGATCGTAGGCGGGCGCCACCCCGTGAACGAGGAGGCATTAGTGAAGATGAAAATGCTCGTGAAGGCGCCCACCTGGACTCGCGCCAACAAGGTGTACATCTGGCACGAGATGTATCGCGGCCAGACCGACCACGGAGCTGTCCCCGACGACCAGCTCTACCTCGAGGGTCCCCATCCAGTGGAGACAGACACGACAACTACAGGGCCCTCCTACTCATCCGGCTACCACCACGGCGAGTCATCCGGCTCGCCCGCTTCGCGTCTACAGCGGATCTAGAAGCGCTGCGCCAAGACATGATGCGCATGAACGCCGACTCGCTACAGAGGGACGACGAGCTCCAGCGATACAACGAAGAGACTCGGCGCCGACAGGAAGAGTACGAGCGCCAGAACGAGGAAGCCCACCGCCGTTACGACGCAGAGCTAGAGTGGTATAACCAGGCCCTTCAAGCCATGGACACGGCGCTCAAGTATTCCCAGCAATCGATGGCTTTCCTGCGCCCGAGGCCACCATCACCACAGCCGCCGCCGCCACCTCCTTAGGATCTCTTCCTTTTCCTTTATGACATTGTGTTTTCTTGCGTAGTCGCGTGTGTTTCATTTATGACATTGCGCTTATAACTAAGTTTCTAGTTAATCTTATGACTACTCTCTTTTCGTGTCTATTGATCTCTAGCTAGCGTCGGGATACGCCTTATGGATTACAACACGAACTCCACGCGCATAATAAACAACTACGACACGACCACGTCAGGGGAGTCCCGTTCTTTTAAACTCTTTTTCTTTCCCTTTTATCATTTTTACGTTGAGGACAACGTCTGACTTAAGTGTGGGGAGGGGAACTCAGTTTTAGAACTTACGTGAAAATTTTTAAATTTTTATGACGTGTCTATGAGCTATAAATTTCGTTAGAAAGGCATGAATTATTGAACTCAGGCACGATTTTTTTGCGTTTATCTCGAGTTAGTCTGCATTATTATGAATCTTTGTGAGCAATTAGGATATGCATGACTGACTGAATCATGTTTGCCTGAATAGATATAGCACTGTTTTGAGAGTTTCGTACACATACCCCCATTTCATTGTGAGAGTTTGAGCCTGACGAGCTTATGCTCATTTGTTTTGCTGTGTGACGTACCTAGTCTATATCTCTCTAGAACTTGCCTGTCTAATGCGTGTTGAAACTGTTTTTGGTGTGTTAGTGTAGAAATGATGAGGGCATTAGGAACTAAGTCCAGAGCCAAAACTTCCCACCATGACTAGCCCAATAGTTAGCCCCTTTGAGCCTAAGCCTATTCGTTGCGTACCTCATATGATATGAAATGCCCCTGACTCATATAAGCCTCCAGAAATTATATGAACCCGAATTCGTAGAATAGAGCAGAAGTCGGACTTGAGAGTTACTGTTTCAGTGTATGGTTCGATTTTCTTCTCTGTTATTCATGAAATGACTCGCCCTGATTTGACCGTTTTCTGAAATGACCTGATCCCGTTTTCATAAGCATGCCCATAAACCTTTTGGCAAGATATAGGTTTCGGTAATAAGTATCCCTAGGTACACGGCATTCGCTGTGACGATGTATTGTTTGCGACAAAAGCCGAACCTTGATGTTTTGAGGGAATAAGGGTAGTGCACTAGAGCGTAATTAAAGGGAAAGGGCAGAAAATGAAAGGGAACTGAGTTGACAGGGGTCGGGCAGAAAAGTCTAGGATTTCGGGGCGAGAATGTTGAATCCTGTGCTGAGACGTGTGATTTTCTGTTCGACCATGCTATGTTCTTCGAAATTTTTCGCTTACGTATCCCTGGTTTAAAGATTACATGCTCATTATATATGCGTACCATTTCATGACTATTTGATCCATGTTTTCCCAAAAAGACCCTCAGATTTATGCTTGCCACTTTAAGTAGTAGATATGCGATTAGCCTGCAAGCCTATGGTAGGGGTTGGACTAGCGCACGAATTTGAGTGATTCACCATAAATTTAGCCTATACACTGAGCGACTTGAGCGAATCCTTGTGAGAGTATGAGTCTCGATTAGCAGTGCGAAGGAAGTTTAGGTCGACAAGTGCAAGTCATTAGTGTAACGTCCATGATTGTTTGCTTGATTCTTTTCGTGCCTTCTAGCTTTGATGATAAATTGCGAACGATCGTGCCGTTATCCTGATTTATGCCTTATCTAATTCCTAATTTACTTGAGGACAAGCAAATGCTTAAGTGTGGGGAGGTTTGATAAACGCATTTTAGTGCGTTTATCGTAGTACTTTATTAGGGTATAACATAGTTTTAGCAATCACTTTGTGCATTTATTCAACATATTTACACCTATTTTGATATTAAAGGAGCTTAGGACGAGTTTCGGGCGAAAAGGAGCGAAAACGGAGCAAAACGGCGCGAAAAAGGGCGAAACTGCCCTCGGTCACGGCCAGACGCATTACGCGTCACGGCCGTGACGAGGGACAGTGAGCGAGAGAGCGGGGCGCTGATGATGGTCACGGCCGTGACGCTTAATGCGTCTGGCCGTGCTGATGATGGTCACGGCCGTGACGCTTAATGCGTCTGGCCGTGACGCTAGGGAGAGAAGCCCACTGATGATGGTCACGGCCGTGACCGTCGATGCACTTGGCCGTGACGCATGGTTTCGATATTCTCGCGTAGAGTCGGTGATGGTCACGGCCGTGACGTCTCATGTCCCAGGCCGTGACCCGTGCGAAATTTAGTATAAAAGCCCAAATTCGACTCAGAAAGAGGGCCTTCGACCAGATACAAATCCTAAACCCTCTAGAGACGAAAAATAGCACGAAAGAACGCAGAATCACGCCACGGAGCGCAAGAGACGGAGTTCTACGCAAACGTGAACGAAGAACAAAGATCTACCCGAGCTTTCAACGATTATGAGTTCTTTTCTCTTAATTTCTATTTCCTTAGTTGTTTTTCCTTCTATTATGCGTAGCTAATTCCCTTTGTGTTTTTTTGGGATTAGATGAACGCTAGGATATTTCGTAGTTAAGACTTTTAATTATCGTGACTATGTGTTTTGACTATTTATCGTTCTATGAAATTGTTTCGTTGCTTTAATATGTCTATGTGTTAAAGTAATTGTTTGGAAAATCGTTTAGGGCGACAGCTAAATAACGATTAGGCCATTCGTAGAAGATAGGATTCGAGTATAGGGCGAAAGCAAATACTCGATCCTCGCCGTTAGTAATTAATGAATTTTAGATCCCCGCGAGCGTTTAGGGAGACAGCAAACTCGCGAGCGGGCAGGAAAATTACTGCGATCTAGTCAGAATCACGTAGGAGCGATAGTTCATTGTCTTAGCCAATAATACCTAGCGGGATTCGAATCCCGAGCACTTTTTTTTTTATTATCTGAAAGCTTCGTACCAGTTTAACGTGTCCTTTGAATTTCTAGTCGATTTAGGGGTAAGTGTTAGGTTAAGTCATCAAAAATCTGCGTATTTTATTCAGGCTAAATATCGAGTCGATAGGTAATTACTAGTACTTGATTTATTCCTCGTGTTCGATACTCGTCTACTCACTCTACTGCACTACAAACGATAGGTTCACTGCCTATCGCACGTCGGTGATAGTAATTTAGTATACGTTTTATTTATTACTTGTCGCACATTTTCATTCACACACCACGTGTCGATCAATTGTTGTGGTTAATTTGAGTCTAGGTAGCTTTGATTTTCATCTTGGTGTTTTCGTGACCTCCGTATGTATTCCTATGTTTTTTTCTTTTTTGTTGGATAGGTTCGTTGTTTGTTGTGGTCGTCTTCATATTTTATTTCTATTTCTTTTTTAGTCTCCCCTAGTAAGAATTCAGTCTCCTCGTGTAGGAATTTCTATCTCTAATTATGAGAGTGTCCATTTCGAAAAAGACAGGAGTCTCGAAGTCAAAGAGAAAAGAAAGTGAAGAGTGTTGTGAATACGGCTTAATAGCTATCATGGAGTTTTATGTTGTTTCTTAGTGAGGTCTTTAGTTCTTTGTAGTCTAGACTTTGTTTCTTGTTTTTCGGCTTTGGTTTAGTTTCGTTAGTTCAGTTGTTCAAGAATAGTGGCGTCGAGTCTCTCGACCCTTTGACTTAGGATTAGTTAGTTCTATTTCTCATTACGTTGTTGTTGTTCTCGCTCATAGGGGCGAGCATTTTGTCGACTATAATATCAAAAAGGAAAAAAGGGCACATTTGAATGGTCAAAAGAAAGCAACATGAGAAGTACTGCGCCGTATTCACCTATGATGTGCTGAAGTTTTTCTAATTGTTCATACATGGTCTATTTGTTCACATGTGGCAATATTTGCCTATAAATAGGCTACGACGTCGAAGCAAAATGGTAAGCTCACAGACAGAGAGAAGAGAGAGATCTGGTTGAGAGAAAAATAGAGGGAAAATATAGAAAGTTTGTCGGGTATTTTCTCCTACTATAAAGAGAGATATTGAGGGTTTTCACCTTTGTAGTACGAGAGGTTGTAACTCCTATATTTTCTCTAAAGTGGTTTTTACCCCAATTTGTTTGGGGGTTTTCCACGTTAAATCTCGGTGTCCACATTTTATCTTTAATTGCTCAAATATTAGCTGCAGTGTTACTCGACCGGGTCCGCTGCCACGCCAACACATTTAATCCGTCATACCGCCCCACCCAATCGACCCAACCCAACCCTTGACCGCAAGTGTCGGGTTAATGGGTTGATGGGTTTGTTTGGGTTTTAAAAAAAAACCGCATATTTTGCAGGTTTGGTTTTGTCTTTCTAAAACCGCATATACTGAGAAAATAATTTTACTAGGTATGTTTTATTAAATATTTCATAAAAATAGTTGTACCAATAGTGAACTCGTTACAAGATGAAATATGTATCGTATTGCTTGAGCCATATGTAAGGATCTAGGAGTTACGGGTTAGCTTTAGAGAGTAAGATTGAAAATGCAGTGAATGTCCTCTATAGCAAGAGATCTTTTCGTTATTCCAGTGTGTACTGTTGCTTCAGAACAAGCTTTTAGTACCGGTGGTCGTATACTTGATCCTTTTCGGAGTTCATTAGATCCTACAACAGTGTAAGCTCTTGTTTGTACTCAAAGTTGGCTCCGTTCAAAACAAATAGATATTGGAGAAATATTAGATGAAATATAGAAGCTTGAGGGACTTTATAATGGTCAGGGACGGATCTATGTAGGGGCTTGGGGGGCCCTTGACCCCCAGCCAAATTCGTTATAAGCTATTACTAATTATTTTGAAGTAAAAGTTATCTTTGGTATAGTGGTGATTGATGTTTGCTTAAGTTCAATAATAGGAGCCGACCTGGGTTCGTACCCCCCCCCCCCCCCCCAAACATCTCATTACTATTTTAGTTTTTTTTACCCATTAATAAATTTTTCTTTTATTTGCTTTTGACCCCCCAAATTTTGAACTTTTAGTTTAGTTTTTGCCCCCCCCCCCCCCCCAACTTTCATACTCTGGATCCGATAATGGTATATATTTATATATTTTTGAACTTTTGAATATAAATATTCTTTATATTGCTTTTTTTATAGAGGTTTCTGCTTCTATTTCAAATTTGAAGGACGATAGTTGATGTGAAGCCTTAAAAGGTAAATGTTATTTGTTTAGTTTTTTTATTAAATGGATAACTTTTTCTTACCATGAGCTAATTTTGATTTGAAGTACTAATATTTTTTCTATTCTTAATACAGGAATGTGAGTTATCCGACTTAATATTTATTCGTTGTTACTATTGTTTCTTGTTAAGATGACATTATACTATATATTATTTTATTTTGATCCAAGTTATGATATGCATTTTTACACTATCTTTATTTAGAATATTATATTACTATGGTGGTTTTTTATCGTGATAAAAAATACAAAAAACCGCAAAAACTGCCCCAACCCAACCCTACACAAGCAACCGCAACGTATCGGGTTAAGATTTTTATGTTTGGGGTAAATCTTCAAAAACCGCAATACAATGGTTCGGGTTGAAACTTCGATAAAAACCGCCCAAATTGCACCGCGTTCACCCCTACTCGCTCATATGTGAGCTTCTTTCTGTCCGAATCTCCATGTTATCGGGGAGAGACGATTGGCAGTTTAGCCTATGTATTTTTTCCTTATGAAATGAAAACTCGCTACGGTTTGAGAAAAAAAGAAGAGAAAAACAAGATCATAAAGCGGTGTGAATAGAACGGTCAATTAGGCCTGTGGCTCGCGGGCCGGCCCACCCTGCCCCTCCAAAATGGCGGGCTGGGCTTGAATTTTTAGGCCCGCCAAGGAGCGGGCCTGAACGGGCCAGCCCGCGCAGGCCCCAGGCTTGGCGGTGCGGGACGGACCAACCCGCCAATTTTATTAATTATATATATATATATATATATATTATAGGTTATATTTAAAATATATTAATGTTAATAAATATATAATTAAATTTATAGTTAATAATTTATTAATTAGACCATTATTAAGTACATATATATTAATAAATATACAATATATAATATATTAAAGTATAAAATTAAAATAAAAAACTTAAAAAACTTCTAAGATGGCGGGCCTGGTCCGCGGCGCACCGCGGGGCGGGTTGGGTTCCATTTTTCCAGGCCCGCTACATGGCGGGCCAGCCCGCCCCGCAACGCCAAATGGCGGGCTTTAGTGGGCAGCAAGCCAGCCCGGCCCTGCCCATTGATAGCTCTCGGTGTGGAAGTCTTGAGGGCCATTGTCGAGTCTAGAGCTCGACGATTCTCCCACCAAGTCTTTAGATGTCTGCGTCTTCTCCAACGACGTAGGCAAATCCGAAATTTCCTGAACAACTCAAAAAAAAAAAAAGCACAATCAACTATTAACGTGACAGATAGGTATCTCCTTCTAACAGAATGACTTAGTCCCTTGATATTTTCTGCCCACCAACAAGAAATGCTAAGAAGCATCGTTAATGCTATTATTAAGTCAAAACACGCACGCACACACAGCACAGAGTGATTATACCTTCATCAAATGCAACCTGAAGTCGCACGGGCGAGCTTCATTTCCCAGACAAGCGAGGACGAATTTTGAATACTGAAAGGAGATATCAGCAGCACCTTGCTTCCTTACTTCAACCTATGGAATTGGATAGATAGCCCATGAAAAGTGTGAGAAGATGAACCTAAAGCCCCTAACAAACAAGTGTGCTGAATGTTGGGAATGGTGGTGGGCCCCGCGGTGGTCAGTGGGCCCCGCAGCGGAATAGGTCCCGGTTTGGCTCGGTACGACGATCGGGAGAAGTGGGACCCACGGGATAAATTTGGTGGGACCCGCACAGTAACTACCACGGTAAAAAAAAAATTACCGTAAGGTAAGAAAGAACACCAGAACTTTAACGTGGAAAACCCTCTGTTAACAAAGAGGGAAAAACCACAGCCGAGTCGGCAAAATCTTTACTATAGTAAAAATTACAACCCTCGAATTTTTACTATCTCACTTTTACCACTCGTGTTTACCTCACACCTCTCTGTGGATGTGGAACCCTATCAGTTTCTCCTTGAACTGATATCCTCACAATTCACTCGAACTACTTCTCTCTATATATAGTAAAACTCGAATGAGCTTGTGATGATAATAACTGAAGAATTCTCAGCCTATTTATAGATGTCTTCAGCTCTTCTGGACTACTCAAAACGGGTGGTCAGGAATGCGCCGCGCCGCCCTTCAATATCAGCCGTTCATTATTTTATTATATATAAAATAATATTATATTATAATATTAATAATATTATTTTATTTTTTCTTTTCAATTTTGATGGGCGGTCGGTTTTGGCTGGCTGGACTAACAATCTCCCCCTCCAGCCTCATTCATTTTTTGCGGGGAGATCCCTACCGCCTCAGCGATAGTCCATGCCGGCTTGCCCGACGCAGAACTCAGTCTTCTCCTTGGGAATAACATTCGTTAGAATGTCCGCAACATTCTTGTTTGTGTGGATCTTCTGCAGCTTGAACGCTTTCTCCTCAATAGCTCGTCTGAGCCAATGATATCGAACGTCGATGTGTTTCGTCCTCGAGTGGTACATAGTATTCTTGCTCAAGTCCAAAGCACTTTGACTATCGCAAAATATTATGTACTCCTCCTGTTGAATTCCCAACTCCTGAAGAAATCTCTTCAACCAGAGCATCTCCTTGCCAACTCCTGTTGCTGCAACATACTCCGCTTCAGTAGTTGATAAAGAAACACATTTTTGTAACCTCGACTGCCATGAGATAGCTCCCCCTGAGAGTGTAAAAATGTATCCCGACGTTGACTTTCTGCTGTCGAGATCACCGGCCATATCAGCATCCGTATAGCCTGTAAGAAAACATTTACCACTTCCAAACGTTAGGCATAATTTGGAAGTTCCTCTCAGGTACCTCAAGATCCATTTTACTGCTTCCCAATATGACTTTCCGGGATTTGATAGAAATCGACTCACAACGCCAACTGCGTGAGCGATATTTGGCCTTGTACACACCATGGCGTACATCAGACTTCCGACCGTCGATGAATATGGAACATCTGGGACATCTTCTCCGTCTTCATTTGTTGATGGACTGAATTTCTTTCGCAACTGAAAGTGCGCGGCAAGTGGCGTGCTAACTGGCTTAGCATCCTTCATATTGAACCTCTCTAGAACTCGTTCAATATAGCGCTCCTGGGATAACCACAATTTCCGAGCTTTCCGATCTCGGTAATCTCCATTCCGAGAATCCGCTTTGCCGAACCCAAATCCTTCATGTCAAACGTCTTTGACAAATCTTTCTTCAACCTGCTAATCATTTCTGCATCTTGTCCGACAATTAGCATATCATCAACATACAGGAGAAGAACGATAAATTCACCGTTAGAGTATCTCCGGACGTAAACACATGGATCTGCATCTGTTCTCTTGAACCCCTGATGCACCATGAAATAATCAAATTTCTTGTACCATTGCCGTGGAGCTTGCTTCAGACCGTACAAGCTTTTCTTCAGCCGGCAGACCATGTCCTCTTTACCTCTAACCTCGAACCCTTCAGGTTGCTCCATATATATCTCCTCATCAAGATCACCATGCAAGAATGTGGTCTTCACGTCGAGTTGCTCCAAGTGAAGATCCATGGTAGCAGCTAGTCCCAGTATGATTCTAATTGAACTCATCTTCACAACCGGTGAAAATATCTCGTCAAAGTCGATCCCCTTCCTCTGAGTGAAACCTTTGACCACTAATCGAGCCTTGTATCTGACCAGCTTGCCGTCATCCTTCTTCAATTTGTACACCCATTTGTTCTTGAGTGTCTTCTTTCCTTTCGGCAATCGAACTAACTCGTACGTATCATTCTTTTTCAGAGAATCCATCTCCTCTTGCATGGCCTTTGTCCAACAATCTTTGTCCCTACAAGATTGTACTTCCTGGAAGCTCTCCGGCTCCCCCTCGTCAGTAATCAAAATATAATCAGAACTCGGATACCTCGTAGATGGTTGGCGTTCCCTAGTTGACCTTCTCAGCTGAGGTTCAACTACTTCTTGCACATCTGAAGGCTCCCCCTGCTCAGTATCTTCAGTGTGGTCATCTACGACAGGTTCATCATCTCCAATAGCTGGCTCTTCTGGTTCAGGTTCTGATTGTTGCATTCCTTCCTCCGTGGCACTGTCATATGGAATGCTAACTGGTGTATAATCGTCTACACCTCCACCTGTGGATTTCGCCGCATCCACCTCTGAGTCGCCCATGGTCTCATGCTCATGGAATACTACGTCGCGACTTCGAACAGTCTTCTTCTTCTTTGGATCCCAAAGCCTGTAGCCGAACTCCTCGTCTCCGTACCCAACAAAGATGCATGGATTCGATTTATCATCGAGCTTAGATCTTTCTTCCTTCGGCACATGCATGAACGCCTTGCAGCCAAACACTCTCAAATGCGAATATGAGATGTCTCTATCAGTCCACACCTTCTCTGGTATATCGAAATCCAACGCCGATGAAGGTAGTCGGTTGATAAGATAGACTGCAGTGTTGACAGCTTCCCCCCAAAATGACTTAGATAGATTAGCCATCTTGAGCATCGCTCGGACTCTTTCCATAATGGTTCGGTTCATTCTCTCCGCGACACCGTTCTGCTGAGGAGTGCCAGGAACTGTCTTCTCATGCCTAATGCCATGCTTCGTGGAATAATCTCTAAACTCCCGAGAGATGTATTCACCACCATTATCTGTGCGTAGACACTTTAGCGGCATTCCCGTTTCTCTTTCCACCATCGCATGGAACTTCTTAAAATAGTAGAACACCTGGTCCTTCGTCCGCAACAGATATACCCAAGTCTTGCGAGACGCATCATCAATGAAGGTCAGAAAATATTTGCTGTCTCCCAAAGATTCGACTTCCATGGGTCCGCATACGTCAGAGTGTACCAACTCCAACTTCTTCATTCGCCTGGTTAAGTTCTTCGCAAATGAAACTCTATGTTGCTTCCCAAATAAACAGTGATCGCAGGGGTTCAGCGCTTTCTCCTTGGCTACTGGTATGAGGGACTTGGTAGCCAAGACATTCAACCCCTTCTCTCCTACGTGCGCCAGCCGTCTGTGCCACAAATTTGGAGAAGAAACATCTTCAACTACATTCAGTTGGTTAGCACATATCGTTGCGTGCATCTTGTACAGCGAGCAGCATAGCTTTCATCTCGCTACCACCAATGATCCCTTGGTGAGTTTCCAGTTGCCATTCGCCATCTCGTTATAGTATCCTTCGTTGTCCAGCACCTTCACAGAAATTAGGTTGAGACGCAGGTCTGGAATATGTCGCACATCTTTCAACCGTAATGTGCACCCTACGCTCGTCTGGATACAGATATCACCGATCCCCACTATTTGAGAAACACTTTGGTTACCCATCTTGGTAGTGCCAAAGTTTCCTGCCTTATATGTGGAGAAGTATTCACGCCTTGGAACACAATGGTAGGAGGCACCAGAGTTCACTACCCATTCGGTGCTTGCATCCGCAACATGACAGCAGTCTGCTTCATTCACCAGAGTAACCTCTCCACCATCGTTGGAGGCGATTGCAGACGTGTTCTTGTCATCATCCTGTTTTTGCTTTTTGTTGAGAAGTCTAGCAGTTTCTTTGTAAGTGGCCAACTTTTCCACAATGGTAGCACTTCCTCATCTCCCTGGACTTGGATCTATTTTTGGACTTGTCATATCCTTTTGGTCCTCTACTCTTGCTCCGACCCCTATTCTCCATGACAAGGGCCTGATTTTCCGTACTGGTACTGGCAGCATCCTTCCTTCGTATCTCTTCATTGTATAGTCTATTTTTCACCATCTCCATCGTGACTTTACCACTTGGTGCGGAGTTAGTGAGCGATACCACCAACGTATCCCAGCTATCAGGTAGAGATCCCAATAGTAGACATGCTTGAAGCTCATCATCAAGGACTAGACCGGCACTTGTGAGTTGAGTTACCAGTCCTTCGAAGTCGTTCAGATGTTCAACAACTGATCGTCCCTCGTTCAGCTTCACATTCATGAGTTTCCGCATCATGAATACCTTGCTCAGCGCATTTGTCACCTCGTACATACCTCCAATTTCGTCCAAAGTTTGTAGGGGTCTGTCTCATTTCGGACGTGGTTGTAGAGGCTAATGTCCATCCATTGGCGGATCACAGCTAGCGTCTTTCGTTGCAATTTCTTCCATTGGTCAGCCTTTCCGTCTGCCTTCATTTTCGATTGGTTCATGGAGGTCTTTGCAATAAAGATAATCTTCCATCCTTGATTTTCATATGGAGTAATTCGTTACTGTCAGCTTGATCATTCCTCCGTCGTTCTCCATGGCCGTCAAAATTACCAGCAACCTACTAGTACCTTTTCTGATGTGGAAGATCAGTCAAAGCTGCAACCACATAGCATACTCAGAATACTATCAGGCTCTGATACCACTTGTTGGGAATGGTGGTGGGCCCCGCGGTGGTCAGTGGGCCCCGCAGCGGAACAGGTCCCGGTTTGGCTCGGTACGACGATCGGGAGAAGTGGGACCCACGGGGTAAATTTGGTGGGACCCGCACAGTAACTACCACGGTAAAAAAATTACCGTAAGGTAAGAAAGAACACCAGAACTTTAACGTGGAAAACCCTCTGTTAACAAAGAGGGAAAAACCACGGCCGAGTCAGCAAAATCTTTACTATAGTAAAAATTACAATCCTCGAATTTTTACTATCTCACTTTTACCACTCGTGTTTACCTCACACCTCTCTGTGGATGTGGAACCCTATCAGTTTCTCCTTGAACTGATATTCTCACAATTCACTCGAACTACTTCTCCCTATATAGTAAAACTCGAATGAGCTTGTGATGATAATAACTGAAGAATCCTCAGCCTATTTATAGATGTCTTCAGCTCTTCTGGACCACTCAAAACGGGTGGTCAGGAATGCGCCGCGCCGCCCTTCAATATGAGCCGCTCATTATTTTATTACATATATAAAATAATAATATAATATAATATTAATAATATTATTTTATTTTTTCTTTTCAATTTTGTGGGCGGTCGGTTTTGGCCGGCTGGACTAACACTGAATGACTGACTGATTTTTTATTTTTTTTTCTGATGAATGTTACGCAAATTGAGGAAGAAAATTCAAATCAACGCAATGTCTGAATCAATTCGTTTTAGCACAAATTCTGAAGTACATTCAGACGGCAAAGATGATTACTTTTCACCCTTTCTCAGTTGTTGGCTGTTCAAAGAAAATTGAAAATTCTTCCTCTTAAAGGAAATATTCATAGACATGGATCAGAAATACGATTGGAACTGAGGAAAACCCATCACAGAATATCAACAACAACAAAAGGAAACACAGATCAGGGATTTAGAGAAGACGCAAAAGTGATTCCTTCTACGTAAGCAATTAGCTCATAGCAACAATCATATACGAAAGCATCTACTTCGTACTCTTTCATGGTAGCAATCATCTGCTGCAGTTCACCAGTGATCTGTTGGACCTCTCAGCTTCCGCAGCTGTTCGAAGATATCTATTCTTCATACTATAGTACTTTGAAAAGTAATATAAAGAATTGTACATGATATTGTCACATGAGGCCTATTAGCTCAGTTGGTTAGAGCGTCGTGCTAATAACGCGAAGGTCACAGGTTCGAGACCTGTATGGGCCAAAACTTCCTTTTTTTTCTATATCATTATTTTACTTTGAACGATTTTCGATTATTTTTACATCTGAAATTCATCTTTCATTCACCTGCTGTAAGTGTGTAACGTGTTAATTTTTCATTTTCACACTTAAATAAAATACATATATAACAGGAAAACAGAAGTACATTTGCATTAATAGCCAAGCCCATTGATGAACACACTAATTGAAGCTCGATGATCTCTTATGACTGCTGCTACTAGCTAGAGCAGACTGAGCGGCCGATTTGGCCAATGAAGAGGGCTTCAGCACGCTCTTAGGGTTAAGCGCCTTTCTGATCTTAAACACTGCCCACGCCGTCCCCATCGCATGGCCAGCAGCGTCGAGTCCCTCGCGAGTCGCCTTCCCAGCTTCATCTCCATACCTTACAAAAAGAAGAGGAGGACTCAAAGCTGATACAATTCAGACACAGAAAATACTTAACCGTAATAAAATCAAGATTGGGCAAAGCAGATGGGTGACTTTTACTTGTGTGTTACGAGGCCCGTCGTGACGGTGGAAGAGGTCGACATAACGTTCTTCCCAGCGACTTCAACTGCGTCGCAAACTTTACCTGTCGCAAAAAAAACAGTAAAGGGCCAGTTTTAAGGAGATGGGCAGTTGTTCATCGCGTCATTGGCAAATGGTCAGATCTAAGATGTTTTTGTTGGGACAGCATATAAAGATTGTAACATGGGCAAATCTGCGTAAAGCATGACACAGAATAGAAATATTGGAGGACGTTAGACGTACTAAATCCATCGAGAGAGGCAAGAACTATTTCTCCAGGCAGCATGCCGAAGAACTTCTTGCCCAGTTTCGAGTTTGCAACAGAGCCCGTGAAAAATCCCGAGACCTTCACCGCGCCTGAGAGCATCCCATTCGCCACTTTCTCGGTCATTTTAGTCACCCTCTTCGCCCTGAGAAACAAGAATCCTAACGACTAAAACCAACAGAAACTGTCTGGAAATGGATTTAGTATCATCTGCGACAGAAGAGAGGAGAAGCTTTTCACTTGCCTCTTAATCCTACTCAGCGTCTTGGGATCAATCTCTGCATCGTCCTTCTTAACCATCCTCTTCTTCAAGACATCGTTTCCCCACTTTAGCCTCTCCATAGTAACATCTCCGCACCATAAGATCCCCTTGACCATCTGGCCCGAGCCCGAGGCTATCAATCTCGCCGCCGTCCCACTGTATTCTTCCACATTAGGAGCCAACGCCGTCCAATAAGCAGCGCACTGACCCTCCTTCGTTTCTGTCTCCCCCACTTTAATCTCCCCAGACTTAGGCTCCGACCCAACGTCCTTAAAACTGCTGTACTTGTCAAGAACACCGTCGAGCTCCTTGTGCAGCTGCAACCCATCTGCGGAGGGCAAAATCGTCAAACCGTAGCTCAGCACCTCGGCGTCATCCTCTTGTTCGTTCTCCCTGGGGGGGCTGAAGGAGAAGAAGTAGTGCGACGAATCGACCTTGACGGCGGCCAGGTCTTTCGTCAGCGGCCACTGGACGTCGCCGCCGACGCAAGCCACCGCGGCGACGGCGTTATCCCCTTGTTTGAGGCGGTGGATCTGTAGATCGCCGGATGACAGCTCGACGGAGTAGTGCTTGTCGATTAGGTTGAGGACGGTGTTGGAAACCTTGACCAGGAGCTCCGACGACGCCGGACACTCTTCCGGCGGGGCGGAAGGGGAATAAGGATCAGGCCTGAGGGCAGTTTGGGGAATTGAGACGTGGGCGGCGATGGGTTCTGAGTGGGGAAAGAGGTTGGTTGTGAGGTCGGACATGTCGACGGTGGGGTACAGAGTAGAGGAAGCGGAGAAATGGGGATTTGCAGCGTCCAATTGGGGGTACATTGGGGATCGATCGGAGCTTTGCGACGCCATTGTTATCTTCTTTGCGACGAATCCCAGCCTTCTTCTTCCTAATCAAGCTTAGCGTGAGGAGATTGGAATACGGAAATCGTGGGCTGCTTGGAAAATAGATCGCGTGGAGACGACGTTTGTTTCGTTGGGGGATTAAGGAACTTCCCGCGTCAAACACTCGGTAATAAAATAGGAGTAATTATTTTTTGCCTTTTAGCTCTTGCTAGTTTTTTTCGTTTGTTTTATGATATATTAATTTTTTTTTGGCATAAGGACATTTTTAGTCCCAGGAAATGTACGTTTCCGGTCCCCTATGTTCCGGGTGACACTTTTAGCCCCAATCTTATCGATTTGGGCCGTCATGGTCATCCGATTAAACGCAATCACTTAAATGGAATTTAACACATGAGAGCACTAATCTCCTTTAACTTGACTTAACACCTCACAATTCAATTCAATTAAAACGCACGTAAAGATCACGTATCACATTTAACTCATTTCAAGGTTGCCGATCATTTCAAAGATGTGTTGTAATAATGATGTTCATGTTCTTGTGTTATGAGATTTTACATCAAGTAAAATGAGATCATGGACTCTCATACGTTAAATTTCATCTAAATAATTAATCAAGGAACTCCAAAATTGTGACTAAAAGTGGCACATCGGAACGACCATAAACGTCCATGTAATAAGTAGGCCTCAAATTGATAAATATTTATCTTACTATATACGTCTCGGTCCTACCAATTTGGGTTCTTTGTACACAAAGTACAAACCATGTAAAAGAAGTATTTAAATTTGATGTTCGGTTCAAAACGATCTTTTTTAAAGACATAACAAGAAATTTAGTAGATGCCATCGAAACGTCAAAGTAATACATTCATTCAAACGCAGCAAATCATGTCCGACTTAATAAGATAAATCAGTCCATGACAAATGTTCATCGATTCATGGTCTGGAAAACAAAGGTAGTAGAGAAGGACATTGCAGAGATATGCATAGCAGAAGGATGGATGTGTGCGCTTCACCTGTCAGAAAAGATCTCTTAGCTTAATAACTTTCAATACAACACCACTTTACCTAAAGCCCAACTCTTACCTGAAGCAAACACATTCACTTCTCTCCTATTCTTTCTGTGTCTTGTCCTCTTCCTTCTTCTGCTAAAGTAATATTAAGCAACAACTTTAGCATAAAGAACAAACCCTAAACTTGTAACAGGTGAATATTGGATGGATATTAGAGCTGGGTATCTATCTAGACACATAGGCATAGGGGAGGGGATACAATGAGAGAGAGAGGGAGAAAGAGAAATAAAGCAATTCTCACCTCAGACTGAGTCTGCATGGAAGCAAGTAAATCTCTAACTTGCGGGTCATTTGGATCAACTCCAGGAAGCTGAGAGAATAAAAAAGATGATGCGAAGTTAGCGATGAGTGTCTAGCAAATGTTTACTCACAGTAGGCATTCTAAGATGCTCGAAAAAGGTGGCCGCAACATGATAAACTAAAATGGAAGGAAGAAGTCTTGCCGAGGAAAGGATGGAGGACATGAATGACTGATCTGTCAATATCCTATTCACATCTGCCTCGTTTGATTGCTCAGTCGCATTGTCTTGGACAGAAAGCTGGAGAGCTGCAAAAACCATGATTTGTAAGTTAGTGGCTCAAGATTTTGCAAATCAAAGATAGACGGACGTAAACATCTCAAAAACGGTGCACAATAGCATACTAGAATAATCTTAATCATCTCAAAAAAAAAATGGAGCACAATAGCATTCAAAACATGAGTTCTCACCAAGCTGCAAATCCTGATCATCTGCAGATGCATCCGACATGTCAGTGTCCTTCACAGCAACAGTGGACGAAGAATCATCCATGGACATTGCCAGAGCCTGCTGTAATAATGCATTTTCATCATCCTACAAGAGGAACATACTATGTCTTAATGTTGTAAAGGTCAAAATTTATCGTATGAAATTCCAAGAAGCGAAAAGCAATATAAGAAACTATGGGTTCTGTAAGGAGATGTGGAACAAAAGCCAACCATTAGATCTTGAGTTTTCTTTTCAGGTTCGGAAGATCCAGCATTCTCAGCCATAGCAACATCCTTTGAGGTCATTTGCTGCTCTCCTTTTTCCTGATTTGAATTTTCTTCAGCAGCTTTTTTAGCAGCTGCTTCTTGTCTAGCCCTCTCCTCTTCCATCGATACACGCAACGCAAGAGCAAGTTCGGGATCGATATTTGGATCCACACCGAAATCAAACCCAGACGCTCCACCAGCTGCTGCAGCGGCAGCAGCTGCAGCAAAATCACTACCTCCCTCTCCATCGCTGGTAAAGATAGGGGAGCTGCAAAATGGAGTAAAGAAATATATCAGAAAAATCACCCGAGTTGAACTTACATTAATCGAGTATAATAGTTAATAACCTGATAAGAACATCGGAGAGAGCACTAGAGCTAGCAGGAACATGGACGATGTGGCTGTTATCATTGTTATTTACTGCAGCAAGCAATGCCTCAAGCTTCTCAGCCTTTTCAGCATCTTCCTCGCCAAAATTCACAATGTCAAGTGCTACACTGTTCTTCTTCAGCTTTTTTCCAATCATCTCCAACACCTTCTTGTCATATTTAACAGGGCTAGAAACCCACAAAAGAAAGAATCGTGCACATTAACATATAAAACAACGGAAAACGCTTATGCTCCATGTAAATACGTCATAAAGGTTATACCTTCCAGCGAAGACAATTATCCTTTGCTGTTGCTTCTTGTTTTGCCTATGCTTGAGAGCTAACTGTGCAACTTGAATTCCAGCTGCCATGTTCGTCTCGCCTCCTATTTCTAGACCTATATATTAACAGGGCAGAATGTGAGTTCGCATGGAACAACAATGGATATAGAAGCAGTACCAATGAACTGTTAAAGAATAAGAAGAAAGGACAATATTAATCTCCGGCACATAAGGTGGCGGCTTTGTGGAAAAAAGGTCTTAGGGGCTACAGCAATTAGCCAGAAAAAAACACAATCTTGCATGAAATGAGGAAACTACGAGAAAACATAACTGAATTCCTCATTACCCATCTCCATCCAGTACAAAAATTCAATCAGTTTAAACCACATACTCCAGAGACAAAGCTCTGTGTTTAAAACAAAATGAAGTCAAAGGCACTTTAGCAAGTGTAATTCCTCACCGTGCATGCAAGCTAAGATCTTTCCCAGATCACTGGTAGGAGTGACCAACACGCGAACCCCTTTTCCAGCCATTGTCAAGACTCCCACTGTATTTTCCGGATTCGACTACAAACATCATAGCAAAAAAGTTAAAATCAGAGATCTGACCAAGATAAAAAACATTCTGCAGATTAACCAAGGAAAAAAAATAATCAAAACACTAAAACTAATTACCTGAGTTTTAGCACCACATATTAGATTAACGGCGTCCGCTTGGGCCTGGAATCGATTAGGGGCGTAATCTCCATTCCTCATCCATTCCGAGTTATCGATGCAGATCATTGTCGCCTGTTCCGAAAAAAGTTAGAAATAATATTGGCACAAAATCGGTGAAAAAAATAAAACCCTGAGCTTAAAAGAAAGACAATTGCAATCAGAAGCAAACCTCGAGCACCATGACTGCTAGATAAGATCTAATCAAACTGTATTCGTACGAGGATTATACGGTTTCGTCAATTGAAATTGGGTTTCTTGGAGGAGGAGCAAGCGATAGCGATCTGCAATTTGGGGGCCGAAGGGCTAGGCTAGGTATATATTGTCCGTAATAATATTTAGTTTTTTTATTAAAATTTTAAAATAATATCACTTTCTTTCACATTTTTCTTTGTTTTGGGTCCATTCCGTGGTCATCCTATTGGTTTTCACATTTCTAGTTAGGGCTGTTCATTCGGTAAAAACCGAACCGAACCGAACCGAACTTTCGGTTAACCGAAATTTTTGGTTCGGAAATTTTAAAACCGAATACCGAACCGAACTTAATCGGTTCGGTTTCGGTAAAAACCGAATAAATTTCGATTTTTTTCGGTTAATCACCGAAAAAACCGAACATCAAATATTAAAAAAAAAGGATGTCTTAAGACCAATAATCCATCGATGCCAAGCAACACAACCAACCCAACTGAAATAAAAAAGATCAAGCAAGTAAAATAGATGTCTTGGAACCAACAGTTTCTCTCAATCAATCATTAAAACGTCAAAACTAAAATATCTCAATTGATTCTTCACTTCTTGAAAATCCTCATAAGCCAATGATGTTAGATTCGGTGCCAACGCTCGAACATAGCTCTTCATAAAACAGAAAACAACAATATCATTAGATAAATAGAAGAATCAAACGAGAATCAAAGTCACATATCAACGAGAATCAAAAAAATAAAAACAGTATCGACAATGGAAGAAATAAACACATCACTAATATTTTCAACATACCCATTAACGTTAAATGGTAAACCTTAAAAAATTGGGAGAATCAAACGAGACAAAAGCACAAAAAAAAAATCCATTAATTACCTAATGACGTCCGAGCTCAAATAACCGGCTGATTTCTCAGTGTCACCGTGCGGATGCCTTGATGGATGCTGCGTTTTCCCTCTCCTCTGCGATTTGGAGTTATTCAGCTGCCCTAGTTTGCTTCATGTTTGGAATTGGAGACGATAGCGATAGGATTTGGGAAATGGTTAAGCAATAAAAGAAATATTTTAAAAATCATTTATTACAAGCCCAACCCAAGTTATAAGTTGCACATAAAATATATGTTTAATGGGCCTAGATATATGGGCTGTTATGATAATTTCGGTTTTTATTCGGTTAACCGAATTACCGAACCGAAAAAACCGAAAATTTCGGTTTTTCATTTTTGAGAACCGAAAACCGAACCGAACCTATTCGGTCGGTATTCGGTTCATACCGAACTTTCGGTTTTCGGTTCGGTTCGGTCGGTTTACCGACTTTTGAACAGCCCTGTTTCTAGTATCAAAATGTTAATATGTTACTCACAAGATCGGCCTTCCTACAGGAACTTTCAAGATAAATCCTAGTATTTATTTATATGTATATTCAGCTTCCAAATTTCCTGTACTATACACCGATAGCAACGTCAATAGTTTTAGCGTATGACATTTTACACATAAGAACTTTTTTTTTTCGAAACGTAGATTATATTAATAACACACATACAGAGCTTGAAGATATAAATGTGCCTAAGAGGGGGGTGAATTAGGCTTATAAAAATTTTGTGCTTCTTCTGATAAATGCTAAGTGTGGTGACTTAGATATGCCTACTTATGTTTGTGACGAGTATGCCTGATATATCCTAGTAACGTCGGATGTGCGTCGGGTCTGTCTCACAGCGATAAAGAAATAACTGAAAAGTAAATGCGAGACAGGATTTTTATAGAGGTTATATCCCCAACTGGGGTTTACTCCTCTCCTTGGGATTTGCTTCCCAAGAGTTTAACCAATCACTATAATGCACCGTAGCTGGATACAAAACTCATTGGTTAGCCCAATACACAACCGAAACAAGTCGAACACTAGCCACTACTAGGTTACCACACGCCGAGTTTCGTTCCTCGGAATCTCCTTGATCCCGACAGACACAGCTCGCTACCGAAGGGCCCCCGGACTTGTCCTTCCCTTCACGTGTGCGTAAACGTCGACCTTGCCTCCTTGGTATTGCTCACGTCCGAAGACAACACGTCCGAAGACAGAATATATGGCGTGGGAGGATGGAATAACAGAATGAATCACTCGCTCAGTGATGGATATGCAAGTTAAAGCTCAGGTGGGCAGAAAGTTATCGCAAGTGGGAACTCAGGAATCTCTTAGTATCTCTCTGCTCAAAAATCTCTCGTAGGTTTAAATTCGCAAATTCTCAGTACCTCGAAAGTCTGAAGTGCAGCTCATATATAATCCTTTACAAATAGCACTTCACATGGAAAATCATATCAACCAATAATTACCAAATCAAGCATAGCTTTCCATGCAATTTTCGAGTCAATCATACCATATAAATCATGCTCTTAATAAATCATCACAACGGTCATATAGCACATTTAAAGCATAATTGTTTTCCATATAAAGGCTCAATTTCGTTCTCAAGCTCATTCAACCATTTCGCATATATTTTCCATTTCAGGACTTTCCATAAGTGATTCCCTGCTATCAGTTTCTAGTAACGAGTCAATCCAGATTTTCTTTCCAAGTATGGCACACAAGATAGCAATATATCAGCACGTTTTTCATGTACAACTCATAACATTTAATCAATATATTTTCCATGTTTAGCACACAAATCAGATCAGAGCTTACTTAAATCGATTTATCACATCATGGCACTACTTTCCTTATTTCAGAAATATCACCCGTTATAGCAAATACCATATAAGAGCACTTTATCCATAAGGTTAATCAAATCAAATCTTCCCTAAATATAATATCCAATCAGTATAAGGAAAGATATCAATTTAATATTTCACATTAAATTCAGTGGAGAGCATGCACATAATCGTATAAGTAATTTTCGTCCAGGAATAAACTAGTATCAACGGATATATCACTTTCCTTATATAAACAGCATATTTTCCATATATAGCTCAGTAGGATATCTCATGCATTATTTCCATATATAGCACAGAACGATATATCCTATCACATAGGCTGTCTATAACATGCGATCACATAGTCTCATCACCATATCACAAACTCATATGCAAATCAAATATTCAACACTTTAATCAATTTTAAAGCTCATTATTAATGCATGGTCGAATATTATCATGAACTTAGAAGCTATATTAATCACAAATCGAATCGCTTAATTTATAGACCTAACGTCATTACAATTACATCGTTCATCAAAACTCTCTAATATGTATGGACCAAAAAGGTCAACATTCTCCCCCTTTTTGATGATGACATGTAATTGATGCAGCACATAGGCATGTAAGCATATTTGATTTCGCAAGTCCTAGCGCATATGTCTAAGTGTTCCATAATCACAAAGCAGAGCATATGATATATCCAAATCACAGATCATGCATATTTGCTCCCCCTGCCTAAGTGCTGTTATCTATATGACATGTGGAGATATATCATGAATGAATTTGCTCCCCCTGTCTAAGTGCATATATATCGTGTCATTTTCAAGGTTATATCATGAGTGCAGAATTTTGAAATTACCCGTGAGTGTGCTCCCCCTGCCTAAGTGCGCATTTTCCAAGCATGATTCAAGCAATCACATAATCATCGCAGCAGACACTTAGCACTTATCAAGAAATCTCACAAACGTTAATTAGCGCAGATAAGTATCAGATCATCACTGTAACAGAGCATAAGATCACGCATCGCTGTATAAAAGCATCACAGATATATCCTAAGATCAGAGCAAGATATCAAGCATCGCATAAAGGCGTCACAGATATATCAAAAGTGCAGCTATTCTATTCGTGATTGCACATATTCCATATCATTTATGCAGATGTTCCATGTAAAGCGTTCATGCATCAGAGCATACATATTAGTGAAGTTCAGAAATTTTGCCAAGCTACATTAGTTTGCTCCCCTGTCTGAATGAGGTTATTCCAACTGTCCAGAGCATAAATTCAAGGTTCCACTTATAGCATAGATAGATATCATATAGGCAAAAATCAGAATTCTCACACAATTATGCTCCACTTGCAGATATTTTCATGCAAATTCAGTCATCACACATAAGCACTAAGATATATCATAGGCGCATAAAAAGAATATCATGCAAATTCAGTCATCACACATAAAAACTAAGATATAATAGGCGCATAAAAAGAATATCGCACACAAATCATTTCGAATATCAATGACAGTTCTTAGACCCCTTATATCATTAATTACTCAGATTTCTCCCCCTTCAGCATCAAAAAGGGATATACTAAGGCTTGAAGGCTGAAAACTTAGCGCAAAGTAACTAAGAAGAATGAGAATGAATGAAGGAATAACTTATCAGAAGATGTCCTCAAGTCTGGAATTACATTAGATCTGGTTGATATAACGGATTTGTTCAGCTCCCTGTCATCTTATCAGAAATCTTTAAAGATGGAGTATAACTTAGATGATTTTCGAGAAGAGAAACCGTGAAGTTCGAATTTTGAGGTCAGGAAGGAAGAAGTATCGAGTGATCTTATTTAAAAAATGGGCAATTATCCAAGAGATATAGTTTTCCAAAGATGAGATAGGATAAACTTGGCGTAAATAGAATTAAGAAGATATGATTATCAAACCGAATTTTGGATTTCAAAAAGAAAGTGAAAACTGTCAATCAGTGCGCCAGGGATCTCAGAGTGAATGGACGGGATCTCATAAAATAAGGAAAAGATTGATTAGGGCTGAATAAGAAGGATCCAAATTTCCTGAAATAACTTAGCGGCTGAAAAGAGATCTACGAATATCTTCCAAAAATAACTTAATCACATTTTAAGAATAGATCCAGAAAATCAGACATTCCTAAAATAATTTATCGGCTGAAAAAGAAATCTCAAGGTAGGATAATTACGAATTTCTTCCTAATATAATCACACTTTAAGATAAGATCTAAAGGATCCGAAATTCCTAAAATAACTGCGCGGCTGGAATGATATCTCTATGAAGTTCTTCCTAAAATACTAAAGTGACACTTAATGATTAGGACAATAAGATTTGAAAATAGTTGACGGCCGAAAGAATGTCCTGGATTAATATAACTACGAATTTCTACCTAAAATAGAATGATCTAGAGCAAATAGCATAATTAGGCAGATTTACTAACCTTTTTTAGCTCGATGATTCCCAATCGATCACGGATGTCGCAGAATCTTGCCTCTATTAGGGGTTTAGTGAAGATATCAGCGAGCTGATCATTTGTTCCTACGAATTCCACACTAATATTCCCCTTCTGAACATGGTCTCGTATAAAATGATGTTTAACCTCAATATGCTTAGTACGAGAATGATGCACGGGATTCCTAGTAATACTAATGGCACTAGTGCTATCACACAGAATAGGAATTTTATCATAACTTAACCCGAAATCACTAAGGGTTTGTTTCATCCAAAGAAGTTGTTGACAACAATTTCCTAAGGCCATATATTCAGCTTCGGTTGTGGAGAGGGCGACAGCATTTTGCTTTCTACTAGACCAAGTTACCAAGGAATTCCCAAGTAATTGGCAAGTTCCACTTGTACTTTTCCTATCTTCCCTACAGCCGGCATAGTCGGCGTCGGAATATCCCATTAATGGGAACTCATCCGTATAGGAGTACCACAAACCAAAATTGACAGTACCCTTGATATATCTAAGTATCCGCTTGACTGCGGTCAAGTGAGATTCTTTAGGGTCAGACTGATATCTCGAACACATACCAACAGCAAACATGATATCAGGGCGACTAGCAGTTAAGTAAAGAAGGCTTCCGATCATACCTCGATATTGTGCTTGATCAACAGGTGTACCTGATTCATCAGTGTCTATTTTGGTGGTCTGATTCATAGGAGTGGAAATCGCTTTTGAATCACTCATCCCGAATTTAGTTAGTAATTCCCTGCTGTATTTCGTCTGGGATACGAAGGTTCCATTGTCAAGCTGCTTTATTTGCAACCCGAGGAAGTAGTTCAGCTCACCCATTAAACTCATCTCAAATTCTTTCTGCATAGACTTAGAAAATTCCTCGCAGAGAAGGATATTAGTACTTCAAATATGATATCATCAACGTAAATTTGGACCAGTATAATGTGATCACCTTCATACTTAATAAACAGCGTGTTATCAATAGTTCCAGTCGAAAATCCTATGTCAATCAGAAACTTACTTAGCCTTTCATACCATGCCCTAGGAGCCTGCTTTAAACCATGTAATGCTTTATTTAATTTAAAAAAATGATTTGGAAAATCTTCCCTAGCAAAGCCCGGTGGTTGTTCTACATAAACCTCCTCATTTATAAAACCATTTAAAATGCACTTTTTACGTCCGTTTGAAAAAGTTTAAAACGTTTAAAACATGCATATGCAAGTAAGACACGTATAGATTCTAATCTAGCTACCGGTGCAAAAGTTTCATCGAAATCAATACCTTCCTCCTGGGAATAACCTTTTGCAACTAACCTCGCTTTGTTTCTTGTGACATTACCGTGTTCGTCGAGTTTGTTGCGGAAGACCCATTTGGTTCCTATGATGGATTTATCGTCTGGTCTTTTTACGAGTGTCCACACTTCGCTCTTTTCGAACTGAGATAACTCATCTTCCATGGCAGAGACCCAAGATATATCTTTCAGAGCTTCATGGACTGTCTTTGGTTCCATCATTGAGAGCAGTACTTCATGAGATTCCTCCCTATCTTGATTTCGTACAGTTGCTCGAGTTTTGATTCCAGATCTGATATTTCCTATCACTTGATCTGTTGGATGACTGGAAGCGTGTTTCCATTTTATGCATTGCTGCTTATCAGCTTCTGGTTCCAGTGTTTCAATATTTTCGTCTTTTGGAATATCTTCCTCACTGTCTTTAGTTTCCTGCAATTCTGCACACGGAAAATCTATACCTTCCTCATCAGTAGCATCTGCTTTAGGTATCTCATCGAAAGTAACATGTATAGATTCCTGGACAGCCTGTTTCCTCTTATTATAAACACGATATGCCTTAGACTGAAGGCTGTAACCAAGGAATATCCCATCATCTACCTTAGAGTCAAATTTTCCTCTCTTATCTCTATCATTCAAGATAAAACATTTACATCCAAACACACGAAAATAACCTATATTTGGAGTTGTACCATGCCAAATTTCATAAGATGTTTTCTTTAATATCGGCCTAAGGAACACGCGATTTGACACATAACAGGCTGTGCTAACAGCTTCCGCCCAGAACTGTTTAGGAATATCATACTCATGCAACATAGATCTAGCCATTTCCTGTAGTATCCTGTTTTTACGTTCAACTACGCCATTCTGTTGGGGAGTTATAGGGGCAGAAAAGTTATGACTATATCCATACTGATCACAGAATGATGCAAACGACTTACTATCAAATTCCAGCCCGTTATCACTTCGTATCCTACATAAGTTCGTTTCTTTTTCATTTTCAAGTCTCTTTACTAGCGATGTAAAGTTATCTAATGCCTCATTCTTATGTGCAAGGAATATCACCCATGTATACCTGGAGTAATCATCAACGATGACAAAGACATATCTTTTACCTCGCAGAGACATCGTCTGAACAGGACCAAAAAGGTCGAGATGTAGCAGTTCCAGAGGTCTGGATGTGGATATCACATTCTTTGCTTTGAACGATGTCTTTGTCTGCTTGCCCATTTGGCACGCCTTGCATGTTTTGTCCTTGACGAACTTTATGTCGGGAATACCTCGTACCAGTGCATTACTCGTCAGGTGAGACAGTAATTCCATGTTGACATGTCCTAAGCGTCTATGCCATAACCAGATGTTATCCTGTGTAACTGCTAAGCACTTGACGTTCTGGTCAGTGATATCATCAAGGGTTATGCAATAAATATTTCTATCCCTAAATGCACTAAATAATACCTTATTATCATTTCTAACAACACACTTATTATTTTCAAAGGTTACCGTATGACCCTTATCACATAATTGACTAATGCTAATGAGGTTATGTTCTAGATTCTTAACTAACCATACGTCATCTATAGTAGTATGTAAAGAGTTACCAACAGTTCCAACCCCAATAATCTTAGCTTCTGTGTTGTCGGCGTAGGAGACATATCCTCCATCATAGGCTTTCACCGACACAAACTTACTGATATCACCTGTCATATGGTGGGAACACCCACTGTCGAGGTACCACTTGTTCTTCTTGCTGGATTTTCTTCTTTGTACCTGCACGAATCATTTCTTTTCTGAGGTGCCCAACTTTGATTGGGTCCTAAATGGTTAGTAGCAAAATAACTTCTGTTAACACGTGATATATCATGTGTCACAGGCTGTGATCTCTTGAACACTGACTGGTCAGTGTCAGGAACCTTCTTGGGCCTCCAGACATATCTAGCTTTATCAGCTCTCTTCAGAAAACAATGGTTAGCATAATGACCGTGACGGCCGCATGAGAAACACTTAGGTTTTCTAACAGTAGGTAGTGTAACATGGTTATGTGTCATGGAATATCCTATCCCTGATTTTCCTACATTTCTAGGAATACTAAGTAACATTTCAAGATTTTGTTGTCCTTCAAGAAGCTTATTATCAGTACGAGATTTTTCTTCTAGGAATTCCTTAAGAACAGACATGTCTCTAGATATCTTTTCTTTCGTCCTAAGCTTATCGCAATTACACAAGGTTTTCTCTTCATTAAGAGTTTCTAGGTCGGCTCATAGGCGCTCATTTTCTAGATCTGTTTGGTGCTTCTCTCTAGCTACGTCATCTCGTTGCCTAATTAGACTCTTTACTTGTGAGTTGAGCAACTTAATCCTTCTTTCTGCATTTTGAATTATTTCGAACATCTCTTCTTTTTCATCTACTTCAAGGGCTGAGGAAGCGTTATCATGAGATTCATCTTGCCTAGCATATAATTCATTCAGAAATAATATTTTCATAATAGTGGATGAATCCGATACCTGATCATCATCCGCGGCCATGTAGGCGAGATCTTCCTCCTCTTCGCTCCCGGCCTCTTCCCAGTTTGTGACCATGGCCTTCTGCTTCTTTATCTTTTTGTCACCATTTTCCATTGGGCAGTTTGAGGCAAAGTGGCCTGGCTTGTTGCATTTGAAGCATTTCTGTACATTGTTGCCGGATGACGATATTCCCTTGTTCCTAGGCTGGAACTTGGAGTTTCCCTTGAATTTTCTTCTTAGCCGAAATTTATCGAATTTTCTGGTTAGCATGGCGATCTGTTCCAGCAGGTCTTCCTCAGTTTCTTCTTCTTCTTCGTTCTCAGAATCGTTGTCTTGTTCAGTGTTGAAGGCGATGTTTGGTTGATTTCGGACCGGTGGTTTTTCCTTGATGGAGATCTGAGTCATCTCGTAGGTGGTCAGAGATCCGATCAGTTCTGACACTGAAAGTTCGTCCAAGTCCTTTGCTTCGTAGATGACAGTCACTTTGGAATTCCATTCTCTAGGAAGAGATCTCAGGATTTTTCGCACCTTCTCACCATCTTCTATTTTCTTTCCCAAAGAGAACATTTGATTAATGATGTTCATAAATCTGGCATACATGTGGCTTATGGTCTCGTTGTCCTCCATCTTGAACAGGTCGTATTGGTGAGTCAAGAGGGCTATTCTTTCTTGCACAACTCGAGTGGTTCCTTCATGTGTGACTTGAAGCATGTCCCACATATTTTTGGCAGATTCGCATGAGCTCACCCGATTGTACTCTTCTCTTGTGAGAGCGCAAGCTATCATGTTCTTTGCTTTGGCATTTAGGGAGATTCCTCGCTTGTCTGCTATATTGTAATCAGGGCCTTTCTTTGGAGTTCCATCTTCGTCTTTGGGAATGTAAGGTCCTGTTGCGATGATATCCGACAGGTCGTAGTCTGTAGCGATCAGGAATTCCTTCATGCGATTTTTCCATATGGCGTAGTTTGTCCCGTCGAAGAGTGGTGGCCTGGAATGGGATTGTCCCTCTGCAAAAACATCAAACTCGAAGAAGCCATTAGATCTTTAACTCAGGCTTGTTAGGCCCGTCGTTTGAGTAACCCGCTCTGATACCAAATTAAGATATAAATGTGCCTAAGAGGGGGGTGAATTAGGCTTATAAAACTTTTGTGCTTCTTCTGATAAATGCTAAGTGTGGTGACTTAGATATGCCTACTTATGTTTGTGACGAGTATGCCTGATATATCCTAGTAACGTCGGATGTGCGTCGGGTCTGTCTCACAGCGATAAAGAAATAACTGAAAAGTAAATGCGAAACAGGATTTTTATAGAGGTTATATCCCCAACTGGGGTTTACTCCTCTCCTTGGGATTTGCTTCCCAAGAGTTTAACCAATCACTATAATGCACCGTAGCTGGATACAAAACTCATTGGTTAGCCCAATACACAACCGAAACAAGTCGAACACTAGCCACTACTAGGTTACCACACGCCGAGTTTCGTTCCTCGGAATCTCCTTGATCCCGACAGACACAGCTCGCTACCGAAGGGCCCCCAGACTTGTCCTTCCCTTCACGTGTGCGTAAACGTCGACCTTGCCTCCTTGGTATTGCTCACGTCCGAAGACAACACGTTCGAAGACAGAATATATGGCGTGGGAGGATGGAATAACAGAATGAATCACTCGCTCAGTGATGGATATGCAAGTTAAAGCTCAGGTGGGCAGAAAGTTATCGCAAGTGGGAACTCAGGAATCTCTTAGTATCTCTCTGCTCAAAATCTCTCGTAGGTTTAAATTCGCAAATTCTCAGTACCTCGAAAGTCTGAAGTGCAGCTCATATATAATCCTTTACAAATAGCACTTCACATGAAAAATCATATCAACCAATAATTACCAAATCAAGCATAGCTTTCCATGCAATTTTCGAGTCAATCATACCATATAAATCATGCTCTTAATAAATCATCACAACGGTCATATAGCACATTTAAAGCATAATTGTTTTCCATATAAAGGCTCAATTTCGTTCTCAAGCTCATTCAACCATTTCGCATATATTTTCCATTTCAGGACTTTCCATAAGTGATTCCCTGCTATCAGTTTCTAGTAACGAGTCAATCCAGATTTTCTTTCCAAGTATGGCACACAAGATAGCAATATATCAGCACGTTTTTCATGTACAACTCATAACATTTAATCAATATATTTTCCATGTTTAGCACACAAATCAGATCAGAGCTTACTTAAATCGATTTATCACATCATGGCACTACTTTCCTTATTTCAGAAATATCACCCGTTATAGCAAATACCATATAAGAGCACTTTATCCATAAGGTTAATCAAATCAAATCTTCCCTAAATATAATATCCAATCAGTATAAGGAAAGATATCAATTTAATATTTCACATTAAATTCAGTGGAGAGCATGCACATAATCGTATAAGTAATTTTCGTCCAGGAATAAACTAGTATCAACGGATATATCACTTTCCTTATATAAACAGCATATTTTCCATATATAGCTCAGTAGGATATCTCATGCATTATTTCCATATATAGCACAGAACGATATATCCTATCACATAGGCTGTCTATAACATGCGATCACATAGTCTCATCACCATATCACAAACTCATATGCAAATCAAATATTCAACACTTTAATCAATTTTAAAGCTCATTATTAATGCATGGTCGAATATTATCATGAACTTAGAAGCTATATTAATCACAAATCGAATCGCTTAATTTATAGACCTAACGTCATTACAATTACATCGTTCATCAAAACTCTCTAATATATATGGACCAAAAAGGTCAACAGAGCTGAATAGTCCAAGGGGTCTCATCGGTACAACGTCAACCGGGAGAATAAAGGCTCACAAATGAGCGCAACACAACCCCACAAGGGGAACAACCCCTCCCACATGTGGAGAAAAAAGTCCACAAAGGACAAAAATCGACAGAAAAACAAAACACATAACCTACAACCAAGAACTACAGAACCTATAACAGAAAAAGTTATTAAGCAAAGTCTGCGATAATCTTCACTTTAACCTGGTCTTCGACTTCTGGGTTCTGTCCACGTCGAACTGAAGGCTCCACAAGGGAGAAAATACTCCCGACCCGAGGGTTGGATTGCCAGAGTACCACTACGGGAGACTCAAGGTAGAGACAACGACGCGAGGAGGTGGCAGGCGAGGCTGCTGCAGGTGGGGAGACGTTGGCGAGCTGGTTGCGGCGAGGCTGGAAGGTTGAGAAACGGCGAGCGAGCTGTGGCAGCGAAGGAGGCGATGACTGTGGGCAGGCTGGTGGACGGTGCGATGGCTGTCTAGGAGGCGGTGACTGCGGCAGTTGATTGGGAGGCGGGTCAGCGACGGGGGATGAGCAGTGACTGCAGCAGTCTGGGAGGCGGCGTGCGGGGAGGTGGCACGGTGGTTGGCGGTGTGCGGGGAGGCGACATCGGCGGTAGGTGAGGAGGCGCGGCAGGCGGTGGTCGTACGTGGTCGATCCAGAGTTTTTTTTAAATAAAAGCAAAAACAGAAACAAGAAAAAAGCAAAACAGAAGGCTCCTCCTACCTCCTACCTCCATTAATGGAGGAGGGGGAGGAAGGTGGAGAAGTTTTGGTGGTGACGGTGTGGGAAGTGGCTAGGGCTTTTAGAGAGAAGGGAGGGAAAAAAAATTTTCGAGAAGGGAGGGAAAAAAAATTTTCGAGGAGCCGTTGGATCACATAAGAACGTTTAATGTTTGGGAAATACGTAAGAAATAAATCCAGGCAAGAAATGTTTGCCTTAAAGCATCAATCGTTTCGTATTTCCGCCGTCGTTAAGCAACGTCCTCTTTTTTGTTAACGTTCCTCTCAGACGGTCGGATGGATAGAAGATTCTTGGATTTTTTCTTACAACTACCAATATTCATGATGTGAGGTAATAGCGTCTCTATGTTAGTAACGGTTTTCCAACTAATATTTGTGGTAGTAGCTCATTACTGCTATATTATAGTGCTAATTAAGTTTCAGGCCGCAAAAGATATTTTAAATTAGGTTTCAGGCCCCTGTCAGAATAGCATTAAGGACCCGATTTTTGTAAAATTTAGAGATAAAGACTATCGTTTTGTGTTATTACAGAACACTTAAGTGTATATGAAATGGATTATCGTTTTGTGTTATTACAGAACAATTAAGTGGTACTGCAGAACGATGAATTGGTACTGCAGAACCATGAAGTGGTACTAAAGGTCCATGAAGTGGTACTGAAAAACAATTACGTGTTTCGGGTCCTTAAACCTAAACATTTTCTGACAGGAGCTTGAAACTTAAATGAAATTTATATTGGGCCTCACATCAAATTGCCCTATATTATACTCTTCTTATTAGTTCTTGATTGTTGTGTGAGTTGTGATTAGGGTTGGGTCGGTGCGGTTTACCGTACTAAAAGTCTGATACCGTATACCGTACCGAAATTTCGATATCGAAATAATATACCAGTACCATACCAAAATTTCGGTATACCTTAAATTTTGATACGATATCATACCGAAATTTCGTATGGTATCGATAGCATACCTTCTATACATTCACACGGAGGGTTTTTTACCATGCGTGTCTCGTAATTCGTTAATTCGTTGTTTTCGAATTTTTAGTCAATTCAAACTCCTTAGGCCCCAATAAGATGGATTATTAATACCAAAATTTCCAAAATAAACAGATTTTTATTCATAAATTAACCTTAAATAATTTAAATATTTTAGTCAGTCTCCTTAGTAAGACAAAGAACTTTACATAACCACAAAATAAAAATTTATATACATATTAAGTAAAATGAAACGGCTATTGAAAAAATTAGTGAAAATTGCATTGCATCTTCACGCTTTCAAAATCCTGAAGAAAAAATATTGAAAAGGCAAAAATTAAACGTAATTTGAGTTGGGTATAGTAAGTAAAATATGGCGAGCCTCAATAATCTTAAAAAGTTGTGTATAGTTAATAAGTTATGGGCTAATAAATTTATGAAGATCCTTACAATATTTTTATTCATTTTATATTTTTTGAAATAATATAATATATATAGGCGTGTATATATATGTATATATATAATATTAAAAATTTTAGTACTTCGATATCTTGGTACAATCGGTATACCTAATTTTTAAAATTTTCATACCATTCCCGTACCGAACATTTTCAGTACGGTATCATACCTTACCAAAAACTTCGGTATACGAAAAATTTCGATATTTTCGGTACGTTTTAATACGATAAAGACAGTATATCGGTATTTCAGTAAATTTCCCTGTTAAATGTAGGATAAGCATTTGATTGCTATATTTATTTCGTATACATTGAAATGTGTGCCGATAATAATGAAGAAGATAGAGATAAAGTGAGTAGCTTCGACTTGTACAGATTGGCCAAGGGCGGCAATGAAAGCTACTTGACGACGTTGATCCATTTTCAACTATTAATTTTGAAATATGATATGGATTAAGACAAAAAGAAAAATAGGCAGTCTGTCGTCCCAATATGAACTAGTGACTTCTAATCCTTGAGTAGAGAAAACTTGCTGAATGTTTCATCATAGACATGGATGAAGTTAAAAAAAAATGCAGGAATGGAAGTCCTAAAAGAAAGCTCAACTAATCCAAGCTAAGTAATGACATGAGAGAAAAACACAATTGAAATACTGCTGAGTTCTTCGAATGAACATTTAAAGCCTTTGTGTTCCCTTTTGGTTTTTGGAAATGGTCCCTTTTGCCTAATTAGGCAAAACAAACATCAAGAAAGTTGGTAGCATGGTTATCAACTTTCTCTTACACAAAGGAGAGGCAACACTCAAGACTCTACCTAAATAGACAATGCTCATTCAAAGTTCTTTCTTGATTACATATAGAAAAGCTAAGCTAGCTAGTGAAAAATTACAATTCAAGATGTGGCATCCATCCATAACACTAACCCTAACCATGCAATAAAAAAAAACAGCAGCAATTTACTGACCCGACCCTACCCGTTTGTATGACCCAGCAATCCAGCGTCAAAAACCTGTCCTCGTTGAACTCCCACCGCCGCCGCCACCTTCATACCCTAATAAATCGCCGGAAAATGGGTAGCTATTTCCTCCCACGCCTGCCTCGCCGTTAACGTCATCATTACTGTTATTATCACTCCCACCCTCGCCGGCTGCGGCGACGGCGCCGCCATCTTCCTCCAACGGCAACCTCTCAAACACAGCATTAGCGAAGGAAGCGGCCATCAGAACCACAGGCCCAGAAGCCATCAGCTGCCCCACCACCGACCCACCCACCACCTGCCCCTGCCCGCCGCCGAGAAATATCGAGAGCCCTCCGGCGCTAGGCGGAGCTGGCGGCGGAAGAACCGTCCCCATCAGCGAGAGAACCTCGAAACGACCATTGAGAGTCACCACGCTGCCCGCCGGCTGCCTCAGAGTGACGTTCGCCACCGTGCCGCTGCCGCTCAGCACGCAAATTCCCCTTCCCCTCCGCCGCGCGTAGACGTTCACGCTCTCGACGACGTCGTTCCCCGGCGCCACCTCGAGGATGTGGGACCTCAGTGCGTTGGGCGTGTCCCTTGTTACGACGACGGGCGGCTTGGGCTTGTTCTTGGACCCAGCCGGCCTGCCACGTGGACGACGGCGAGAGCCACCGGCGGCTGGGGTACCAGTTCCTCCCGAGCTTATGGTGGCGGCTGCGTCGGATTCTTTCTCAGACGCCGGCGGCTGCGGGGAACCCCTCGAATCCGGCGGCGTCCTAGGGTTCATAAAATCGGCCGGCGGCGCCACCGCCATGAACCCTAGCTGATGATGAACGTAGGGAGATGAGCTCGACCCTTTTTGCTGCTGCTGAAGATGGTCGTCGTAGCCACTAGCCATGATAGATTTCAAGAACATGTAAGAAGGATTTCAAATCAAAAGCTAACTGTTTTTCGGACAAGAATGAGATGAACTTTCGAGGGTTGGATAAAGGCGACGATTTTTAGTGGTGATTTTGCTGGCGATGATTGGACATATGCGTCAACTTGCAGGGAAAAAAATATCTTACAATGCGTTGAAAGTTGAAGCACTGTAAGGAAGAAAAAATAGAAAGAGAAAAAAAATCAAATCTTTCTGCTCAGCTATGACGACGGTGAGGAAGACGGTGATGATGTTTTGTAGCTTTTTACCTAATCTGGAGAAAGATGAGATTTTCAGAGCAGCGAAGCGAAGGAGAAGATGGGAATTGCTATGACGGTGTTTATCACAAGGAGATTGCCTTCGGTTTGTCCTAGAGATATGCGAAAGAAAATGATAAAGAAAAGGCAAAAAAAAGTTGGGATTTTTTTCATATTTGTATTCTTCTCTCTACTGTAACTACGTGTATAGGGGTTTTATGGTAATTACACACTGGCCTGTAATTAATATTTTTATCAGTTCGAGGTGTGAAACCCGAGCTTTGTCGCTTCGGAAAGTTCGACCCGTTTTGACCCGAAACGTCCGACGGCAGACCGTCTACGTTTCATTTAAAGCCCATTATACTAAATCCAACTGACTATGGGCCGTAGTTCCTTAAATTGAAACTAGTATGTGCAGCCCATTCAGTGTGTGTGCAAATATATGAAGTTATTTTATATTTGTCACATATTTTATTAACAAAGTAGTTTAAAAAAAAATGACCACGACAAATGTGTAATAAATGAAAATATTAAGGTAAAATTTTAATTTGACAATCAAGGATAAAATTGTAAACATTTATTAAATTGGCAGACCAAATGTGGCAGTATATAGTCACCTAGACTCTTTATATAATACTTCATCCGTCCCGCTAATTTCATCACAATTTTCCATTCCGAACGTTCCATTAATTTTATCACATTTTCTTTTTGGGTAAAAAATTAACACCATCTTAAATGTAATTGAAGGGAAGTGTAAAAGGTGGGAATAATTAGGAAAATGTTATAAATTTAAGCAAGTTGTTTATATCTAGTCCAATTGAACTGTATTATTATAATAATGCCACCTTAATTTGGATGTCCAACAACTTATGTGATAAATTTATTGGCAGAGAGGGAGTAGTATAGATTGGAAAATATTCACTTAGCAAAATGAAAGTTAAAATACATTTAAATTCAAGTGGTATATATTGGCAATAACAAATAAGTGATACACTTGTTCCTCTCAAGCTTTTTGAAAGAGATAAACCTGAATACGTATCAACTACTAGTATTTCTGGCACACCCAATTGTTATTAAATAGTTTTAATAAGTAATATACTAAGAAGGAATTAGGTAGTTATTATGGGATTATGGGGTACGTGATCTGATAAGCCTTTTTTATTTTTTAGTAGATATAGAAAAAATATGATTGAGTCAGAGATACAGACCAATTGACGGTTTATTCTAACCCGTCACTCTTAATATCGGGAGAATATTAGACCTTACTTCAAAGAAGTTGAAAAGTCGATTATTTTTATTTCTTTATTTTCTTTTCTTGTTTCTTTTTTGTTATTAATAACTCGAGCTTGTCGTGTCCCTATTTTTCTTAAAAGATTAGAATGACGATGAGCTCGCAGTAATTACCTACCAAACTTTCACAATCACAAGTAGTAGAAAAAATCAAAAAATAATAAATAATATTAGCAAATATATCGTGAGCCTTTCTCCGTAAAACACCTCCTTTTCACCTATCTATTACAGAAACCCTAAAAAAATCCATTCCTTCTCGCCTTCGCGTATTTTAAATCCTCAGCTGCTGCGGAAAAATTTGTTTACTTCTCGGTAAGATTTTCCTGAATTTTCTCAATTTTTCGCCATTTTCTTTTGTTTTTTTTTTCTGTGTGTGAGCTTCCTGGGTATTTATTATTGCACTGTAAATTCTTCGAAAATAAGGAAAATTCCCATTTTTCGCTTTTTCTGAAATTCGAAGTTAATAAAGCTCGAACCGTCTTGTTCCTTTTCACTCGATCTCTTCAAAAATCTGGTGAATTCTGCTGAATTTCGAAGGATTTCGCTGCAATAATTCAAAAGTGCTTTACTATTAACAACTATCTCTTTGAAATATGCATTCCAAAGCTCAGTAGCCTTTTGAGTTTCATTTCTGAATCCTCACAATTTCGAAATTAAGTGCTTTCAGAAATGTAGTAAATTACTAAGAAAGGTACCGCACTAACTTCTTCAGCTGAAGAAGAAGATCTGCGTATGGCCTTTTCCACTGTTCTAATTTTTCCCAACTTTGTGAACGGTCAGGGGTAGATCGGGGAAACCCATAAAAATGTCTGAAGCAACAGCCGTGATGTCAGCATCACATGAGCCTTTCAGAGTCGATCAGCAGCAGCAAATGCACGTGAACTACGCCGGAGACGGCGGACCGTACGCATCTCCGGCGCCGTTCCCGTTGGTCTCCACCAACCCGCACGCCTCAGCGATGAATCTCAACTCCGGCGACCAGAAAAGAAAGAGGGGCCGTCCGAGAAAGTACGCAGTGGAAGGGAGCATGTCCGCGGACATACCCTTGCAGCAGCAGCATAGCTTCTCAGCTTCACCGGCGGTGCCTCAGCCACCACCTCCGCCGTCGTCTGGCGGATCTGCTTCGTCGGGGATGAAGAAGAGGGGAAGGCCGAGAGGGTCCATGAACAAGAAGAAACTGATGCAAGTTATAGGTAATGTGGTGGTCTACTGTGTTTTTCTTGATTGGGGAAAAAGTAACGATCTTTGTTTGGCCTCTCTTAAGCCTTATAAAAAGATTGTCTCTTTTATGGGGTACTGTGCCGCCTGGCAGGGTTTATTTCTACTCTATACATTTGTTTGTTTACGAGTTTAGCGATGAATGGAGGAATATAGTAATCGAGGGGTAACAAGACCGCTATTAAATTATGCATTTTCTTTCCCATTTAACCGTATGTAGCTGAATACTAAGAATGGAGTTTTCTGTTCTTGCAACTGTTTGACTGAGACATGTCCAATATTACCTTTAGTCCTTGGTCTGAAATCCCTGTAAAAATCCCATCTTTTCTTCTATTTTTCTGCTCGAATTATCCTTCTCAAATAAGCCATTAATGCTCATGCTGATACATTCTTGAATTTGATTTTGTGATTACAGGCTCAACTGGCATGGGATTTGTACCTCACGTCATCCAAGTCCATGCTGGCGAGGTTTGCGATCGCATATCAGATCTCTATTTACTTCATTTGTCTTGAGCCTCAAAGCATATTACATAGATTGATTTACGCTTCTTCGATAACCATAGGACGTATCTTCAAAGATAATGGCGTTTTCCCAGAACGGTCCAAGGGCTGTATGCATCCTCTCATCCCATGGCGCCATATCGAATGTGACCCTCCGTGCAGCAACCTCGGGCGGAACTGCTACCTATGAGGTTCCCTTTTTCTCCTTTATTTTTTACATATGTTGTTTTTAAGTTCTATGATCATATTACATTGTTTCCTTTCTTCGTTGTGTTGGTGTAGGGGCGGTTCGATATATTGTCCCTTGCGGGCTCGTTCATGCTAGCAGAAGTTGGCGGTCAGAAGGGCCGAACCGGCGGGCTGAGCGTCACGTTGGCCGGGCCGGACGGTCGGGTCTTTGGCGGTAGTGTCGCCGGGATGCTCATCGCTGCATCGCCAGTGCAAGTTAGTCTCCTTCCATTCTCTATGAATCGTTGATTTTTTTTTTCAGTCCTGTAATTTAGTGGTGGCATTATATGGCCAGTAACTTCAAAATTTAGCAATTTAGGGTTATCATACGCCGGGACCTTAGATTTTGCCCTGAATTCTACGGTTCCGGCAAAGTTAGGCGTGTGGTGAAGTTAATCCATTTTAGGCCAAAATCGAGAGTTCCGTCGTGTAAAGTTCCTTCCCTAAATTGCTTAATATTATAAGTTATTTGTCTGTATAGTGTCACCGCTAAATTATTCGTCCCTATGCCACTCCCTAAACCCTTCACTTTCCGTGCTTTCGTGGGCTAACCATATCCACCGAATGGCGAAACCCGTGGCCCAACCAAAAGCGCGCAATCGTTGCAGCAACCCGACCCGACCCGGCCCATCTATTTTCTTGGCGGTCCGATGGGCTTTCTAATCAAGAGACATTGTTCTAACAAATTGTCATTCGCAGGTTATTGTAGGGAGTTTTCTCGCAGATGGTCGGAAGGACAAGAAATCGGCGAGCTACATGGAGCCATCGTCCGCACCGCCCAAGATGGCCTTGGGTGCGAGCAGCTCGCCGTCGAGGGTCAGCGAGTCCTCGGGCGGGCCCGCAAGTCCCCTCAATCTTAGCTCGGGCAACAACCACACTCAGGTCATGTCTGCAATGCCATGGAAATAAATTTCTTTCGTGAAGAATTTCCCATGTAAGATAATAGACTGTGATGTGTGACTCTTAGGGTTCTGATCATCACTTATCCGTCTGTTATAAGATGTGCTCGGTTAATTTTATGGGTTTAGATTCAACTGTTGCGATGTATATGTAGCTGCTTTGCATTCTTCTATACATCGAGCAATCAACGCCAACTCATTTAATCCTTAATATCGACATACAAAACACAACTTCTAAAGCACACATTGTAATAATTCATTTGTTGAAGGGTTGAGCTACATTTCTTGATCTGAGCCCGTCTTCAAGTTCGAATTACTCTGATTCTCTGGCTTCGAAGAAGGCGACTTCGTTGGCCTTTCCAACTCTCTAACAGTAGCAGGATCTATCACCAGTTTGTTGAGTTTCTGCTCCTAAATTACGAGAAAAGAAAAACACAAACCCAAAAAATCGATCTTTGAGAATCTTAACAGATGATAAAAGAGGGAAAAACGATATGAGTACAAATCTCACATACGTTCTGTAGGGCTTCGAGCTTCTTCTGCAATGCATCATGTTCTGCCTTTATACGGAATGGAACACCATGCTTCTGATAAACGTTGTTCTGAGCTAAACCTTCGTCGATTTCGCTCGAGGTAGTTGCAAAGGGATGATTTGCAGGTATCCAACGAACCTCGTCGGGGTCCACGTCGGGGGGTATCGATTCTCCTTCCTTGAGAAATGTCGTGGGCCTTTTCCACTGATAAGCGCGGGACCTTCTTTTTTGGTGCACGGTTTGTATCTCGTCGGTGAGAGTCACTGGTGCTAGACGGTATACTTTCCCACACATCTCTACGGTTGAGTTGTTTTTGCTGACCTTGACCATGGGATTGTTGAATGGATCTTCGTACTTGAGAGGCGAGGAGCTGGGGAACAAAGGAGGGTGGAAGATTCAGCAGATGGGGATTCTAAGTTTGCAATAATCAGATGGATGTAACAGTGATACGATCATATATAGAGCAGAGGAAGAAACGGTTAGGATCGTACATGCCTCTTCTATCTGATCTAAGCTGCCCCCGACGAACAAGATCTGCCACGGATCCTTGGTGACTGTTTCTTGCCTTCTTTGCTGCGTGGGCTCTCACAAGAACGATGAGCACGGTGGCTATAACGCATAGGCCAACTATGACATTTGTGCCAGATATTCTTTTGTTAATCTGCCAAAGGTCGAGAAATATGTAATGTGAGAAATCATCAAGGATTCGATTCTATTTGAGATCATAACAGCCAAGAAGTATACGACAAATAAATCTCAGATGCTCAAATTGAGACCCTTTCATCAACTAACTGAAGCAGATATTTATCACAGAGAAGAATTGTCGAACACTTTAAAGCCAAATCAGATGAAGACTATTCTGCAGAAAAGAATCGTAGCTCAATGGACGCGCTAAGATTACCGAGACGATAAAGACAGGCGCGGATTGAACTGATTCTTGCAATTTAGCAAGTATCTTCAGGTGGGTTTTGCTAGCTCGCCCATTCTCCGACTTGTCATTCGAAATAACGTCGGTCTGAATACTTCCGTCATCATTCGAGCTTAAAGCTCTCACTACGAGCTTTCTGTAACCAACCCTTCGGTTCCAATTAGTGCAATTACAGCAAAGTTGGGATTGAATATCTTCGGAAAGATTACGAACCTACAATTAAACAATGCACGGCATAAGAATACTCATCTGAAGACAGGCAATCCATAAAACGCGTAAGATTAACGAAGCTCGGGTGACCTACAGGTGACGAAACATGGGGATGAGTCATCCATACCGACGCCATTTTCGTTCGCTGTTCACAGATAAGAAATCGAAAATCATATTCTGCAAAATATGATCCAAGTGAGGAATTAATTGGTATATGGGGCCTCACTTGGGCCGAGTCAGTGGGTGAAAAGAACCCGAAATTTATTATGACCTTAAAATTTTGAAATTGCAGCCCAACGTTGAGATTGCTTTTCTCAAAATAAAATATCATTACATTCAAATTAAAAAATTGATTTCTTTTTCTCTTAAAAAATATATGTGGTACCTAATTTCCACAATAAGCATGACGTACCCTTTCTCAATGTTTACCAAAATATGATTTCATACCCAAATTTCCAATATGACGTATCTTCAACCAATAAACATTTTATCCTATTAGATACCTACACATATAAAAATACAAACATGAGAGACTGATTTGATTTTTTTTATAATAATCTTGCTTGCGTACTCAAGTGTCCCCGTGAATTTTAGTTGTAATTTTTGAAAATGAAAGAATGAACGTTTTTATTCCACGGTATTGGAGGGATGTATATTGGTGTTAGTATTTTTGGTGTAGAGACCCCTATGTATATTGGTGGTGTTATTTTTGTTTATGCTCTTAGTAGTATTTTATTGGATTGTAAATAATATAGGTGAATTTACAAGAAACACTAATATATCATATAAATCATATAAACGCGAATGTATGTTTTACACACAGTTAAAGGTGAAATAATTTAAGCTTCGTAAACTCTGCATTCCTCATCGGCAGGGCTCGTCTTGCAGAAATCCTCCAGCGGATCTCCGCTTCCTTCTGCGGCGGCGCCCGGCCACTTCGCCGCCACTAGATGAGCCAAATCCACCACTCTTTGGCTGCAAAAAACAAATACCCAAAAGAAAAAAACCCAATCAACGATCTTTCTCAGCAAATGATGTGTATATATACATATCGGTTTAGCTTCAGCTTCTTCAATTTCATTACCTATATCCCCATTCATTATCGTACCAAGCCACGACCTTCACCATGTCATCGCCCATGACCATGGTCAACGACGAGTCGATGGTCGAAGACACGTCGCTGCACCTGAAATCCACCGACACGAGGGGGACATCGCACACCGCCAGGACGCCGTCCAATGGCCCCTCCGCCGCCTTCCTGAAGGCGGCGTTCACGTCCTCCGCCGTGATTCCCTTCTTCTCCACGTTGACGACGAGGTCGACCACCGAGACGTTGGGCGTCGGCACCCTCAGGGCTATGCCGTTGAGCTTGCCCTTGAGCTGCGGCAGCACCAGGGACACGGCCTTGGCCGCGCCGGTGCTCGTCGGAACTATGTTCAGCGCCGCCGCCCTGGCCCTTCTCAGGTCACGGTGAGATGCGTCGAGGAGCCTCTGAGAGGAGACAAGAAATTGATTATCCTTAAAATAAACATCTGTTTTTAAGGGCAAGACGAATCTGTGTATTGAGAGATATGCTTGTCTTAGTGAAGATTTTTCACCTGGTCGCCGGTGTAAGAATGAGTAGTAGTCATCGTTCCCTTCACAATGCCTGAGAAAAAGAAACGAATCGAATCGAAGTCATCCCACCAAGTGGGCTAAAGATTCGATTTTTATTTCTGGGATCTTACCGAATTCTTCATCCATGACCTTAACAAACGGAGCCAAGCAGTTTGTGGTGCAAGAGGCATTGCTGCAAATAGATTAATCAAATCGATTACACTGTATGTGTTTCCTTGCCCGAGATTCAACTTTCGAAAGAACATACCTTATGATGTCAGAAACATCGTGAGAGTAGCCTTGCTCATTCACACCGACGACATAGGTTGGGATATCAGCGCCTTTTGCTGGGGCTGTAATGATAACCTTCTTAGCTCCTGCCTGAAGGTGCTTTCCAGCTCCTGGGCCATCGACGAAAACGCCTGTCCCCTGTTTTTTTAAGGTGATTTACTTCAATGCATTCTATACGAATATTAAGTACGTTATCTATCCCCTGTTTTAAATTCCTACTCAGTCGTATATATGTGTGTGTGTGTAGTGTGTACCTCAATTACAATGTCAATGCCAAGCTCGGCCCATGGGAGCTTAAGAGGATCCCTGCTTGAGACAACCTTAATGGGCTTCCCATCGACGCTGATCGTTTCCTTGTCGACGATCTTTACGTCAGCTTTGAAGGTCCCAAGCATCGAGTCGTACTTTAGCAAGTGAGAGGCCTGCCAATTACATAGCAATCAATAATTGCAGATTAGTAGAACGACCAAGAACTTAGAAGTAGTTACAGATGAGGTAAAGAAAAGGAAAAAAGATTACATTTTTAACACCGCCGCTGTCATTGACGACTACGACTTCGAGGGGAGAGTCTTTGCGCCCGTGCCAGCACCTGAGGAAGTTTCTTCCTATACGGCCGAAACCATTAATGGCTACTTTCAGTTTGGCGACGGTGGGCCCCTTAACTGGGGAAGATCCTTCTGTCTGAGGTTAGACAGACAAGGAGAAGATGTTAAGAGTGAGTTTGACCCCATAATCAAGAAAGCAAAGTGAAGAAAAATGACAAACCGTTGCAGTGAGCTGAGCAGAGACTACGTCGAAGAATGAAGACTCCTTAGCATTCCTTGCGAAGGTAGCGCATCCATTGGATCTAAGGCCTGAGAATTCTGCTACTTCAAGCTTCTGCACAGAGATCAAAGGATAAGAATGGTGTAAAGTACTAGAAACAATGATCTTTACACTAGTGAAAGAAAGAGAGTGAGTGACCTTAGAGAAGCGTTGCTGGGCAGGGAAAGAGTGAGAGTTCTTAGAGGGAAGCCTTGTGCTTGCTGGAATTCTTGAAGAGGCCAAAGCTGCATTGGACGCCATTGGTGATGTAGCTTGGGAAGCCACTGAAGGTATTGTAAGATAATATATATATATAATTTCAATCACAAATCTGTCATCTATAATTTCAATCACAAATCTGTCATCTTTGTTTTTCTTTTTTTCTCGTTTGAAATATCAGACTGAAGCCCTATGAGCCACAAGATGAGTTCATGGGTTGAGTGGTGTGGATGAAAGGTGAGGATCGGTCCGTGATAAGGTTGTGTTCCTATTTCTCTCTCTTAAATATGAGCCACATAATGTTCACCTATTCATGACCTTTTTTTCTTGTAATTCTTTGATTCTTGTGCGACTTTTCTTGCAACTATTTGTGAAAAATACCTGCAATTTTGAACTGGACAGAGGGATTCAATTTTAGTGTTAAAATGCAATACGTTTTTCTGGCTGAAAGGAAGTCATAGACTCATTGTACATGGCAGACAAAACAATATATTCATAACACAATAGAAAGAGTTAAGATCATTGTAGTATTGCCATCATCTCTCAGATTCAACATTTACCAAGTAACAACAGGGACAAACACAGACAATGTGATGTAATTTGACTGCATTAGAACACAGCTTCTACGTCGTCGGTGTTAACTTCTGCTGATCCATTAAGTGAATCTTCTGATCGCAATTGATTGGAGACGTTATCGATAGCAGTATTTAGCTGCTCGATCTTCTCAGCTAGTTTCTTGCGTTGCTTCTGCAGATGAGATAAAGCCCATTTAATGAGAGGACATGAGCTATTATTAAACCCAAAATGAGACAGATTCAGTTTATCAATGAACATTACGACAGTTAATTGTGATTTCAGTCACAGGGACAAAGAAACTTAGGAATCTGCGACAACTTTGTTAACCGAAACAACAAAGGGGTTATCTTCCAGAACAGCAGAATGTTCCCAACAGTTATGATATGTGTAGCTAAACTTTGAAAGGTAAGATACCAAAAGCAGACAAGAATCCATCCATTCTCATGCATATAATTGTTTTAAACTGTAAATGTTTTGTATATATAATCTACCATGGGGATCCAAAAGACATGCTGATATGAAGCTTTTTACCTCCAAAGCCTTCTCTTCATCATAGATGAACTTGGGCAGTTTTTTCATGAGATCCTTTTTGTCAGCACCAGTTAAAGCTTTGCTAATCTGTGATGTAAAGTAAGTGAGATCATTTGTTTAACTTTTAAAACACCACATACATGCATCCACTGAAAGTTGAAACCGAAGAAACACAAAATACAGAATATGGGTGTTGCATAAAAAAATGAGTAATTTCTACTGCTAGATAGTTACCTGAGGTGCAAACGCACATCCAAGTGCCCCAACAATAAGCCCCCCCAACACAAATCCACCAACAAAGATTCTTGCACTGCTTGGTCGTCCACCATCACTGTGATTTCATCAAACAAGCGAAGCTATCAAACATTTTATCAATCCACTTACGACATTTACGGATCGAACAGCTTGAAAAAGACTTAACAGCGAATTTTGAAATATGCAGGGGCTATAACAGTTGCCATAGAAAGTGAAGGAAAATACCTATAATTAGCTTGAACAATGAGAGACCTACTTTGGTTGGACGATCTCCTCGTGCCCCTCGTGCTGAAAACCAAGGTAGTGGGTACCACACATTGATTCGACTTCAACGAACCTAACATACAGATATACGCAGGCGAAGAAGATTAAACTTTAAGATTCCTCAGAACCATTTCAATTGAAGATTGCACAATCAATATCACGTAGAAGTAAGCAACAGCTATAATCTCGAAGTACGTCCAACTAAAACACTTGTAGGTTTTCCAATTAGAATTTCTCCGTAAATTTTCTCACACTCAAACCCCCGAATTCAATTCTCCAACAGAAATTAGAACTCGATCTACAACGAATTTACAACCGAATAATAAAACAACACAGAGGCAACGGTATTTAAATACGGTCCACTTCAAACGGCGGATGCGCGATACCAATAAATTTCACTGCAGGATAGCAGAGAAAAGCAACAAATATCCAAACTGAGAGAGTTACATTGCGAAGATTTACCAGCTGAGAAGGAGATTACAGAGCTCTTAGAGATCGCAAGGGAACTGGAAAAAGCCGTCGCCATTCTTCTAAGAAATCAGAGAAAAACAATACGGACTGTAGTGTAATGTCATCTGTAAAAAGAAATCGGGTTAGAAGTCGTCTTTGAGGCCGACGAAAATTGTAACGACTTCGCACTCATCTTACGCGCCAGTTTGTACCGCTCACTTAATCCAACGGTTGAGAATCATTAGCAGTCCAACCACGTACGTCCAATCAAAACGCTCCACGTGTTCGTTGAGTGCATTGTTCAACCTCTAAATGTGTTTATACAGTCGGGAAAAGGAAACTCACGCCATCGACTTCCGACAAAAATATAGCAAGCAATACATCCGTTTTCCCCTACGTTTCTCAGGTTCATTTGTTGTTTTCCAAAACTGTTTCTAATTTTAAGGATCTGTTCCTCGTATTTGACAGGAATTATTATTTCATGCGCTTGAAATCAATTTGCTTTCGCCAGCGAGATTCGATTTGCTCGCTTGAGATCAAATCGCTTTTTTCCATCGAGATTCTGTTACTTTCTTCCTTTCCCTTGCGAGAATTTCACCAGTTTACCTCTTAGGGCCTATAGATTCGTGTATTCTGGCAATTGTGATCTAGGATTAGGATCGGAGTTGGGAAGGTGGGATCTTTGAGTTGATTTAGAATTTTCTTCTTCTTGTAGCATATTGATCTGTATTTTAGGACTTTCTAGCGACTTGTTATTTATAGTTTCTTACAATTATCAATCAAGGCTGCATATTTTTAGCTCTCCCTTTTGTGGGTTGTATGTGGGGATTGTTTATCGGGCTTCTGTGAGATAAAAGTTGGATCGTCTTGTTTGATCTTGTCGAAGAATCATATAAGTTGATGATTTTTGGAAAACTATGGCTGCGGGTGCTGATTTTTCGCCGGTGTTCGCTAACATGGAAAGCGGTTATAGTAATAAGGATAAGAGCAGAGAATGCATCGTGAAAGATGAAGCGTCTGAAAACTCCGAGGAATCCAAGCGAAATGCTAATCGTCGGCCGCCGAGGCATCTTTCAGTTGTGCGCCACTCGATCAGCACGCTTACGTTACTCTCACCATCAGATACTGTGAGTAGAAGAAGTTATCAATGTCCTTGATTGATCATGTTCCATTACCAAATTGCCTTTTTTATTGTATGGAAGCTTTAGTTACCTTATTCTGTCCAGAGATGTGTTCATTCAATCCTTGACTGTTTAGATATTTGAACTTCGTAATCGTTTTAATTCTCGTTCGTGGAACATAGAATGAATACAAACTAACGATTTTCTTGTTAATACTTTTGTAGGAATCTGAATATGGAGCTGTTGGAATCGAATCACCATCCGATGTAATATCTAACTTTCTCCCAGTCTTCAGATCTGGAAGCTGGGTTGAGAAAGGACCTAAACAGTACATGGAGGATGAGCATATCTGCATAGATAACCTTATCCAACATTTCGGCGATAAAGCTACGAGTTTATCTTCACCTGGCGCATTCTATGGGGTGTGTGAACTTATAAATGTCTTGATCTCATTGGACATATTACTTTTTTTCTTTCTGATATAACCCATCAAGAAAATGATCTTTTTGGCAGGTTTTCGATGGTCATGGGGGCACAGATGCAGCATCGTTCGTCAAGAACAACATTCTCAAGTTCATAATCGAAGATACCCTTTTCCCTAATAGTCCAGAAAAGGCAATCAAGAACGCATTTCTCAAATCGGATTATGCCTTCGCCGATGATTCCTCGCTCGACATATCCTCAGGCACCACAGCCTTGACTGCATTCATATCTGGCCGGTAAGATGTTCAGGAAATCTCCTTCATTCCTCGCTTCACAATCCCTTTAAAGATTTTCTTGCTGAAATCCTCAAAATTTTGTCTTTCCTCAGATCAATGATAATCGCCAACGCCGGAGACTGCAGAGCTGTACTAGGAAAGCGTGGAAGAGCCATCGAAATGTCCAAAGACCACAAACCCAACTACACCTCAGAAAGGCTCAGAATCGAAAAGCTAGGAGGAGTGATATACGACGGTTACCTCAATGGTCAGCTCTCTGTATCGCGTGCCTTGGGAGATTGGCACATGAAGGGCTCAAAAGGGTCGGCCTGCCCATTGAGCGCTGAGCCCGAATTGCAAGAAACGCTGCTGACCGAAGAAGACGAGTTCTTAATCATGGGATGCGATGGATTATGGGATGTAATGAGCAGCCAATGCGCAGTCACACTTGCGAGGAAAGAGCTGATGCTGCACAACGATCCCGAGAGGTGCTCGAGGGAGTTAGTTAGGGAAGCTTTGAAGCGAAACACTTGCGATAACTTAACCGTGGTTGTGATATGCTTCTCTTCGGAGCCTCCGCCGCGCATCGAAGTTGCTCCTAGTCGGGTTCGAAGGAGCATTTCGGCGGAAGGATTGAATCTTCTGAAAGGTGCTTTGGATGGTAATTAAAGTGGTTTTATTTTAGTGAAAAGGTGTCTTGTATTTCGTTTCTTCCCACGATTCGTGTTGTTTTTCTGTTCTTAGTCTTTTGTATGTCTTTGAGAGATAGTGCTGCTGTTGTAAGGTAAGTTTTGTTTGTCCTATTCCTTATGTATGTATATATAGAGCTCTGATTAATCTTTCATTTTAATTCATTTCGAGTATCGTTTGTGGTTCTTTTGAATATGGAGTTGAACGGTTCGATATTGCAATTTTATAAGAAAATGTTGTTTCTCGATCGAGCCCCTAAGTTTTTCATATATTCTACAATCGGTCCCTGGTTAGTTTTTTTCGTACGGGCCGATGTCGATCGTATGGCCCAAACAAAAACTTACCATCCAAAAGCTTCTCCATATTCCGCCAAAACCCTCTGTACATTTTCACGATTTGAATTGAAAGAGAGCCACTTTCAGTTCTCCATAGGGTATTTAGTATCTTCTCCTTCAAATCGAGGAGTATCGCGAAGGCGTTTTTGGAGAAAGGAGGCAGACTAAACCTAATCTACCGTGCGACGCTGCTAGATGTGAGCGTTTGATCGTCTCGCTTGTTTTATGCGTTTAGTTCTTATCGAATTCAACTATTGAGATTGTGCTTCTTTTCTGTTGTGCTCATATTAGTTGTTTCAGATATGCGAGGAGGAAAAACGAAAGCCGACAATAAGTGAGCGATGTTTCTCTATCTCTTTTTTTCGGTGATTTTTGTGCTTGCGTGATTGCTGTTTCGTTGTTTGAAGCTGCTTCGGTTAAATTTTCTTCATCTGATTTTTTGTATGAATGTACTCATTGAGCAGTACCTAAAAACTCAGATCTGATTTCTGTATCTTTTGTTTGTGAATTTCGTAGGTCAAGCTATTTTTTCTCCTTGTTATTCTGCGGAAATGTGATTAATCGCTAATTCATTGTCAGTAGGATAGACGCAAGGAGCTATCTGTGACTATCTGTTATCTCAATCTAGAAGATGTCCGTTCTCTAAAAATTATCAATGGTTAAGTTTGTAGTTATTGCTCTGTGAATGAGAAACTTGATTATCTGCATGATTTTCCTGTTCCTTCCGTTTTCAAAATTTCTGGATTGGTATGTACTGTTGCTTTCTGGATTTTGTTTATATTGCCGTCTATTCAATATTTGCAATCCCAAGAGTCATTGTCATTGCAAATAGGCTTGCTCCGAAAGGAAAGGTGGGAAAGAAGGACAAGAAAGCAAAGGACCCAAACAAACCGAAGAGGCCTCCTAGTGCTTTCTTTGTTTTCATGTATGTTAGCTCTCTTGCCATAACATTCCACTAAGTCCATTAATCTTTTCGGTCAACTCTCATACCCCATTCATCACTACAGGGAGGGCTTCAGAAAACAATTCAAGGAGGAGAATCCCGCGAACAAATCCGTCGCTGCAGTACTACTCTCTTTCTTCAAATCAAATCCCTTCTCATAACATTATGATTGCCCTTTTCTATTTTCAATGCTGTCATCTGCAATGAACATAGGTTGGCAAAGCTGGTGGCGAGAAGTGGAAGTCCATGAGTGATGAGGTATACCAAGTTTCACTACGTGACATTACAATTGCTACAGGCTAACTAACTAACTGCACAATACCCTAAAATGTCAGGAGAAAGCGCCTTTTGTAGCTACTGCTGAGAAGAGGAAGGACGAATACGGACGGAAAATGGAAGCATACAACAGAAAATTGGTAATGCAGGACTCTTTTACAGACTACATACTAGTTAAACCTAGCCTTTTGTATCATTATTCTTCTATCTTTGACTTCTGAGAACTTGTTATAGGCTGGAGATGGTGATGATGAGTCCGACAAGTCGAAGTCGGAGATCAACGACGAGGATGGCAGTGGAGAGGTGTGTTTCCCTTTGTTACGCGTACTTATGTAATATTTACTACCAATTACACTAACCCATTGGAACCTTGGTGACGAGGGTGTTTGTCCAATTTCTTTCAGGAGGATGATGATTGAGTAAGCGCAATTCCCAATGACGAAGCTTTGGTTTTCGTATACCTATTACCTTGCTTGTTTCATGACATTGATATTTGTTACTGTTCCTAAGTCTACATGTAGTGGAGGATTTAATCATTTCAGTTTCTTGCAGCGGCGAATTGTGATCTTATTATAATATGGGATTCTAGGTCTACTGTTTTCTTGATATTTGATCCCTGTGCTTTAATCGATTAATAGTATTTGAGGTGCAATAAAATAAAAATTAATTATTATTAATATTTTAAGGGGTTTTACACGTAAGTACTTATTGGGAAAAAAACTTGTAATTTAATACCAAGTCAGAATTTTTTTATATGTAGGTACCTAACAGAATAAAGTTTTTGCACATAGGTACCCGATCCCCGAAAGTACATCAAACAACACATTTGGGTACCCTATCTCAACACATTTGGGTACCCTATATAACAGAAAATGGTACGACGTATGTTATATTTAGGTACGCCCTATGTAACACACAGGTATGCCCGTAGGTACAACGTATCTTATATTTAGGTACCCTATATAAACGGGTTATAGTACGCAATATACACACAGGAAGATACGATATGACTAAAGAAACTGGTAAAACTAAATCGGGTACCTATCTATAAAATTTTTTGACATGGGTAGTTATGTGTAAAAAAATTTCCAATTGGACATTTTTCTATAGATTCACCATATTTTAATAAGTAATATACTAAAAATTAGCATTCGGTAGTTTTATGAGGCTATGGAAGGTATGTGGCGTAATAATTTTTTTTATTATTTTTTAACAAATGTAGAAAAAATCTAATTGATCAATTGACACGGTTTATCCTGGTCTCTCGACTTTAATATAAGAGAATAAATATTAACATTGCTATAATATATTGCGATAATTTTCAATTAACCATACTTTCCCTCGATAATTATGAACTTGAACTCAGTAATCACCAACTCAAGTCAAGCTGCTGGGTCGAATTGGTGAACTGCTCGACTCGTCTTTTACGCTACATTTATTCGTAACGTTGTTTTGTTTCATTTCCTCAAAAGTAACTTTAATAAATAGGGATAGATAAAGAAAAAGGAAAAAGAAAGAAACGACGTCGTTTTATGTTCTCACCTAATAGAAGATATATCTATCGACACAAACTCACACGCCTCTTCACAGAACTCTCACCGAAACCAAACGGCGGACACAAGCAACGTATTTACTTTATATTTAGCTTAGCCACCGAGGAAAAAAACAAAAATATCGATACAAAACTGAGAAAGAAACACACTACTACCAATAATTATTTGTTGTTAATTTATAAATAAGATAGAAGGAGGAGAACGGAGACCAGGCGGTGGGGGTATAGAAGATGAACAGAGGGAAGAAACGAAAGGGCCGTCCTCCGAAGAACAAGGTCCTGATTTCAGAGGACGCCCCTGATAAACCCTCGATCGCCGATTCGACCCCCTTGAACCGTCGATCTGGTCGTCGGAACCCTAGTCAGTCTCAATTGCACAGCGAAGACGATTATGAATTCGAGGATGACGACGACGAGAGGATGGAGAAGAAGGTGAAATTGGTGGTGCGGTTGCCCAACGAATCGGAGGAGAGGGCGAATGAAAAGGTGAGGAATTTGGGTTCCGAGGATGCGGGAGTGATTAAGAAGATGAGGATTAGTGGATCTGAAGAAGACCTTCTGGATCAGGTTTGTTCTTTTGCTTTCTGAGGTTTTTTGTGAGTGGTAATTAGATGGAAAATTCAAGGGGTGTTGTGGGTTTTGAATTTACTCGTGAAAAGAAATTAGCTTTTGCAATTTATTTTTGCCTTATTAGTAGGTGTGATTTGATGATTTCAGGGGGGTTTGTTCGGTTTTATTTTTGTTTTGCTGCGCGAAGTTTGATTTTTGTTTGCTGAAGATTTATGATATTTGTTGCATGGTTGAGTTTTAGATTGAAATATCCTGGTTTAGATTGTGGGTTCCTATTTTAGCACTGAAACATGAATAATTTGAAAAAGTTTTGTGATTTTGGAAGGGCCTTTTGTTTTGGATTTCGAGCGAAAAAGAATAGTAGATTAACGTCTCTTTTTGGTTTTATTTTTTCTTTTTACTGACTTGGGAGTACTAGATAAGGCTGTGCTTGGTGGAGTGTGTTTTGACTTAGTCAAGAGTATATTGGAACAATAACTAATATAAACCACTTTGGTTCAAATGATCTTATTTTCAATCTTTTACTTTTGTTAATTATGTCTAAATTGGCTACATGCTCTTGTATATATTTTCTTTCTATGCGTTCTTTAAAAAAGTTTAGTTTTCCTTGTAGATTGGTCGAATTTTCAGTACAAGAGTATGATGAATGAATTGATAAAACTGGAAAATAGATCACTTATGACGAAAGGCGCTGAAGTAGGTTGTTATTCCGATATGGTCTTGACTTGGTCGAAACATGCAAGGCACTTGCATGCTTACCTTGGAACTCATTTCTGCTTTCTGTCAGTAATTGCTGAGTCGGTTATTTGTTATGTGAGTTGCTGGCACTGTTGTTTACTCAACCGTACGTCTTGCTTTTTATTGTGTTGGTTAATTAATTTCGCTGTTATTCTTGATAAGCTTTGTTTGAATCTTATATAAATTATATGGTATTTTTAGGAAACAAAGTTTGCAGAAGCTGCTGCCGATGCTTCTCTACGTGGTTTGCATCATTGCCTTTGTTGAAGACAAATTACATTTTCGATCAAACATTATGTTTCTTGATATATTTGGCATGTTTCTTGAGCTGATATGATTATTTTTTGTGGATAGGGTCACGTTTGGAGTCCAATTCTACAACTCCTTTGCCAGATAGGAAGTTGATGATATTTATTCTTGACAGGCTTCAAAAGTACACATTTTTCCTTCTCCGTTCCCTTAGCTTCCAAATCTAATTTCATTTGTGTCTCGTGCATTTATCTTCTTCAAGACTTCCTCTATTTGTGAGATTGAACTTTTTGAATATAAATGCAGGAAAGACACTTATGGAGTATTCGCCAAGCCTGTGGATCCTGAGGAGGTGACGTCATCTTCATAGATCATGACATTAAATTCTGCATTCTCGCAAGCTGATACAGTTTTTGTCTTGCAGCTCCCTGATTATTTCGAGGTTATTGAAAAACCCATGGATTTCGACACTGTGAGGAAGAAGCTGAGCAGTGGAGCTTATAGTAACTTGGAAGAGCTTGAGGTTAGCATTCAATTTGTGTTTCTTTCAGTAAGATTGATTGTCATATGTTGGATTGGAGCTAACCATTACTTTTATGCACCATCTAATTTCAGGCCGATGTATTTCTGATCTGCTCAAACGCCATGCAGTATAATTCTCCAGATACTATCTACTATCGGCAGGTTTGCCTGGGTTCTTCTATGCTTTTATTTCCTCTTGTATTTTGCCGTTTTTGTACTAAAATTAGGCTCTCCATCTCAGGCCCGAACGATACAAGACCTTGCGAAGCGGGACTTTGAAAATCTGAAACACGAAGGCGAAGATGGCGAACCACAGCCCAAGGTCGTGAGGAGAGGCAGACCGCCGAGCAACAAAAACAAGAACAAAATCGTCGAAGAGAAACAAATCGAATCTTCATCGGTAGCAGCAGCAGATCGTGTGGGCCCCGAGCTTTCCTCTGGTGCAGCAGACGATAAAGCAACCGAGTCTGGCGCTTACAATCTAAGAAAGGCATCCGCACCGTACAAATTTCAGCTCACCGACCCTTTCACATCTTCTTCACGGTCGAGATTTGGCGAGAATCACACTGAGTGGACTTCTGACTGGAGCGATTTTCCAGGTCTGTTATATGTTGATTATCAAAGTATTGTTTCTGTGTTTTCCTGCAGCAGAGTATTCAACCATTACTACTGTTTTACATCTCAGCACATATTCTGAGAGCTGATATGAAGTATGGTAAGAAGAATTTCACAGTAGATGAGAATCGGCGTGATACCTACAGACCGTTGAATCCACCTTCTTCGGGCAGCAACTCAACTGTTCCCTCTAATAATGTTGGAGATTTAAGGCGATTGGTGCCGGTACGTATAATTATTATTATTATTATTATTATTATTATTATTATTATTATTATTATTATTATTATTATTATTATTATTATTATTATTATTATTATTATTATAAGAGGACGTACTCTTCCTATTCGTTAATCCTTCGATGTTAAGTGAGTTTGATTTGATGTCTCAACGCGTTAAAAATAGAGGAGACAAATTAGTTGGCCATTAACAAACACCTCTTTATGAACTAACAGATAGGTCTTCAAGATCCCCTTGCTTACGCCAGAAGCTTGGCTCGATTTGCAGCAAATCTTGGGCCGACAGCTTGGAAAATCGCATCGAAGAAAATCGAGTGCGTTTTACCTCCTGGGATGAAATATGGCCCGGGCTGGGTGGGTGAGAGCCCCACTGCAGACGCCCAACCATATTCCTTCTCAGCCGAGAAGAAAATATCGCCATCAAATATTATTGCGACTCCACCAACTTGTGATTCAATTTCTGCCAAAACCCATGACAAAATGAACCAAAGAATAGACGGGGTAGGAAAAGGCAGAGATCCATCTTCTTGGAGAAGTCAGATATTGGCTCACCAGCAAAATCTTATGAACCAAAGCCATCCATACAAGAACGGTTTTAGTCCAATGCTTGGGCATAACAGCAGCAGTTTATCTATACCGAGCAACCCAAGAATGCCCTTTCAGGGACATTCAGCTTCAGGACTCTGTGTTCCTCAGATGGTAGGAAATAAATCCGTGAAAGAAGAAGCTGAGGATGTTCCTACATTGCAAGAAGATACACCACTTGCAAGTCAAGCAGGTGAAGGTAGTACTACTGTTGATACAAGAAATTTAGGAAACGCTGTGTGGAAATCATCCCCGACTCAGCAGATGCGCAATGACAATGTTGCCCCTCCGCCCGACCTAAATGTTAGAATCCCCGCAAGTTCACCGAGTTCGTCCAGTCTGCAAATTGGTTCCCCTCCTCAACAACCCGATTTGGCACTACAGCTTTGAGGTTCGATTTCGAATAATGATGATGGTGAATTTTCGATTTTTTTTTCTTTTCTTTCTGATGCAGCTTGTGGAGAATTATCGGTTCTTTTGGGGTCCTTAACTAACAATAGAGAAGGCACATGGTGAAATAGGAGCTCTCTTCTGGTAACTTTTGAGCTTAGGGAAGTTTGTATACTTCACTTGTATTTAATTCTTAGGTTAAAGATCAAAATGAATTTTAGTATCTTAATGTTATGGTGACAGAAAAATATAATGTAGTACCTGTTGTTTTTCTTTTCTTTTTTTCGAAACGATGATTCTTGTTTATGCATGGTTATTGGTTAATATAATAATTCGTACGATAAGTCCGATGAACAGTACTTTGGATCCACTAAGGATATAGATTTGCAGATTAAATTAAATATATAACCATATGATTTCATGTGGGATCATACTTGTGCTGGCAATTTCTCATCATCCATTATCAGTTCTCAATAATTTGGTCTTGTCCATGTCTTTATAATGATTTTTCTTTTCTTTTGTATGTTGCGGTTGATCACAAGGGCAACTAATTATTTTGTTTGCTAGCTTGACTTAAAGTTTATTGAATCTTTCATGACATATGTGGTTCCACTGTAATAACTAATAACATGTAATGAGGGCCCAAGTTTAATCAAATCATTCTTTATCCAGACACTAATTAAATATTCCTATATTGTGGTGAATAATGATAGGACAATTACGATTTTTAGCGATTTATACTTGTCACATCTAATGAAATGGAGTGACCAATAATTATTTCGAAATGGATGGATGAGACTTACAGCTGGTGCTTTTCCATTATATTAAAATAATGTAATTTGATATAACTCATCATAATGGTTCTTTTTTTATATACAAGGATGCAATAGATCCCAACATTCTCCATGTGAACATGCCCAAATCTAGCTCCTCCTCTTTTTGTCTTACCCTAGTCCAAAATAATCTGATATGAATAAGGAAAATAAAATACTATAATAGTAATTGGTAAAATAATATAATCTTAATTATAGTTAAACCCCACTAATAGTTATTACATAAATCTTCTGATGACTGCTTTAATTGCATTTACTGGCCAATAAAAACCTCACCTTTACACATTAGGCAAAAAACAACCAAAGATAGAAAACTTTTTAACTTTTGATAAATAGTAATTGCAATACAACACATAATTACCGTTGAGGATGGCGATGAAAGAGGTAATGGCCATGGGCCAAGGCAAGTAAAGAGATGAGATAAAATCGGTTTAATTAATTACTGTTGATATGAAAATAGAAAAAAGAAAAAAAAAATTATTCCGATTATTTATCACAATTCATGGTCTAAGAAAGAAGACCCATAAAATTCTGTGCTATGTTGACAATTTACAGCCTCTGACGTATCAAGTCTTAATCTTTTTTTCTCTTTCCTTCTATTAACTTCTCATGATAACAAAAATTATGTACCTGCGTATGCATTCTTTGTCATCTGTGGTTGTAGAAACATTGAATGCGTACATGTTTGTAATCTCCTGGGATTAGGGTTCAAGAATAAGAAGAGCGAACGTCTCTCTGTTCTCTCTTTTACATTGTTATTCTATATCTGTCTCTGATTTTTTTCTGGCGTTTCTCTGTTTTCGCGACGAGTTGCTTACAGATAATGGATTCTGATTTGAATGGCTGGATTTGAGTTTCTCAGCTGTAATTTTTAGCTCAGAAAGAAAGAAAAGTCCATTCTTGAAAGATTAATTTTGTGGGAGGGAAGGAAAGCCTTTTCCTTTTCCCCATTTTTCTTTTCAATTCGAAAAAAAAAAGAAAAGAAAAGAAAGGTGAGTGAGTTGCATGAAAGCGATGAGCTGCTTTTCTTGCATGAGCTCTCGGAACTGCGATGAAGCTGCGGTCCCAAAACCGCTCGATTCATCAGGTGAGAGATACATCTTTAGCTTATGCTCTGTTTTTTTTCGATATTTGATTTGAATATTTGTTGAGACGTTGGTACTTTCCTGCGTTTAACATTCATCTACTCTGTTTTTCTTTTCCGTGTTTGCAGACGTTAAGAAGGCGAAAAACCCAGAAATAACGAACGCCAACGAACGCCACTCAGCAAAGGACAATCCAGCGGTGGCAAAGAGCTTCGCCTTCAAAGAACTCGCCGTTGCCACACAGAATTTCAGAGAGGCGAATTTGATCGGCAAAGGTGGCTTTGGAAGCGTTTACAGAGGCCGATTACCCAATGGAATGGTGAGCTTTAAGCTTTTTTTTTTTCTCCTCTTAACATTTTAAGCATTTGTGGGTCTTTAACCATTCGAAAAACTCAATCCAAGAATGTAATAAAGCTGCAACCTTTATCCCTTACATCATCATATCACATTACATTCCATCTTCTTACAGTTTGTAGCAGTGAAGCAGCTCAACCTCGAAGGCCTCCAAGGAAACCAAGAATTCATCATCGAAGTCCTAATCTTAAGCCTTTTTCGCCACCCAAACCTCGTCAACTTAATCGGTTATTGCACAGATGGCGATCAGAGGCTATTCGTCTACGAATTCATGCCCTTGGGCAGCCTTGAAATCCACCTTTTCGGTAAAAATCGAAGGCCAATGTTCTTCAACCTCGTCAACTTAATCGGTTATTACACGTTTTCTTGTTACACAGATTTAGAGCCTGATAGAAAGCCACTGAGCTGGCGAACGAGGATGAAGATAGCCCTCGGTGCAGCCCGCGGGCTCGAATACCTCCACTGCACCGCCGACCCGCCCGTAATATACAGAGACCTGAAATCGTCCAACATATTGCTCGACGAAGAATTCAACGTAAAGCTCTCCGATTTCGGGCTTGCCAAGCTTGGGCCAGTGGGCGATAAGACCCACGTTTCGACCCGAGTCATGGGCACCTACGGCTACTGTGCGCCTGAGTATGCAATGAGTGGAAAGCTAACCTTAAAGTCAGACATTTACAGCTTGGGCGTCGTTCTATTGGAGCTAATCAGTGGCCGAAAGGCCATAGATGCTTCCAAGAAACCTGGCGAGCAGAATTTAGTCGTATGGGTCGGTTAAATTTCTTGGGCTTTTTTGATGTGTATGTATAATCAATCTTGGGGTTGGCTTTTGGTGAATCTGATTATAGGGTTTTTGTTGGGTGGGCAGGCTCGGCCTTTTCTTGGGGAGAGGGCTAAGTATGCTGAGATGGTGGACCCACGGCTGGAGCGGCGGTTCACGGCGAAGAGTTTGAACCAAGTGGTGGCGATCACGGCGATGTGCTTGCAAGAGAAGGCGGCGTTTCGGCCGCTGATTAAGGATATTGTGATGGCGCTTGAGTACATTGTTTCTCAGTTGGATGGGTCACGCGCCGGCAGCAGAAATCATAGTCGGGCGCCGTCTTCGCCGAGTCAGGTGGAGGTTGTCGCCGATCATAGGAGGCGTTCTTGATTGGAAAAACTTTTTTATTCAAGGAAAAAGAGAAGGGAAAAAAGGAAAGTGGATATGGTTTAAAGTATTGGACTTTTTTGTAGGTGAAGTTTTCTTGTAAATGGTTGTAGTTTTAGTTGGGCTTTGTTGATTATATTTATTTGTCGGCTTTTTGCGTTGTGAACAAAAAGTTTGGTTGATGACCCATTGCCAATGTACAAGATTTCGGGAGAATTTTTTTTTTTTCCTGAAATTGTTATTGTTAAATCTTGAAGTTATTATTAGTATTACATTACATTACTAAGGTGGATTTCAGTTGGTGTGAAAAGTCAATGTTTGTACTGTACTATAAATCATTGAAGAGGTCAAAAGAAAGTGCCGGCCAATGCTTCGTCAGGAATTGGCTTCTACTGAACTGAATTATATAGACAAATCTATATGTATTATATACTGTATAGACAAATCTATATGTATTATATATATACTAGACTAGTAATGAAGCTTGTCAATGAAGTGAAAGTGACTACTATCAAATAGTGCTAATAAACTTTCAGGACCCAAAAGATGTTTTAAGTTGGGTTTTAGGCTCTGTTAGAAAATTTAAGGACCCGTATTTGTAAAATTTAGAGATAAGAACCTAAAATTTACGCAAGTGTTATACATTGTATATGAACTGGAATCGGACTATCTTTTTGTATTATTACAGAACAATGAAGTGGTACTGCAGAACGATGAGTGGTACTGCAGAACGATGAATTGGTACTGCAGAACCATGAGTGATATTGCAGGTCCATGAAGTGGTACTACAGGTCCATGAACTGCTATTGAAAAACACTTAACTATATCGAGTTTTTAAAACTAAATATTTTCTGACAGGATCCTAAAATCTAAATGAAACTTATGTTGGGGCTGGCATCAAATTGCCGTTAACAAATAATGTTACTGTATTGAGTAAATGCCTACAAAAGACAAGCTGCATCATAGATTTATGCTCCGAAACTAAATAAACTCACACACATTTCTTCCGCGAATAAGAGAACCCCATCTATTTCCTCGTTTCTTCTCCCCACTTCTCCCAGAAACTCTCAGCCGCTCAAATCCGACATATGGTAATAAGAAGATATAATCTGTTAAAAAAATTATTCGAGAACAAAGAATGGGCTGCTGCTGGGCTAAGCCAATCGATCACGTTCCTACGACGAATAGCATAAGCCAAAGCTCGACGGCGGAGGAGGCTTTTCTAGTCACGGGCACTTCTCCGACGGCTGTAGATGGCGGTGATTCGACGGCGGAGGAAGGAAGGATCTGTTGACTTCTCAACATGAAAAAGAAAGCAATAGGTATTCAATTTGGATTTGTCCTCTAATGAGCTATGCAATGACGTTTTGTTCTCCTTAATTGCCTATAAATAGGCTCCATAGCTCAATGTATTTAACACCCCAAATCAGATTGAGAGAGAGCGAGTAAGAGAGAGAAGTGAGGGAAAAATGAGAAGAAAGAAGAAAAAAAAAAAAAGGAGAAATCTTATCCGGGTGGATAAGGGTGAGAGCGGTACAGTTTTACTGTGGTAATTGAGAGTGGGTACAAAAACATTACCCATGTGGGTAAGGGTTCTCGGGTTTTGTGTTTAAACACGAGCGTTATTTTGTACGGTGTAATATTCTCAAATATAGTAAAACTATTGTCTCCCGTGGATGTAGGCGGTATTGGCCGAACCACGTAAAAATCTCGGTGTCGGTGTCATTTCGGCTTTAATTAATATTTCGATAAATTGTCGCGGAGTCCAAATACAACTGCCGCTGGCCCGAAATTAAATATTACCGCTCAACCCCAACAAGTGGTATCAGAGCCTTGCCCTACTAGTATTCTAAGTATGCTCTGTGGTTGCAGCTGTGTCTGAACTTCCACATCAGAAAAGATATCAGAAGAGATCATCGATCGGGGGAGCCAGTATCAGAGCGAGGTTCAACGAGGTGATGTCTTGTACTGAAGAAATGATGGTACAAGATGGTTATCGTTGATATGATGCTCGGTGTCGGGCAGAGCTTGTGCGGCGGTGGAGTTCTGGAGTTATCGCTATAGTGTTGTGTCGCTAGCTGTTGCCTGGAACTATCTGATCAGTACTATTTGGGCCGGGCTGTTGAATCTGTGTAAGGATAATAGCGACAGATGACAGCAAAGTGCAACAATGTGATGGTGCGGGAGGTTTCACTATGTGGCAGAGAAGAGTGAATGATGCTCGTCGGTCAAGGCTAGGGATATAAGCTTTGATGGGAGACGAGGGAAGTCGTAGTAAATGACGAAAATTTTGGGGTCAAGATGTGTCGAAAGAGGAAGAAGTAAGGCCCGTTTACTTCTTACCTCTCTTCCTGATTCTGATGATAATTTGGTCACAATCATCTGGTATGAGCCACTGAAGGCAGTGGATGGTGAAGTCAACTCTTTTGGAGAGGAGGCGGCCAAATTATGGTGATAGTCGGGCGTTGGCTATACACGGAGAGAGTCGTAGAGGAAGGTGACACGCCAGGGGATTTGGAGACAGCAGCAGGTCTAAATCCAGGTGGCGGGAATGGCATGTGATGCTATATGTGTGGTGAGCCGGAACAGATCAGGAGAAATTGTCCGACTTGGAGGAAGAAGGACAAACGGCTAGGAAAATTCCACAACGGAGGTAGCACGCGGTTCATCTTGGAGACGTTCTCACAGTCTCTAATGATGGCGCTCGTTCTCAGAAAGAAGGATACTAAATTCGGGTTTGCTCCAAGAGAATATTTTGATGCGTTCCAGAAGATGCGAACGGGTTTTTTTTTCGATCTCCATGGGCCGATGGATATCGTTGTGTTGTTCGGTGTGTTGGAATGGGGAAGATCAAAATGGTTGGTGGAGCGGTGCGCATTTTGGATGGTGTGATGTTGTCCCAAAGTTGCGTAGTTTTTAATATTCTTGAGCCAGTCAGATTCCAGGGCTATAGGGTTTCGTAGCAAGGGGAGTCTGGGAAATCACACATGGTGGAAATGATCCTACCAAAGGGAGAAGAGTGCAAATGTTTATATCGTCTGGATGTGAGTATGGTATATAATACTCAGACTTCGATGGGTTCACGAAAATCGCACGCGTGGTATAAAGGCAGACGATGGTGAGAAGGAAAATCCTGCTGGAGAAGGGGTTGCATCGAAGTCCCTTTTCAGGAATCGATGGGTCGAGTCGGTTCAACATAGCTGCACATAAGATTGGCCGCTGAATGAATCAAGTGGGGTATGATCGAAATTCTTGATTCGGATTATGTGTAGGTGCTACAAGGAAGGCCAATGGACGTTTGTGGTATTTACGAACGGGTTACTCTCATTCTCGGTTCGTTGGAGTGCTCTCTAAAGAAGAAGCAGATGTTGAAAAAGGGGGAGAATTGTTGACTTTTCAACATGAAAAAGAAAGCAATAGGTATTCAATTTGGATTTGTCCTCTAATGAGCTATGCAATGACATTTTGTTCTCCTTAATTGCCTATAAATAAGCTCCATAGCTCAATGTATTTAACACCCCAAATCAGATTGAGAGAGAGCGAGTAAGAGAGAGAAGTGAGGGAAAAATGAGAAGAAAGAAGGAAAAGAAAAAAATGGAAAAATCTTGTTCGGGTGGATAAGGGTGAGAGCGAGTACAGTTTTACTGTAGTAGTTGAGAGTGGGTACAAAAACATTACCCAGGTGGGTAAGGGATCGGGTTTTGGGTTTAAACATGAGCGTTATTTTGTACGGTGTAATATTCTCAAATATAGTAAAACTATTGTCTCTCTGTGGATGTAGGCGGTATTGGCCGAACCACGTAAAAATCTCGGTGTTCTTTCGGTGTCATTTCGGCTTTAATTAATATTCCGATAAATTATCGCGGAGTCCAAATACAACTACCGCTGGCCCGGAATTAAATATTACTGCTCAACCCCAACAGATCATCACACCAAAATTGAAGATGTTCACCTTGCGAGAGCTGAGAAGGGCCACTAGAAATTTCAGACAGGATTCTGTGCTCGGCCAAGGTGGGTTCGGCACCGTGTACAAAGGCTGGGTCTCTGAGGAAACCCTAGCGCCGTCGAGGGGGACGGCGTCGGAATGGCCGTCGCCGTCAAGAAGTCGATCCCGGGCGGCGAACAGGGTTTCAGAGAAAGCAAGCAGAAGGGAAGTTCAGTCATCCCAATCTTGTTAAGTTATTGGGCTATTGCTGGGGAGAAAATGAATACTACCTTGTCTACGAGTATATGCAGAAGGGAAGCTTGGAAACTCATCTTTTCTCAAGTGAATCACTAAATAAACATTATGCATAAACAATACATTTAAAATATTTTTTAATCTTATATTTCCTCTAATAATATTCCATGTAGAGTGTGAAGCCGAAGAAATTCGATGGGATGAAAGGATTAAAATAGCCATTGGAGCAGCTCGTGGACTCTCTTTTCTTGCACACAACTGAGAAAAATGTCATCTTTAGGGACTTCAAAGCATCCAACATTTTGCTTGACGCCGTCAATTACATTACCATATATATCCTTAATAAATGATGATCTATTGATCGTATTATCATAATCCGTTATTGTGCTCAATTTTTATATAGAATTTCAATGCAAAGTTGTCCGATTTTGGACTAGCCAAGTTAGGCCCCGTTGACGGCAAATCGCACGTAACGACTATGGCCATGGGTACTTACGGATATGCTGCCCCTGAATACATGGCTACAGGTAATAATAATACTCTAATTCAATATGTAATATTAGCTTAAATAAAAAAGGAGAGAAATACATAATTTAAAAAAATAGGCCATTTATACGTGAAGAGCGACGTGTATGGGTTTGGAGAGGTGTTGCTGGAGCTGTTAACGGGTCTCCCCGTGCTGGATCTGACCCGAACCAGCGAGCAAATAAATTTACTGGGTTGGGTCAAGCCCTATTTACCAGACAAGAAGAAACTGAGGAAGATAATGGATCACAAGTTAATGGGTCGGTACCCACCGAAGGCTTCGTGGGCCGTGGCTCAACTTGTATTGGAATGTACCGACCCGAATCGAAAAAACACGCCGGATATGGAGCGGGTACTGGAGACTATGACCCGTATCCGTACAATGAAGCGCCGAAAGCAAGTAGCCTTTGGTTAAAATTGCACATGTAATAATATATATAGGCTGTGTTTAGTAGTCCGTGCGCTACAATTTTATCTCAAGATTATAATCTTGATATTTATATGGACCATATGTTCACTTGGTAATTTTAACATCACTATATATTGTTATTATCTTGTTTAGTTTCCTGGCTACGTTTAGTTGTTTAGATAAGAAAAAGAGAGATGATTTTACGGTAAGATTATTATCTTGTCATCTGTCCAAAATGTATGTTGTTCAGTTTCCAACGTTATAAAAATTCTATCTCGTGTATTATGTACGAAATTACTGAAGTGACCGTACCCATCAAAACCTAGTTTACAAAAATAATTATTCTTATAAACATCGAAAAATGTTAAAAAAAATGGATATAATTTTGATCATCATGATACAAGGAATAAATTAGTGTTGTTTATTTAGTTTTATCATATAAATCATGTGAAATAACAAGGATTTTGTAATTTGGTGGAATGAAGGTGTTTTGGTCATTTAGATTGATTATCTGTGCTGGATAAACTTGGTCTAGCCCAATGGTTTATTTTTCTTGGATACTATAGATTATTTCAACGGGCCTCCAAGAAAATACTCAATTGAACAGAATTTGATTGGATAAATGCATTGTTATGTGGCCTTATCACACACTAAACGCAACCAATAATAAAACTTTTGTCTCCATTTGTAAATTTACAAGAGTAGCATTTATTTCATCGATATATATTTACAAAATAATTATTCTTATGAATCTTGAAAAATATAAGATATGAATGTCAATTTGATCACCATAAAATAAGGAATAAATTAAGGTTGTTTATTTATTTTTATCATATAAACTACACGAAATAAAAATGTTTTTATGATTGGGTAGAATAAGGGTATTTTGGTCTTTTTACACTTAATAGGGATTTGGATAACTTATGTTACCTCGGCCCATCGGATAAATTTTACCGAATTTGTTAGATAATAATAACGGGCCGACTATTATTGCGAGCTCTATTATATTGAACTTTATTTGAAGTGAACACTGTTAGATGTGATAATATGACCTTACTTGATAGAATCAAGTAAACGCAGCTTAGCTTCTTCATCATGTTAAAATACTTGAAGACAAAATACTGATATCATAAGCGGGCATGCTAAAACATATTATTATAAGACAAATCTTCATTATTTTAACAACGGAAATATAACAGTAACCACACACCTTAATTTATTATTAGTTATTAACACCAAAAAAGTTATTCAAAGCGACAACAAAGACTTTTTTTTGTCTCCCCCAGCAATTTGCCAAACTCTCTTTCTCTTTGTTTTACAGCTGTGGCCTGACGTTAAGGCGCGAGGCAAGCTTCTGGCCCAGAGACTTGTCGGCCTAAAACACACACAGTCGAAACAGTTAATGAAGATAGATAGAAAGAGAACACAAATTACTAGTAAATATGAAATTTCTAGGGAGTAACAATAGAGCTGTTGTTCGTACCTGAGTCCAGTATGAAACCCATATACCGCGAATTTCGTGGGTGAGTCGTGGGTCGGATAAAGCCTCGACCCATCTGCGAATAAACCTCTCTTGCCTACGCATTACAAGCACGAATTAGTTACGAAGAGAGGAGTTCAGTTAGACTATAGATCCATTCTTGTTATAACGTTAATGGTGAGAAAGAAAGGTGGCGTGGTGGTACCTGTCTGACGCCCAGGAACGGTAGCGTTCGCCGGGCTGCTTGAAGTTATTCTCCTTCTCAATGCAGATCTAAGTTCATATGAATCAAGACAGTCGGTTTCATTACCGAAATCATAAGCCAAACGTATCTCGAGATTCAAGTTTTCAATAGAGGAAATACTGGGCTTGCTTGTCATTGCATGAAATGAGTGAAACTAAATCGACATACCTTGTCACGCTTCCCTGTCAAGTTAACAGGTGGAATCGGGTACCTCTCAGCATGCCGACATGGATCATACCTCGAAGGGAAGTAGTTCACCTAAGGAGATTTGTAAGAAAATAGGATCATGTAAAATCTGAATAGATAAACTACATAATGAGCTGGTCTGAGACGTGTTCGAAATGTTGTTTACCTCCTCATCCCTGTGCATGAAGTTCATGAAACCCTCATGGTGATTGTTGTGGTGGGCACATTTGGGAGCATTAACAGGGAGCTGCAAATAGTTCGGTCCCAAACGGTGCCTCTGAGTATCAGAATAAGAAAAGATCCTAGTTTGGAGCAGCTTATCATCAGAGTAGTAAACCCCAGGAACCACAATAGCAGGGCAGAAGGCAAGCTGCTCATTCTCAGCAAAGAAGTTATCGATGTTCTTGTTAAGCACCAAACGACCCACGGGCTGAAGGGGCAGAACGTCCTCGGGCCAAGTCTTGGTCACGTCGAGCGGGTCAAAGTCAAACCTATCCTCGTGGAGGGGATCCATGACCTGAATGAACAGCTTCCACTCGGGGTAATTCCCAGCTGCTATCGAATCGTAGAGATCTTGAGTGGCGTGGCTATGGTTGGCTCCGCCGACCTTTACACAGTCTTCTTCCAAGAGGCACTTGACTTCGCAAGTGGGCTTCCAATGGAACTTCACATAGTGAACTTTCCCTGCTTTGTTGATGAGCGTGTATGTGTTCACGCCAGAGCCCTCCATGTGCCTGTAGTCCTGAGGAACGCCGAGATCGTCGAACAGAAACGTGAACATGTGCAGGCTCTCGGGATGGTGGGAGAAGAAGTCGAGGATTCTCCAGTTTTCTTGGATGTGTGACTTTGGGTTCGGCTTCAAGGCGTGGACCATGTCTGGGAACTTCATCCCGTCGCGGATGAAGAAGACGGGGAAGTTGTTTCCAACCAAATCAAAGTTACCCTGGCGATGACCCATTGCAAGAATCATTACAAACAAGTGAACAACCCAAAGCAAGAACTCAAGATGCATCATACAAGAGGAGAGAGAAGAGTTTTACCTCTCTGGTGTAGAACTTGACAGCGAAACCTCTGGGGTCTCTGAGAGTCTCGGGGCTTCCACGTTCATGGATGACAGTGGAGAATCGGACAATAACAGGCGTCTGAACGCCAGGCGAGCGAAGGAAATCAGCACAGGTGAGGTTGGAAACGTCATGAGTGACTTCGAAGAACCCCTTAGCGCTAGCTCCCCTAGCATGGACGACACGTTCTGGGATCCTCTCGCGGTCGAAATTTGCTAGCTTCTCTACCAAATGGTAATCCTCGAGAAGGATCGGGCCTGTATAATGTTGGATTGTACGGTGAAATATTGAGATAAATGATCGCAAAGTAACATACAATCGTATAGGCTACACAACGGCATGTTGATTGATACCTCTTGTCCCTACGGTCAAAGAGTTGTTGTTATTCCACACTGGAGCTCCAGAATTTGTTGTCATAAAAGGTGAATTGAAAGCACTCGATGGACGGTACTGCAAACATCATCATGTACCCAAATTAGAATACAGGCAGATGAAAGAACACAAAATACAAGAATTTTCTAGCATGATTAGGAGCGGAGGAAACGGCGTGCGGCCAAAAACAAATCAACCTCCAAGAAAATCATACATATCATATCATTTGGTAGATAGTAACGATCTTCGGAGATTCAGAAGCTAAGCATCTAAAATTTTCCGCACAACCATACCACAACCCATCGAATACCGATATTCTTCCAACACGGTCCATTCGATAATAATCATGAAGTTCATAGCTTAACCAGCTTCATAAACTTGAAGCGACAACAATAATCAGCAATCAACAACATAAACTACACAAAATATTAACACAATAATATGAAGGAATAGGAATCAAAACACATCTTGCAAATTCAATCATCAAAGAAGAAGCGAATAGTATATCGATGGAAAGAGGTCTACCTTGTACGGATCCATTGCTAAGAGATTACAGAGAGATTTCCGCCGGGGAAGAAGAGGGGGGACGTGTGGAGATAAGCTTCGGAAGGCACAAATAATAAGCTTAGAAATACTTATTAAGGTGGGGCCCACACTGTTCGGAAAAAATTATCCACAATAATCGCGAAATTCATTGAGATAAGCATTCTTAAATTTTTTTTTTTTACTTTTCTTTTTTTCTATTGAAGCTTTTCATTTCAATAAATTGTAAATTAAGTATCATTTTATTTGATCTCGTGATTAATGAGAATTTCCGTATTTAGGAATTTCAATAGCCTTCCTTTCTCTCTTTTTTACGGAACATCTACTTTGTGTCTGATTTTTTTTTTTTTCAGAATGAATTAGGTAATTATCAAATCATATCTTGTCTGCATAAATAAAACTTTTATGTGGTTATCAAATTTATATATAAAAGATAACAAATGAGGTTAAGGTTCCTTATCCAGTATTTTGGAGTTTACTAGGAATGGGGCTTCGACGCTTCGCGGCGATAATGATCAGAACCGATAAGATAGTGCCACGTGTACACTAACCTTGAGGCTTGCGATTCAGAAAGAAATTGTGTTTTAATGCTATTTTTGGACCGACTCTCAAGACAAGTGTGAACGCAGATTACAATGGAAGATGCTAATTGATTGGCATCGAACATAGAGATAATTAATTATATTTTTTATAAATGGAAGGAAGGTAATAATAAATCCAATTACGGATTACTATAGTTGCTCAAATGATCAACAAGCTTAGTGATAGTGAATGACCTTCAGCCCTTGTTTGGTTGATGGGTTTAGGTATTTTAAATCTGGGTTTAAGATATATTCAATTTTTTGGTTCGTAGTTATATTTTAACCATAGGTTTATGTAACTCAGCTCTAAATCTATACTTATGTGTTCAAATAAACACACCCCTCTGATGTGTTTATCTAAACCCACTAACCAAACAAAATTTTATTTTAAACCCATGAATTAGTTTTATATAAACCTAACTGATTTAAACCTTCCTAAATATAAATCCACTAACCAAACGAGCACTCAGTGAATGTGGAATCAACGTCTCCTGTGTAATCTTACAACAAAAAGAAAATATAAAAACGAATTAACCGGCGGAAAAAGTACAATCTTAGGATAGAATATGCACAATTAATATCAGTTAAATCTTAGAAAAAAGGCATCGTCGCAGAACTACTGTTCATCGCATATGTTGACGATGCTTACTAGGTTGGACATGCAAGATAACACGCAAGGGAAAGAGAAAGAGATTTGTTAAAAAAAAAATGAACCTTTGTTCCGTTCTCATATTAGAGCATCTCCAATGGAAAGCCAAACCTGGTGTTCCACTGGAGGTTTGGCGGTGGTGGATCGCCAAACACTACGTTATATCCAGCGGGATGAACAGTGCCCCGCGATCTTTGTTCCGTTCTCATATTAGAGCATCTCCAATGGAACGCCAAACCTGGCGTTCCACTGGAGGTTTGGCGGTGGGGGAGCTCCAATCCACCGCCAGACGCTACGTTATATCCAGCGGGATGAACAGTGCCCCCGATCTGTAGCGGGCACTGTTCACCCGCTATCTGTTTTAAATTTTTTTTAATTCGATCATTGTTAATAAGGACATGAGATAATTAATTGAAGAAAAAATTGCTTGGAAGAAATGGGTTTGGAGAAAATGGAGGATCGATTTTGGTTAAAAAGAGTTTTTTTTTTAAAATCGACCGATTGAAGAAATGGGTTTTAACGAAGAAGATGATGAGTGATGACGTGGATGAAGAGAGAGAAATTCCTTTATATTTTGTTTTCTTTTTCTATTTCCTTTTACGTTTTTTTTATTTTTTTATTTTAAATCCAATCACTTTTTTATTATTTCTTCTAATTTTATAATTTTAATTAATTTACAATAATTTTAATTAAATCATTTTAATAACAATTGCGATGGTAAAAAAAATAACTATAATGATAATATAAGTTTAGTGAAAAATATAGAGGAGATGGTTGGAATTGTAAGCACTGTTTAAACTGGATATATAGAGGAATTCAACTGTATCAACGCTATATATAGGAAATGGTTGGAGATGGCCTTAGAAGCATTGACCATTGCCATGATTCAATTCAACCGAGTGCGAGAGATCAGAGGGAGGAGAGAGGAAGAGCCATAATTTCTTTAAATATCGGTATTTCAAATTTTTAAATGATCTCCATACCACCCACCAATCTCTCCTCACAGCTTCGAAGGTGAGTGTTAAAATATTAATATATTTTAATATTTTCTTTAATATCTATTATAATGATTGTTGTACTTAAGGTAGATCATGCCATACAATGTGTAAAGCATGGTCCAAGTTGAATATTTTTGGTATGTTTTATCACCATGCCTTGTCTGTTATAATAGAAAAAGCATGGCTTATGGTTGGAACTTCAGTCATATGTTATCTATATAAGGGATGTATCAACTATGAATGTTATGTATGGTAATAATTATGTTATGATATGAATGGAATAATGTCTTTAAGGTTTACGTGAATCTCCATGTGGTTCCATTTTCTATTCAAACTCACATGCAAGTATCAATCGTTCTTTTTTTTTTCTTTCCAACTTCAACTTCTCATGTGATCTTAAACTCCAACAGTGAGTGCTCGTCGAGCTCAAGATTTGATTCCACATACTGGGCTATCGTTCTTGAATATTGAATTTGTTGAGAAATCGACGCCATTAGATTCGTGACTCGAAGATCTTTCGAGGGTGTGTGGTGATCGAATCAAAAGATTCAATCTTGATTTGTAATTCGCTCAAAGAACAGAAAAGGAAATCTGAAAAACAGAGCAGTTTAACGTGGTTCGATCCAAGATTGGTATACGTCCATGGATCAACGATATCTTTTTATTCCGAACCAATTACAGAGATTACAAGTTTCCCACTTTCTCTCTCAACTCACAATACAAAAGTCGAGCCAATTCGGTCTATATATAGAGGAGAAATGACCTAGAAGGTTCCTACTTGGTCATCTAATTCGATTACAGCAGTTTCCAAGAAACTGCTACGAGTCACGGCCTCTTACGTGCTTTGTCACGGCCGTGACGTCATCGGGGCGCTCAGTTTCTTCAGTTCTGCCTTCGGTCACGGGCTCATGCTCCAACTGCCACGGTCGTGACAACTTCGAACTCGCGCGCTTCAGATCTCTTCGCTGGAGTTCGTCACGGCCTATGACATCCACTGTCACAGCCGTGACATTGAGCAAAACTTCACTTAACTCCAAGCTCGCCTAGGTCACGGGACCACATATGCACGTGGCCGTGACCTGCATCAGTGACCTCGTTCTGATGCACTCTTCGCTCGAACTCGTTTCCGATCGATCTACAATGATTTCCCATGGAGTTTTGGGTCATCTTCCCAACAGAATTTCTTTTTACCATCGTGCATTCGGTAAAAGGTTTGTCTTGTGTTTATATTCCCAGCTCTGCGATTTAATGACAAAAGGGTGGGTGGGTCATGGGTCAGACGAGAATATCACGGTAGGTTATCGTTTAGAAATTCGAATGAAGTGAATGTGTTTGTGAATATGAATCTAAAGCTACTATATTCCCACAAAAACTCTGATTAATTTACAATACAATCCTAAGTTTGAGTGATATAGGGGCGTCAAGCAACGCTGGTGTTTGAAACCAATTGGAGGGTGTTACGATCAAGGTTCACCCGAAAGATTAAGCCCAATTAAAGTATACCAAAGTGGGTTGTAATACCCGAGTCCCGTAAGTGTTCTGGCCAATAAATTAGCAAAAATATTATGTGTCTATATGTTTATTTATACATGTTTTACAGCTCATGTGAATTATGTGATGACTAACTTATGTGGAGACATTAGGACTTAGGAAAATTTGGGTAATATTTAGATATAGGTGAGTCTTTAGAAGATCTCGGCGAAAATAAGTTAGTATGGAATAAGTTTCGATCGATGGTTAGGATTCGACCGATTATAGTGAGGATAGAATTCGGCCGATTACAACACATATAAATGTTATCTTTCGCCGAGTAAATGAAATTGGAATTGGATGATTGTAGTGTGATTTATGATTAACCAATTAAAAATTAAGTCGGACGATTTTAAGGTAGAAACTTGGATTACATTGAGAAAGTAGTTTCGACCGACTTCAATATATAAAAGTGCTGCCTTTCGCCGAGCAAACGACATGTTAAATCGGGCGATTACATGTGATGTTGATTTACCAATTAGAGACTTGATATTGTGTTTGGGCGATTTAGAGAGAATTTTCTAGTGACCTTAGCATTTGAAATTCGAGTAACTTAGTGAATTAATTCTCGGATAACATAGAAATAACATAAGTTACTTAACTATAAATAAAATAATGTCACCGCCTACTATCTTGTCATTCACGAATTTCCAAGATTAAAACTTATCAAATAGATAAAAAGGCATTAGTAGAATCAAATACTCACTTAGAATAAGAAAGAAAAACAAGAGGAGAAGGAGCCTAAGCAAAGGAAGTTCGACCAGATTAAACCAATTTTAGCAAACTGAAATTTCAGACCTACGGAAGGTAAAAGTCTTGCATACCTCATGGAAATTCAGCTATAATTTATGTCTATTATATTTCGTTGGTTTAATAAAGTCAATATGGAATCTCGGATAGAATATGTAGTAGAAACCCTAGTTTCTGGAATTTTGCTTGAGCTAACAAGTTCCATATATTATTCAAGTCAGAAAATTCGTAAGAAAGGTGAGACTTAAAAGAAGTTCTGCCAATTAAAGAATAATCATTCATAGTAACTTAAAATTCGGACTTTGGTAAGCATATCATTTACAACTTTCATAATTTCATAAGTTAGAGTATCTAGTCGTTATGTCTCTATAATGATTCAACTTATATGAGATTCTCACATGGCAGAAACCCTAGTGTCACCCTCATGCTAATATATTTAATTAGATTAGGGAAGACTTAAGTTAGAAGCTTAAGGTTGAATTTACTTGCGAATGTTTTCCTAGGGACCCAAGTAAACTTTGGGTAGAATAGCATGTTTTCAGTTTTTTTAACTTTTATAACTTCGGTATTGAATGGTCAGTGGATAGAATTAATAATTTCAGAGTAGAACAAAAATTTTTGTAATACACAAGTTCTTGGGTGGAACGATTATAGGGAGCAAGTTTCGAATGGTTGAAGACTAATTATTGAGTTTTCGACCGAATTAGAAATTAGGTGCAAAGTCGGGCGAATCAACCTTTAGAAAAAATGACTTTTGCCGAGGTGTTCTAACTTCTATTTAAATTATTAATTGACCAATGCTGACCATTATGTGTATATACTTTCGACCGAAACAGTCTTGTATAAAAGAACCTTTGCCGAGGGGTAAATCTTAAGGCAATCGGGCGATTGGGTATTAAGTAAGAAGTATTCAACGATTTTAAAATTGTAGACACCACAGATCGGGTGAAATTGGGAAATGATGAGAACTCAGCGAATTTAAATGTCAAAAAATGACAATTCAGACGAATTGAAGAAAGTGAACATTCGACACATGGAATCGGGCAAAATAAGGACACATATGATCGGGCAAATATATCGTAGAGAAGAAGATTTTCGCCGAGCTATATATAATAATAATTTATTAAATAGATCGGACGAATTGAAGGTATAGTAATCGGGCGATAATACTTTTAATCGAAACTCATAGTACCCTAATCTTAACCAAAATCGAATGTTGATCTAATTTAGACTATTAATCGTGTGAGACGATTTGGGCTGAATTGATTGGAAGATAAGTCAACAGACAACATCTAATCATATCTTCAAGAATTACAGCGTATCATATCAAGCAGCCATAGTATAGATAAGTTGTTGACTAGTGGGATAAGTTTAGATTAGCTTTTAATATTATATAAAGGGACCTAGATATGTGTCTTGAGGCATGCATGAAAAATAGTGGGTGAGGTTAGTTTGTTCTTGTGAGAGCTATCAGAATAGACCTATTGCCTTGTTTTTGCTAATTATCTTCAACGTTAGTAAGAAAAGCTTATTTCTGAATCGTCTTGATCTAACAAATTGGTCCGACCTACCGGATCTTCGCTTATGCCCATCACACGATTACGAATGGAGCAACATATCGAAGAGTGAGAGAAGACGATCGCAACGTTCGAAGCGCTGCACAAACTCGTATACGCTTTATCACCTCCAAGTCACAACCGCCACGGAGTGGGAGTAATCACGACGGTGAGACACCAACACCGCCTCCTCAATCTTCCGAAGTGAATCAGCACCCTCCAATGATGGGATGAACAGCGATGTACCCACAACACTGCAACGTCACATTGAGCTTCCCGTTTTTTATGGAAACGAACCGCTGAGTTGGATCACGAGGGCCGATCAGTTCTTTACTATAAAACATACCCTGGAGTACCATAAAGTTTCATGCGCGATGATTTGTATGGAGGGCGTCGCCCAACCGTGGGTTCAATGGGTTATGGCAACATGTCCCTTGATAACTTGGAGCGATCTAAAGACGAAAATATTGACGACTTTCGACGATAAGTACCACGGCAATCAACTGGAATGCATTACGAGCATCAAGCAGGCCAACCTAATTCAAGAATATTTTTATGAGTTCGTAGGCGTGATTATGAACTTGCCAGATATTCCAACGCACCAACACTTGGGGTTCTTCCTGCTTGGAATGCATCCGGTCCTACGAACAGAAGTGAAGGTTCTAAAATCGAGGAATCTCGAAGAGGCGTATGAATTGGCGAAAGGAATCGAACGTAAACTGCTCGCTGCAAAGGAGGGGGACTACACTATATCTGCCACCCGATCGACGACGCCAAACAAGACATATCAGCATCCCGGGATAGGTACAGAAGTTCGCATCGAAACAATACGACGAGATCCAAACCCTGTTGGCCGCTACATACCTCCGCACGGACGTGGCATAATCCCGGAAGGACACTACCCTACCTTGCCGCCAGCATCGGCCACAGATAAAGAGTTTCAAGAACTGCGAGCCAAAGGGCTGTGCTTTCGCTGTCGCCAACCTTACGTTCGCGGACATGTCTGCCCAAATAAGGAGTTACGGATGCTCGTCGGAGGGAAAGAAGATCAGTTAATAAATGACGAGATCGATGATTTGGGCGATACTGAACCAAGTCAAGGGGTAGACGCCACACTTTCGGAGAGCCCCGCCGGTAGAACTGTCAAAATAGCCCGCGGCCCGTGGGCCGGCCCGCCATATTTTTTTATTAATTTATTTTATAAATTAAATATATATTAATTTAATAGAAAAATTAATTAATGATTTATATATAATTAATGATACATTTATTAATTAATACATAATAAATATATATTTAAATATTATAATTAAATAATTAATGATGCATTTATTAATTAATACATAATTAATGTATATTTAATAATTATATAAATTATTCTTAATTAATTAAAAAGTATAAATAAAAACAATTTTAAAAAAAAATACATGGTGGGCGGGCCTGGCCCGCCAGGCCCGCGGCCCGCAGCGGGGCGGGCTGGGCTTCAGTTTTGAACGCCCGTCACATGGCGGGCCAGCCTGCCCCGCCCCGCCCCGTCAAACAACGGGCTTTGGCGGGCGGCGGGCCAGCCCGCCCTGGCCCGGCCCATTGACAGCTCTACCCGCCGGTTATGTCACCTTGCTCAATTTACCCTTCTTTGCATTTGGGGGCATATCGGTACCTCGAACCCTTAAACTTCGTGGTCACATTCTTGGAGAAGAGGTGGTGGTTATGATTGATAGGGGTGCAAGTCACAACTTCATCTCGGTTTTAATGGCCAACCACCTATCACTTCCGCGCACCCCTGACCAGAAATTCAAGGTCCGATTGGGAGATGGGAGACAATCAGCGACAGAAGGGGAATGTAGATGATGTGAAGCGGGATGACCAGGAAGAAATGTTAGATGAAGGAAAGTAAACCGATTAGAGTATTTGTGCGGCGCACAAAAGGGGGTGAAGACCTAGTTATTTGGAGGACCTAGTTATTGGTAAGTATATTCTATAATTAGATAGTATATGATATTTAAATTAGTCAGTTAGGATATGAGATATTTTAGCTAGGGTTAGTGTTTATAAAAGGGGAGACATACCTCTTTGTTCATTATGAGTTTTCATCAATAAAAGCTTATTAGCTAAGAAAGTCCGATCCCGACAAGGAATCAGCCTTGCCGAGATCTTCGATAAGAAACCAGCCTTATCGAGGTCTTTTCTCTTTTACCCGATTTACCTTCTATCAATTTGGTCCGACCTGCCGGATCCGATCATGGTGGAACACTAGATCCCTCAACCAGCGCTAAACTACAAACCCTTAAAGAGAATATTAGTATTATGGCTGAAGAAACAATTCAGATGAAAGCAGATATTGATGCCATCAAGGATCAAACGGCTGAGATACTACGAGTTTTATTGAGAATTTCAACGGGACCCATGTCTGAAGAAACAAGAAACTCCCATACGGCTAAGGGGGGGGGGGACATCAACCGGTGGTATAAGGTCTACGACCAATCTTTCCCTTCCCACATTCGACGAAAGCGACCCTCACGGGTGGATTGCTCGAGTGGAATAATCGTTTGAAATCCATGCAACTCCAGAAGATCAACGAATTCCATTAGTACCCGTGGCTATGGAGGGGTTGGCTCTTAATTGGTTTCGATGGCTTCAACGTCGTAAACCCGGTTTCACATGGCATCAATTTACCGATGCTCTAATGGTTCGATTCGGTGGAAGATGTGAAAGAAGTCCATACGAGCCCTTGGCAGCCGTTAAGCAGACAGGCTCCATCGTCAACCATACGGATCTCTCTATTCAAGTATCCAATCAAGTGCTCAATGTTAGCGAAGAAACGAACGAGCTGAAGGAAGATGTACGTTGCGACCTTCGAATCCTGACTACTGAAAACTTGGCAGCGATTAAGCAGACATGCTCCATCGTCAACCATACGGATCTCTTTATTCAAGTATCCAATCAAGTGCCCGATGTTAGCGAAGACAAGAAAGAGCTGAAGGAAGATGTTTGTTGCGACCTTCGAATCCTGAATCCTGAAAACATGGAGGGCAATGCACATAGCCCAAAAGATCGAAAGAAAGTGTCAACAGGGGCGAGATGTTCCTTGCAACTTTCGAATCCTGAATCCTGAAAACTCGGAGGCGGCAATGCACATGGCCCAAAATATCAAAAGGAAGTGTCAACGAAGGCGAGGAGGAACATGGGAAAATCGAACAAATATTCCAGGCAATCGTGGCTCATCATCCGCTTTCCGCGCATCGACGGTGGTTCGTCCGCCACCAGCCCCCAATTTGACACACTCCTAAGGGCACGTAGTCTTACCCACTTCCTCAGTCTGGATTTCGATGCTGATGTAATAAATTTTTTATACACCAACTAGGGGTCATGCAAGGGTATTTCGTGCCTATCGACGAATCGCTGTGTGCGTTTATTGGCGAGGGAGGTATCAATTACTCAAGGAAGACGAGAACAAATGCTTAGTTGATAAAAAATCAGCGTATGAAGCACATCAGCCGGCCGGATCGTTACGACCACTACCGATTCCAGTAATGATCTGGGAAGACATCTCGACTTTATTACGGGGTTGCCAAAATCCCAAGGCTGCACTACTGTTTGGGTGGAAGTTACGGTTCAACAGTTCCCACATTTCAGCCTTGAGGACAAGGCTGGTCTTAAGGGGCAACGAGTTGATGTGAAGCGGGATGACCAGGAAGAAATGTTAGATGAAGGAAAGAGTCAACCGATTAGAGTATTTGTGCGGCGCACAAAAGGGGAGTGAAGACCTAGTTATTTGGAGGACCTAGTTATTGGTAAGTATATTCTATAATTAGATAGTACTCCCTCCGTCCCGGTAATATATGGACATTTGGGTTCGGTTTTTAAGAAATATAATATTTTAATAGTATAGAGGAAGAAAAGTGTATGTGTGTGGCACGTCTTTTAAGAATATTTAATGTTATTATATTGATTGTGTGTGATAGTTTTTTACTAAATATGGAAATGTATAAAAGATAGTGGGACGCCCGATTTGGTAAAATGTACAAAAGTTACCGGGACGGAGGGAGTATATGATATTTAAATTAGTCAGTTAGGATATGAGATATTTTAGCTAGGGTTAGTGTTTATAAAAGGGGAGACATACCTCTTTGTTCATTATGAGTTTTCATCAACAAAAGCTTATTAGCTAAGAAAGTCCGATCCCGACAAGGAATCAGCCTTGCCGAGATCTTCGATAAGGAACCAGCCTTATCGATGTCTTTTCTCTTTTACCCGATTTACCTTCTATCAGTAGATCAATCACTCTTCAACTTGGGACATGCTCTATCACAACAAACTTTTTTTTCCTTCGAAATGGGGGGCGTAGACATCATACTTGGTGTCGATTGGCTGAGACAGTTAGGGGAGGTGAAAACTAATTGGGCGACGTCTGAGATGAGGTTCGAATGGAACAGGCAGCAACACTTTCTCCAAGGAGCAGCTGATCAGCATGAGAAGCCCGAGCAGGTATTAGAGGAGTGGTCTGTGGCTACAGAAAAAGGTCACGAGCGACAAATTTTGGTGAAAGGGTCAGGTCAAGAAAAAGACGATGCCACATGGATGGCTGCGGGCGAACTACAACGCCAATTTCCGGGCTTTCGCCTTAAGGACAAGGCTCATTTCGAAGAGGGAGGTATTGTTATGACCAAAGTTTCACCCGAAATATTAAGCCCAATTAAAGTATACCAAAGTGGGCTGAGGCGATTTGGCTGAATTGATTGGAAGATAAGTCAACAAACAACATCTAATCATTTCTTCAAGAATTGCAGCGTATCATATCAAGCAGCCATAGTATAGATATGTTGTTGACTAGTGGGATAATTTTAGATTAGTTTTTATTATTATATAAAGGGACCTGGATATGTGTCTTGAGGCATGCATGAAAAAGAGTGGGTAGGGTTAGTTTGTTCTTGTAAGAGCTATCAGAATAGACCTATTGCCTTGTTTTTGCTAATTATCTTCAAAGTTAGTAAGAAAAGCTTATTTCTTTTTTTTTCTAAGAAAAGCTTATTTCTGAATCGTCTTGATCTAACAGAGGGTCTGAAGTGTCATAGACGAAAACATTATAGGAGAAGACCAAAGAGAAGTCTTGAAAGAGTAAGGCTTTTCTGAATCTTGGTCTCTTACATTACTTGAAGGATCCATTCTTGAGTAGGAAAAATGTGGGCTGCCATCAGATTCTTGGTCTTCAAGTTCATAGCCCCATCACAACGTTCTTCGTTCTAATCCAATCTTGATTTTCTCACTTACTTGTGAGGCCGAGTCCATTCATATGATATACTTCAAAGGGCTTGCTTGTAGTGGCTTATAGCTTACATTGTCTGTGATTTTAACACATCTTATTAATTACACGAAAGTCGGCCGAGAATTGGCTACAAAGAGCAGCAGACACCATCCCACAAAGTAACGTACGTTATATCCATTCATTCTTTCGAAACTTTCCGTCGATCATTTCCATCTGTTTACCCCTCCCTCCCTTGAAAAAACCGAGTGACGCAACTGGTTGATAGGATCACAACAAAAAGGCAAATCATCGCGCCGATCACTATTATAACGAGCCAATGAAAAAAACGAAGCCACCATGGACGAAAACGACCTATACGCATTCTATAAAGAGATTGAATCGCTGAGCTGCATACCTCCAAACTACATGGAAATGCAGACGAACATCAATGCAAGTATGAGATGGTCCTCGTCGATTGGCTGATTTAGGTCCACTACACATACGAACTACATGGAGATGCTCGTGCAGACGAAAGCGTGAGTCTTTTGTCTTAAACATGGGAACATGTAAATGAATGAGAAACAAAGGAGGAACTTACTGATTTTGAATGTGAAATGTGTAATAGCTGAAGATGGTTGCTGAGATTTGCGCCTTCTCTGTTGGCGGCTGCGCTTTTTACGGCTCGGTGTGCTCTAAGCGGGCGTAGGCAGTGGGGTTGGGCGAGCGAGGAAAGCACGAGCTATAAAGAAGACCAGCTAATGTGAGTATAGTATGAGAAAGAATTTGAGTTGTATAAGTTGGATTTATAGCATGGCTAAAATGTCTTTTCTGGGCAGAGAATATGCGGAGCTCGTGGTGGGCTTTCATCAGAAATTGGGGACGGGGAACTTACGGGCGTGCAGACGAAGTACAGCACTTCGAAATATGGGAATGCTGCTAGAGTTCAGCCTGCTCATTTTCTCATGGATTGAATTGATTTTCTTCTGCTTTTTTCTTGCTGTCGTTAAACTTTGCTGTGATTTTGCTGCTCTGCTTGTACATGGTACATTCGTGGCCTTTTACATTCATTCGCCTTTACTGTAATGAAATCGACGCTTTGGTGGAGTAATGGAGGAATAAAAAGGTGCAACTTTTTTTGTCAAATGGGACTCTGCTATTCTCCTTCCCCAGGAAGATCCTATGTTCTTTATTTGATATATGCACTGCAGCGATGTTACAATGGTGCTATTTTACAAGACTGTTGTTACACAGCTAAAGCATATGCATACGGTCTCAATTAGCAAGAACGCGAAAAACTTGCACGAGGTCAAGGAGTCCAATACGATGGGTCCTGTAAAATAAGATTGGTGTATAAGTATTAACTACTGATGAAAATACACGCTTTGCGATTGTTTCTGGTAAAAAAACCGCTGAGTAACCTCTTCGAAGGGTAATAGGACCATTTCGGTAGGGAATTCAATATCCGTGACAATGTCTTGATTTTCGACCTCTGCATCTGTGAAAGTGAGCGCTCGCTGCAGCTTTCTAGGACAGAATACTTCGACCTCGACCATGTAAGAGGCGGTCACGGGCCTGTGGTCAGATAGTTTGAGCTCGGATCTCTTGTACTTGACCAGCTTCATTCCCGGCCCGTAAGAGAGAATACGATCGCACCTGACGAACGATGCAAGAATATCAAATATGAGGCGAACTTCTCAGAAACTGTAAATGGAGAGTAATAAGATACCATGCAGGCGTTCTCCTCCCAGCCTTAGGATCCTCTCCGTAATAAGATTCAGAGCTTATCTCGTATTTATATGTTGGGGCAAAGCGCAAGGTACCCTCACACCATCCATCGAATGCACGGCCTTTCTTCAGTTCCTTGATTAGCTGCCAGAGAAAGGGGTTCCAAGGAACAGAGATTTAATATAATTCTCGTAGATAAGGACAGTAGCTAAGAATGAATAAACAATGGTTGTGGAGTCTAGAGAAGCTTAAAGCTTCCTACCTGATCTCGCTCAATTAGGTTGGACCAATCCTTTCTGGAAATTAGCTCTTTTGTACGATCGTAAGGCAAGTTTATCCGATAGTTCAGGTCGCCTAGCCATATAATTCTCCTGCACCACATGTGAGTTGTCACACCATTATATGAACGGAAACTGATGGAGACACGGATACGTTGTCTATCATTTCCAACTTCGAGGGAAAAATAATAGAGCTCATTGTATGATTGTATAGTGAACGATCTAGTCTATCATATCATTTAAGTGATGGACTTGCCCACATGACAAGCCTTCTCATCTCATGTCCTGAAGCCACTTGCCGAAGAAGAAAAGAAGATTAGAGGTGCACTTACTCATGGTCATGAATTCTTCTAGGGAGCCCCAAAGAAGAGGAAGAGTGAAAACGAGTTCGTCGATGAATTTCTTGAACGTCGGCATTTCTCTTGATGGCATCTTGATCCTTTTCACCAGCTGATAGATGGGTGCAAATGAAACAGAAGAGCGTCTGATGTACAGACATGCTAACCGCTATCGATCCCTGTAAACAGAAAAAAAAAAAAGGATGGTAGAAACCACCTTTAGCCCACATTTTATACTTCATCAAAGATAGCAACAATACCTATTTTACAACCACCATTTTTGGTTTTTATAGAGCATATGAAGAACGAACCTTGTTGCCTATGTAGCCCATCACCCCAACTCCAACAGTAGACACGCTCAAGTTCTGTATGTGCTTACGCAAGCTCCTGCGGACCCATATGGTAAGAAAAATACCAACCATCTGCTTGCTTATTATCCTAACATATGCTGGCCTTCGCTTCCTGTTAATCAACGAGTCGAGGTTGACTTCTGCAAGTGCAGCAATATCAGATCTCATCTGATGCGGACTATTCGTTGACGATTTGAAAGAACTGTAGGTCCTGAAAGATTTGGATGCTTTTGAAGATTTACACGAATCAAACGAATTGGACTTCTCAAATCCATGCTGAGGCAAAAGATTCAGCGCTGGTTCGGGCCAGCCTAAGCCTATCCTCTCCGTTCCGCTAAATGTTCTATTAAACTTCTTGAGCACATAGCTATTAGTTTTTACAGATTCCGGACTTGAGTCCTCAGTCCTCAAACAGTTCAGCCTATCCAGTTTATTGGGAGAAGAAGATTGCCTCGCGATCTTCTGATCCACTCCTAAATTTCCCAACTTGTCATCATCATAATAAACCGCATTATCATCACCGAGAGAACTTCGTCCTACATCAGTATCATCAGATTCCGTTATCGGGAAGATCTCATCCTCGAATTCACTGTCAGATTCGAGCACGACTTCATCTGCTATGTCCAGTGTATCTTCAGAAGGCTTGAACCTCGAAGGGGAAGGTGGATTACTGAAGCTTATGAATTTAGTTGCAGGTGGGACCCGGTTTAGAGTTTCCCGAATGAGGTTTTCCCATTTAGACACTGGACGATTGTCTTCAGCACCGAATATGTTGCCTGCATTTAGTGGTATGATCTCCTGAAGCCTATAGACATGAATAAAACAAGTGTCAGCGACCATTGAAACTTTTATAGAAGCAGAAAATGGATAGTTTCACTAACCCGATAACATAAAGATCAGCTGGATCATCAGTATCGATCCAATCTCCGAGATCGAGTTCATCAGGTGGAGTCTTTCCTCCAACATTCCATGTGGCAGCACATATCCTGTAAAAAGCCAAAACATACATGATGGAACATATAGGACACATAATCAGATAACTCTGTCCTTAGGTGCATCACTAGCCTCACCTAATATCCTTGTTGTTGATATAATGAGCTCTAAATGTTTCCGACTTCCGTCTTCTTATCCTCGGAAGGGTGCCTGCGTCTGAACAGGTAAATATTTCACTGTTTAGATCATCATTTGAAATAGAAAATAGTCGGAGCAGCATAGACAAGCAATAATCAGCTATAGATTTCGAAAAAAGCTGAAAAAGCATTCGCTTGTTATGCCATGAAGCATGAATTTATGCATGCATAAACGCCAAGGAAACTGCAGTATCGCATCTATATAACGACTGCGAAAACACCACCAAACTATTCATTAAACCCTTAGGAAACTAAACAGTTCCTTTTTTTTCCTAAAAAAATACTGTTTCAAGTCAAGAAGTATAATAAATTACAGCAATAAATGAGATTACCGTTCACATCATCATAATGAGGCTGACTGATCTCATCATTCTTAAACCTCGATTCCCTTGGCCATTCACAAAATTCTGTCAATTCAAGGACAAAACCATGGGGATTTTTCAAGAAATAAAAAGAAGAACGACTCAAATTAATCGACGGCACACCTTCTTCGGAGTTGGAGTCAGAGTCGGACGCACTATCCGCCGAGTAATCATTGTCGCGCGTCGGAATGTTGAGAAGCTTCCTCACCAACAAGCGCCGCCACGAAATCTACAGGCGCGCGAAAAAGAAATCATCAGCGAATCTCAAAGAAACATTACGACGAATCCGAGCATTAAAAAAAAAAGACGATTACGAAGAAAATTACAATAACAACTAAATTAGTTTACCCGAGGCTTCTGATCTTGTTTTCTGCTTCTCGAATCGCGCTCCTTCATCATTGCTCAGCTACAGACAAACAAAGGGAAAAACAGATTTCAGAAGACGACAAATCAAAGGAGACGATGACTTCGATTCTTCGCCGTTGTAGTTTGTACGCAGTCAGTCTATGTAGTTGGCGGGGGTATATAAAATAACGCTGCTGTTTTGCCGCGTTGACTGAAAGTATTTATTGATATATTTATTTTATTTAGATAATTCATGGATTATGTGTATATTTCGAGATGAGCTGTGTACATCTTTATTCAATGTTTTATGACGTACAGTTGTATTTTTAAGGGTATATTACGTTTCATGCCCCAAAAGTTTTAAAATAGGTTGTAGACCATTTCAGAAAAAATATTAATTTAAAGGACCTAATTTTCATAAAATTTAGAAATAAGAACATAAAGTTACACAAGTGCTAACTCAAGGGAATAAAGTGTTACTGAGGAACAATGAAGTGTTATTACAGAACAACTAAGTGTTACAGCAGAACAATTAAGTGTTACTGCAGAACAATGAAATGTTACTGCAGAAATCGAATCCTTAAGATTAAATATTTTTCCGACAGAGCATGAACACTGAAAAAAATACTGACAAGGACCCGAAATGAAATTTGCCCTATTTTTAATGAAGCCAAATCTTACATGTATCGTTGTCGTCATAATTGCTTTTTTGACATTGATATATATACATTTGATGAATTAACATTTCTCAATTTTGTGCGGTTCTGTTTCTTGGTATGTAATGGCCCAATCATGTAATGACTTGTTTGATCAAGCACTAAACTAAGATTTAATTGGCGATTGTGTCCGAGAGATGTCGAATGATGATTAATAGATGAGATACATTTGCGAGGTTCCTTAATCTTTTAAGAAGTTCTATACTATTTTATTACCCCTTTTTGCATGAGAGGAAAAACGAGGCAGAAAAAGGTGAGAATTAGTTTCAATATTATTATATGTGGTTGGAGAAAGTTCTATTCTACATTTTGCCAAACGTTATCCTTTTTAATTTATTTTAATTGAAACATATCATCTGGACTTATCTAATGCGACCCTTTTTATCTACTAATATTGTATATTTAGAGCTATGATTTAAGTTTAATTTTTTCCCCTAAACTTGATCCTTGATTTTCTAGGCAATTTATTTTTTCTTGCAATAATCAGTGAATGCCAGATGTCCGGATAGGCATGTTCCACAATTAATGCCAATTTAATTTTTGCAATTATTAAAAAATCAACCTTTATCATTATTCATTTTCATCCTCTCTCGGGTTAAATTTGTAATTTAGTCTTAGGAACAATAGAATATATATTTCAGTATTAATCATGGTGGTTAGGGAACTCATAAACAATGGAGTTATTACCTATATTCTTCATGCACTTTGTCATGCATGATGCATCATCTTACATTTCTTTAATTGGAATATATACGGACACAAACTATTGGATGGGACGCAATAATTCCTCTAATGTTAAGATATGATTATTTACGAATATACGGTCAACGATTCGCAGGCTATATCGTGTATATGTTTGAAAATTGAAAGAGGACAAATTTTAAATCATCTAAAATTAAATGCCTAAATAAACAATTTTATATACGAATTGCAAGAGCCTCACATGGAGTTAGTTAGACGTATAGCAGACAAAAATGATTTTGGTAGCCATACGTGGCGAAGAAGGTGGTCTCGGCGAATACACTACACACACTATTTCATGTATCGCATGCAAGAAACCTCACAAAACCTTCCTATATAACATAATGTAATGTCGTAGGGTAGAACAATTATTGTATGGGCCACAAGCTAAAATTTCAAGTCGGTGGAAAATTATATTTTTATTATTTTTTTCTATTCATTATTCGCCACAAAATAATCTAGTGTTAAATGCAAGTAGGCTTGGTAAAAGAAAAAATCTCCCTCTCTCTCTCACTCTCTCTCCTTTTTTTTCCTCTACTATTGGCTTGCTTACCATACCACTCGTTGTCAACTTATATCTTATTCATAGTCTCCTTTGTAATATATGTATATATTAATTATCAAATAATACTAAAATAGAATGGTAAATATTACAATATAAAAACGCAATGCAAGTGGTGATTTTTTTAATTACGATTATTATCTTAATTCATTTGAATTGACATACCAAACTTGCGGATTGTACCCGCCTCACACTTAATAAAGAGGATAGATACTACTGCGTAATAATTTTTATTGGTGTTTAAATGTGAATGAGCCAAGTGTCAAATAAGTGAAAATCATAACTTGTTATCTATGCACTCTTCGTACAAAAAAGTGAAAATAAATCATACGTTCAAAAAATACGTACGTCGACATGGAACGGAATTTCCTGTGACAAGTGGCAGGGCGAAGATTTGGATTAGATCGGCCCATCTTTGGCCATTGCCAAACTTCCATGTAAAGAACTAGATGTTACTGTTGAAACGTACTAGAAAAAAAGAGAGTATTAAATTGCATGCATTGCATGCCTACGTATTTTGGGTGAAAATTCACCGTATCAACCAACCTCATCTAAGGAGTAGTAGCATTAGTTTATTAATTGTTCGTTTATTTCGAAAAGATTAGTTACGTTCAAACAAAGTCGTCTTCGATCACTATTATTTGTCCATATAAAAAGTATTGAAACGCGTGGTTGGTCGGAAAATGACCATATATAAACGAGCAAGATATAGTTTTATGCAAAATAACGTCGTCATCGAGGCACACCAAGGAGGACAAAGTCAATGTTAACCATAACATAAAATATATTAGGGTAAATACATTCGTGTACCGATTCTCATCTAAATAGAAACAAAAATTACTAATTTCGTGAACTGCCTAGAAGGACCTCCATATCCATTATAGACTTATTAGTCATCTTAATTGTAGTATGTGATATACAATTTTCATTTTATAGACTTATTAGTCATCTTAATTTGTAGGATGTGATATACTTCTTCCTTTATTGGAATCGATGGATGGAGACTTGCATTGCTTTTCCATTTGAACATATATATGTCAATCTGGGCCAATCCAACAAATGTACTAAAAGGTGATGCTTAGTCACAAACAACGACGGAAGCAAAAAGCTTGAAACATGTCCTCAAGCAAAAGTCTCCAAATTTCAGAAAGGATATTATTGAGCAATTCATACTACTGTCTGATCTTTTGGTGACTGCTAGGAAATCACCAAAGATCCACAGTGTTTCAACGACGAAAGAGGTTATAAACGAAAAACAATCAAACCGAATAGATGAGTAGATTGGACTCTTCTTAGATGAAGTTTCTGATATCCAATGACTTGACATCAGGCATTTCTTCGTCCTTGAATTCTTCCCTGCGAAAAAGTAACGGGAACACAATAAAACATAAATCCAAGGCCCTCAGAATACGTAGACATTGTGCTGTTTTCGTTCGTACTTATGACCTCTAATAGATATAAGGTAATAATCAATGTTCTGTTACAGGGACTTACCTTTTCTTCTGAGTATCCATAGCTTCGATAGCGTCCTTTTTCAGTTCCTCGAGCTGAGCTTTGGCAATTTTCTGCTCCAGCTGTTCCTCATATTTGGGTATATCTTCTCTACGAATACCAAGCCTATATGACAAAGAATTTTTTTTCGAAGCCATTATCATGCATTGGTTAGTATGTTATTGGCATATTACTGCGATATAAACTAAAGTTCACAGCTCACTTTTGGTTGACTTTATCGAATTCAGTTTTCAGAAGGGCCATTCCCTTTTTGTCATTTCTCAGTAGTGGTTTCTTCAGTTCATTCTCAACCTTGTCCAGCGCTTCAAACATCATCTTCTCTGCACCTAGTTCGTCAACAAGGCCCCTCCTGCGATAACAATAATTACCAATAAAAATAACAGACTGGAGATTGATGCGGACTAAAATAGCACAACTCAATCGAACTCTAGAATATAAAAGAGTATGCAACGAAGAACTATGAGCCAGTGGATTATGGAATTAATGACGCGTGACCTCATTTGAAAAACTTAAAGTCGGGAGTATTACGCATGTCAATTCAGCTCAAGAGAAGATAAAGAGTATAAAATTGAAGAAACTGATTTAGACTTTGACAGAGTATACACAGACTTATCATTAAAGCAAATAACTTCCTACAAAAACTGCAACAATGTCCATGATCGTACTTGGTCCTTATGTCCTGAAGTGCTAGTAAGTAGGATCGAGCATCAGGAATATCATGTGTCCTTGTTTCAATTGTGTACTTGATCCTCTGTGACTCGGAGAAAAGATCAGCCCTGCAGATACAGTCCACAAATGAGAACCAAAAGATTGTAAGGAAGGCCAAACAAAAGGATAACTAATATCAGCTCCCCGAGCACGAAAAATCACATAATACTGTATTCTGATTAAACTGCATTTCAGATTAAGACGCGTCTGACGATTAGAAAATAGATATTCACCGAGAATTTGCAGTAAGGAAAAAGGGATTCTAATGAACGACCTGCAGCATAAATAAGTAAAAGATTCTCACTAGAAAGAAGAGTTAGAGCTCACTTTTCTCTCACGGTTTTCATAACTCTTGCGTACTCAGCCACAGCAGCAGGATCCTCAGGGTCGATGGTAATCTTCTCTTTCTTGAGAATTCCTATTGCTGTCTCGAATTTCTTCTTCACCTCAAGAAAAATACCCTTCAACATCTCTGAACACGACGCAGTAGAGTCAGAACCCACATCCATCGAATGGAAAAGAGACAACACATGGACAGTATTAGGACTCACCATCACCCTTCAACGCTGACGGAGGGCCTCCAGCTTCTTTCGCGAACGAACGACATGGAATAGCATACTCCGAGCGCAACGCCTGTGCAAAAATTTAGATCAGCTGCAATTCAACCACGGATAAGCCGCAACAGATTAAACAACAATCAATTTAATCCTAGAAAACCTTCGTATCATCGCAAAATGATCTGCTGAGTGACAGCTAAAACAAAAAGAAACACATTGAAAAGAAGGAGCATTCGATACCTGGAGATTAGATCGGGAGAGGAAGCGAGTGGAGCGAGCCATTTCAGATTTTGCGAGATGAACTGTTCTCTTCTTCACCTGACCTTGAATCGAGCTTTGTGTATGCTTTGGGAACTTCGGATCAGAGGACAGAAACACAATAGCACAACGACGTCGCTTAGTGGCGTCGTGAAAGAGTTTGGGCTTGAGCATGGGCCTCTTTCATTTGGGCCCAAATAGCATTTTGGGCTATCCTATTACAAGAGAATTATAGTTGAAATATTACCATAGATTCAATTATTTCGAGGTGAATATACAGAAATACTCATTGATATAAAAAATTTGTAAGTCAGTACCCATGTCAGAAAATTTTTTGTATAAACACCCGTTTGATTGTGTGTATCATTTTCAGTCTTGACGTAACTTTTTATATGTGTATTACATATCATGTCACGCGTTTATATGGTTCATATATCGTTTTCATACGCCATCTTAATGTGTTATATGATTACCATTATGTACTACAATACATTTTTCTATGATCCCTAAATGTGTTATATGATGTACCTTGCGGCGGGACGGATACCATGTGCAAAAAAATTTATTCCAATAGGCACCTCATATAAAAAAGGAAACTGACAGTGTTGACTTGCAAGTTTTCTGTAAATTTTCCTTATTTGGAAGTATCTGTGTTTGTGGTCTTCAAAATTAATTCAGAACAAAAAAAAAGCAAAACCATGACAAGTAGAAATCGTCTTCAGCAGTAACGCCTAGTTATCGAAGACACCAAAAACAAGCCCAGATCTTTCTTCATTCAGTAAAGCATGAGAGCAAAGCCCTCCATGCAATTGATTATTACCTCAACTGCCCTTCATTGAATTGTTACATAGACAAGGATGACCCAAAATCTTGACGATTCGCCACACGGTGACCCGACCCGACCCAAGTGAGCGTTCATCGGACAAATCTTTAGCATGTGATTGGTTCGCCGCGCGCAGTCTTTTCATTGCACGTGGATAACGGACGAAGCTCTTAGGGAATCTTGAAAAGGTTTTTCAGTTTAAATAGAAGCCTCTTCTCTTCAACAGACAAGTCGTCCTGTAGGTTTTTCGGGGAAAGAATGCAGCCCAAATTAGTCGAGTACAGATAAAAGATGGGATAATTTTTTGCGTATTTTACGTACCCTATAGTGCTCTTTGAGCGCATCGAGCGAGTTCCTCGAAATTTTGCTAACAAGTTCGTCTTGGATTTCAAAGTGTCGGCCAAACATCTTCTGCTGCTCTTCAGGGTTGCTGCCGATTATCTGAGGGGCGAAAAAGGATTTGTATTAGGGATAAAAAATGCCCGTGATACATTCGATCGCGATCACTGTTAGGAGATAATGGTAAGAAGCGAATCCCAATTTCTCATACCTTAATAGCAACATTCTGGCCTTTCTTAGCATAATCAACAGGCTTGTGATTATTCTCAATCGAAGCAATCCGACCAATGTCGATGAAATCCCTTTGAGGGATACAGATCGGAGTTCCAACCTGCGAAAGGAGGAATATTTGTAAGAACTCAATAGAATCCAAGCATTTAAAACTGTAGGAATATATTGTTGCAGACAAAAAATAAACCGACCTTTGCTATCCCTTCAAGGACGTCGACCCCCAAAACGATGGGATCTTTCGTATTGAAAACACAGTTTGGCATGATCTTCAGAACACAGGGAAAAACTGCTTCCTCAGAAGCTTGCTTCTTCTTTTCCTCCTTGAGATTATCTATGTATGCTTTGAATTGATCGAATAGGTGGTAGATGATGTCAGCAATAAATATCTTAACACCAACTTCCTCTGCAAGGTCTCTTGCCTCTTGTGTTACTTTAACGTCAAAAGCCAATATTGTCCCATATTCCTTTTTCTTCTCGAGCATAACGCTCGCTTTCATCACGTCCTTTTTATGCACTGGGCCTATGCTAATACCACTAACAGGTATGCTCACGGCAGGGCTCTTTAGGAACTCCAACAATGCTTCTAGTGACCCGAGAGTAGATGCTTGGACGTAGACTCCTTCACCACTTTTGTCGATTCTATTCATGACTGATTTCATGTCTTCCATGGCAGACTCCTTGATTTCTTCCAAATCATCACCAGGTTTCACAACGTACAGACTAGTGCCAGCAATGGCATGCTCAAGGCCCTAGAACAAAGACAAGAAAAGGAAGTACGGATTATCAAGTAAGAGTAAGATTCTAATCTAACAGAAAAATACCAGCAGAGCCTTTTCGAAAATTTTAGCAGGCAAGTAATAACATAGAGGAGGAACATGGTTACCTGGGCAGTTATCTTGATACCCTGCGCAGCTTTGATTTCTTTATGATGCAAGAAAGATCCCTGGAACAACATATGGATTGAACAGTGAGATTGAAGTCCATTGTGCTTTCAATTAGGTTCATGTAATTCAAAAAGAAGTCTATAGAGATTTTCGGGAAATTGAAGAATGTACTCAAAGACCAAACATCAACACGAAACACATCTGATCACCGTTAATCCAGATTGAAAAACCTTCCCTATAGCTTGCGTCTAAATTGCTGCATATAGGAATTTATCCAGATAAAGGAGAAAGAGCCCTAGATGGATAAGTTACTCAATTACCTTCACTCGAAGCTCCTTCATAGGATGAGGTGTCAATAATGCCCTGATGTTGGTGACAATGGGCCCCTGTTAGACAGGCAAGACTCAATAGGGTCAACATCTATTAGCCACAATAGCAATTTCAATTTTCATAACGATTTTATAGATACAAACCTGCAAGCCACACACAATTATTTGGTCTCCTTCATGAAGTACACCATTCACTAACACAACATCAATTGTCGTCCCATGACCTTCAACGACTTTGACCTCCAAAACAGTACACTGCAGAAGAGGTTAAGAAGTTAAATAGTTGTGACGTGAAAAACTGAACCAAATATGCAGTTCCACATGAAAAAATTTGGAATGGAACAGAAGTAAACCTGCACTTCGTCGCTATAAGTAAGTCGGCTAATCATAGTTTTTTGTGCCCACTGTACCAGCAAAAGCAATAAATCCGGGATTCCTTCACCACTTTAGCCAAAAACACAGAAACATACCATTCAATTCAATGGAATATTTATCGCAGCTTAAAATCTGATGAAAGCTTCGGCAACAAGAACCTTATAGCACTCGTGGGTACAATACTAAAAGTTTCACCCATTTCTTTATTCTTGTAATACAATTCAGTGTTAAGCCCTTGCTCCTTGAATTGAGTGATAACCTACAGTGATAAAACATCCACTTCAGGCTAACATCTCCTTCGACTTAACAACTAAATGCTGAATGTTACAGTATCCATGTTTAAAGCTGACCTGAGTGAGCCTCATGTTGAATTCAATTTGAACATCTTTTGACTGCTGCTTCATCGCCTTTGTTATTGGTGCATTACGACAGGTTTTCCAACTATACAGTCTGTCAACCTGCAGAAACAAAAGATGTAAAACGAAGTTCGTGCACAAGACGACATAAATAGAGTATGAAATAGGTAACACACTTTGTTCAATGCAACAATAAACTCTGTATTCCTCATCTTCAGAAGATTGAGAGACTCGATTGTCTGTGGTTCCAGGCCATGCATTATATCAACCACCAAGATTGCAATATCACACAGCCCAGATCCTCGAGAACGCAAATTAGTAAACGATTCATGTCCTGGAGTGTCAATGACTAGCAGACCAGGGACATTAAGTTTTGCGTCGGCTTTCAGCTCCTTAGTTCTATCTCGTATATTTTCCGCTGGAAAATATGTCGCTCCAATTTGCTGTGTGATCCCACCTGCCTCGCCTTCTTGGACGTTGGTACCTCTAATACAGTCAAGCAATTTTGTCTTACCAGTATCCACATGGCCCATAATACAGCAAATCGGGGAACGCAGATTTTGTCCATTTTGAGAATTACTAACTTTATTGTCTGGAACAACTGGGGCTTTATCGTTATTCTTCCTAGCAACCTCAGGCTCAATATCTTTACTTTTACGTTCCTTAATCTTCTCAGGTACATGAGGAACATTTGAGACAAGTTTTTCATTTAATGGCTTTGGTGCCTCGGAAGGTGTCTCAACATCTTTTGTTGTTGAAGGCCGTGCAACCTTTAACTCTTTCTTGGGCAAAGGTTCAGGCTTTGAGTCAACTTCTTCATCAGAAAATGACCCTTTCCCAGGAAGCTTCAGATCAGCAGCATCCCAACTTTTTGCATCCCAATCTTCATCTTCATCATCATCATCTTCCACTTCAGCAACTCCATTCTCTTCAACCACATCAATGGTATTTAATAATTCCTTCTCGCTCGACGGAGATGTTTGCTGAACATTCTCAGGTTCAACTAAGCTTATCTCCGATGCGGCTTCTTGCGTTGTTTGGATTGAACTCGAATTTTCAACATCATCAGGTGAGGCATCTACAGCTGTCGACCCGTTAGGCTTAGGCTTTTTCTTCTGATACACTGGTCGTCTGGAAGCAGCTTCTCCGTTGAGTATCTGCAAGCCGCCGGCAGCCAATATTTGGTTTCTCATCGCCTCCAACCTGCGAGCTTCCTCCTTCTGCTTGCCCGTTAGAAGCCTGCCTTCTTGTTTTTTCTTCAGAAGTTTCTCCTTTTCTTTTTCCTTCTTTAAGCGTTTTTTCTCTTCAGCGAGCCGCTCGAGTTCTTCAAGTAGCCTCCTTTCCTCCTCTTCTTTCCTCAACCGCTCCTCTTCTTCTCTCTTCTTCTTCTCTTCAGCTTCCTTAAGTTTGGCAAGTCTCTCTTGCATCTCCCTGACGTGTTTCGGAACTTTCTTATCTGATATTTTACTGCTTACTTCCGCTTTCGTTTCTTCCTGCTTTTCTTCAACAGCTGCCTTTTTATCTTTCCCCTTCTTCTTTTTCTTCTTTTTTGCAGCAGCAGACTCGGCCAGACCGTCATCCTCGGCTTCCTTATCACCACCAGTCTCTTCCAACTCAATTGGAGCTTCAGCCGAAGATGGAACAGGTACAGGTTCTGATAAAGAAGCAGCTCCATCAATGTCATTAAGAACTTTGTCCAAGTCTTCTTCATCTTGAGCAGTTTTTCCACCCTTCTTTTTCTTCTTTTTGTTCTTAACGGCATCTTTCGCAGACTCCAACGGTTCTTCTTTGTCTTCCTTGTCACCAACAGCCTCCTGTACCTCAGGTTTTGAAACAGAAGGTGCTTCGCCAAGTTCAGCAAGAATTTTGTCCAAGTCTTCCTCTTCTTCCCGAGTGCCCTTTCCACCTTTCTTTTTATTCTTTTTGTTCTTCGAAGATTCTGCATTATCAGTTATCTGTTTTTCGGTAGATTCAACAGGAGGTTGATCTGAGTCCATGAAAGCCGAGGAGGCATGGGCATTGCCAACCTCTGATGCAGTGTAGGCACTGGCATTTTTCTTTTTAGATGACTTCTTCTTACCAGAGAAGTTGAGTGCTGACAGATCATCTGCAAGCTCTGAAATGGGAGCATCATCATTTTCTTCATCAAGAAGAGCTGCACTGAATGAATTGTCTGATGTCTTACATGGCTTTTTCTTCTTCTTTTTACCAGTAAAACGAACGGCAAAATCCTCGTCGTCGTGCTCCTTGGGACTTTCAACTTTCTCCTCCTTCTCATCATCATCTTCTTCTTCTCCTTCCTGAAGCAAGTCAAAAGCAGATGCCATATTGCCACCACTTTTTTCGCTCTTTGACGCCTTCTTCTTCCCAGAAAATGCAACCACTGGGTCGATTACTTCATCTTCTTCCTCCTTCTCACTCTCTTCCTCTTCCTGAAGCAAGTCGAAAGCAGATGACACTTTGCCGCCGGTTTTCTTATTCTTGGAATTCTTTTTCTTCTCAGAAAATGCAATCACCGTCTGTTTTACTTGTTCTTCCTCGTGACCATCGCTATTCTTACCATCTTCTCCATCTTCTTCATCCTCTCCCAACAACCCAAAAGCTGCAGAGCTAAATGAATTATTGTTTCCACTGTTTTTCCCCTTCGACTTCTTCTTACCAGAAAATTTCATCACTGGCTCGTCCTCTTCATCAACTTCCCCTAATTTGATGCCGTCCACTTCTTCATCCTCCTCTTTCTTGGAACCTCCCTTTCTACCCTTCTTATTATTAACTGGTGGTACCACCTTATCTTCGAGGGGATCCTCCGATAAATCAGTACCAATAGAATAGTCATCATCATTGATCACAAAAGCCTTCTTCTTCGATTTACCACCTACCATTGGAGCACTCTCCTCATCACGCCCACCTGTCTTCTTCCTCCCCATCTGATCGCAAAAATGTATCCGCAATTTCGACTAATAACTTAGTTTCAACTGTATCAACTCCGTCAATTAAGCAATATTCCTACAAAACCCAAACGAATCAACATCGCATCAAGTGCTAACCCATTCAGAAAAGAAAAAAAAAAACTATAGTTTAGCACAGAAAAAAGCTCTCACGATTAACCCTCACACGTTCAAATCCAATGACCAATAGCAGGAAAACAACAAATACCAGTAAACGCCGACTACGCCTTTGCCAATTGGTTCTTTGATCTCTCGAATTTCAATTACTCTACAATTATATTCCAAAAAAAAAAACTAAATTTTCTGCGAACTCCCAATCGCCGGGTTTCTGATTGAAGATTGTCGACACGAGAATTTCAGGACGTGACTCTACGATTCAGATAAATTCGAGAATAAACAAAGCAGCAACGAAAGTGAAGACAACTTCGCCAGCTAAGCTAACCTACGATAGAACGAATCAAACACTTTTAATCGTTTGGTCACTTTGTCCGAAATGGGCCCGCCCAACCAATGTCACAGCCCAACCCACCCCTCATAAAACCGGTTCGTTCAAATTCTTACTCTGAATTATTTATATTACAAAATACTTCCTAATTTTAGTCAACCTTTTTATATTTAAAAATATTTGTCCATCTTCTCATAGATTGCAATTTAACAGCAAAATATATATTTAGTAAAAGTGGTCAAGTTTGGAATCGGAAACGCTGATGTCTCATGATATTCGAAAGTTAACAATATTAATACTTTTTTGCACATCCGATGTATGTACTTAAAAATAATTATATTGAAATTATTTTAAATTTTAAAATTATACTTTTTAGTGTTTAAGATAGAATATAATTTTTAAATATATAAAAATAAACTTAGTTGTAGAGGCATAAGTACAGTAAATAAAAAATTAGATGATATGAAAATACTTAATTATTAATTAAATTACAAATGATGGACTAAATTGCAAATAAGTGGCACACCAAATTGTGGCAGTTTATATCCATCACAAACTAATTATATAATAATATAGATAATCTAGAGTTGTCAAACGGGCCGGCGGGGCGGGCGCAGGTAAGCCCGTCTTCTCGCGGGTAAGCCCCTTGGGCGGGCAGCGGGTCTGGCAGGCTAAAAAAAATAAAAAGGGAAAAAACTAAAAAAGGAGAAAAAAATTTAAAAAAAGAAGATTTTTAGTCCAAAGTATTTGTAATTTAATCCTAACTATTTACTAATAAGATATTTATTTATTAAACTTAATTCCAATTACGATTATAATTAAAAAAAAATATAAAAAGTCTATATAAGTTGTTTATACATATATTAAATAATACAAAAAATTAATTTTTCTTATTCTAGCGGGCCTACCCGCCAAGCCCGCGGCCCGCGCGAAGGCGGGCCTAAAGTTTCGCAGCCCGCGGGCATCGAGCTTTTTTGTCAGCTCTAATAATATCGCACATGCGATCCCAAATTTACAATTTGAGTCGATAAATTTGTCGTCGTGTGAATTACATAATTAGCGTAATTCGCAAACTAGTGCATTAATTTACTTGGTCCCAAAATGTTATATTTTATCGAGATAAACATATATCACGAAAACCTAGGAAAAAAAGAACACCAACGAAAAGAAAATAAGGAAAATAAGTTGAAGGAAAATAAAATAAAAGTTTTGAAAGAAAAGAAATACATTTTATTCCTTACACAACTACAAGGACATGTAAATAACTAAAAAACACACTCAAATACGTGTGCTATTTATATAAATATTTTAAATTAAATTTATTTTTAGGGTGAAATATTATATAGAAATCACAGTTTAAATTTAATTTGTATGTTATAAATATGTAAAAAGGAAAAACAAATTTATTATAAATTTAAAGTAGAATAGTAATTAATTAAAAATAGTAATTAACTCAAAATAGTATTAACCTAAATTTAATAATTAGAGATAGTTATAGTGATTTTTTTTTTTTTACTAATTAAATTTTCAATCAAATTGACATATCATTTGACGGTTTATCTAGCGTCTCACCCTTAATATAATAGAATAGATATTATACTTCGACAATTTACATATTCCATTACCAAGCACGCTGCCCGCGCGAAGGCGGGCCTAAAATTTCGCAGCCCGCAGGAAGCGAGCTTCTTTGCCAGCTCTAGCCTCTAATAATATCGCACATGCGATACCAAATTTACGAGTTGAGTCGATAAATCTGTCGTCGTGTGAATTACATAATTAGCGTAATTTGCAAACTAGTGCATCACGTCACAATTTACTTGGTCCCAAAATGTTATATTTTATCGAGATAAACATATATAGGTTAATCTAGGAAAAAAAAAAAGAACACCAATGAAAGAAAAATAAGGAAAATAAGTTGAAGGAAAATAAGGTAAAAGTTTTGAAAGAAAAGAAATACATTTTATTCATTACACAACTACAAGTACATGTAAATAACTAATAAACACTCAAATACGTGTGCTATTTATATAAATATTTTAATTAAATTTATAGTTTACGGTGAAATATTTTACAGAAATCACAGTTTAAATTTAATTTGTATGTTATAAATATGTAAAAAGGAAAAACAAACTTATTATAAATTTAAAGTAGAATAGTGATTAATTAAAAATAGTAATTAACTAAAAATAGTATTTAACTAAATTTAATAATTAAAGATAGTTATAGTGATTTTTTATTTTTATTAATTAATTTTTCAATCAAATTGACATATCATTTCACGGTTTATCTAGCGTCTCACCCTTAATATAATAGAATAGATATTATACTTCGATAGTTTACATATTTCATTACCAAGCCTGCAGCCCGCGCGAAGGCGGGCCTAAAATTTCGCAGCCCGCGGGCAACGAGCTTTTTTGCCAGCTCTAATAATATCGCACATGGAATCCCAAATTTACGAGTTGAGTCGATAAATCTGTCGTCGTGTGATTACATAATTAGCGTAATTCGCAAACTAGTGCATCACGTCACAATTTACTTGGTCCCAAAATGTTATATTTTATCGAGATAAACATATATCACGTTAATCTAGGAAAAAAAAGAACACCAATGAAAGAAAAATAAGGAAAATAAGTTTAAGGAAAATAAGATAAAAGTTTTGAAAGAAAAGAAATACATTTTATTCATTACACAACTACAAGTACATGTAAATAACTAAAGACACACTCAAATACATGTGCTATTTATATAAATATTTTTAATTAAATTTATTTTATTTGAAATGTTTTATTGAAATCATAGTTTAAATTTAATTTGTATGTTATAAATATGTAAAAAGGAAAAACTAATTTATTATATATTTGAAGTAGGATAGTAATTAATTAAAAATAGTACTTAAGTAAAATAGTACTACTAAATTAAATTTAATAAATTAAAGATAGTTATAGTGATTTTTTCAATTTTATTAATTAATTTTTCAATTAGCATATCATTTGACGGTATATCTAGCGTTACACCCTTAAAATAGATGTTATACTTCGACAGTTGATATATTCCATTATCAAGCTCCATTCTCCGAAGCACGGTCGGACCCACCGAGCCCATTGAACGAACCATCGAGCCACCCTTCTTCCTTAGCCTTCTCCACCCACCCTTCGAACTGCCTCTTAGCATCGGGCACGTCCAAGGCCAAGTCGTCGAGCGTCTCAGCCACCCTAGCGAACCCTTTACTCATCTGCGCCGCCGTAATCAGCTGAATCTCAAAGCACTCCTTCAAAAATCTCCAAACCCTAACATCCTTCTTCTCCATTAGCATCACCATCGACTTCTTCACAACCTCATGGTGGAAGAAAGGCATACTCAGCTCCTTCACGCACCTACGCGCCTCCCTAACGTCGCCGCCCGTCCCAAGCTCTTCTAGAAGCTTCCCCACCTTCTCCTTCATATCCTCAACGCTGTTGCTGCACCCATTCCCTCCGCCCCAGCACCTCAGTATCCTCTCGCCGGAGAGCTTCGCCCTGAGGAGCGACGCCGCCGTTCCTACCACCCTTCCCCCGACGGATCCGTCGCCGGAGAACTGTCCGACGATCTCCTGCAGTTGCTGGGGCGTCAGCACCTCGTCCACCTCGGCTCTTGCGAGGAACATCGCCAGGTCGTCCACCGCGGCGGGGATGTCGAGGGCGGTGTCCTCCGCCGACTCGATTAGCATCGTAAATCCGGCGATGACGTCGTCGGAGGGTAGGCACAGGGAAGACAGCAGTACGGAGGCCATTTCCTTCTCTCTGTTTTTTCTGTCCATGGCTATGGAGATGAGCTTCTTGACGAAGACGGCGGTCAGTTCCGGCGAGGTGCCGCCGAGGCGGCGGCGGACCTCAGAGAAGTCCCCGGTGAGGAAGTATTCTTTGACGATCGACTCGCACCTCGCCTTGACGGCGGCGTTTGGCGGGTTCATCTTCTCCGATGGCTGCGGCGGAGGTCCGGCGAGGGACGAGGCGCAGAGCCACCCTTCGGAGGCGGCCTTGGAGATCATTCCCTGAAGGAGGAGCTTCGCTCGGGGGATGTCTAGGGAAAGGTCGTCGATCGACTCGATGATCCGCCCAAACCCCTTCGACACCTATGTTGCATAATAGAATATTAGGGGATAGTCATTTCCGTCGAGAGTGGAAGGAACGAATTTAGTAGATTGAATCCTCTGTTCCATATTTGTGTTCCAATTTGGTGTTTCACCAATCAAATTGTGACAAGTATACAGTTGGTCAACTCAATTTAACACTTGTCGGGGAATGGTTGGTGGAACATAAAGGTGGAACACTATCGTGGCACAGACGATCCGAAACCCGAATTTAGAGGGTTATTATACTAATTTTTTTTTCGAAATTAACCAATTCAGGGACATTATACGACGGAATTTTTTATTTTGTCCCGAATTTGTTTTATTTTGAAAGTTATTGTTCGTATAGCGCATCTATTAAATGTGCCAGAAATTGTACGTCTGAGTTCAAGGTTTACGGCGTATAATATCCCTACATTAGTATAATTTTAAAAGTTATTGTCTCCATAATAATACGTTACCTAAATTACGTGACTAAATAAATTTTAAGTCGCTAAAAAGTGATACAAACCTGGCTCGAGTTGATCAGGCCCTCCTCGGAGGCGCGCCTCAACAGGTCGAGTAGTCGGCCCTCCGCCGGGCGCCTCTCCATTGCCATGATCATCGCCCTCTTGACCACCTCGTGGTGGAAGTGGGGGACGCTGAATCCCTTCACACACCGAAACGCCTCCTCGACGTCCCCGCTCGAGACGTACTCCACCAAGAGGTCGTTGATCTTCCTCTTCAGGTCCTCAACCGAGTAACGGCTCCCTCCCCAACAGCGTTCGATCCCCTCCGAGTGCAGAGGGGCCGATAGATACCCTTTCTCTGCCCGCCTCACCGCCTCGACCCCCTTCGAGTCGGCCCTAAGGTTAGCAGTCGCCCTCGACAAAAACGAGGGCGGGAGAATGTCGTCCATGATCGCACGAGCGACGAAGAGCGCCAGCACGTCGACGGCGTGGGGAATGTCCACTATTAGGTCGTCGGCGGATTCCACGAGCTTTTCGAAGCCCTTGTAGAGTTGTTGCGGGGCGATTACGTCTCCGTAGAGCGAGGATAGTAGGACGGCGGCCATCTCCTTTTCCTTGTCGCGCCTGTCCATGGCGGTGGAGACGAGCTTCTTGACGAAGTAGTAATGGTAGTTGTGCGTCAAGAGTTCCTTCAGCTCGTTGGCCGTCGAGGTGACGTCGTCGTTGTCAAAGTACTCCTCGACGATCACCGTCGCCTTCTTCTTGAATTCCTCGAGCTTCACATTCCTCTTCGGGACGCTGGGTTCATTCGATTCCTCCTGAAATGTTTTTTCGGAGATTGCCGTTGTTAGCGGCGGCGGATCTCGTGCGCGTATGTTTAGGGTGTGTTTGATTTGTGAAAATTAGTAGGGAGGAGAAAGTGAAAGAGAAAAGGAAAACTCGTTTTCATGTGTGATTGATCGGAGAAATAGATGAAGAAAAGAAAAGAAAATCTAGTTTAATTTTGACTCAAAACTAAGTAAAACTAATTTTCTGAAACCATTTCCTCTCTCATTTTATTTTCCATCCAACATTCCTCAAACCAAACACAGTGTTAAGGGCTCGTTTGGCATGGGGAATTCGGTTATGAAAAGAAAAGGAAAGGCGGAGAGGTAGGACGACGATCGAAGCGCAACGTATCATTGTTCGTTGCACTTCTAACTTGGTTTTCCGTCGTTTTCTCAGGCTAAATGGCGTGTATATAATGGAGAAACTCGATCGGAGGGGGTTCACCTTATCGCTAACGTAGTTGGGATCTTTGGGGTCGTTGGAGAAGTCTTCGCCATCGTCTTCCACGTCGAGGAGTCCTCCCCACGTTCCTTTCCCTCCACGCCCGCCTGCACAATTTTTTTAAAATTAATCGTTAACGTTAAATAAATCGATGATATGCGCCCTTTTTTTTTATTTCGGGACCTTTTTTGGGGTGGCCGTCTCTTTGGGAATGGGACTGGCGCTGATTCTTGAGAGGGCTTCCGTGGTTTGCGCTTTGCTTAGGGGACGACGATTGGCCTTTGGGAGATCGCGGGGACAACCTCGGAGATTTGGGAGATTTCGGAGACTTCGGCGAGGAAGTGTTGTTGGTGGTGGAAATGCGCGGCAGAGACATGGAATAAGAAGGGTCGATGCTCTCCGACGCAGATCGAAACTGCTCGCGGTGCTCCTCGGAGATGTACTTGCAAGAGAAGTCCATGATTTCTCAGATCATGAATATCTCCGAACGACAAACTCTCTCTTGGGAGATCGAAGAGTTTTCGAATTAATTAAGGAAAAAAAGAAGTTATCTTTTAGCAAGAAGAGAGAGAGAGAGAGAGAGCTCTTGCTTGATCAGTGATTTATGGAGTGTTTGGGTTCTTTTTTGAGCAGTTTTTTTTTATGGTGAAGTTGAAAGATAAACAAGCAGTTTGCTAAGCTTTAGCGAGGGAAGAGGGTCTCAGATCCAACGGTCAAGAGGACGACTGGTCTTAAAAGTGAGAATGGCACTGGAAAATCGATGGTCTAATTAATGGGGAACAAAACGAAGTCTTTCTTACCTCGTAAAAATATTATTCAATTTGCCATTTTTTGCTAATATTAGATGGGCTGGACATGATGGGCTTGATTTTGGACAAGAAGGGATAGTTTACTAACGAAGCTGAAACGGTAATAATGAAAGTATACTAAGAAGAGAAGATCCAAGAACCTTCCTTCCTTACACATCAATCAGTGTAGTGGACAGTCTTTATCAAGACTTTTCCTTGTCTTTGACCGAGGTGAAGTTACGTGGTCACCACGACTCTTCACACTTTCTTTCTATGCTGTTTCTTTTTTCTTTTTTCCTCTTCACATACGAAGGCTTTTAAACTCTTGATCTTCTTTCAATTTTGTACTTTTTCTTCTTTTCTATTTACTCTTTTCACAGAGAGAATCTTGGCCGGAGGAGAGTCGGAAGATCGATGAAGGTGGATTCAGATTCTATTCTGGGCAGTGGTAAGATTTTTCCGCCTGGTTTCAGATTTCATCCCACCGATGAGGAGCTGATTCTTTACTACCTGAAGAAGAAGATCAGCTGCAAACGGCATCGTATGGATGTCATCGCCGAGGTCGACGTCTACAAGTGGGACCCCGAGGACTTGCCTGGTATTCCTCTCTTACCTTTTTCTCCACCAATTTTTTTGGGCTTGAATATGTTGTCGCGATTCCTTTGTTTTTCTGTTGGATGTAATCGTTGACTTTACATCTCTTGCTACTGCTGTTCTATCTTTTTCTGGGCTTTGCTTATTATTAGTTGATCCATCTCCGCGCTTGTCGTGGTCTCTCTGTTGCCTTGAATCTGTTTGTCTAAATGTCAAGCCGAATCTTTCCTTGATCACTTTCTTTCTTAGTAACCTCTGTAATCGAATGATAGTTTGCTCTTTTATGCTATATGTTCCTTATGAATAAGGGGATCTCCTCGACGATTGCCCCGTAGTAATTTCCAAGCTTTTGTGGTACATTCTTCATTAACTTCTCCTCAACCATTGTTATTGCAGAGATGTCGAAGCTGAAAACCGGCGATAGGCAATGGTTCTTCTTCAGTCCAAGAGATCGTAAGTACCCTAACGGCGCAAGATCCAATCGAGGAACCAAGCACGGCTATTGGAAAGCCACTGGAAAAGACCGTAAAATCCTGAGCGGGGCCCGCGACGTCGGGCTGAAGAAGACCCTCGTCTTCTACCGAGGCCGCCCGCCCGCCGGCGAACGAACAGATTGGGTTATGCACGAGTATACCCTCGACGAAGAGGAGCTCAAAAGATGCGATAACGTCCACGACTACTACGCCCTCTACAAGGTATACAAGAAGAGCGGGCCCGGCCCGAAGAATGGCGAGCAGTACGGCGCCCCTTTTAGGGAGGAAGATTGGGCCGACGAAGAAAGCCCGGCCCTCAACGCCGCCCTGGTTGCTGACGAGCCCGTCCCTCCTCAGCCATTCGTCGGCGATTTGGGCTTTTTATCGGAGGAGTTTCCCGGCCCGGCGGAAACCCCAGTTTTTACGTCGAACGATAAGCTGTCCGATATCCAGCATGGGTTCGATCTTCTACAGGCGACTGATGAAGCTCAGTTACAGTTATGGGAGACATCTGAGGTTACTTCTGAAACTGCGATAAACTCAATAGATGATCGTATTGAGAAGAGTGAAGAAGATTTTCTCAAGGATTATCTTGAAATGGACGATCTAATCACCGCTCAAGCACTAAACACGGATGGTGCTCCTAAACCGTTGGATGATTTCCCATTCGATGAGATCGATGGGTTGAGTGAGTTCGATCTCTACCAAGAAACGCCCAGTTTCTTTACCGAGGCGGGCCCAGCTGAGGCCGAGCATCTTTCTAGGGCATACTTCGACGACGATCCAAGCTTGTACTTGCAAAATTTTGAGCATGTAATGGAAAATAACGAGCTTCAGCAGCTACTCAGCAGCTCCAATCTAATCGATGGGCAGGCGTGGGATGATGCTTTGGCCCAACAAGGTAATAAACATTTTCACGGTACCTATTATTTTCCGTCTCTTACACACGACTTACGGGCATCCTTTGAACGATGGTATGAAAAAAAGATGTCATCTACTCAAGAAGGCGAAAACTCTGATGCCCAAGTTGAAACTGGGGGAGTTTGAGCCTATGCAGAAGAGACGAGACGACTAGCTTTCTAATATATATACTTTTTTAAATTTATGCTGCGAATAATAGGTACTGTGCAACAAAGTCAGGATTTTGTAAACGGGGCGAACGAAAATGTAGGCGAAAAAGACGAAGGTGCTGCGTCATCGTGGTTTTCGTCGACCCTATGGTCGTTCGTTGAGTCAATACCTACTAATCCCGCCTCGGCCTCGGAGATTGCATTGGTAAATAAGGCGTTTGTGCGAATGTCTAGCTTGGGTCGGGTCGGGTTGAATGCGAGAAGGTTTAATGTTACGGCTTGTAATAAGGCTTCTTCGGCGGTTTTGAAAAGTACGGGCAAATCTAGGCGTAGTTTTATATGCTTTTCTGTAGTTGGACTTGTTTGTGCTGTGTTATGGATGGTGGTAATAAGGTGACTCTTGAGTTTTTTTTTTCAAGGTAGAAGTTTTGCTTCGTGTGTATATATTGTCTTGCTTGGCCAAGAATAGTAATGAGATCTTTGGCTGCAAAGTTGCATGCTATATGAGATGTTTATTTTTTTTCACTGTTAACTGGTGATTCCATTCCATAAAAAATATACGTACATGGATTAAACAGCCCCAAAAAATATATGTACATGGATTAAACAGCCCCATGGAAATTCCTTAAGTGACACTGGGACAAAAGGGACAAAGCTCCATCAGGAGGAGAAGCAAAGCAAGACGAGAAAAAATCAAACAAAAAGGAGGAGAAGCAAAGCAACACGAGAAAAAAATCAAACAAAAAGGATCATTGTTTTGAAGATAAAATGATAATTGGGAACAAAACACCAAGAGCCCAAAAGCACCACCATAGCAGCACCCAGATTCTTCAATCCACCAAGAAGATCACCATTGATAATAAGAAACCTAGCAATCAACATCTAGGTCCTACAATTTCAATCCCACCACGGAAATTGTTCCCAATCTTCGAGAGACCAGATCTTCCAATCCTAAGTAACAAAAAAAATTAAGTTCAGAGAACTCATGCCACTTAGCCATGGCATGGTCGACCACTTCTTTTTCTGACATCGCTTCCTTTTCAAAATCCATAGATTCCTTGATTTCCACAGCATCCAAAGGATGTAAACAGTAAGTTGAACCCTCTCTTGGAACCAGCTCTTATCTGAACCAACACAAATCCTCAACCACCAGTTCTTGAAATTCACTGTACTATCTTGAATATCATCCCAAGTGATCGGTGCAATTTTCCGTACACGTTGAGCTCTCGAGCAGGAAAAAAAATGTGATCAAGGCACTCCTCTGCACAACCACACCAATCACAAATTGGATCATTGGGTATCCCCTTTTTCATCACATTATTCTTAGGGGGTAATATATCATGAAATGCTCTCCACAAGAAGTGCTTAAGCTTGTTCTTAATCCTAAGTTTCCAACAATGTCTCCACATCTTAGCCATTTTAGCTCCTCTGTCACTGCTCTCAATGGAACCTTGTTTCTTATTTGATCAAGCACAATACTGGTATAGGCAGAAGTCATAGTGAGCTGTCCATTTTCCTCAGGATCCCAAATCAGCAAATCTCGTGTTCTTGGATGTTGAATATGAGTTCTCATGATGAGATCAACAACCCGAGGACTGAACATCGAACGGATCAGATTACCGTTCCAGCTGGCACCATCTGCATTAAAGAGATCACAGACCCGAACGAAATTATTTTGGTTACAAGACGACGGGGGGATAAAACAGAAGAGGTCTTTAATCCACGGGGACTCCCAAATTTTAATTGTTTTTCCATCCCCAATTCCGAACCTAGCACCAAGTTTAAGCACGTAAATTGATTGATGCCAACACTTCCACAGCCAAGATGAATTGGATGGGCATCAGGCTTGCAACAATCACCTGAAGGAAAATATTTGGCCTTTAAAATCTTAGACATAAGCAAATTTGGATGGCTAATCAATCTCCAGAGTTGCTTGGCAATAAGAGCATCATTAAAGGATTTAATGATTCTAAAGCCTGACCACCTTCATCCTTTGACAAAGACAAGTGCTGCCATGATTTCCAATGAACTTTGTGACCTCCTGTTTTATTAGAACCCCACCAAAACCGTGAAGTAACGCTGGTAGTCTCCTTACAGATGCTAACTGGAAGTTTAAAGCAAGACATAACAAACACTGGTAACGCACTAACAACTTTGCTCCTTGATGCCACAAAGAGTGACAAATCTGTGCCTTGCTTTCCGCAGAGGCATTTTTACTAAAGAAGACAGAGGACTTTTCAAGGTTCACAGATTGACCAGATGCGTTACAAAACGTATCAAGCAGCTTTTTTATCACAAGAGCTTGAGATTCACTAGCCTCACAAAAAAGGATGGAGTCATCTGCAAAAAAGAGGTGCGAGATTGGGGGACCTCTATTGTCGATTTGAAGACTTTTGTAGCTACCAGACACTGATGCTTGAAGGATCAGATTAGAGAGTGCCTCCGAGATGATAAGGAAAAGAAAGGTGAAAGCGGATCTCCTTGTCGAATCCCTCTAGATGAAGTGAGAAAGCCATATGATGAGCCATTAATGTTGAAGGAGAATAATGTTGTGCTAATGCAGATCATAATCCAATCAATAAAAAGTCTAGCGAAGCCCATTTTGGCTAGGATTTTATCAAGGAGACTCCACTCGACCCTATCATAGGCCTTAGCCATATCAAGTTTGAGAGCCATGAAACTCTTTTTACCTTTCCTAAGTCCATTCAAATAGTGCAGACACTCATGAGCAATAACAACATTATCAAGAATTTGTCTATTCTTGATAAAAGCGGATTGACTTGAATGAATGCAACCTCGCAAGCAAGGTTTTGAGATATGTTTATTGCTCTCATCGATTAATGTAAAATATAAATGTGTTATTGAATAAAACCCACCTTTTATAGGATTTTGTGCTACTATTGAGACCCCATTTTGATGAAAAAAGCTCTCTGTACCCCCTTCATAAATGAAATAATTTTTGAAGTTAGTAAATCTATTTTCTCTTAACATTCTTGCTTTTTTTGGTACATTGAAACAGTAAAATTTAGCTTGTCACAGTTTTTCATAAGGTGATTAATTTATCTATATATGTACATTGATTTCAGCATCGTCATTCCTTACTTAATTACTTTTAGTTTATTTATCTATAGTTATATACGTTACTTATCATATTATTTATCTTATTTATTAAAAAAGATAAATAATGAATTTATATAGTTAGGCTTGAAATTTTAGTAGCAATATTTTCTCAAATATTTATCTATCTATTCTATTAATGTTCAACACCACATAGTAACTATCTTTCAATCGGTGTGTCAATTCAAATTTCAATTTTGTTCTTCATAATTTAAGTTCATTACTATTATATCTTCAAGTCAAAATCTTATATATACTTATAAATACAAAAATCAAATTAATACTCCATTTAAAACGAACTTTATAATATAAAGTATTATAGCCATATGAATATGTTGCACATGCATAGTGCTTAAATTACTAGTGATGACAGGGCAGCTGAGGGGTCGAGAATGAGAGCTGATTTGACTTTGAGGTGGAGAATTGTTGGAGCAAAGATCAAATCTGTTGTGCTGAAAAAATAAAGAATAAAGCAAGCTCAAGCACGGTAATGAAACAGAGCTGAAGTTTGGAATTGATCTGTGAAGAAACGTATGTATAAACAAAGAGAAATTGCTAAAAAGGAAATAACTAATAGAGATGCTACTGCTGATAACGTTTTCAGCTGAAGCTAAAGGCGTTGAGTTAGTTAGAAGCAGGGAACGATTTCTCTCTTATATGAAGCAAGCGATGGGAGATAAAAGACAGTTCATCTTCTTCTTCATTTTGAACTGTAACAGAAAATTAGTTTGTGTTTTTCATTGCTCTGTAAACACTCTCTCAGAAGTAATCAAAGCTTTCTTGGCCCCTCCGTGGAGTAGATACGAAGATCGAACCACGCAAACTTTGGTGTTGCTTTTTTAATTTCGTTGTTTACAGTTCAGTCAAGAAACAGATCAATCCGATCAAACACACCCAAAATCATATACAGAAACTTGTTTATTTCGGACTGAATCCCTACAATATATAATAAATGTGTAGGAATAAATGAAGTTGAAAGAATTAGTCGAAATAACTGAAAATTTCTATACAATCACTCTCTATAATAATTAAGGGTCTAGCAAGTGAAGGGTGCCAATTACCTGTAGGAATAGAAAGGATTTTGCTTATGCAAGAATTATGTGAAAAGTGACGCATCTAAGACATGGCATTAAAAATTGAGGGTGGAGTCAATTGTAGATTTAATTTCAAGTGATTTGTATTAGGATGGAACACATGGCCTACGTATAGGTCCAAAAAAGTACTCCAAACACAATGTATGGCCTACATATTATTCAATAAATCTCAATAAATAATGTAAATAGCAATCATCATATAAATTTAATACAACGTAATCCACGTGGGTATAGGTGCATTATTTTTGCCAACTATTCTTAGTTAGCCTCCACATTTTAACTAAGCCAAAGCTACATATATCAACATGTATTCTATATAATCCTCAACATTTGGGCACATCGGGCGGCGGAGGTAACATCCTCGACTCCCTCGTCTTTCCATTCTTCGTAATAAACACCGTTTCCATCCCCCAACTTATGTGCCTCTCTAAATGGCAATGCATCAGCCAAACTCCTACAAAAAACACACAATTGAATAATCAAATTGAATCATTCAACATAGAAACATAATTTGAGAAAAAAATTTCAAAATCAACCTATACCTGGATTATTTGCCGTGAATCGAATCGCCGTCCACCCATTTATCGGCACCGCGATCGTATTCTGCAGGGGCGGGTCGACCAAATTATAGTTCAAAGGATCCCTTTCCCTGTCGAAGTTCCCAAAACCCCAACCGACTACGTAAAAGCTATGCCCATGCAAGTGCATGGGATGGTCGACCCCTCCGAGCAACGCCGTCCCCTGAAAGACTAACTCGACCGTCGAATTATACTCGAGGACCACCACGCGGGTCCCGTTCATGGGCAACCTATAGTCCTGAAAATCCCCGCCTGTGAAGTTAAAACGCACTGGTGGGTTGTTGGGAAAATTCTTTCCAAAAACCCCGCGAATCCTACGGTAGTACGCCCCCAGGATGTCGACCTTGTTAAAAAATAGATAAACCCTAATAAGTCACATGCGATGTTGCCACGTCGGGATATTTGAGAAGAGATTGAGCAGCTTATAAGTTGATGGGCTACTCTGCTCTTAAGTGGACCTACGTTAGGCCCAATAACAAAATTTCACGTACCCTAGGCTGCACGAAGGTCACGTTGTTGATGCTCGCCCTCAGCCTCCCCCCGAACGGCCCCTGCGCGCAGTTGGTGAAGTTCGGGTCGTTGCACGGGAATAGGTTTATCGAGAGCGTGAAGAACAAAATGCGGGAAATGTTGGTCGGGACGTCGACGGGCCCCGGGCTTCGTAGTTTTCCCGTGAAGTTGACCGAGGATGACGTGTCGTTGATTTCGGGCAGGACGGGCAGGATCGGGCTGGCGGTTGAGTTGGAGTTGGAGTAGTTGATGACGGCGGTGGTGGTGGTGTTGTCCCAGGTGCCCGCCCGGGCGTAGACTCGGGCGGCCATGTAGTAGCTGTTGTTGGGCGTCTGGTTGGCGGTTACTAAGAAGTCGATCGTCTGGCCCGGGGAAATGGCTACGTAGTCGGACTCCAGGGGCTTTGTGTAGGCCCCGTCGGTGCCGACCACGGTTACGTTGTGGTTTGCGATCTTGAAGAACATTATGTTGTTCATTACTGCGTTGACCATTCGGAATAGGTACGTCTTTCCGAACTCGAACGTTACCTTGTACGTGTCTGCATTTCGGACCGAACTTGTGTCAGAAAGTCGAGGGGTTTGTTGTTGTAATAGTAGACTTTGAAATTAAAATTAAAAAACGAATTGAATAATGTATATTTTGTGGACTTGGTTGCGGCAATTATTCAAAAGGAAGGGAGCCTATCTTTTCTTACCTCGTGTGGAACTTTGAAAAAACTGTTAACGGGGACCTAAATGCGACTCCAAACTAAATAAAATCAAATCCAAAATTGGTCTTGGACTAAAATAATTGATTTTTTGTAAGTTACAATTCGTGACCTATTAGTTTAAAAGGGCTGAATTATCCCATCCATGATATTCAAATTTCAAACCTACGACTGACTATCAATACGGTTGAATTTTGAACATACTCACCTTGATAGTTCCAGTTTTAGGAGTTTTTTTGGTTTTGGCATAAACCCATAGCCCGACATTTCATAAAAAAATCGGATAAAAAAATAAAAGTTGATTTTTTTTTTTTAAACTGTAATATAATTACCAGATCTTGAACATGGGTATAAATCACCAGGTTGTCCGTTGATCAAAAACGCATCAGAGATATTAGGGTCACCTCCACTCTGCAGAAACTGAGAAAGAACTGCTCTTATGTCACTCTTCCACCATTCTCCTGTTTTATGATTACATAAGAAAAACAACCTTTAAATCATGTCAACAACTGCACTGCATGGACATATATTAATTTAGAGACTATATATATTTGTACCTAGTACTATGGGAACTTCAGCATGAGGCTTAGGAAAAGGATAGCTTCCATTGTTCTTTGGGTAAACCACCAACAAGCCATGCACGGTGGCGCGTGACCAATCGCTGTGCGCGTGCCACCACATGGTCCCCACCTCGTCGGAGAGTACGATCTTCTGACTGAACCTCTGACCGGGTCGGATCGGGCACTGGGTTATGTATTCGGGTCCATCCGACCATGGATACCTCGGCTGCTTCACTCCATGCCTATATACACCATGGTTTAATGAAGAAATTGAAGGGTTGTTGTTAATGGCGAGAGATTACTGTGTTATTATTACCAGTGAATAGTTACGTTCTCAGTGGAGTTGTTGATGACGTCGACGACTAGCGTGTCTCCTTCGTTGAGGTATAACGTTGGCCCTGGAAATTGACCGTTGACCGTTAGTATGGTTTTGTTGCTGCATAGCCTTGAGTATGGAGCTTCCTTCACCTGCAAACAAAAATGGAGGTTTTCTCTCTGTTAGAAATTTACGAGGATCTACGATCGTGGTTAATGGGTTGACCCGAACCGTACCACGAATCTGTGTCGATGGGTCATGGACTCGGATCCTGGTAAGAAGCTGGTGCATAGGAGGAGAAAGCCGGCGAGATGTAAGAAGAAGGCATTATTATTCTTCATTGCGAACATTAAATTACAGCTATGGTGCGCTATTTTCTGTTATTGCTATGAAGTGGTTTGTTGCATATATAGTGAGGGAAAGAGCCGAAGAAAAGTATTTTTTTCAAGGGACGGCTTTTTATTACGAAGAATATTAAGAGGACAAGCAACGCCACACAAGCTTGTAAGAAGTTAATCATATTCATTTTCACTGTAATATGTGATATGGTATGAATTCTTCAATCAAATCATTTGACTTGGTCCAAGATATCTTCTAGCTGTAGGCCTTCTTTGTCTTTTGTAGATGTTTCTGCGGATGATTAGGACTAAAATGTTAGATTTGTTTTTTAATTTGTATAGTGGTTTTTGTTTTCCTTGGTGAATTTTTCTTTACTGATAGTTGTGAAAATTTGTATGAACGACCTAGTGGTCGGAATTATCATATCGTGTATATCAATTTCATGTTAGACGTTTTAACTTGCACGTATCGTATTTCTTTTTTTTATATATTTTTTTTTATTCGACATAGGGTCAAAATGTATTTCTCAAACTTGCCAAATCTAAGGTGACATATATCATCAAAGGGCTGTTGACTTGTAAAAAAAGGCTTCTTTTCTTAGTGTTCAACTTTTGATATCCGATGTTGAAATTCAGCTTTTGCCGTAAGGTTAAAAAGTATAAAATTTTATATAAATATACACGAATATTCAAGTTATGATTTGTGGTCTCGTGCCTAACTCCACAAAGCTTAAGTTATTATCAACAATTTGAACTCTCCATAGCTTTCAAATATATTTTGGATTTATTCATAGTCGAGTCGTGACCAAGAAGGAAACTCACGAAAAATTGAGATAATTATGCGTGCATGTCCTTCCAGAAAATATTTGAATTTATATATGCATTACAACTATATTAAATTGTAAAAGCAATTGAGATAATTATGCGTGCATGTCCTTCCAGAAAATATTTGAATTTATATATGCATTACAACTATATTAAATTGTAAAAGTCTTTAGCAGCCTCTAATCACGAGAAAACGAATGAAAACAATGCCAACCAAACTATAGATAGTTAGAGGATAAAGGACTTTTGTACGTGTCGGTATTCGAATATTTTGCATAATCAATCTTAAATGGATTTTCGTAGGATTATTTGTTCGGAAAAGTCAAATCAACTAACTCTGCTAAATTAACGAAACCATAGAGACGCAAGTGTCAATCAAAGCACCTAGGAAATATTTTACGTCATTAGCAATTAAGATCGAAAATTTAAACTAACTATGACAAGTTATCGACATATTTTGGGATCGAAATTGAAAATATATAACTGTAGATGCTCCAAATTCCGACAATGTAAAAAAGACAGACCACTCAACAGAGACAGAGCTCCAATTGTCCATTTTTGTACTCTCAAAAATTCGAAGAATAAACCACAAGATAAAAAAAAAATTACACTTCAATTCGAATGAAAAAAAAAAACAAAAACCGAAACACACAAAAGAAAATGATTTGTTTCTCTCCAAGAAAAAAAAGGAAGATAACATGACGTCTTCAAAGCGTACATAGACAGCTTTGTATGAACTTCTAACCCCATGAATTAACTACGCTTCATCGTCTTCTTCCTCATCATCATCTTCATCAGTAAGCTGCTGCAATCCCTTCTTCACATCTGCAGTAAACAGCTCAACATTATATTAAAGTCAGCAAAACAATGGATTTCACATACATTTGTCTAGATTAGAACATCCTCAGCAACTACATCGTCAGAAGAAGGCCTCTACTCCTACCATATATCCATCAATTCGAGCTTCAATTTTCTCGGGACACATCAAAGTTTCGAACTTCAACGCAGAAAAAAGTCGAAGAAGGTACCTTTCCTCGAACCTCTTCCGCGCCTTTCTTCCTCGCCAACATCGCTCTCGCTAGCAGTTTCCCACTCCGAGCCATCGTCGCTCTCTTGGCTTTCGCCATCGTCCCCTTCTAAGCATCGAACGCCTCCATGCTTGGCAGACGCCTCTCTAAAGAGCCAAGCAGCCCTCATCTGCTTCTTCACAAACCTCTCAGCATACTCAGGGACCTTTCTGTCATTCGACTGCGAGCACTCGTTCACATAAAGAATAGCGTCGAGCAAACTCTCCTTGGCCAGCCCAACCATGTCGTAAGCCTGGGCCCGCCTCCATAGGCTCTTTGCATGGCGGTTCGCCGGGCTGTGCAGGCAAAGGGCTCGAGTCGAATCCCTTATAGCAGCCATGGGCTGCTGCAATAGCAGATAGCACTGAGCTCTGTTGCTGTAAAGCACCACCCTTTCCTTCTTCGACCTAACTGGGCAGAGAGCCAACGCCTCGGTGTACTTAGAAGCTGCCCCAGAAATATCCCCCGAGGAAAACAGAGAGTTCCCTTCTAACTTGACGACTAAAGCAGCTGCCTGCTTTATGTGGAGGTCCTCCCTTGGCACGTTTTTCTCCATTTTCAGCCTCTCCCTAGAATTAAGCAGCTCTTCGATCTCTTCCATTGCGTGGCTTGACTGAGTGCATTCTTGGAGAACGCTGACTATCGAGTCTCCTAGCTTCTTCCGATCGCCTAATGTGGTTATCTCAGCTAAGTCGATCAACGTAGGGGCAGCTTTTTCGATCACCTTAGGGCAGCAGTTAGGGTCTTGGAGCAGCCAAAGGAGGCAGTCGACGGCCATGTATTGCCAGTCGTCAGACGAGCGAGCTATGTTGCACAGCCCGTCTACGGCGTCGGGCGAGCTAGCCACTGGGCCCCGCCCGAGCTTGTGGTGGCAGATGGTGCGCAGCAGCCCTACGCCAGCGGGCGAGCTCTCGTTGGCCAGCCCGCCCCACATACTGGCAGCCTTGGCCAAGAATTCCTGCCTGCAAATGGTGGGGAGAAACTCGGGCTTAAAGGCGAAGCAGTTGATGAGCTGCAACGCCCAGCACTGCAATTGGCTGGCCCATTCCTCGGCCTTCTTCGACTCCATTTCAACCCCGCCCATGCCTCGGGTTAGAAGATCGCAGTGGTAGCTCAGCCTTCGATCGACGAACTGATAGAAATGGGAGTATACGATTTCGAGGGAGCTTACAGCCAACTGCATTGCAAGCTCCAAGATTTCGCCATGGTTAGCCACAGATGAGAAAGTGCTGGCGTAGGTGGCTAAGTGACCCAAGGCTCGAACTGCGACCCTCTGCTCGACCCATGTCAGCCTTCCCCTTAAGAGCTCGACCAATGGCGGGATAACGCCAGCGTGGACCGCCGCCACGGCGAATTCCTCCACGTTCATGGTGTAAGAGCCTATGATGTGGGCTGCGTAGTAAGGTATGTATATGTTCTGATCGTGGGCCAGCCATCGACGGTTCTTTAGGCCCTTCCATATTAGGGCAGCCATGCACTCGAAAATGCCTAGCTCGATGAACTCGGGGTCGTTCGGGTGGGCCATGGCCGTGTTCCATAGGCCGCTGATGGGAAGGACTTGGCCTTCGTCGTCTTGGGAAGGGAGTTCGCGGAAGAATTTCGAAACGCTTGTTCTCCGTTTGTTAGGGTTTGCTTCTTTCATTACGCAGAAGAAGCAGCCTGGGTATGGGCATTCTGAAGATGCTTTGTCCATGCTCATTATTTTGGATCGAATTGGGCTTCAGTGCTACGATCTGATGATGGTAATAGCATCAAAGTTACTGAGATGCATCACTTAATAGAGCTTTGATGGGGCTTAAGAGTTCAACTACTTGGTATTATGTGACTTTTTAAACTAAAGATTCACTGTTTGGACAATCATAAACGTAAGGGAATTCTGGGAAAAAAGCACAGTTTTCTCCTGGAAATTACGAACTAATCACCATAAAGTGGAAGAAGAGATCGATGTGTGCATATATACAAATTTGTTTTCCAAGTTAGAACCCATCGTTTAAGCAACACAAAGAACAAACACCACTGCTCATACAGATCTAGACAATCAAGAACAAAGAACAACCCATCAAAGAACCGAACTTTTTCAGCAATTAAGTGCTTTCCCAACGCCAATTTACACCGTTAAGCACTAGAAATCGAATCGAAGCAGTGAAAAACTAAAGAAATAGATAAATCGATAAACGACCCACATTGGAAAATCGGAACTTGGAAAGAAAAGGAAGAGCTAGAAAGCGGCTCAAAGGTACCTGGAAATCAGCTATAGATGCTACACGGGAAAAAGACAAATAACCATCAATCTCTTTTTTCTTCTTTCTTTTCCGCAACTAGCACGAGAAAGCAACTTCCTTTTATACTCCACGGATTTGTGGGAGTTGTTGCTATTACGAAATTCTTTATATGGTTTTAGCGAAGAAAGTGAGAGGTTTTGCTCCAAGACAAGGGAAACAAGAATCGGGGTAATGAAATTTTCCTCTGATTTTCTGAATTTATTCCTGCAATTTTCTGAATGTTAAAAGAGTGAATGAAGTAAATCGGAGTAAAATCAGATAATTGAAAACAATGTGGGGTCTCCAGAGAATTATTGCTATTTATTCCGCTTTGGGTGCAATAACTCTTTTTCCTTTGTTTGTTTTCCCCTAAATGGGTCCCACATCGCATTAACAGACCTTTACCGTTGGAAGCACAAGCCTTAGCTATAAGGAGATATGGGCCTTTGCTGGGCCCATATTATTATTAGCTGGCCTTTGCTGGGCCGATATTTAAGCACAAGGCGTTTTCAATTAGGTAAAAAAAATGAAAACCAATATATCGGTATATCGATTATACGAGGCCAAATTATTAAAATAGAACACTAACTATAGCTTTTATTTTTTAGGTCATTAAGTTGCGTATTTGCAAATTAGGTCGCTAAGTATCATAACTGAATTATTTTGCGACACTTTTCGAATTTTCCGACCAAAGTGATCGGATTTCATACATCATCAGCTAATTGTGGAGGAAAACTTCTAATCAACAGGTGATTGTGTAAGAAAAGCCTAACTGGCAGGTAAATGTGTAAATAAGCTATGAAATTCATTTTTATGTTAGAAAAAAGGTCTTTAAATAAAAAAGAAAAAAATATTTTAACCCAAGATTACAGTTCGTTAATACAATGCAACCTCTGTTACTTTTTAGAATCCTAATTCTATCAAGCCATGAATACCAAACAAAATTCTCTTGGTGACACAACAATGTCTTCGTCATCATCTTCCTCTTATATGATGTGCAGCTGCAAGAAACACACGTTCTTAATGACTTGCTGGAAAGATGACAATCCTGGTAGGCGATTTCATGGTTGGCCCGATTGGAAGGTAAAACAGGCTGGTTTTTGTTCTAACTTCAAAATTTAACATAATTAATGATCGATATTATACGGCCTTTATTAGGAGTTTTACACATTCACCCGCTGATTAGGAGTTTTGTTACACAATCAGCTCATGATTTATGAAATCCGATCACTTTGGTCGGAAAATTCGAAAAGTGTCCCGAAATAACTCAGTTATGATACTTAACGACCTAAATTTTGCAAATATGAAACTTAATGACCAAAAAAAAGAAAACTATAGTTAGTGCCCTATTTTAATAATTTGGCCGATTATATGATGTTCAGATTGAGGATTTACACAAAAAAAGGAGGAAAGTAAAGTAGCTCTCATGTCATTCATTCTATGCACTTAGTCTAGTTTCTGCACCTTCCATCTCATCTCTTGTTGTATAGCAATCGACTGAGCTCTTGGTGTGTGTTCAGGACCATCGTCTTCATGTACCCTTCTATACGTTCTCTCCAAATGTGATATAATGCAGCCACATAACAAGCTGCCTCGACCTTCAACCGAGCACATTTTCTCCTTGCTAGAGCTTGAACCCATATGATCCATGCATTAAATTGAAATGGACCCGTTGGGGTCTGAAGCCATGCTGCAACCATCTGTATGACCTGTTGAGTGTGTCGACAATCAAAAAATAAATGAGATATGCTCTCCTCTGCGATTGAGCATAATCTACACCTCGTATTATTCACATGTATACTCCAGTTTTGGAGCATGTCAAAAGTTAGTAGTTTTTTTCCAGAAGACCAGCCATGCTATAATGCTGTGTGTAGGGATATTGAATCGATTCCATGTGACAGCACAAGGGCCCCACCTCCTGGACTGATTCAGCAGCCAGAGATATATCCTGAGCTAGTTGAATACTCTCCATTTTTTGCAGCTATCCATATGTTATGACAGTATCCATTCATAAAGATCATTTTCATCTTATTGAGCTTTCTCCAAAATCACGAACAGTCTGATGGTATCTGATAATCCAGAAATCCCGACCCTTCAGATATACTCCATTGATCCATTTAACCCACACCTTATCCGCCTTCGAAGCCAAGCCCCAAATTTGATTCCCGATTAAAGCACGATTCCATATCTCTGCTTGTTTAATATTGAGTCCACCAGCTATTTTAGGCAGGCACACTCCTTCCCAATTAGTGCTCTCACCATCGATAATTTTTCCATTTTCTAGGACACTTAGTCTAGTTTCTGCACCTCTAGATCTTAGTGATCTAGACAGAACGCTCCACGATGTCTCCGTACTAGAGTCTATCTCAGTATTGATGTCATCACCGCAGCTACGACCTTGGGCCATCAATCTGAGTCTATCTCAGTATTGATGTCAACGATGAGACTAAGTGGACTCGATTCTTCAAGTCCTGTGCAAACAGGCGGCACATCAGTACCCTCTACTGATGTTGTGACGACGGAACGTCTTCGTGACTCCATCAGGTTATTTTCCCCGTTCGTGACGGAGGCCAGGCTGAATAATCGACTCGCTGCGTTAAGAAAAGATCTCGACGACACCATCATGACCCAAGTATACAACGCCATTGGGACATCCTCTCGAGATAAAGGCAAAGCCCCCGTCACCGAATAAGTACCTTCACAAGCCGATCCGTCTCCTGACTCTGACGGCGGGCCGTGGAACGTTCCAATCACGGAACTAATCGACGTTCTGCTGGCCAGACTCCGCATTGCACCAAAGCTAACTGATTATGAAGCGGAAGTCCTCAGACGGCTTGAGCTTCCTTTCAAACCAACTAACCCAGGCGAGGCTCAGTCATCACATCAACCACGTGACGACCCTGACGGTGGAGATCGTCCCGAGGGGAGAAGAGACGAGACACAGGGCCTCAACTTAAACAATCGCAGCCAAGAAGAAAATGATAATAAGTCATATCAAATACACTATGTATAATGTATCATTAATAAGTCGGTGACTGTATCTTGTGGTGAATTTTATGTTGTACCTAATTTATTACTTTACCGTACCAAAAATAAGAAAGACAAAGCCAATATTGTAAGTTTCTGACAGGAATTTTTTTACAGCTTTTCATGTCAGATACAGTTATTTGTCGGATTTCTGCCCTGAAATAGTTCTGACATATCAGTTTTTTTTTTCCAGAGCTGACTTTTTCTATTTTCAATGGCTTTTACGACTATTAATTATGCATGGCAATGGGGCGGGTATGGGCCGGGTTTTGTTGGACCCAAGACCCGCCCCGGTTACTTTTCCCCGGACCCGAGACCCGCCCCGCCCCGCTTCGGGTCTAGACCCGCCCCGCCCCTGGTCAGACCCGAGCGGGGCGGGTCCAACCCGCCATACCCGGTTATATTATTTTTTTTAATTTTTTCCTTCTCTTTTTCATTTTTTTAAAGATAAAAGGGATAAATGTAGTGCTTGAGACTCAAACCCGCGACCTTATGTTCATAAAACCAAACCTTTACCATAAGACCAACAGATTTTTTATTCATAATATTAGCAATAATTCTATATAATACGTAATTATGAATTGAATTATAATATAAATATATCCGGGGCGGGTTTCGGGCCGGGTCTCGGGGCGGGGTTTGCCAGACCCTGGACCCGCCCCGGACCCGGCCGGATTTCTTCTTTTGAGACCCTGGACCCGCCCCTAGACCCGAATTATCGGGTAAAACCCGGTTATTTCGGGGCGGGTCCAAGGCGGGTTCGGGTCTGGACCCGCCCCATTGCCATCTCTACTATTAATATACTGCATCATTTTAATTCGTGTAAAGTATCAATTAATAAGTGTTTGTTGTACCTATACATACGATTACAGTACCTCTTTTATCATTATTACTGTACCAAAAAATTCAAGCAGAACAACTATTATTTGGGTCATAACTCTTAATGCGTTTAGTGTACCTTTTTAATGCGTTTCGTGTACCATTTTGTTGTTGTTTATTATATCTTATACATTCAACTTCGGTACTTTTTCTAACATTAGTACCGTATCAAAATCACATGCATAAGAACTAAAAATGTTTAAATACAACCACCATTACAAAAATATGTTCGTAATCAAATATTCATAGACATGAATCTACCGATATGCAACATACGCTCCCATATATATATGCTGGACAAAAGAAAGCAACGAAAAATTAACCCGTCCTAAGAAATCATGGCCCACCCCGCTTGCAGGCGGGTAGGGGGCTTGGCGAGCATAGCCCGTTCATTTTTAAAAAAAATTAAAGCAAAAAGAAAAAAAATATGAAAAATAAAAAAGTGAAGAAAATCGATATTAATTTATATCTAATTTATAAACAAATATATATCTAATTCAATTATCTTCTTTAATTTTAAATTATTTATGTTATTAAAGTTCAAATCATATTTAAAAAAACATAAAGATCAATTTAAATTATTATATACCTATTATTTAATAATATAGCTATATATTTTTATTTTTGGTGGGCATGCCGCATCCCCCGCAGGTGTCTCCAAGGCCGCTCCCTAGTGGGCCAAAAATTTTACAGCCCGCTCCGCGACTTTTGCAGGGCTGGGCTGGCCCGGGGCGTTAGACGGCGGTAGCAATTTTACTGAGATCAAAGTTATGATTTATCCTTTGGCAAAGTTGTTATCCTTCCACGTCTAGAAAAATTCAATTGGATAAAAATTCAGTGAAAGGAAAAAATACTAATAAATTACTTTTAAATTTGGTAATTTTTCTCCCCAATTAAGGTTTTATAAGTTTCCCCAAGCGACAACTTTTCATAACTAAAAATAATATAGCCAAAATTGCTTTTCAATTTTCATAAATAAAAATTAATTACAACAATCCAAGTGTAAAATCAAAAAAAAGACTCCGAAAATAACTCCAACCGAATTCCAAAACCAATCCCAAAATGGGATTTGACTTTTTCTCCCCTTCAATAAACGCATAGTTGCAGTAATCTGTCTTCAATAAAAAATGTAATTAAGATCATAATGATCAATATTTTATGATCATTATTTTTTTACTTAAAAAATATAATGAAGATCATAAGAATAAAAAACTATTCGAACGTTCATTTTAATAGACAAAATTTCAAGGCAAGAAGACTTCTAAAAAATAGTGTTGCGTAATATTCAATAAATATGATTATTCATAAAATATTCATATCGACAATATTTAATAATAATCATTTTTTATAAAGTTGTCACACTTCATCATCAATAATTTTCATGAGCATTTCTTGCGAGACTTTCGATCCATTTCACATGGATATCGCCGTGTTCGCTTTCTCTAGGTATAGACAAAGAATTGTGGTGCAGTCGTCTCCGTCGTCCATAATAACTTCATAGGAACATTCAATAGGTTCTCTCTTATTCATATGATCTTCTGTATATTTTAAGTTGCAAAACAAAGATAATAAAACAATGATATTTGATACGGTCGGAAAATGACGATCTACCGCCGTTGAGTCACGAGCTGCCTTCTTCCTCTTTCCGTGGTCTCTTGCCTTTCTGGGAGCTGCCGAAACAGGATTAGGGGTGGGGGCGTTTTTCCCTCTTGCCTTAGTCAAGAGGGCGTTTCCATTTTCCAGGTGTAAATAGTAAGGATGTAAAGCAATAATGGCGTGAAGTGATAAAATGGCTAAGTGTAGTGAAAATGGTAGAGTAACGGTGTCGACGGATGGCGCACCCTAGGGGTGACTAACGATATTTATAGTTTTCCTAAGAGCGTACCTGGTCTTCAGCAGTTTCCCCACGTTCGCCGTTCTTCCCACGATCATGATCTTCCCACGTTCATGCTCTCCTCAAGCTCGTGGCTCTCCCACGTTCATCCTCTTTCCGAAAAATCCGTGTGAATGCGTCAAGACAGTTTCCCTTCCTAAGTAGCCTCCTCGGGCGTTCTTCCCTAACAGCTCCTTGGGTGTTCTTGCCAGACAGCCCCTGGGGCCCCTCGGGTACTCTTGCCAAACAGCTTCCTGGGGCTCCTCGGGCATCCTGCTTTCTGGGCTCCTCGGGCATTCTTTCCAGACAACTTCCTGGGCTCCTCGGGTGTCCTTGCCAGACAGTTCCCGGAGGTGCTCTTGCCAGACAGCTCCTGGAGGTGCTCTTGCTTGTCAGACTGCTCCTAGAGGCTCCTCGAGCGTTCTTGCCAGACGGCTCCTGGAAGTGCTCTTGCCAGACAGCTTCTTGAGGCTCCTCGGGTACTCTTGCAAAACAGCTTCCTGAGGCTCCTCGGGCATCCTGCTTTCTGGGCTCCTCGGGCATTCTTGCCAGACAACTTCCTGGGCTCCTCGGGTGTCCTTGGCAGACAGCTCCTGGAGGTGCTCTTGCTAGACAGCTCCTCGGGTGTTCTTGCCAAACAGCTCCTGGAGGTACTCTTGCTTGTCACCTCCTAGAGGCTCCTCGAGCGTTCTTGCCAGACGGCTTGTCAGACTGCTCCTAGAGGCTCCTCGGGTACTCTTGCCAAACAGCTTCCTGAGGCTCCTCGGGCATCCTGCTTTCTGGGCTCCTCGGGCATTCTTGCCAGACAACTTCCTGGTTCGTCCTCTTTCATCTGGGTCCTCTTCCCTCTTTCTGGTTCGTCCTCTTACTTCTTTCTGGTTCCTCTTTCCACTGGGCCATCTTCCCTCTTTCTGGTTCGTCCTCTTTCCTTTTTCTGGTTCGTTATCTTTCCATATTTTAAAGGACTCTTCTTGTCACCCTCCGGGCGTATTGTCCCGAGGGGGTGGCACACCTCCTGTCCCTCGGGCGTGTTTCCCGAGGGGGTGGCATACCTTCCGTCCCTCTAACAGATTCTACCGAGGGGTGCATTTCTTCGTGAGCTCCCTCTTCCCTTGCAAAACTTCCCGCCTCATTCCCTTTATGTTGTTTAACGGCTTCTGAGTATTTCGTCAAGACCCGGAAAATCCGAGGGTAACAATAGTCCCTCTTTTAAACAGTCCAAAAGAGTGTAGTGAATTTTGGACGTAAAAGTAGTGACGAAATGCTCAGAAGTGTGTTGGTCGGGTGTAGGTCTGGAGGCGTAACTCGGGACTTTGTTGAGAACTTCATCTTCACGTCTCATCCTAGGGCCTTGTTTTTGTGCTTCGAGTAAGGACTTTGTGCCTCATCCGAGGGCTTTAGTGCCTCATGCCCGAGGAATTTTTGTGCCTCATCCATGAGGACTTTAGTGCCTCATGCCCGAGGGCTTTTAGTGCCTCATCCGCGAGGGCTTTAGACCTCATGCCCGAGGGATTTTAGTGCCTCATCCATGAGGACTTTAGTGCCTCATGCACGAGGGCTTTAGTATCCATTTCTGCTCTGTCCGCGAGCATGCCTCATCCGAGGGCTTTAGTTCCTCATGTCCGAGGACTTTCATTCCTGCTCTGTCCGCGATCATGCTTCATCCGAGGGCTTTGTCTTTCCTGCTCTGTCCGCGAGCATGTCTCATTCGAGGGCTTTGTCCTTATTCCTGCTCTGTCCGCGAGCATGCCCCATCCGAGGGCTTTAGTGCCTCATGCCCGAGGGCTTTCATTCATGCTCTGTCCGCGAGCATGCCTCATCCGAGGGCTTTACTTCCTCATGCCCGAGGGCTTTCATTCTGCTCTGTCCGCGAGCATGCCTCATCCGAGGGCTTTGTCTTTATTCCTGCTCTGTCCGCGAGCATGCCCCATCCGAGGGCTTCCTAGGGCTTTCATTCCTGCTCTGTCCGCGAGCATGCCTCATCCGAGGGCTTTGTCTGCATTACGTCCAAGGGATTTAGTACCTCATGCCCGAGGGCTTTTGTGCCTCTTGCCCGAGGGCTTTAGGGCCTCTTGCCGGAGGGCTTTAGGGCCTCATACCCGATTACTTTTTCTTTATTCCTGCTCTGTCAGCGAGCATGCCTTGTCCGATTGCAATTTTTTGTTTCTTGAACAACCTCGCAGGGAGAAATAAAATACTTCTCATTGAAATGCAATGTATACATGTAGAGGATATTCAAAAAATGAAAGACTAGGAAATGAACGAAATAACTCCCCTAGGGAAAATATCTCCCTAGCCCTGAGGGGTGCGTCTCCAGGGGGTCGCCCTTGTCAGGCTCTTGCATCTCGGACTCTTCTATGCTCTTCCCTGTTCTATCCGTTCCGTCTTTCTCTTTCTACAAGCTTCGCCCGGGCCTCAGGGTTCTCCACAATCAGTCGTTCCAACTCATCCTTCAAATGATAGCATTCCTCTGTAGTGTGTCCATACTCATGATGAAAATCACAATAGGTATCGGATACAGGGTTCCTCGGTCCTTTACTCGCACCGAATGGCCTTCTGATGTAGTTGTAATCATCACATATCTCCAAAGCTCGGGCATTATCGACTCTCCAGAGGGTATTAGCTGGCCCATTCTCTTGGGTAGTTGCTGGAAAGTTTCCATCCCGAGGGGTTCTTTTATGCTCTGGAGGGTTTTCATCCCGAGGTGCACTTCTGTGCTCTAGAGGGCTTTCATCCCGAGTGGCTCCTCTATGCTCACGGTCTCGAGGGGGTGATGCCCGAGGCACTCTCTTCTCTTCTTTCCGATGACATTGTGCCTCTTCCACTCGTGCATATTTCTCCACTCGTGCGACCAATTCCTCTATGGTGCCCGGGTGTTTCTTCACTAAAGATCTAAATAGATTGCCCTCTTTCAGCCCATGTTGAAAGGCTCCTATAAGCAACTCCGGAGTGACATTAGGGATTTCCATGGCGATTTGGTTGAAGCGCTTGAGGTATTCCCTTGTTCTCTCGATCACCTTGCCTCATCCTCAGTAATTCCACAGCGGAAGAGGGGCGTCTGCGACAACTGGAAAAATACTTGAGGAAAGCCGTAGTGAGGTCGTGAAAACTTTTTATTCCCCCAGGAGGTAGCAAGGAGAACCACTGTTGAGCTCCTTTCACAAACGTTGTTACAAACAGTCGGCACTTGATGGCATCGTCCAGTTGGTACAGCGTCGCTTGCCCTTCAAAACTTGCTAAGTGATCCTCGGGATGTCCCGTACCATCGTATTTACCCATTTCAAAGAGACGAAAATGAGGCGGTAGAGGGACCGCCATGACCTCGGCCGAGAAGGGTGATCCTCGGGGAAGAGGGGATGGTTCTTGAGGGTTGGTTAGTCTTTTCAGCTTCTGGATTTCTTCCCTCATCAATATTAGTTCGGCCTCTTGCCTTTCCGCCAGCCCTCGCTTCTTAGCCCGAGGGGAGTTCGGTTCCTTCCCCCGCGTCCTTCCTTCTTCCTCGGCCCTTGATTCTGCCTGTTCTTCCCTTCGTTCCCCAGAGGCATTTTCTTCTCGAGGACTCCCTGGTTCTTTTCTTCCCGACCTCTCAGCCACTAGGACCTCCACATCAGCTCTTATCTTCCTTATCTCTTGAAACTCTGGGCGTCTTGCAAACGCCGCATCCACCGTCGTAGTCATCATTTGGGCCAAGTCCTCCATGTTCAGCACGCCACCCGCAGGCGATGTTCGATCGGCTCCAACAACCATCAAATGAATTTTTTAGGAATAATACGTTCCCACAGACGGCGCCAATTGATGCGGTCGGAAAATGACGATCTACCGCCGTTGAGTCACGAGCTGCCTTCTTCCTCTTTCCGTGGTCTCTTGCCTTTCTGGGAGCTGCCGAAACAGGATTAGGGGTGGGGGCGTTTTTCCCTCTTGCCTTAGTCAAGAGGGCGTTTCCATTTTCCAGGTGTAAATAGTAAGGATGTAAAGCAATAATGGCGTGAAGTGATAAAATGGCTAAGCGTAGTGAAAATGGTAGAGTAACGGTGTCGACGGATGGCGCACCCTAGGGGTGACTAACGATATTTATAGTTTTCCTAAGAGCGTACCTGGTCTTCAGCAGTTTCCCCACGTTCGCCGTTCTTCCCACGATCATGATCTTCCCACGTTCATGCTCTCCTCAAGCTCGTGGCTCTCCCACGTTCATCCTCTTTCCGAAAATCCGTGTGAATGCGTCAAGACAGTTTCCCTTCCTAAGTAGCCTCCTCGGGCGTTCTTCCCTAACAGCTCCTTGGGTGTTCTTGCCAGACAGCCCCTGGGGGCCCCTCGGGTACTCTTGCCAAAGAGCTTCCTGGGGCTCCTCGGGCATCCTGCTTTCTGGGCTCCTCGGGCATTCTTTCCAGACAACTTCCTGGGCTCCTCGGGTGTCCTTGGCAGACAGTTCCTGGAGGTGCTCTTGCCAGACAGCTCCTGGAGGTGCTCTTGCTTGTCAGACTGCTCCTAGAGGCTCCTCGAGCGTTCTTGCCAGACGGCTCCTGGAAGTGCTCTTGCCAGACAGCTTCTTGAGGCTCCTCGGGTACTCTTGCCAAACAGCTTCCTGAGGCTCCTCGGGCATCCTGCTTTCTGGGCTCCTCGGGCATTCTTGCCAGACAACTTCCTGGGCTCCTCGGGTGTCCTTGGCAGACAGCTCCTGGAGGTGCTCTTGCTAGACAGCTCCTCGGGTGTTCTTGCCAGACAGCTCCTGGAGGTACTCTTGCTTGTCACCTCCTAGAGGCTCCTCGAGCGTTCTTGCCAGACTGCTCCTAGAGGCTCCTCGGGTACTCTTGCTAAACAGCTTCCTGAGGCTCCTCGGGCATCCTTCTTTCTGGGCTCCTCGGGCATCCTTGCCAGACAACTTCCTGGTTTGTCCTCTTTCATCTGGGTCCTCTTCCCTCTTTCTGGTTCGTCCTCTTACTTCTTTCTGGTTCCTCTTTCCACTGGGCCATCTTCCCTCTTTCTGGTTCGTCCTCTTTCCTTTTTCTGGTTCGTTTTCTTTCCATATTTTAAAGGACTCTTCTTGTCACCCTCCGGGCGTATTGTCCCGAGGGGGTGGCACACCTCCTGTTCCTCGGGCGTGTTTCCCGAGGGGGTGGCATACCTTCCGTCCCTCTAACAGATTCTACCGAAGGGTGCATTTCTTCGTGAGCTCCCTCTTCCCTCGCAAAACTTCCCGCCTCATTCCCTTTATGTTGTTTAACGGCTTCTGAGTATTTCGTCAAGACCCGGAAAATCCGAGGGTAACAATATATGATGAAAAGATTTTCTTTGTCTGCTTGCTTGACACGTGTGAGGCCCGCGGCGCAAGGAAAACTTGATTTTAATTAAAATCTTTCAATTAAAAATGACTAAATTTGTGGCTAAATATATAAGTATCAATAAACCATTGATTATTTGTAGTAATAGGAGTGATTGATTGTAGTTTTAAAGCCTCACGCTTTGTCTAAAGCTTTACATTGTACCTCCAAATTAGGGGGTGAAAAGACAAGGACGCATAATTAAACTAACCACGATTATGGTATGCTATTAACAAATCAGATGGATTTTCGTTTGTAGTTTTTAAACCACATTTGCCAAAAAAAAAAGAAGACTGTTTTTAGTGTCTCAATTTTTATATTTTCCTTGATATAAGTCTACTAGGCGGACGATTAATCCACTCCATTTTTTATATTATTCTTTTAGATTTCATAATAACATTGTCCGAATTACCACTGTTTGAATAATTTGATGCACTTTCCTTTGTTAAAATATAGCATAGATACAAAAAAATAATAATAAAAGAAAAAGAATTATGTGGCCTAATTGTCAGAATTTGTTTTTCCTAGAATATGTTATTCTCGGAGTCTATATATCTTACGGTTATATCTCATTCAGTCAAGGAATAATACCAATCTTACAACGGGGAAGGGAGTTCTCCACCCTTTAGGCCATGGTATCAATGATCATCATCTCCGTTGATAATATTTTTGTTTACTTTTAAAAAAAAATACAAACTAACTTGGATAGTATTGTTCATTCTGAATGAGATAATCTAACTCGTTTCGTAATTTTTCTATCTTAATAAAGCCTCGGGTAGAGCTGTCAATGGGCCGGGCCGGGGCGGGCTGGCCCGCCGCCAGCCAAAGCCTGCTGTTTGGCGGGGCGGCGCGGGGTGGGCTGGCCCGCCATGTGGCGGGCCTTCAAAACTGAAGCCCAGCCCGCCCCGCAGCGGGCCACGAGCCTGGCGGGCCAGGCCCGCCCACCATGATTTTTTTTAAAAAATTGTTTTTATTTATACTTTTTAATTAATTAAGAATAATTTATATAATTATGATATTTAAATATACATTAATTGTGTATTAATTAATAAATGCATCATTAATTATTTAATTATAATATTTAAATATACATTTATTATGTATTAATTAATAAATGTATCATTAATTATATATAAAATCATTAATTAATTCCTCTATTTAAATTAATATATATTTAATTTATAAAATAAATTAATAAAAAATATGGCCGGCCGGACCGCAGGCCAGCCCGCCCCGCCCCGCCTAGCCCGCGGCCCGCACGGGCTAGCCCAAGGCGGGCCTTAAAAATCCCAGCCCAACCCACCCCATAGGCAGCGGGGCGGGCCGGCCCTCGGGCCGCAGACTATTTTGACAGCTCTAGCCTCGGGACTGAGTCGGTTAATTAAATCAATTAAATAAATATCAAAATAAGACTACCCACGACATTTTTAATTTACTAGTATATTTAGCACACTCTTAAGTGTGCAAAAAAATTAAATTTGTTAATTTATGATTTTAATAAATGATGTACTAAAAATAGGATTAAGTGGTTATATTATGAATTAAAAACTACGTCATTTAAGAAGTTTTTTAATAAGTGATATATTATAAATAAAGAGAGAGATATAATTAGTTTTATTTTTATTCATAATTAAAGTAAAAACATGATTGGTTGTTCAAATAATTGACAGACTAAATCAATTTGGAAACAGTTACTATCAGGCCTAAACTATTTATATAATAGAATAGATATTCTAGTACCTTTGACCAATTTGATTCGATGGAGAGATAAACCCCTGACCCTTTTCGTTGTGGAAGCAAGATTTGTTGGAGTAGCCCATTTTTCTGGTGGTTATATATTCACTGGTTGCAATTCATATGAATTCATATTGCTAGCCAAGAAAATATCCAAACTGAAATAGAACTTGAAAATTGTAGACACCATACATAAGATTAAAACAAGATTTTGCATCCATTTCTTCCTAAATAATAATAATAATCCTTTGTTCATTCCCACCATACAAGGCTGTTCACATGAGGCGTAAATCCGTAATAAAACCGTCCCCTTTTGCCTTCTTCTTCTTCTTCGCAAACGCCTCCCCAATCAAATACCTGAATTTCTCCAGTCTTAATATTATAAGTTATCCCTCTTCGACCTTTTGGAAGGCCGAACACCAATATTTCCCTCGCTACTAACCAGCACAATGGCCTTACTACAGTATCATGAGGACTATCACGCTCTGTATACACGGCCTTAAGCACGGCCGTAAATCTGTGATTTATCCGTCTCTTACTGATACTACACGACATGGTCCATTCTCCATTTTCAGAGTTCATCTCCCAAACTTCGCGGACATATTTGGTGGTGCAAGAAACAAACGATAGGTTGCTGCCCATCGGCAGAAAATGCCCTTGAGATGAAGGCCGAGAAAACCGATAAGCGATTCAGTCCCTACGTTCAGCGTCAAAAGACAACCTTCACCAATCCAGTGTGCATAGCCTCCACTAACTACCGGGGTGCTACGGAAGTACTGATGTTCCTCTGCAGGCAGCAACTGTGTTACGTCCATATCCCTCCAAACTTTATCCACTCCAATGGTTAGCACTTGGACTTGCGGTGGGACTCTAAAACGTGCTCGTACCACTTTGAAGAAACCATCCTCAACATATGTTAAACCACAGGTTGGTATGAGTCCACCATAAAGAGGAATAACGGTTAGCTGCTTTGTCAGGGGGTTAGTGACATAAACAACAAGACGGCGTGATATCAGCACTAATCCATTGCAGCTCGACTGTACACGACAACTGAACGCGCCATTAAAATCGCATATCTCGATACAGCCTCGTCGCATTTCCAAATAAAACGCTCTCCAAGGATGACTACATGTCTGGATTAGAAGTCCACAGGCGCCCCCGGCGGTCCAGTTTCGGAGATGTTGAAGAGCGAAATTCGGGGAACGAACGACGAGGCTCCATTCTCTGCAAACGTGCCTCGAAACGTTGAATAGTATATGAGCGGGAAGATGCAACAGAAATAGAAAGACTATCTCTTGGGGAAGGTAATAATATCTATTAGTTTGTTGTCTCTTCCTCTCACGCCTCTTGCTGCTGCTGCAACATCGAAGATCATATGTAGAAACCTGCACGAAATTGAAGAAATTGACCTCCCTCCCATGCTCTAAGCAATCATGCTTGATTGTTCGTTCGCTGAGTCTAATGAATACTGAAAAGGGTAAACCCACAAAAAATATCCATGACACGAACGCCAAACACACACGCGCGCGCACGCATAGGAGCGAATACCTACCTGCTTAAGATGCTCCTTGTAAGTGGAGAGATTCGTCTTGACTTGGTCGATATTAACCCCCTCGACGTCGCCAAACGCCATCTTCGGAGTAAATTTGTTGACGAGTCTGTGAACCCTAATCAGCTTAGAATTGGGGAACTGAAACATAATCAGTGTAAATTCGTCTTTATACTGATTTTCCGGCCCAAAGAGATTGTCCACTAAAAAGTCCTACCAATTCACAGAATTTTGCAAGAGGCCCACACAGTATTATATTATGGGTTTCATAATATAAAATGTTTGAGCCCACAAATAATGATAAACCCAATAAGAATTAAAATATACTTTATAGTAATTAGTTACGAAAAAAGAAGTTTGAAAGGCCAAATGGGATTTTATACTTTGATCTCAGCCTCAGGGTTCGCCGATCGAAGGATGGAGGGAGCGCCATGGAAAGCTCTTCGATCTCTTCCATTGCGTGGCCTGACTGAGAACATTCTTGGAGAACGCTGACTATCGAGTCTCCTAGCTTCTTTTCGTGGTTAGCTCAGCTAAGTCGATCAGCGTAGGGGCAGCTTTTTCGATCACCTTAGGGCAGCAGTTAGGGTCTTGGAGCAGCCAAAGGAGGCAGTCGACGGCCATGTACTGCCAGTCGTCGGACGAGCGAGCTATGTTGCATAGCCCGTCTACGGCCTCGGGCGAGCTAGCCACCGGGCCCCGCCCGAGCTTGTGGTGGCAGATGGTGCGCAGCAGCCCTACGCCAGCTGGCGAGCTCTCGTTGGCCAGCCCGCCCCACATAGTGGCGGCCTTGGCCAGGAATTCTTGCCTGCAGATGGTGGGCAGAAACTCGTGTTGAATAAGCTCAAAGCAAAAGGAAAATAAAAAAATAAAAACAAAACAAAAAGCCGCTGGAAATCTTGGAAGATTTTAGCAGCCAAGAAATGATAGAAAGTCTACTCCGCCGAACTACGAATGAAGAAAAATCTGGCAAAAAGATCGGATCAAGGAAAATATAAGATCGTATCAAAGAAAATCATCAGTTTTGATTTTTCTTCTGCGTCTTGTAGTAGCATTATAAATAGCGTGTGTCTTGTAAGAGATAAGTAGAAAGAAAGAAGATAAAATAGAGAGCTGCGAGAAATGAAAAGCTGTGCGAGCAAAAGCAATTGTGTCAGAGTTCTGAGCAAAAACTAAATATTTAATAACCACTTTTTGCTTTCTTTCTATTCGATAGTATAAGCCAAAAACATTTCACTCCATACAACGTGCATGAGAGATACAATAGAGTTTGCCAATATCAATTGTTGTTCTCTGAGCTGTAAGTGAGCAGTCTGAGTGTGCGACAAGAAATTAAATCTTAGAGGTACATTCAACAAATTGGTATCAGAGCCATGTCATTCGAAGTCATGCCCGTCCCGCGCCTCACAAAATTCAACTATGATAGTTGGGTTATCCGAATGAAGGTACTGCTCGGGTCGCGAGGCGTATGGAATATCGTAGAAAAAGGGTACACCAAACCGAAAAAAACAGACGGCGAGGCTGAAAGTAAGGCGTCGGAAGAATCTCACAGACTCGACGATACAGCGCTCAACCTCATCCACCAAGCGTTAGACGATCCTGGCCTCGAAAAGATAGCAGGCGCGAAAAATTCTAAGGAAGCATGGGAAAAACTGGAGACAGCGTACAAAGGCACCGACCGAGTAAAACAAGTACGGCTGCAAACGCTTCGTAGCGAATTCGAAACGACAAGAATGAAGAACGGCGAAGGCGTATCCGATTATATAACGAGAGTACAAACCATCTCGAATCAGTTGAAGAGAAACGGCGAAGCTCTAACGGAAGCCCGGGTCGTCGAGAAAATTCTCCGCTCCCTGACGGACGAGTACGAGAACGTGGTATGTGCAATCGAGGAATCCAAAAATCTCGAAGAAATGACGGTCGATGAACTCTCCGGTTCGCTCGAAGCTCACGAGCAACGGAAGAAAAAGAAAAAGCAGGAATCGCTGGACGAGGCCCTGCAGACGAAGTTATCGTTGAAAGATGACAAGGCGCTATATACGCATCAAGGCCGAGGTCGAGGACGAGGTCAACGAGGACGAGGTTTCGGCCAAAATTCAGGCCGAGGACGAGGTTACAATCACGAAAAAGAAGGACAAACGAGCAACCAAAATTGGAGAGGACGAGGCCGAGCACGAGGACGAGGCGGTCGCTCAAATCGACCGAGCGTTGAGTGCTACAATTGCGGCAAGTTCGGGCACTTCGCAAAAGACTGTTGGGCCGACAAAAAGGTGGACGAAAATGCGAATCTAGTCGCACAAGAGGATCCAAAAGACGAAGGCGTTCTCCTAATGGCGCTCGAGGATACGAGTCCCGGCAGCGACATGGTGTGGTATCTTGACACGGGTGCAAGCAATCATATGAGCGGATACAAACATCTCTTTACGGATCTAAAGAAGATCGAGGATGGCCATGTGTCCTTTGGAGACGCATCGAAAATTGAAGTCAAAGGCCGAGGGAAAATATGCTTCTCTCAAAACGACGGCGGACAAGGATCGGTCGAGGACGTCTACTTCGTACCCAACTTAAAGACAAACATCTCAAGTATGGGACAGTTGCTCGAAAAAGGATGTTCAGTGTTCATGAAGGACCGCTCATTACAACTAAGAAACAAAGACGGAAGAATGATCGCGCGGGTCGAGATGGAAAGGAACCGAATGTTCAAACTCAACCTGAAGGCGATTCAAGAAAAATATTTACGAGTTGACGTGGAGGACAAAGACCATTTGTGGCATATGCGGTTTGGTCATCTACACTACGGTGGCCTAAAGGAGCTCTCCAAAAGAGGCATGGTCAACGGAATGCCGATGATAGAAGGCGATAAAAAGCTTTGCGAAAGCTGCGTAATCGGGAAACATACGAGGACGACGTTCCAGAAGCAGGCAGAATATCGAGCGCGCAAACCGCTCGAGCTCATACATACAGACATATGCGGGCCGATCACACCAGAATCATTCGGTGGAAGGAGATACTTTATTACTTTCATCGACGACTACTCAAGAAAGACGTGGGTGTATTTTCTAAAGGAAAAATCAGAAGCGTTCGAGACGTTTAAAAAATTCAAGGCTATGGTTGAAAAGGCGACAAGTTCAAACATCAAGGCGCTCCGATCAGACAGAGGTGGCGAATACATGTCAGGTGCTTTCGCTAATTTTTGCGAAGAACAAGGCGTTAGGAGGCTCCTCACCGCGCCTTATTCACCACAACAGAACGGCGTAGCTGAAAGGAAGAATCGAACCATCCTCGACATGGTTCGATCAATGTTAAAGAGCAAAGACATGCCAAAGGAATTCTGGGCCGAAGCGGTACGATGTGCCGTATATATTCAGAATCGATGTTCACATCACAGCCTCAAGAATCAAACACCGCAGGAAGCATGGACCGGCCGAAAACCGACGGTGGCGCATTTCAAAATATTTGGAAGCGTGGCGTATGCACATGTGCCCGATCAAAGAAGAGCCAAGCTCGACGACAAAAGCAAAAAGCTCGTGTTTATTGGGTATGACGAGAAAACGAAGGCGTACCGGCTCTATGACCCTGAAAATAAAAAGGTGATAGTAAGTCGCGATGTTCGGGTTGATGAAGAAAGTTCGTGGGGCTGGAGCGTTGAAGAAAACACAACGCCTGAAGAACCACTGATCGTTGCACCAATACCTGTTCCGATTTCGTCTCAAGAAAATGACGAGGAGGACGAACCAAGACAGCCGAGGATGCGAAGCATGCAGGACCTGTACAGATCAACCGAACAGGTTCACCTAGTCTGCTTACTGGCCGACTCGGAACAAATTAGTTTCGAAGAAGCCATAAGAGACAAGAGATGGAAAATGGCGATGGACGAGGAAATAAATGCGATCCAAAAGAACGACACATGGGAACTTGTGGAGTTGCCAAACGGGCATAAACCCATCGGAGTCAAATGGGTTTATAAAAAGAAAATAAATGCTCAAGGAAAAATTGAACGCTACAAGGCAAGATTGGTGGCGAAGGGCTATCGACAACAAGCGGGAATAGATTACGACGAAGTTTTTGCTCCCGTTGCAAGAATGGAGACCATTCGTTTGCTCCTAGCTCAAGCTGCACGACTCAACTGGCCAATCTACCAGATGGACGTGAAGTCCGCTTTTCTGAACGGGGAACTTGAGGAGGAAGTCTACGTGGAGCAACCCCCAGGATATTCAAAATCAGGAGAAGAAAGCAAAGTGCTGAAGTTAAAAAAGGCGCTTTACGGGCTAAAGCAAGCGCCGCGAGCATGGAACACCCGGATCGACGGATATTTCAAAAAGAACAAATTCGAGCAATGTCCGTTCGAGCACGCCCTCTACGTCAAACGAGAAGGAAATGAAATGATCATCGTCGCTCTCTATGTAGATGACCTTATTTTCATGGGAAGCAGTGAGAAAATAGTCAACGACTTCAAGAAGGTGATGACGAAGGAATTCGAGATGACGGACTTGGGACTGATGAAATATTTTCTCGGTCTCGAAGTCGAGCAAAGAAGTACGGGAATATTCATGTCACAGGAAGCGTATGCGAAGGCTATATTGAAGAAAAATAAAATGGAGGAAAGCAACCCGGTAGCGACACCGATGGAACTTGGAACAAAATTGTCCAAGTTTGAGGGAGGACAAGGAGTGAATGCGACCGATTATCGAAGTCTCGTGGGCAGTCTGCGATACTTGACATGCACGAGACCCGATATCGCATATAGCGTTGGAGTCGTTAGCCGTTATATGGAAGATCCGAGGCAGTCGCATCTAAAAGCGATCAAAAGAATTTTACGATACATCCGAGGAACACAATCACTCGGACTATTTTATCCAAAGGCGAGCGACTGCAAATTAGTCGGATATTCTGACAGCGACTGGTGCGGAGATATTGATGATCGAAGAAGCACTGGCGGCTACGTATTTTATCTCGGGAATACGGCATTCACCTGGTTATCAAAGAAACAACCGATCGTAACTCTATCAACCTGCGAAGCAGAATATGTGGCAGCATCGTGGTGCGTCTGTCACGCTATCTGGCTGAGAAATTTATTGCTCGAGTTGAATCTACGACAAGATGAGCCAACCGAAATTCGAGTCGACAATAAGTCAGCGATCGAGTTGGCGAAAAATCCAGTTCATCACGAGAGAAGCAAGCATATTGATGCGAGGTTTCACTTTATTCGGGAACACATAAAAAATGGAGCAGTGAAGATGGTACACGTAGCAAGTCCGGACCAAGTTGCAGATATATTCACAAAGTCATTACCAACAAACACATTCGAAAAGCTGAAAAGGATGCTCGGAATGAAAGATCGGAAGACTTTGAGCTTAAGGGAGGAATTTGTTGAATAAGCTCAAAGCAAAAGGAAAATAAAAAAATAAAAACAAAACAAAAAGCCGCTGGAAATCTTGGAAGATTTTAGCAGCCAAGAAATGATAGAAAGTCTACTCCGCCGAACTACGAATGAAGAAAAATCTGGCAAAAAGATCGGATCAAGGAAAATATAAGATCGTATCAAAGAAAATCATCAGTTTTGATTTTTCTTCTGCGTCTTGTAGTAGCATTATAAATAGCGTGTGTCTTGTAAGAGATAAGTAGAAAGAAAGAAGATAAAATAGAGAGCTGAGAGAAATGAAAAGCTGTGCGAGCAAAAGCAATTGTGTCAGAGTTCTGAGCAAAAACTAAATATTTAATAACCACTTTTTGCTTTCTTTCTATTCGATAATATAAGCCAAAAACATTTCACTCCATACAACGTGCATGAGAGATACAATAGAGTTTGCCAATATCAATTTTTGTTCTCTGAGCTGTAAGTGAGCAGTCTGAGTGTGCGACAAGAAATTAAATCTTAGCGGTACATTCAACAACTCGGGCTTAAAGGCGAAGCAGTTGATGAGCTGCAGCGCCCAGCACTGCAGTTGGCTGGCCCACTCCTCGGCCTTCTTCGACTCCATTTCAACCCCGCCCATGCCTCGGGTTAGGAGATCGCAGTGGTAGCTCAGCCTTCGATCGACGAACTGATAGAAGTGGGAGTATACGATCTCGAGGGAGCTTAGGGCTAACTGCATCGCGAGATCCAAGATTTCGCCATGGCTAGCCACGGATGAGAAGGTGCTGGCGTAGGTGGCTAAGTGGCCCAGGGCTCGAACCGCAACCCTCTGCTCGACCCACGTCAGCCTTCCCCTTAGGAGCTCGACCAATGGCGTTCATTGTGTAGGAGCCTATGATGTGGGCTGCGTAGTAAGGTATGTATATGTTCTGATCGCGGGCCAGCCATCGACGGTTCTTTAGGCCCTTCCATATTAGGGCAGCCATGCACTCGAAGATGCCTAGCTCGATGAACTCGGGGTCGTTCGGGTGGGCCATGGCTGTGTTCCATAGGCCGCTAATGGGAAGGACTTGGCCCTCGTCGTCCTGGGAAGGGAGTTCGTGGAAGAATTTCGAAACGCTTGTTCTTCGTTTGTTAGGGTTTGCTTTATTAGATCAGTAGTGCAAATATCAGAGGATGTTCAAGACTCAACTGAAGATAGCTGAAGAAGCCCGCCAAGTTTTAACTCAGTTCTTCATATATCGTCTTTGCTTGTGACGATTCTATAAGTAGCTTATGGAGTAAATCGTTCCTATAAGTCGTGTAGCGTTTATTATTAGCCGACTCAGGTTTTATAGTTAGTTATTAACGGTCAAATGTCGAGTTGTATTTTCCCTCTTATATATACTCTGTAAATTGATTGATCAATCAATTAAGAAGAATATTTTATTTACACTCGGCTTTTCACAACACAAACTCTCCACTCGATATGGTATCAGAGCAGATTAACCCTGCTTAAAACTCTGATCAAGATCAGCTCAAAACATTTCCTCTTTAGCTTTTCAACAGATCAAGAAACCTCAAGAAACACATTCTTGATACATCATTCTTGTATCGATTCTAAAGAGCCCTTTTTGATCTACTTTCATGGCTGAGGCATCACCAGACAAGAACAAGCAAGTCAGCGACAAATTCAACACGCAGGACTCTTTCAACGATGAGCAATTGAATCCCTTCTATCTCCATCACTCTGATAACACAGGATTGGTGCTTGTGCATCAACCCCTCAATGGAGACAATTATTCTTCATGGGCAAGATCGATGACCATTGCCCTATCAGTCAAAAGCAAACTAGGTTTCATAGATGGAACAATTGCCAACCCTGGAACAGAAGATCGCAAATATCTGGCTTGGAAGCGAAACAACGACATCATCATCTCATGGATACTCAACTCTATCTCAAGGGAAATCTCAGCTAGTGTTCTTTATTCAGATTCGGCGAAAGATATCTGGGATGATTTGAAACAACGGTTCCAAGAATCAAATGGGCCACGCATCTTTCAAATCAAGAAGGATCTGACAAATCTGAAGCAAAATCAGTTATCAGTTGCTGTCTACTTCACCAATCTCAAGGCTCTGTGGGAAGAAATGAATAACTTTCGACCCCCGTGCTGTTGTGTAGGATGCACCTGCAAAGCCGCTCAAACAAGGTGCAGAACGAAGGAATTCATTGATCAAGAGTATGTCTGGGCATTTTTGATGGGGCTAAATGATTCCTACAACCAAGTCAGAAGTCAAATTTTGATGATGGATCCTCTGCCTGGCATAAATAGAGTCTTTTCACTAGTTGTGCAAGAAGAAAAACAAAGGCATGTCGCAAGTTCAACAGCGGAGGTGATGAGACCAATGGCCATGTTAGTCAACAAAAATTCAGCTCATCAATTTCAAGATCACTTAAAAGGGGCAGTAACCGGGCAGAAGAAAGATGGCAACAGACCTTTATGTGTTCACTGTAATAAGGTTGGGCACACAGTGGAAACCTGCTACAAGCTTCATGGTTATCCACCAGGTTTTAAGAGGAGTAGGTTCACTGCTCGGGCAAATCAGACTTCAACCGAGTCATCAGTCATACCAGCAGCTCAGGGCAGCACAGGCACTGACCCTCCCTCTACAAATGACCTTCTGCACCAGCTTAATTCTCATCAGATTCAGCACCTAAAGCACCTTCTGAACCAACCAATTCCAGGCACCTCACAATCAGATATGGTCACCTGCTCTGAAGGTCAAAAACCAGGTTTTTGTTGCACCTTTAATATTCCTGATCACAACCGGGATATTTTATGGCTAGTTGATTCTGGTGCATCACGCCACATATGTCATGATCTTTCCCTATACTTGACATTATATGAGATCCCATGTACTAACATTTTCTTGCCAAATCAGACATCCATGCAATCCCACAAGGCAGGTAGTATCAAGATCAGCAGGGACTTAATACTTGATAATGTTTTATATGTTCCTGAGTTTAATTTCAATCTGCTGTCAGTATCTAGTATAACAGCTAATAACAACATTGAAATTACCTTCTCAGCCGATCAATTCTTGATACAGGATATCAGGTTGCAAACTGTGATTGGCAAGGGTAGCATTCAAGAAGGGCTCTATGTTCTGAAAAGAGACACCACTGCTGATTTTTCTAGTTTCAGTCCCTTACATGTTTTTCTCAATAAAGTCTCAGTAGATACATGGCATCATAGGCTTGGACATCCTTCTTACAAGGTCTTAGATAGAATGAGGACTATTCTAGGCTGTAAAGACTCAAAAACTGATCTTCTGTGTAATATCTGTCAAATGGCCAAACAGAGAAAATTGCCTTTTAATTCTGATAACAACTTTGCTTCTTCATGCTTTGATTTAATTCATTGTGATGTGTGGGGGCCGTTTCATACCCCTTCGATTGATGGTCATAGATTCTTTCTAACAATAGTAGATGATCATAGTAGATTCACTTGGGTGTTTCTAATGAAATACAAATCTGAAGTTCCAGCTATTATGGACTATTTTTACAAACTAGTAGAGACACAGTTTAGAACAAGAATCAAGGTCATCCGTTCTGATAATGCGAAGGAACTTCAACTGACACATTTGCTGCAATCTAAAGGGATATTGCACCAGTTCAGCTGTGCATGCGCACCACAACAAAACTCTGTGGTCGAGAGGAAGCATCAACATCTACTAAATGTGGCACGAGCTCTTCGGTTTCAGTCAGGTTTATCTAAATCCTTTTGGTCCGAATGTATACTAACTGCTACATTTCTCATCAACAGACTTCCTTCACCTGTTCTGCGTAATAAGTCCCCATATGAACTGATGTTTTCCAAAACCATGAATTATAATCTCCTACGTACATTTGGATGCCTCTGTTATGCTTCTACCACCAATGTTAACAGGGATAAGTTTTCATCTAGAGCTAGAAAATGTGTGTTTCTAGGATATCCTACAGGTATAAAAGGATACAAGGTACTAGACATTCAGACCAATGAGATTATCATTTCCAGGGATGTAATATTCGATGAAGACACCTTTCCCCTTCATCACAACACTGCTAATTCTGATTCTGAGAATGTGGATCCTTTTGATAACATTGTTCTGCCTAAGACTGCTTCAGACATAGATGAGAATGGACTGTCTGCACCTTCGGATTCCTCATCATCACAGATCACCAAAGACACCACAAGTTCTGATAATAATCATTTGGACTCACATGAAGAGAGTACCACAGTTTTGGCTCCTGGACTGGAAGCAGGAACAGATGCAGTCCCAGATTCTCCTGCTGTCAGTGAATCAAGCCTTGACCTGAACATATCAGACCCAGTTGCATCCAGTCCCACGCTTAGAAGATCACTCAGACAGAGCAAAGCCCCTTCCTACCTCCAAGATTTTCACTGCAACACAGTTTCTGATATGGAATCCACATTGCATCCTTTATCAAAATCTTTTACATATAGCAACTTATCTGATTCTTATAAAAATCTTGTTCTCAGCACCTCAGTGATTCAGGAGCCTCGATTCTATCATGAGGCAAGACATATACCAGAATGGATTCAGGCCATGCAGGATGAACTCACTGCCATGGAGGAAAATCAGACTTGGACTGTGACAATTTTACCTAGTGGTAAGAAATCCATTGGTTGTCGATGGGTATATAAGATTAAATACAATGATGCAGGTCAAGTAGAACGATTCAAAGCAAGATTAGTAGCAAAAGGGTATAAGCAACGAGAAGGGATTGATTATATTGACACCTTTTCGCCGGTTGCTAAGCCCACCACTGTCAAGGTCTTATTATCACTAGCTGCATCACAAAGGTGGCATCTCTTCCAATTAGATATAAACAATGCCTTTTTGAATGGTGATCTTTATGAAGAGGTATTCATGGATTTACCACCGGGCTATAAGGTCACTTCCATTCCCTCCGAAGGTCAACAGGTTTGCCTTTTACATAAGTCTATTTATGGTCTAAAACAAGCATCTCGTCAATGGAATGCTAAATTTTCTGATGCCATGATAGATTTTGGTTTTGTTCAAACGAGTTCAGATCCTACTCTGTTTGTCAAAGGATCAGGGGGTCATTTTGTAGCACTATTGGTTTATGTAGATGACATTATTGTCACAGGACCATCCATAAATAATATAAATGAGGTAAAAGCATTCCTACAACAGAAATTCAAACTAAAGGATCTTGGCTGCTTAAGGTTTTTCCTAGGTTTGGAAATAGCTAAGGTGGAGCAAGGGATCTCTGTTTCTCAGCGCCTCTACACCCTCAAGCTGCTCGAAGACACTGGGTATCTAGCTTCAAAACCAGTTTCAACTCCACTAAATCCCAGCAAGCATCTTACAAAGGCAGATGGAGCAAAACTCGACAGTGCATCTCAATATAGACAGATTGTTGGCAAGCTGTTGTATCTAACCTTCACTCGCCCTGACATATGTTTTGCAGTAAATAAGCTAAGTCAATTTGTGTCAGATCCAAGGACATCTCATCTTGTAGCACTTCGCCATCTACTTCGGTATCTCAAGGGATCCCCAGGACAAGGGTTGCTGATGCCATATGACTCTCCAATTCACATCAAAGGTTTTTCGGACTCGGACTGGGCCACTTGTTCAGACACAAGAAGATCAGTTACCGGGTTCTGTACCTTCTTAGGTCATTCACTAATATCATGGAAAGTTAAGAAACAATCCACTGTTTCACGGTCATCAACAGAGGCTGAGTATCGGGCAATTGGATCACTCGCCACAGAGATACTTTGGCTCCGACAGCTTTTATCTGACTTTGGATACAACAAGTTGCCCACTCCCATCATCTACTGTGATAATCGTTCAGCTATCCAATTGGCCTTAAATCCGAAGTTTCATGAAAGGACAAAGCATATCGAGATCGAGGCTCATTTTATCAGGCACCACATCCAATTGGGTAACCTTAAACTTCTACCAGTTCGTTCTAACCTTCAGCTGGCAGACATGTTTACTAAGCCACTGTCAGGACCTCAGCTATTGTTCTTACTCTCCAAAGTGTCCGTAATAAACATATTCCGTCCACATTGTGGGGAGGGTATTAGATCAGTAGTGCAAATATCAGAGGATGTTCAAGACTCAACTGAAGATAGCTGAAGAAGCCCGCCAAGTTTTAACTCAGTTCTTCATATATCGTCTTTGCTTGTGACGATTCTATAAGTAGCTTATGGAGTAAATCGTTCCTATAAGTCGTGTAGCGTTTATTATTAGCCGACTCAGGTTTTATAGTTAGTTATTAACGGTCAAATGTCGAGTTGTATTTTCCCTCTTATATATACTCTGTAAATTGATTGATCAATCAATTAAGAAGAATATTTTATTTACACTCGGCTTTTCACAACACAAACTCTCCACTCGATATGCTTCTTTCATTACGCAGAAGAAGCAGCCTGGGTACGGGCATTCTGAAGATGCTTTGTCCATGCTCGTTGTTTTGGATCGAATTGGGCTTCGGTGCTGTGATCTGATGATGGTAATAGAATTGAAGTTACTGCGATGCATCACTTGATAGAGCTTTGATGGGGCTTAAGAGTTCTACTACTTGGTATCATGTGACTTTTTAAACTAAAGATTCAATGTTTGGACAATCATAAACGTAAGGGAATTCTGGGAAAAAAGCACAGTTTTTCTCCTGGAAATTACGAACTAATCACCATAAAGTGGAAGAAGAGATCGATGTGTGCATATATACAAATTTGTTTTCCAAGTTAGAACCTATCGTTTAAGCAACACAAAGAACAAACACCACTGCTCATACAGATCTAGACAATCAAGAACAAAGAACCGAACTTTTTCAGCAATTAAGTGCTTTCCCAACGCCAATTTACACCGTTAAGCACTAGAAATCGAATCGAAGCAGTGAAAAACTAAAGAAATAGATAAATCGATAAACGACCCACATTGGAAAATCGGAACTTGGAAAGAAAAGGAAGAGCTAGAAAGCGGCTCAAAGGTACCTGGAAATCAGCTATAGATGCTACACGGGAAAAAGACAAATAACCATCAATCTTTTGTTTCTTCTTTCTTTTCCGCAACTAGCACGAGAAAGCAACTTCCTTTTATACTCCACGGATTTGTGGGAGTTTTGCTCCAAGTCAAGGAAACAAAAATCGGGGTAATGAAATTTTCCTCTGATTTTCTGAATTTATTCCTGTAATTTTCTGAATGTTAAAAGAGTGAATGAAGTAAATCGGAGTAAAATCAGATAATTGAAAACAATGTGGGGTCTCCAGAGAATTATTGCTATTTATTCCGCTTTGGGTGCAATAACTCTTTTTCCTTTGTTTGTTTTCCCCTAAATGGGTCCCACATCGCATTAACAGACCTTTACCGTTGGAAGCACAAGCCTTAGCTATCAGGAGATATGGGCCTTTGCTGGGCCCATATTATTATTAGCTGGCCTTTGCTGGGCCGATATTTAAGCACAAGGCGTTTTCAATTAGGTAAAAAATAAAATGAAAACCAATATATCGGTATATCGATTATATGAGGCCAAATTATTAAAATAAGACACTAACTATAGCTTTTATTTTTTAGGTCATTATTTGCAAAACTAGGTCGCTAAGTATCATAACTGAATTATTTCGCGACACTTTCCGAATTTTCCGACCAAAGTGATCGGATTCCATACATCATCAGCTGATTGTGGAGGAAAACTTATAATCAGCAGGTGATTGTGTAATAAAAGCCTAATTGGCAGGTAAATGTGTAAATAAGCTCTGAAATTCATTTTTTATGTTAGAAAAGAAGGTCTTTAAATAAAAAAGAAAAAAAATATTTTAACCCAAGATTACAGTTCGTTAATACAATGCAACCTCTGTTACTTTTTAGAATCCTAATTCTATCAAGCCATGAATACCAAACAAAATTCTCTTGGTGACGCAACAATGTCTTCGTCATCATCTTCCTCTTATATGATGTGCAGCTGCAAGAAACACACGTTCTTAATGACTTGCTGGAAAGGTGACAATCCTGGTAGGCGATTTCATGGTTGCCCCGATTGGAAGGTAAAACAGACTGGTTTTTGTTCTAACTTCAACATTTAACATAATTAATGATCGATATTATACGGTCTTTATTAGGAGTTTTACACATTCACCCGCTGATTAGGAGTTTTGTTACACAATCAGCTCATGATTTATGAAATCCGATCATTCGAAAAGTGTCCCGAAATAACTCAGTTATGATACTTAACGACCTAAATTTTGCAGAAACTTAATGACCTAAAAAAAGAAAACTATAGTTAGTGCCCTATTTTAATAATTTGGCCGATTATATGATGTTCAGATTGAGGATTTACACAAAAAAAAAGGAGGAAAGTAAAGTAGCTCTCATATATTCATTCTATGCACTTAGTATTATTTCAAAAGGAATGGTTTCATCATTGAGTTTGAAGGGTTAAGTCAATCATGTTAATCTTTAGTAAACGGAAGTGATATATCTTCTATGTAATCGGAGATGTAGCAATATTATATCTAATCATTAGAGTTAGATATGAAGTGTTGATTATGAGAATATGAATGTTTTCTCTCTATATTAGGGGTGGGCATTCGGTACGTACCGAACCGAAGTTTCGGTTAACCGAACCGAATTCTTTTATTTTTTTAAAACCGAATACCGAGCCCTCGGTTCGGTATTCGGTTATACCGAATTTTTAATTCGGTAATTCGGTTAACCGAACGGTTAACCGAAATATTTAAAAAAATAAAAAAAACAAAAATTAGGTATAACCGAATTTTAAAATATTAAATATATTAATATTTTTTATTTTAACCTATTAAATTATTAAATATATTAATTTTTGTTTAATTTTATCAAATTTAATATATTTTTTTAATAAATTTCGGTAATTAGGTTCGGTTCGGTATACCGAACTGGTATATCCGTACCGAACCGAATTACCGATTTTTTTTTAAAAAACCGAATACCGAACCGAGTTCGTATCGAATTTTCGGTATTTCAGTCGGTTCGGCCAGTTTACCGAACTGTGGCCACCCCTACTCTATATATACCAGTCCATGTATAAATCGAAGAACGAGGGATGAATAGGAAGAAATAACATTCCCTAAAATAGATTCACAACATTAGATGGAGATATATCGGAGATAGAAAGTGCTAGAGCCAAAAGAGGACCAAATCTTTATTTTTATTGATTCGTTCGTCTTGTAACGACGTAAAGAGAATAAATTCTTGTTGACCAATTACCAAAACGTTACAACATGCCCATTGAAAACGGCGTTTCTTTCAAAGACTCGTCCCAAATCGCTTTCCCACGCTTCATCCTTTATAATTATTAGGGGATTGCTATTCACCGCCCCCTTTTTCCTAGTTACCGCCCCTAAAGGGCTTGAAAATGACCTTTTTGCCCTTATGATATTTAAATTAATTTAAAAATAAAAAACTAACTAAATATAAAATTCTGGTATGCAATACTGAAAACTACATACACAAATAAATTCGAACGATCGATCGATAAGGAAATTCGAATGAAATTTTCGACCGGGCTGCGCACGGGCCGAACAATAATTTTGACCGGGCTGTGTTTGGGCCGATCAACATTTTCGGCCCGCACAGGCCCGACCGAAATTACTCTTCGGCCCGCACAGGCCCGACCGAAATTTCTGTTTAGCCCGCGCTGGGCCCGACCGAAATTACTGTTCGGCCCGCGCTGGGCCCGACCGAAATTTCATTTCGGCCCGCGCTGGGCCCGACCGAAATTTCAGTTCGGCCCGCACTGGGCCCGGCCGAAATTTCAATTCGGATTAATTTTCACTTTTTCATTTTTTTTATTTTTTATTCTAATTTATAAAAACTCAACATAAATTGTGGGGGCCCGGCCGAAATTTCAATTCGGATTAATTTTCACTTTTTCATTTTTTTTTTATTTTTTATTCTAATTTATAAAAACTCAACATAAATAGTGGTATTTAGGAATTGAACTCATGACCTCTAGTTGATAAAGAAAGTACTTATCCATTGAGCTACATAGCTTTTTATTAATAATTATGACATATATATAAATATCATATATAAATTATCCATCGAATTAAATAATCCTATTAAATAATCTAATTAAATAATTCAATTAAAAATAATAACATAAAAAGTAATATTATTAACAAGGTATAATAATAATAACATAAAAAATAATATACTTAACAAATAATAATAATAATAATATACAAAGTAATAACATAAAAAATAATATTATTAACAAATAATAATAATAATAACATAAAAATAATATTATTAACAAATAATAATAATAATAACATAAAAAATAATATTATTAACAAATAATAATAATAATACAAAATAATAACATAAAAATAATATTATTAACAATTAATAATAATAATAATACAAAATAATATTAATAAAAGAAATAATAATAACAAATAATAATAATACCAAATAATAACATAAAAAATAATATTATTAACAAATAATAATAATACAAAAGAATAACATAAAAAGTAATATTATTAACAAGGTATAATAATAATAATAACATAAAAATAATATTATTAACAAATAATAATAACTAATAATAATAATGACATAAAAAATAATAATATTAACAAATAATATTAATAATTATACAAAATAATAACATAAAAAAAATTAAAAAAAAAGGTAACCGAAATCAAATTTCGGCTACCCTAAGAGGCGACCGAAACAAGATTTCGGCCGTCTCAGAGGTAGCCGAAATCCGATCTCGGCGACGACAGGTCCGACCGAACAATAATTTCGGTCGGCAGAAGAGGTGACCGAACAACAATTTCGGTCACCACTCGGTCCTACCGAAATGAAATTTCGGTCGGCAGAAGAGGTGACCGAAGTTGTTGTTCGGTCACCTCTTCTGCCGACCGAATTTTCATTTCGGTCGGACCGAATTTTCCGATGGAATCCAATGTAAGTTCGAGAATTCACGTCTATACGAACGGAATTTACGAGAATTTGCTTACCATCCGTGCCAGTAGACACTTTCTTTTGACCTTTCAATTTCGGAAATAGACGATTCATTGAAATGTTTTAATTTTTTGTTATGTTTGACTGTGATTTGGATGTGTGATTGCGATATCAGATGAGTTGTAAGGAAAATGACTTTAAATAGAAATTTAAATTAGAAAGGGCAAAATAGTCTTTTTTCAGTCCTTTAGGGGGCGGTGACTAGGAAAAAGGGGGCGGTGAATAGCAATCCAGTAATTATTATTCATTTATTTTGTGTCATTTATTATTGTGATCGAAGGGTCACTTTCCAAAAGAGTTTGGTGAAATTAATTTTGTCCGAAACACCGTTTCCCCACACGCAAACGATTATATCTCTCCCCCCTTTTTTTCTATATATATGATTAAATAAATTTATGTACAAGCGCGAAGCCGTTTTTAGTTTGAGGTTTCAAGAAAACGGGCAGCCCAAGCACCGTTCGGGCAGTTATCGAGAACAGCACTGTGAAAGAAGTGATGAGCTAAAAGAACTCTCAACTCACTCACGCCCATAAAGGAAAATAAAAAAAGAAAGGAGAAAGAAAAATATGATTATCTGTAATAATTACCCACACACTCTGCACACACACACACACACACACAGTCTCTGAGTAAGGCTAGAGTGAAGGAGGGGGAAAAGGTGAAGTACATTGTTGAGGTTAAAAAAAGTGTTTGCTTGCAGTGTGTGTAGCCATTAAAAAGTGCCCAAGGTTAGTAAAGCCTCTATCTAACCGTTAAGAACACCGAAAAGTTCGAATCTTTGCACCACAATCAAGAGAAAAACAGCTAGAAAGCTCGCATTTATTAGGATATTCTTGATTCTTCGTCAACGGAGGGGTTAGATGAGGGGCAATCGGCTTCCGTTTGGATCTGAGTTTTCTTCTTGATGAGCTGTGAAAAAAATTCAGACCATTTGCTTTGTGTTGGATGGAGAAGCTGATGGGAAGAGGATTTATGGTCCCAGTGGTGGCGTGTTTGATCTTTCTGGTTATTCCTCTGAGATGCATTTTTGCTAATATGGAAGGTTTATCTTCTTAGCTCATTCGACATTGTTTTGTTTTTCCTCAAATAGGAAGCTATCTTTGTTGCTTTCTTTTCGATTTAGTTCTACTTTAGCTTAATATAAGGATTTTTTGTTGGTTTGAAAAGTTGGGAGGTCTTGTGTCTGAAATCCCTTTTTTGGAGAGGAAATTTTAACTTGCATTTTCTGTTTATGTATTTATGGTGGTTGGGGAAATGAGGGTTTTATAGAAATTCTTGAAATCTTAATGGCAAAAGCCTTAAAGGGATTGCTGTTCTTGCCTTATTAGCCCTTCCTAATCTCGAAGACAATTGCTTTGCTATAAATCAACTTGTAAACAGAAAGTAGAAACTATGCAACTTGTGGTAAGAAAATGCCTAGATTGATGATGGAGTTTTCCTTTCCATCTCAATGCATTCTTAGTATTACCAGTCTGAAAATCAATATCTTCTTAGTATATCTATTAGATTTCGATCTAAGAACCAAACTGTTTACTTTCGGAATTTGCTGCTATCCACAGGCGATGCACTGCACACCCTTCGGACAAACTTGGAAGACCCTTACAACGTTTTACAGAGCTGGGATCCTACGCTTGTCAACCCCTGCACATGGTTCCACGTTACTTGTAATTACGACAACAGCGTCATAAGAGTGTAAGAACAATTCCCCGTCTTTCCCCTCCTTCACTTTTCGGTTTTCTATGATCGTTCTAATCTCTTGTTTTCTCGACTTTTATCTTTCAGTGACCTCGGAAACGCAGCCTTGTCTGGACAATTGGTGCCTCAGCTCGGCCTTCTGAAGAACTTGCAGTACTTGTACGCTCGCCCGTGTTCTTGCACCTCATCGTATTCTTTTTTTTTGTCGGGATTTTGAACAAACGTTTTCTCGACGGTTGTGATTAGGGAGCTGTACAGCAACAACATCACTGGGCCAATCCCTGGCGATCTTGGAAACCTGACTAGCTTGGTGAGCTTGGATCTATACTTGAACTCCTTCGCGGGTCCCATCCCAGAATCCTTGGGCAGGCTCACAAAGCTCCGATTTTTGTGCGTAAAAAAGTTATTCTCTCGCTTGTGGTTATTACCTTTCTTGGCTGTTAGTTTTTTCTGAGGTTGCCAAAGCTTGCAATCTTTTAATTTGTTTCTTGTTATCGAATCTCCGCAAGGGCAGGCGTCTGAACAACAACAGCTTGACGGGCCCCATCCCTATGTCGCTGACGAATATTACGTCCCTCCAAGTTCTGTAAGTTGACGGGGGAATTTCTCTTCCCAAGTTATTACAACAAAACTTCATACTTACATTACACGTCTCGTTCAGCGATTTGTCGAACAACCGTCTCTCGGGCGCAGTCCCCGACAACGGCTCCTTCTCATTATTTACGCCTATAAGGTGCTCATCCAATCGCTCGTTCTACTACCTTACTTTGAAATTTTCGACGTACTCAACAAAAAAAAAGACGATCTTTTTTTCTTTGTTTGGCAGTTTTGCGAACAACCTGGACCTCTGCGGCCCAGTGACCGGCCGGCCATGCCCAGGCTCGCCGCCCTTCTCTCCGCCGCCGCCTTTCGTCCCTCCCCCGCCGCTCTCCTCCACCGGCGGGAACGGCGCCACTGGGGCCATCGCCGGCGGAGTCGCCGCCGGCGCCGCCCTACTCTTCGCGGCTCCGGCGATCGCCTTCGCATGGTGGCGTAGGAGGAAGCCCCGAGACCACTTCTTCGACGTCCCAGGTATTGAAGCATACTATTTCCACCCTATTCGTTGTTAAGATGGAAAGCAAATTCGTTAAGATTTCGATCAGTATGCTGAATTCTTGCGTGGAGAAGACGAAGGAAAACTGAGTTAGTGCATCGACCAGTAGTTCATTATGCTTCGAATGTCGTTCCGTTACGCTTTTCCTTTTCTTTCCCGCATCGAATCCTATACCAAACGCACCCTAAGATTTACGTTGGAAAAAATTCGAATTTATCTTTCTTTACAGCCGAGGAGGACCCTGAGGTTCATTTAGGGCAGCTCAAGAGGTTCTCCCTCCGTGAGCTGCAAGTAGCCACGGATAGCTTCAGCAACAAGAACATACTGGGGAGGGGCGGGTTCGGAAAGGTCTACAAAGGGCGGCTCGCCGACGGCTCTTTAGTCGCCGTCAAGAGGCTCAAGGAGGAGCGTACGCCTGGCGGCGAGCTGCAATTTCAGACCGAGGTGGAGATGATTAGCATGGCGGTCCACCGCAACCTCCTTAGGCTCCGCGGGTTCTGCATGACTCCCACCGAACGGCTGCTCGTCTACCCCTACATGGCCAACGGAAGCGTCGCCTCGTGCCTCAGAGGTAATATACTATAGTCGTCGAATTGGGCCGACCTTGCCTGTCTGGTTAGCCCGCCACCGCTTGTTGAATTGAATGGCTATTTCACCCAAAAGCTTAAGCTTGTAGGGAGTGTAATCAATTTTTCTAAGTTTATATGTTATATTTCCAACGCGTTGCTCGTGTCTAGGCTAATTTCTTTAATTATTTGCCTTAGACGTGTACTTTTGTTAAATGGGTTTTCGTGAGGATTCGTACTCAAGTCATTCGTTGTCCCTGAGCTCTGTTACCGCGTTCCCTCACGTCTAAGCTGATTTATTTATCATTATCATAAATTTCTTTCTTAAATGGCCGGTCGTACTCAAGACCTCTTTGGTCCCTGAGCTCTGATATCATACATATTGAATGACAAATTCTGTCAGGATAGTATATTTACTATTATTATTTTCTTATTATATTAGTATTATTTTATTTTGAAAAAGATTTAGTTAGGGTAGAGAGGTTTATTAGGGATCTTTAGTTTGCATAAGATTTATCAGTGATCTTGGGCTTATTTTTATATTAGTTTCTGTTATAAAAGGAGGGGCCTCAGTAACATAAGGGAGTGGTCGAGGTTTAGGATATTTGAGGGCTGGTGTCTCTGACACTCGGATTGCGAGGGCCGGAGTTCTCGAACTCTCGGATTTAGCTATTAGGTTGCTATTAGTATCGTTTATATCCGTGTGATTCATCCGTCGTTATTAATAAAAGCTATTTTATTTGAATTTCTCGTCTACCACCGCTTTAATCTCTAACAAATTCACCTAAGAGTTTAGTCTTTCAGTTTAGTAGGGTGCGCTCGCAATAACAAAAATTCTCCTCTGCAGAGCGTCCGCCGAACGAGCCTCCACTGAGCTGGCCGGCGAGGAGGCGCATAGCGCTCGGGTCGGCTCGGGGGCTGTCGTACCTCCACGACCACTGCGACCCGAAGATCATCCACAGGGACGTGAAGGCGGCCAACATACTCCTGGACGAGGAGTTCGAGGCGGTGGTTGGGGACTTTGGGCTGGCGAAGCTCATGGACTACAAGGACACGCACGTCACCACCGCCGTCCGAGGGACCATCGGGCACATCGCGCCGGAGTACCTCTCCACGGGAAAGTCCTCCGAGAAGACCGACGTCTTCGGCTACGGAATCATGCTCTTAGAGCTCATCACCGGACAGAGGGCCTTCGACCTCGCCCGCCTCGCCAACGACGACGACGTCATGCTCCTCGACTGGGTCGGTACTCTTTTTGCAAATTCTGCACAGTAATTAAAGGATATCGTAAAAATTGCTCATTAGAGACCCATTGGATCAATCTAGCTAGCCCCCAGTTAGAGCCACGTCCTACATTCAGAGCTATTGGAAGATCTAATGGGTCTTTAACGGGCAGTTTTCCTATGGTAGTAACTTTTTTCGTTTACGACGGGATTAGGTCTGAGTTTAGACAAACCTACTAATTTGGTGATCTAAGTGGGTCGACACGCAGACTCATTGAAAGATCTAATAGGTCTTTAATGGACATTTTTGTTATGCTTATACTGTAATAACTCTATCGTTTACGACGGTTTTAAATTCGTTTTTTTCCCTTCATTTTTTTGTCGGCCCATTGGATCTACCAATAAGTGGTGAGTCTAAACCCACTCAAGACTCATTGGAAGATCTCTTTAATGGGCATTTTCCCATCCCTATACGCCGGGGTTTTGAATTTTTTTTGGTTGTTATTCAGGTGAAGGGTTTGTTGAAGGAGAAGAAGGTGGAGATGCTGGTGGACCCCGACTTGAGGAGGGAGTACGTGGGGGCGGAGGTGGAGCAGCTCATACAGGTGGCACTGCTGTGCACACAGGGCTCGCCGGGGGACAGGCCGAAGATGGCTGAGGTGGTTAGGATGTTGGAAGGGGACGGTTTGGCCGAGAAGTGGGACGAGTGGCAGAAGGTTGAGGTCATGAGAAGGGATGAGGCCGACGAGCTCGTCGCTCGCCACGCCTCCGATTGGATCGTAGATTCCACTGAGAATCTACACGCCGTCGAGTTGTCCGGCCCGAGGTAAGTGAGGATTATTTCCTTTTCTTTTCTTTTTTTTTTTAAATTTTCTAGTAGGGATGGGTGGATGATGTTAAGAGATGTTTTCGTGTTGTTTGATTCGACTCTTTTAATGAAGTTGAAAGAAAGAAAGAAAAGAAAGGACTGTTGATGATGATGATACTGTGTTTGGTTTTCTTTTGTTAATTAGATTATGTTCTTTCGCAAGTGTAATTCAATGTATTTTCTGATATCGATCTCTAAGTTTGTTTTCCCTTGGTCCAACTCAGAAATCCAGCATATAATAAGTCCTCCCTGGGAGATGATCAGGAGAAACTAGATTAGAACATATATGAGAAAATTATCGTTGCAAGATTATAATAACATTGCTTTGGGAGAAGCTCAAATCTGTAAGGTCAGGTGAAATTCCATTGTTGAATCTCTAGAAAAACATCACATAATCGAACATACATTGATACATATACATAAACACATAAAATGTATTGAGAGAGCGAAATTCCCTCTGCTTTCTTCTATTACAAAAAAGATCACATTCATATGGCCGGCCCTTCTTCTACAACATCAATCACCCAAACTAACGAACCAAAATAAGCAACTTCTGCAAGAATTTAAAGGGGAGAAAAAAACCGAAATAGATAGATGGATAGATATCGTCAGCATTCACTAAGCGACGCAGCCGCCGCAGACGATCCCTCTGCTGCAAAGGAAAAAGAAAAAAAAAACGAAGAAATAAATACGGCGCTTTTTATATTACAAATAGACGCTATCCACTCACACGATCGACGAGCAACCGCTGCTCCTTTGCCTTCTCTTCCTCGCAGCCTCGGCCCTTCGCGGGGGCTGAAGGACGACCTTAATCGCAGTGTCGAAGACGGCCTTCACGTTCTGCATTGATGTAATAATAAACCACACTCAAACAACCATCGAAAAAGGAAAGAAGAGAAAAAAAAAATCTCCCCCCTCACTTGTTGCGTCTTTGAGCTGCATTCTATGTAAGCCGCCGCGCCTATCTGCTTCCTCAGCTCCTCGCCCTAGCGCAAAAAAAAAATATTCGATACATCGATACAAAAAAAAAATAAACGAAAACGAAGGATTAGCGAAAGAAATTCGCACTTGCGCGGTAGTGATGACGTTAGCTCCCATATGATCGGCGCCAAGATATCCTCTGTCCTCTCGGAGATCTACATAGCAAACAGTACATGTAAAATGAATATGACGTGAACAATGATGTAATAAGAAGCCAATCGCATCTGATTCTAGAAGTAAATATCGTACCTAACTTAGTTCCGACGAGTATGATGGGCACATTGGGGGCAAACCGACGAAGTTCAGGCATCCACTGTATGCGAAGAAGATGATGATTGGGTCCAAATTAAAGCACATTTAGTATAATTGGGGCAAAACAGAGACGAGAAAAAGATCTTCCCTTTTTTTCTTACCTTCTTGAGGACATTTTCGTAGCTGGGCCTACTGATTAAGGAGAAAGCCAAGACGAATATGTCAGCTCCTCTGTAACTGAGTGGCCTCAACCTGCTATAATCTTCTTGGCCTTCGACCACCATAGAAGAGAAGAAACATATGCGATGTAAAATTAGGGAAAATTGAAGAGATCCCACTTGATAAAAAATAGATCTTTTTGGACAAGAACGACAAGTACATACCTGCAGTGTCCCAAAGTCCCAAGTTCACTATGTTCCCATCAACGGCTACGTTGGCGCTGAAGTTGTCGAAAACTGTCGGGATATAATCCTGCCATGAAATGGTTTGATATTCAGTTGATGAGCTGAGAGAATCATCATGGGATGTATGTAATAAACAAGGCTTGAGAAGAGAGTAGTAATTCTAACCGTTGGGAATTTGTTGCTTGTGTAGCAGATGAGCATGCATGTCTTACCCACGGCGCCATCTCCTACGGTAACGCACTTAATGAACTTGGAAGCACTCATTTTGCTACTCTACTGATGATTTTCTTTTCTTGGAAGAGATGGGAAAGAAAAAAAGGAGAAAGAGAGTTGGGTTTTGCTTTCTTGGATATAGAAAGAGAGGTCACTATTTCAAAAGCTTTTTTAGGGAGTGAGAGTTTCAAGAAGTGACTGACATTAAAAGACGAAGCGAAGGACAACACACAGAGAGAGAGAGAGAGTCAAAAACAAAATCTACTTTCGTCCCTCTCAATAAATTTCAAAATCCAAACAGACATATTTTGAAATGTCGGAGAGAAATAAAAAAGGCCTTGTGCCTTTGGACCCACTTTGGCAAACGGCTCTAATCTAATGTTACGCACGAGTTTCATTTCATTACATTTCTCCTCACCAACGAGCACGAATTTACTGTAGTTTGTTGGTAGAGGGTTGCGTATTTATTACAGTAGCTGCCTAATAAATAGGGCAAATTTAGTTTCCGGCCCTTGTCGGAATATCTTTGTCATTTTTCAAGTCTGTCAAAAAAAATACTCCCTCCGTCCCAGTAACTTTTGTACATATTACTAAATTTGACATCCCACTATCTTTTGTACATTTCCATATTTAGTAAAAAACTATCACACACAATCAATATAATAATATTAAATATTCTTAAAAGACGTGTCACACCACACACCTTTCTACCTCTATATTATTAAAATATTCAGTTTCTTAAAACCCATGCCGGAATCCAAATGTACATATCTTATAGGGACGGAGGGAGTATTTGGTTTTAAAGATTCAATTTCTGCAGTAACATTTCATTGTTCTACATTAACATTTAAATGTTCTGCAGTAACACTTCATTGTTCCTGCAGTAACACTTCGTTGTTCTGCAATAACACTTCATTCCGCAGTAACACTTCATTGTTCTGCAATAACTCTTCATTTGTTCTTCAGTAACACTTCATTGCTCTGAAGTAACACTTGTGTAACTTTAGGTCATTATCTCTAAATTTTACGAAAATTAGGTCCTTTAAACTAATATTTTTTTAAACTAATATTTTTCTGAAAGACTGAAACCTATTTTAAAATATTTTTGGAAGCTGAACATAATATACCCTGATAAATAACGTCTGTGGATTTCCTTCATTCGCCATAATAACTCCCTTTTCACAGACGTAATAAATGTTGAAAACAGAGCAGCAATTATGCCTGTGTCTGTCTCAATTAGGGCAACAAGTTGAAAAAATTCCAACTACTGTACTTCCTTTTCAACGGTTATTTCCACCGTTAATTAGCTTCTCTCTGTTCCAACTAGATTCAACCCCACGGCCCAAACGTTAGTAGGCCCTACTTTCCTTGTGGACCATTAAAATCGACCGTAAGCAATAGCCCAAGTCTCTATCAGGTCCTTTTATTTTATTTTCTATTTTCATAGTATACAACATATAAATATATATATATACTAGTTTTTGCCCATGCAATGCACGGGTCTTAAGAATCTGTATAATGAGAAAACATATTAAAAAATAATGATATTATTTTATAATTTTGAATTATAATTACAACGAATGGTGATAATTTTTAAGATTGTAAGATATGCGAATCAAGGTTTATACGTGGTGATGATCTATTATAATATCAAACATATAATTTTCAAAAATAAAAATATTTAAAGTTATGAGTAATCAATATGTCAAACGGTCAGATATATATAAAATGATAGATAAAAAAGTTCATTCGTTAAAATGTCACCTTTTGAAGTATAGATAATTATAACCTTCATCCCGCTCGACTCTGAAAACATACGACACCTTAATATCATCATCGTATGCGGTGGGCGCCCGTAGAATAAAAGGAAATTCAGACATTAAACGACTTTTAGATAACCTTGTATTAGGAATGGCCCATCATCTCCACCCTACAAAATATAAAACTATACAAAATATAAACTAATAAGTTTAGCACGTAAGTATAAAAAATAATCGTACATAAGCTTATTATACCTCTGTAAAAATTTTCTTCAAATCCGACGCTGATATGCCTACTATGATTTTTGCTTGATCATTCCAGCAAGTCAGTTGTTTGGAACATGATCTACCACTGATCGTTATATTCAATCTATACCTGAAGGATAAATAATAATATGATATGAGAACATATAATTTGAATTCTATATTTTCAGTATAGTAAGGTAAAACAAATTTAGAAAGTATATATTATCCTTACCTCGATATAGTGAATTGGACCAACCTACTTCAATTTATGCAATAACCCTGTAATTTATGGAATAATTATATACTTTTCAATAAGTTTTAAAAGCAGTCAAATAAAGAATTGAGTATATTATCAAACAATAGACAATAAGTATATACAACTTCAGAATCATATAGATGGAAAGAGAAACATCATGTTTCTTGGTCAGATATGAATGAAATTAATAATAAGTAAGCGATGCTAACCTTTAATTTATCTTATGATATTCTTATCATTATTCCGCAAGGCCTAAATGTGGATGTAATTGCTTTTTTATGAATAGGGAAAGATCAAGCTGCAACATAAAAACCGGGTTAGATGAGCATAAAAATTAATTAAATCAGTATTCAACTCAAATGCACGATACATAAGAATGTGGACAAATTTAATCACTGGAACAAAACACAATAAAACGAATTAAGTAAAAGATTAAGATAAATTTAGGTTATTAAGGTTTACTCACGTGTGATTAGATCTAGACGTGGATATGAATATTCCCTAGCTTTATTTGACCGATAATGAGGAATCCAATATTTGATAGGGTAAAATACGGTATGCCCCTTGTGGTTATACTCAAATGCACATTACTACCTCGTGGTTGTTTTTTTACTGGACGGTCCCTCGTGGTTTTTAAAACTTAGCACCAAACCCCCCGATCAACACTCTGAGCCTAAAAATGCATCACACGCGCCTGCTCTGCGTCTGGAATAAGATTTGATAATATTTTTCTGCATAATAAGACTAAATTGCCCCTTAAGTCATCTTCTTCGTCGCATGAGTTAAGTTTTCTCCACCACAACCACTGTCAGGGCCACCACCGCAAGCCAATTGCAACAGAAGTCAAACTCGAAATTGTGGCAAAAATCGCATTACACTGCAAAAATCGAAAGACCCATCAGCACGACCACTGTCCTGGGCGAGAAATTGCAGCTAAGATACGATCACCGCCAAAACTGCTCCTCAATGTGAGAGTCAATCGCGCTCTCTTGTTGGCGCTTGGCCAGTTTTCTCTGGAGATGGTTGCTCTTTTCCTCCTCCTCAGCACAGCAGTTGCCTCAGTCTCCTATAAGTCGGTCAACGAAGTTCAATAGAAACATTCTAGATACCGTTCCTACATGAGCAAAAAAAATCCATCTTCACAGAAAAGATCGCAAGACCAACTTCTGTGTCCTACCTAACCAACTCATTGTTGGAAGCGTTGTAGACAACGTCCAAGATACGAGTCTTTCTTGTCACAGCTGCCCTCCCCCATGAGTAGTCACTCAAATTTCGGATCTTACAGCTCCGTCCAAGGTTGCAATTCTCGATTTCTTGTCCCAACTGCGCTTCATACCTGGTAATTAGAAAGCACTCTCCTCTTCCCTGAGAACAGCAGAAGCCTCTCAGCTTCAAGCGATTCTCGTGCTCCAAAGAGGTCAGTACTTTCAAGCCTTTGACGAATTCTCCCTCGTCGGCCTTGCAACTGATCTTAGAGAACCATTTATACACGGAGGAGAAACTGCTTCTTCCCAGTAAGTTCGTGTCAGAGAAGTGCTTGAGTCTTGCCTTTTAGCCATGGGATCCCAGCCATTAGAGTACTCCAAGCTCATAAGTGGATTGTTGCTTCTTCTTCGTCGAACCTCTTTGCTGATGTCAGCTCTGTACTTTTGTTTCCTTAAGAGGAGTCGAAATCGATTTATGGGTTTACAAAATCAAGTTACCATCTTCTGGCTCAATCGTCAAATTCGCCGACGAAGATGTGGTGAAGAATCCCAATTCAAAGATCGAAGAGATTGAGGGTTGACCTTTGTCAGAGGTTGCTTCGAAGTGATTATGGTTGACGACGGACGATGACGATGGAACTCTGTTAGATTAGTATGAGGGTAAAGCTGGAATTTCAATTTTATTCTGACAATTACAATTAATTTGACCGTGGAGGGAATATGAGCAAAATTAAATAAACCACAAGGGTGTTTCAGAGGATTTTCGAACCACGGGGGTTTTGATGCTTATTTTCTAAACCACGGGTGGGTTATATGCTATTTAGCCTATTTGATAAACAATTGAAGTAGAAGTAAATAGTGTTTAATCATAACTTACTTTGGCACGTTTAATGTCAAATTTTTTAAAATAAATTTGACTCATAAATGAAACGTAAGTAGTGGAAAACCTCAACCGTATGATTAAGTAAACTAAAGTTCAAAATTTATCATAACCATGACAATTTTCAAAACAAAGGAAACATGGGACATGTAAAAAATTGTAAAGAACTATTTTCATTGAATGTGTGTGCAGTAGTGAATAGAACAGTTCTATAATTTAAATCAAATAATCAGTTAATGAAGATTATAAATAAAGTGACACTGCCAAAACGAATGATGAATCAAAACCTGCCTAGGGTTCCCCACAACCAAAAAAAATCGGATCACAATGAAAATATTACAAAAGTATAATCCTACAGATATTCTGCAAGACATTTAAAATATGGCATATCCGCCCCATATCAGCTTCTTGCATCCAAATCTGAGTTTGCTGGATATCCGACTTGTCCTTGTGGCATCGTAACTCCACACACAAATATTCCTATAACTAATAAATAAGTGTTATGTTTGTTGATGGAAACTAGAAAAGTGTGCTTAGCTGAGCAAAAATATTGGTGAAATCAATAAGTAAACGAAGAAGAACACAGAATATTCTATACACAAAAATTAATCACCTTTTTTCGAGTTCTTCGAACCTGTAAAGCAATATGAATAAATACAATCAATAAAGAAAAATTTTTTTTGTATCATGACAGTGATGCGTGGATTGCTTTGAGGATGGAGTAGGTTTTCTTATTTTAAGAAATTATAGTGGTGATTTAATGGTGTATTGAGAAGTAAGTTATCAAACATAGTGGGTTGAGCAGTTTTTTTATTGGCTTTTTAAATTAAATAATGCAAAAAAAAATAATATTTAATAAATAGGTCGTTTTTGAAAGAATTAACAAAATAAAGTAATTCGCAGTTATTACCCGCGACGTCGCACCCATTAGGGGCGAGCTCGCATCTAGGGATGGCAGTGGGGCGGAGATTCCCCGTCCCCGCGCGGATCCGCCCCGAACGGTGCGGGGAATCCCCGAGTTTTTATCCTCGCGGGGCGGGGACGGGGAATGATTTTTCCCGCGGGGATCCCCGCCCCGTTCCCCGCCCCGCCCCGCCTTCTATATATATTATATTATTATATAATATTAAATTATAATTTAAATAATATTAAAATAATATTAAATATAGTTTAAATAATATTAAATTAATACAAATAATACATAAAACTATAATTTATATAAAATTTGTAACGAAAATTTAAGTAAATTTATATATTATATTTAAAATATTAAGTTTTTTAAAAAAAATTGGATCCCCGCGGGGATCCGGCGGGGACGGGAACGGGGACAATTTTGTCCCCGAAAGCCTGGGGCGGGGACGGGGATTAGGTCCCCGCCCCCGCCCCGCCCCGTTGCCAACCCTAGTCGCATCCAATAGTCGCGACGCCCTATTTATCATTTTTTTATTTCCCATCACAGCCACTTCATTTTTTTTAGGAATAATGCTGGGCGGAACCACTAGATGACAAGTTCTCTTTTTCAATAGTTATCTAATTTATTTATTTTTACTCATGTCCACATATAGCTGAGCTGCCAGTTGATTTGTTTGGGATTAAAAAATAATTTATTTAAGTTGCTCTGTTGGAGTCGACTTCTCTTTTTATTTTATTTTAGCTTTTTGTTTATTTTAACTTGTTTTATATTTATTAATTATATAATCCACCAAGCTATAAACCATCGGTATTTCATGTGATTTTACATAAAATAATTCAATAAATGCATGTAATTTATTGTTTTTCACGACGATTAGAAGGATATGCATATCTAATATTTTTTCGAAAACAAAAAATATTTTCGAAAACAAAAAATATAAGATATTCATATCATTTTAATCATCGTGAAACAAGCAATAAATTAGGTACGTTATGATTTGGTGAATTATATAATTAATGAATATTAAAAGTTAAAATAAAAAAAATAAAGTGGATGTCGCCCCCATTGGGGGCGACGATGGGAAATAGGAAAAACATCATAAAACGGGGGCGTCGCGTCTATTGGATGCGACATTGCTCCTAATAACTGCGACGACACGGGTATTAACTGCGGATTACCCTATTTTGTTAATTCTTTCAAAAACGACCCTATTTTATTAAATATTAGTTTTTTTGCATTATTTAATTTAAAAAGCCTTTTTTATTTAAAAAGAGTACGACTATGAACAACGTGGGTTGAGCAGTTTTTTTATGTAGAAAGGATACGACTTCTTTTTTCTATGTATTAAAAATAAAAAAATTAATGGAAAATGTTTATTTTGAGAGGGCACGTGTAAGCATGTGATGAAAGTTACATTTCCTTATATATATACTAGTTTATTGCCCGTGCATTGCACGGGTCATAGTTATCAGAAGAGACTAATTCCATTTTAAAATTGTAGTAGTACCAAAAGAAAATTCCGACTGAGCTTATAATATAAAATACGTTATATTTTAAACTACAAATACTGAAAAAAAATTCAAGAATGATGTCAGTCTTACAAAAATACTACTGTATGAATTGGGAGTATAACGCATATAAACTGTTTATTCCAGAACAGGTTTGGATAAAGGAAACAATAATTTAAATGACCTAAAAATCCAGTCTTAAGCCGATACAGAACATAAAAAAAAGGAAAAAAATAAAGACACAAAATAAAAAAAAAAAGAAATAAGCAATTGTACCATTATTATTCAAATTTTATTCCAACAATGAATGATTTTCATACATTTATGATAACATTGCGATGCTATAATAAACAATAATGGAAGATAATATCAAACAATAAAGCGAAAGAAAATAGATAATATTAAAGACATCATGATTTTGTAATTAGAGATGGTCATACAAAAAACAACGTGTCAAAAAACATGTTAAAACAAAAGGGTAAATGCCATTTTATCTCCTCGTAGTTACCGCGAATTTCACCAATACACATCATGCTTTTTTTATTACATGCGTGTCCATTATGCTTTTACAAACATTGCACGAAACCCCGGGCAGCCTATATTGCCCGAAATTGTTGTACACGCGCTGTTACTGCGACTTAAACATGATCAATGCCATAAAATGACTAAAATAACCCTCGGTCATTTTCCTTCAACAATTAACAATGACGTCACATGATTCAACCCCAAAACTGAATCGTCGAATCGATAATGAAACTCCAAAGCCGTACATGTAATGGTTGATAAAATGGAAAGCAATTATGGGAACCAACATAATGATAAGAATCGAAAATCAGAGGAATATAATTAGAACATTTAATTATCAGAATAATCGATAGAGGGTTTCTTTCATCGGAGAGCTGAAGGATTGAGCGGAGGGTTTCTTGGGTCGGGTTCACACAAGATTCTGGTATCGTTTTGTTCGGGCAATTTAGGGTGGAAAGGCATTACAGCGTTGGACACTCCTCTGTACTGTAATATCGTCACTACAAAAAAAGTCATCTTATGCGACGATTTTTTTCCTCACAAAAGAGTAAATTTTCGTCACATAAATTTAATGTGAGGAAAAATTTTCGTCACCGGCTCGTCACCGAAGGCCCGTGGCATAAGATCAAATCGCGCTTAATGTGACGATATTTTATTTCCTCACATTTGGCATATGTGAGGAATGCAATTTCCACGCATAAAATTCTTATTGTGACGAAATATTTCTCACAGTAGATGTACTATTTTGTCACATATTTTGACCTTCCTCACATTTAAACGTATAAATGCAACAAAAAGTTCGTCACTTTAAATATATTTTTCCTCATAATTACCATGATATATACTACGAAAATATGTCTCACATTAAACAATTCCCCTCACAATAACCATGATATATAATACGAAAATATTCCTCACATTATTTTTTCTCACAATTACCATGATGTATTAATGGATGGCAACCCGACCCGATTATTTTTTTAGCGGACCCGGGACCAGTCCGCCACGGTTGGACCCGCTGCGCCCCGGGCTGGACCCGAGCAAACCGGGTCGGACCCGGCTCCGACCCGAGCGAACCGGGCCTGACCCACCGCGCCCCGGGCTGGACCCGAGCGAACCGGGCTGATTTTCTTTTTTTTTTTTAATTTTTTAAAATATAAACTAGATAATGCTTTGCTTGGGACTCGAACCCACAACCTTACCTTTGTAATACCCAACCTCTACCATTAGACCAACAGATCTTTAATTCATAATATTTACAATAACACTATATAACTTTAAGGGAAATTCCCACTGGTACCCTCGAGGTTTCGAGTTTTCCCGTTGGTACCCAAAGCTTTTTTCGATTCCCTCTGGTACCCTCGAGGTTTCGACTTTTTCCTGTTGGTACCCAAAACTGGATTTAAAATACTTAAAATAATTAGCAAATTCAAAAATAAAATATTTTTCATTAAAAAATAATTATAATTATAAAAAAAGTATATAGTTGGGAAAAATTATAGAAATATTTTTAAAAATATTTTCCAAAATATTTAAAACAATCATAAATTCAAAATCTTTTATTAAAAAAATAATTTTAATTATAAAAGTAGTATATAAACTAAAAATTTAAATATGCAAAATATCTAATATTAAATGCGAAAAATAAAAAAATTAACAGAACAAACACGACCCAAAGAACCCATAAAACAAGAACGAGAAGAACAGCGAAACTCCAAAAAGAACAAAAAAGACACCAGAAACTTATAAACTAACGGTGTTTCCTCCCCATCCCCACCAAGCGATGAAGAGGGATGGGAGAGACGGGCTTGTTACTTGAATCTGGATCTCATAGGTAAAGAAATTTCTGAAATGTCCGGTTGGTTGTTTTTTGGGGAGAGTGGCGGCGCTTGGCTTGACTAGTTAAACTTAAAATTCAACTATTTTTCGATTATGTTTTTAGATTTTTTGAATATAGTGTTATTTTTTATAATTAATTTTTACGAGTATTTGCATATTTAATTTTAGATTTTTTTATTTAATTTTTAGTTCATATACTATTAAAATTATATTTTAATAAAAAATATTTTATTTTTGAATTTATGATTATTTTAAATATTTTGGAAAATATTTTTACAAATATTTATATAATTGTTCCCAACTATATACTATTTTTTATAATTATTTTTTTAATAAAACATATTTTATTTTTTGAATTTCTCATTATTTTAAGTATTTTAAATTTAGTTTTGGGTACCAACGGGAAAAAGTCGAAACCTCGAGGGTACCAGAGGGAATCGAAAAAAAACTTTGGGTACCAACGGAAAATCTCGAAACCTCGAGGGTACCAGTGGAAATTTCCCTAACTTTAATTACAAAACGAATTATAACACGAAAATATTCCTCACATTAAAAAATTATTTATTATTAGGAAATTTATGAACTATATGTGAGGATTTTATCTATCACATTAATGTTTAGCTTTTGTGAAGAAATATATTACTATTATGTGATGAAAAAACAATTTCCTCACATATTATATATTCACTTATGAGGAAAAAAATTTCATCACATTATATAATAGTTATTGTGAGAAAATATTATTTCCTCATATAATCTAATTTTATGTGACGATTTTTAATGTTATCACAAAAACATGGTCACATAAAATAACATTTTTTGTAGTGCGTCGTGGCTGTCTTATTGTCTGCAAGGAGAAAATGGAGAAAAAATCGTCTTTTTTTTCTGTTGAGATTTGCTTTGTTGATGTCGATTTTGGCTTCGGTGCGCTCTCATTTCTCTTTTTCTTTCTTTTTTTCTTGAACCTATCTTCTCACTCGTGAATTAGGGTTTCCGTTGCTCTTTCGTTACTATTCCCAAAAGTATTACAGAAACTCTCCGAGGTTAAAGAGACGGTCGTCGCTGTTCGCATTGACTTAGCCACCTACAAAGCTTCGATCTTGGCCCTCCATTTTACTTTTTATCTTTTACTTCTCTTTTCATACTTTTTTTTCTTTGTTAGCTTCTCTTTTGTTGTGAATCTAACAACGGGTGGCATCTCTTTGGTGGATGGATCTCGGAGTTGAAGGAATCGGCTGAGTTTTTGAACGGCGATAGTGTTATTGCTTTTCCGTGGCATTGCTATATTTTTATTTTTACTTATTTTCACACTTTCGTTCAAGCATTGACAAGGGTATAATGGGAATTCCATTTGCTTTCTGACCGTTAGACTAAATTTGACCTAATAGGGAGCGTATGCAAAATTATTCAATCTATAAGGGTGTTTTAGCCTATTTCTAAACTACAGGGTTTTGATGCTTTCTTTTTAAAGCACTGGTAGGTTATATGCTATTTTCCCAAAACAAAATGAAAGGATAAACTACAGGATACTCCGTTGGAACTTTAACTTAACAAAGAGATGCTATCAGAGCAAGAATCGAAGCCACATGCTCGTCTAGAAGATCAAACAAAAACTGTTACTAAAACAGAAAATAGAACTCAAATATATCCACAATAATATTGAGCACCACAAAACAAATTTAATGTCACTATCATTCCCAATCACGATCACGAGACGACGATGGCAGCCTCATTGCTAATCAGGCTAATGGTGATACCATTCTTAATTAAATAACCACATACACTATCTTTCCCTCGTGTTCTTGGTCCGAAGGATCTTCTCAGCTTTTGCCTTCTCATTTGTAGCAAATCTGAGTCAATCAACTATGTGGAGATATCTGATGGTTCAATCAGTTATAGTTACACATAAAACATCGCACTGTTGTGCAGTGTAAACTTACGGCATTTACGACCCGTTTGATTTGAGCTTCGGTTTCGATGTCGTCTGTGTAAGTCCAATCTCATACCCATAGGCAGATATGGCCTGTGAAGAGGTCCGAAGAAGCATATTAAGAAATTTTGAGCTGTGTTTTTTTCATTAAAAGCAAGAACGTGGAGCAGGAAAAATTGAGTTCTTCCTCCACAACTTTAGGTATTTCATTCTTCTGCTCGAAAGCCCAATTCAAACGTAGATTGGTCATGGTTGCCCTTATGACTGAAAAAGGAAAATTAGATCACGATTCAGAAAAAAGAAAGCAACCAAAACATATACATAAATCTGTCATGTTAGAAGGATGCTACATCTCACTCATTTCACAAACTTTAAGAATCTCCCATATAATGAAGGCTTACCATCAAAAGCACAGACATAAATCTCCCCGATCGGAAGATGCAAGCTAATTCATTTCATAAAACTTGTATGAATAGCATCGAAAACATAAACATCAATCTGCCACTGTTCGAAAGATGTTATCTCATTCATTTAACAAAATGTAAGAATGCTCCGTATATAACGTAACGTTGCCAGGGAAAACATGGAGACATAAAAATCTTTGAAGATGCAATAGCATTCATTTCATAAAAATCTTAAGATTTATACAAAAACCTTACCATGGAAAAACCTATCTGCAAGTGTTTGGAAGACGCTATCTAACTAATTTCGTAAACTTTAAGATCGCATGCATGTACATAACACAACCAAACCTTACCTTAAACAAAAAGGCATCGGCTCCGATAAATGGAGTGGATCACGTATCCCGCATGCTTGTACGATAGTGCTGGTAAAGGATCATTGTGTTGGGAATATCGTTTCGGAACACATGTTAGATAAGCTCAATCGAAAAGGGGTCCATACCAAAAGAAAAACTTAACAATAAAAAACAAAGAAGGCCGCATGAAATCTAAAACAATTCAAAAGAGCACATTTAAGAAATATCTTGGGAAGAAAACGTAAAAAAGAGGATGCGAAAGTCAAGTACAAAGACAAATTAAAGATCTCATATGATATGATAAGATTTGTATTGACTATTCTTACGTTGTACTTGATCTATTTATATGCATGCATGGGTCGTGAATGAACTGTGGAGAGTGAGTGGAGAAAAGGAGAAAGGCACAAAGTGGCATGTGAGCATGCAAAGTGTTTGTACGTGTAATAGAGTGTGTAAAAGAAAAAATAACATCAGCGTGAGAAAGCCACAAAGAAAATAAAGAGTTTTCTTCCTCTGTTCTTAAATCGTTTCTCCTCGTTCGATCTTATATAAAAAATAAAACAACATAATGGTATCAGAGCCGATGGTGATGCTGAAATTACCAGGTGTTGGAATGCCACTCCCGCCAAAGCTCACCAATAGTAATTACGTACGGTGGAGCGCCGATACGAAAGCTTTGCTGAAATCGCAAGGCTTATGGGAAATAGTCGAAGATGGATATTCACCCGATACGACGGGGTATACAAGGTCGCAATCGAAGACGTTGCGAGCCGCCGCCATAGAAAATGGTCTCGCGCTCCTCGTCATTCGGGAAGCGTTGGAATTTATCGGTTACAGAGAGATAAGCGGGGCGAGAAGCGCCAAGGAAGCCTGGGAACTGTTGGAGAAAGCGTATAAGGACGTTGATCGCACGAGCCAAGTTCAGCCACAAAATCATGGCGAACTTGAGATGGCAAAAGAAGATGACGATGTTGAGTTTTCCGAGGACGAGAAGGAGATAGAAGGCAAACACGAACAGGAAGACCATGGCGTTGAGAGTACGCATGATGGAGATCATGACGAAAAGCCGAAGTCGGTGGAGGAAAAGGAAAAAGCTGAACCACCGGTTACAGCCAATAAGGAAAATGAAGGCGGAGCGTCAAAGAAAGACGCTGGTAAAGCCACGGAAAAGGAGAAAAAATCTCCAAAGGCCGAAGAGGCCGTGAAAGAAGAGAAAAAGACTGAAGCAGCCGTTGAAGTGATAAAAAAAATATCACTCGTGAAGTACCCACCACCACTCCACCAACGAAATCTCCCTACGAGGACGAGCCCTTAAAGCTCGAGAAAGAGGAGGCAGTTGAAGAGATGCCGCCACGACAACCACCTGAGAAAGTCGTGGAGATCGACGCGAATACATCGAAAAAAGCCGACGAGATGAAGAACAAGGTCGACGACACCATGACATATGCCAATTCTAATAAAGAAAAATATATAGGCGAAGAAACGAAGCGCCAGAAAGAAAATGAGATAAAAGAATGGATCGATTCGAGAAACAGTCTTGAGAAATACATGAACATCTTGAAAATTCGAAGCAACGAGAAGTACAAGCTCGCCGGAAAATTAGAAGCGGACGAGAAGGACGAAATCACGACGATGAACAAGGAGAGCCTCGAGGCGGTAGACGATAATCAAAATCTGAAGAAAAAAGAGAACGACGAAAATGGCAAAGAAGTCGCGGAGGAGGCCGTCAATAAGATCGATGTACTCGCGAGAAACGATGCGGAACAATACAAAATTGTTGCCGTGAAGGTCATCAATGAGAAGAAGCTTGTTAAGGAGTACGAAAGATTCGACATGCCAGATGCTAGCGACGAGCCGACGAGCCTGACGGGCTACGTCCCGAAGATGGAAGAAAAACATGTCTATATTTATTACAGCACCGACGAAAGCCAAAAGGCTATAGATAGCTCTCTACACTTCGAAAACCCGATGAAGAAGTGCTACGAAGTTTTGCATGCGGTTGACGCGATCGACGAATATACAGTCGGACAGTTGAAAGAGTACGACCAAAGGAATGTGTCGGACGAATATTGGAGAAGTGCTAGGACTAAGAAAAAACAGATTTATGGAAATATCTGGTTTGGGTAGCATATGTTGAGCGTTCAAGCGAAGTGCTCGAAGACGCTTGTTGACGGCAAGTGGCGTGCCGCGACATACGACAGACGAAAAAGAGTTAAGTTTAAGGAGGATTGAAAGACCGAAAGAAGATTGAGCTTAAGGGGGGAATTTGTTAGATAAGCTCAATCGAAAAGGGGTCCATACCAAAAGAAAAACTTAACAATAAAAAACAAAGAAGGCCGCATGAAATCTAAGACAATTCAAAAGAGCACATTTAGGAAATATCTTGGGAAGAAAACGTAAAAAAGAGGCTGCGAAAGTCAAGTACAAAGACAAATTAAAGATCTCATATGATATGATAAGATTTGTATTGACTATTCTTACGTTGTACTTGATCTATTTATATGCATGCATGGGTCGTGAATGAACTGTGGAGAGTGAGTGGAGAAAAGGAGAAAGGCACAAAGTGCCATGTGAGCATGCAAAGTGTTTGTATGTGTAATAGAGTGTGTAAAAGAAAAAATAACATCAGCGTGAGAAAGCCACAAAGAAAATCAAGAGTTTTCTTCCTCTGTTCTTAAATCGTTTCTCCTCGTTCGATCTTATATAAAAAATAAAACAACAACACATTGATGTCACGACATCAACATGGCTAATGGATTGTTAGATGATGCCTGCCGTTTTCTGAGAAAAGTTAATACTGCAAATTTATTTACAATTCAAATGACTGTGCAACAAACCAAAGCAGAAAAAATAACAAATAATATAAATCCTCCCTTATGTCATAATCATTGAAATAAGCAACAAATATTGTCCTAAACAGCAACAACAACCCAAAGAGATTTTATATACAGCCTTTCACAAAACGAACGATATGCACGGGCAAGCAGCAAATCAAACTCTCAACTTAACTTTAAGAAAAAAAAAAGAAGTGTCTAATAATAAATTAAAACAAAAGAACTCCAACAGTATGACATAAGACTTTTCCTTTGGCTTGGAAAGACTGAGCAATAGCATTCAAACCTCTCTTCAACATGTTAGAAGCTCACGAAGACGGTAGAGAAAAGAAAAACGGTTACCTTAATTGGAGTTCGGATGTTAAAGTTGAAGCAAGCATGATCAACAGTTCATATAAAATCTACGTGATTATGGAAACATCATGAAACTAAGTGGATTACGAAAATCAATTAAACAATAACGATCACCAAACTGAAGATCAATGGTAAAAATAACAGATAAAAATCATTTAATATGGTGCGTAATCATCCTTAAGAAACGCTTCAGCAAAAAAGCAGATCCGACCTCCTTATCGTCATCACAACACAAATGTATCTAAGAAAGATAATCCCTCATTTTCCCTTGGTTTCCTGTAATGTAAAAGCCCTTTTTCAATATCCATATGTCACAAAACAGTGTTAAATAACTCTTGTTTGGCACCTGGATACCAAATCAATCGTGAAAGACAATTATGGGAGATAAAACACAAGCAAAGTCAAAATGCCTTACATCACATGATGGTTGTACCAACATTCTGGTATTTTTACATCCTACAAATTCGTCTTCCTACTTCATCTTCTTCTTCCTCACAAACTTACTAGGTTATCGGAAAAGAAATTCAATATATAACGTAAAGGGCTATAAATCAACAGCTAAGAAAATGTGTATCAGAAAGAGATGTAGTTTTATTATACTCTAATAACAGGAAGCAGAGCCAAAACCTCATGTCTTCTTCAACGACGCCATTCTTGTAACGGCAGGTGAGGCTCCCAAATGGGTTGCTACATACACAAGGATTCGAACCTGAGACCTTGCTTAAGCGATACCAAACCGCTTACGACTTGGACCAACCCTGTTGGTAATTACTAATCTCTTTGATTAGTTGAACGTGGGTTAGATTAGTTTTTTTTTTTAAAGTAGGGTGGTTTATTCCATGTATTAAAATATAATAAAAAATTTTAATTGAAAGGACATGTGGCATCATTTGGTGAGACGCAATGGTTGATACGGGGAATATTTAAAAAAATGGCCTTTGACATAGTCAACGTTAAAAAAATAGCCCCGATTTTTTATGTTTTTTACAAAAATTCGAATTAAGGGTATTTACGTCATTTGACAGGGCATCTTTTTAAAAATTGCAGGGGGATCCCTGCCATATAGCAAGGGTCCCCTGCTCAGTGGACCTGTGCTATATAGCAGGGGTCCCGTCCATCTTGTGCGCAGTATGGGCGGGACCCCTGCGCTGTGTGCGGGGACCCTGCGCTGTGTGCAGGGGGACCCCTGCGCTGTGTGCGGGGGACCCTGCGCTGTGTGCAGGGGGACCCCTGTGCTGTGTGCGGCTGTAGGGACCCGTGCGCTGTGTGCGGGGACCCTGCACTGTGTGCGGGGACCCTGCACTGTGTGCAGGGGGACCCCTGCGCTGTGTGCGGGGGACCCTGCGCTGTGTGCGGGGGACCCTGCGCTGTGTGCGGCTGCAGGGACCCTGTGCTGTGCGCGGGTCTCCTGCACTGTGTGCGGGGACCCATGCGTTGTGTGCGGGGACCCCTGCGCTGCTGCCCACACACAGCGCTAGGGTCCCTGCACAAAGTGCAGGGGTCCCCCACACACACGGCTGGGGTTCCGCCCATACTGCAGGGGCCCCGCCCATGTTGCAAAAAAATAAAAAAAATTACTTATTGGGGATTTGAACCCATGATCTACTACTTGAACGCCTGACTACACAACCACTGGACTACGACCCGCCCACCCACCCTTTTGTGACCCCGATAACAGATATCGATTTCAAAAGTGGGACCCATTTAGTAAGGGTATAACTGTCATTATACACTTGGAGGCTATTTTTTTAACATTGACCATGTCAAAGGCCAATTTTTTAAACGACCCGTTGATACGGCATAGTTGGTACTAACCTTTTCACCTTGTACAGATTTATCTCTTATCAAATACATGCATTCAAATTAATTCAATGAAGGAATGTCGACATAATAATAATATAAAAAGCCATGTGGCTTTGAATGGTCAAAAGTGGGTTGGTGAAGTTAAAGAAAAGAAGGTTTGGCGCCGTATAATTTGGTATGCTATGACTTCTCCTTGGATTGTTCACATGGCAAAATCATTTGCTATAAATAGAGCTCATCCCATCGAAGGAAGAGCATCCCACAGAATAAATCCAAAGGGATCAGTGAGAGGAGAGAAAATAGAGGGAAAATAATAGAGAGTTTGTCGGATATTTTCTCCGACTATAAAGAGAGATATTGAGTGTTTTCTCCTTTGTAGTACGAGAGGTTGTAACTCCTATATTTCTCCTATAGTGAATTCTCCTTCTTTGCCCGTGGTTTTATCCCGATTTGTTTGGGGGTTTTCCACGTTAAATCTCGGTGTCCACATTTTATCTTTAATTACTCAAATATTAGCCGCGGTATTACTCGACCGGGTCCGCTGCCACGCCAACAATTGGTATCAGAGCCTAGCTTTGGTTTTATATATCTGTTTATAGTATGCTCTGTGGTTGCCACTAACGTGGACCCTCCACATCAGAAAATAATAGATATTATACTGCCCTTGTTACGGTGACGAAAAAGACGGTGCGAGTTCAATAATTATCTGCTGCAACCCCGTCGGAGGTATCGCTCACGACTGAGCAGAAATTATGGCGGCGAAGTTTGATATCGAAAATTCAACGGGAGAAACTTCTCACTGTGGAAATTAAAGATAAAGGCGATCTTGAGGAAGGACGGCTGTCTGGAGGCTATCGATGGAAAACCAGCCACGCTGACAGACGGGAAAAAAAAATTGAGGACTAATAATGGAGGAGAATATACTGGCCGGAATTTTGATAGCTTTTGTAAAAGAGAAGGCATCAAAAGGCACTGTACCACGGCGTATACTCCACAACAGAATGGAGTGGCGGAGCGGATGAATAGGACTCTGTTGGAGAGGACAAGAGCCATGTTGGGAGCTGCAGGTCCGGATAAATCATACTGGACAGAAGCAGTCAACACCGCCTGCTACGTGATCAATCGGTCGTCGTCAACGACAATTGATCAGAAGATGCCGATGGAGATGTGGATCGGAAAGCCAGCGGATTATTCCAAACTCCATGTATTTGGAAGTCTTGTGTACGTGATGTACAACGCCCAAGAAACTACGAAGCTGGATCCGAAGTCCAGGAAGTGTTTGTTCTTGGGGTATGCTGATGGTGTGAAGGGGTATCGCCTGTGGGATCCCACTGGCCACAAGGTTGTCATCAGCAGGGAGATTATCTTTTTAGAAGATAAAATAATCGGAGGAAATGATAGCACTACAAAGGAAGTTCGGAGACTACGACTATTCAGGTGAAAGGGAAGTCTGTCGAACAAGATTCTTCTGAAGCAGCACCAGAGCGCTTTCGTGCACGACTGGTGGTTAAAGGCTACGCTCAGAAAGAAGGCATCGACTTCAGCGAGATATTTTCACCTGTGGTTCGACTGACGACTGTTCGGATACTCCTGGCGATGTGTGCTACATTCGATCTACATCTAGAGCAACTAGATGTGAAGACGGCTTTTCTTCATGGAAATCTTGAAGAAGAGATTTATGTGCTCCAACCGGAAAGTTTTGAAGACAAAGAAAAACGGAACTTGGTTTGCAGGTTGAACAAATCTCTATACGGTCTCAAACAGGCGTCGAGGTGTTGGTATAAGAGATTTGATTCCTTCATCATGAGCCTTGGATACAGCAGATTGAATGCAGACCCTTATGCATATTTCAAGAGGTTTGGTGAAAATGATTTTTTCATATTACTGTTGTATGTTGACGACATGTTGGTAGCAGGCCCCAACAAAGATCGTGTTGAAGAACTCAAGGCACAGTTGGCTAGGAAATTTGAAATGAAGGACTTGGGATCAGCAAACAAGATTCTAGGGATGCAAATTTACCGAGACAGAAATAACAAGAAGATTTGGCTCTCCCAGAAGAACTATCTGAGGAAGGTCTTGCGACGCTACAATATGCAAGAAGGTAAGCCAATTTCTACCCCACTTCATGTTAATTTCAAGTTATCCTCCAGGAGTCCTAGCAGCGAAGAGGGAAGGATGGAGATGTCTCGAGTACCGTATGCATCAGCAGTGGAAAGCCTTATGTTCGCGATGGTTTGTACACGGCCAGACATTGCACATGCAGTGGGAGTAGGAAGTCGGTACATGGCGAATCCGGGCAAAGAGCATTGGAGCACGGTGAAGAGGATCCTATTATATAGAGGAACCTCATATGTTGCATTATGTTTCGGGGGAGCAGACTTTACTATAAGAGAGTACGTTGACTCTGATAAGTTCGTTTGGTGTCGTTCCTCAAGTGGCCTAGCGGAGACGTAAGCAACATGAATGGCAAGGGAGAAAGAATGGTGTGAAGATCCGATTGATCCTCAATCAAATCTTCAAGTGGGAGATTGTCGACATAATAATAATATAAAAAGCCATGTGGCTTTGAATGGTCAAAAGTGGGTTGGTGAAGTTAAAGAAAAGAAGGTTTGGCGCCGTATAATTTGGTATGCTATGACTTCTCCTTGGATTGTTCACATGGCAAAATCATTTGCTATAAATAGAGCTCATCCCATCGAAGGAAGAGCATCCCACAGAATAAATCCAAAGGGATCAGTGAGAGGAGAGAAAATAGAGGGAAAATAATAGAGAGTTTGTCGGATATTTTCTCCGACTATAAAGAGAGATATTGAGTGTTTTCTCCTTTGTAGTACGAGAGGTTGTAACTCCTATATTTCTCCTATAGTGAATTCTCCTTCTTTGCCCGTGGTTTTTACCCCGATTTGTTTGGGGGTTTTCCACGTTAAATCTCGGTGTCCACATTTTATCTTTAATTACTCAAATATTAGCCGCGGTATTACTCGACCGGATCCGCTGCCACGCCAACAAGGATTTCGATTGCTTACTCAGAAAATCTCAAAATTCATGTCCCATTCTTCTTTCCCTCGTTCTGAAAGTTTATTTTCGATTATATATGAAATAAATATATGTAGGAGGACGTAGCAGGTAATTTAATTACCCAACAAGGGCCAAAGGAACATAATAACGTAATCACTTCATTAATGTAGTGCATGGATAGCACAGCGCTCCTTTAGCTGTTAAACAATTACTTGAACGGAAAAACTGAATTAATTCTCCATTAGCTGTCAAATGATGTTCAGTCAAATTTCCTAATTCACTAATTAGTTCAACTTTTATATTCATTGCTCACTAATGGTGAAAATTAACTAAGGTTCCATTCCATGGCATGGCATCTGTTTAATCGCGGCCAGAATAATCCATTAAAAAATGATAGGGAAAAAAGGATAAGTGTGTCTACTTTTTATTATTTGTAAATTATTTAAAATAAAAACAAATTAGGGTTTTGTCCTCCATCTCAAATCTTTCTTTTTTTTCTTTTTTTTTTCCCCGAAGAGAAGCTACATTGGAAAAGAAACCGATTTTAAAGAATACGAAATATGAAAAGGAAATACGCACACAAGCCCAACGGAATCCGTTCTTAAAGGCGAGAACTTCGTCAAATGAAATCTTTTTCTTTCCTTTTTTTTTCTCAAGTACGAATAATCCACTGGGACGGCGTCGCCACGCCGCCGACGATCCACCACTGCTTGCTGCAGCCATCCCCCGCGTTTACCATCCCCACCACCGTCGGATCTTTCTCACCATCATCGCCGCCGCCGTCGATAATATTCCGATCTCCCTCTTCCTCGCCGAGTGGGACGAGGTTAAGAACGAGCCGCCCATTAGATCGGTGCTTCTCAAAGCAAACGTGCCGCTTAACCCTCTCACGGTTTATCACCAGCCTACCGTCGCCGGTCTTGTACCTCGTCATCACCCACGGCACATAAGAAGAAGTTATCGGCGGCGGAAACACCCTCTCCGCCGCTTCCCTCCGCCGCGCCAGGCGAGGGATGGGATTTGCGCCGCCGTTCTTCGCCGTGGTTGGTGTGTAGCAGTCCTCAAGATTTGGCCTTAGGTCTACGCAGCTTTCTGCTCCGATGTAGTCATGCATGTATTATTATATATGTAGAGAATATCTTCTCTCTTTTGTTAGGGCTTTGGCCTTGGTCTTTTGGGGGCTATATATATAAATATTAAATGTATATATTTTGAAAGAAAGGTTGATATAAATGAGAGGTGACGATTGACAGCTATCTAACACTCATACACGTTAAAAGAGGAGTTTTAATTAGTGGGTAAGGTTTTTGGACTTTTTCTTATCTAATGCGATACTTCATTCGTAATTAATGGGTTTACATGTATGCATTTTTGTGTATTTATATTGATATACTTTTATTTACTCTGGGATTTGGATACGTGCGTTTGGCAATTAGGGAGCCCGGGAAATGGAAACATTATATTAAGTTTTAATATATTGATTTTGTTCTTGGGTTAGTTTCTTTGAACTCTATGTTCATTAAAAATATAATATTATGTTTTCTTTTTCTCCCAATATCCCAATCGCAACTTCTGAATTAGTTGTTAGGTGAATGTGAAACCTCAAATGCCTATACATAAGAGAACTCCGATTTCTGGCACTAAGTAATAGATGATTTAGATTTAATTATTTAGTATAGGTCAATCAAAATTCAGGTTTATGATTTATTCTCTTTTAAGTCTCGATTAAGCATGCAGAGATCGATCTAATTAGTTTGCTAATTTTCTACATAAGTAAATAATATAATAACACAATATATAATTCTTGGAAGCATTCACATAAATAAGTTGAAGCCAAAAACACTTAATTAAATGAAACCAGCTAGATAATCAGAGAATAAATTGGAAACTAGCAATTCTTGTTTTTGCTCGACAGCTCATCTCAACATCAAGCGGTTGGACTCTCAAGATTTAATAATAATAATAATAATAATAATAATAATAATAATAATAATAATAATAATAATGATAATAATAATACCTAAATAATAAAAAACGGGCTTTGTTATATTAAATTGCTGAGACCCAGACGATGATAATGGGCTTTAATTTAAAGTTGGGCCCATCCACTAATAAGAATGGGTAATATCGTAATTCCGTTTACAAAGTTCACACTTGCATTGCATTGGAGCGCAACGATCCACATATTTTAACGGAAAAAAAAGAAAATTAATGAAAAAAATACCACAGAGACAGAGATTCACTGGGAAAACTTCAGAAGATTCTTCAAAGGCAGTGTTTTGTTCATTTGGGTCTTCGATCAGCTCAACTCATTCACGCAACAGCTGTTTGCAAAGGCTCTAGCTGCGTGTTTTCATAAAATTAATCATCACAAGCTATTTATTTGCCGATGAGCAATCTGAGGAGCATATGCAGGCCCCAGGCCGTATTCTCTGCGACGGCCTGGTGTTGCAGATCGACGATTAGGATTTCAAAGATTGAAAAGGCTTCGCAGGAGAGTTCTAAGAATTTTCGAAACTCGTCGGTTTTTCCACTTTGGCTCGATAAGTTGCGCTTGCAGGGGAGGGCGTATGAACCGCGGGTGAGATTGAATCGGCAGAGGCGGATGGTTGCTACTAAGGCTTCGAATTGGACCGACTCTAAATCTCCGTACGAAACTCTTGGTACGACGATCAACCTTTTGAAAATTATTTCTGATTGTTAGATAGCTGAACTCTGCCCTACGACTATGTAGATAACTTGAATGAAAGCCTTTTAGATGAATTGCTTCTACCCATACGGATACGGTAAATAATTGGAGCTCAGTTTGACGTGTTTACGAATGGGTGCTTGGATTTCAAATACCTTCATTTCATATAGTATTATCTGGCCTGTGATTCAACTATCTGAGATGTTTATTGCTGTGTTCATTTGTATATTGACACTTACAAGCATCACTGTCAACTTCTGAGAATGCAGAGTTGGAAAAAGATGCAGACGAAGATCAAATTAAGCTAGCCTATCGGCGACTAGCTAAGTTCTATCATCCTGATGGTATGACCCATCTATTTAAGGTTTACCTTTATTTAATATCACACATAAATGAAAGAAAGACTGAAAAAGAAGCCTCAGAACTTCACTTACTTTATATAACCCATCTCTTACTATTCTATGCTCTGAGTTGCGGCTAATGACTATATCTTCTTCCATTACCTAAGTTTATGATGGTAGAGGAGCCTTAGATGAAGGTGAAACTGCTGAAGCTCGATTTATAAAGATTCAGGCAGCGTACGAGCTGCTGGTAGATGAAGAGAAGAGGAGACAATATGATAAAGATAATCGGGTCAATCCCATGAAGGTAACCTTTATTACCACTAGCAGTTGGGAGGTTCTTCTTCTTTGTTAATCTGGGGCTTAGTATTATGCTGTTGAATGAACCGTTGCGACCTTAATATCAGGCATCTCAAGCATGGATGGAATGGCTAATGAAGAAGCGACAAGCTTTCTACCAGAGAGGCGACATGGCTATTGCAGCATGGGCTGAACAGCAACAGCGTGAACTGAACCTTCGTGCACGCCGACTCGCTCGCTCAAAGGTTCTCTTTATTTTCCCCTTTTTAGACACATGCTATTCCACTAGCGCTCTCAATTCATATTGAAACAAATCTCATATAATTGGATTGGCACGATACATAGTGTGATGTCACTCAATCGTTTTACTTAATTTTCTTAGATTGATCCGGAAGAAGAAAGGAAGATACTGGTAAAAGAGAAGAAAGCATCCGTGGAGAACTTCAACAACACTTTGAGGAGACACACTCTTGTCCTGAAAAAAAGGGATTTAATGCGGAAAAAAGCCGAAGAAGAGAGGAAGAAGATCATTGCCCAACTTCTTGCAGCGGAAGGTTTCGAACTCGAAAAGGACGAAGATGACTTATAAACCAAGGCCTAGCAGTCCATCTTCGAATGGTTGGTATATATCTGCTTTTCCTCATCTGCTTGTTTATCAATTAATCGTTCTAGCCTCGTGAACAAGTGTGTATGCTGTTTATTGTAGATCCTATAGTGACATTCGAAACATGTATAGAAAGCATTTAACTAATAGCAGCAGCAAAACTGGATCATTTCCGATATTTACATACATATTACCGCATATTCTCTCTAGTCCTAACAATCTCTGCTCAGCCACACGCTAAAGCAAACATTGTGATAGGCATTCGCCAAGAACTTGGCCAACCCCTTTCTCCCAGATGTCCTCTTTAGTTAATTGGATGGAACATGGTAGTATTTTCCCTTACACATGCAGCGATAGACGACTGGGCAAGACTCGACCGCACACTTCATGTAGAAACTGATCATCACTCTCCTACAAGGCGCACACGAACCGCAGGCATACGAGCAATCGGGCAAGCTCGACCCAGTCGGGTATAGTTCCATTCCCAGCCCTCCTTCCTATATTTCGTTCGCCAGTTAACCACGGTTAGTTAAGCTACTCTGTTTACTTCTACACATAAATGCTACGTTCTATCTGCTTCCCTACCTTAGTATGAGTTACGCTTTTCTCACCCTTGTGATGGGATCCTTTGCCATTGCTGGAAACTGTGATAGAAAGCAGTTAGTAATCTTACATTAGCAGAAAAGATTTCGACTTTAGACATGGGTTATATTTGCTTCTTACAATGATATGGCCTGAGGCCTTTGGTACTAACGGAAAGTAGCAGGAAAAGAATCGCGACAAGTAGACATGTCGTGTGCGATGTATTGCTTCGTTTCATCTTCGTTCTATGCCCACGAAAGCTCGAATTTAGTGAAATTTGAAGTAAACTTGAGGTTAAGTGCTTGATAGTGAGTGTGCTTGCTAGGGGTAGACGAGGTTTATATATGTTATATATGCAAGGTTTTATGGAGGAAGGTAGTTTTATTAATGCAAGAACGTACGTAGTCTTCTCACATGAAGCACGTCTACCATTTAAACGACTGTAAGTAAGAAGGGTTTTTGAAAAGTTTGTTCACGAGTTTTGTATTTGCTCCATAAAATGATGATAGATGTCATATAATATATCGTAGAGATGTAATGATGATATGATATGAATAGTTAGTTCTTCAAACAAAGCTTTGAACATACAGTAGTAATAATGCGTGCCGTCGTATTCGCATTAATTATGTCTCCCTTATTTATGTGATCACTCGTTTCTACAATCGGAAATAGGGGGACGACTTCGTATGTAGTTTGATATATGATAAAATGACCGAAAAGTTACTACTCAATATACTGAATTATATTTAAACATGATGAATTGGAAAATTGAATTTGGTGAAAGTTATAGAACTAAAAGTTTAAGTGTTATTTGCAGGGAGAAAATCCAAAATAGTTCCCGATGTTTGCTACATTGACCAATTTAGTTCAGGATGTTTTGCGTGAACTAATTTAGCATTGTTATTGTCGAATTTGAACCAAATTAGTCTAACCACTAGATCTCCGTTAATTTGGATGAAAACTGGACACAGGCCGACATTCGATTGGTATGACTTTAAAAATCATTAATTCAATTAAAAAAGAAAAATATTAAAAAAAACCAAAGTTTCAAATAAAATATGAAAAAAAAAAAGAAAACTGTTGATAAATTAAATAAAATAAAATAAAGAGAGAATAAAAATGAAATTTAAACATAATAAATGAAAATAAAATAAAATTTTAGAAGAAAAAAATATATTAAAATAACAACTAATTTAAAAGAGAAAATAAAAATACATTAAAAATGACTAAAAGAGACACTTGAGAATAAAAATAACAAAAAAATAAAAATATATTTGTTTATTAATATACGAGTCCAGTTTCCATTCAAATTGGCGGATATCTAACGGCATGATCAAATCCGACAACATAATGGACTAAATTGGTTCACGTAAAACATCGAGAACTAAATTGGTCAACGTGGTAAACACGGGGAACCTTGTGTTGTCTCCCGTTCCTTGCATGGGTGAGTAGAGGGCACTAGACTAAATTTGCAGTTAACTCGTGCGAATGCCATTTGCAATATATTTTCAGAACTAATGTCATAAATGTTAGAAATTGAATGCGTGCTGCCATGAACGTGAATGTGGTGGGGATTGTGAATGATTAAATAAACGGTCATTTATTTTACTGTGAACATGCGGATACGATACCTATGGTTTTTCGTGATTCAAAATTTTGAATCTTTTAAGTGATTAATAATTTTGACTTGTCAAACCCTAAAAAGGTTGACCGCATTAGTTTTCAAGTATTCAATGTTAAACTGACCTTAAGAGTTATGTGTGGGATCTTCATTTCAACTTGCTTGCTTCTGATGAAAGTGTTAAATAAGGGTGCCAGTTGTAAAATTAGAATATTCATCATATATAGAAGTTGGAGTAGCACTTTGTTGAAAGAAACTATTGTGTCCACCCAAATCCAAGTAACGTGAAAGTGAAAGAAAGGTACAATGAATTTAATATATATATATATATATACGTATATATATATATATACGTATAAACAAAGGAGCCCCACAAGTCGAATCAATACTTTGAGAAAATTAAAACTTTAATTGATTATAACAATGAGAGTAGGCGACGCATTAATTTGGGGAAAAAGTCCATCCCACAAGTTGCCAATAAACGACGAGCGATGCCCAAACAAGTGGGAGCCCTCGCTTTTTCTTTCATGATGATATAATTTTAATTATATTGTATGCGTTATTGTGTAACAACAAAAACTAAATTAGTGACAACTATCTTGATTCGCGCACTGTATTTCGAATCAAGAATTTCATCGTGTATATAAAAATTGATATTATTTATATAAAATAATGTGAAGGCAAAGACAAGAGGCATTTAAATATTTCTTTAGGACCAACTCAATAATTCACAACATGTCATCATATATCACTGTCCATGGCTGGCAAATTTTCCACTACACAACACTCACAACCATTGAACTTCGGATTGAAAAAAAACACCTACTTTAATATTAAAAGAAAAAGGCAATCATTGGTTGGTCTACTACACTCTACATGCGATGAAATGAAAGCGCTTCTTTGAGTAACATTAGTAGTAATTCAACAACACGATTTACTAATCAACCACGCGATTCTGATAATCCGAGTATTCGTTGCGCTTTTTATTTCCATGGCGCAGCAATAAACAAAAAGCTGAATGATTGATTGCTTCATATCACATAAAAGCTCGCCATTAGTTTTCATTAACCACACCTTTTAAGTATATAATATATATACGTATATGTCAATCCGTAACAGAGGTACATATACACACAAAGATACTCATAGATTCTTGATTAACTCTACACGGCGGCGGTGACTGTTTCGCCGGTGGCGGCGGAGACTTGTGGCACGGCGGCGACGACTACTGCGTTGGCCGTAGCCTCCATTAACTTCTTGTCTTTCCTCTCATCTTGAGCCATCTTATGTTGTCTGCACTCTGAGCTGCAGAAAGCATTATCACCTCTGCAATAAACACATACAAAACCTAATTAAAAACCCTAAAAGACAAATTCTTATACAGCTAATATATATATATATATATATATATATATATATATATATATACCTATACATGTAGATATCGTGGTCAGGGACGAGCCGGCGATTGCAAAGAGAGCAAAGCCTCAAGAACTGAGCCGTTTCAACGAAGTCCGCCGAGCTACGGCGCTGGGGCGGCGCCGCCGACCTGAGATACGCCGCGGTGTTAAGATTATCGTCTTCGTACCGTTGGCCGTCGCCGCCGTGGTTCTGAGGTTGGGCGTTGAAAAGGGAAGCTTTGTCTTGAGGAGTATTGTTAATGTTCCTGCTATTAGTCGGCGACGACGCCGTTAGATCGAAGGCGAACTCCGTCATGCTCGTCGTCCTCTTCATCGGCGGACGGCGTCCCCTCTTTCCGAGCATCCTTTTTATTCTTACGCCGACGTCACTATTCCCACGTTTTTGTGTGTGTATGTGTGTTTTATGGCTTGAAAAAGTGACGCAGTAGCTTGTGAGAATGGGAAAGATAAAGAGCGACTCCTAAAAGGAGGAGGGAATCCGAGCCGTTCATTTTATTTTATTTTCATCGAATTATTATTATTATTGATAGTAATGTTTGTCATTTGGAGATGGATAGACTTAGTCAGCAGTTTCTATTATTATAATACTCTTATTGTCGTTTTCCAATAGTTAATTAATTGGTATGGATTCTTTAATGCGGGGTCGCTACTCGCTTGCTTTGTTAGGAACCTTATTATTGCATTTTTTCCCAGTTTTTTCTCTGTAATAAAATCGGATGTATTGTTTGAGATCGGAATTATTATAAGGGTTAATTATCAGTCAGGCCCCGTTAACATGTTTAAGTAGGGTTCAGGCCCCAATAAAATTTCAGTAAGAGTTGAGGACCCACTTTTAAAAAGTCTTAGAGTAAAAGACCCAAACTATGCGATATGGCATATATACTCTCTAACAGATGCAAAATTTACAATCTTTTGCCATCGTCTTCTCCAACGAGCGATTTTCGCTGCAAGCTCAAATCTTCTTAAAAAAAACTTCAAGCTCGATTGTTTTGCTAATTTGCAGCTTTAATTATCAGAAATCGTTGATATTATAGCCGAAAATGATAAACAAAAATCGTTGAGATTGAAAAAAAATCTTCAAAAGATCTATGGAAGCTAGAAAAAAACTGTTACATACAAATAACAGAAATCATTGAGACTGTAGCCGAAAATATCAAAATTTATGACCTAATATGTTGAAATTATTGTTAATTTGATCGTGGGTATGATTTGTATATCTAATTTGCAGCTTTAATCGTCAGAAATAACGAATATAGCAAAAAATAACAAATGTCTTATGTTTAATAACAAATGTTGACTTAGAAGTAACACGACGCTGAAAGGTAATAACGCATGCTTTGTCGTAAATAACACATTCTGTATACAAGTAATAGATCGAAATGAATAAAACGAAAATCACAAACGACAGTAAAAAACAAATGAAAACTGCATAAATCTCCGCGTTATTGACTCAATAAGGTAAAATAGGCCTCAATTTCTCATGGGTACCTCGAATTTATACCGATTAGTTGCAAGAAACGGATATTATATTTTCCCTAAATCGTGTAAAAAGAAATACTTATAACATAGCCAAAAATAACAAATGTCTTATGCTTAATAACAAACGTTGACTTAGAAGTAACACGACGCTGAAAGGTAACAACGCATGCTTTGTCGTAAATAACGCATTCTGTATACAAGTAATGGATCAAATTGGATAAAACGAAAATCACAACGACACTAAAAAACAAATGAAAACTGCATAAATCTCCACGTTATTGACTCAATAAGGTAAAATAGACCTCAAAATTTCTCATGGGTACCTCGAATTTATACCGATTAGTTGCAAGTAACGGATATTATATTTTCCCAAAATCGTGTAAAAGATAAATACTTATAACATAGCAAAAAATAACAAATGTCTTATGATTAATAACAAATTTTGACTTAGAAGTAACACGTCGCTGAAAGGTAATAACGCAATGTTTGTCGTAAATAACACAATCTGTATACAAGTAATGGATCGAAAGGAATAAAACAAAAATCACAAACGACACTAAAACACAGATGCAAACTGCATAAATCACGTCGTTATTGACTCAATAAGGTAAAATAGACCTCAATTTCTCATGGGTACCTAGAATTATACCGATTAGTTGCAAGAAATGGATATTATATTTTCCCTAAATCGTGTAAAAAGAAATACTTATAACATAACCAAAAATAACAAATGTCTTATGGTTAATAACAAATGTTGACTTAGAAGTAACACATGGCTGAAAGATAATAAAGCCTTCTTTGTCGTAAATAACGCATTCTGTATACAAGTAGTGGATCGAAAGGGATAAAACGAAAATCACAAACGACACTAAAAACAGATGAAAACTGCATAAATCTCAGCGTTCGTGACTGAATAAAGCTTTTCCGTCCTCAGTTTCAAATGGGTCTTACTAATCAAGACGAATTTTTTTGAGAAAATTTAGCTTTCTCTAAGACTAAAACGTTTTTTAAGTGAGAAACAGTTTACCCAACAAATATAACACATATACATGTAAAAAAGACACTTCATTGAGAATATTCTAGAAGGTTCTGGACCGTCAGAGAATTTAACAGAATTGTCAGAGAATATTTACAGGACTTTCTCAAAATTGTACTACATTAATTGGAAATAATAACACATGTTAGGTAAGAAAAAACAACACGAACTCAACTAATAACACATCGATCAATACTGATACCTCATAAATGCTGTTTAATACCACGCCAATAATTCGATTAATTCGTACAAAACTACATTTTTTTTTGGATGTTTAATATGGATGTTCATGTAAATATATAATTTGATGAAGTTTAATCACCACATTCGTTTGAAAGACACATTAAGCGAAATTTGATGTCAATAGACGAATATTGATCTCAATAGATATATAAATATGTAGTCCTCCATTACAAAACATAGACTATTACATCTTTCAATGGAACATAACATTATGAATTGCACCACGAACATGTTCAAACATCAACATTAAAGTACGAATAACATTTATAGACCACAAACACAAAATACTAAGCTCAAAACACTAAATCCGGAGCTCGAAACCCTAAACCCTAAAACCTAAACCCCGAACCCCAAAATTTTTTTAAGGTTGTAGAAATACCTGAACAAGTCGTGGATCGTTCTCCCAAAATTTCATGTCGTAAACCCTTAATCTTAACCTCGAACCCTTAAGTCCTAAACCCCAAAAACTACCCAAAAACCCTAGCGCATAGACGATAACCAATTATCTAGAAACCCTAGTGCATAGACGGCAATTTTATAACAAATAACACTCTATTGGTAACAATTAAACCCTTAAGGGTACCACATTAAACTGTCCAGAAATTTTTTGTAATATCACGCCGAACAGTTCAGAAACTCTACAGTGGCGCGAGAAACTTTAAGGCTATGGGTCTCTCGAATCTACGTGTGTTACCTTCAATTTCAACTAGAAACATGCTTCGTTGTACATATATTTTTATTGTTTGCGTCGACAAAATTTTAAGATTCAGTCCCGACACCGTCGCACTCGTGAGATCCGCAACAGAGAAAGCAATATTAATTTGTAAATGGGTTTAACCAAGGCAACTATCGATATTATTATATGTGATAAACCCAAATCATAGAAATTGCTAAGATTGCAGATGCTATGACCGTATATGTTGAAATTATCGTCAATTTCATATGAATGTTGATAAGTCTCACAAAAATAACAAATGTCTTCACGGTAATAACAAATGTTGACTAAAAATAATACATCGCTGAAAGTTCATAACGTCTTGTTTGTCTTAAATAACACATTCTGTATGCAAATAATGGATCGGGATAAAAAGAACGAAAATCACAAACGACACTAAAAAACAGATGAAAACTGCATAAATCACGTCGTTATTGACTCAATAAGGTAAAATAGACCTCAATTTCTCATGGGTACCTCGAATTTATACCGATTAGTTGCAAGAAACGTATATTATATTTTCCCTAAATCGTGTAAAAAAGAAATACTTATGACATAGCAAAAAATAACAAATGTTTTATGGTTAATAACAAATTTTGACTTAGAAGTAACATGTCGCTGAGAGGTAATAACACATTGTTTGTCGTAAATAACACAGTCTGTATACAAGTAATGGATCGAAAGGAATAAAACGAAAATCAGAAACGACACTAAAAACAAGATGAAAAGTGAATTAATCACGTCGTCATTAACTCAATAAGGTCAAATAGACCTCAATTTCTCATGGGTACCTCGAATTTATATCGATTAGTTGCAAGAAACGTATATTATATTTTCCCTAAATCGTGTAAAAAAAAATACTTATAACAGAAAATAACAAGTGTTTCATGTTTAATAACCATATATGACTTATTAGTAACATACCGATGAACTTTAATAACACTTTATTCGTCGAAAATAACACATTCTGCATTCAAGCAAATGCACCGCGAGAAATATATCGTAAACCACAAACGACACTAAAAAGCAGATGAAAACTGCATAAATATCGGCGTTTTTGACTCAATAAGGTAAAATAGACCTCGATTTCTCATGGGTACATCGAATTTATACCGATTACTTGCAATTTATGCCGAAATCAAGATTCGATTAACCATTATGTTCTCGAATTTGCACCCTAATTAGACAAGCAACTACCTCGTGCGTCGTCCAAGTCATAATGAATCCAACATGACACGTCGAATCGGTTGGATGGAGTAGTCGAATTTTTCTTGATCAATTCAGTGTAAGAAAAATGAGTTCGATCGTTAAATGAAAAAAATTCTGTTGATAACGTTTTGCAGTAGGAAAGTAACACAATATTGTTGAAAAATAACGTTACTATTTTCTATAGTAATAATATATTGTACCTGTGTAACAAATAAAGAAGTAAAAGTAACGGTTCATATAAGACCAAAACAGCATGTCGCGAGTTCCCGCTGGAAAAAAAGGGCAAGGGGTATTTTCGTCAATGTATATTTTTGGGTCCTTTACTCTGTTTTTTACAAAAAGTAGGTCCCTTAAACTTAACCATTTTCTGACAGGGACTGACGGCTTAATGAAAATTTTACTGAGGCCTGAACAGAAATCTTCCCTTATTATAATTCAAACGATTTGTGTCCAGATAACATAATCTTGTTTAAAATATATTAAGTCAAAATGGTTTGAGAAACCCTAAACTAACACCAACTAAATGGGCCCATTAACCTCCATATATCACTCAATTGGGCCTACAAAGTTATTGGACCCATTTACATCTAATTGGGCCGCATTTATTTATCATCCACGAAGCCCAAAAACATCATCCGCGAATTTACTCGTCGTAGGTGACATGTAATATAGGATTAAATGCCTCATTATTCACGTCAGCGATCCATCGGCCAACGAACCACCGTCTTCCTCCCTGTGGAGCGGCGGCTGCGGCGGAGATTTCCCCTTTTCCTTCGCCTCCGATGCATCGGAATCCGATTCCAATTTCAGACCATCCGAGCTCGCCGGAGCTCTCCCCTCGCCGGAAATCTCCTCCTCCGTCGCCGTAATAATTTCCCGAGGCCGATGAATGATCTTATTCCCGTCGTCGTCCCTCATCCTCTCCGCGTACTTTGCGAAGTCGAACTCCGCCATATCCTTCCCGCCGAACGCAGACTCCACGAATTCCATGTCGAAAAGTTCGTCCATGATCTTCGTCGTGCTCGGGTTCGTAGGGTAGACGAACTTTACCTTGTTCGCCGTCTTCGGCTCCAAAAACGGCTTCGCAAGCTGGTAATAATAATAATAATAATAATAATAATAATAATAATAATAATAACAAAAAAATTCGTCATTTCCCGAGATTATTACGCAGAAATGCATACAGAAAAACACATACGTACTGTAGAATTGTCACATAGGCTACGTTTAGTTTGTTGGATAAGCTAAGATAAGATTAAATTAATCCAATCGTTCAATTGCCAATATATATTTCCTTGTAAGCCCGCTATAAATAAAAGGCCCATCATATTAATATGGAGAATCCAAGATAAATAAGCCGAGGTGCTCGGCCATGATAATTTGTCCAATCAAGATAATTAATATAAGATGACTAAAACACCCTCAATCCTTCAAATAAGGTTATTTCATATTTAAATGATAAAAATAAATAACACTAATTTATTCCTTATTTCATGACAATCAAATTGATATCCATATCTTTTCGATATTCATAAGAATAATTAATTTTGCAAACTATGTGTTGATGATATAATGGTTACTTTTGTAATTTCACCAATAATACAAGGATAAATTTTTGTTATCTTGGAAATCAAACAAGATAATATTAACATATGGCGTTAATATTACAAAGTGAACATATAACTCAGTATATCTAGAGATAAATTGTGTGACATATTCTTATATGGACAACTAAACGCATCCATAAGAGTTTAAGTTTGTAGGAAATGTATCATTGTTAGTTTATATTTTTTTTCCAATCACCTCACTTCTAAATTGATTAACAATTTTCGTGAGCAATTTTCGTGATGATTCATATCAAAACCTCTTTTTTTTCCATGAACCCAGATGCATAGTTGAAAATTAACCATTTTACCTAAAAGATTAAGCTTGTAGGAGTGAATCATTTTCTAATTTCTATTATTTTACTTCCAGCGCGCGCACACACACACATATATACATACACATACATATATATATATATAATATATATATACACATACATATATATATATATAATATATATACACATACATATATATATATATATATATATATATATATATATATATGTAAATCACCTTATAGAATGGTTCGAAAAACTTGGGCGGATCGTAAAGAATGGCAACCCCGAGCCTCTCGGGATACTGATCTTGGAGGACGTGGGCCGTCTCCTGCGTGACTTTGATGGATATATGGGACATGTTGAAACCGTGGAAATCGATCAGCCAAACCATTTGCTCCCCGCCTTCCGAAAGGTTCCGAATGGCGTTCTCCATGCAGTACACCAAATACTTAATCTGCCCTTTGATGGACTTTGTGTTCTGAAGAGACAGTCAGGGCATCACAAAGCTGAATGACCACTTCACCTAAAAGCTTAACCTCGAAGGGACTGTATCGTAATTTTTTAAATTCATATACTTTATTTCCAACAGAAAAGAAAATGCAACCTGGCGGCTAGGTCTCATGATGAGGACTGGCCTCCCATGTTTGTCCTTGAAATTCGCCCGATAAATCTTGCCAGTTTCGGCTTCCAAAGCTACGTCGTCCTGCGGTAAAAAAGATTTCACATTCGCCTATTTTTCTTCTTTTTTTAATTTTTTAAATTAGGCGGGAATTACCCAGCGAATGTCCTCGGGCTTGTACTCCGATCGCCATTTGAGGCTCGCCCTGAGCATCTTAGCTGCGTTCTTGACGTTCCAATTTCTTGCCCTAAGGTACCTCGAAATCGACTCCTCGGAGCAGTACATTGCGTTCTTGCCAGTTTGCGGCCCAATTAGCTTTCTTACCTCCTTAATCTGTATATATGATATGCACATCAATAGGAGCAGAGAAAGAAACATCGAAAAATATCGAAGTACCTTCGATAGCTGCAATTCTGAAGGCAAAGAATTGTCGAAGCCATCGTCAGTTGATTTCTTCGACCCGCTGCTCATATTACCTTCGATCGACGAAGCATATAAATGAGGAAATGCTACAAGGATGCTTATGCATGTATATAAAAGGATCAATCTTTCGATATAACCGATGGCAATGGCATAACAAGGCCTAATCTTACCACCTTTGATTCATCAAAGATCTATGCTATGCTATTACAGTCCTTATTACAGAAGGTAGGTAGGTAGATAGATAGTAGAGTCTAAGCATCACATTAACTCATCAGAGTCATAATCTATATGTGTTGGAGAATGCGTCAACTCAGCTACATTTTTGGCTTCAGCAAAATGTAGTAGTATACACCTTTGAAGCAGAAGGGTAAAGACAATAAATTTCTGCAATCTATGAGAAATTACGACAACATAGGCAACGACAGATAACTGTAAGAATCCCTTAATGATCGGATTCATAGATAAGGCTAAGATTCAACAAGACTTAGACTTGTCGCCAAAGGGGGTTGACCAATTAAATTCACCTTGAAATAACTATGTTGGATGGTTAAAGATTCATGAAATTGAACAGTTCAAGGTCAACAGCAGTTTAGATTTTTCGAAAACCCACTTGAAGAAAAACGTGGAGGACTGAAAAACAGGGAACGAAAAGCGAAAAGGAAGAAGAAATCACCTGATTAAGCGGATTTATGGAAGTGGGGCTGAAGAACTCGAGTTGGGTAATCTAGAGATGTCTGAACCAAATCGTTAAAACAAAGAGAATCGACAGATGTGCTCAAAGGTCAACTATCACACATGGAAAGCCTAATGTTAGAAAAGAAACACGTTTGAGAGAGAAAGAAAGGTCAGCATCGTATTCATCGGCTTTTACCTGAAAATTATCAGAAGAAAAAAGTCTTCCCCTTTTGATGTACAGTGGCTATTATGCCCAAAGCGTAAATAACCACGTCTGAAAAAAATAAATCAATAAACAAATGGACTATGGACAACGTGGGTTCGTCGAACGAGGTAAAGATGCTCTTTCCGCTCGCAAACGATGAACGAGTCAAAACAAAAAGACTCATATGGGAAATCAAATCAACAGCGCAGCGTAACTCGTGGGCCACTAGCTTAGCGTCATTTGGCCGAATCTTAATCATTCTTTTATCTGGTTTTTCAATATACATCAACCTATCGTGCTTTGTCTTGACCTCAGTCGAGGGTTCCTCCAAGAATTTACAAACAAAGAACATCGATTAACTTCCATGGATTTACTTCGAGATTGTCGGCTCTAGCTCACGGTAATGATATCAAGACTTGTTTGAAAGTATGGAATGCCCTCGACGCTGGGAATTGAATTCCTTGAGTTTTGCGGATGAATTCTTGATTAAGACCGCCATTATCCTTACATTGTAAGTTTGTAACCCAACAACACTGTTTAGCAGCCGTCTTAGACTGTTCAACTGCTCCTTTAGTCAGAGATTCCGCGGAGAAATAGGATGTCGACGGGCGAAACGACGTGGTAATAAGATGGTGTTGGAGGGAATAGTTTGGTATAGCTGGGCCTTCAGCCCACATTAAAGACGGGTGGCCCATCAATGGCCCGATATTCGCTCCATGTTTCGATTCGATCCAATTATATACATATAGGATTTCCGATTATTTTTACGAGAAAAATGATGAGAAATCTACACATAACTCCCTAGTCTCAAACTATTAATCAACTAACTCCCCCCTTTCCATTCATTTATCATCAAACTCTATTAAGATCGGTTTACGCGTTTAGAGGGAGTGAATAAACACTTGACGCTTTTTGGTAGTTAACCGGTTATGGCTAATACCGGTACTTGATATTTTTATAAGTGCGTTATGTGCGGAAGCAAGTCAGTCAGTCTTGAACCAAGACTAATGTTAAGTGTAATGTGTTAGCTTGTGTGTGCGAGGGAAGCACCAGTATGTTTCTGGAAGTTCGGAGTTGAATCTCCTACGGCGCCAAAAACTTGACACGCTCAAATACTAGCAAGTGTACTAAGTCGTGTAAGTAGTAAAACGGACGAAGTCAGAGTATCGATCCACGAAGATAGCTTGATTAATTCAAGATATTAAACCTAATTCTAATTTAGACTAAGAGAATTTTTATGGTTTTGATGATTTACTTAGATAAAAGCGCAAATAATAAAATAGACGCAAAAAAAAATAGATGGGATAAAGATCAATTGACGACGAACGTGATCAAGACACATACTGGGCACGGATTTATCCTACGTATTCATGCAATCAATATTTACTTAATCAATATAAACTAGTCAAGGTAGAAATTCCTAATATACGCGCTACCCGTTATTCACGTAACTAGCGACCCTATGCGATAATGACCAATCTCTATATTCCTATAAGACTGCAATCACTTCACATGCCTTCCGCTTTATGAATTTCCCGAGTTCAGACGCTTTCGGCGCCTAAGGTCTCGAAAACCACACGTACGAAACCGAATTCCATCTCTGGTCGGTTTTACGTCGTGGTGTCCTATATTATTATTCTAACCGGTCTAATCACTCTTTCAGTCTCATAAACCAACCAAAAATCATGCACATGGTGATCAAGCATACGCAAGCATTAAACTCAAATATAGAACACGTAACTAAATTCATACGGTTAAATAAAATACGAATAGCATTACTACGAATTCATAATCCGGCCTAATACGGCCCCAATCACAAGAAAACTTAAGCTAGCATATTGATAAAAGCACAAAATATTCAATGTCGATAATAGAGAGGGAAATGAACTTCGCTTATCACGGAAGTCACCCTTTGACCAAGCAATGATGGATGTCGACTCTAAGAAATGGGTCGAAGCTATGAAAGCAGAGATGGACTCGATGCATACCAACCAAGTATGGACTCTAGTAGATCTGCCCGAAGGTTTTAGACCTATAGGGTGTAAATGGATCTATAAGAGAAAGATTGGATCTGATGGGAAGGTTGAAACCTACAAAGCTAGGCTAGTAGCGAAAGGGTATAATCAAAAAGAGGGCATCGATTATGAGGGAACCTTTTCACCTGTTGCAATGATTAAGTCTATCCGTATTCTGCTTGTAGCAGCATACTATGATTACGAGATCTGGCAGATGGATGTAAAAACCGCTTTCCTAAATGGATTCCTCCAGGAGGAAATCTATATGGAGCAGCCCAAGGGTTTTACATCGCAAGCAGATGTTCACAAAGTGTGCAAGCTTAACAGGTCTTTTTGTGGACTTAAGCAAGCGTCTAGGAGCTGGAATCTTCGATTTGATGAAGTAGTTAGGAACTACGGATTCTTAAAGAATGAAGATGAGCCTTGCGTTTACAAGAAGGTCAGTGGGAGTAAGATATCGTTCCTCGTATTGTACGTGGATGACATCCTTTTGATGGGAAACGATATCGAAATGCTCTCGGAGGTGAAAGCTTAGCTTTCGACCGAATCTCCATGAAAGACCTGGGAGAAGCAACCTATATTCTTGGAATTTGCCTTTTTAGAGATCGCGCGAATCGAATGATAGGTCTATCTCATGCCCTTTACTTAGAAAAGATCCTGAAACGATTTCGAATGGATGAATCTAAGAAAGGGTTCTTACCAATGCGACATGGGATTCATATCTCAAAATCCATGTGTCCTCAAAGTGAGGAAGCAAGGAAGGAAATGAGTGATATCCCTTATGCATCAGCAATAGGTAGCCTAATTTATGCGATGCTATGTACGCGACCTGACATTGCGTATGCTTTGAGCATAGTAAATCGGTACCAATCGAATCCTGGTAAGGAACATTGGAATGCAGTAAAGAATATCTTTAAGTATCTTGGTACTGATGTATGGTAATGGAGAATTAGAGGTAGATGGTTATACGGATTCGGATTTCCAGTCGGACGTGGATGACCGAAAATCCACTTCTGGTTTCGTCTATACGCTCAATGGTGGAGCAGTGACTTGGAAAAGTTCTAAGCAAAGCACTACTGCCGATTCCACCACCGAGGCTGAGTATATTGCGGCCTCTGAGGCAGCAAAGGAAGGTGTTTGGATGAGAAAGTTCTTAGAAGAACTTCAAGTTGTTCCAGGCATAGTGGATCACCCGCTACCATTGTGGTGCGACAATAGTGGGGCAGTAGCACAAGCCAAGGAACCTAGGTCTCATCAAAGTCCAAACACATAGAAAGAAAATACCACGTGCTGCGTCGTTGAGAATGGCTACATAGCTGTGCAGAAAATAGCCACCGCGAATAACGTGGCAGACCCGTTCACCAAGCCTCTCTCACAGGCAGTGCTTGATCGACACCTCCATAAAATGGGGTTACGATATCATAGAGCATATAGATAAAAGCACAAAATATTCAGTGTCGATAATATAGAGGGAAAATAAAACTTCGCTTATCACGGAAAGAACGCCCCGCAAGTCGTCACGCTCTTTATTTTTATTTTCGGCCGCAAGGTTTCTTCGTTGCCGTAGTTTTTCTCTGCTCTTCTCTTTTTTATTCGCTGCCCTCGATCTCTTCCATCAAAAGCCTCCTTTTTTTGTTCTCAGTCGCCTCCTATTTATAAATGTAGTACCCGACTTAATTCTGAAAGATTTGATTCCCTTATGATTATTTTGGCCTACTCTTTGATATTTTAATATTTCCTTGCGTGATTCTTGGCATAAGATATCCTATTGCCTTATTTGCTCTTCACTTCACGTCATATATTGCCCAAAATAATAGCAAAATCTGGTATATTGCAGGGCTGCCCCAAATAGAGTAGAAAATTGCAAGAAGCTCCCAGACGATTCAAATCATTCAAAAAGTGCCCTTATTTTGCTTTCGTCAATCTCGTTTCCTCGGACATCTGTCGAAAATTAAATCTGAACAGAAATATAGGATATCGAGGAAATTTTAGGTAAATAACGATCGAAAACACGCTTTTACGGGGTATAAAAATAATATAATTTCCAAACTTATCAACAACCCCCAAACTAGCTTCGATCGTCCTCGATCATAAAAGCGGAATAAAATCAAATCAAGTTAGGATTATAGAACATCTAGCAATGAAATTCTCCTGTTTCATCTCAGAAAACGTAAAAGCATATAAAGTCAAGATAATCATCAACTAATGAACTGTTGGGGATGTGCCCTCGGAATGCCATTCGAGGATGTAATGAATAGGGCATTTATTTAATAATCGATGTATTATTCGTTATGTATTTGAATAATGTATTCTTATACGTATTAATGGAATTTATACTTTATAATTTATTCTTCAAAAAGGCATATTATTTATTTACCTATAAAGTCTTACTAGGCATCCGGTGAGACGGTAAATAAATAAATCCCATATATCGTGAGTTTATTCACCGATTCTCATGGGATGAGAGAGGGGCACCGGTGAGCTATTATTCTCCGATATTAAATTAGTCCATAAGTCTTAGACCTCAGTAGGGTGACTGAGCGTCAATTACGACTTATTTGTTGACGACTCTTATATGGTTGTGCCAATCATTCGCTTGGGAAGCGGGAGGTCGAAACATTGGTATAAGTTGAATCAGGGGATTAACTTGTACTTGGACACGACTCGCAATCGACGATCACATGGGCCTTATCGTTACTCTGGGTAGCGTCAATGATCGATCGATTGACTATAGTAGTGTGCGTGGACCTTAGACCGAAGGTTTTTTGACGGAGTTGACTTTGGGGTCTTGAAATATCACTAGTTTGCTAGGCCCACCTTGTTCGGGAACGAACATGGGTCGGCGGCGACATGCGGTCTTGACAACAAAGGGTAACTGCCGTGCTTAGACTAACGTTAGGGATTCACTATCTCGTTAGTAACTGAGATATATGTCCTATGCATATTCGAGGACGGGAAATTACGAAGTCTTCGGCCGAAGCTATAAACTAACTTACGTGGGACGTAAGGGCAGTTTAGTAATTTCGCCAATCACGAATTAGTCATAGAGTCGAGTCTAGTGAGTTTGACGTAACCATGACTCTCACTCGATCGGGACATTTGTGAAGGGTCTATACGTACGACAATAATCTGTAGTCGGTTCGTAGATCGAAGATCGTACTCAATACGGAATCTATTTGGTACCGCGGGATTGGCTAGGCGCTTACCAAATTCTTGGATTCCTCCCTTGCCGGGTTGAGACGAACCAAGAGAGTCGGGCTTAAAATGATCACTGTGATAGTGCCTAACTAATATGAGATGTAAAATGATTTAACGATCTTAGAGACGTTAATAAAAATGTTAAATATATGTTTTAGAAACTATATTTACATGGACGGAAATTTATGGAACGGAAAAGGTGAAGAATGAAGCGTAAATAGGGTTCACAATGACAAGCAAGGCTTGTCACGGTCATGAAGTCCCTTTGCAAAGTAGCAGTAGCTTCAAAAATTCATATCTCTCAATCTAGACCTCGGATTGAGAATCCCTTCGGTCAAAATCAAGACTGGTGAGTCTTTTAACTATGGTTAAAATTTCAGGTCAATCGGACATCGTTTACCCCTCGATCCGATCGAAATACCTAACTGCCGCAAAGCTGTCAGGGCTGCCACGGCCGTGACAGCCTTGCACGTGGCCGTGACGACTGGCAGAGGCGAGCAAAAATGGTGCCCGATGGTGTCACGGCCGTGACACTTCATGCCCAGGCCGTGACAGCCTCCAGAAGATGGTCACGGCCGTGACCAAGGCCGTGACGAGCGGCAGAAATCGTCCAATGATGTGTCAAGGCCGTGACAGGTCGTGTCAGAGGCCGTGACCGACAGGTTTTTGGTCAAATTTGATCCAAATCAAATCCAATTTCGTTCCTTGTTCTTTTGTTATGATTTGTGGGGCAATATCTAGTCATTAGATGATAAAATAACAAGAGAATCAAACAAAATGAGTCATGTAGGACATGATCTCATTTAAACAAATCCAAAGTCTATTTCATGATTTAAAACTTGGTTTTACAATTATAGACTTGGGGATTTCGTCCATAATAAGTTTATAAGCTTTCTCACACTAAACTTAGAGATTTTAGAGAGAAGCTAGAGCATTTGGGGTTGTTCTTGAGAAAACCCTAAGTGTTTGTGAGTTTTAGAAATCACATACACATCTAAACATCTCTATACAATACTCCACACCATCTCTAGCCATCATTGAGAAAACCCTAAGTGTCGGCGTGATTCTCTTCGGCACAGTTCGTGAGCTACCGGAGCTAAGGATCTTCGCTACAAGGGTAAGATCCTTATTCTTTTATACGTGTCGATCATGCAGTTTTCTTTATTTAACCGAGTATCCTGGGGAAACCGTATGGGGAACCCGGGAAAAATTTTAACTTCCGCTGCATCCGGGGCAGGGCCTCGGGTCACCCGGGGTTTCCCAACATGAACGATCTAGTCAAACACGAGGCATGAAGTAATATGTCGCAATCTCATCATAGCATGAAAGACATTTCTAGAATCGTACTACGCATCAATCCACAACTCTCACAAGGATCGCTCAAGTCGCTCGGGGTGTTTCCACAGGGATCTGTATAAAAACGCTCAATTCACGACATGAAAAGAATTTACTCTATGCTTGCAAATATATCATATCATAGTCACAAAATAGAAGTCATGCACGAATCAAATGGTCTTTCATCAGGGTTGTAATGGGGCTCGAGTTTTTAAAGGTGCATAATATAGGAGAGTGAGCTAAAAGTATCAAACGTGCCAATCATCGAATCGCTCTTCTCACTACTTATTTCGTTTTTCTAACGCCGTCTCTTTTTTTCACTCGACTCATCCTTTCACCTTTTCTAGCTCTTATCACTCGCTCACGCCTCTTTTTTTCTCTCTCTCTTTTCCTTTTTTCTTCCTTTTCTTTTTCTTTTTCTTTTCTTCTTTTTTCTTTTTTTTTTCTTTTTTTTCGAACCAGCCCCTCCTATCTTTTTTTTGTACGTCTAATCGAAGGGAGAGGTTCTAGTCCGCTGCAATATTACGACGAGAGATCTATATCATAGGACGAGTTCATAACTGACATGTATCGACGATTAGCTCCTTCTCAATCAACAAGCCACTTTCACGATATCGATAAATTAACACGTTGATACGGGTCGTATAGACTAAATTTGAGGCAATCAGGCTAAATATCTGGGCTCCAAAACAACAAATAAGTCAAATAAGGCTCAAAGGGGCTCACTAAGTGGTAAATACGTAAGGTGGGGAAATATTTAGGCCAATGACTCAATCCTAGTGCCCTTCTCATTTTTGCACACAAAAATCCACATAGTAACCATTGACATGCATAACAGAGCAAGTTCGAAAATATTCAGTGCATGCGTGTCACACAAGAATAAACACCGAGCATAATGAGTTGCTCTGAATTTATCTCTGAAGGCTCAAGAACTCACATATATAACTGGATTTGTGCTTCATGATACGTAATATTCTCCTAAAGCAGTCAATATAGCCAAATAATCATGCTAATATCATGACAATGCAACATGTAGGACTATCACACTCAATTCATCGAATCATATCGTGACATGGTAAAATTTCAAAAAATTTCATCATTGACAGGAGACTTCATAGATGACGTTCAAATCGCAACCTTCATCAGTTATACCCACTAAAAAGACCGAAACGCATCGATACCTAAATATGTAAGCATATTATATCTAGCATGTGTCACATCCCACCCCCAAACTAAATATCACATTGTCCTCAATGTATAAACTAAAAGCAAAGAGAGTAGAAGTGACACTGCCCTGAATTTTATGTCGAGTGATGTAGAAGACTTTGTTGATTCGCAGTAAGCAAGCAACCATCGCGAACGGGCAACCCCCAAGCTAGTTATGAGCTTGCGAGAAAACATGACTAGGCGCACCATGAAAGCGAGTTTTATTAGACAAAAAGTAAGTAATACTAAGAATAATAGGATTAAATATAACATATGCACCGATAATACTTGGGTTGCCTCCCAAGAAGCGCTGTTTTTAAAGTCGTTAGCTCGACTCACAAACCGCTTATTTCGGTGGATAATCGGTGTTGATCGAGTTTTCTTTCCAAACATGTCGATCGTTGTACACCTTGGGCTCGCCTCTTCCTGGTGATAGTGTCTGCATCATCGCATGGGGTCGAGGGTTCTCCTTTTTTCGCCATATGTAGATGTCATCCTCTGCGTAGTCTTTCTGACGAAGCTTCTTCTTCTTCTTCGGCGGAACCACCTCTTTGATAGATTTAGAGTCATTGCTCTTTTTAGTCCACGGTGTCCATCTGTTAAAATGCAATACAGAAGAAACTAAGTTACGCTTAGCTTTAGCTTTGTTCCCATTCGGCGCATCTATTCGAGCATCAGCCTTCGTGTTCTGGCGGTCCTTCAGCTTGCTGGTATTCTCTCCAGACAAGTTGTACCTGAAAGACTCAGAACACTTAAAAGTACAAGGCTCAAAGATATCGATAAAGGAACAAGACTCATCAGTAGGGCGTTTCATAGATTTGTAAACATCAAATTCCACTTTCTCGTCCCCTACTTGCAAAATAAGTTTACCGTTACCGACATCAATGATAGCTCTTGCCGTGTTTAGGAACGGGCGTCCGAGTATCAATGGGAGGTCATCGTCTTCTTCCATATCCAACACAATAAAATCAGTCGGGAAGTAGTGCTTTCCTACTTTCACAAGTACGTCTTCCATGATTCCTCGTGGATATGTGATTGATCTATCAGTGAGCTGGAGGATAGTCAACGTGGGTTTCGGCTCGCCAAGTCCCAATTTCCTAAATAATGAAAATGCCATCAAATTGATGCTCGCACCAAGATCGCACAACACGTTATTAAATGTAAGAGACCCAATTGAACAAGGAATAGAGAAACTCCCTCGATCCTTAAGCTTCGGCGGAAGCTTCTTCTGTAATACGGCTGAACATTCTTCAGTGAGTGCTATCGTTCCGTATTCTTCTAACTTATTTCTCTTGAATATTAGCTCCTTCAGGCATTTGGCGTACTTTAGCATCTGCAACAAAGCCTCAATAAAAGGGATTTCAAGTTTTTTAAATATATTAATGAAACGATAAAAATCTTCATGGTTCTTCCCTTTCCGTAAAGCTGCTGGATATGGAGGTCGTATTTTTATCGGTGGGAGTGAGTTGACCTTTTCTTTCTCCAAGAACGAATCTGGCTCATACTCGACTTCTTCGGCCTGCTCGTCCTTTTCATCAGCGTGAAGCTCAGTGTTTGTGGTCGTGAGGTTGCTTTCATCGTTGTTTTCCGTCGCTTTTGGCTCTTCCACTTCCTTGGCCTTTTGGAGCGATTCAAGCTTCTTTTTACTTCTCAGCTCAATGGCATTCACGTACTCTCGAGGGTTCTTTTCAGTGTCGCTTGGGAGTGTCCCTGGCTTGCGCTCGGACATTGAATTTGTTAGATGCTCTATTGTAGTCGCCAAACTTTGTATTGTGTTCTCTATCTTGTTGAATCGTTCGTCTATCTTACGACTCTGATCGCCTTGATAGCCCGCCAATTTCTCAAATGCTATCTCCCACTCGGCTTTTTTTTGTTGGTGGTCCGCTCTGTTGATTTTGAACTTCTGGAGGCTTTAAGTAGTGCGAGTTTCCGTAGGACAGAGTCGGATGGCCTCGCCAACTTGGGTCGTATGTGTTGGAGTACGCATTCTTTTGCCTATTGTGGATGTAGTTAACCGCCTCAGGATCCGTGGATTGTATCTGGTCTAACCTTTTATGTATGGCTTCGAATTGCGCCTCCAATGAGCTGCTTATCTCATGTACTCCAGTTGTCCTTCGGTCCAGATCATGCTCAGTATATCTTGCAGGGTAGGCTGCGATTCGCTCGATGGCTTGGAGTGCTTCCTCGTCGCCTAACTCCATAAAATTTTGTGTGCACCCGCCGTCGACAATTCTTTTATTTGGTGTGCTCAGCCCTAAGAAGAATGGCTGCATCTGAACGCTCAGGGGTATGCTGTGGTTCGGACATTGTCTTAGAAGGCTCTTGTATCTACTCTATGCATCACTTAGAGATTCGCCACCTTCTTGTTTAAAGTTCACTAATAGGCTTCTAATTTCGCTAGTCCTTGACAGTGGATAATATTTGCCCAGAAAACACTCCACTAGTTGCTCCCAACTGGTGATAGATGCATGTGGCAACGATGAGAACCATTCAGAAGCTTTGCCTGTCAAAGAAAAGGGAAAAAATGTCAGTTTTATCACTTCTGTAGAGACGCCTGGATACTTAATAGTTCTGCAAATTTGAGTAAATTTTAAAATATGTGAATTTGCGTCCTTGTTTGTAAGCCCATGAAACTGTGCTGAACCCGTCACCATCTGTATAGTAACGGGTTTAATCTCGAAATGATTATTTGGTCCCGGAGGTATGGCAATCGGGTCGCTATCATCGAAAATTCCTGGGAGCGCTCGACTTAGTAAAGTGGGCCGTGGAGGAACCATCTGTTCTTCCTCGTGTTCCTGATGTCCATTCTCAGTCTACGATTTCGATTGTTTCGCCGACACGTTGCTTCAATTTCTGCGTCAAATAGTAATGATACGTTCCTCGAGTTCGTGTCATGCACTAATAGGAATTATCTGCAAAAGATGAAAAATCAGCGTAAGCGAATTGGCAAAAATAGTAAATAATAATAATAATAATATCGAGAAATAAAACGTCTAAACTAAAACATAGAATAAATCCTAAAATTAATAATATAGCTATCCCGGCAACGGCGCCAAAAACTTGACACGCTCAAATACTAGCAAGTGTATTAGGTCGTGTAAGTAGTAAAACGGACGAAGTCCGAGTATCGATCCACGAAGATAGCTTGATTAATTCTAACATATTAAACCTAATTCTAATTTAGACTAAGCGAATTTTTATGGTTTTGATGATTTACTTATGAGATAAAAGCGCAAATAATAAAATAGACGCAAATAAAATAGATGGGATAAAGATCAATTGACGACAATCAAGGCACATACTCGGCACGGATTTATCCTACGTATTCATGCAATCAATATTTATTTAATCAATATAAACTAGTCAAGGTAGAAATTCCTAATATACGCGCTATCCGTTATTCACATAACTAGCGAGCCTATGCGATAATGACCAATCTCTATATTCCTATAAGACTGCAATCACTTGACACGCCTCCCGCTTTATGAATTTCCCCGACTTCAGACGCTTTCGGCGCCTAAGGTCTCGAAAACCACACATACGAAACCGAATTCCATCTCTGGTCGGTTTTACGTCGTGGTGTCCTATATTTATTATTCTAACCGGTCTAATCACTCTTTCAGTCTCATAAACCAACCAAAAATCATGCACATGGTGATCAAGCATACGCAAGCATTAAACTCAAATATAGAACACGTAACAAAATTCATACGGTTAAATAAAATACGAATAGCATTACTACGAATTCATAATCCGGCCTAATACGGCCCCAATCACAAGAAAACTTAAGCTAGCATATTGATAAAAGCACAAATATTCAATGTCGATAATAGAGAGGGAAAATGAACTTCGCTTATCACGGAAAGAACGCCCCGCAAGTCGTCACGCTCTTTATTTTTATTTCGGCCGCTAGGTTTCTTCGTTGCCGTAGTTTTTCTCTGCTCTTCTCTTTTTTATTCGCTGCCCTCGATCTCTTCCGTCAAAAGCCTACTATTTATAAATGTAGTAGCCGACTTAATTCTTCAAAGATTTGATTCCCTTTTGATTATTTTGACCAACTCTTTGATATTTTAATATTTCCTTGCGTGATTCTTGGCATAAGATATCCTATTGCCTTATTTGCTCTTCACTTCACGTCATATATTGCCCAAAATAATAGCAAAATCTGGTATATTGCAAGGCTACCCCAAATAGAGTAGAAAATTGCAAGAAGCTCCCAGACGATTCAAATCATTCAAAAAGTGCCCTTATTTTGCTTTCGTCAATCTCGTTTCCTCGGACATTTGTCGAAAATTAAATATGAACATAAATATAGGATATCGAGGAAATTTTAGGTAAATAACGATCGAAAACACACTTTCACGGGGTATAAAAATAATATAATTTCCTAACTTATCAAAGGTTCACTAGACTTCAGTTATACACTCACTGTACAACCTACCCAGCTGCCCTCAGCTTAATCTAGTGAATCCCTAGGCAGTCGTATAATACAATCCACCTACTTCAACGGCTTTTTACAGTCCGTCGAAAAAATAATAACTCACTTACTTAACCAAACCGGTTATCGTACAGTGAGGACAACACTTTCTGATTTCTTTCTTTGCTTTGTAGAGATTTGGATCTTGTCTTTGATTTCTCGTGGTCAAGTGTCATACCATCTTCAGTGCCTCTTCTCTGATATATATACTCGTTCTTTGATGAAGAAGGCCTTTGTGAGATGGCTCCACGTACTGGACTGTGCATTAAATGCACTTTACCCAAAATGCGTACTGTCCGGTCTTGGCTGCAGTTTGCACTGTACTTATTGCTTTTTCCACTTTAAGCTTAGCTTGTCTTCAACTTGATTCCCTTTGTCAGCCATGCTTTAAATGCTTCAGCAGAAGTCTTTAATATTCCGCCTTGAGCAATTTTGAATCTTTAATACATGTGGCAGGTCCGGTATCTGATATCCGGTCTTGGCAGTTTGTATTCTGTTCTTGATGTGCTTTTAAACTGCTAGAGTAGTATTCGGTTTCTGGCGCATTTGTGACCTTCTAACTAATATCCAGTCTTATGACCTTCTGACTGATATCCAGTCTTTTGTGCACATGTGACCTGCTGACTAGTATCCGGTCGTTTAGTCTTCTTCTAACCGGTTATACTTAATCAAGTTTGGACAATCACCAAAACTGTTTAATCTGAATTCTTTGATTCACGATTTCTAACAATTTCCCACTTTTTGGTGATTGTCAAAACTCAACGAAGCAGAAAGGTATTTATTATATCAAGGAATTTGATACATAAACTACCAATCTATTACAACCGTTGTTCGCCTATCTATTTATTTAGATGGCAAATTTCTTCGATCTTTCGGTTGTTGCCATATACCGAACCGTTTGATACGGCCGGATTCCGCCTCGTCAGGACTGCATGCCATCTTTAGGCTTAAGCAGTGTCGTCCTGCTTCGTTAGTACTGCCATCTGCCCTTTCTCCTTGACTAGCGATTTGCAGTCCGCAGTACTCACCCTAACCTCGTACTGCCCTGTTTGCCTTGACTCCAGGCAGCCGCAGTACTTCCAGGCATCCGCATTACTCACCCTAACCTCGTACTGCTTTTTACAACCGGTATTGGCTTGACTATGCCGGTTCTTCGATCTTCCGGTTGTTGGCACATACCGATCTGTCTGGTACGTCCGGTTTCTGCCTTCTGCTTCGTTAGTGCTGCCCTTTTGCCTCAACTAGCAGCACTAATCTTCCCCCTTTTTGACAATCACTTGTCCGATATGAGGGAATGTAGTCATTGTGCATGAGGGCCAATTACCATTGTTCTCTCCTTCTGAAGCACAATGAGACCAGTAACTCTGCGACTGCGCTGGCGACTCTTAACAGAGGATCGCTCAGCCTCGATGAAACCTCCCGTAAACTCATCCTCTTGATAATAATATAATAATGCAACCCAACTTCCATAATTGCGTTCAATGTTCGTAGTCCTCGACTCTTTTTCTCTGATATCTACAAAACATGAAATATAAATGAAAGCATATGACATCCGAGTATATTTGAAGAGGCAACGAGCGAATATATTCTATTATGGGGTATAAAATGACGTAAAATCCTAAATTATCACATTAATATCTTACTTTGAGGTAGGGGTGTAAACGAACCGAGTCGCTCGCGAACCGCTCGCGAACAGCTCGGTCAAAGCTTGGCTCGAGCTCGGTCAAAATCGAGCTTGAGCCAAGCTCGAGCCGACTCTATAATTAATCGAGCCGAGCTCGAGTCGAATTTGAATGGGCTCCATAGCTCGCCGAGCCTTATCGAGCCCATAGTTATTTATTTTTATATTATTATAATAATATTACTCAACTCCAAATACGCCTGTTAGATAAAAAGCCCTATAGCTTCACGTCTACATCACTTTTCTCTGCAAAAAACCCTAGCCGCCTCACTTTTCTCTTTGCAAAAATTTCTCATCTCCCTTAACAGTATTGCTAGTCTTTTTTACTTTTAATCTTCCATCCATTCGCAGCTCGAGCTCGGCTTCTTCATCTCGTTTTCCACTCCAGTCGAGGTGCTCTGCCTCTATGGTGCGCCGGAGCTAGGGAATGGCCTGGAGCCATGGCGTCTATGATGGGCAGTACCGGCAGAGCTCCGACGGGGACAGGTGGGGCCGGTTTCTTCAGCCTGTGAGTCCCCGGGTCAACCTACGGCACGCCCTGACCCTTAGGAATCACCGCCGAGATGGACCTCAAACTCCGGCTAGCGTTGAACTCTTGCTGAACCGATTTGGGAACAAGCAGCTTCTCTATGCCGTGGATGACCCCGCGAGCGTCGCGTGTCTACGTTGTGCTTGGAAACGGATTCTTCTGTCTGTAATAAGACGGCTTGGAAACGGAAGGTCTGTAATAAGAGGGCTTTTTCGATGAGCTCTGAGGGTTCTGTGTAGTGAGTCTTCTAACAAGGCGATGAGGATGGAGTTTGAGTTTATCTGAGGCAATGCCGCCGTCGATTATGGCTTTATTTGGTTGAAATTCTATTGGAAGCTCAGATGTATATTTTTGTGTTATGTATTATTTATTCAAAAAATTAGGAGATAATCGAGTTAAAAATTATTGATTCGAGCCTAGATCGAGCATTTCGAACTATTTTATTTGATGTGATTCGAGCCGAGCTCGAGCGTCTTGATAACCCATCGAGCCGAGCTCGAGCCTCGAATTTTTAAGCTCGACCGAGCTCAAGCCGAGCTCGAGCCTGCCATATATTTTATCGAGCCGAGCTCGAGCTGGGCCATGTTCGGGCTCGGCTCGGCTCGTTTACACCCCTACCTTGAGGATCATGGCACACGCCATGAGTCACCTATTGGCAAAGCAGTCTAGAAAATAGTGCAGCTAAGGAATGAAACCGGACGACTGACCGATGATCAAACTCTGCACAACACTGAACCAGCTGAAGAAGTTTTCTTCTACAAAGTCCAAGCAATTAAGGAATCAACCGGTTTCAAAAGCACGCAGTTTTCACAAAACAACTCACACCTAGAAACCAACTGAAAGGGAACGCTTCAAAATGGATCTATGCAAGGTTGATATTTCTTCAGAAGATAGAACTATCTTCAGACAGTGCATTGCAGGGAACCTAGAAGAAGATTCTTCAAGTTAAGGGACTCATGTATAAGAAAGAAAATCAACTCGGCAACTAACCGGAGCTCCAGATGATTGGTACAAGGTAGCTCCAGATGGATGTACAGTTTGAGGGGGAACTTATCAAAGGAAATAGAGCTGAGTCTAATCATCTTAGAGAAATCATCAAAGACTCCAGTTCGAAATAAGGATCAGGCGCCAGCCAACGTACTCGTTTATGTCCCTGTCTCAACAGCGATTAAAAAATCGAGGAAGTAGAAGATAACTGAATACTAGCAAGGCAAGAGCTAAACCAATTTAAGCTCTGCCAGATTTTGGAAGTTCATTCCAATATCGGGACAGACTGTGACTGACAAAGAACAGACATGAAGATGAAGAAAGCATGAGAAAAGCAGTCAATTATGAAGGAGATATAAGTCTATACGTCAACAGACTGAATACTGGATACGGTCTCGGTCTCTAAACTGAGTACCAGACAAACTTGAAGGATGCTTTCAAAATCGAGCAAGTCTAAGTGACCATATCAACTAAAGAGCTATACAAGTCTGATATTGGGTTCCTTCTAAAATCGGAACTATCCTTTAACCAGTGGATACACACAAAACCCTCACTGGCCGGATAAAGATCAAACTTTATCGATTATTGCGCTCCATCGATGCACATCTCATATGTCCCGGTACAGCTGTCTTTGAGCTTGCAGGTTATATGAGTGCGTGAACAGTCTTGTCAACAACGAATCTCTGCCACCGGACAACACATAAAGCTCCGATGCACTGAAAAGAAGCAATAAGGATGACCAGGATTACTGTACACCCGTGACACAACACGACAAAATTCTCCATAATTTAAAGACCTCGCCCCTCCCCTTCAAAACCCATCAACTCACAACCGACTAAGTGCAAAATGACAAAACCTCCAAAACATCCACCACCCCTAGTCAGAATAAGCCTCACAACCAGAAAAAGCCTAACAAGTCCGAATCTGGTATTCCTATTCAATCACTTCAAGGCGGTATCGACACCGTACTGGATGCAAACCGACTCATTAGGGCATTCAAAAACCTCTTGGCGGTCCAACAAAAATGCAAAGACACTGCTTTGGACTAGCAGGGCTTCTAAAACAAGTCTGACGGCACAGAAGGCTAGCTCTTGGAGCCATCTTTGTAGACTAGGCCAGAAGAAAATGACAAACCCATGGCCCACAAAAGATGGAACTAGACGATAAGAAGATGCCGCGGACCAGGCGATCCATCCTGGCATACAAGGACCCAAAGGAGAAGATGGCGCCCACCCAGTCCCTTGGAGGTCATCGACGCACCCAGAAACGGCGTGGTAGCCGAGCGGTTGAGAAGCCATGGGAGATCCTACCGCTTCTACCAGTTTTTCGGTGAAAGAACGGTCGAGAACCCACCAAGAAACGGGACTGGAATAAGAACCGGTTACCCGGGATTAAATGCCATGCCAGATGTATACCCGGATACCGGCTCCTATCGGTTTCGTTGCACTTTCAGAGGTACAAACAAGCGGGCATTCACCTCGACGCAACATCCGATTCCCCAAGGAACTCTACTCCAGGCGCTGGTTCAGGGGACAACCGGAGCTCTGAGAGCTGCTAAGACGGAACGGCTCAGAAGAAGACTTTTCTAGCGCAGCCCATTGCAACCTTAAGCCCACAAGAGTTTGAATCAATTTGGGGCATATCCTATTCCTAACACATGCCACGCAAGACCAAGAGGGGTGAATAATCTATGTGCCAATTAAAATATGCAAAGATATGCCAGCTATGCGAATATTTCAAAAAAAAAAGTCAAACGAGAAAAGCCAGCCCAAAGATTTGAATAAGCGGTCGGATTCAAGGGCTTTAAGTCGGTGTCTACTTCTATAAAAAACAGCAGCGAAATAGAGCTTTTGACAGCGAAAAAACGGGAGAGGAGCGACGGCTGAAATAAAAGAAGATTATCCACTGCTGCGAGGACTTTAGACGGTTAGGAGCGAGACAAGCCGAGCACCGAAAAAGGGCGAATGTCTTACCTTCTAATATCGTTTTCGACAATGTTTTCTTCTGATCCTTTGTCGTTTTCGTATATTAATATGCGAGGCTAATTTCTTTTGTGATTGAGGCCATGTGAGGCTGGATTATGACTACGTATTAATGCTATTATTTTCTTATTTAATCATATGAGTTAAGTTATGTATTCTTTGTTTGAGCTTCATATGCGTACGTGTAATTGGCCTACATGCGTATGATTATTGTTTTGTTTATGAGACGGACTAAGTAATTAGATCGATTAGAACAAAACAATGAATACCACTACGTAAAACCGACCAGAGATGGAATTCGGTTTCGTATGTGTGGTTTCCAATAATTTAGACGCCGAAAGCGTCTAAACTCGGGGAATTTCATAAAGGTCGAATGCACGTATAGGAACTACAGTCATATAGACATATAGTTGATTGGCTCTCTATTTACGTAGAGTTGCTACTGCGGGACAAACGAGTAGCACGTATGTTAGGAAATTCTACCTTGACTATAATTCATGTTGATTTGATAGAAGACGTAGGAGTAACTTGTGCCGAGCATGTGTCTTAATCACGTCGTTGTTATCTGTTCTATCTTCATCTGTTTTATTTGCTTTTATTTTATTATTTGCGTCTTTTATCTATTTAATCAAATCATTAAAACCATAAAAATTCCCTTAGTCTAAATTAGAATTAGCAATATTATCTTAGAATTAATCGAGCTGTCTTCGTGGATCGATACTCGGACTTCATCCGTTTTACTACTTGCACGACCTAGACACTTGCTAGTATTTGAGCGTGTCATAATGCTAAGTTAGGAGGTTCTGTTTTCAACTGGTTTCCTCTTATACTTATTATTGGAAGTAAGTGGTGATTCGTGAATCATGAACTAGCTTTCTCCTAGTCGAGTTGTGGGTCAAGTTTTAGTCGTTCAAGTAATCCAATCTTTTTGATGTCATAGTCATTTCTTGGACTCACCGGTAATCAAACATACTGGACTATAAGCTCTTGCTTATATCAGTTCAGAGTGTCGATATTGTTGGTTCCTTGTCCGGTTAGTGAGCTAGTCTAAATGTTTTCATAACTTTACACTGGTAGCTATTCCCAAAGGTAAAGTCTGGCTTGTCACATGGTTTGATCCCAGTGAGTGTTCTTCCCTCCCTGGTCATGTGCCGACAGCCTCTGCTGTCTATACTCTAATGGAATTGGTTGAGTTCCTGCAGCCATTCCTACAAGTACAAACAAAGTCTTTGGTACCCATGTTGTATTGGGTCCGGTTAGGGATTAGATCCTTAGGTACCCAAACTTGGGTTACCCTAACAGGTTTATCAGTCACAGGGTCAATAAGATATCTATATTTATTGTTCCTGTTCTGAGACCGGTATTTAGGTCTTCTGTAACCTTGTGTATCCGGTTTTGTGTTGTGAGCGTTCTCCCTCGATTGTTGAGGTCTTCTCCTTCGTGGATCGTTGTTCACACCGGTATTCTCCCTTGATTGTTGAGGTCTTCCCTTTCGTAGATTGTTGTTCTTGCTAGTACTTGTCTTTGTTGGTGATTTTCCCTTTTGTGAACCGTTATTCACATTATGTCCCCTCACTATCTGAGGTACCGTCCTTAAGTGGCAAGTCGAGGGGTTGGAGCTATGTTTCACTCCAGTTTCCTTAGACCTGTTCATAGGAGGAACGGGGACTGTGTTATAGTTTATGGGACGAACAAAGTTGATTATCCTTGAGGTAGTCGGTTGTGTGGACGTTGTCCCCTCATCGACGTTAGCTCTTTCGTTGTACCTAGGGCTGAGGAAAAATACAGAAATATCGAAATACCGTCCTTATCGTATCGAATCGTATCGAAAATATCGAAAATTTTGGTATACCGAAGTTTTTGGTAAGGTATGATACCGTACCGAAAATTTTCGGTATGGTAATGGTATGAAAGTTTTTAAAATTAGGTATACCGATTATACCGAATACCGAAATTCTAAAATTTTTAATATATTTTATATATATACGCACCTATATATATTATATTATTTCAAAAAATATAAAATGAAAAATTAAAGATCTTCTCAAACTAATTTAGCCAATAAATTATTAACTTATAACAACTTTCTAATATTATGCCACCATATTTTATTTATGTAAGTCAAGTAACGTTTAATTTTGCCTTTTTTTTATGATTTTGAAAGCGTGAAGATGCAATGCAATTACTTTTTGTTAATTCACTAATTTTTTAAATATAGCCGCTTCGTTCTAATTAATCTGTATATTACGTTGTATTTTGTGGTTATGTAAAGTTTTTTGTCTTACTAAGGAGACTAGCTAAAATATGTAAATTATTTAAGGTTAAAAAATCTTTTTATTTTGAAAAAAATGATATTAATAATCTATCTTATTGGGGCCTAAGGAGTTTGAATTGATTAAAAATTCCAAAACAACGAATTAACGAGTTACGAGACATGCACGGTAAAAAACCCTCCGTGTGAATGGTATAGAAGGTATGATACCGATACCATACCGAAATTTCGGTATGATACCGAATCGAAATTTAAGGTATGCCGAAATTTTGGTATGATATTGGTATGATTTTTTTGGATACCGAAATTTCGGTACGGTATACAGTATCATAGTTTTGGTACGGTATACCGTACCAAACCACTCCTAGTTGTACCCAAGTCCGGTTCGGTCACCAGCATCCCTTAAGGATCCCTGAAAACATCGGAATGTCTCTGTTGACTTAGTCCATGACTGGAGCAAGGCAGATAGTCTTTGGTTTTCTGAGGCATTCTTTTCAGCTGCCTCCCTTAGTTTGAGGTTTTCTTCCTCTAGATGAATGATTCTTTCAAGGAAAGGTCCAGTATCTTCTTGTGCTGATGCCTTTCCTTTCTGCAGCTTTCAGCCTTTCGTTTAGTTTCCAGTATTCGTCAGCCATGTTCTGCAGAGCTTCTAGCACTTTCTCATAGCTGAACTTATCTTCTGGACTCGATTGATCTCCTACCAGGCAGATAGATTCCTCTTCATTTTCACATTCACTCAGTTCTTCTTGAGAATCAGTATCATCCCATCTGTGGGAGTGCTTTTAAGTCACAAAGACTTGTGACCTCTTTCTTCCCTCGAGCCGATTTGCCTCCTCTGTGGAGCTGTTATTGATGTTGTGTTCGGTCATGTCATATTTAAAGCAAGTGTTAATATTTTCATTTTGTTCACCTTGCTTACCCTGTGTTATCTTGGAGGTTCCTCCTCCTTCCAGTACTTTTACTGGACGATCCCTGTGCTTATCGACTTCTTGGTTTTCGTCAAGTTGACATAACTTGATCCACATTTCTTTTGTCGTCTTGCTTGTCATGACCTGTCTGAATACTTCTATATTCAAGGTCTTGAACATGATGTTTCTTGCAATATTGTCGAGGTTTGCCTTTCGTCTTTCTTGCATTGATAGCCCGTGTCTTTCCTTGGGAACTTCTCGCGGTTCACCAGGATGCGCGACGTATCGTTCGTTTATCTTGTTGAACACGAAAGGTCCAGTTTCTAACACATCGACCATCTCGTCATCTTGCGCGTAGAGATGGGTCATTAATCTTAGCTTCCATTCCAGGAAGTTTTCCCTGCTATACATGATAAGCTGATCTGATAAAGTCATGATTAGAAAGAAATATCAAGTAACCTGTCTCTGATACCACTTGTTATGATCGGTTTACGTGTTTAGAGGGGGTGAATAAACGCTTCACGCTTTTTGGTAGTTAACCGGCTAGGGCTAATACCGGTACTTGATATTTTTATAAGTGTGTTATGTGCGGAAGCAAGTCAGTCAGTTTTGAACCAAGACTAATGTTAAGTGTAATGTGTTAGCTTGTGTGTGTAAGGGAAGCACCAGTTTGTTTCTGGAAGTTCGGAGTTGAATCTCCTACGTCTCTCCTTCTTCTTCGCAAGGAAGGTTCACTAGACTTCAGTAATACACTCACTGTACAACCTACCCAGCTGCCCTCAGCTTAATCTAGTGAATCCCTAGGCAGTCGTATAATACAATCCACCTACTTCAACGGCTTTTTACAGTCCGTCGAAAAACAATAACTCGCTTACTTAACCAAACCGGTTATCGTACAGTGAGGACAACACTTTCTGATTTCTTTCTTTGCTTTGTAGAGATTTGAATCTAGTCTTTGATTTCTCGTGGTCAAGTGTCATACCATCTTCAGTGCCTCTTCTCTGATATATATACTCGTTCTTTGATGAAGAAGGCCGTTGTGAGATGGCTCCACGTACTGGACTGTGCATTAAATGCACTTTACCCAAAATGCGTACTGTCAGGTCTTGGCTGCAGTTTGCACTGTACTTATTGCTTTTTCAACTTTAAGCTTAGCTTGTCTTCAACTTGATTCCCTTTGTCAGCCTTGCTTTAAATGCTTCAGCAGAAGTCTTTAATATTCCGCCTTGAGCAATTTTGAATCTTTAGTACATGTGGCAGGTCCGGTATCTGATATCCGGTCTTGGCAGTTTGTATTCTGTTCTTGATGTGCTTTTAAACTGCTAGAGTAGTATCCGGTTTCTGGCGCATTTGTGACCTTCTAACTAATATCCAGTCTTATGACCTTCTGACTGATATCCAGTCTTTTGTGCACATGTGACCTGCTGACTAGTATCCGGTCGTTTAGTCTTCTTCTAACCGGTTATACTTAATCAAGTTTGGACAATCACCAAAACTGTTTAATCTGAATTCTTTGATTCACGATTTCTAACAATTTCCCCCTTTTTGGTGATTGTCAAAACTCAACGAAGCAGAAAGGTATTTATTATATCAAGGAATTTGATACATAAACTACCAATCTATTACAACCGTTGTTCGCCTATCTATTTATTTAGATGGCAAATTTCTTCGATCTTTCGGTTGTTGCCATATACCGAACCGTTTGATACGGCCGGATTCCGCCTCGTCAGGACTGCATGCCATCTTTAGGCTTAAGCAGTGTCGTCCTGCTTCGTTAGTACTGCCATCTGCCCTTTCTCCTTGACTAGCGATTTGCAGTCCGCAGTACTCACCCTAACCTCGTACTGCCCTGTTTGCCTTGACTCCAGGCAGCCGCAGTACTTCCAGGCATCCGCATTACTCACCCTAACCTCGTACTGCTTTTTACAACCGGTATTGGCTTGACTATGCCGGATCTTCGATCTTCCGGTTGTTGGCACATACCGGTCTATCTGGTACGTCCGGTTTCTGCCTTCTGCTTCGTTAGTGCTGCCCTTTCGCCTCAACTAGCAGCACTAATCTTCCCCCTTTTTGACAATCACTTGTCCGATATGAGGGAAGGTAGTCATTGTGCATGAGGGCCACATTACCGTTGTTCTCTCCTTCTGAAGCACAATGAGACCGGTAACTCTGCAACTGCGCTGGCGACTCTTAACAGAGGATCGCTAGCCTCGACGAAACGGTTAAAGGTCTGGAAAAGTCTTCTTCTGAGACGTTCCGTCTTAGCAGCTCTCAGAGCTCCGGTTGTCCCCTGAACCCGCGCCTGGAGTAGAGTTCCTTGGGGAATCGGATGTTGAGTCGAGGTGAATGCCCGCTTGTTTGTACCTCTGAAAGTGCAACGAAACCGATAGGAGCCGGTATCCGGGTATACATCTGGCATGGCATTTAATCCCGGGTAACCGGTTCTTATTCCAGTCCCGTTTCTTGGTGGGTTCTCGACCGTTCTTTCACCAAAAAACTGGTAGAAGCGGTAGGATCTCCCATGGCTTCTCAACCGCTCGGCTACCACGTCGTTTCTGGGTGCGTCGATGACCTCCAAGGGACTGGGTGGGCGCCATCTTCTCCTTTGGGTCCTTGTTGTGCCAGGATGGATCGCCCAGTCCGCGGCATCTTCTTGTCGTCTAGTTCCTTGATAGTGTTGTGCAGAGTTTGATCATCGGTCAGTCGTCCGGTTTCCTTCCTTAGCTGCACTATTTTCTAGACTGCTTTGCCAATAGGTGACTCATGGCGTGTGCCATGGTCCTCAAGGTAGGGGTGTAAACGAACCGAGCCGAGCCCGAACATGGCCCAGCTCGAGCTCGGCTCGATAAAATATATGGCAGGTTCGAGCTCGGCTCGAGCTCGGTCGAGCTTAAAAATTCGAGGCTCGAGCTCGGCTCGATGGGTTATCGAGACGCTCGAGCTCGGCTCGAATCACATCAAATAAAATAATTCGAAATGCTCGATCTAGGCTCGAATCAATAATTTTTAACTCGATTATCTCCTAATTTTGCGAATAAATAATACATAACACAAAAATATACATCTGAGCTTCCAATAGAATTTCAACCAAATAAAGCCATAATCGACGGCGGCATTGCCTCAGATAAACTCAAACTCCATCCTCATCGCCTTGTTAGAAGACTCACTACACAGAACCCTCAGAGCTCATCGAAAAAGCCCTCTTATTACAGACCTTCCGTTTCCAAGCCCTCTTATTACAGACAGAAGAATCCGTTTCCAAGCACAACGTAGACACGCGACGCTCGCGGGGTCATCCACGGCATAGATAAGCTGCTTGTTCCCAAATCGGTTCAGCAAGAGTTCAACGCTAGCCGGAGTTTGAGGTCCATCTCGGCGGTGATTCCTAAGGGTCAGGGCGTGCCGTAGGTTGACCCGTAGGTTATTTGTAGTATCTTTTCCGTACCATTTGCTTAACTATCACAACTCCTACCCTAAAATTGTACCCATGGACCCCCTACCCAAAACTTGTAGTACCAATATTTCTTGTGGTACCAATGAATTGATGTTCGTGGTACCATACCGTCGTACCATTCCGTGAGATAATGTAGTATCATACGTATGTTATTTGTAGTACCTTTTACGTACCATTTGCTTAACTATTGCAACTACTATCCTGAAATTGTAGGACAAACATACATACATTTGTAGTACCAATATACAGATATTCGTGGACCGTATCGTAATCTAGTGTGGTACCATGAGTAGGTTACTTGTAGTACCAATATCTATGGCAACCGTCACAGACCAAAAATAATTCAGATGACCGAATTCCTTACCCAAACTTGAAGTACCAATATACGTATGGTTGTAGTACCATGTGCTTAGTACAAGTAACCTACGTATGTGATATGGGGCAAACCCATTCAACGAATTTATAAGTGTGGGAAAAGGAATTTATATAGTCGGAGAATGAATATTGGAAGTTTTTAAGGGCGTAAGGTGCTGTCTTTATGATGAGGACGCAATGGGGACCTGTTTGGGGCATTGGAGACCTGTTTGGGACGTTTGTGGGACATTGGGGCGTATTGGGGGACCTGTTTGGGACATTGGGGATCTGTCTGGGAGCATATTTGGTACGCTGGGGATCTGTTTGGACGCGTTGGAAACATGGGGGGACCTGTTTGAATGTGCTTGGAATGCGGGGGACCTGCTTGAAGACGTAAACGAAATAACACAAGGATTTACGTAGTTCGGATCTTTGCAGATCCTACGTCCACGGGGGCACTAAAACTGGTTTTCACTATACTTGGGAGAATTACATGCTCACAACTCACTTTCGCTCATATAGGTTAAAGATCTAGTGGAGAAGAACTATTACAGTGAGAAAGAGAGATTTCTAGGTGTTTTTTGTGTTTGAGAAAGTGTTAGAATAAGAATCGTTGTTGTGAGAAATGGCCAAGTCTCTCCTTTTATAGCAGCTCCCAACGGCCTTCCCAAGTAATATCCCAGGATTTCCGGGGGACGTACCACCTAGGGTGCTTAGGAAATATGATTGATTGTTTGATGAAATGACCTCTGTGACAGATACAGTGATGTGCTCAGTGATATCTCCCTGTTATAAAGCGACACGCGTCCCTGCAACTGCCTTCCTTCCTTTTCACTGTTCCTGCGCCTTTATACACAACGGTTCTTCCTCTTTTGTCCGGTCAAGACTTGTGCACGTCAGGTCCCTGCAGGTCCTTCTTCCTAGGCTCGTACTTCACTATGGGCCCTTCTTCTTCCTGGGCTTTATTGGGCCTTTCCTTATTTTTTGTTTTCTCGGCCCATCTTAGTTGAGTCCACATCAACCACTCCCCTACTCTAATTTGTCTTTTGGGACAAAAGTGAATTAGAGTAAAATAGAAAGATGGGCCTTACCTCCTTATTAGGGACCTGCCGTAATTATTTCTTGAAGGGACACGCCTTTGCGAGTGGTTTAACGTCCGGGCAGTGACTTGGGTTCCTGGCGCATGTATGACGTCCTCATGGTATGTCTGCTGCCCAATGTGGAGAAGGGAACCAGTTCCCCAGTTCCTCAACGTACCCTCTGTAGCTCCCTTGCTCCTTCGCGTCATGGTGGCTAAGGATATCCACGAGGAGATTCCTCCCTCCGTAGGAATGTAGGATGTTTCTTTAGTTCCTTCTCCTGTTATGGGAGCTCAAGAAGTTCCTATTACCGCCCTGCCTCGGGTGTCAAAAGGAAAACAACTTTATCAAAAAGTTTAGAAAGAAAAAGCAAAATAAAGGGGGATTCCTTTACTCCATTCCCCAGGAGGCGAAGTGATGAGCCTCTTTTGGGGATCTGTAGGGACTTTAGCAGCCGAGCTGTTGGCAGCAAACGGAAGTAGCCGGGGAATTGAATCCGGGTTGCAAAAAGGTGAAGGTGGGACGTGCCAAGTTAGTGGAGTAGCGCGAGGGGGAACTGCGGAGCTCCTAGGGACAAAGAAAGGCAGGAGCACACACTGCTCGTGGAATAGTGCGAAGAGGAGCTGCGAAACTCCTTCGCTAAGGAGAAGAAGAGTGGGCTGCCTAGTTGGTGGGGGAAGAGGCTCAAGGCACCTGCTTCTCTCAGCAGCATCTCCCGTCCATGGTGGTTGGAAAGGAGTTCCTAGAGGTCCTAACCGAGGACTTGCACCAAGCTTACCTGAAGGACTTCCCTTTTCTGAGGGAATTTGCACCTTTAACGCGACATTATATTAGGGGACGATACAGAGTCGGAGCCATGTCTGCTCGTCGGAACCTTCTTTCTCTCGAATGCTTCCCGGGGATCTGCAGGTTCCCTTGAACCCTTAGCTCCAGCTCCCTGCGGTGCCGATATCTCCGAACTCCCATGCATCGATTTCATTTCTTCGGAGAGAACTGATCCTGTAATGTTTTAGGGAGCACAACTCCCCTGTGTTTAGTGTCTCGTTGGAGCCCCTTTGTCCTTATGTTTTATAGTCGTCGTTCCGTCCGTCGTCCTTGGGGACTGGAGGGACCTGCTAGGGACCTGATGGCGGAGCTCCTCTATGTGCCTTGGAGGAGATCCTCAGGTCCTACTGCACATTGCTTCTAGCTCCCTGGGCCTTCTCTTTTTGAAGGACTTCGTATTTCTTCGATTGTTTTGAATGAGATCATCAAGCTCTTGAGGATTCTCGTCGTGAGGGAGCATGTAGAGGTCCTTCGGCATTATAGGAATGAGCTGCGGAGCTCCCCTGAGAAAGAAAAGTAGGAGAGCGCCACACTCATGGAACATCGTGAAAAGGAGCTATAGAGCTTCTTTGCCAATGAAATGGAGGAATGGAATACTATTTATGACTGCATGGTGAAGGACGTAGTTTTCCACTTGTAGGACGTGAAGGCTGAAACTTCGTGATTTTACCAGCAGCGCCATCTGTCCACCACCGTTGGGTGGAAGTTCCTGACTGAGTATTGGCACCAGCGCACTCGGAAGGTCCCTTTTTCCTTGAGGGACTTCGTGCTTTTAGTCACGCGAGGATCCTCATTTTCGAATTCCAACTGTCGAGAAGCGCGTAGAGGTCATGGACCATGCTGCTATCTCGTCATTCCCAGCTCCTCAGGAAACTCTGCTTCCTGCAATGCTTCGGGGGAGCTTAACTACCTTGGCGGGGACCTAATGGCGGAGTTCCTCTACAAGCATTGGAGGAGATCCTCAGGTCCTGTTGTTCATGGCTTCTAGCTCCCTGGGGCATCCTCTTTCTCTGCCTTTTTCAGGGTGGTTATAGCATGTAAGAAATTCTATGGCATTTTTTCCTTTCGAGATACGATGGTAAGGACTTGGGGATCTTAACTCTCCATGTTCGTAAGTTTCGTCAGAGTTCCCTTCCTCCTCGTATTATATTTTTCTCACGGGACATGACGGATGTTTCTGAGAACATTATTATCATGGCATGGTTATAGCGCCAGCTCGCTTATCAATTCGTAAGCAAGTACGAATTCACGCCCTCGGTTGCAATGACCGTCTCATTGTCCTCGGGTGTCGCTTTGCGCTAGGCTCTCTTTATCCTTTGCGAATTCAGTAACATAGGCCCGAAGGTCCTAAAAAGTGGGGATCTCCCACCGTTTTACCCTGGGTATAGCGCCAGCTATGCTGAGGTACCTATACACGTCGCAGGCCTTACTGAGGACCTTTGATGTCCTGTACGCCACAGCCCGTCAGCGGTGGTATCTTGTACGCCCTCATAGGCATCTTTCACGTCGCAGACCTGTGGCCTTTATGTCGGGTACACCGCCGACCCGTCGGTCTTTAGTATCACTTCACGACGCAGGCTATCAGCCTTTGATGTCGGGTACACCGCCGACCCGTCGGTCTTTGGCATCGAGTATTTTTACAAGTGCACTGTTTATTATATTATAGACTGTATATATTCCAACAAGGCGGTATTATCTTAAGGACATAATTAGTTTATCCTGGTTATAGCGCCAGCTTCGCTTGAACGCGTGGTTATAACGCCCGCTCGCTTAAATGCGTGGTTATAGCATCCGCTTTGCTTAGTATTCGGGCTCCTTACTGGAGGCATGAACTTTGAAATTAATGATGAAGTGGAGCTCCTTCGTCCTTGGTTAGTGATGAGGTCCCTGGCTCAGATCTCCCGAGGTTCAGACATTTGACTGCTCAAGTGTACTATTTCAGGATCTGCTAGAAATTGGAATTCCACTGCCCCGGGTCTTCTATTATGATCGTGAGCCCTAAATGGAGCTGGCCCTTATCTAGAGGAGGTGGGGGTTGTCTGCTTTTTGGCACAGATCCCCCAGACTCCTTCTCGGCTACCTCCCAACCTTGCTTGATGACACGATCAATGAACTTCCTCAGTTGTTCCACTAGGGAGGGAAATTCGATTTTATCCTTCACATAATGTCTGTCGTTAGTATTATGCATGTAGTTATTATAGTATCGATGATATAAATGAGAGCAAGGTTTAGAGGGCCCTGCAATTCCGGCTAAGAGCCTTATCAGTGTGGTATGTCTCCGCGTGTTTGCATGGAGCTGTCTTCTAGGTCCCCTGGACCTTCGCATGTCAGCGCAGAGCTTGACCTTTTTGCCTTCAACCATGAGGCGGGATCATAACGTGTCATATGGAACTGCCTTTCTCGCCCTGGAAAATCGAATCAAGTCGTTAGCCAACTTATACTTATTGAATCTTAGGACCTTTATGGGGGATCATGTCCCGGATGTTGGCGGAGCTCCTTCCGTCAGGTGGGGTTGTGACCCCTTGAATTTCCCCCGTGGTCCACCATTAGCTTTCTTCCCAGAACCTCCCTTGGGGTTTGAATCCGAGGTCCGTGATTATGGCAGGACAGAGATAGTCCGCCCTTATCGTTGTCCTCGTCAGGGACTTATATCCCACATGCTATCCTGCACATCCCTTCTTGCCTTTTGAGTAAGTGCTCTTCAGGACCTTCGGTGCAGAGTCCTCTAATTGACGTCTCCTTCCATGCTTCCCACAACTTCCCTACCTCCCTCTCTTCTTTCGTCAAATTGGCGATGCCATCCTCTCTGATGATCAAAACCCGACTCGTCATTTTGGTCAAGTAGTCAACTCTACGACTTTCCTTCCAATGACGTCCCATGTCCTGTCTCCTATCGGGCTAATGATAAGGACCTCCGCTCCAGATCTATGGGAGGTCATAGATCCGTATGTATGCCCCTCTCATTGCTGCTTATGTGGTCCTTTGGTGATTTCAAGCACAACATTGAAGAGGATCTGAGTGGGGGGCCGTCCATTGTTTGAATTCCCCGTTGCACTCCCCTGGCTTGATGGTTCATTTCACCATTCTCCCGGATAGATCTGACTGACTTATCGTCTGGTTTCATCCTCCGATAGCACCTTGCTTCATAGAGTAGGTCGGCTTGGGGAGGGCCCTTCTTTCCTTAGTAAGACAGAGCTAATGCTTCCATGGAGAAATATGGCGCCCGCTTGTTCCCTATTAGATGTTTTGCTGGGAGAGGTATATTGTGGAAGTGTTTCTTTAATTCTTCAAAGGCCTTCCTACTGGCCTCTGGAGCTCCCAGATCCCCTGGTAGGCGTCTATGGCGCTGGGGACCTCACACCCAGAGGTGGAGTCCCCCAGTTGATTCACTCGGGGTGATGGAGAATAACCCCTAAGACACGCGTTGCTCAGGTCCCTACTTGGAAAAGCTTGTCTACTTCCTCCTTCAGGATCTGGGCTCTTTCAGCCCCGCACGGTCGGAGCTTCTATTTGATGGATCGTCTTCTTGTTATGATGATGTGTGGTGATATCCGGGCGAACTTCTGTCATATGCTTTGGAGAAAATGCGAACAGGTCCGCATTTTTTGTAGAAATCCCCCCAGCCCCTTGTCGGGATCTTGTTGTGAGCTAGAGGGCCCCTTTCTTTTTATCTCACTCCTCTGATCTCTCATTTTTTGTACTATGTCTTCTTTTTGTTGCTGCCTTAGCATCATTTGGATCGCATCGTCAGGAGCTTCGTCAACTTCTCCGTCACTGGATGGGCTCTTTCTCTATGTCCTTTAAGCGTCGTGATTCCTTCCATTGGTTGTATCTCCGGAGGTCGGACTTCCCATGTCAAGACATCGTTATGTGGTCTGGCCATATGTGTTCCATCTCCTGGGATAAATTGAACTTCGGTCGACGCATCCTTGTGCGTCTCATAAATCCCCTTGCATTTGGATCTCTTATAGCATGAGTTTAGAGCTCTTGGGCTCTGGTCGGGATCTTCTTTATTTGGTCTTCCCTTCATGATGAGAGTAAGGCTCTGGGGAGAACGGACGTGGCCTAATTTGGAGGAAGTGGGGGTTGTCTGCCCTCATTAGGCACAGATCCCCCTACTTCTTTTTTCGGCGAGTTTGGGGTCATGTTTGCCATCGCGACCAACAATCCCACCGTGGGTCCCGCTTGGGTAAGTCTAGTATCTCCTTCTTCAAATGATGACTATTGTTCTAATGAAAATACCAGGATCTATGGAGCTTGAGACCTTTGCCTACTTAGGTGTGCGATTTTGGGCTCTATTGGAGGTTAGGATCCACCTTGCCTGGAGCTCCTATCATGCTAGGGATGCGAGCCCTAATCAGCATTGGCCCTTAGAAGTGACAGGGGTTGTCTGCCCTTAGTCGGCACAGGTCCCCAAGACTCCTTGTTGATCACCTTCAAATCATGCTTGCTATCGTGATTGCCACCACTTTAAGGTGTTTCGTCATGACAAGCCACTTGATCATATCCTTCAAATAACAACAATTATTAGTGCAGCGCATATATTTATCATGATAAAATAATATATAATAGAGAATAAGATCTAGAGGGCCCTGAGGTCCAGGCTAAGAGTCTTAAGTGCGGGATGTCTCCCACGGATTTTCATGTGCCCACGTGGAATGGGGCTTTTGTCTCTCGTGGATCTTCAGCTGTCAGCTTGGAGCTTGACTTGTAACTCCCACGTATCGTTGGACCTCAGCATGGAGCATGACTTCTAGGTCCCCATGGACCTCCGTGTGCTAGGTGAGGAGCTTGGCTTGTATCTCCTGCGGTTCTTCAGATGTCGGTGTGGAGTCGGACTTCTTTGCAAACACGGAGTTGGTTTTCGTAAACCTCAGTGGGTCTCCACCAAGGAGTTGAGTTTTACGGATCAATTTGGAGCTTGGCTCTTAGATTCCAAATAGAGTAGCTCAGGCTTTCATGGAGATAGGCTTTTCAAGACTTCTGCTGGCGCGGAGCTAGACTTTTGGGTCTTCTGCCAGCGCGGAACTGGGAGGTCCTGCACGCGGAGCTTTGGGTCTTCTTGCGAGCATGGAACTGGGCTTTAGGTCCCAAGGAGGTGCTTGGATCTTTAGCGGGGAGCTGGACTCTTAGGTTCCGAAGGCGGAGCTCCTAGTCTTCGCTCCAGCGCCAAGCTGGGGTTTTACTTCGTACATATTTCGACACTCTAGCCGATGTCTTCCTGGCCTGTTTAGAAAATCCTCCTTTAGGACTTCCCACTATAATGGGAATGGGGGCCCTAGGCAATGGCGGAGTTCCTTTGTTTGAAGGTGGTGGAGATGGTTTTTCCTGGTTCTAGGTAGATCCTCTGGATTTTGCTTTGGGACCTGGAACGGAACTTTGGCAGCAAACTCCTTTGAGGCGACTGTGCGGACGAGCCTCGAGGACCTTATTAACGTGGGGTGTCTCCCGGCTTGTTCGGATCTCCTTGGTGTTGTTTCATGACGATATGAGGTTCTGCGAGATCCCAAGGGGAGATCCCAACAGCTTCCAATCCCAAGGTTGAGGTGGTCTTCCATGGAAGTGTGAGGGGGCTCTTGGGACAGTGAGCTCCCATCGTGGGAGCCATAGTTGGTGCGCTCATTTGTTGTGGAGAAGATGGTGGTGGGCATCCCCAAGGTCGTAATGTTGGACCTGCTGATGTATGCGCGGAGGTCCCTTTTCTCATTCTGAGTGGAATTGGGAACTAGCTACAACAGCTGTTGAACTGTCTTGACTTGTGGGCGAAAAGGATCTTCTCACAGAAGCATCTTCTTTCATGGAGCTGATATAGTAGGTCCCTAACAGAAGGACTGGTTTCTTGCCCTTATAGTGGAGCTGGTTTGGAGGTCCTCAAAAGCGAACCTTCGTATGCAAAACGGTGCATGGGACTTGGAACGGACTCACGGCTCGCGTCTCTGTTTCCAGCGGAGCTGGCCTTCACAAATCCCCTTTGGTGGTTTTCTTATACCAATGGAGAGCTATAGTCATAGGTCCCAATCCAGCAGGTGGATCTTTCGTGCGTCACATGGGGTCGAGTGGTTCATCTCGCCCTTCCTTCGTTTCTAGTGTGGAGCTGGTCCCCGAAGATCCCCATTGGATGATTAAGTCTTCTCCTGCCAGCGAGGAGCTGGGCTTGTAGGTCGCGAAGGGGAGCTTCGAATTTTCTTGCCAGCACGGAGCTGGGCTTTTACGTCCCAGAGGGAAAGCTTCAGGTATTCTAGCCAACATGGAGCTGGAAGGTCGCGAATTCGGAGCTTCGGGTCTTCGTGCCAGCGCGGAGCTGGGCTTTAGGTCCTGAAGGGGGAGCTTCATGTCTCCTAGCCAGCGCGGAGCTGGAAGGTCCCGAATTCGGAGCTTCGGGTCTTCGTGCCAGCGCGGAGCTGGGCTTTAGGTCCTGAAGGCGCGGAGCTGGATGGTCCCGAATTCGGAGCTTCGGGTCTTCGTGCCGGCGCGGAGCTGGGCTTTAGGTCCTGAAGGGGGAGCTTCAGGTCTTCTAGCCAGCGTGGAGCTGGAAGGTCCCGAATTCGGAGCTTCGGGTCTTCGTGCCAGCGCGGAGCTGGGCTTTTAGGTCCTGAATGGGTAGCTTCAGGTCTTCTTGCCAGTGCGGAGCTGGGATTTGAGGTCCCTCTGACCTTCGTACACCATTGTGGAGCTGGACCTCTAAGTCCTTGAGATGCTCAGGCGTATGATTCTGGCTCTGCTGGCCATTGAAGTTCCCAGTGCCTCGCGCTCCTACTATGACAGGGACATGAGTCCTGACTGGAACTGACCCCTACCTGGAAGAGGTGGACGTCATCTGCCTTTAGTTTGCCCAGTTCCTACAGGCTCCTCCTTACCCACCTTCAGATCTCGCTCTGGGTCATGATTACTGACCTCCCTCAGATTTGCCGCCAGAACGAGTCATTTAACTTTATCCTTCAAGGGACAACAAATGTTAGTATGGAGGTCATATTATCACCTGGAATATAAATGAAAATGAAATTTAAAGGGTCCTGGAGTTCCGGCAAAGGGTTCCCTCGTCATCAAAGGTCCCCAGGCGGGTGTCAGTATGTCTTCTGGATCTATATAGTGGTATGAATCTCCATGAGATTCTTGGCGGAGACTCCCAGGGTTCCTGGTGGTGAGGCTGTGGTATTGGAGCTCCAAGCTCCCTTTGCTTTTTCGGGTGGCTCACTAGTGGAACTCGTGGAGGTCCGCATGGGTGTTCTGAGACCCCTTTAAGATTCATCTATATCTTCTTGCTCGTCTTTCACCGTTTTGGGCCTGTGTTTCAGGTTCTGGCCGCTTCTCAACATGTTTGGAAGTTTCTGGAGGTCCTCCTTCCCATATTGTGGGTCTAGGTTCTTTGATATGGACAAATCTTCCTCCATTGACGTCTCGCGCGCTTCATTTTGTCCCAGCAGAACAGAAGAGGGGGAAAAAGCAGTAAAATCCTTAGCACAACTTCGCCCTCTAGCAACGAAAAAGTTACTCACGTCTTAACTCGGATTTCCCACAGACGGCGCCATTTGATATGGGGCAAACCCGTTCAACGAATTTATAAGTGTGGGAAAAGGAATTTATATAGCCGGAGAATGAATATTGGAAGTTTTTAAGGGCGTAAGGTGCTGTCTTTATGATGAGGACGCAATGGGGACCTGTTTGGGGCACTGGAGACCTGTTTGGGACGTTTGTGGGACATTGGGGCGTATTGGGGGACCTGTTTGGGACATTGGGGATCTGTCTGGGAGCATATTTGGTACGCTGGGGATCTGTTTGGACGCGTTGGAAACATGGGGGGACCTGTTTGAATGTGTTTGGAATGCGGGGGACCTGCTTGAAGACGTAAACGAAATAAAACAAGGATTTACGTGGTTCGGATCTTTGCAGATCCTACGTCCACGGGGGCACTAAAACTGGTTTTCACTATACCTGGGAGAATTACATGCTCACAACTCACTTTCGCTCATATAGGTTAAAGATCTAGTGGAAAAGAACTATTACAGTGAGAAAGAGAGATTTCTAGGTGTTTTTTGTGTTTGAGAAAGTGTTAGAATAAGAATCGTTGTTGTGAGAAATGGCCAAGTCTCTCCTTTTATAGCAGCTCTCAACGGCCTTCCCAAGTAATATCCCAGGATTTCCGGGGGACGTACCACCTAGGGTGCTTAGGAAATATGATTGATTGTTTGATGGAATGACCTCTGTGACAGATACAGTGATGTGTTCAGTGATATCTCCCTGTTATAAAGCGACACGCGTCCCTGCAACTGCCTTCCTTCTTTTCACTGTTCCTGCGCCTTTATACACAACGGTTCTTCCTCTTTTGTCCGGTCAAGACTTGTGCCCGTCAGGTCCCTGCAGGTCCTTCTTCCTAGGCTCGTACTTCACTATGGGCCCTTCTTCTTCCTGGGCTTTATTGGGCCTTTCCTTATTTTTTGTTTTCTCGGCCCATCTTAGTTGAGTCCACATCTGTATGGTACCACACTAGCTCACGGTATGGTACCACGAACATCGATACACTGGTACTACAAACATACGTATATTGGTACTTCAAGTTGGTAATGAATTCTTCGACGCCATCCGAATTTTTTTTTGTCGACGGTTACCATAGATATTAGTACTACAAGTAACCTAATCTTGGTACCACACTAACATATAATACGGTACCATGAACATCTATATATTGGTACTACAAATATATGTATATTGGTGCTACAATTTTAGGGTAGGAGTTGCGATAGTTAAGCACATGGTACGAAAAAGATACTACAAGTAACCTACGTATGGTACTACACTAGCTCACGGAATGGTACCATGAACATCCATACATTCGTACTACAATCACACGTATATTGGTACTGCAAGTTTGGGTAAGGAAAAAGGGTGTGAGAATTAGTAGAGGGGCAAAATCGTCCATGGGCTCATGGAATGGTACCACGAACATCTATATATTCGCACTACAAACATGCGTAGATTGGTACTACAAGTTGGGTGAGGGTGTGGAAATTAATAGAGGGGCAAAATCATCACATGAGGTACTACAACATACGTATATTGGTACTACAAAAATATAGGGGCAAAATCGTCCATGGGGAGTTATGTGTAAGATTGTTTTGATTTAGGGAGTTTGTTAATAAATACTCCCTCCGTCCCACCATTTTATCACATTTCTTGGTCGGCACGGATATTAAGGTTCTATTACTATAATAATATAGTACAATTAAAAGGTAAAAAAGTGTATATCTTGACACGTCTTTTAAGAATATTTAATATTATTCTATTGATTGTTTGTGATAGATTTTTACCGAAAAAGGAAATGTGATAAAGTTAGTGGGACGCCCGAAATGGGAAAATGTGATAAAGTTAGCGGGACGGAGGGAGTAAGATGGAATGGGGAATTATGTGTAAGAAAATAGGGGTAGGGGAATTTAATTGAAGTTACCCCAAAAATGATTGGAAAAAAAAAACCCAAATTTTAAAGTTTGCATTTACAAGTCATTGCACGAAAAATATCTCAATATATATATATATATATATATATATATATATATGTTTGCCATGGTGCCACCTACCGTGAACAACCACCATGAGCACCATAAGCAAATCTCTCATTTTTTGCTTCGTTTCAACGCCGGCAACACCTCCGTAGACCCTCTCATATCCATTGCTAACCTAAATCGCCCCCTCCAACACGTTAATTTTTAGAAAATCATCACCTCATCATGTTGACTAATAAATAATAAATTTATTAAAAATTAACGTATTGGAGGAAGCGATTTAGGTTAGCAATTGATATGAGAGGTTTACGTAGGTGTTGCCAGCGTTGGAAATCGAAAAAAAGCAAAAAAATGAGAGATTTGCTTATGGTGCTCACGGTGATTGCTCACGGTAGGTGGACACCATAGTAAATCTCTATATATAGAATATATAGAAATGTTATGGTGCTCACGCATCCGTGGCACCTGTTGTGTGCCATTTTTTGTGCCACGTCAACATGCCAAATCAACCCCGACGGGTTCACTAATTCCACGTGTAGGTTATAGATCAATAAAAAATCCCATTATATGCTGATTTGGCGCGTTGATGTGGTTGGTACTTACGCAAGGTGAGCACCATAACATTACTCGCACACACACATACACACACACACACACACACATACACACACACATATATATATATATATATATATATATATTAAGGGTGAGATTTGCTATGGTGCCCACCTACCGTGAGCACCATAAGCAAATATCTCAATGTTTTGCATTTTTCGATTTTCAACGCCGCCAACACCTCCGTACACCATCTCATATCCATTCTAACATAAATCGCCATCTCCAACACGTTAGTTTCTAAGAAAATTCATTAATTATTATTCACATGGACGACGTACCGAGGTGATGATTTCCTTAACAATTAACGTGTTGGAGAGGACGACTTATGTTAGCAATGGATATGAGAGGGTGTACGGAGGTGCGGACGACGTTGAGAATCGAAAAAAAGCAAAAAAATTGAGAGATTTGCTTATGGTGCTCACGGTGATTGCTCACGATAGGTGGGCACCATAGCAAATCTCTATTAAGGGTATTAGCACTCCTCTTTTCTACTTTCACCCCTGAGGTGAAAGTAAATTATTAAATACTTACAATTAAAAGTTAACTAATTTAAACCAGTAAAAACTTACCAACTTTAAACTGTTAAATAATTATCATTAAAATAAACCACTATATACTCCTAATCGATCTAACTGAAAAAGAAAATTACCACTAGTTCTTAATAGATTTATCTTAGCTTTCATAGCCTCTCTCGACAAGTGAATACATAGCACATCAATCTATGTGTGATGTTCGAAACTCACGTATATATAGACTGGATAACTAAAAAAATTAAGTTGTGAAAGATCATTAAACGAATATTTTTATTTAAATAAATTAAAATATTAATATTGATAATTTTAAAATTTTAATATTTGTAAAGCTAATATAAACGTATGGCTATTAATAAAGATACAATAATAAGTAAATTAAAATACTGTGTTTTTTTTATCATTGGATAAAACAAGTTCTTGTGCAATTAATGTTGTTGAATTCTAGAAAATAATAATAAACTAATTATTGTCATGTGAATATTATCAAATTTACTATTAGGGGTGTAAATAGTAGAAAGGATGTGAATAGTAGAACGAAATACTATGATTAATGATTTGATTTGATTTGATGGGCATTATGTAGAAAGGTGAACATTATATTAAAGAGCACGCGTTATTAGTGGAAAAAAATATCGCATATGATGATATCATGGCATTTTATCCGACAAAAGAATCGTAGTAATCGAATATAATATTAATGGCGTAGTGGAAATTTTTTGTATTTATCAACACAAACACCTATTATAAATAATTATATTTTATATTTTGGTTGAAACATGGATCGTTAACATTTCCCGATGGATGTCTATGTCATGGAGCTCGTGACGTTTGTCCCAATAGAATAAAGCAAGACTTGTGTATATGCAAAAACTTACTAAATGATATTTTCTAGATAATATATATTATTGTATGTGATATGGGGCAAACCCAATCAACAGAATTTATATGTGTGGTGAAGGGAAATTTATATAGCCGGAGAAATGGTATTACAAAGTTAAGAATGTACATAAGGTGTTTATTTACAAGGAAACTGTAAGGGGGTGTTTGGAATCGTATTTAGGACGTTGGGGACCTGTTTGGGACGTTTGGGGGACCTGTCCGTGACGTTGGAGGACCTGTTTGGAACGTTGGGGGACCTGTCCGTGATGTTGGGGGACGTGTTTGAACGTAAACGAATAACACAAGGATTACGTGGTTCGGATCTTTGTAGATCCTACGTCCACGGGCGCTCTAAAACCTCTCTTTACTATACTTTGATGATTACACACTCAAACAACTCACTCTCTCTATCAAGAACACCTACTAAAATACTTAAGGACGTTATTTGTAGAGAAAGAATATTTTATAGACGTTTAGAAGTGTTGGAATCAGAATCGTTGTGAAAATGGTGAAGTCCCCTTTATATAGGAGGCTCTTGGATATTGCCTGAAGGTACGTCCCTAGCTCCTGGTTATTGCCTGGAGGTCTCTCCCGAGGTCCGTGGTGACATGACCATCTGGGACAATGTGAGGAGCAGTGTAGGACATATATCAAAAGTTATAGCTTCAGTCATGTCCCATCAGTCACGTCCTACTCAGCTTTTACCTTTATAAAGCGTACTGAAGAAGCTTCGTTTCTCCTGGGGCACTACCAGCTGGTTCCTCAGGTTCCTAGTTCCTTCAGCTCCTGTTGTTAGTTCTCCAGGCCTGTCGGAGGTCCCCGCAGGCCCTATTTTTTCTTGTTTTTTCTACTAAGTGTTAATTTCAATTTATGGGCCTACTGGGCCTTTATTTATTAATTTCTCGGCCCATCTATTTAGTCCACATCAGTATGTGTAGTGTAGTTAAAGATATTGACTAGCTTTAATGTGAAACATTGATAGCAACACGGATGATAGCAACACGAAACCTAATTGAAATAATTCACCTTATTCTATTTCTATTTTATATAACATTTTTTTCTTAAATAATCTTTCGACTTTGGCACAATAACTTAATTTGAAATACTATATAAGGAGTTGGAAAAATGCAAAAAAGCTCACGTTTATGGTTGCTAAATTTTAACCACATGTAAGTGGAATTTAATACCTATATGGTATATACGTACTCCACTCCACTCCACTCCACCGAAAGCATATATACCCAGTTTCGGACTTTGGTAGAATCTATGTATATAATAAATTATTTTAATCAACTTGGGCATGTCTAAAATTTAATGAAGGTTTCAACCAAATTAAATGAATAATTGGGTTGACTACGATTTCGTACGATTTTTTTTTCTTTATATTTTTTGTTACTTGTATTGTGTTATCATTTACCAATGTTAGTTCTATTTATTTGAGATCGATGCACAAGTGTGTCCCTGTTTTTATTGGTGAAGAGATATTCCGATGAATGAGAATTTTGGAATAAAGATGTGAAGATGAAATAAAGTGATTGAAAGTTAGGGAACGAGAATCAATAATCAATGGGAATTCGAATAAAGATATGAATATGAAATAAAGTGACTACAATCAGTCTCCTTATCCTTTAATATTTATAAATATCATGATCTCAATCTCATAATATATTTAGGATTTAGTTTATTACACATATTCATGTACGTGACCTCACTCATTTGTCATTTAGGTTTGTGCCTAGAGGGTTCGATAATTACAACCCTTATCATGAATATATTGACATATGTGTACATATATATATATATCTAACTTGTATAGATCTATATATATATATATATATATATATATATTATACTATACGTGCCGCAATCAAAATAATACATACATATGTATATATATCGCAATTTATATGTGTATGTATTATTTTGATTGCGGTATATATCTATATATAATAGACCAAACCTTAATCACCATTGCAATAATCAACCCATCTACTTATGGCAATATTAATGTAATAAATGCTGATGTTATTATTTTAATTAGGTAAAGCTGCATCTGCCCACAAAGGTGCACAGGTAAACACAATTAAAATAAAAAAAGTATTTGTCACAGACAGTAGACACTAATAAAAGAAAAACATGGTCTAAAGAATATGCTAAAAGGAACCGAACGCCTTGCTTTTCCTATGCTTTTCCTTTACACTAATCGTAAGTGAAGGCCCAGTATAATTTTTAAATATATTTATTATGGGGAACTCAATAATTGTTGTATATGGCGATATACTTGGAATAAGATCTACTAATATTTTGTAATAAAAAGGACAAGGCCATGTGTATGATTTCATTGAAAGATACTTCCATGATCTGATTAATAATATTTTATTGCAATATGATCAAGAATATAAATATTGAGAATGGATCGTTTCTATATCAGGCGTGCCTATGATTAAGTAAAATAAAAATGCTTTTTGCAATGCAAAACACTATCAATATTAAATTAAATAACTGGGGATGCTTTCGTATATTTGTCCTAATTTAGAATATAATTAATTCTTTCATGAACACATCTTGGAGTACTTGGGAGAAGTTTCTAGCAGTAAATGGTCTCACCTAACGCCGTGACTAACGCCGTTTCTCTTAAAATATTGAATCATCCTCTGTTGCAAAGCCACGTGGTCAAACAACACGCACACAAACGATGACACGTGGCATACGAAATTACTATTACCTCAAGAATTCATTTGGTGGGTCCCGCCCAACCTAGATTAGTACACTACACGCAAGTATATTCATTTTATTTTTCGTTAGTAATATTTATTTTTAACTTGTGGGTCTAAATATTATTTTTGGAAAAAAAAAAACTTGTGGGTCTAAGTTCGACAATGCCAGCTGGCCGTTATCATCCGTTTCCGTTAAGTGGGCCGGTCAGTTATAGTTATTTGGCCGGTCAGCTCTAATTACAAAGACTTTGTCGCCATATTATTATAATATTTTTTCTTTCCATCTATTTCTCATTTAGTATTACCATTTGCAATTATTAATGGTTATTCAATTTCTTTATATTGAGATCGCTTTTAATTCTTTATCAATAACAACGAAGATTCATACAGCTGGCAAATTATAGTTAATTTATCTCCAATTGATATTGAAATCAATGCAAAATTCGCAAAGGCCGAATATTAATTTAGTAAACAACGACGTTGAAGTCTAGTCGTCTAAAATAGATCGTCGTATGTCCCAGTGAAAGCTACCATTTTGAATAATTAAATTGGATAATAAAATGAAATAAAATCGATAGGGAGATATCTTCGTGATGGTGAAGAAATCAATTCTCTTTTTCCCACTTGGCCGTGGCCCTAACTATTTTTGTCACCGTTATTTAATTCATTGCAGATAAATGAATCCATCCATTTACCATCACCCAAGAAGAAATAGACGTTTCTATTTGTTCCATTAGCTGTCCCTTATCTCTTAAATAAATATTTATTAAATGTATCTAGATAACATTTTTTCTAAGTCAAGGTTTTCATTTCAGAAAAGAGAACATCATTTCTAATTAACTGGGATTAACGGCGGTGTTAAACGTTAATGTACAACGCCGTTAGTAAGCGGGCCCAAAATGCTCGCAGCACACGGATTTTAATTTTAAATTTTGCTTAATTTTTCTTTGTAATAAAGGAGGTTGGGACCCACAGTATTGTATTTGTACTGAGTGGGCTTCCTTTGCTTCTTCCTCTATAAAGGTCGAGCCAATCCTCGCACTCTCTCGCTTGTTCTGCAAATACCTACAGGCGATAATAATCGGTTTCTCTTAGCTTTTCCTTTGTTTGTTTCTAATCACTCCTCCAATTCAGCCAAAAGAGAAAGAAATCAAGCAAAAATACCTAAGATAAAGATATAATCTTGCCTTCTCCGTTGTTCCTTAACGACACTCCCCAAAGTTTCTCTAGCTAAGGTCGGCTATTAATTCTGTTTTTGTTGAGGTGGGGTTAGGATTATTTGTTGTCTCTTTATCGGTATTGGTTCGATTGTTTGTTCTGTTTTTAGCAGACAACTAATTTCGTCCGAATTCGTGGCGATTTTCACCGCTACGTTAGTTATTGGTCGGAAACGTGTTATTTTGTGTTCCTCTTTTGGATCTTTTAACTGTGGTTTGTCGTTATACGTTTCTTGGAAAGAATTTTATGGGAAAGCTGTTAAGCTGTAATTTTTACTTGCCAAGATAGTACTGTTCTTGAAACACTTGGATGGCTTGGGGGATTATTTATGATTTTTGTTTTTGATTATTGTTTTTCCTTTTCCATTGTTAACGTTGAAGAAAATATCTGATTTCGCTTGTTTCTTGCAGTATTTCTGAGAAATGGAGCAATTTCAGAATCAAGACCTTGAATACGTGGACGACTTTGACGTCACTGATTTCGAAGATGACGTTTCACCTCGCAGCCAAACTACTACTACCTTCGACGATGACAGCGACTCCATGGACTCTGATTTTGAGGAAGACTTTGAATTGGTAATTTATTTTGTTCTTTAGTTCCTTGTCGAAAGACTATGGGAAGAATAACAGTGGGTAATATTGACTTTACTGTAACTTCAGAGCAATCCTAAAACTGATACATCAGCTTTTGAAGCAAGGAATGGTAAAGACATTCAGGGAATCCCATGGGAGAGGCTTAGTTTCACTCGAGAGGATTACCGTGAGTCCCGATTGAAGCAGTACAAGAATTACGAGAATCTCCACAGCTCCCATGAAGATCTTGAGAAGGTATTCTATTTTGCTTCTAATCTTTTGCTTTTTGTTGATCTTTTCCTTGTCTTAAATATACAGTCCTTGGTACTATTTCGTAGTTGAATTTCGCTGAGGTGTTCTGTTGTTTATCGCAGGAATGCAAACAAGTGGAGAAAGGCCACAGCTTCTATGATTTCCAGTTCAACACAAGGGTCGTCAAATCGACGATAGTGCATTTTCAGGTATAGACAAATTCTGCTAGTCATTCACCTCTTCATATAGCTGTTTAGTAGTTGTAAAATTTTCTGTCAAGACCGCATAAACCGACTTCCCAGTGTTTGTCGAGCCTCGTTTGTGAGTCATCTCTTTCTTGTATTTTACTACCAAGAATGGAGTGGATTTTCCCTAGTTCATTCTTCAAGTTCCATTTTAAGGCCTTAATGGGTATAGTTGTTTGATGGTTGGTGTCCCATTTGGATTTTTTTTTTTTTTTTGCATCACGAATCCATACATCTCAGCAGGCGATTTGGTTTATGCATTTGCACTTTTAACTTTTCAATTCATGTTGTTTTTTTGCCGCTTTGTTGGGTATGAGGATGTAGTTTTGCAGATAGCATTCTTGTGTATCGATGTTTGATCGCTTAGTAAACTTCTATTTGGTCTTTAGCTGAGCGCCTCTATCTTTCTATAGAGGTAAGGAATGTTTCTTAGTTTCAGGGCTTGCTTGTGAGTTTATATATTTGTAGTGATCTAACTTAGCGAATCTATACTTTCATAGCATAAGCCATTTGCATAATACTTGTACATAATATGCACTATCAGCTTTGGAATCATTCATTACATAACTAGCACTTTTATCAATTACTATAGAATTCAACATCTTTATTGTTCTTGCATTAGTCTCTTTCATTACATATGCTAACATGACTGTTAGCTACCAGCTACCGAGCATTTATTTCAACCAAGAGTTATTAACTTAATATTAGTCTGTAGAATGCCAGGTAAGACTCTTGGTTGGAATTGTAATATTAGCTTCGCTGCATATTTTAACTTGCTAGTTACTAATGGTAGAGAATCTCTTTTTCTGAAGCATATAGTGTGTATTATCTCCTGCAACTTAACCCGTCGAATGGGACTGCAATTTTATCTTCTATTTCAGCCTTCCATATAAGCAGGAATGCAGAGCAGCCGGCGCATAAGGGGTCGTTTATCTATATGGTATGAAAGGGGATACTCCGAGCATTACAAGGCATCAAAGTTTTGAGTTATTGATTATTAGGACTGACTGACTTCTCCGTGCTCTGCTATTTACTAGTAGTTTAGCTCATTCATACCATTTCTTGTGATGATTTTCTGTCTCTCACGGCTGGCCAGTTTCTGCATATGCATAGCATAATTCTGCGGTCTCTGCATAGATCATTGCATACCATCTCTTTGCCAAAGTTGTTCGTGTTGAATGGACTCTTCGCTGTTATCATATTGCAAATTCTTTGAAAATGTGTGTGGCAGTGGTCTTTGTTTTCTTAAATTCTTTTTCGATGTTGGTTTACGCTCTAGGTGCTTCTGCACTTATATCTCAGGGATTTGATGGATGGGTTATAGTTGGTATGGTTGTTAGCTTCTCGTCTAACCTTATACATGGTTGTGGATTTTACTTTCCAATTAGTGCCGCAGTTAGAACGTATGGCTTGGGCACGAAACTAACACTAGTGTAGCACTTTGTCAGCGAGCAATCCCATTTCATCATAGTTTATGCTGTGATTTGCTGTTGCATTTATGGATTTCTTGCACATCATTCATACTGGGAATTCTGCATATATTCTTTTGCAGTATAGCCTTAGCTTGTGATAATTGATTGTTGCTACTCTGTTGATTCATTCTTCTCCCTTCTGAGTAGTAGCCGTCGTTAGTGTTTTTGCTCTGATTTTGATGCATTGTTTTAGTTTTTTTTCCCTTTCTTTTCTTGGAACTTATCCCCCTCTTCACGGCGATGTGTCTTTTTGGAATGCTTTCGAGTCTTCGTTAAACGTACTTAGCCTTATAACGACGAACCATAACTGTGAACGTTTCACTTGTTTCCTCAGCTGCGAAACCTTCTGTGGGCTACGTCAAAGCACGACGTCTATCTCATGCAAAACTACTCTGTGATCCATTGGTCGTCTCATCTCAGAAGGGCTAAAGAAGTCCTCAACGTCGCCAAGCCCATCTCCCCGACGATGGTGAGCTTAAAATTTCGTCGCAAATAACTCAACTTTGCCACCTAAGTCCCAATTATATAAAAAAGAACCCCGTAATTTCGCCAGGTGCAGAAGAATCGTGGAAGTGTAGCACAGCCATTATCTAGGGTTCAAATTAGTACCATGACCGTCAAAGATAACCTAATGGTCGCCGGCGGCTTCCATGGAGAACTCATCTGCAAGGTACTTTAGTTCGCCGACTAAATTCAGAAAATCGATTTTCTATTCCTAAGCTTTGACCTTATCGCCTTTACTTTTCTTACAGTACCTCGACCAGCCCGGCGTGGCCTTCTCCACAAAACTAACAGCTGACGAAAGCGCAATCACAAACGCGGTCGACATATACCGTAATCCCAGGTAAGCAAAATCCAAAAGTCCCTACTCATACTACATCTTATGAGCGTCGTGCTTAATGCTTGTTTGGTTGTCAGATTTATATTTTAAATAGTAAGGTTTATATAAAATGGTGCTTGGTTGGTGGGTTTAGATAAACACAGACGAGTAGGTTTGTTTATCTAAATCCGCCTACATGGGTCTTAATCTTTGATAGATAAACACAAACACGCTAACGTGGCCTAAACTAACATTAAAAAGTGCAAACCTATGAACCAAAAAAACACTTATAGTTTCTTCTTCGTAACACTTTTGTGCAGCGGCGCAATGCATGTCATGGCGGCTAACAACGACGCCCAAGTCAGAGTCATGGACGCAACTAATTTCGCCTGTCTTAACCGTTTCGCTTTCCCGTGGTCTGTAAACGTAAGTCTCTAACAACCTCTAACTTCCCGCCCATCCCATTTCAAAACGACAAAAAAAGGCCTAATTTTTCTGGGCGATCCTCAGAACACATCGGTGAGCCCCGACGGGAAAATGCTCGCGGTTCTCGGGGACAATCCCGAGTGCCTTCTCGCCGACGCTTGCTCGGGAAAAGTTACGGCCAATCTGAAGGGACACCTAGACTACTCGTTTGCGTCCGCGTGGCACCCAAACGGTCTGATTCTTGCGACTGGGAACCAAGACACGACGTGTAGGCTTTGGGACGTAAGGAAAACGTCCGAGTCGTTGGCAGTTCTCAAGGGAAGGATGGGTGCGATTAGGACCGTTAGGTTCACCTCGGACGGGCGGTTCATGGCAATGGCTGAGCCCGCCGACTTTGTGCACGTTTTCGATGCTTCGACTGGCTATTCGAAGGCTCAGGAAATTGATATTTTCGGTGAAATTGCTGGGATTTCGTTCAGCCCAGACACAGAGGCGCTGTTCGTCGGCGTGGCGGATAGGGTTTATGGGAGCTTGATTGAGTTTAATAGGCGGCGTTATGATCATTACTTGTGGAATGGCGTCGTTTAGGTGGCGTTGTTGTTGCATATGCTATGTTTGATTTGAAGTGTGGTTTTAGCAGCTGTGTTTTATTAGAGCTGTTTTTACGATATAGTTTTGAAGCGGAATGTGTAGTGGGTTTTTTTTTTTGGGAAGTAAAATGTATAAGGGTTTTTTTCCATCTTGTACATTTGTATGTACTAGGCTTTTACGGTGTAATGAACAGTATTTACCTATTTGTAATTATTATATGTCAATTAAATTATTTGTTATAAAATAATATATAATAATAGAATCAACGTGGGTGGGATTTCAAAGAGAAAAATTTCTACTTCTTATATCATCAAGTGAGCAATGGGAGGCCATATTAATAGGCCAATAGGTACAACAACCAACCAATCAAAATCTAGCAAATAAAATAAATATAGATCAACCAATTATGGGCATCCATACCTATTTATCTATAATACTCCCCATTGGATGCCCATTATAAAAATATTCTCATCTGATTATATTAGCTGTCTCGTTCAAAAACCTTATTAGGAAAAACCCAGTGGGATAAAAACCTAATGAAGGGAAAAAGAGTGCAGCGTATATTGTCTCCCTCTGATGTAAACATTACTCTAGATCTTGGAGCCTTCGGAGTCCAATTAAATCTACAAGTTTTTCGAATGATCTTGGAGGTAGCGCTTTGGTGAATAGATCTGCGAGGTTGTCACTTGATCGAACTTGTTGTACGTCAATTTCACTGTTCTTCTGAAGGTCATGCGTATAGAAGAATTTAGGCGATATATGTTTGGTTCTATCGCCTTTGATGTAACCTCCTTTTAACTGAGCAATACATGCGGCACTGATATAAGATCGTTGGAGGTAACTTTTACGATAATAACCCACAAATTTGTCGTATATGCTGGATTATCGATCGCAACCAAATGCATTCTCTGCTAGCTTCGTGAATTGCTAAAATTTCCGCATGATTAGATGAAGTGGCGGTTAAACTTTGTTTAACTGACCGCCAAGAAATAGCAGTTCCACCATATGTAAATAGATAACCCGTTTGCGATCGAGCATTATGTGGGTAGGATAGAAAACCAGCATCTGCATATCCGATTAGATCTGACCTGGACTCATTTGAATAGAATAATCCCAAATCAGTTGTTCCTTTAAGGTATCGAAAAATTCGTTTAACGTTCCAATGTCTACGAGTTGGTGACGAACTGTATCTTGCCAATAAATTTACAGAGAACGCTATATCAGGTCGCGTATGACTCGTAAGGTACATTAGTGCTCCTATGGCACTAAGATATGGTACTTCAGGACCAAGCAATTCTTCATCATTTTCTCGAGGTCTGAACGGATCTTTATTCACATCTAGAGATCGAACAACCATCGGAGTATCTAACGGATGAGCTTTATCCATATAAAATCTTTTCAATACCTTTTTCGTATATGTTTCTTGATATACGAATATTCCATTTTTCAAATATTCAATCTGCAGGCCGAGACAAAATTTCGTCTTTCCGAGATCTTTCATTTCAAACTCCTTTTTCAAACAATTAACGGCATTTGATACCTCTTCACGAGTTCCAATTATATTGATATCATCAACATATACTGCTATGATGACAAAATCATTTCTACATCTTCTCATTAATATACAAGGGCAAATTTGATCATTTTTGTATCCCTCTTTCAATAAATATTCACTTAGACGATTATACCACATACGCCCAGATTGCTTTAATCCATAAAGCGATTTGTTCAGTTTAATTGAGTACTCATCACGGGGCCTTGAATTTTCAGGCAACTGAAATCCCTCAGGAAGCTTCATATAAATGTCACTATCAAGTGAGCCATATAAATATGCAGTGACAACATCCATTAGACGCATATCGAGTTTTTCACGTATTGCCAGGCTTATTATATAAAGAAAAGTTGTTGCATCCACCACAGGAGAATATGTCTCCTCATAATCAATACCAGGTCTTTGCGAAAAACCTTGTGCAACAAGCCGGGCTTTGTATCTCACAATTTTGCCCTTTTCATTTCTCTTTCTGAAAAAACCCATTTATATACAACCGGCTTTATATTCTCTGGTATACGGACTATGGGTCCGAAAACTTTTCGTCTCTCAAGTGATTTTAATTCAGCATCGATTGCATCTTTTCATTTTGGCCAATCATTTCTTTGTCGGCATTCTTTTACAGACCTTGGTTCATGATCCTCATTTTCATTAATCTCATTCATTTCTTGTAGCGCTACGTTAAATGAGAATTTATCGTCAACGTTGACTTCATCTCGGTTCCATCTTATTCCATTATGGGCGTAATTGATCGAGATCTCTTCATTATCATTATTTTCAATTTGTTCAGGTATCTGACTTTCATTCTTATCATCATTTATGCCCATCGGCTCTTCTTTAGTCGATAAATCCTCGATTGGACCATTCTTATTATTTGCTCCTTTTCTTTTCCGAGGATTTTTATCTTTGGAACCAGAGGGCCTACCACGCTTCAGTTGTGGTTTAAGCTCAATCGCATTATCTGTTTGTTCTGCAGGAACATCAATTTTAGCAGGAGCATTAACAGCTGGAATATGTGACTTTGTCACTCTTTTTGGGTCAGCAAAACTGTCTGGCAATTGATTCGCTAAGCTTTGTAAATGAATTATCTTTTGAACTTCTACTTCACATTCTTTTGTTCGAGGATGATAATGATTTACCGATAATTCATTCCAACTAATATTTCTTTCCAACTGTTTCTTTCCCCCCCTAATGTCGGAAAATTTGTTTCATCGAAGTGACAGTCGGCAAATCTGGCCGTGAATCGATCTCCAGTTACGGGTTCTAAATATTTTATAATTGATGGAGATTCAAAACCGACATATATTCCCAACCTCCTTTGAGGTCCCATCTTTGTGCGTTATGGTGGTGCAATTGGAATATATACTGCGCATCCAAAAATTCTTAAATGAGAAATATCTGGTTCCTGACCATAAACCATTTGTAACGGGGAGATATTATGATAACTTGTTGGCCTGATGCGGATTAGTGCTGCTGCATGTAATATAGCATGTCCCCAACAAGACGACGGAAGTTTCGACTTCATCAATAATGGCCTTGCAATTAATTGCAGGCGTTTCAGATCTTTCACTGTTAAGTACTCAATTTTGAGACTTTCATGAATGTGGTGGCGAATAAAAATCATTGCCTTCGCCTTGTCCTGCTCGGATGTCGCATTGGTCGATTTGATGGTATCACCTAGACCTTTTGCTTTCAAATGAATTTCGGCATCTAGTGCCCAAGATAGATAATTTCGGCCAGTGATATCGAGTGCAACAAACTCAAGGCTCGCCAAATTCGTCATATTACTATAAAATACAAAAAGCATTTCAAAAATGATAATATAACAAAATATTACATGCATAACTAATCTTAATAAAAATAATATTCGGAAAATATAGTCGATATAGCCAATTATTTCGAATATATAATTATACGTAGTTATTGGCGGGATACAAACCGGCGCATAATAGGCGGTATAAACCGACACATATCAGGTGGTACAAACCATCACATGATAGGCGGTATAAACCGAACCAAGCTAGTCGGACAAACCGAACCAAGCTAGTCGGATAGAAAAAGAAAATTTAATATGCCACCGCTGGGATTCGAAATCTGGATCTCTCATCAATTAGATTTTGACGGTATTCCGCGAAACCAGTGACTATGGCATTTTGTTATATATTGTGTATATATGTTAAATGTATATAATAAAATTATTATACCTTAATTATGCCCGTAAATCTTCGGCAGAAATTAGCGTCGTCGTCGGGGATCGGCGTTGTCGGTAGAGTCTCTTGCTGATAACGTGTTATAAAATAATATATAATAATAGAATCAACGTGGGATTTCAAAGAGAAAAATTTCTACTTCTTATATCATCAAGTGAGCAATGGGAGGCCATATTTATAGGCCAATAGGTACAACAACCAACCAATCAAAATCTAGCAAATAAAATAAATATAGATCCAACCAATTATGGGTATCCATACCTATTTATCTATAATAAAATTTATATTGATAATGGATAGTTATTGTGCTGGTGGTTGGATTTTTTTGTGATTTTTATGATATTATTTATTTTGTAAGTTAAGCAAGACGGTATACTAGAATACCTTCATATATTCCTATAAGAGGGTGTTTGTTTCAGGTGATCCAACATTTCATCGATGTAAGTATCTCCGGAATGTGGATCAAGGTGATATTTCATACCTCATAATAACTACCAAATTGTGTTTTAGTATATAATTGTTAAAACTATCTAACAAGACTTAACTTTATTTTATTGCACCCACACGCATCGGTATGCCGGAAATACTAGTCATATTATATTCTCGTTTCACATATTATCTATATTAATTCAACCAGTTGGATTCAAGTCAACTCTCACCCTGAAAAGCTTAATCGCTGAATTAACTCGAATAAATTTTGATATATTTCATATCTAATTAATAGGCGTGGTGCTGAACGCCAAATTTTGTACTAAGTTTAGTCACTATTTATTTTTACAAGATAAATGGCTGGTTTGCCTGTGACTGCACAGTGCACAGCTTACTTTTGTAATAATGAATTGACGCAATACATATAATTTACTGAACAATAATAATCATTTCTCTTTCGGCAGTCGGCACCACAGAACAGAAGATAATGTTTTCTAAACGCGGACTAAAATATCAGTCTTTAACTTGTGGTTCTAAATATACAACAAAATGTAATGTTTTATTTAGTTGGTGTTGTTAATCATATGCCCTCAAGCAGATGGATAAGTACAACTAATGTGGCCAAGATAGTTAGATATGATCATATATAGTTGTCATGATTGTCCTTTCTTTTAAAGTAGTTGTTGAAATTTGAATATACCTAAATGATTGATTAGTAAATATTCAGATAAAACCCTACTTTTTATAATTCCCAATCGACACTAAGCCATTTAGTCGAGCAAACAATTGTATTTGAAAAGCATAAGAAGATATAGAAATGGTTATTACTACATCAAATACTATTTTTATGACCGTAACAAAGCACGCTTATTCGACGAAAAAAAAAGATCTTGGGAAGACGTAGTCAAAGGTCGTATTTCAAATTCAAGACCCACACGCAGAGATAACAATCAATGCAAGATTTTGAAAATCTTATTACAGATTTCTAACCTTCGATTTCACTCCATTTTTCTTCACTTTTTCTTGGATGTTAGTAAACTCGAAAAAGAAGTGTGAAAGCGATAAATGAAAGCTGAGCTTCGTAGACATAGTGGTGTGAACGCTGATGGGCTCAAAGGTCAACAAAAGAATCATTCGTTAGCCCGAGAATTTACGGACACCTGGCACTCTCTGCAACCGACAATTGTCGGTTCGAAGGACACGTGGTGATCTTTCATTGGATTGGAGCAGCATCTGACATGTGCTGACGTAAGCAAAACAGGGGCAGCGTGGATTACTAGGTAGGTTAGAGAATTCAATGGGAGGGCAATATGGCACTATATAATGGTGCAACGTAGCTTCCCTTGAAGCACGAGTTAAAGAAGAGAGAAAAAAAAGTATCACAGTAGAGTACAGTTCTTCGTTCATCTCACCTGCACACACTTTCACAGTTTCTTGAGTGGAGAAAAACAGAGCAATTTGAAGTTTTTCTTTTCTAATTAGTTAATTTTTAGCTTCCCCCCTCTGGTTAATCCCCGCTTCTTTTGATCCCTTTCTGTGAATCATCTGGTTTTTGTGTTTGATCTTCTTTTGTATGTATTGAAAGAGCACAAAGATGGCCTGCATAGAACAAGCTTAGGAGAAGCAGGTTTTTTCAACAGGTGTTTTTCACAGCTGAGATCTCAGAAGTCTTCTTCTTCTTCTTCTTCCCTCTCTCTCTCTCTCTCGATCTTTTGACTTTTGAGGGCTTATTTGTCGTTCCCTCAGAAGGAGGATTCAAGGGGTTGTCTATTTGTATACCTCTTTAGCAATCCAAGAAAGTAAAAGATCAATCTTTCTTACCTGTTCCTTGATTTTGTCAGGAGACGGGTTCTTCGTTCTTGTAATAGATCGATCTATCATAATATTACTGTTATAATCATCACTTTCACTAGCTAGAATATGGCAGCTGCTATGAATTTTTGGAATAGCATGCTCAACGAAAGTTCAGCCATGGCTGTAGATAGTAGTCCTTATTCTTCTTCTTCTTACTATTCTTCCTTCGCCGGCGGCGGTGAATTGATGGAAGCACTCGAACCTTTTATGAAGAGTGCTTCCTCCCCACCCCAGTTTCCTTCTTCCAATCCCCCTTATTATTACAGTACTTCTACTGCCCACTCCTCCTATCCCGGAGACGCCGCCGCCGCCCTATCCCAGCCGTCGTTCGAAGCTTACCCTCAAAGCTATTACTATCCTTCGTCTTCGCCTTTAGATCCTTATTACGGCCATTCATCAGCATCTCAGGCCTGCGCCCAGAACCACTACTCCTTGGGACTGGGTGTCGGGTCAATCCCCGTGAAGCACCCGCCGGCGGTCGCCGCCTCCACGAAGCTGTACAGGGGCGTTCGACAGCGCCACTGGGGCAAGTGGGTCGCCGAGATCCGCCTACCGAGGAACCGCACGCGGCTGTGGCTCGGCACATTCGACACCGCGGAGGAGGCTGCCCTGGCCTACGACGCGGCGGCGTACAAGCTCAGGGGAGACTCGGCGAGGCTCAACTTCCCAAACCTCAAGCACAGCGGGTCGGAGGTCGGCGACGACGGCTACCGCCCTCTGCCCGCCGGTGTGGACGCCAAGCTGGAGGAGATCTGCGCCACCCTGGCGGAGGGAAAGAGCATCGACAAGGAGAAGATCGGCGCCAAGAAGAAGGGTAGCAAGAAAACAGCAGAAGAGTCGAAGGTCATAGCAGCCGTGTCTGAGGAAGATTCGTGCGGGTCGGGCTCGGGCTCGGATCTTGTCTTCCCGGAGTTTGGGGAAGATGACGAAGCTAGTGGTTGGGGGATGATGGCCGGCGGCGGCGTCGACTTCTCGCTGGATAAGTACCCTTCCTATGAGATCGATTGGGATGCTCTGTAATGATTGTTGAAGTCAGCTTATGTCTTTCTTTTTTTTCTTTCTGTAATTTTGAAGAAGGCCCTGCACTGCAATGGAGTTTTTGACATTGCAGGAATTGCTTTGTAGTCTTCTCTTCTTTATTGATTTCGTTTTGTCTGTGGTAGTTTTTGTCCATGGATTTAAAGTGGATTTGTGTTATAGAGGGGTTCAAGCTTGGCTTTTGACATGGGCTTTGATCTCCACAACCACCACTGCTGTGTACTGTAATTTGTTCCCTAGTATTCTAATTTAAACTTTATTCTAAAAACCCAAGGATTTATCATATCATCCATTTAGATTTCTTCCTTCCTCAAGAGGGAACATTGTCGTTGTGTCGTCCGTTTTGGGATCAAGAAAAACCACAGGCAATGGGAAAGGGAAGAAGAGGATCACAATGAATTTTGAATATTAGTGTGTGAATATTCGTTTTCTGACAAGATTTTGTGCAATATAATAACAGACAACCGAAAGTAGTCTTTAGAGAGGGCATGCGCAGCGCACACATATAGCAATCATTTCGTATCTCGAGTGGGAAGTGATCTTTTTCTCTTTACTCCACCTTAATCAATCCGTTTAGTTTATTTCAATGTAATAACACCCCTGTAAATGATCAGTTAGAACCCGACGAACAAAAGTCAGGAATCAAGATTGAACAATTAGAGGGTTAATCTGTGACGAATCCTTCGAAAGCGAGCACCGCTTTCCCGGCATCTTCTCTATGTGTTTGTTTTCAGGGAAACACCATCTCTATACCATCTTCCTACGTGATTCATCAGCTAAATTTGCCGATCTCCATTTTCTTCCTTATTGCCTTCTGCCCGTGATAAACAAAAGCATCGATTATGCCAGAAACCGTGAAAACACCTCCAACAATGGCGCAGACATTGGTAAGGAAATGCAAGAATGAGACGTGTTCCTCTGTAAACGTCACCTAAAAAATGAAATGTACCGCAGAGTCACCAGCAACATACAATTTTCATGATGATGAATCGTATAATGCACTTGCACTGCACCTTTATTGGTGACAGATCGTAAAAGAAGAACACCCCTGGAAGAGATTGGAGTTGACCTAATCCCAATCCTCTAATATGTTCGGTCACGGAAAACTGCAGATGGGGCACATCAAACGGATTAATATATGAAAATTTTGAATCTTTCATAGTGATAATTTGCAAATATACATATATATATATATATTGCTATGATAATGTATCACAATTCCCCTTTCCTAATTTTTGACACAAGCATATACAATGTGATTATGGGCCAGTTGAACCTGATTTGACTGAATCGTGTGCCCCTTGACATCAGTGAATAGAGTTGGTACCACCTGGAATGTGAGCAAAAACGAAAAGCATTTTACAATGCCCAAACATTGAATGTGACTTGTAAAATACAATTCATATATACCTATTCATATACATATATATATACACATATATCTATATATATATATATATATATATATATAGAGAGAGAGAGAGAGAGGAGAGAGAGAGACGAGCAGATGTAATCTGAAATCTACTAACCTTGAGAAAATATTGATACATTGCATTTGGTGATTGTTGCATCCATTGCACACTGCAGTTTACGATGGTGTAGAGTATTTTTTCACGGTACTACATGTTGGACTTGAAAAAAAAATATTATAGCACGACGAAATGGCGAATTAGAGGAAGTTACCCATCAAGAGGATTGAAGACACCCGGAAAGTATTCTCCATATGCCAATTTGTTGATCTTGTGACTTAACTGTAACAAATTGAAAATAATCACTGTTTACAAAGTTATATGGAATATTTCCTCGGAGACAAAAGTCAGGTGTAAGTTATATGTAATGTAGCAAGTACAGTATCTTACATTAAAACTGTCCTTCTGAAAGGCTAAGAGATCATGAACGTGCCCATTTGACTGATGGAAGCTCTTCCCAGGGGCAAAATGAAAATTACCAGCTACCCTATTGACATCCAGAAACCCATAAATATTGCATCCTTCACCTTCTTCATCTTTGATTCTTTGAAGAAAGCCTTCCCTTTTACACTGGTTTCAAATTCACAAAAAAAATTGAGTATTTTAGTTAGTCATGACAAAATATAAAAGGCATGTACTTAAAACTTTTGCCGATCTAATCCCTATTCTAATATTGGAGGAATGTTTTAAAAATGAGATGTAGATTTCAATATATCAGCGTAGAATTATTTTAATGCTTTTGATGGAAATTTCAGCTAGGGAGGAAAATTTTAGTGGTATCTGTTGATAGCATCTGTCTAGGAAAGGAAAGATACCATATAGGGTAAAACGAGCTTCAGAACAAGTAAAGCTCAATAGCAAGAAAAGAAAAATGAGAGGTTCCAGACCTGATCAATTGCATCTGGATCGGATAATGCCCATCCTTTTTTCCTATATGCATCACGAACATCTTCACATGAGTTACAGCACTCAGCATCACTCTGAAGTATAAAGTGAAGAGTATCATGAATAATAGAAAACAGTAAGATCGAATGGATGACTCATAAGTCCATTTATTAGTACGCAGAACGATAATTTATGCAAAAGTGTCCAGCTCTTTTCATATTTTTAGATCCATTCCACACAATACGGAAAGATAAACTATTACACAAATAATCTCATAAAAAATGAAATCACGATTACCGTTTCAGCACCATAACATGAACCGCAATAGGTCTCATTGTGTTCCAGCAGTCCACCATGCTTCTGTAAAGGTCGGCCAATCTATGCCATTTGAGAAAATAAAAGGAAAACAATTTACAGTCAAGAACCCATTCAATAAACAGGGGGGGAATTAACAGTCAAGAACCCATTCAACAAGTTTATAATGAATGCCAAAGGGATATCAGAATAAATCCAACGGAATCAAACCCCTGGAGCAAAAATAAAATAATATGTGCACATAGCATTTTCTACCTGTTATGTCTAATAACTAACCTTGGGTGCACCTATTGTATCTGACTTGGTTTCAATGACGTTGCCATGGGTATCTAACCTCCTCTTGGTGATATCGTGTCTCTGCACAAGGGGTCAGAATTGAATATCGAGAATAATGTTCATTCATTATTGCCAAGACAATGGTCTTATACATTCCTGGTTAACGTAAGTCATTAGCCGGAGTCCAAAAATCTTTCACACAATCAGTAAGCATTTTACAATAGGAATCATAAATAAATCAGAACTCAGAAGTTAAATGGTGGCATCAGGATCACTGCTATATCAAGGCATGTCTATCCGTGGATGAAAACGGGATAGAAACTTGAAGTGGAGACCAAAGGGACCAGAAGATATTTCTGAAAGTCTTTGCTTATATAGTTCAATATCCACAAATCAAAACTCCATATCAGAAGTCGGATTACAGAGATAATCTACTAGATAAAATTTCAGAAGTTCTTACAACATCCAAATGTTGCTCTCCACTAATATCCATGGCGTCAACACTGATGATAGAGCATGCAATTGCCGGGAAAGTCACATCAAACTGCAATTTTAGATTCAACGGAGTGGCCATTAATAGTTGTCTGATTAGCAAGCACAAAGATACATAGATTAACATATTCCTACAAAACAGTAAAAACATTACATAAATTTGATCTAAAACTTCAGCAAGGTAGAAGTGTACAAAAATTTAAAGTAGATTTACCGATCTCGCTAACAGATCACAAAATCGAGAAGCAACTCATGTTACACTGTACAGGCATGTATATGAACGACAATGATTGTAAGATAAAGTATACGTTAATGCGGAGCCTTTCTCCTCTTGACGTATCTACTGCTAACTGAGTCTCTGTAACAGCATGGAGGTATAATCCTGTAGACGAGACAAATAAAAACGGAAAATGAGAATTCTTAGATCTTTGCAACGGGCAATTATTCCGCACTTCACTAATAGAATCCATTTTATTCTCATCCATCATGATAATCCAAACAACTATTAGCATCGCTGAACCACCAGTAAACGTGTATACTGTCATCTAAGCAGTCTTGTCCCAGCTCCAAGCACAATATTCATTATTAATTATTTGACAAAACGACAATCAATTATAACGCTTCCACAAAGCTGAAATTCACAGACAGAGCATGAGAGTTCTGCAATAAACACGCGCCATCACACATACCGCAGACTGATCTATGAATTAAGATAAATCAACAGACATGAGATGGATAATCGGTACGGACTTAGCTCAGAGACGAAGAGCAGAAGCATAACGATCGACGATACTAGAGTTATGACGCCACCAGATAGCGTTCTACTGTAGAAGTCCTCATTGATCTTTGGATACGCATCCAAGCTCCTTAATCTCCCAACTAAACTTTCCATCACCAACGCAGTGTTCAACGAAGATCAGATTCTTTTCATTGCTTGTCCTTTTTTCTGTTTCTTACGCCTATATATATACGTTCTCTCAGGCCCAATTGTTTGGTTTTACTGGGCTACCGTTCATGGTATGGGCCCATTTAAAATGAAGCCCATTAAGGGCGCCATGGGCTTCACATTTCTGTAAATTAGGCTCAAATGATTACACACATTTAATGGAAAATTGAACCTAAGAAAATATTGAGATGAAGATATTTTATTACATTGAAAGAAGAGTTAGTGAATTGAATCTTAATCGATCTTGTCCCAATGTAAGGACCCTATTGAAAGACAAGCACTAATTAAGAAGCGGGGACCATTGTATAGTTGCCAACACCATCAAGTGCTTCAAACTCCATTATTCCAAGCGATTACTCCTTTACAACTTTTTTATTACTACTTTATATATGATTTCATCAATTCTTGAGTAGCTTCTAATATAAATATTGTGCTCCACACTTCTGCCTTTTCCCACTTGCTTTCGGTGTAGTTTGCCTTTCTAAGTAATTAGTAACCCATATTTTATTATCGGCTAAAATAATATAAAGTTTTCGTTTTGAAAAGAGATACCACGAAGCCACCTACCGCCTAAACTAAAACATCCATTAATATAATCATCGATTAGGGTCTTTACGTAAGCTAAGCTCATTGCCAAACATTCAAATACTCATATTAGAAAAAAGCAATAATCAAGGAATGATGATTTGATTCGTTAGGTACAATCAAACTTTATGCTGCGAATTAGGATATATACTACGTTGCATTTCATCGTGAGACCTATCTGTCGTGGGCTCGCCCAAAAAGTCGATAGATGTAAGAACTCAATGAACTCTTAACAAAATATACAAAAAAGGCTCATGTATCCTCTCTCTCACTAATCCATATACTTTTTTGGCTAAAGTAAACTAAAAGCAAAGAGTTTTAAAGAAAGTCACGCACAATCTCAACATTACATACATATATACACATGCTAGCTAATGAGTTGTGTGGCTTGTGAGATGACCCCATGTCCAAAGTTAGACATGTCCCAAAGCCCATCAATAGTCGTGTTGTATTCCAACGCAAAAGCACAAAAAAAAAAGAAAGCTTCCCCTTTATAATATATACACAGAACAGCAAGCAAGGCTAAGAAGAAAGCTCACAACAGTACATGTTTACGCACTTCGAATCCAATCGCCAAGCAAAGAATACATCTTTTACCTGACACAAAACAGTAGTCGACAAAAAAAGAAGACCATAGAAAGAACTGCAGAAAGCATATTACGGCATGCTGAGATCAAGTAAAGAAAACAAAGGGCCACCGTCGACAGATTTGCTAGTGTGCTTTCCTCCGAGAAAGCACTTAGCTTTAATGCCGAAGCCCATCTACAGCCCGGCCCGGCCCGAAACGGGGCCACGCCGCCGCCACACAAGGCGGCCGAGCAACAGAGGGATCTTCGCCGGCGGCATAGGCCATGCGAGTCCGCTGATTAGGGCTGGAACAAGCAACAGTCGCAGTCTCAGGCATGATATCGGTAATAATTCGGACAGTATTTCTGAGCCCACTTCTCCGAAAGTTACGTGCGCAGGTCAGATTAAGATCAAGAACAGCAAGCCCTCGTCGTCGTCGTCGTGCAGAAATTGGCAGTCGGTGATGGAAGAGATCGAGCGGATGCACAACAAGCAGAAGAAGAGGAGCGGCGGCGCGCTGTTTGGGTTCAAGAAAGACGTGATGCAGTTTCTGACTTGCCTGAGGAACATACGCTTCGATTTCAGATGCTTTGGGTCGTTTCCTTCTTCAGTGGGCGACGACGACGACGACGAGTATGAAGACGTCGACGAGTCCGACGAAGATGAAGAAAGTACCAGCGCCAGCAGATCGGCGGCGCAGATGACGAAAGAAGAGGCTGACGTCGACGACGGCGACGGCGACGAGGGTGGTTCTAAAACTGTATTCTCAAAATGGTTCGTGGTGTTAGAAGACGACCATCAGCTGGGCAACAAAAGTAGGGGCACGGCACAGAATAATGTGGTCATCGACGATTTCGATGAAGAAGGTCGTGGGCCACCATGTGCTCCGCCGGCAAACGCCCTTCTGCTGATGCGCTGCCGTTCGGCGCCGCTGAACAAATGGCTGAAAGAGGAGAGAGAAGAAGAGAGGGAAAGAGAGAAGAAGGAGAATGAGAGGTTGCTAGTGATGACGTGTGGGGAAGATCACTTTTCCAAGCTATCGACTGATGTGGCTAAAGAGACATGGGTCGTCGGAGCTGGGATCGGCGGCGGTGGAATAACGCTTTCTAGAAGTCGGAGTTGCAGAAGATGATCGAATATTCTCATGTAAACAACACGATATACAGTAGAGAGTTGTTTTTCTTTATGGTTTTTCTCCAACGCTATATAATATAGGCTTGTTGTTTGCATTAATTTTCTTGTGAATAAACCGTGCTGATGGAGAAAGTAATATATCCGATGATCAAAGTTTCTTATTGTAAATGATCTGTACATCATTTCTTCTATAATAACCGTGCTTGTTAGCTTGATCAATGCAGGTCTTACTCGTTTTCCATCTCCTTTATATAGAATGATTTTGTACCATGCTTTGTGTTTGTACGATACGCAGAAAAATCCAATCTCGTAAAACCCACATGCAGAAATACAGTGAAGATTTTTATCATCTCTCTACAACGAGAATGTACCATCCTAATCCAAACGCGAGTTAGTTTCGTGTCAATTCCGTTGTCCACTTTTTAAAATATGAACAGAGAATCGGCTTTTATTAATATCATCACGTTGTCGGGGGAAAGCTAACATGAAGTAATCATTACAATTCCAACTTTTATAAGTCTGGATTTAGTACTAAAGATTTTCGAGCATTACAAATCTTCAAACAAATGGAAAGCTTATTATGCTCTCAGTCCCAGTCCCATTGCACCTATAAAATGGGACACCTATATTGATCACCTACCATTTCAGCCCATCAAAACAAAAAATGCGTTGAGCTACTAGCCAGGAACGCATTTTCCCATCTAAATATAAAAATTTCTAGTCAAGTAAACTCACATTGAATCAACGAAAACAACCATCGATCAATCGACATGCTGACCACTTCAACAAGCTACAGCAGCAGTAATGACTTTAAAATATCAGCTTCTTGCAGAAAATCTCTAGCACCCAAACAAATAAATGAGCACAGCATTTTATACCTTATCAAAACGAGGAACAGCAGCAAGAATGGGTGCGTTTCAAAAGCCAACAAAATCTATATCTCAACAGCTGCAGCAGCAGCTAACTGTACAACGACCAGGCAACCGCGACATATAAAACCGAGAAGCATAGGGAGCGAAAAATCAGGACTGAGTAATTTCGACAATTTGAATATTTAATCAAAACGCAACCTTACCGATCGTGAAATAAACAAAAAGCATCAGATCAGCAGCATACTGACCGCTACGGCAGATGGTCACCCACAGGAATATTATAATATCAATTCACGAACATAAACAACGACCAAACAGAAAAAGCACCACCAACAGCTACTGCATCATCATCTACAAACAGCATCATATAAGCTGCTGCATCATCTTGTCATTCACCAACTACTCCTCACGTACAGAAACTATTGGGCAAGCAAAGAAGAGCATATCATCAAAACTGATAATATCATACGGTCATATTTAGAATTAAAGAAAAAAGCAGCTTAAAAACAAGAAGACCTTAAGTCCAAATACTGGAAATAGAGCAAATAAAGAGACAACATAACTAGTAGTTTAAGTAAAGGTCCCAGATCACTTCAGACAAAGCGCTCAACACCACTGTGACATTGCAAAACGACACACGAGAAAACAAACACAGCTTCAAGTTCAACCTTTGAAAGGAACTCTGCAGAGACATCATTCTAATCAGCAGTACACGTCCAACATAGGGCACAACCCCAGAAGGCAAATGCAGAAGTAGAGCCCCGCCAAAAGTTTGATCAATCAAGTCTATTCCTGTAGAAAACTTAAAAAATAAGACTCCAATAAATAAATTATCAAAGTAAATAACTCAGGGGGCACAACACCTACATTGCCCTCCGAACGGGGAGAAGGACTTCGAGAATCAGCACGTCGACCACGAGGAGAAACACTCTTGGGAGTCATTGAACGTTCTTTCCTACCACGAACATCTGGACTTTCGCTCCTACGAGGGCTTTTCAGTGGAGATAGGCTCCTCCGAGGACTAGGGCTTCTTCGAGCAGGGGAAGCACTGTTTTAGAACGTATCAGCAATCAACCAAAGACCATTACTACGACCCAAGTTAAAGAATAGTAAAAGCTACTTTCACACATCCATATGGCAGGCACTGTTAAATTTAATACTCGTTTAATGAGATTAAGTTTTCAAAAATTAACTGTACATCCGTATCCCAGGAAAAGTCAAAAATTGAACCAAATATGAAAGACATATCTAGGAAACTAAAAATTTATTGCATAGAGATTCAATTCCATGAAATGAAACTGAAAATATATTTAAAAAAATTGAACATTTATCCAAACCACAATCCACACACAGATTGTCTACGAGCTACTTCATGTTGAAACCGTACCTTCCATAAGAGCGGCTTCTGCTACGTTTATCATCACGGTATTTGCCCCTGCCACGATCTCGGCGATAGCCAGGACTTCCACTGCGGCTTCTGCTCGTTGTCCTGCTCCTGCTACGGTGACGATAATCCCTGTCCCTGCCTCGAGGGCGCTCACGTTCATATCTTTCGCTGCTTCTGTCACGGCTTCTCCTTCTGTAATCTCTATCTCTATCATCATCCCTGTACCTGAATATATGGGAAAGTAATAAATCTCATCAGCATAAGTGTAGCTAGTGAAGATAGAAAGATAACAGAGAGAAGTATAGAATATCGTTAATATCCAAAGAGATAATTTGGAATGAGATCTTCATCGCCACAGCTAAATTTCCACAGCCCAAGTCCTCACAGTTGATTTTCATACAAAATTAGTTTAGAACACCTTGTCCGAGGACTGCGGCTTCTAGACCTTCCCCTTTTGGATCGTGAAACAGGTTCTTCAATTCTACCTCTTTGACTGAAAAGAAAACATTGATTCTTAGAATGCTACTATAAGACATCATATGCACGCAGAGGCCATATGTTCATTGAAACAACATATGAGAGAATTATCTCGCATACTGTTATAAACTTCAAAATCAGCAATAACATTGCCGTGAGGATCCACAAGTCAAGAGACAAGTAAATCATGCAGTGGACAACTTACATTCTCTCAGCATTGGGGCCATATTTAGCAAACTGAACCATAATCTCTCTTCCATCAACGACCCTTCCTGCATATTACGGAATCATCATTGGTCTGCCGAGATACTAAACATACTCTAGAGTTTCAACCCTTCAAAAAGATAAAACCAACCATCTAGCTTGTCAACGGCCTTTTGTGCTTCATCTTGATACTTATAGCGCACAAAGGCAAATCCCCTAGAGTCCCCAGTCCTAATCAATCGAACATATGCACAATACTATATCAGATAGAAAGCAAGAGGTACCAGCATATATGACAAAAAGTACAACAACAAAAAGGCTTGAACTCACTGCAAGACACATTTCTCCCGTATATCTTATGTGTTCCTTATCCGGTACAGTAATAGTTAAAACATACGGAGAGATTGGCATATGAAAAAATCGAAATCGCGCCAATTGATACTTTCGGTTCTTATAAGCATACCTTCGATCCCTGGGAATGAAGACATCAACAACTTTCCCGTACTTGTCGAACAAAGGGAACAAGTCATCTGCCGTCGTACCTGAGACGTGACGTTCATAGACAAAACCCGTCAACGAAAATGCAAAACAAAAAGTAACGATTAGGTTAAAAAAAATAAAGCAGTGAACGGATATATACGAAAAGTAATGTTGAGGACGAGGAGAGAGTATGTGTCTTTGATGTCCGGCGGCCCCGTTCTTCCAAAATGCGACATATCCGTCGTTTTGTTCTGATTCCTGCGGCGGCGAGTCGAAGCTAGAGAGCGGAAAACAAAGAAATCCCAAACGGGGATGCAATTTAGGGCTTCCTTCAACCAAGTATTACTAGCACAGTATTCTGGCTTTGACGATTTTACCCCTCGTGAATAAGCCATGGGCTAGTATTGGGCCTGAAGCCCAATAACACCTTTACAGCTAGGCTAGGGCTTGGACATGATAAACATTTTTCTGACATAATCTTCGTCTCTCTCAAAATCAAGGCTTTTGTTCTTTTCTCCTCTTCCATGCACGTGAACGGCATGTGTCTTGGTCAAATTTTGCTTCTTTCCACTTCCAACGTACAAATAATTGAATGAATTATAGATGTTATGTACCATAAAACCGTTGACGGTCTCCACTTTATCATTACAACCATAAATATTAATTCAAACCTAACATGCATTGGTTACTATTTCGTCGGTCCGTAGAATTCCATATGCCATTGTAGTTTTCACATTTTGATTGATTTAGTTTTAGTCGATTTTGAACCTTTTTGTCGTTATGGACTATTTTGCGGGTCACTTGTATCGCGCAATTATTAAAAAAAAAAGGAAGCATGCAAAACGGTTGGTGTATATACATCTTATAATTTTTTTCTCGTATGTGTTCACGTGTCTCCTAACTTAAAAAAATAAATTAAATATTAAAAACTTGAAGGAAAAAATCTCACTACCACAAGTTAATTCCATGATAACAAAACTATTAACATATATTTACTAATTTATTAAGATATAATTAAGTTGATACTGTGCATTGCACAGGTAAAAAACTAGTATAAGAAAAAAAAAATGTAATTTAGAAACTTCGAACATCTCCGCCTAGAGCAGATGTAGTTGAATTTGGACCTTAGCTATTCATCTGCACTTGAGACCAAGATTCTAAACCTTGTCTTTCCCGCTTCCCTTCGCAGGACCGGGCTGATTTCGCGAGTAGATGGCCCGGCATTGAAGCAGTCAATCATTCTTTCTATCGGAACCTTCGAGACAGTAGAAGTCTGACCTTCCCATCAACATCTATCGGCTCAGGGCCTCATTAGCGTGCTCGTCTGCGAGCTAGGCTGGTTCTGTAGAGTAAAGGCGCGCAACAACGAGAGAGAGAGAGGCGGGCTTCTTCTCAGAAAGGTAGCCTGTGAGTGGGATCACAGTGTAGCCAAAGCTTTTAGCTTAAACTCCTCGCTTTAGTAAACACCAAAAAATTCTTGGATTAAATCAAATCATCTACTACCTCTATCCAACTTAATACTTCCAAAAAATTAGTGGACATGTAGATTAAGAAACCATATTTTTTTAATTTTATAGTACACTTTTAAGGAATGTAGAGAGAAAACTAATTAGTGGGCAGCAAATTAAGAAGCCTTTTTTGAAAATTAAATGGTGTACTTAGTTTAATTATTGGAATAATTTTTTACCAAAGTAGAAATAGAAAGAATTATGTGGGACGTCCGAAATAAAAAGATGGAAAGAAATAAGCGGGACGAAGTGAGTATGATTTATGGTGTTAGTTTGCAATAATCGATAATAAAGGGACTAAAATCTTGCGAGATTTCTACTACAATCTCGTACATTACTATCATAGCATAGCTATTGAAAAAAACAGAATCTTTTGCCCATTCTAGTAACGCCACGTCAGCCTAGCTAGTCATTCAATTTCTCATCCTCCCTCACTGGAATCTCTCTCCGGCGATTTGTCTGCAAATCTGCCGCCGTGCAATGGCGTCGTCGGTGAAGTCGTCGTCCTCCTCCAAGTCCAAAATCTTCAGCTTGATGGCCTTTCGCGACGGTTGCCTCCGCCGCCGCTTCAAAAACTCCGGCCTCCGACCGACCACCTTCGACCTCGGCGACGGAACCACCGTGCACGGCTGGGTACCCTCCAAGCGCGACCCAAAAAAGCCCGACGTCATCCTCATCCACGGCTTCGGCGTCACCGCCAGCTGGCAGTTCAGCGACACCGTCCCCGCCCTAACCCCACACTTCAACGTCTACGTCCCCGACCTCATCTTCTTTGGAAAATCCACCACCGCCCAGTCCGACCGGTCCGACAAGTTCCAGGCCTGGTGCGTGCGGCGGATGGCGGAGGCGGCCGGCGTCTCCATCCCCGTCGCCGCGGTGGTGGGCCTCAGCTACGGCGGCTTCGTGGCGTACTCCATGGCTGCCATGTTCGGCGAAGAGTGGGTGGAGAAGGTCGTCCTTTGCTGCGCCGGCGTGTGCTTGGAGGAAAAGGACATCCGCGAAGGGATGTTCCCCGTCGCCGACGTGGAGGCCGCGGCGGAGATATTGCTGGCTCAGACGCCGGCGAAGCTCAGAGAGTTATTGCAGCTCACCTTCGTGAGAGCGCCCAAGTGGATACCTTCGTTTCTGCTCAACGACTTCATCCATGTAAGAAATTAGGTTAGCAGTTTACTTTCTTTCTTTTCTTTCTTTCTTCACCGTGGGACACGTGGCGGCAGGTGATGGGTAACAAATACGTTGAGGAGAAGAAGGATTTGCTTCGAGCCATTCCTCAGAACAGAACAATGGCTAACCTTCCCAAGATTTCTCAGGTAGTCATGCCAAAAACTATGACTGTTAGTTAAAAGTCTCCTTTGTCCTAATATCTTCTGTCCGAAATGGTTCAATACCTGAGAATTGAGAACTGATTACAGCCTACTTCCATAATCTGGGGAGATAAAGATCGAATCTTTCCTCTAGAACTCGCCTACAGATTGAAAAGGTAAAGGTGCTTCTTTTGCTTCTGACTTTTTTCGGTTTTTCGATATTAATGCAATGAGAATCTACGACGGGCAAAATGTGCGCAGTCATTTAGGAGACAACGCCGAGCTGATCGTGATAAAGGACTCGGGCCATGGCTTCGTTTACGAGAAATCGAAGGAGTTCCACAAACACTTGAAGAAGATCCTCCTCAACAAGGAGGGTCGAACGCCTACACAGCCCAAGAAAATCGATTGCAAAATCACAAACGATCAGTCGCTATGAGGCCTGTGTTCGTTTTTCTTGGCAAAATTTCAATCTTTTTCTTGTAATTTTTCTGAGAACCCTCTTGAGGATCCTTGTATTATAACCAGGTTCATCTACGACCTTGATACGATCATCCATTTCATTACTTCAGTTATCCAGGAGTTACAGTCTGAATATAATTCTCAGACAATCATTCATGAATACAATGGTTTCTCCAGGAAAGTGAAGCCCACTTCAAGGAGTATATATAAGCAAAAGCAACGAACAAGCAAATCAAAAGACAAAACTAGAAAATTGAGAGAATGATCGTCAATCTTTGTCTTCATCGTTGCCCTCGAGTTGGCTCAAGTTGCCCTTCTCCTTTACGAGTTGGATGTGGTGATGCTTGCAATACAGACGTCCTTCGTGGGCTATGTAGTTCGAAGGGCTAATCACACACCCGCCATGGCTGCACTTGAAGCAGTTCTTGTGGTACGCAGTTCCGTTCACAGTCACCTGTCGGGAAAGAACTCAGATGGATTTTTTTTTTCCCATTATTAGCTGCGTTCTTGAAAAATTTTCATCGAAAAAAGGAAGTGCTTTTGCTCACCTTCTCGGTTGGATAGACGGTGTTCTTACAGGCCAAGCACTTGTCTCTTGTCCCCACGAACATGCTCGAAACCTTATTCGCCTGAGGTTTCTGCGTTAAAAAGATCGAGAAAAATAAGTCAGATCGTCTGCAATGGGGATGAAGAACGGTTCGAACAAGGTAAGGAATTCGTACGAGAACATCTGCAGGTTTTTCGGGCTTGGCGACTTTCGGCGTCCCTGATATTAGAATCAAGTTTCAAGATTTGTCCCAAAAACTCGAATGTTCAGAACTAAAGATCGAATCTTTGATGTTGGCTTCTCATGTACATTATTACCTTCGAAGCTCTTATCGAGGCTCCCAGTCCTCTTGAAGATCTGATCAAAGTGTGGCCTGCAATACAGAACTCCCTCGAAAGAGTTGTAGTTTCCCAGCTACAGTTTTCAAGTTAAACATTACACTGAATCAATTCGCATTCTAACAACATATGATTGATTCCCTACGAACAACAGAGTAACAGAAGAAAAGGTCGAACCTTGAGAGTGCCCTTGCAGTGATGGCATCTGAAGCAAGCCTTGTGATAAACTCTGTTGTCTGCGGTCAGCTTATCGACGAGGTAAACGGTCTTATCGCAAGCCATGCATTTCTGAGTCGTCCCTGCAAACGCCATAGCTTCAAGCTCAACGGACAAGAAACAGAGCCCAGTTGAAGATAAGGTCAGTGAGTGAGTTAATGGTGACTGACGACTAATGCCATCTGACAGATAGACAAATTGTGTAATAAATTCAAGATTGAGAAATTATATATTGGTTGGTCCCTCACTGTGTCCCCCATGGTCATGACTGATGACTGGTTGACAGCCCACCTACATTTTGCTGGATATTTATTAGAGCGAAGGGAAAGAAAGGAAGTGAAGCATATATTCAATTGTGAATCATATTCTAGACGAATACTTTAATAATGGGTTTTTGCTGCGCCATCTAATGGTTCATGATTATTCCTAGCGAGATGCACGTGCTTTGGGGCCTTGTTGGTGCGGTTTTTCCGTAACTTGAAAGCGAAAGTGGTATGATTTGTGTACATATTACATATATGAACACAAAGCAGAGAAATGAGTTTTTCCTTTTTTTTTTCTTTTTTTTTTTCTTAAGAGAAAAGGTATTCTAAATCGCAATTGGATTATTGATTTGAGAATAATCTGTATATGTAACGCGATTTGGGTTTTTATCATACAAGAATTTGCTGCCTATTCAGTCTAAACGAATCACATTGTCGGCCCACTCCATTGCCATTTTGGTAGAAGGAATTATTAATTAATTGGAAAATTTTGAATGACTTCAACCACCTTCTCTACCAAATTTGTTTTATTTTTTGTTCCCTTGCCAATAATACCTAGTACCACGATAAACTAATGTCTTCTCATAGCATAGAAGAAGAAAGAGAGACGAATGTCCTACTCAAATCGACTTAATTTAAGACAAACGGTTTCATCGATGAGCATGTTTATTACATCTGATAAGCATATGTAAGATCAGAGGGTTAAAGAGCCAGCTGAAAGCTAAAAGTTCAAAGTTATTCAATACCTTTTACTGCACGTTAATGTTACTCGCCTTTAGCGAACGATGACGAAGCAGAACAATGATATTCCATGAGTAAGAAAACTTCAAGAGAAAATAGTTGGCAAAACACTTACTTCACAGGACGGGGCTTGTCCGATGTTCGCACGTCTGCTCAGTCCTGCAATTCGTAGCAACCATTAAAGATCCTTAGAAAGTTGTGAAAGTCAATTAGGTATAAACAAGAGAAATATTGTTGAACACAATCGTTTATTGTCACTTGGATTGATGGTGGTTTAAGTCATTACAGTGTTGTGCCAAATTACCTTGAAACGCTCGCGGCGGGTGGTTTCAGCCTGGCGTTCATGAGCTCTGCTACTGTAATGTCCCGCTCCACTTTCAGGTGCCCATCTCTTATTACCTTGTTCTTCACGGCGTCTGCCATTTCGAAAATATCCATCCCTGTCCCAAGTTACTTGGTAATCAGCCCTCAAACTAGATCCTTGCTGCATTAGTGGTCACATTTCTATCAGACGAAACAATTTTCGTCGGAAATAAGTTAAGAGACCATCCCAAAGGATAGAAAATTGACAACCTCCATCGATGCATACATACTATCACATAAGTGGAGGATAAAAAGACCGGCCATGATAGAGATTTTCTTGAAACATATGCTTCATATGGCAGTGTATGGTCTACCTTATTCAAGGAGCGGCCACATAGAATCCTCAAAGCTTTGCAAAATTCCTGGTGACTTTCGAACTGGACCACGATTCTACAGTGCAGGCCAGAAACTAGGTTTCCACTGTCTTCATCATCACTCTCATTATCCTCGCCAACATCGAGATTCCTGCAGAACATTGATATTTTCCGGACCATCACGAAGAGAAGATGTTCTAGCAAAGCATTGCAACGCAAGATTAAAGGTTTCATTCCATGGGAAATGCACTTGGCCGTTTAACTGGCCTTGCAAAATGTGCATAAACAGATCTACGTGGTAAGCATTTGCATGGCCGCTTACAACTTTGTCAATCTTTTCTTACCGAAATAGGCACTCAGTGAACACTCCTCTGTCCAAAAGCTGCCACGTCGCCGAAAAAATTCAAATTTTCAATTACGTGGAAACATCCCGACAGATGGAGTGTTATCGCCGCAAACTTATGTAGAAACCGAAGCAACAAAGCATTCAAACACACAACTAACTATGAAAAGAATGAAGATCGACCAAGTAAGCAATCCTATGACTCGACTCATTTAGTCAGCAACGAAGCAAGCAATCACAACCTTATCTTTCCCAATGCAGAGATAATGGTATGAGTAACCAACATCGAAGGCTTCGACGAAACTCGTGGCTCTGCAAACCACCTTGATGGCACGCGTCTCAGTACGATGGTATCTGGCTGCTGCTGCCTCGAATACCCTATTATGGAGAAGAGTGCATTAGATAACAACAAAATGTTCATTCAAGCGTAATCAGAGCGTGGAAAATCGTCACCTCTGTTCCCAAACGCAGCCAATTCCTCCCATTCTTTCCTCATGGCGTGAAAATCATCCCCTTTGGGCAGCTCGACCGTCAAGGTAAACTTCACCCCCTCGAGGCTCAGCTCCATTCCATTCATGTCGCTCACGATATCCTTCCTCCACTCAACGAACGCTCTCTCCGCCCCATCATCCTCTCCGGCCAGCTTCTTCTCGAGGAAACCTAATTCAGTCACTACCAAAGTCCCACGCGCCACCGCGTCCTCGCGCTTGCGCTTCTTCACGTCTCTGTGCTTGACGATCGCGATATCTTGTTCGGGGACGGAGATTGCTCGATTCTTCTTGAGGTAGTCGATGAGCGAGCGCTTGAGCTTCCATTCGTCGAGTGGCGACACGGATTTGTCCGCTCGGTGTACGGTGAGGTTCAGCTTCAGGCGTGGAGTGAGTGAGAGGCCGGACTCTAGGGAGAATACGCCGGTCGGAAGCAGCTCTTTCTCAATCTCGCTCATCTCGCCGCCGCCCTATCTCTGTCCGACGACGTTTGACAACGGAGACGGACGGACGACTATTAAATTATTAATTGGAATAATTTATATTTAATTGCTGAAGTTACAGAATTGCCCCCAGAGGTATATAGCAAACAAGCTTTGTGAACACAGCATGGTGCATTCTTCCCGCGAAATCAGAGATTTTTTCGACAGATTTTCACTGATCCCATGGATCAAGGTGAAGATACATAATCGCCGTCGCTATGTGAAATGAAGATTGGGCAACAATTCAAATCTTCTGCAATTTTGGTTTGATGATTTGATTTTGGAAGAGAGCTCGTGTGTGGTTTAAAATACCGAAGAAGTCATAATCAGAATGATTGAATGGTCAGCAATCGCATACGAGTCGTGAAGGTTATCCAAATCATCCAATACGTTCGCCGGAGAGCTTACATATCCATTCAATAATGGTGTCGTACTTATTCCGCCCAAGGATGAGCGGCGGCAGAGACGAAGTGTACGTCGCATCGACGCCGTTGATAGCCCCAAAAGGACCGGCCCAGCTCGTATTGTCCACCGCCTACTCACTCAATCTCTGGGATTTGCGACATTTCATGGTCATCGTCAAGCCTAATTCCCCTCTCCCAAACCCCCATCAGGTACTGCTTTGTTCTTAGTGATTCTTGCCAAATGTTATGAAAACTGATTCCCTTTTTCTGTAATTTGTTTGTATCGGCAGGCGTTGGTCTATGATTTTCAGCCGAAAGATCCTCAGAATATCTCTGTTGCTATCGCAGCATTATCCGGCCAAAGATTGCCTGGTTAACCTCTGATTCCCCCTATTCTGCTAACTAACAGCTTCGTCATCAATCTGCTTCTATACTACTCTCCCTTCAATATAAGCAACTATTTAGGCGTCAATAAGATGGTGTGATAAAGCTAGCTAGCTCATTAATAATTCTTTTGCAAGGACTGATTCTGAATTATTCTTTCTCGTATAAGACTGTTTCTACTTGTCGGGATAATTCTTACTTCGATTTAAGAAGGAAAAGTTTGCGTCAGCAGGGGTTATCCTTTCGAGGAAGCTGATGAAGCTCCCAGGCAAAACATGCTGGTTCGTCGGCTACTCAAAAGGGAACACAATGGATAAGGCGATCGAATTTAACAAAGATTGGGAAACCGACCTCAGAATTGGTTATCATGATTGTCGGCATTATTCCGAAGGTAAAACCCTCAGAAACTCTCATTACCTGCCTCGTCTTCACTCAGACGAATGTTTTTCACGTCTCATACACTGTGTTAATCTTCCTCTTGTGAAGGCTTGGTGGAACACCTAACTGGCAACAAGGCCGTGCTGAAACAACTCACACAACAGCTCGAATAAAGGCCCGTCTTAGATTTTTCGTTCGTAATTCATCATTATATGGAGAAGAAAGCCTGCATTTTTCAAACACGAGGGCAACTATCTTTATTACAACACCACTTGTTTCACACACTTCCAAGCACTAGAAGAAACCAAATCCTTATCCAACCACCCAAGGAACAGAGCCCCGTCCCTCTCCTCGAGCCTATACTTACTGCAGTACCCCCTAAGCAGCCCCTCGATCGCCCCGTTGACCCGCGGGCTCAACGGGCTCGGTCCGAACCCTGCCATCTCGAGCCTCGACCTCCACTTTTTGAAAGGCTCGTGCCTCTCCACCCTCTCCGCCCCCTCGCAGGCCACCACGTTGACCACCTCCCTAGCCAGGCAGTGCTGCTCCACGTCGACCCTCTCCCTCCCCCGCCTGGGCAGGGTCGCCTCCATCGACTCGAACATGGCCCCGTAGTAGCCAACCGCCTCCACGAACCGCTCGTAGAACGGCGGCTCGTTGGCGTCGAGCTCCTGCCCGACCACCGTCACCACCCTCGGGCCCAGCCGCCTGACCGCCCTCATCAGCCCGTCCCGAGCGGGCCCTGGCACGCGGTGCAGCGCGAAGGCGAAGTTCACCGCCAGTGCTTCTCCGGGCCGGGCCTCGACGTTCCCGAGTAAGCCCGGGCCCGTCGCAGCGTCGGCGGATGTGAACTCAAACGGAACGTTGAAGATCTCGGCGATCTTGGACAGCCTTCGGGCCACGTTGGCTCGCGGACAGGCGGTTATACGAATATGGGGCGGGCCGCCGGGGCGGGCGGCGAAGGCTTGGATGAGCGGGACCCACTGGCTGCCCTGGCCGATTTGGAAGTCGACGATGTGTACTTTGGCTTCGTTCTTCATGGCCTCGGCGATTGCCCCGTTGGCCGACATGTAGGCGAACTTGAAGTAAGGGCAGGCCTCGTGGAGGACGACGTGCGTGTGGGGAGAGCTGCTGCCCGAGGATCCGTAGTACGTCACGGAGCTGCCCGAGGAGGAAAGCCTGGCGACGAGCCCTTCGAGGACGTAGGCACCGAGCCGCTGCAACGGCTCGCCGTGGACGGAGACTAGCTGGCGGAGCTCGGACATGAGCCATCGGGCCATTATGGAGTCGCGGTTTGAGACCGCCCTGGCACATGTGGTCAGGAGGTGGGTCAGGTCCCCGCCGCCCGGGGCGGAGGCCTCCATGGCCAGGCGCCAGCTGTCGACGTCAGCGGTGGCGGGGGCGCCTTGGTAGGCGGGCTCCGCTTCGAGGTTGGGGTCGGGCCCGAGCATTGCTGACTCGAGCTCTTTGAGCTTGGTCTTTAGGTCGTTGGGTTCTTCGGTTAGGCACGACGAGCTCAAGGCTGGGCTGGTGGTGCTGCTGGGGTTTGGCTCGGGCGAGGGTTCGTATAGTAGCGTGGTTTTGGAGCTCAGTGAAGATGACTCTAGTGTGCAGTATGGGCTGAGAGAGACGTGGACGGTGTAGCCATTGCAGTGGCTCGATCGCGGCTGGCGGCTCGTCGCCTCGGCGGGTCCCATTGAGGGTGAGTACAACAGCTGAGGTTTTTCAATTCTGCAGCGTTTTTTCACGTCGGGGAAATCTGTGAAGGAATCGGCAGCAGCTATTCAGAAAATAAAAAATAATGACTTAATTCTCGGACTACTATGCTATTGCTCTGTGTTGATTGCTAGCCAGTGGAGGGAGAGATTCAAACATGTTGAGTCAGGTAATAATAGCTGTGAGACCTGATAGATTTGTCTCACAATAAGAAAGTATGCAAGGAAATGAAAAAAAAAAAGGAAAATCAAAACAAGAAATGATCTTGAGGGCTACTACATCATCCACAAATCCCATGGAAGAACTGGAAAATACCTCAGAATTCAATTGAAGTGTCAAATAAGGCAAGCATTTTCGCTCAAGGGAAAGAACGATTCTTTCCTAGTTAGATAGAAGAAAAAAGCTTCCATTTTTCTAATTCTTTTACAGCATCCAAAGCGAAAGAAAAGACACTGTCTTGCTGAAGAGGGAAGGCGAATGCTGCCGAGAAAAGCTAAAGAAAATGAATCTATCAATTCTTCAAAGGAGAGGGGGACTAACCTTGTAATTTGCTCAGTCCCATTTTCTTTTCTTCAGTCTGAGCAGATGAAAGAAAGAAAAACTACTCAACTCGAAGAAAAACAGCTGACAGCTTTAGTGAGAGGAAGACACAGAAGAGACCCAAGGCGAAGGCAAAGACTCGTTTTTTTCCTCGGCGATTGGGTCATGGGTGGGGTGGGTGCCCAATTCTTTTCTTTAATAAATACGAAAAATCAAATCTTTTGTCCCTTATTGGCAAATACCAAAGCAAAACCCCTCACTCACCAGATAATGACGTGACGATCATGCCACTTAGTTAATGGAATTATGATACTTTATTAGCACACAAGTTAAATGCTTTTGGTTAGTGATTAGATATGTAATGACGATTAACATCGTACCCTACTTTTATATGCTTCTATTTTCTGACCTGCTTGGACGAGCTTCGACCGTTCACCAATGGACATCATCATTTGAATGGAACTGCTTGTGGGATGAGCTTCTCAAGGATGTACTTGAATAATCATTGATAGGCAAATCAACGGCGGAGAATGAAGGAAAAGGAAAGAAGACTATGATGGGATCCACACGGCTACTGAGACTCGGAACGACTGCTTTCCAATTAGTGATTATGATAAACTATTCCATTTCGTGTAAATAATAGTAGCTAACTATTTCGTTTGTCCTTTTTCTATTTGCCTCGAAACTGAGCGTGCGTTAGCTGATTAAGCATTGGAATAGGAGATATGATCATACATATATTTTAATTTGTTTTTCAAGGGGATATCGTATTATATTTATTTCGTTTTTCCAACTTTATTTTTTTGTTCGACCGACTTTATTGAGTTAGCAGCAACTTGTTCTTTTGCTTTGCCGATGAACTAAAACGTAGGCCATCTCCTGTCTCATCAAGCACTCGATTTTTTATCATATATAATGTAATATAATATAATATAAACGGTACCATTTTTGAAGGAAAAAATTAGAGCCTGCCTAATCCTAATCCTCTAATCTAATGGTTTTAGACTCTTCTTATGCCGCATTATCCTACGATAGCTACGGAATCTAATACAAAATGGAAGCTAATAACTTTGAGATATTAGTCCTTTCACTTGAACAAATATCACTACTAAATATCATGTAACATGAGATATTATTATTAATATATGAAGAAACTCGTCTTTGTATTGGGAGCTTTTTTCATTTAAGCGATAAGGCCGACAAGAAGTATAGAAGAATATTAATTTATTGCATAAATTGAATCAAATTAATCGCACGATTTCAACCATTGGAATCTCAAAGCCATGTCTTGTCTCTAATTTACAAGTCACTTTGTTCCCTTGTCTTTTCCTCTCGATTATACCTTTTTTACCTCACAATCCGCCTCGTGATTTTCCTAGGTGGGCTTTACCGTGGCCCAATAAGCATGTGTGGCCCATATTATAGGCCCAAATGTTGGGGTATTTCTATAACTAATTTTACACTAACAGACTAAATTTGACAAATTCTTTTTTTACCCCCCTCACCACAATTATAAATAAAAATTATTAAATTTATTTTAATATATATTAATCGGGAACTATAATTTAAATATATTAAGATAGTGACATCTATAGAAAAATATCCAATTGAATAAAAATTTATAAATCAGTACGCATGTCTGAAATTTTTACAGATAGGCACCCGTTTTACTGTTTGTACCAATTTTCTCAGTCTTGTGGTACCTTTTTATGTGTGTATTGCGTACCACGTCACGAGTTTATACGGATCCTATACGGTTTATATATGGTACCTTAGTGTGTTATATATGACGTACTATTTTCTCAACGTATTACGTACCAAAATGCATTGCTATAGGGTATCTAAATTGTTATATGGTGTACCTTCGGCGGATCGGGTACCTTTGTGCAAAAAATCTGTTCTATTAGGTATCTACATATAAAAAAATACTGACAGGGTACTGATTACAAGTTTTTAAGCAAATTGATATTTATGTGTAAAGACCCTAAGTGCTTGTTTGGTTGATGGGTTTAGTAATTTTAAACGTGGGTTTCAAAAAATGTTAGTGTGTTTGGATCGTCGGTTTATCTAAGTCATTGGTTTATAAAAAACCACTCTAAATCCATGTAGACGAGTTTAAATAAACACACCTCCTTACATGTGTTTATTTAAACCCACTAACCAAATACGGATTTTATTTATACCCATTAATTTGTTTTATATAAACTCTTACTTAAATAAACCCTCATAAATATAAACCTGTTAACCAAACGAGCACTAAAAAGATTAAAGATATACTTGTTAAAAATAGAAACTAACTAAATATAGTAAATAGAGTTAAGTGAGTATTTTTTAGTTTTATTATTAATTGTTTTGATGAAATTGACATAACAAAGGAGCGCTCTAATTTAATCGAACCTCTCACACGTAATAAACAGAATAGATGATTTTTACTGTGCCAATTGATTAAGGAGCTGAAAGAGATCGTCTCAGCACTACACACAAGTTCAGAACATTCGAAAGGTCATCGCATATGTTTGGATCTCCGTAATCTCTAAAAAGAAACCGATTAGTAGGATCGATTCAGCTTCCACGGCGCACAGGCGCGTGCTGCTATCGGAGCATCGAGCAAGTCGTAGGGTAATGTATCAGTGGAGGAAATTCGATTTCTTCGAGGAGAAGAAGAGCAGAATCGGCGAAGAAATTGATGGTGAAATCGGTTGCTGCTCGAGCGGAAGAGGTAGGCTGGTGTTGGGATCGATCGTTCTCTACAGCTCCAATACTCTTTTTCTGCACATACCTCTTCGGTTCTCTTCCTCCAACAGCTCAAGGTACTGTCTTTACGGTTTTAGTATTCGTTGGTTCAGTCTAGGTTTGTTAATGGTATTTGTATTCACTTACCTAGCTAAATTACGGATTGTACACCCCACTGTTCTGTAGCAGTGTCTAACGGTTGGTGGCATCTTGGGGGAAAAAGCTAATTTTGTTTCTTGTGCGTTTTGGTTCTTGGTTTTTCTTTTCTTGGCCTTTCTGATGATTTCCTTACATACTTTGCTGGCGAATTAGCAACGGAATATCTTAGTGACGGTAGGAGAGGAAGAGACGATATCACCACAGCAATCAGCAGTGTGCTTGAAGGTATTTGACCTTGATAAGAGGCAAGATGAGGGTTCCAGTTCTTCAAGCCCAGAATGTGTTCAGATTCTACGGATCTTCACCAAACACTTCCCGGAGGCAAAGGTTAGTAATGTTCCACTTAACTTTTGGGAAAATGTGATGCATTTAGGCTTTTTTTTCTTCTGACGTTGACGAACGAAGCGTTGGTTATTGATAATACTCTGGATAGTCTTGTTCCAGTCGTAGCTTAAGTTTTTGAATTCTTGTGATGCAGATTACATCATTTTTGGTCTTTGAGGAAGCTCCACCAATCATATTTATAGCCCTTGGACTGGAGAACGGGTGTATATACTGCATTCACGGTGACTTTGCCCGTGAACGGATCAAGCGCTTCAAAATTGAGGTTGATGTTACTCAATCGGATAAAACCCATTCAGCTATTACAGGCCTTGGGTTCCGAGTCGATGGCCAAACCCGTCAACTTTTTGTCGTGACGCCAGGTTTGGTAAGCTTGTTCAACTTGCATACTCAAACACCTACCAGGCATACTCTCGATTACAGTGGCTCAGAAACTGTAGCAATGAGCGACCGTTCGGTATGTTTGTCTTTCCTTCTTCTATATTCTGATCTGATATGTTACCTGAGAATTTTCCTTCTTAGGCAACATTCATATATTTGACTAATATCGAATTCAGGAACTGATCATTGGCAGACGAGAAGCTGTCTATTTCTATGAAGTTGATGGACGGGGTCCATGTTGGGCTTTTGATGGAGAGAAGAAGTTCATCGGCTGGTTTCGTGGTTACCTCTTATGCGTTATTGCCGATGAAAGAACTGGAAAGAACACTTTCAACATTTATGATCTCAAAAACCATCTGATAGCATATAGTATAGCAGTTAACGAAGTGTCTCAGATGGTTTCTGAATGGGGTAATATAGTTCTCATAATGGAGGACAAAACTGCTCTAGTTGTTGTGGAGAAAGATATGGAAAGTAAGTTGGACATGCTTTTCAAGAAGAACCTATACACAGTAGCAATCAATCTTGTCCAGAGCCAGCAAGCTGATGCAGTGGCAACAGCTGAGGTGCTTAGGAAATACGGTGATCATTTATATGGCAAACAAAACTATGAAGATGCAATGGCTCAGTATATACATACAATTGGGTATCTAGAACCTTCATATGTGATCCAAAAGTTTCTCGATGCACAGAGGATTTACAACCTGACTAATTACTTGGAGAAGTTACACGAAAAGGGGTTTGCTTCCAAAGATCATACTACTCTTCTGCTCAATTGTTATACCAAACTGAAGGATGTGGAGAAACTGAATCTATTTATTAAAAGCGAGGATGGAGTCGGGGAACTTAAGTTTGATGTTGATACTGCCATAAGGGTATGCCGAGCTGCCAATTATCATGAGCATGCAATGTACGTCGCTAAGAAAGCTGGAAAGCACGAGTGGTATTTGAAGATTTTGCTCGAGGATTTGGGTAATTATGACGAGGCCTTGCAATACATAAACAGCCTAGATCCAAGTCAAGCTGGGGTGACTATTAAGGAGTATGGGAAACTTCTCATTGAGCACAGGCCAAAAGAGACTATCGAAATACTGATGCGACTTTGCACTGAAGAAGGAGACCCGACCAAGAAGGGATCCTCAAACGAGACTTTTCTATCAATGTTGCCCTCCCCTGTTGATTTCATCAATATCTTCGTTCATCACCCGCAATCGCTTATGGAATTTCTCGAGAAGTACACCGACAAAGTGAAGGATTCGCCAGCTCAAGCTGAAATTCACAACACTCTGTTGGAATTATACTTGTCCCCTCGCTTGGACTTCCCAACTCTTTCTCAAACTGGAACTAGTGAGAACGGCGGTCCAAGAACGAACGGTGCGACGTTTAAATCAAAATCTAATGGTAGAAAAAGAATTTCAGATCAGAACGATGAAGATGAGGAGAAAGATCGCCATGATAGGCTTCAAAAGGGACTGCTCTTGCTTAAAAGCGCCTGGCCGTCCGAGCAAGAACAGCCTCTGTACGATGTTGGCCTTGCGGTTATTCTGTGCGAAATGAACTCATTTAAAGAAGGGGTTCTTTTTCTGTACGAAAAGCTTAAACTATACAAGGAGGTGATTGCCTGCTATATGCAGGCCCACGATCACGAGGGTCTGATTTCATGCTGCAAAAGGCTGGGCGATTCGGGTAAGGGCGGCGACTCCTATCTTTGGGCTGATCTCCTAAAATACTTTGGTGAACTTGGCGAAGATTGCTCCAAGGAAGTAAAGGAAGTTCTTTCTTACATCGAAAGGGATGACATCTTACCTCCAATATTAGTCGTCCAAACCCTCTCAAGAAACCCTTGCCTTAGCCTTTCGGTTATCAAAGACTACATAGCTAGGAAGCTGGAACAAGAATCAAAGCTGATCGAAGAAGATCGTATAGCAATCGAAAAGTACCAGGTTGGCATTCCTTCCACCATCGAAAATGCTTCAAACGAAAACTAGAAGAAAAAAATGTAAATATTCCTTCTGTTTTCAGGACGAATCGTCAGCGATGAGAAAAGAGATCGACGATCTGAGAACGAACGCGAGAATATTCCAGCTCAGCAAGTGCACGATGTGCACTTTCACCCTCGATTTACCCGCCGTACACTTCATGTGCATGCACTCGTTCCACCAGCGCTGCCTCGGAGACAACGAGAAGGAGTGTCCCGAATGTGCGCCCGAATACGCTGCGGTTGCTGAGAAAAAGAGAAGCTTGGAACAGAACTCTAAGAACCAAGATCAGTTTTTCCAGAAGGTAAAGGCTTCGAAGGATGGCTTTTCGGTGATTGCAGAGTATTTTGGCAAGGGGATTATCAGCAAAACTAGCAAAGCGCCCTCGGATTCTCAGACTTCGTCGGCCAACGAATACTACGATGACAGCTTTTAAGCAACACTGTGTCTCTCCTTCAACCTTATGCCATATATATTACAGTTGAATGATCCTTTCATCTTGCTTCAGTTTCGATCCGTGTTTCTCCCTTCGGGTTTTTTTTTTTTAATTTCTTTGGCTTGAGATTCGATGGCAAGAATGGATTTGTGAGTTTATTGTTAATGTACTTTGCCTGAGGTAATTACGACAGTAGAAAGAATGGATATGCTTCATTGCAAGCAATTGTTGGTGATTTATTATTCTTCTCTAGTGTTTTATTCTTCCATGAACAAATATTCTTTTTCTTACATGGAAAATCTGTACAGAATTGACCATGGACATCCACGGACCACAGATTTTTCAGACAAAACAAAACTTCAAATCCCTCTTTGATCGCCATACCAGTGATAGATTGTTTAGGAAGAGCCAACGTAATACTACCTCCGTCCCACTTATTTCTTCCCATCTTTCTATTTCGGGCGTTCCGCATAATTCTTCCCATTTCTATTTTTGGTAAAGAATTATCCCACTAATTAAACTAATTACACCATTATATTTAAAAAATCTTCTTGATTTGCGTGTCTACTAATAACTTTTCTCTCTCTATACCTCAAAAGGTGTACTATAATATTAAAATAATGTGATTTCTTAATCTCCGTGTCCGCTAATCTTTGGGGAAGAAATAGCCGGGACGGAGAAAGTAATACTTTTAAGTTGGGCCATAACTGAAATGACCCAATAAGAAAAGGTAATAAAGCCCACGTGATTACTTTAGTCCTTTTCGTGGGCCAAAGCAGTTGCGGGTGGGTCGGGTCAACCGCTTAATCAGTGGATCTCGATAGACACGCACGCACAGCACACGTACAAAGTATGTAACAGCAAATTTCACATCACAGTCAAGAGTGGTAGGGGGGCCATCATCATGTGCTAAATGCCTTCCACGACGCGCGCTCGCCGCCAAATGTAGAAGGAAATCACGGCACTTTTCTTGATTGATTGCCTACGTATCTCAAAGGTATTGATGCTTTGCCGTTTGTTTATTCTCTCTCTCTCTCTCTGTCTCGTTCGTTATCGATGCAGTTGCTGATCTCTGTGATCTGGAAGATTTTCTGTTGATTTGTTCGTCTTATATAGCTGAAGTTTCTCTAATTGAATAGCTGGACATGAGCAGAGAGAAAGAAAAGCCGCCGGAGCCACTCGACTTTTTTATTTGGACTGTTGAGGTAAGCTCATTTTTTACTTTGCTTCATTTTTTCCCCTAAAGTTGCTGTTCGTTCGTCTTGCTATTTGCTCTTAAATCTCAGTTTTTCTCGCCGGAATTGGTGCTCGACTAGTATGAATTTGAGTTTAATTTCTTCACGGATTAAGGGGCCTAGCGGTCAGTACGTTTGAGTTTGTCATTATGCAATGTAAAGTTTTGTGTTTCCAACTGAATCTGCATCTTCAGAGCAATAGAAATCCCGAAAGAATTAGGGAAAAAAAAAAGTTGAGGTGTTTTCTTCCCAGGACGAGTTCTCTTAACTAGTTTAGCTCGAATATTTGGTCTAGGATGTTGGCCTGTGGTTGGATGAAATAAACCTCGGTGGCTACCGTCAAGTCTTCAAGGAAAATGGGGTAAATGGAGAGTATTTGGAAGGAATGTCCATGTTCACGACGGAGCAGATCCTTCGGTTTATAAGGAAGTGCCACATGAAATGGGGGGATTTCATAACCTTGTGCAAGGAGCTGAGGCGAATAAAAGGTGCCCCTTTTTACTTCACTTTCTCATCTTTCCTGCCCAACTAACGCGTTTCTGATTAATTTCTTGGCCTGGAACCATAAGAAACGAAACAAAGGCAAAGGTTATGTTCTCTATGGCTTGATATAGCGTGTTTCTGAACGGATTCTTGGTCGCTCATTTTATCCCGTTAAGCATACAATTCATCAATTGTTTCAAGATTTGCAGCTTCATTTATACACAATACACCTAAACTTGCCCACTGTTTCATCATGTCAACTAGGCTTATATCCTTTACTGACTCTCTTATGTAATAAATGTCATTCAGTTGCTTGCTTGAAAGGCGAGCAAAAGGTCCGGCGGCCTTGGTGGGCCCCATCTTGTCTTTCGTTGTTATACGCAAGGGCTGCTAAAGGCAACAGGCAGTCGAGGGTAGTTTCGTTGAAGCTTGAACCTTGAGGTAGATTTTACTCTCTTTTTTCGTTTTTTCTTTTGGTGTGCGTGTGCATATCCTTTGCTCATTTCAGATATCCACCCTAATTGTAGGGAAAGAATGCATAATTGTATTCACATATCGAATGTCTTTATGGTTATACATACATACATACATATTTTGATAGAGCCTTCTGTTTCTAGTAGTTCTATTCTGGAGAGCCCTTTTTGAGTGATTTATGATTCTGATATTGAGTTGAGGAAACAACAAATGGTGTTATTGAGTTTTGTGTACATTTCAACATGCATATATATGCATATATTGCACCTCGAATTCAACATACTAACTATTGAAATTATTGCACACCCATTTCCCTTTCGACGCTTCTATGAACAATGATTGTAATAGCAGCCACCTCCGTGATTGTGGAATATAGTATTATTATTGTCTTAAATCATCTCTTTTTAATCATACTACTTCAGTTTTAATTATAATATTCATGGCCCATGATAAGAATTACACGTCGACGTAGACAAATCGATGAACTCAACCTAACCATCATTAACCGACAAGAAGCCCGAAAGAAAGAATAAACTGATTTGCTGAAGACAAGCCGATAACAGCATCAGCCAACCTTATATTCTTCTGCTAAGCAGAAGCTTCCAACGACTCTCTTGCTTTGGTGTCTCCCTTTTGTCACTTTCTCTTCACCACTTGGCTTCCAAGAACGTCCCATATTGATCGAACATCAGCTGTTTTCGTTGTCTTCTTCGTGGAGTTTCGCCCCATAGTCGCCCGATTCTTCCCTTCTATGTAACGTCATCTACAGATTCCATCGATATCCACCATGTGAGCAACAAATAAAAAATGGGTTTTATTACATATATATAAGTACATCCATACATACATGGATACGATCATAGAGATGCTGACAATGGAAAGCTGCAGGCGAAACAATGATCAACGAGTATTGGGTTCGTCGATCCTTCTCCTACAAGAGAGATTCAAGCAGCTTCAGAGGTTGAAAGAGAGCAGACAAGAGAAGCAGATGGTGCTTCAGTTAACGTTTCCCCACGCAAAAACAAACTGCCATGGCGGCGGCTATGTTGAAGTAGAAGAAGAAGCCAAGCCCATGGCCATGGCCAAGAATCTTTCTCCATCCTATTATAGTGATCCTCTTGCGCTTGGGCTCGGCACAATTAATGCTTCTTCTTACGAGGATCGTATGGATTCTTCGAATGTAAGAACGGTGGTGATTCCTCAGGCCAAGGGTTATTCGAGTTTCGTCGCAAAACATGATATTGTTGATACTTCCCTCCGTCTGTAATAAAAAAAACAATCAAGGAAATCTGTAGATGATAAATCTAATCTACTAAGTATGAGGTTATTAATTGTTTACCTTTCTTTTGATCCTTACTTCTTTTCTTTCCATCTTAGTATACGGCTTGAATAAGGTTGACGACCAAGTAGATGTCGGGTGAGATCACCTATTCCACATTTTGTATTCCACTCCGTATTCCAACGAACAAAAATCGTTACACCTCCCCGACAAGTATTAAAACACACGTAAACATCATTACACATATGAATTTCATTACAATAAGTGTTTAAACAAAAAAACTCATTATTACGTATTTTCTAATATGGAGTAGAAAAAATCAGTATTATATATTAAAAAGAAAAATACGTAATAATGAGTTTTTTTTAAACACTTATTGCAATGAAATTCATATGTGTAATGATGTTTACGTGTGTTTTAACACTTGTCGGGGGAGGTGTAACGATTTCGTTGGAATACGGAGTGGAATACAAAAGTGGAATAGGTGATCTCAACCTAGTAGATGTCATATTTACATGCATGCCAGCATCATGGAGGAATCCCATATATGATGTAAGATATACCAAAAGAAAAGCAATAGTTACTTGCTCATCCATGTCTCTGTGGTTTGTATTGTATTTATTGTGCGCAAAATGCATTTGGTGAAATTGTCTCCTAAAGGAAGCACATATGCTTGTCTTTGCCTTAGATATTCTTACATATCAGCAGAAAGTGTTTAAATTAAGACATTCAAACAAATCTACCCAAGGAACAGTATATTGATTTGTTCCTCGTTTTTCCAGGAGCTTCTGGGCTATCATCAAACCCTATTCGACACCACTCTTGGCTTTCATTCATCTGTAGATTATAAAAACAAATTCTACAAGAAAATAGTAAAGTTAAATAGCTTGAGCTAGGCATGGCAATGGGGCGGGTCCAAACCCGGACCCGCCAAAACCCGACTATAGTGAAGCGGGTTTTCTTCAATATTCGGGTAACGGGCCGGGTTTCGGGTCTCAAAGGATTCAACCCGGCCGGTCCGGGGTGGGTCTCGGGTCCAAATGACCCTGACCCGAAACCCGATCCGGTTGATATTTTACATAAATATATATAATATGTATATATAATTATATAAATTTATGTAACATATATAATATATTTACAAATAGAAATACATTTATAAATCATATAAATATATAAATTATATACGTATATATCAAACTAAAAATTATTAAAAAAAAACGGGTCTCGCGGGTTTCGGGATTTGGGGCAGGTTTTTCTTGAAGCAGGGCGGGGCGGGTCTCAGGTCCTTAAAAACAAAACGGGGCGGGTCCCAGTTTCGGGCGGACCCGGTTCGACCCGCCCCGTTGCCATCCCTAGCTTGAGCTACAAAAGTCTGCAAATTTTGTTATAATGATGTAGCGTTTGCTGAATATAAAGGCCCAAATTTTGGTATATTAAACCCAATAAGTCCAAATTTTCTATAGGCGTGATTTAAGGATTCTGTTCTACGGACGTTTTTTTCCTTTATTTTTTTTTTCTGTGTTCTATGGAGAATTCATTGCCTACAAATTTGCTCAAAATCTACGTGGGATGAGTGACTAATTCTAAGATAATAAATATATTAGATTAAATTAAAATGCATGGACGAAAACAAGAAATAAACTTAGTTTCATATAAATTATCAACAACTAAAAAGGGAGACAAAATGAATAAATAATCCATTATTTTCTTTTTCCTCCATAACAAAAAATAACAATCAAATAAATAAACGAACCATCACCAAAAGAATATCATGACACCGAATTGACAGCGTCGCAGAGAAACGTGAGAGACGACGACGCCCTCCTTCAGCCGCCGAGAAACACCCTCTCGTAATAATCCACACAGAACAAAGACACAGAAAAAGAAAGCTCATCCATCTTCTTCGGACCACCGCCGCCGCCGCTGTTATTTCTCCTCACGAGCGTGGCGAACAAGGGCTTCACGCAGGCGGTGTACAGCCGCCGATATCCGCCCAGCGCCACCACCACCGTCTTCGCCCTAGAGATATGCGCCGGCGGCGCCGACACGTGGCGGAAGCAGAGGTGCTCCCACAAAGCCTCGCTGCTCGTCAGCGCACACCATAGGCGGCAAACGCAAGCCGCAACGGCCAGAGACCTTTCGTCGAGCCTCGTCAGAATCTCTATCAACACGTCGACATTGTCGTTGATGAAAAACAACGTCCCATCTCCGCCGTCGTTCCACGACTGCTTCTTACCCCTTTTCATTACCGTTAATCAAGTCCAATTCTAGCTTGATTGATGTAAGAACGATACATGTATAGGTCGTGTTATTCTATCTAGTTGTTTATTGGTGAATGCGTGTCATAATAAATACTACGGCGAAGGTTGTAATAATGTATGTCTATTTAAGAAGCGCTAGGGTTAATAAAGAGGAGAGGATAGACAAAAGGAAAGAAGACAAGTAAGAAGGTGACAAAAGAAATGACCAGAGGCATTGAAATATGCATCGTGCAATAATTAATAAGCTAATAGGAGTCCCAAATTTTTCTATTATATGTTTTTCCTTTTTGTACTTTGGTGGAGAGTGCCGTTGCTGAAAGTATAAATTCGAGGTGGTGAAAAACTAGCTAGAAAAGTAAACGTTGTGATAGATTGCTTTGAGTTACGTTTTCTGTTTTTCGTTTTCTTGAATTGACCACGTTAGTTTATGGAAGTTCATTACATCTTAGTCCAAATTATTTACATATATTCAATTATATATTGGGTCCCACTCCTTTTCGACTGTTCAGTGGAAAGCTTAGCTTTATAGATATGATCTAACTTCGTCGACTCATGCGTGCATGGTTAAGTCTACATCGGATTCGACTTTGATCCCAAAATAGGAAAACCCCAAACTCCTATGAGACAGAAGGCATGTATGTAATAAAACAACGTTCAACACAAATATAAATGCATACATATGCATGTAAATTTATATATATATATATATATATATATATATAAGCGCCATCAATCAATTATGATGAACAGTTTGTAGGTTGGGGGATATATATTCTCTTGAGGGTCGCAAGATTACAACTATGTAAGGCCCGCAAATTCCGCATAAATTTTTTTTTTTTCACATTATAGATTTTGCTGGACTGTTTATTGCGTAGTTAATTTTAGGTAAATTAAAGCCAAACACATGGATGATATGTAGTTTGTCTTTGAATAATCCCATCAATCATATGCGTTTGAAATATTGTAATGAGCTGCGTTCAATCTTGTGAGCATTGGTTTGTTCTCTTTTCCCTTCTTGACCATCGAAAGGGATTTTTTTTTTCGTAAAGGAACTAAATTCATACAAATTGCATGTGAAATAAGGCAGTTTTAGGATCTGATGATGATTGTATAATGTGAACAAAACCCTCTCTGTAATTAGACGAGAGCAAAAGCCAAAAGGGAATATCAAAGCTGGTAATAAACTAAAAGCCAATAAACAAAATAAAAGAAACAAGAAAGAAATGGTAAGCACAAGAAGACCTATGGATCCTACAAGAACTCGTTGTCTATGTTTTTTAGGTTATATAATTTTTTACGTTTTTTGTGTAGCAATTTGTTATATAATAAATTGATGCACTCCCTTAAGGGTAGGGGTGGTAAACAGGTCGGGTTGGGTCACCTTCGTGTTCAACCCGTTTAATAAACGGGTTGAAAATCTCAACCCTGACCTGACCTGTTTACTTAAACAGGTCGAAAAATCAAATCCAAACCCAACCTGTTTTAACCTTAATCCAACCCGCCAATCCGTTTAAAACTATAAAAACAACAACAAAATTGGTAGAATTATAATCCAAATTAAACAAAAAAAAGAGAACTAATGCAATTTTTTTCTAAAAACATCACGTGTGAGCATAAGAGTGGATGAAGAATTAGAGTTAATCCTTTTATTTTGTTTCTATAAATAATAATTTAATAATATATATTATTCGGGTTAAATGGGTTGATTTCGGGTTGAAAATCCGAACCCTAACCTTACCCACTTAATAATTGGGTTGGGTTCAGGTTTACCCATTTACGTAATCAGGTCAAAAATGCTAACCCGTACCTGCTATTTTCGGGTGCGGTTCGTGTCGGATTGGCGGGTCGGATCGATTTTTAACAGCCCTACTTAAGGGTTAACCTTTTAAGAAAAATGATCACTTAACATAATATCAGAACTTGGACCTGGAGGTCCTGGGTACGAATCCTCGGGACCACGCATTTGTGAAGAGTTGCACGTCTAAGGCTAGATAATAGGGAATCAGCCTAGACGTTAGGGGGCGTGTTATATCAAGTTAAAATTGATGCACTCCCTCAACGGTTAACCTTTTAGGAAAAGTGATCATTTAACACAAGACATTTTTTTTTTCCGAGGAAGACGTCTTACATAAAAAAGGTTGTTTTTTTACTACGATTCTAATCACTCTTTAGCAATCAGCTAAAGCCAAAAAAAAAAAAGACCTGCTGCTACGATTAGTCTTAAATCTTAATCATTATCTTCGGACATTGGATTTTTGCACTTGATTTCCCTCTCGAATTTTTTGTTTGATGTGTTGTAGAAATAACATGAAAAGTATCCAATATGATATGAATAAGTGTGAGATATATATAAGGCCATCCGAAAAAGAGAGAAAAGATAGGCAATCGATTATGGCACTGTTGAACAATTAAGCATGTAATGCATATGATCCCTTTGTAATTTATCATAGAATCTCGAAGTTAAAACTGTAGCAATCGACAAAGAAACAGAATGAGAAAAACAAGTTAACCTCAATCCACACATCAACACTGCAGCAATACTCAGAAGCAAACTCTCATCAGACATCTTCAAGACTAGAAAACAACCTAGAAAGAACAGGCACAAACAGTTCATAAGAGAAACCTGAAGATTCTTTCTTGATTTTTCTCAGTCGAAGAGAAGATGACAGATCATCTTAACCTCCTAGCTTCCCTTTCAGACTCGAGGAGGGTTAGAACATCTCCTTCCCTGACGGGCCCCTTGACATTCCTCATGATGAAACGGTTCTGATCGTCCATGAACTTCACCCTCACCTGAGTCACTTGCCCTCGAGAACCCGTCCGCCCAATGACCTTCACTACGATGGCGTGCTTGATTTGAGATTCCATTCTGTGTTAGAAGACTCTTTAAAAAAACAGAGATAACGATTTGCCTGTCAACTTATTAGGGATGCAACGCAAAGGCGCAAATGTAAAGGACGAAGTCTTGGAGGTGAAAATGATGCAATTAGGACGGAATTTTAACAAGATTCTGGCAATGCAAGGGTTGGGGCAACAGGGTTCTCACAATAAACATAATATCTTCAGAGATTTGGTGATTGATGCTATGCAAGAATGTGAGTTCATTACAAGGTCAATCGGCTTGTTGACAGCTGATGTCTCTCCCAAGAAAGTTGAAGTTGGCTCTCGAATAGAGCATTTTCAATGAATCAACTCAGATAAAAGCCAAAGTTCATACACGCGTTCATAAAGTACTCTATAGTCTATTCAGACAAACCTTAAATCAACCTGAAAAGGCCAAATTTCATCACATGTTCACACAGTATAGTATTCAGACAAGTGAATTAGCGATTCTAAAAGGATCAAACGAGCAAGGATGCACATACTGGGCTGGTAATACATATCGATCACAAACTAATCATAGAATGAGGTATCTCAAAGATAAACATAGTACTAGAATAAAGACAATAACTCACGGAAATAGCAGAAAAAGGGAAATCAGTTAAACATAAATTCGAACCCGAAGTAACTGAGCGGCGTAGTCGACGGGAAAGAGCGGCGAAGATGGAGAGAGAGAGAGAGAGAGGCTCCGCTTTAACCCTCTGAAACCCTAGCAGAGAATTTATATAGCCCTTCAAATTTGGGCCGTCGTCTACGTCATGGTACCAACTTCAAAAACGAAAAAAGCCCAAAAGCTCAACCCAAACGAGTGTAAAAACTACAGAAAACTGTCTTTTTCGCAGCTTCAAGCGCGGAGAAAATAGGAAAATGGCGGAGGGGAAGAATTGCCAAGACTTGCTGGAGGTGGAAAGAAGTTCAGCCATCGTCTCCTCTACTTCAGCTTTGGGTTTGTCGCGTATTTTCTTTTCCGCGAGAAACTTATCCACGTTATTATTACGCTTGTTTCCCGGCGAATGTGTAAAAGTCCTTAATTTTTTTGTGGGGCAGAATCAAAGCTCTTCGTTTGCAAGAAAGACAGCCCCTTTGCTGAATCTGAAGCTCCCCAAGAGAAGCCCAACACTTTCCCCGTTCCCCAGAGTCAAAGTACTTCGTACTTTTTACACTATCAAGCTGTTTCTTTTTTACTTTTCGCCTTCTAATTTATGAGTGAGAGTCCTAAACTGCTGCGTTGGTTGCTCTACGGTGTTTCTCTATAATGTTGTATGACGTGATGATCCGTTCACTAGGATGAGTTTCTTGCCAAAAAACCCCTTCTGTCTGCCTCAATTTTGTACTTCTTTACGTTGCCTTTATGCCATTCTAATCTTCATCTAGGATGCAAACAGTTGAAATGCCATGTATTTGTACAAAGATCTGACCTTTATTATCGTACATTCATCTCTTATATCAGAGGGTTTGCAGCTGAGAGATATACATGAGTTTGAGATCTTTAGTTCGATCGATGGCAAACTTCCCATGTTTTTATTTCATAAGTTTTAATCAACTTATGATGTCTGTTCTTTCATGTCAGTTTTGGGGAAATTAAAGGACTTTTTGGGTGTAATGTCGGAATCAAACAAAAAGCTTATGGAAAATGCAAAGGTGAGCTGAGTCCATCTCCTTTTGGATATAGTTTCCTGAGCCTAAAGGTTATGGAATGTGCTTTTGTTGCTCTTTTCCCCCTATTACAGGAAAATCCTGAAAACTATGACATCGAAGTGCTAAGCGGGAAAGAATCTGAAGTCATTGAAATGGTTATTTCGACCTCTTCCATTTCTTTTTTCTGAGAAGTTTCATCTACTTATGGACTTCGAAAGATGTGTTTTTTTCCTTTTTCTTTCTCGCCAGGATTTGATGCTGGGGATCGCCGATCTTCACACCCCTGAGGCAGTTGCAGCTGCAGAACGAGAAATTGATGGTTGCCCACCAAAGATCATTGCAGCTAAAAAATTCAGTGGATCCGAAGATGAAGATGATGATGATACTGAAGAAGATTCCACCGATGAAGATGAAGGTCGGTGCAATAAACACAGTACTCCATGCTCGAATGACGACGATGGTACCGAAGCTAACACCACGGCCACGAACGATGATAAGCCAAGCTCTCGGGCACGTAGGATCGTGAGGAAAATGAAGAATAACGAAAAACGTCCAAAGATTGTTGAACTCTCCTAATTTTCTTGATCTTGATCAGTACTGAGTTCGATTTTAATCCATATATATAAGTGAACGAATGCTATTATGATTAGATGGAAAGAATCTTTCCCAGCAATGGTATAGCCTCAGTTTTGCATTGATTCCATGAATTGGGTCGATGTTTGAGATGATGGAGGGAAGAAGAAAGGACTGAAGTGGGACAACACCTGTAAATCGAATGACGTTGGGCTTGACTTTGTATGATAATCTTAGGCTTCTTACATTTTCACTACGACTGCTGTAAAACAAGGACATCTACAAGAAATTAATATGAGCAAAATCAGCGTAAGAAGGAAACAGTAAAATACTAATGATAATAATAACAACATATATTGGAGAACATTTGAATGCGAATCTTGGACAAATCTCAGTCTTCGTTCAGATCTATCAGACGTGACTTCAACTCACGTGACGACTGACGACATGTTAGAATCCATGAATTCAAAGTACAAATGAAAGGTTTTTGCTGGCTTAAATTCCTAAGCAGCATCAAGATTTAGCCACAAGTTATTGTATTACTCAGTATCATGGAGAAATTGATACCAAAAGAGAAAAAAAAAAGTAAATGAAAAAAAACCTCGTTTCATGGATATTCGGGTCGGGGTGATGGGCACGTGGGTTTATGACTGGTAAAGCTCAGAGATGGGCACATGGCATATCTCTTGTTTCCATGGCATTTATTTCTTTCTTTTGAGGGTCTTCAAAAGAGAAAATCAGATTGCAGCAGCACAGAGGAGAAAGGACCACAAACCTCATTTTTTCTTGTATTAAAAACCCTAAACTGTTGTTCTTGCTTGGAGTCTCTAGAGAAAAAAAAAAGTAAAAATCGAAGCAGTGGATTAACGCTTGGTAAAGTGTGTTCTTCAGTTTTTTTCACCTTTTCTTTTCTTGGTAATGCAAATGAGTCACCAGCCAGTTCATGTCCAGTCCACAACTGTATTGGCTGTTAGTTTCCCACTTTGATAATTTCTTGCCCTTTGCTTCTCAACTGCAAACTGGTAAAACTTTCTGGTAAGAAAGAAAAAAAAAAATCCACATTTTCTTTCAGCTTTTGTCTACCTTTAGCTTTTTTCCTTTTCCCTCAACTGACCTTTTTGAGGTCCACTGTATTAAAAACTGACATTCTTTTTCTGGTAAATTGAGCACCTTTGCTTTTCAATACCATTTTGAGATCACCTTTCCTCATTCTTTGTGTAGTGCTGATTATAAGCTTTTTTCTATCCAACTTTCAGACACTTAAGCTTTAGGGAAGGAAGAGAGAGAGCACAAAAACATGGCCTTTTCACCACCTTGTTCTTCCCAGGGGTCAAACCCTTGGATGGTTCTTGTTTTTCCAATCGTAGCTGTGTTTGCTTCTACTCTCTTACCATTACCATTCCCAAGAGCTTTCTTAATCACCATCACTCTCTCGGCAGTAGTTTATCTTGGGTCGACTCTTATTGGCTCAAAGTTATCCTCCCAAAAACCAACATCTGAGGACAGTTCGAAGCTCAGTACGGAAGCTTCGACGCCAGCCGAAAAGGAGCGTCGGCCGGAAAGTGACGTGGCAGAGGAGATTCTTACAAAGTCTGAGAAGGAGCGAGAGATAGACGTGGTGGAAGAGGAGATTCTTACAAACTCTGAGAAGGAGCTTTTCATGGGATCTTTGTCAGAAAGCGAGGGCAATTATGGAAGGTACTCTTGCACAGAAGATGAAGACGATCGGTTCTCAGACATAGAGTGGCCGTACGACATTGAGCAGAGGATTAATTGCTCGGACGATGGTTCGATATCTGACGAGGAAAGCTTGATAGAGATAGAAATCCCAAGTGGGCACTTCATTTCTTCTCCAGACAAAGATCCAAAGCGCTGCTTTTGCTGCAAAAAACTGTCCCAAGAATCCATTTTTGTCAAGAACATGGACCATTTGGACTACTTCTTGGCCGACGGCGATGACGATAATCTGATCGAAATCGACATCTACATGGGATCCATAAAGTGTTCAAGGTTTGGAATATAGTCAAAGCCCCTCAAGAGAGTTGCCTCTCTTTTTTTTCTTGACCAAGCTGATTTTCGGACATTGATACCCCTCTTCAATCCTTGTAAAAAGATCACTTTTTTTTCAGGCCCATGTTGCTTATTACTGCTGAATCCTCGTAATATTCGTCGTTATTGCTTAAACACACGTCTATTCGATCAGTTACGCAATTACAACACTAAATGTCCCCCGCAAAGATTCATACTTGAGAGGTGGGCTTCATTTTTTTTTTCTGGGAAATTAGTTCATTACCTTCTTGCCCAGCAATCATTGAGCCAGGCAATCGTTTTTTTTTCGCAAAAATAAAAAAAAGGAAAAAATTCATTGGGCCGAAACGCGGCGAAGCCTCAAATTCAAGCGCCTGAGCCACACGGAATGAACGATCATATGAAACATGTCGAACCTCTTCGGCCGAGCGTTGATCACAAAATGCCTCTGCACCTGCTTAACCCTCTCACGCATCTCCAAGTACTTTGCCTCGGAAATTCCCGCAAGAATCTCCTTAATCTTCGGTATCTCCGCCACCTTTACCGCCACCGAAAATTCGTCCCACCTCAAAACGTCGCTGAAAGGCGGGACGTACCCCTCCGATATAAGCACGGGGACGCACTCGGCATATATCGCCTCGACGATCCTCGGGCTCGCGACTTCATACCCGCTGGGGCATAGGCAGTACTTGCTCTGCCTCAGCATGGATTCGTAGGATAGGTTCGCGGGGAGTTTTTCGTAGACTCGTATCGAGGGGTCATTTTTGTCCTTCCAAAAAGCGAGTAGGGTCCGCCTTATGTCTCCGTGGAGCCCGCCGGCGAAGAAGGCGAGAAGGGTTCGTTGGGAGGGAGGTGGGCCCCCTATTAGGCCATCGATTTCTCCGGTCTTTAGGTTGACCTCGGGCAGGGTTGCGTCCTTCAGTGGGTCGAAGCCTTCCGAGGTGTTTGCATTGCATAGGACTCTGATTGAGTTTTCGAAGAGGAACGGAACGAACGAGGTCGTGTATGGAGCCTGTAGACGGGATCGAGAAAATATTGCTGGAAATATAATATATGAATAAAAAAAAATTGATGCATGCCCTGCATACTTATTAGGTGAATTAGCCATTCAGCATGATATCAACGCTCATGGACCATGGGTACGAATCCTCGGGACCACCGATTTAAGAAATTTATGTGTGTAATGATGCATTAGAAAGAAAATCGGCGTGGGCGCAGCGTAGGGTTAATTCGGCAATTTTAGTTGAATAAAGTATTCAAATAATTAGGAGTACCCAGTCGTGGCAAGAGAGCATGAAATGGTCGGCCCCGAGGCTTCGATTCCAAAAGGTATGCCTCCGAGAAATCGTGTCGATATAATCGACGACGGTGTTGACGATGGCGCTCCGATCAGGCGAGCCGGGCTCATACAGGTACTGCACGAGCCCGACGACGCTGAAGGGCAAGAAGAAGACGTGCGCTTCGTCGGGATTTTTTGTTCGAAAACGGTTATTTCCCCTCTCAATCTCGTGGATGAACCTTCCCTCGGTAGAATATATGCTTCTGCACGGCCCGTTGTGGAATATCGGAGCTTCGCCTTCTTCGTATACGTAGATTTTGAACGCCTTTTCCATCAGTTCGTAGCTCCTGTAATAAAATTATTCCGATGAATAGAAAGGCGGTAATATTTAATAGATTTTATTAGAAGGTGTGTCCATAATCGTCATACCGATGAAAAGCGTTTGCATTGTGATAGATTGGGCCGTGAGGTATGTATTTAGGGTTTTCTAATTCGTCGTGCGGCGAAGAAGATGCGTTTGACAATTGATTTTTTTCGACGGCGGCCCTTTTGATCGAAAGTCGAGCTCGGGCTAAAATGGCTTCGGCCTTCCCGGACGGGGCGTAATTTCTTCGCAATTGGCTTACGAAACCTCGTTTTTCTGCCCTCGACAATTCACGCTTCGCCGTCGCTTTATTCTCTTTCGTACTCTATTTTCGGACATGAATGACGGTTAGATTTTTATTGCAAGAACTTTTCAACGCGAAAAATCGACAAACTACTCACATTCAAATTTTTATCGCGAGCGCCTCCATTGAAGGCCGAGAACGAAGAACTCAAAGAAAACGAAGTCGTAAAAATCTCGAAATAACTCCATGAAAAGGATGAGGATAGAGATTTCTGAGGTCCCAGCAAATTATTACAAACGACGACGGCGAATAGAAGCATAGGCGCAAGAACTAGGAAAACAAATAACGAAGGCCCATGCAATCTCTTGTTGTTAGGAGACAGCAAGTTATTATTCTTATCTTTACCCATAACGATATTACTTTCTTTTGATCAACACATATCTTTTACGACAGGCAAAGTTAGGGTTTTTAAAGGTGAGAGTTTTGTGGAAAGAAAGGACTTTATTCATTGCTTGGGATGCTGGGGATTCGTAGCAACAGTTGAAAGTAAAGCATATTCAGAGTAAAAACCTAAAAACTATTACATTATTATTACATGCAAAGAAAGTCTTGTTCATTGGGATCTCCGCCATGTTTAGAATAAGCTTCCTTAGAGCTCAAGGATAGTACACATACTCTCTTATCTGTTCTAAATTAATTAATTACTCCATGGCTTAAGGCCGACGTCGTGATCAATGCAACTAAGTATCATTAAGGACACCTCGCACTTGAGATAGCTTATACAACGTTTTTAGTGCCCATGCTAGAAAGATATCCTTTGCTGTTTTCCTGTATAAGCAATACGTATGCACATTGCACAGCCATAGCTATGTGGGCTACGCAAGGCTAGTTCAGTTACAAAAGGACAAATTCTTGGAAAGTGGAGTTTTTGGAGGAATCGTTAAGACAACGAACGACTTTTACGCACAAGTCAAATTTGATTAGAAAGAGTCAAATAGATTAAGAATGGGGATTACGACGCCGTTTGGAGTTAGAAAACGAAATCGATCAAATTGGATTGGGTCGCTTTCTATTGTTAAATGGGCTTACTTATAAACGGCCCAAAATGTACTATCCAATTAAAAAGTTTATTAACCCGAAAGATTCTTTGATCTCCCGCCATGGATAACCCGCGCCGATCAAAACCACCGGGGCGCCGGGATTGCTCAAATCGCTGAAGATTGTGAGGGTGAAACGTGCTGACGACGGCGGTGATTTGGTACGTTAAATGGACATCATCGGTTCGCTTTTTCGTCCTATTTGGTGGAAGTTTTGTGGAGTCTGCTTCTTTTAGTTCAGTGACGGTAAATTGTCTCCCTCGCTTTCAATGTGGTTTTATGTACTGCTAGTCGTTTTTTTTCTGCGACTTATTAATATCATTATGTATTGCCTATGAGTGCTTTGATGGCGGCATGCGCCGGGACTCTTATTTTGCTTAGTATAAATAGCAACATAGACTTGGCAAAAATTTTGTAGTATGACCTGTTTTTTCCTTGAAGGCTATGGCAATTTGAGTTTGTTTCCGAGGTCGACGTTCAGGAAGGATGGCAATTTGAATTAGTAAGAAATGTACAAGGTACTACGATGATTGTTTTATTGGTATGCTAATGTTCGATCTTTTTATGTTAGGTAACCTTTCTCAATGTTGAGGAGGGTGAGCTTTGGATATATGAGCCTGGGCCTGTATGATTGGAAGATTGAGCGAGCGACCTGCTTCAGGATAGAAGCCTCGGGACATCGGTGACGATAGTGTGGCTATGAGGAAGGTGCTTGATGCATTATACCAACGTGCTGATTTGTTCTGTCTTATTGGTTCTATCTATTCATCATTTGCTTAATTCTAAACATTCTTCGGTAAAGTAGTGTCTAAGGTGTGAATAGCTGCCAATATCCTTTCGTGGTTTATTTGTCTTATCCGAAAATACATGTGCGTCACTTTCTTTGCCTGACACGTGCTCCTCGTTCAAAATGCCACCCATCTTCTTGTGATTTATGACCATTACTGGAAAAAAGATTGATTGTGTTTTAGAGAATTGACATTACATGCTAGTCTGAAGCCTCGAAAATGAATATAGAGCTAGTCCAAGTCCTTTTATGCTATTTATTGAACTGAGTATTTTCTTGTTTGTTAGTTAACTAATCGTTTAGCATAACTAGTGACAATATAGACACGTTTGCAGTACATCATTCGGATCCATCCAATGAGTGATTTACTTAGTCAAGTTGATTCAGAAACATTATGGTCCCAACCTACTGTAAAATCCATCAGGACCATCACAATTTTTAACTTGGTCGGTCTTATCAAATGTAGGTAAGCATTCTGCTTTGTTGGGGCAGTGTAAAAGAGTGAGGACCTAACTTTCGTTTACCTTCTCTCTTTCTCTCTCTCATGCACTTTTTTTCGCTTTTGGCAATAATTTATTGAAGCCTCAGTTACAGCTCATCAAAATAACCCAAAATCTATCTGCTGCTGCTGTTAGCTTGCTTCTAGAAAGAGAAACACTCTACTCGCAGCTGCTAATTTAGTGAGAGAGAAAGAGACCACTTATGCAGCTTTGTGCTACTATTGGTATTTGAACCGAGGGCTTCAGAGAAAAACCCAGTGATTTTCTGATTATTACTAGTAGTTTTCCGTCAGAAAAGAAGAAAGGAACTTCATGTTATTGTGGTATTATTCCGTTTATTTATGCGTGCAGCACTATTTTCGTTCCTAGTAATATATTTGGATAGTTTTGCTCCTTTTGCATCAACTACAATTCTTTGAATTTACAGGGCTCTTCGTGTAGCATAGTTTGTTCATTTGGTGGCTGTTTAATTTTGTTTCATATTTTTTCCCCTTTTCAGGGATTCGAATTCCTGACATGTTGGAGACTTGTGAGCATCTTTTCTAACACCTTTTTTTCTTTGCTTTATCTGAATGCGTTTATTGTAATCCACCCAGCATATCCTTATGCTTCAGCTGCGATTTGTTGTATGGCTCTATGAACTTTGTTTGAGAAACTTGCAAAGAGCTCTTCTGCAATAATAGTATCATCCCTGTGTAGTCCAGGAATCTTCCATTAACAATTATTAATCCGTAATGCTTTGATGCAGGAATCAGTTCTCTCCTCAGATTGGAAACATCATAATCTGTGTCTTTTATGCCAAATCCAGTGTATGCAAACATCTTTCTTGTAATGTATTTTTACATATCAACGTCGACGCAGATGGTGGCCATTCTGTGAACAACGTCCCGGAGAAGAGAATTCTTCAACTGTGACTTCCTTTGTTCGTCACAGCACGATCATTGGGAATTAGTTCTAACTGTTTGAGCAACATCATGGGCTGTCTTTGTGGTTTCTGTGGGGAGCAAAAACCAATCGTTTATTGCCGATCTGATTCTGCTAGTCTGTGCCTATCGTGTGACCGAAATATCCATTCTGCCAATGCCATCTCAAAACGTCACTCGAGGACGCTTGTTTGTGAAAGATGCAATTCTGAACCGGCTTTTGTGACATGCGTCGAGGAAAAGCTCTCTCTTTGTCCTACTTGTGACCGTATTGTTAATTCTGGTCTTTCACGTAAGAGACAAGCTGTCAAGTGTTATACTGGCTGTCCTTCAGCTGCCGAGTTTTCTACAATTTGGTCATTCCTCTTAGACTCGCCTTCTACCGAAAGTTCCGATTGCAACAGGGGAAAGGGTTCCGCGAGCATAGATGAAACAACAGTTTGGTTGGACCGATCAGTTCCTTTACTCGATGATGCCGGGGTAAATTACAAAGTCTTGATTAGTTGGTGATTACTGTGCATTATCAGCTTGAGTCATAATAACTCTTGGTTCTTGATTTACTTTTTCCTAGCCTTTAATTACATGCGCATCTGTCAAAGGTATGGGAATCATGGCCTGATCTCGTTTTCTTTGTATTGATATTGAACTGTAGTTTTTCGTTTCGGGCGGAAAGGGGCCTGCACATGATGATTTTCCCGAAGATTTCAATATGGACGAGGTGGACTTAGACATTGAAAGCTACGAAGAAATCTTTGGGGACGATATGGAACTTTTTTGCAAAGCAGGTATCAGTGGGATTTTCGGTAAACAGAAAAACGTTACAGCAACCAACGGTGGTCTTACTGTCAATGCCGAGGTAAGTCTTAAACTAAGACCGCTCTGTTTGCCGAAGTATATAGCTTTTCTAATTGCTCGATGAGGCTTCTCTTCTATTAGTCACATTGGCGTTAACTCTGCTCTTAAAGAGGGTTTTTGGGTTATTACATGACTTGCAGGTGCCTTAAACAAAACACGACTCAGTCGTAATGCAAAACTTGTTAAATCTATTATTTGCCTTTTAGGAACCATCCGTTGGAGCATCTGCAGCTTCAGCAATGAGCTGCAAAACAGAACCGTGCCTAATGGGGCATGCAAATTCCACCGTCTCATTTTCTGCAGAATATCACGACTATGGAGCTTCGTCTAACATGATAATGGGAGATCCAACTCAGGCTTCCAAGCCTTCTTCTTCCTCGACTCAGAGGAATGATGCTGTCATGCGCTACAAGGAGAAGAGAAAGGCTCGAAAGTGAGACTCTTTTTTCCCTCAATGTTCATATCAATCCTTGTCTGAAAGTATAACTGATTTGAGGCTTTAGCTGCAATTTCCAAGCCATTTCAGTCATGTCTGTATATCGTACTAAAATCAAACGATGGCAGGTTTGAGAAGAAGGTTAGGTATGTATCTCGCAAGGAAAGAGCTGACATTAGGAAGCGTGTAAAGGGCCGTTTTATTAAAGCTGGCGATCCATACGACTACGATCCATTGAGCCAATGCCAAAGTTATTGAGCTTCCGTGTGTCCGTTCGACGAGGACCACTAAGGTTGCGAAGTATGTACTTTACTGTATTGCATCGACCCATTTGATGAGTTTTGTTAGTGTTATTATTACGTCGAGCTCTGTTCTGTAATGAATTATCGAGATATTCAAACATGGAGACAGGAGTATAAATAAATGAAGAAATCGGTGTCGACTGAATCTTGCCCGTGCATGGATTTATCGAGTCTCAAGGCACGTGTATAAACAAAAACAATCAAGCAATTATTACATGGTATTCAAAGGATTCGATTCTGAGGGAAAAAGAATCGAATTTGTCGCAGTTAGCATTCCTCAGCTGCCAATTCATTGAGCTTCGAACCAACCGAAAGGCTGCTCCGTTTTGGGCCCCATTCGTTTCCGTGGTATAGACACCGAAAGGAGCCTTCGTGTGTGGTTGGAGAGCGAAGGCGATTATTTCTACGGACGGCCCACCGTTTTGAGCAGAAGCTTTTAAAGCACTTATACGCTGATCTGAAATGATGATGTCCTTCGAGTTCTTGAGCAGCATTCTGTCCTATGCGTATACATATATATATATATATATATATATATATATATATAATTAGATGGAAAGTATCTTATGATATCGTCAGGGAAAAGAAATACGAAAGGTTAGAAAAGAACAGATTTTGATGAAATTACATGGTGAACGGACAAATAAGATCAACGATTACCTTAAAAAAAGTTTTATTTTTTCGTTTTTTTCTCTCTCTTCCGCCATGGCGAAGAAGAAGAAATCTACGAAACAGAGGGAGGTGCCGATCGTGTCGATGACGCCGTCCCCAACCAATGGGAGTTCGAATGGGCAAGCGACTAGGGATGGAAGTACTGCTGTGAGAGTCGCCACGGGGATCAGCTCGGAGGTAAAATCGCGGAACGGTACTGCTCTATTGGAGGAGGGTTCGCACGATTTGCTTGGGAGATCGATTGGGGCGGCGAAGGAGTGGCCTACCCCGGGCGAGTCTATTGGTAGAGATTCAGCTCAGAAGGTACCCAACCGAGGATGTAGCTCGCCGGAGCGGCAAGGAGCGGTGCACGGAAATCCTTGGGCGCAATTTAATGTGAATCTACTTAAGGATATAGATAATAAGCTTGAATATGTGCAGCCTATCTCTGAGGATGGGCAGGAAATTGGTCTTGTGGATGCTGAGGAAATCAAGGAAGAGGTGGGACACTGGAAATCATCTCTATTGTGCTATGTTCTCGGGTCCAACCCTCCATATGGAGTTATGACGGGGTTTCTGAAGAGGAAGTGGGATAGCAAAGGTCTGTTGAATGTGTGGCAGGTCAGGCAAGGCTTATTTTTGGCCAGATTTGAATCTGTGGAAGCTAGGGATACCATCTTGCAAACGGACATACTTCACTTTGACAAGAAGCCTCTAGTGCTTACTCCGTGGTCTGAGGACATTCAATTCAATAAGGTAGGAGTCGACAGTGTGCCTATTTGGATACACTTGCCGCAGCTAGATTTGAAGTACTGGGGTACGAAGACTCTCAGTCGGCTCGCGAGTTTGATTGGGAAACCTATCATGTCGGATACCTTCACTCGCAAGAAAGAGCGCATACACTATGCTAGGGTGTTAGTTGAGGTCAGCCTTAATAAACCTCTTAAGGATCGTATCCAGTTCATGAATGAGAAGGGGCAGCTCATGGAACAAGCAGTAACCTATGAGTGGAAGCCTGTGTTGTGTGCAAAATGTGGAAAATATGGTCATGAGGAAATCATATGCAGAAAAGAAGTGCAGAAAATATGGAAACCTAGCCAGATTCTGCACAAACTGGGAGATAGAAATGCAGAGAATGGTATGAACAAAAAGGGGGCAGAGGGCAGTGTGAGTACATCGGGGCAGGAAGGTCAGGTCAAGCCGGGCTCAGTCCCTACACAACAGCCTGTACTACGAGATATAGAGACTTCCAAGGATGCAGAGAGGCAACAGCAAGCCTGGGCTGATCTGATCCAACAAGAAACTGTGGGTTTCAGTGAATATAACCCTTCCAAGCAGAGGGTCCATGATCCTGATCATGGATAGAAGTCTCATTTGGAATATCAGGGGCCTTAATGGCCCTGCTAAGCAGAGAGAACTTGCCTTCTTCTGCTGTAAATACAAGATTAGTTTTTTGTGTCTATTAGAAACCAAGCTCAAGGTGGGAAAAGTGACTGAGGTTATTAATAAACACTTCAGGGGATGGCAGGTGATTCATAACCTAACTGAACATCCACTGGGCAGAATCATTGTGCTGTGGAGAAGGGACCTCGAGCTGGAAATAGTATCCAAATCTGCACAACACTTACACATCAAAGTCTGTCAAGGGGGGAATTTGGTCACATATCTGACCAGTATCTATGGGTCAAATGTTGCTGCTGAGAGAGACTTACTTTGGGAGGTGCTTCAGTCTATAGGTGATACTATGACTGCTCCATGGATGATTTGGGGGGATTTTAACAACCTTAGAAGTGTGGATGACAGGATTGGAGGTGCACCAGTCAATGCCAGCGAGTTTAGTGGGTTTAACCAGTGCATTCAATACTGTCAATTAGGGGAGATTAGAAGGAATGGATGCCACTATACTTGGTCTAATAAGCAAAGGACAGGTATGAGAATTTGGAGCAGACTGGACTGGGCCTTAGCAAACGAGGCATGGCTGTCCAGATTCTATGATTATGCTGTGACATTCTTACCAGAAGGGATATCTGACCACACCCCACTTTTGTTGAGGGATATGGGACATCCCCTTCACCACAAGCAACCTTTTAAATACTTCAATATGTGGAGTATGACTCCATCTTTCTTGCAGACAGTTGCAGATAGTTGGGGTGGGCAAGAGGGCACAGCCATGGTAAAGGTTTACCAGAACCTCCACAAGCTCAGGAGACCTCTTAAATGCCTTAACAAGGAAAGGTTTGCCAACATTGTGATCAGAACTGAGCAACAGAAGAAGCTGCTGGATGAATGCCAAGCTGCATTGCATGAGGATCCACTCAATTCTGTGTTGTTAGAAAAGGAAGCAGCTCTGAGACTGGAGTATAGCTTCCTCAGTGTGGCAAATGATAAATTTCTGAGGCAGAAGGCTAAAGTCAGATGGCTTGAGCAGGGGGACCAGAACACAGCTTATTATCACTCAGTACTCAGGCAAAGGGCATATGCTAACAGAATTCTTTCTATAGCCACCATGGAAGGGAAGTTGCTTGAGGACAGTGAGGCTATCCACCAGCACTTCCTTGAATATTATAGGGACCTACTGGGAAAGAGGGCCAAGCTGGCTGGGACACTGGATGCACAGGTAGCTGAGGAGGGGTATATGCTGTCTGTGACAGATCAACTGCAGCTGATCCAACCTTTTGCTAGAAAGGATGTTGCCAAAGCTATGGAAGCCATTCATGAGGAGGCTGCTCCAGGGCCCGATGGATATGGGAGTGGGTTCTTTAAGAAAGCATGGAATCTGGTTGGAGAGGACATCACTGATGCAGTCCTCGAGTTTTTCCAGACTGGGAGCCTTCTGCCAGTGGTAAACAGAACCAACCTGTGCTTAATTCCTAAAGTAGCTAACCCTGTTACAGCTGCAGATTTCAGGCCAATTGCTTGCTGCAATACTATATACAAGTGCATCTCCAAAATGCTGTGTGACAGAATAAAGCCTCTCCTCCCAAAACTCATTAACTCCAACCAAAGTGCTTTTGTGGCAGGAAGATCTATAGTTCATAACATACTACTCTGTCAGGACCTTATTAGGTTGTATAATAGGAAGAATGCCTCTTCTAGGGCTCTTCTTAAAGTGGATCTGAGGAAGGCCTATGATACTGTGGAATGGCCCTTTTTGGAAAAATGGTTATGTGTCCTTAGATTTCCCATGAAGTTTATCAAATGGATCATGGAATGTGTGTCCTCGGTGACCTTCACCATATCTCTCAATGGGTCAACAGCAGGTCTATTTAACGGAAGTAGAGGGTTAAGACAAGGTGATCCAATGTCTCCATTACTTTTTGTGATTGTAATGGAATACCTTACTAGGAAACTGCAAGCTGCTGCCAGAGACTCTAGGTTCAGGTTCCATCCCTTATGTAAGCATATTAACATGATAAATTTGTGTTTTGCGGATGATCTCATGATCTTTTGTAAGGGCAAAGAGGGAGCAGTGAATGTGGTCACAGAGTCCTTAGACCACTTCAAAACTGTGACTGGTCTGGAGGCTAATAAGCTCAAGTCTAACCTGATTCTGGCTGGATCTTCCAAGCACTCTGCTCAATGTATAGTGCAGTCCACGGGATTTCAATTAGGAAGCTACCCCATGAGGTACTTAGGGGTGCCAATGGCACCCACTAAATGGAGCAAACAGGCTTGTCAGGTGTTGGTTGAGAAAATTACAGCTAGACTACGATGTTGGTCCACGAGGCATCTCTCTTATGCAGGGCGAGTGTGCTTAATAAACTCGGTGCTGTTGGCTACGCATGGGTATTGGGGATCTATTTTCCTTCTCCCAAAAGCTGTTTCGAAGGTGGTTGACCAGATCTGTAGGGATTTTCTCTGGGGCAAACAGCAGAATGGGAAAAGGGGTGTGCCTCTGATTAGTTGGGATAGAGTATGCTTGCCGAAGAAGTATGGGGGGCTGAATATCAGGGAATGTACTACGTGGAATGAGGCTCTAGTTGGGAAGCAGATTTGGGAGATTATGAATAAGACGGATACTCTATGGATCAAATGGGTCCATGTGATGTACTTGAGAGGGACTAGTTTCTGGGACTACACGCCTGCACTGGACTCAGGCTGGCATTGGAAGAAGATCAATAGACTCAAATGGAAGTTCCAGAATGGTTATGGAGGGGGGGTTTGGACCAGCTCTGCTACTGGGATATATTCTGTTAAATCGGGTTATGATTGGCTTAAAGGGGCAGTTCCACCATTTCCCTTATGCCGTGCTGTGTGGAACAGGTATAGTGTACCGAAGCACTCTTTCTTCTTATGGTTACTTGAACAGAAGAGACTTCTAACGAGAGAAAGAATGATGAATTGGGGGATGGCTATTAGTGATAGTAGCTGTCCTCTTTGTACCAGCCAGATGGAAGATGTAGAGCATTTGTTTGTGGAGTGCAGATTCAGTACAAATATGCTACATAGGATGAATGACTGGTTGCAGATGGAGGTGACATTCTGTTCATTTACTGAGCTGTGTGATTGGCTCAAGCAGATGGGGAGGAAGAGGAAGGCTAGGTACAGTATTCTGTTGGCTTGTTATGCAGCCATGTTCTACTACATTTGGTATGAGCGTAATAGACGAGTGCATGCTTCTGGCAGTTCGACTGAAGAGCAGATTGTGACCACCATAGCGAAAGAGATGAAGTGGAGGATTGGAAGTGTGTGCCGTGTGAAGAGAGCAGCCGATATGCCTATTTTTAATAGAATCTGTTCCCCATCAGTTTAGGTGATGTTTTGATGTATAGGTGAGATGAGATAACAGTTGTAAAAACCGTTCCTTGTGGTTAATGAAAAATTCATTTGACCAAAAAAGATCAACGATTACCTTGAAAGAAGGTGGTCGGAAATTCTGGCAAAAACTGCTCTTAAGACGGAATTACATGAACAGACAACCTTTATCTTGTATTGTGTAGAAGTTTGGTCGACCTCAAAACAATAGGAGAAGACTTAGGTTTATCAACCTTTATCTTGTGTTGTGTAGAAGTTTGGTCGACCTCAAAACAATAGGAGAAGACTTAGGTTTATTGTTTACCTTTGATGTCTGAATGATTCTTTCATTCTATTGTTTTTTCGTACTTGATTCTTCACTCTTTAAATGTTATAGATTTCTGAGGTTGCTGTAAATCCTGACTTCTGAGCCACAGAACTGCTCTGTTTACTACTTTTAGATGCAAAGCAAGCAATATGACAAAAGCTCAAGTCTCAGTTCATACAATAGCGTGTGAGAGTATTCAGTCAGCTGTTAAAAAACCGATATATTTAACTAAATACAGAGAAGAGAAGAGGATATAACTTACAAGGAAGGAAAACGAACTACGAAATACAGATTAGGATTAACCTTTACCTGAGCTCAAAGGCATTTTGCTTCTTGAACCCACAACTAAAACTTCTTTTCGATACTTTGGTTACAAACGAAAATCTAACTAGTTTTCAACGTCATGCTGTAAGAGCAATACACAAGACACAGAGCACATCCGTGGCATTAACGATTTACAACTTCGACTACAGTTAATTGGAAGCAATCATAAAGCTGGGAACTTTAAGATTCATCATGTCTCTGCATAAGCTCGAACACCATCCTCAATCGTACGATTAGATTGCAGTACTCTTCCCTTCAGATGAAAACTACTCACAAAGGTTGAATTGGCGTAGCTGTACAGCAAGAATCCTTAAGTTTCATACAATTCAGACCAAGCTCCATATTCTTATGAACCATTTCGTGCAATAGCCGCTTTGCAGTGTCCACGGCCTTGTCTTTTCCATCGACCTGAGAAGAAGCAAAGTTATAAACGATTTTTTCGAGCTCAGACGAGGGTAATCTTCTCTTGGGAGGAGAGTCTCTAAGCAGATCCAAAAGTGTTCGAGCTCTCTCCTGAGCTAATGGTGTGCCTTCTGCAGTTAGGCGCAATAAGCCTGGTATTGCACCTTCTTTGAGAATAAGGTCTCTGTATTTTTCGCGAGAGCTCTTACATAGGGTTAACAAGGCTCCAACTGCTTGCAACATGCTAGTTGACGATCCATCTTCTACGGTTTCAACCAAAGCTAAGATCCCACCATTGGTATTTGCAATGGCATTTCTTCCTTCCTCAAAATCTGACAAGATCTCAAGTAAAAAAGTAGTCTTCTCAGCAAACTTGGAGTATTTTTTGCAATCTTTGAGAAGGTTGATTAGCGGGGCCGCTGCTTTCGAATCAAGAACGGGTTTTCTTGCTTCGTCTTCTGTGCTCGACAGATTGTAAAGGGCCGTGACAGAATCGACTCTCCCCTGAATGCTTGCCGAGCAAAGGACTTGAACCAGAAAAGGTGCAACGCCAGATGAAAGTATAGCAGATTTATTGGATTCAGCGGATGAAAGTGATAAAATTGCAGCAACCGCTAATTCTCTCAGATTTCCGTGCTGATGTTTCATGAAATCGACGAGAAGTGGAACAGCACCAGCTGTAACTATGCTAATCTTGTTTCTGAAAAAAACAAGCAAAAAATTGAAACGAAGGTTTCCACAAAGAATATTGAAATAATGCTACGCTGAGGAACCCCACAACTTGAAAAAGCAATTTTTCTCAGATAGAAAATGGTGAACAATGCCACAGTAATGGCCAATCCACCATTTTGCAGAATTTGACGCTTAGAAAAATATACTGCAGAACTGTCATCAGAGAACTGCTCAATCAACGTGAAATCAAAAGCCATACCTTTGATTGCGAGCAGCGAGATTCAGAAGCGCCAGGAGAGCAGCCTCGCGAGCTAATGAGTCGCCGAGCATCCTAACGAGCGGCTCGATGACTCCTAAGGCGGCGAAGGACCGGCGAACGACCGTCTTCGAATTCGCATCCGAGGAACTCCTCACGATCCTTCGGATATCCCTCGCCGCCTCAATTCTAGCGGCGAGATCTCCGCCTCTGAGCCTCCTCGCAACGTCGTCCACCACCATCGTTCTCCTACAAAACGACGGCGTACTTCTACCCTCTGTGCGCTCTTCTTTTTCTTCACCGTCTTCGTCTTCTTCCTTCGTCAGTACTACCGTTGTCTCCTCCACCTCCTCGTCCATTTTCCGCCGGCGGCAGGTGATGAGTCTCCGATTAGGCAGTTACAGATATGTTGGACGTTAGGCTTTAGGATATGTACTCCCCAATCTCCATTCTTACTTTCTACAAATAAGAATTTTTCGTCAACATTTTATACATTTTTTTTAATTTTTTAAGGAATTTTAAATTAATATTTTATCACTCCACGAGCTCCACAGTCTACACTGCACTGATTAATTTCGAACAATTTTTTTTCTCCAGCTTAAGTTCAGAACTAATCTAATTCTAAACCTCATTGTCAACATGATTGTAAACTGAAACACGATTACATTAGCTCAGAAACTCACAATATGGTGGCGATTTTGAAACATGGAATGTGGGCTGCTTATATTTAATCAATTATAGGTCAAGAATGCAGATTGATGTTCAAATTTGTCTTTTTATTTTGTGGGTTTTTGATCCTTGGATTTTGATGTGTTGAGTAGTGTATTAAAATTTATCAGACCTCATTGCCTTAGTAGTCGGATTGGTGATGTTCTTTGATGGTGAATGATATGATATTCAAGAAGAGAAAAAAAGGCCGTTTTTTGGTATTATCTGCTGAGAAGCTTTGACAGGTTCAAAGAGCTGAAGAACAAATGGCCTGCAATAGAAAGAGATGTCTTTGTCTGGATACCATCAGCCAAGTGTCAGTTGTTTTTCTCTCTTCTTTGTTTATGTAATTTGTTGCAATAAATCAATGAGTTAGATTTCACCATTTTCGAAGTACTAACTGTGAACTGATTCTCAGTTATCTTTATGATCACCTATCAGATCAAATTCTAAGATGCACTATGCTCTTGTTTATCTCTGTTTTCTGCTACATTTGCCGTTGTGCTCATGAAATAAATCTACGAATTTCAATTACTCTGCTCGTGAGAAGGAAAAGCAACAAATCACAATTCACAGCAACTGCCAGCAATCTTTGCTTACATCTGATTCCATGAAACCAGTACCTGGAAATAAATGCGTAGAATAATATATGGAAACAAAATTGCGGGGATGACCTGAAAAAACAAGAAAAGAAATACCAATGGAAGAACCTAGGCATTATACTTTTGTATTCCTTCAGTTTTCGAGAGGGTTTCTGGGCTTCCTCTCTTTGGTGTCTCATTCACAGCTTTAACCTTCTCTTCAGTAGATTTGCCCTCAGCTTTGGCGGCTGTTTCTTCCTTGTCTTTTGGTGCCTAAGGAGCTGTGGTCAGTTAAATCTACCAAAGGTTCTTCTTTCTTCTCATGAGATGTAACTAAATCTTTGAAAGAGATTGCTAGCTTGAGCATGATAGACAATGTTTGGATATTCATTCCCATCTAAGTAAGCATTGGCAACATCACACTTGACAGATATTGCTAGCTTGAGCATGATAGGCAATATCGAAGTTATATTATATCGATAACCTCGCGGGCAGGATCTTAAAATTGACGTGAGCATTGTTACATAGGAATCTTCTTTTCATATGCTTTTGCTTCAATATGCAACATTCTTGAGGGCAAAATTATATTCATTGTTTTCTTTGTCAATTCATTATCCAGGCTGTTATCACCTGTAGATATGGGCGGACTTTTCCCTCAACTGCTTCGTCATCCGATGACTCGAAGATTCACATTTTTTAAGGTTTACGTTGTTTTCATTAGCTTGTCTGCACCTCACTTCATATTATTTAAATCTACATCAGAGAAGAAAACTCCAACTCAAATGTCATGTTAAATTCCCCTTCACCTCTATAAACCCTTTCCATTACTTCTCACTCAGCTCTCCATCTCTCTTTCTCAGTCAACTATTTCAGAACATGGCCATGGAAGGACGAGACGAGGAGGTGGGAAAGACAGCCTTGCAAGGCTTCGAACGAAATGGCGTAGGTTCGCCAGAAATCCTCACAAAACCACCGAAATTGCGCTACAATTCTCCACTAGTGCAAGTTGTACTTATCGGTTTCGTCTGCTTCTGCTGCCCGGGAATGTTCAACGCCCTAAACGGCATGGGCGGGGGCGGGCAGGTGGACCCCACTGCATCGAACAACGCCAACACAGCCCTCTACACAACCTTCTCCGTGTTCGGCGTCCTCGGCGGAGGCATCTACAACATCCTCGGGCCACAGCTCACCCTCTTATGTGGCTGCTCAACGTACGTTTTATACTCAGGCTCGTACGTCTACTACAACCACTACCACCACCAGGGTTTCGTAATAGCCGCCGGCGCTTTCCTAGGCGTTGGCGCTGGCCTATTGTGGGCCGCGCAAGGCGCAATCTTGACCTCGAGCCCGCCCCAAAACAGAAAAGGTACCTTCTTTTCGCTGTTTTGGAGCATCTTCAACATGGGGGGCGTAATGGGCGGTTTGATCCCTTTTCTTACGAATTACAACAGAAAAGATGCCAAATCGGTGAACGATGGGACTTACATAGGATTCATGGTCTTCATGTCAGTCGGGACACTCCTCTCCCTATCGATCTTACATCCCAGGCGTGTTGTGAGGAACGATGGGTCGAGGTGTACGAATATGAAGTACTCTAAAGTTTCCACCGAAGTTGTGGAGATACTAAAGCTGTTTCTTGATTGGAGGCTGTTGCTGCTGGTCCCTGCTTCTTGGACGAGCAACTTCTTCTACAGTTATCAGTTCAACAACGTCAATGGGGTTCTGTTCAACCTTCGAACGAAGGGGTTCAACAACATCTTTTACTGGGCTGCTCAGATGGTGGGCTCGATCTTCATTGGCTTGGTTATGGACTTCAGCTTCAAGGGTCGAAGGGCTCGAGGGGTTCTTGGCGTTGGAACCGTGGCTCTGCTTGGGACTGCAATTTGGGCCGGCGGGTTCGTGAAGCAGAGGGATTATAGCCGTGAAAGAAATCCCGCCGTGGCCTTGGATTTTAAGGATGGGAGGGATTTCGCCGGGCCATTTATGCTGTACTTCAGCTACGGTTTGCTTGATGCCATGTTTCAGACAATGGTGTATTGGATTCTTGGAGCTTTGGCTGATGATTCTCAGCTTCTCAGCAGGTATATAATAACACTTTGAGATTCCATTTTCTCTCTTTTTTTTTTCCATATGCGAATATTCGAAGTTTATGTGTATTCATGTGATAAAATTAGGTATGTGGGGTTCTATAAGGGTGTGCAGAGCGCCGGCGCGGCAGTTGCTTGGCAGATTGATGCGCATAATGTCTCATTTATGGCGGAGATTCTGGCGAATTGGATTATGATGACGGCGAGCTTCCCTTTCTTGCTTGTAGTGATCTTAAAAGCTGTTAAAGACAATGATAAGGAAGCCATCGAAGGAAGATCTAAAGAAGAAGACGGCAAATTCCCAGGAATTCATGGGTAACTAAGAGAATTTGTTAGTTGAGTGTGGAATCTGCTCATTATTCAGTTCTTGATTGGTCTTTGAGCTATTTTCTTTCCTTCTTTGTGCATTTCATGGGAGCTTTGTCCCATTTCTTGTATGTGGCTTTGGCTTATGTGCTCCACTTGGTGACATCATATGATTATTGTGATAAGAGGTTCTGTTTTTAGTGATGGATGTACTCATTTTGTAGATTTCTTCCTCTGTTAAAGATGATATAAAATAAAAAAAAAAAAGATCTTCCCAAGGATGTAAAAAGATTCTGGTAAAACAAGAATTCTCCAATGAATTCAAGAACCTAATAACACATCATTATTTTTTATTATTAAAATGCCTTGTAATAATCGTAAAAAGACGTCCTTTTTCTAAGCAGTTTCTGCTACTTTCTTGGCTTCTTCGTCTTCCTTTGGTGGCTCCGCCACAGCCTCGGCTTTCTCTTCTTTAGGTTTGGTCGCAGCTTCGACTATCGCTTCCTCTTTAGCCTTTGGTTCCTCAAGAGTTGGCTCGGAAACATCCACCAAAGGTTCTTCCTTTTTCTCCTCCTAACATATACAGTTCATATGTAATAATCAAATCACAAGCCTATGTCAAAGCAAATTCATTCTATAATAAAATTAAAAAACTTACCTCTTGGACGACGTTCTCCTCGACGACCTTCTCGGGCGCCTCCATGGGGGCGGGCGGTGCTTCGATAGGAGCCTCCTCGGCGCTCAACTCCTTAGGTTTGCCTACGCAGCCCCCCATTATTGATATTAAACAAACGTACAAATCGAAACGAAAGAGAAGGGATCGAGCGAAACAATAAAACTTTCCTTGGAATTTTGCAGAAAAAGGGAAAAGCTTTATTGTTTCTTGTGTAGAATGGTGAAGGGAAGGTGAGGGTTATATATAGATGGGTGATGAGCCTGTCAGTTTTCTTTGTGGGGACAGCTTGATTTTAGCTGTGTTTTTTGAAAGTTAGTTAACGACCGTTGGAGGACGGTTAAAATTGATTATTACCGCAAATTCTTTGACAGCTTACTGCCTATAATAAGAGATGAGCTTTGCACGTCTATTATTATGTACTTGGACGGCATTGCAGTAACGCCCCAGCGATCGATTGTGATATTATATTTCAATCGTTTAGTATGTTTAGAGAAATATCAAAATAATGATAGGTTTCTAATGATACGGACTAAATCTAGATGGGCCTGAAAAATTATAAAAGGCGGCCCTTTAGGCCCATTGAAAAATATTTATACTTAATAAATAATGATAAACAATAGAGATAGGGACCTTCGCCTTCGGGGACCTCCAATAGGTAGTTGACGACCTCCAAGAGGAAAAAAGCTTCATCAGTACGCTTACAGGTGGAAAGACAGGTATGAGGTGACAAAAAGCTATGACTGACAACACTGTAAAAGCTGCTTCTGACAGGACTGCAAAAAGCTGCATGGAAGATGTCAAAGGATGTATTTGACAGACGGCCTATCACACTGTGCATCACGTTGTCCCAGGGGGTCATATCACCAGGGATCTCGGGATGTACCTTCAGGCAATATCCAGGAGCTTCTATAAAAGTGGAGACTTAACCATTTTCTTCGGCATCATTAATTCCACACCACGAAAACACTTCATATTTTCTCTCTCTTAGCATAGTAAACAGTTTCTTTCACGTCTTTATTATTTACGAGCGAAAGTAAGGTTATTTGAGTGTGTAATTCGTCCAAGTATAGTGAAAACAGTTCCCGAGCGCCAGTGGACGTAAAATCCGAAAGGATTCGAACCACGTACATCTTGTGTCCACTTATTTACGTCCCCACACGTCCCAATACGTCCCGACACGTTCCAAACACGTACCGACACGTCCCCAACACATCCCAAACACGTCCTAAGATCCCCAACACGTCCCAAACACGTCCTAAGATCCCTAATACGTCCCTTTCAGTTCCTTTATAAATAAGCACCTTACGCACACCCTACAACTTTGTAATAATCAATTATCCGGCTCTATAAATTTCCCCGAACCATGTAAATTTGATTGATTGGGATAGCCCCATATCAGTTTCAATTTTAAATTGATAGATACGTTACACTTCCATTGTATATCTTTACATAATTTCTTTTCTTTTCCAAGCAAAATCTTCATAGAGAACGTGGCCTTAATGGGAATTTGATGATTTCATTCGTGAAACTCAACGAGAATTACCAGAAAGCTCAACTCAAAGACTCACGAAGCAATGCCCAACAAGTCATAGATAGATAGACATCAACTTACTAAAAGCATTACAGTAAAAAGGCAACACTTAATCAAGACTGTCTAGAAATTATGTCGAAAAACATGGGCAAAAACATAAAACAGAAACCAAAACATACGCTAGACAATCTTTTCTTCATTTAATTCATACTTTCTATTTCTTCTCTTCCTTCTCAGCCTCGGCAGCCCTCTTGGCCCTAACGCCGACATGTCGCTCGTTCGTCCTCTCAAGGCGAAGCTTATCATATGCCTTGAACGATTTCATCTCTTCGGTAATCTTAACAAGCTCCACAGTTGGCTTTTCGCGGACGATAGGCATAAAAGGACCTGTGATTTGAGTGACTGCTGATAATTCCTCAGGAGTAGAATCGCCAGCCTAAAAGATTGAACAAATGGGAGTCGTGAGTTTCGTGGAATTTTGATGTTGATATACAATGAAAATCACATATTCGAGGTGAGTGATGATGTTCTTTTATTATCTTGATTTTACGCGCACGCCTTGGGAAGACAACGAGCTTGGCTTTGTACGTCTTCAGCCTCTGAACGTTAGTCTGAAGACCTTCCAAAGAGCGGTTTCTGCGTCGGTGATCGACGGAGATACCAATGGTTGGGGCAAGTTTCCTTGGGATCCCAGCAGCCTGACCAAGAAATATTTTGTAAGAAATGAGTCTAGAAATGAAAAAAAAAAATAACAACAAGAAATGACATACAAACCGTCTAACGACATAACGGAGAACAAACCAAAATAAGAGGAAAATATTTGCATGGGAAAATTTGTACAGTTAGTCTCGAAAAGAAATCAATCCAATGGAAGTCAAAGAATGTGTAGAGAGATAATTTCAATTTCAAATCTAAACTCCCTTCTGCAAATAATCATTCAAAGAGAGGCAAAGAAAGTCTTCAAGAAATGATTGTGTATTATTCTAATAGTGACAAGGATTGGTTAAAATTGCTAACCTTCAACTCCTCAAGCGAAAATCCTCGACCAGCTCTGACTCTCATGTTGTACTTCAGGGTCTGTCCATGGACAATGGGCCTGAGGGATCCCGCAGTGGGCCTTGGAAAAATCTTCACAGCCTTCTTCTGTCTTGCTTTAATGTTTCACAAAAAGCATAGGTCGTCATAGTTCTCACATTATCAGACAAAACCAGTTTATAAGGACTTGATAAAAGAATGTTCAAAAGCTAAATGGTCTTATCTTACCAATTCTTCTTCTGGTTTTGCGAGCGGGCTGGTTGAACCATGTCTTCACATAATTTTGCCAATGCTTCCTGAAGTGAGAATTGGGGATAACATTATTGTGCTTCATTTCTTACCTGCATCACCAAGAAGGTGAACTTGAGTAAAACAATGATCAAGAAAAGCGAGCTTCTCAAGTACATGAGAAACGAGAATCCATTGAAAAATAAGCTCAAAATCATTCACTCAAAGTCGAAAACAATGACTAGTAGTCCCATTTAGTCCATAGACCTTGCACAATATCCACTGAATCCAAATACACGAAAACAACAAATTCAAAAGCAACATACATGACCAGATCACTTCCCGTCAAAAAGAAGAACTTGAGCTAGTATACTACCTACCAAAACAAGAACTTGAACAATATATAATTTATCATTCGACACACAACGGTTTATCATCAACAATGCAGGTATATCAAAATTCAGGAGAAAACAAGTTCTGTTACAAAAAATTGGAGGAAACTCCCCAAATTAAGCCAACATACAAACATTACAGGAAAGTCGTCATCACACTAGAAGAATAAAACACACCGCAATCAATCAAGCTCAGTTAAGCCAAAAAAATCGAAAATCAGAAAAATAAATACAGAATAAGTGAAATGGCAACAGCATCAAAACTCAGTCAACATACCAAGAACACAAATTGGATCTTACGCAGCTGAATGGGTTGTGAGAAGAACAGATGCAGCTTCGCGCTCTGCAATTAGGGCTTAAATGAAAAGTGAAACAAAACCCTACCCTACCAATACATTAATGGGCTTCGTGATCAAAGCTCGGCCCATTTATCTATACAGTTTAGCATGGGTTTTGACCTGTCATACACAAAATTATACAAAATACTCCCTCCCTCCCACCATTTTTATTAAAATAATGCCTTTTAATATCAAAATTAATACAATAGGATTATTATTAAATAATTTACCAAAATCGTGCGAAACGCAGAAAACGCATGCGACGTCGCGTCCATTGGACGCGGCTCCGCATGTAATGGGTGCGACTGCCAAAATTTAAGTGCCCAAACTCAGACGTGCTATATCATAATTTAACATAAAGCAAATAAAATAAATAAAATAATGATGACGCCTCGATTTTTGCGGAGTTTGACAATAGGGGTGAGGGAAAACATCTGTCTCCCTACCTTGTCCATTTCGTTCCACGTAAATAACTGAAATGAATTAACATATGAAGTAAACAATTAACTTTTACTGTACAATTATAAGCTTCACATTCGTTAGAAATAGAAGCCTTATTGCAATCCAAATCATGCATATATATATATAATCGTATTATAATTTTAACATTACACCTAATCAATGAATTATATTTTAGTTTACCCTTTTCTTCTAAAACAACATGAAATAGTGGCAAACACATGCTGATTAATAAAAAGAAAAACACAAAGGATAGTAATATGAGAATTGATTTTTTAAACGTATATTAATGATTGATTGATTGATACAATTGTACTGCCCACCATAGGACAAACAGCGCCGGTCACTAATTATTAAATTAACATAAGAAACAAGGAGTTTACGAGTTTGACCAAGCAGGCGAAACCAGGTGAAATTTGACGAAAGGATCTGTCGCACCCATTACATGCGTTGCCGCGTCCAATGGACGCGACGTGGCATTCATTTTCTGCGTTCCGCACGATTTTGATAATTTTTTAGTAAGAACCCTATTTTATTAATTTTGAATTTAAAAGGCATTATTTTAATAAAAAGCCCCATTTCTTGGTCCGTACGTATATTAGGTTCTATTATTATAATAATATAGTACAATGAAAAGGTAAAAAATTGTATATTTTGACACGTCTTTTAAGAATATTTAATATTATTATATTGATTGTTTGTGATAGTTTTTTACCCAAAAAGGAAATGTGATACAATTAATGGGACGCCCGAAATGGAAAAATGTGATAAAGTTAGCGGAACGGACGGAGTATAAATTTTCTTTTTCTTATGATAGTTGTTCCCAACTCCAACTGATGACTGAAAAAAGAAAAGAAACAAGCTGAATCTCACTCACCCTTAGTTAATTTAATTCTATTATAGTATGTTTAGCACACCCAAATATATCAAATATATTTTATTTTAAATATTTTATATTAGTAATTAAGTTATTTAAGCAAAATAAAATTTTAATTTAAGAATAAACTTATAATAATGGAAAATATTAAGGGTAAACCGTAATTAAACAAGTAAGGGTAAAATTGAAACATATCAAATTGATTGACAGATCAATTAGATGATTTTTATCTACTAGTGAGCTTTATATAGAGTATAGATATATTCTTAAAAGATAATTATAAGCCTTACTACCACCAAAAGTATAACTATGCATGCTTGATAGATGAAGATATATTCCAACGAGACTATAATAAAAGAATATTCAAAACAAAGTAAAAACCTTATCAAATATGCTCAGTAACCCTTCGATTCTTCAGGCAAAGCGTTCAATTAGATGCAATGTAATAGAATCACCAAAGACTCAACGTACCAAATTCAAGAATAACTTAAGAGCAGAAAGACAAAAATTGCAAAAAGAATGTCTGCGTTTGTCCGTCTCCCAGTATTAGTTGCTAACTGAAGAAGATGAAGAAAAAAAGAGAGACAGAGATCAATCATTATCAGGGAAACTGAAACGACCCGCCGATCTGATTACTCCCCGCGGGCGGGTTAACCGCGACCCACAAAAGCGATATGATGATCGCAATAAGCCCCGACCAAACGTACACGATCGTCGGCGTCCTTCCCCGTCGGCCCATCAGCCCCTTCGCAAACGGATACAAATGCGCCAAAACCCAAAAGCTAAAGAAAACCCCGCCGAGCAATCTGCTCCACTGACGTATAACGCTGTATATCGTCCTACTTATCCCCACCGCTATCGCCGTCAAGTTCACCATTATGATAACGAGCGGCGGAATCATCAGCGAAGTCCACTTGACAACGTAAAGGTCCGCAAACTCATCATCCTCCTCGTCCCCGCCCGACTTCGAAGTCAGCGTGAACGAAATCTCGACGCCCGCGAAGATCTTCAAAAGCCCCTGAAAAACAGCAGCGAGGTGCGCGCTCGTCCCCCCTATGAGCCAAAACTGCTCGTTCCTCCACCACTCTTCGAGCTCTATCCCGGCCCACTTCACCTCGAGCACCGCCAGCGCGCACAGCGTCACCGTGATGGTCAGAAGGTAGACCAAGAACGTGACGTTCAGCGTCTGCACGATGAATTGGCCCGAGAAGAGCGAGAGCGCGGGCAGGAAGCAGTAGACGATCAGGAAGACGGAAGTGAACGGGTAAATCCCGACGTTGAGGTACGCCAACCTCTGCAGCGGCTTCATCCTCGGGCTCGCGAAGATCGCGTTGTTCCTCGAGAAGAATATCTCGACCGAGCCCGTGGCCCACCGCAGCACCTGGTGGAGCCGGTCAGTCAGGTTGATGGGCGCCGTCCCTCGGAACGCATCCCTTTTGGTCACGCAGTAGACCGACTTCCAACCTCGGTTGTGCATTCGGTAGCCCGTGACCACGTCCTCGGTCACCGACCCGTAGATCCACCCGACCCGCCGACCCCACTCTGTCTTGTCCTCGTACCAGCACGACACCACACTGATCGCCTCGGCCACCGCGGAAGCGTCTAGCAGGTCCCTCGGGACGGTCAGCGCGCCGGGCGGCCGCCCGTTCTTGACCGACGGGTGGTCGGCCAGGGGCCGACCCTGATACTCCGCCACGGTGATGGAGTCTATCAGAACGCTCGAGTTCCCGAACATCTTCGGGCCGAGGGAGAGATCCATCGCCTCGTCGTCGTCGGCCACGGCCATTCTCAGGGCTCTGCTCTCCTCGGGCGCACTGGCGACCGAGGAGCGCTTCTTTTTTCGGCCGGGAAGCACCTGGCGGAGCGGTCCTTGGAGCGGGGCGGGTCGAACCCGTAGAGGGCGATGCGTCGGAAGAGGCAGCCCGTGCCGACGTAGACGGGCCCTTGAAGCCCATCGAGGGCCCGCATGTTGCCGTCGAAGAAGACAGTGTTTCGGTTTGCGTATCGGTCGGAGGGGTCGATGCCTTCGAAGCGCTGCGGGAATTGGACGTAGCATATTCGGTCTCCGCCACGGTCCATCATGAAGCACATGCCTTCCTTGAGGGCCTTGGAGTTGTAGACGTAGTGGTCGCAGTCGAGGTTGAGGATGAACGGGCCGTTGGACATTATGGCCGAGGCCCGGACGAGGGCGTTCATCGCGCCCGCCTTCTTGTTGTGGTCGTAGCCGGGGCGCTTCTCCCGGGAGATGTAGGCGAGCATCGGAAGGCGCACGTCAACGTTCGTCAGGTCTATGAGCCTGCTGTAGTCTTCTTCGGATGGTCCGCGGAACGGCTCGTCGCTCGGGGGCTTCAGCATCACCTATACAATTAATTTTAGAAATGCATTCATGTTTTGGAAATATAATATATAAAATTAAAAATTTAATTTCAGAGCTCGTGTAAAATAATAGGCTATGAATACAAATCTTCAAGACCTGTAAGACTATATAATAAAAATTCAGTTTCTCTAAGCTTTTGGTAAGGAGATGCCTTGAAAATATAAATAATATTTAAACTAATGATACAATTTTTTTAAGTTTTTTTTTGTTTGACTAAATCTCCAAGGACTATTTAAACATGTGTCAATAAATTGTAGGAGGAAAAATTCAATCACACGAGCTAATCCACAAATTCTTCAGGCATCCTCCTTGACCAATAGGCAATGCCTCATTGGCACAATTTCTCTTGAGCTTAACCTCTACGAAATGGTCATTCAAACCAACAACACACATTGAAGGTGCGATTTACACACACTAGGGACTTCGGTACTGTTCCATTGATCGGTCCTCTTCATCTCTCGGCGGAGACGCCGTGCTATGGCGAAGAAGAAGCGGACGGTTCGCTTGGTTGACTCTCCACCTATTGAGGCGGCGCGGTCACCTATTGGGGAGATTGCTGGCCCGAAACCGAACATCCCCACCCCCAAACCCCCTGTGTTGGCTGGAACTACCAATCACACTGAGACTTGTAGCGATAGTGCGGGGAACCCCAAAGGCACTACGGATTCAGCAACCTCAGCTAGGGCACTGAAGGAGATGGCACAAATCGAAGGGCAAATGACTGCTGGAAAGGTTGAACAGACAATAGAAAAGCCTCAATCAATATGGGCACATTTTGACATATCGAAGCTGCGAAATGCGGGAGCGAAGCTCGACTATATTGAACCTGTGAAGACTGGGGAACACGAGGTTGGGCGGATTGTATTGGATGATATTGCAGAGGAGGTGAAGTACTGGAATTCTGCGCTTGTATGTTATGTACTAGGATCAAACCCTCCCTATGCAGTCATGAACGGATTCCTAAATCGCGTATGGAAGAAGCACGGGTTGCAGAAGGTTATGCAAGTGCGTGCGGGATTATTTCTAGCCAAATTTGAAACTGAGGAGATAAGAGATAGGGTCCTGCAGACTGAGGTGCTCCAATTTGATAAGAAACCGGTTATACTCGCCCCGTGGACAGACAACACTCAATTCAAGAAGGGAGACATTGAGAAAGTACCTATTTGGGTACAATTTCCTCATCTAGAACTGAAATATTGGGGGATGAAAGGTCTGAGCAAGATAGCTAGTCTAGTAGGGACCCCTGTTATGGCTGATGAGGTTACAATGAAGAGAGATAGAGTCCAATATGCCCGAGTACTTGTTGAGGTCGACTTAAAAAAGGAGCTGAAAGACAAGGTGACATTCCTCAATGAGTGTGAACAACTTGTTGAGCAGGAGGTGACATACGAGTGGAAACCTGACAAGTGCAGTACCTGCGGGAAGTTTGGGCACATCACAGAAGTATGTAGGAAAGCAGTTAGAAAGGAATGGCAACCTGTTAGCAAGGCTGCCTCTAATCCTGAAGGAACAGGGGTTGAAACCACAGAACAGAAAGGGACTGAAGATAAGGAAGGGTGGATCACTCAGGGGAAAAGGAAACTTAAGCTGAATGGTGCAACCTCTCCATCACAGCGGAATGATAGGCAGGATTTGGAGCAAGGCAGTGGAGGGAAGAGACAGCAACAAGAGAATGCATTCAATCAAGGACAAGCTGAGGGAGACCCTGGGCCAAGTGTGGCGCAACAAAGGAGCTTGCTCCTCCCCAATGGATAAGGCCCTCCTGTGGAATGTACGGGGTATGAACACCCCGAATAAACAGGCCGAGATTAGGCTGAGGTGTGGGAGACTTCAGGCTACTCTTGTGTGTCTGGTTGAAACAAAACTGAAGAGGGATACTGTAGATAGAGTCATGAATCATTGCTTTCAAGGGTGGAACTATGTACATAATCTCACTCATCACCCTCATGGGAGGATTATAGTGGTATAGAATAATGTCTGGCGGGTAAACACCACATATCAGTCAGACCAACTAATCCACATGGTAGTTGAGAAGCAGGGGGAGATCTTTCATATGACCTGTGCAACATTGCACAGAGGGAAGCATTATGGGCTGACCTCAGGTCCTTAAATCAGACAGGTAATCCATGGATTGTATGGGGCGACTTTAACAATGTACTGTCAAGTAATGATAGGTTGGGAGGAAACAGTGTACATGCAGCTGAATGTGAGAACTTCTGGAAATGTCTCAGAGACTGTGGCCTTGAAGAACTGAGAAGAAAGGGTCAGCACTACACCTGGACAAATAAACAGGGAGCATATACCAGAATATATAGTAAAATCGATTGGGCATTTGGCAATTTGCATTGGCTGCAGACCCATATGGATGTTGAGGCGCACTTCCTACCTGAAGGAATATCTGATCATTCTCCCATTCTGCTCAAGAATGGAAGGGCTCCACCTCTTGAGAGAAGGAACTTTAAGTTCTTTAACATGTGGACAGACACTCCAAACTTCATAGCAGTGGTGGGAGATAACTGGACAAAGGGCTTGGGGGAGCCATCCAAGGGAAGGCATCTGGTGAGCCAACTGTGTATGCTTAAAGGACATCTGAGGAAGCTCAATCACACTCTCTATGCTAACATAGTCCACAGAACGGAGGAAGCCCGCACGAAGCTGGAAGCTGTCCAAAATTCACTGAGCAATGACCCACTGAACCCCCATTCTATTGAGCAAGAAAGAGCTGCTGCAGAGGAATTCCTATTCCTCAGTAAAGCATGTGCTAAATTCCTGGCACAGAAGGCCAAAGCGAGATGGCTGAAAGAGGGGGACAAGAACACTAAGTTCTTCCACGCCATTATCAAACAAAGGGAATACAGAAATAGGATTATATCAGTCGAGACCCCTGAAGGGCTTGTTCTGGAGGAGCCGAGCTCGATTGCTACCTATTTTGTAGAAGAGTACAAGAATACCTTGGGCTGTGCTGAGAGGAACTTGGAAGGAATTGTTGTCTTGGCCATAAAACAGGGCCATACTCTGACAATTGAGGAACAGCTTGGACTCATTGCACCATTCACACGAGAAGAGGTCAAAGCAGCGGTGTATTCCATACATAGTGACAAAGCACCCGGGTCGGATGGGTATAACAGTGAGTTTTTTAAGGCAGCTTGGCCGATTGTGGGAGATGATATCACTGAGGCTGTTCTGGAGTTCTTCCACTCTGGCAGACTGGTGAAATCCATGAATGCCACAACCATTACCCTAGTGCCCAAGACTGCTCAGCCTAGAACTGCCAGGGATTACAGGCCAATCGCCTGCTGCAACACAGTGTACAAGTGTATCTCTAAGCTCATGTGTACTCGGCTGAGAGCTGTGCTGCCAAGCCTGGTGCATCCTAACCAGGGAGCTTTTGATCCTGGGAGGTCTATCAGCCATAACATTATGTTATGTCAGGAGCTACTCGGACTGTACAAACGGGGGAAGGTTTCAGCAAGATGTATGATGAATCGATCTGAGGAAGGCATATGATACAGTGGAATGGGACTTTCTTATAAGCCTTCTCCAACAACTTAAGTTCCCTATGAAGTTTGTGGCATGGGTAAGAGAATGCATATCTACTGTCACGTATAAGCTAGCTATAAATGGAAGATTGGAAGGCCACATCATAGCAGCTCGAGGGTTGAGACAAGGAGACCCCATCTCCCCACTGTTATTTGTGTTGATCATGGAGTATCTGGCTAGGAAACTTATCCTGGTATCAAAAACAGATGGCTTCAAGTTCCACCCATTGTGCAAGCAGCTTAATATTGTCAGTATGTGCTTTGCTGATGATCTCTTGATTGTATGTAAGGCTCACATTCCATCTGTTGAACTGGTCATGGGAAGTTTACAGCACTTCAGGAGGGCTTCTGGGCTAGCGGCTAATCCCATGAAATCCAGCATATTCATTGCTGGGGTCTCTCAAAAGTTGAGACAGAGTATCACATGTCTGACTAAATTCTCGGAGGGTACCTTCCCAATGAAATACCTCGGGGTCCCATTATCACCAACCAAATGGAGTAGACAAGACTGTGAGACACTGATAGAGCGAATTGGCAAAAGGATTACATGCTGGACATCAAGAAATCTCTCATACGCTGGTAGGTGCTGCCTCATTAACTCAGTGTTGATGGCCATGCATAGCTATTGGGGTTCTATGTTTCTCCTACCTATAAGTGTGGTGAAGAGGATTGATCAAATGTGCCGGGAGTTTCTCTGGGGTAGAAGCATTGGAGGCAGGACTAAAGCACTAGTGGCTTGGGATACAGTTTGCAAAAAAAAGAGTACCGGGGGTCTGGACATCAGGGACTGTGGAGCCTGAAACTGTGCTAGTATTGGAAAGAAGGTATGGGACATCTCGCAGAAAAAAGACAACTTGTGGATCAAATGGCTGCCTTGTTACTATCTGAAGGGGGTCAATTTCTGGGACTACCAAAGAGTTGCGGATAGCAGCTGGCAATGGAATCACATTCTAAAAGCAAGAGATAAACTGAGGGAGGGATTTAGGGATGGAAGCTGGACTGCAACAGGAGATGGTTGCTATACTATCACCTCGGGTTATAAGTGGTTAAAGGGGGACATGGATAAGATGGCATCAGCAGCAGCCATATGGAGTAGGTGGAATATGCCTAAGCATGCGTTCATTTTCTGGCTAATCCAGCATGGGAAATTGCTCACACGAGACAGATTAGCCCATTGGGGGATGCAAATACCTGATGCAAGATGTGTGATGTGCCTTCAGGCAGATGAAACCCAACAACACCTGTTCTATGAATGTGAATACAACAGAGTTATGCTTAGGGAGGTGTGCAGCTGGTTAAGTGCAAAAATTGCCTATGATAGTGAGGGCTGGCAGAGGCAGCTAGTGCGATTGAGCAAACAGAAGAATATGATAGCGAAGATACAACTCGCGGGAGTGGTGGCTGTTACATATGTGATATGGAAGGAAAGGAATGCTAGAGTGCATGGGGAGGATGCCAAACCTGCTTTGGACATGGTTCAGATTTTCAAGCGCAGCTTTAAAGATCAAGTGAGAGGACTGAAGATTATGAAGCCATCTGTTAGGGGTTTAGAGTATATACATGAACTATGTTATGCCTAGTGGATGAATGGGTGGTGAGATGACATTGTGTAAACCGGCTCTTGTGGTAATGAAAATATTTCATACCAAAAAAATGGTCATTCAACAGTATCTTAACCAGCCATATTTACTCAGATGCTATATAATTACGTGAATGATTCCTGTGTGATCGCCTTTGGTGTGGTCGGGCCCGGGGCTGAGCCAAGTCCCGGGCCAGTGGGTCCCATCGGCCATCCACGTGGCCTTCCTAACCTTCACAGGCTCGACCGGCTCGTCGCCCTTCTTCATCCTTTGCTCCTTCAGCGCAGCCACCTCCTCCCTCGCGTTCAGAGCGTCGGACCTCCGCCTGATCGAGTCGGGCAAACCGTTAATCCTAACCTTAAACTCGTCATACTCGCGTTTCACCCTCCTCCTATCCCTCACGAAGTCTCCCAACACCTTGTTCTTCGTGGGGTCGTTCTTCATCCCGAAGTAGCTCTCGGGATTCCTCGGCTCGATAGCGTGCTTGCGGCAGAACGGGACCCACAGCTCGGCGAATCCCGCCGCCTCGGCCATGGCCTCGAAGGTCAGCAACGCCCCGCCGTCGTCCGAGACGTAGCACGCGAGCTTCTCCACTGGGTAGTCGGCCGCTAGGATCGAGAGTATGGTGTTGGCCGTGACGAGCGGCGGCTCCTTCTCCGGGTCCGCCGTGGAGACGAAGACGTCTATCCCGGGAAGGTCGGACTTGGCCGACGATGGGTTGCCCGGGAGGCTTGGCGGCTCGAACTTCTCCCTCAGGACGGCTAGGTCGGTGGCTCGGTTTACGGGGCACAACTTGGGAAGCTGGTCGAGTAGCCACGAGAAGGCGAACCATATCTCGCACACGATGGACATTCCCCATAGCCAGACGGCGTCGGTGTTTGGGTGACTGACTCTCCACGTCAGGAAGAGGGCGAGTACGACCATTCTCACGACGATTAGTAGCCTGCAGTTGAATTGCTGAACTGCTTAACTATCTAGCGTTAGACATGTAATTTTAAGGTTTAGGGATTAGGCGTATAATTGAATTGATGAACTGCTTAATTATCTAGCCTTAGACGTGTAATTTTAGGGCGCAGGGATTAAGCGTATAATTGAATTGATGAACTGCTTAATTATCTAGCCATAGACGTATATTTTTAGGATTTAGGGTTTATGGTTTAGGTTCTAGGCGTACTGATTGAATTGCAGAGCAGCCTAAGTACCTAGCCTTAGACGTATAATTTTACAGGGTACTTATTTACCTGTACGGACTTATGATGGCGGCGGGAATCTTCAACTTCCTAGTGAGCGGTCTCCAAGGCTTGTTCATAAAGTCCATAGGCTCGACCATCTCCTCGTCCTCGTCCTCGTCCCCGCCTTCCTTGGGCCAGAAGGCATTTCCGTAGCCGTAAGTCCCCTTCGTCTCGAAAAGCCACCTATTGTGATCGAAGTCGCTCGTCTGGCTCCTCATGAGCATAGACTTCGACGGCTCCATCACGGGCTTTTCAGACGACGGGCCCCCGCCTCGGGGCCCGGGAAGCTGCGGGAAAGAAGACTCCTTCCACTTCTCCATCGCCTCGTCCAAGTCCGCCGCCGCGTACTTCTCCTTACAGCCTCCGCACGCGCCTTTCCCCGTCCTAACCTCGTCGGCGTAGCAATCCCAGCAAATCTTGAAGTCGCACTCGCAGGGGAGCAGCTCGTCCCTCATCGCCCGCCCGTCGCAGCCCGCGACTCCGCATCGGGTCGACCCGCGGGCCGGGCCCGAGGAGTCGGTGACCTTGTCCATGAGGTGGGCCCGCGTGAGGTTGTTGTAGCCGCCCGTGAAGAGGGAGTTGGAAACGTAGAGCTCCTCCTCGGTTGGGTGGTTGTCGGGCGAGGGCGGGATTTGAACGGTGTAGTTGTCGTTGAACTCTGTTGCGCTCAGCTCACTCTCGAGGTCGTCCCTCGAGTAGCGTATGTAGCGTCCCGAGGAAGTACGTTGGGCGAAGGTCACCACTCGGTTATTGTTAGGGGGGAGAGGAGGCTTTTCGGAAGAGATCGATAGGTCTGAACGGCTCGGATTGAACGATGATTTCGACGAATCCATTTTGTTATATAAATATCGTTTTATTTTTTCGAGAGAGATTTCGTTCGCCCCCCACGCGGAGAACCTGAATCGTAATCGGGATTACTACGGTTTTCTGAGTAAGTACAATGAACTTAGGAAGGTCAGCAGGTTAAGTCTTTGGGAAAAATTCTGCAATCAATGTATGACTAAAAGGGATTTATGTCTTGTTTGACTGAGAATTGAATGGTGTAATAAGGTAGATTCAAGATTCTTGAGGCATTCATAAGAATATACCTCAGAAACTCAAGAACCATCACACACACAGCACACACACGGTATATATATGTATGTATGTATGTGGGAAAGAATCTTACTCAAGAATGGAATATTTGCAAGCTCCTCCAATGGCGGCCTAGAAAAAAAAGAGCCGTTTTGCAGCGTTTTCTTTGGGTTGTTTGCTCTATAAGATATATATGTAACGTAATGCTGCGTTTAACTTTGGAAGAGGAGGATACGTGATTTCCAGTATGTGTTTTATTCAAGAACTGTTTTTTTTTTAAGAAAAAAACACGTCTATAATATTGACCATTATATTTTACTACAGGGGAGGCTTGGCTGGCTGGACAACGTTTTTACACCGCGTGTACATACAAAATCGGTTTGTTAATCTTATTGTATGTTTCCTTCTATTTTTTTCTACTCGTAACGCACTTCGTTGTATTATACGTTTTTTTTTCATGTAATTATATTGAGTTTCAATTACTAATTGATTTAGAGAATCCTGTCTGAATTGGAACTGAAGAGCGTCTTATTAACGCAGTGTGATTTTTTTTTTTTATTATTTAAGAGTTTACCAATATTGTTTGGTATTTCAAATTCAACTTTCAAGATCGCAAATCTCTTACATATAATAAAATGGAATTGTAATATATATTTTAATTGAAGGGGAAACTAGGGAGAAGGCAATGAGTGTTGTTCTTCTTCTTCTTCTTCTTCGTTCATGGCACGTTCACTTGTCAAACGGGCAACATAATGTAGTGTAGGTATATACATGCAAAAATGCGAAGAAGATATATTATCAAGAAAGACATGCTTCTTACTTGTCGACACATCCAATACTTCAAAGAGAACCACCACAAGAAACATAGGTTCAAATAAATATGAAATAAGTTGACTCCACGTTGTGGTTTTTCTGATACATATATACAAAATATTCTTTTTCCTTTTTCATCATTTACATACCTTCCTTTTCAACATAACACATGGACACAAGTTGTGATAGTCATTATTCATTTTGTTGTGCAAGTCTATCTTGATTATTTTCGGTGCCCACTTATCACCGTGAGCAACCACCGCGAACACTTCAAGCAAATTTTTCGATTTTTTGCTTTTATCGTATAGGATAATTTAGGTAACAGCAGATCCGAGAGGACCGACTAGATGATGACGCTGTCGGAGATTGAAAAAAAAAAGCAAAAAATCGAAATATTTGCTTACGGTATTCAAAGTGGTCGCTCACAGTAGGTAGGCGCCATAACAAGTCTCCAGATTTATTTATATGCAGTTTCAATCTTCCTTTCCTTCCCATATGATAACATCAACAAAATTAATGGCAAGAAGAGAATAATCAAGTGACAATCTAAAAAGAGATATCCAAGTTGGCACAACAATGAACAACCATAACCCCAACATGCATTTCTGCTACACAGATTCATATTCATACAAACACTGGCCAATAAAGCATGTATCTGAAAAGGAATGCTAATTTTACCATCTCAAAACGAAATGAGGTCGTCCTTCTTGTTCCTATCGTTCCCAGCGCCTTCCGAAGAAGAGCCACCGCCCGTCTTCTTACCAAAGATCATCTCGTCGAGATCATCCAACCCATCATCGTCGTGGGCCCCGCCATCGTTCTTGGCTCGAGCGTTCGCCGATTTCCTGACCAGAGTGGCTTCCTCGGGCCCCACACGGTGGGAGTCGTCGGGCTCGATGGCCACGGGTATCATGGCTGGCTCGGGCTCCTTGGGCACCTCCAATGGTTTCTTCAGCTCTTCGTACTTTGAGATCACTTTTTGGATATCGTCATTCACGTTTAAGGCTTCGAAGAGGAGCGCCTCGTTTTCTCCAGCAGTCTCAATGATCGTCTGCACGGTGTATTGTGACTCACGGCACTGGTGTAAGAGCGTGGTGGTTAAGTCGTCCTAAAGAAAAATCAAATTAGGTACGTAATCAGCCAAGACTGCATTTTTATTTCCGCGATTGTAATGATTGTTTCTGAATTTTGTATTAGAAGCAAGGATATACGAGGAAAAGTGGCGTTTATTTCTGAGTATAGAATGAGAAAATGGCAATGGCGAAAGAGGAAATAAATAGAGGACCCAAAAAATTATGTAGTCAGCCACTCTAATCTAACCTGAACAACGTCTTGCGGGGGCGAAGAGGATAAGAGAGTGCTGAAGAGCTCTATGCTATTTCTTGCAACATCGAACGCTTCCTTTGTTTGTTCTGGCGAGAAGCTTCTTTCCCTTATCTCTTGGTGAAGCTGTTGCCCGAGAGTAGCATCAGTTTCCACAGTTCTTGGAGGAGTAAATATTGGAGCCAGGCTCTCGTTATCCCGACCAGGGAACCTTATTCCTCGTGATTTCAGACTCTGAAAATGAGGGATTGAAGCCAATAGCTATTTGCCGCATGACAAGTAAAGTGACATAGGAAAAACAAAAGACATATGACGAAACTTTATTGTTATTCGAAAGAAGATGCTAACTAAAGGACATTTTCTCAACTTACAAAACGTGTGCAGAAGAAACGGAACATAGATACAAAATCACCCACCCAATCGACAGGATTACCTTGTATGTCTCTTCGTAAACAGGCAAGTATCGCAGCTCATCCGTCGATTCTCCCCAAGATTCAATCAGCATCAGCGCCTTGTTCCGATTATTAACCACAGTTTGAGGGTCATCGATCAACTTCACCATCTCGTCCAATAACCTCTCGGCTGCAACCTCTGAGAATGCCTTCTCACAGTTCTTGACAACAGTTTCAAGCAAGACAAGAGCTAAGTACTGAACCCTAGGGCTCTTCAGCATAATTCTTTTCTTTATGCCCCTAATCAGCTCAACGCTATTGACTCGGTCATGGTTGATCATGTCACAGAGTTCGAGATTCGTAGCCCAATCTGGCCCATCCATTGTTTCTGCTGTTGCTTCCTCGACAAGCTTATCTGCGTGGTTTGTGCCTTGGAAAAGTTCTTTCATCTTAAAACTCATAGAGCTCATACCGGCGCTTATCTTCTGCCCCACCTCAGATCCTCCAATCTTCAGCTTTTCGCCAAAGGCACTAACTTTATCCATCAAATTGTCACTCATCTTTCCTGAAATTATGAAAGTAAGGAGCACTTCTTTAAACCCTAGCTACTAAAATCACAGAATCGTGAATTCAATTGCGAGTCGTCAATCATATGAATCAGCTAAACTGCTCTTCAGTCACACGAATCACGAATACGCAATTTCAATAGCGAAATCAAGATAGCGATTGTGTTGAAAATTCAACCTTTCTACCAAAAACAGAGCGTAGTACCAACGATAGAAGATGATGAAACTAAAAACACTAAAAACGGCCAAAATGTCCGCTCAACGCACAGCAAAGAGAAATATCCGAAGGATGTTCAACACAAGTCAAATTAAAAACTTTCGATTCGATCAAAGCAGGGTTTATGGCTTCGGATACCTTAGAAACGAGGAGAGAAGTCCTTTGATCTAAGAATTCACGATTAAGCGTGTTTTTTTTGGCGAAAGTCTTCAGTAAACCATTTTTTAAGTCTCCTCAAGGTTTTATAATCTGGTACATCCAAGTCCAATACACCACCGGCCTATTTTGTTCCCGGTCAAAATTGAATAATAATAATTTTAGAGGCCATTACTCTTCCTATTTAATAAAGCAATTATTAGGTAATTTTATTACATATTTTATTAGCACCTACCAATAGTTGCTGAAATGTAATAATGTGTGTGTATATATATCAAGCCGGCAAGGATATAAGGTGAAGTTATATATAGGGTTAGTTAAACTTCATGCACTACTAATATATTTGCTTTTGGGTTCAGGCTCCCTTAGAGTTTGGTTTAGAATAAAGGACCTGCTTTTTGAAAAATTCAGAGAAAAATACCCAAATCCTGTAATAAGACATATTTGTCCTTCACTGTTACAAAAATTTACAAGTATATGCCATCATCTCTCCCAACAAGCAACTCATCGATCGAAACGAGATTTCACGTTCAGACCCGAACAGATCTCCACGATTGTGATGATATAAGGTGAAATTATCGTTAATATGATCATAAGTGTTGATAAGTTTCGGATATTAGTAACGTTAATTGTGAGAAAATAAATGTTGCCTGCATAGCAGAAAATACCACGTTTCTTTTAATAAATAATAAATGACGCCGCAGAAGTAACACATCATTAAAAAACAATATCGCTTCCTGCAATAACACATTCCTTGCACTCAAGTGGTCGAAAGAAAAAATTCATATTCCAAATTCGACCCAATCTCGACGTTACTAACTGCAAAAAGTTGTATCGACTTCAATTTTTCATGAGTCTTCATAATCAAAGAGAATTTTCGAAGTTCATAAAGCACAAATGCTTCAAACACAATTCGGAAATTTCGTTTAATACGGTGAAATCTCGACTTTAATGACCGGATAATGTAAATTCGTACAATTTCATCATGGCTGTTAATTATCGACGACAATTATTGATGTTAATCATGGAATAACGAAGAATTTTGATGAGATCCAAGCAATAAACGTTTCCTAATTAAAATGGTTAGTGGATAACACTTCATGCTTCCTGGGTAACAGTTCATGGAAAAATAATACCATATGTCTTGAAGTTTATAACAATTGTTTCTGCAAAACGAACATATAATGAAAAATAATAACGACTCGTCACCAGTAAATAACACATGTAGTATCCAAGTATGAATAGATCGTAAAACATTGGAAACACCCAAATCAAATTGAAACTGCTCGAATCTCCGACGTAAATGACACAGTAAGGTTAATTGATGTCAACCTCTCATGTAACCAATGAAAAAATCTGAAAGTTCTCATGGAATAATGTGATTAATACAATTCAAAATTTCGTTGAAAAACAGGTGAAATCTCGATTTAATGAACTAATAAGGTAGATTCGAGTAAGTTTGGTCACGAGTCTTTTTAATCGAATGAGATTATTAATGTTGATAATGAAATAACGAAGAATTTTGATGGGAGCTAATATTGGAACGTTTGTCAATTAAAAAGCTGTTTGGTAACACTTCGTTTATTCTGAGTAACAATGCACACATTCTGGGTAACAAATCAGTAAGAACGTTCTACAAGGTTCATGATTGTCAGAGATATTAACAGTACAATAACTTAATATTACCACATTACCTGCAAATAATACCACATGTCTGATAAAAACTAACAATATAAGCAAAGTTTATACCACATTTGTAGCTACAAGTACCACAAAATAGCTAATCAATACCACATTACTATTTCGATTAATTTCGTTCATAAATTCATTTCGTTTCGGATGTATAAGATTGGCATTCATGGAATGGTTCGTTAACCTCACCACCAGATTGCCCGCACTTAATACTACATGTTTGCTACAAAATAACAATATGAACCTAGCGAATAACGTGTTTACAGATAATGGTACCACATAATAGGTTTTCAGTACCACATTACTAATTCGATTAATTCGTTCTTAAATGCACATTATTCGAGATTTACAAGATTAACATCTTGGAAATGTATGATTTGATGCATTTATCACACCAAATTCCTTTAAAAGCCACATTGTTCGATTGAGTTAGCAACTACATAAACACATAACCCAAAAACTTGGTGCGACAACTACAATAATTATAACACATAAACAACTTTTAGTAATATATTTACCTAATGGATAACATTTAAATAGTTATTAGTAACACATTTGCACCGAGTTAGCAATCCCGCCCAAAATCCCAATCGTGGCATAAATCCCGCACGGTAACCCAATCAATCCACACATCCCGCCCAAAATTTAGCAAGTATAGTAAATCCATCAAAATCCATCCAAAACCAATATCCCGCCCAAAATTTATCGAAACAGTTCTGCTAAAAAAATATGAAAAACAGTAGGACATAATATACCACTTCAGATATACTAAGTAACGATTCAATTTCAGGTAGTAATAGTTCAATTCAAAAAATTAATGAAACAGGTCTGTTAAAAAAAATACCACATCAATACTTACGAAAAACAAAATACATCATAATATACCATTTTAGACAACCCAAGTAACGCTTCTATTTCATGTAGTAACAGTTCGATGCCAAATGTTATCGAAACAGGTCTGTTAAATAAAATCCCCCATAAATACTTATGAAAATCAAATTAGGTACACATTAATCGACAAAGAAGTCGATTATGAGTTACCCCTTGTATCGTGACCCACTTTGTTCTTGGTACCATATATTGGACAAAAAATACCACATTTATACTTATTATAAACAAAACGAAGTCGGAAGACACCACTTCGTCGGACAGAAAAATATCGTTTACGAGTAATGGAGTAACGTATCTTGATACTGTTATAACGTTAAGACGTAACCTAGTAACATTAATGCATGAAATAGTATCACGTATTCTAGTTGAATCGATGCCTGCCATACGACCTGCTTCACACAACGTACGTTTTAGAAGTGATGAGGTGACGATTGTTTCAAAATTCACAGAGCCTATGAAACGCCCAAACTATGGGCACCTCGAATACACACAGATTAGCTGCAATTGCTGCGAAAATCTACTTCAATTTGGCCAGATTCTTCTCGAATTTGAACCCATATAAAAATTAATTACAATGCTTACATCGTACTTCGTCAATACTAGAATAAATCCTACGAGACACATCGAAAATTATTGGTTGATGGGGCAGTCGATTGTGCTCGATTCATTGTAAAAGTGAGTTTCGATTATCCGAAGAAATAAATATAAATCTGTTAAAAATATTTTACTACCAATAAGTAACATATTATCAGTTTAAAGTAACGCTTATGGTTTTTACGGTAACAAGTCGTCATATCTCGATAACATAAAACTGGCGTCGAATGCCCCTTCAGAGAACAGTTTATTAAGGATATTTTAGTCAAAACTTAGTTTGGGTCTTTACCTTAAATTTTTCAAAAAATAGGTCCTTAAAAATAAAGAAAATACTGACAGGGTCTGATCACTAACTTTAAACTTTAGAAGGGCCTGAAAACAAATTGACCTTATATATTATATACAACGTGTTGTATTCATTTAAATCATAATTAATGATAGGGGCATTTACGTTTCAGTCCCTATTTAAGTTTCAATTAGAGTTCAGACCCATGTAAGAAAATTCATAGTTTTAAGGACCCATTTTTTTCAGAAACACTTCATGGTTCTCCAAAACCACTTCATGAGTCTGTGATAACACTTCATGGGTCCGTGAAACTACTTCATGGCCTGTGGTAACACTTCATGAGTCTATGATAACACTTCATGGGTATGTGGTAACACACGAGTCATTTTCTCTAAATGAAATTTAAATTGGGATCCTTGTCTATTTGCATAGGGGACCCGACTCGTAATTTGCACTTAATGATAATGACGTACAATCGTCCCCAATGATAAAGATATTTCTCCGTTCATTCTTTCACGAAATAAAATACAAGTTAAAATATTACCGACTATTTATACAATCAAAATCTATTACACTTGAGGACAATCGGTCAAGGTTACCGACCTCACCATCATCAATAAGAAAGCTACGTTTAGGGTGTATTTGGTCCGCGGAATTCGATGCGGAAAAGAAAAGAAAATTATTGTCATACACATTAAATCATTGTACATTACGCTCCACGGTTTACCATTTCATTTTTTCTTTTCTTTTCCACGTCAAAATCGTAAACCAAACGGAGCCTTCGTAACATTAAACACTGAAATGTACTTTCGTATGAGATCTTATTTAGCATTTTTTATTCTTAGACAATCATAACTTCAAAACGTACAATCATAGGCCTTAAGAATCAAATATAACATTCCATTTCGACAACCTAATACGCAGAGGCTAAGTTAGCGAAATGAAGCAACGTCCAGCGTAAAACGTGTGCTGCTACTCAACGTTTATTTTTATATTCAGGCACTCAGTGACATTGAAATAACCTTAGACAACTTATACTTGACCGACTTCTCCGAATTTAGTGGTTGGAAAACGATTTCTGTATGCGATCTAACTTTCACTTCTTCAAACTGGGATGAAGTAGAAGATCCTTCGGTGCGATAATCTCGAGCGTAATACAACACTTGCAAGGTCGATTCAGCTGCAAGAGACACGAAGGAAATATCGTGAAGTTGATGCATGCAATCTTTCTCGAACTGTGGGGTATGACACGAAAGATTGAGTGGTAATAATAATAATACATACCTAACCCAAACATGCTTATCTTCTGAACGTCAATGTGACTGATTTTTGATCTCCTGATTTTTCTTAACTTGTGAAGGTCGTCTTGCTTGCCTTGGAATTCAATGAATTCCCCTAAAACATACCTGCTCCCTTTCAGTTCTAACCTGCATAACCACATTGGGCTACCTCTGTTAATCATGAGGTGACGGCGAAATTGTTGGATGTCTTATGAAATGCAATCATATTAGGCGTCGATCTCATATCAAGAATTAATCTATTTATGCCGTGGGTTTTAGGTGTAGCTTTCTCATTTTATTTTCTTGTAATTACTGACTGTAAATCTATGTATAAGAGATGGTGATAATCCCAGCCAAATGATTAGTATCTACAGAAATGATTAAACAATCACATGAAAGAATCACGTCATTGTTCATTGGTCAAATCATAAAACCCGAGATTTATGCGGAAAGACAAGAAGCAAACAGTCTAGCATATGAAAAGGAATTCATACCTGTCCGATATTGGGGCTGTGCTGAGGACAGAGTTAACCTTCTCAAATAATGAGTCGTGCATTTTGCTGATCCCTACGTGGAGAGTACCTTTGATCCATTCAGAATATGAAGCTTTCAAGTTTTTCCACTGTTCATAAGTTACAACCTCGGGTGGGAAAGAACCCGAGTCAATGGAACTGCATGAAAAGTAGCATTGTCAGAAAAAAAAACAAGGAATAATGATTAAAAATAACATTTTTATCTTATAAAAGTTAAGAACTCGGATTATTGCTTATATGACAAATAGCATGAATGATTGGGTACCGAAATTTTGGATTTGGGCATATGACTTTAAAAGATATAGATCCTTCAGGGAGGTCAGTTACTCCTCTTTGTTCAAGATATCCTCGAAGGACAGGAACCAACTCTTTGGCTTCATCCACCTAAAAAAGCAAGAGAATCAAAACCAGTGAATGATAAGAGAAGAAAAACAACACAATACCACAAGGAAATTATGGTCAAGAACAACGATAACATACTGGGTTAGGAAGACGCTTAGTTTTGTGGTTCTTTCCATCAGTGCAAATCCATTTACCATCCTTTTCAACAGATACAAATCCTGACAAGTTCTTTACGAGAATTATCACAGCCTCCCTGGGGAATCAAAACATAAAGCCATCATCCACTATTACAATTTCAATTTCTCTCCCAAATATTTCATTTGGTTTTATCACTTTCCAAAGGAAGTTTAAATAATCATGGTCAGCATAATGTAAAAGTACGACACCAAAGTCACCATATAAAATATGAATACAAGCTACACTTGGCAACACGATAAATCACTTCCTTCAAGCTCGGGAATAAAATGTCGAGCAAGCCACAATACTGTCTAAATCAAATTCATGTAGTTCACACTACATAACTTGTCACTGAAACAACATAAAGGGGCATGGAATGGATGTATTGTTTATACAGAAAAAGGGGGAAAAAGAGGGAGTGTATATTACTGATTATTGAGGACCAGTAAATCAATATTTCTGCGAACAGCAGAATCAGCATCTGGAATTTGGAGCCCAACAAAAACTTTCCCCCTTCCTTGATAGATCCTCTCCATCCTACAAAATTAGGTCATCATAATTCAATCGATACCATAGCGCATCCCCATGAAATCAAACTTGCCTTTTGGCAACGGTAAAGATGGCATTGAAGTGTGAGGTATCTGAATCCAGGATCGTGTCGTCTTCATAGAAGAAGATCCACACGAATAGGAAAACCACAACGCAGCATATCAGCTCAAACCACATCGCTGAACTCACTGCGGACCTCCGATTCTCTCTCTACTAGAAAACTCTTCGATTCGAATACGTCGATTGCTTTGGTTGGTGATGAATTATCAATCAATTGCTAGCAAACTAAGAAACTGACGCATGTAATTTTCTTATTTTTAGGCTTATTTATTCTTTTTAGCGTTAGGGGAGTGATATATTACTTTACTGCCCCTACACTGGTTTCGAAGAATATCTATAGTACATCTGCGCACAATCTACGTGAGCGCACCAAATCCTCTGTCCAAGAAATATGTCCGACATCATGACCCAACGTGTTAAACATACGAAAAATACTGATCACCGTAAATTCGAAAAATATTGGATATGGATATCATTTTGATCATCATTAAACAAAGAATAAATTAGATGTATTTATTTATTTTTGTAGGATAAATTACATATAACGATGATTTTATGGTTTGGTGGAATATGAAATTCAATTGTTTCTAAACATTTAAAAAATAAAAAGAAAATATATGAGCCACATGATTTCAAATCTGACGGTTCTGATTAAATGGACAGAAAGTGAGACAGAAAGTGGTACAAGCGATTTCAGCTGCTACGTGAGTACTAAAATATAATTTTATTTAACATTATTTATAATTTTACGATTACTAGTTTTTATTTATTAAGAAGGCCTTTACACATAAGTACCTATTTGGATAAAAACTTGTAATTTAGTACCATGTCATGATTTTTTTATATATAGGTACCTAACAGAATAATTTTTTTGCACATAGGTCCCGATCCCGGAAAGTACACCACACAACACATTTGGGTACCCTATATCAACACATTTGGGTACCCTATATAACAGAAAATGGTACGACGTATGCTATATTTAGGTAGGCCCTATGTAACACACATGTATGCCATAGGTACGACGTATGTGTTGATGTGACCTTGTGTGAGAAAGTAAGAAAACAAAATGTGGCTAATAATTTTCTAATGGTGTGCGCCGATGCTTTTGAAGCAATAATATGCACATGGGTTTGAATGAGTCAGACAAAGCAAAAGTTGGAAAAAGAAAAGTATCGTTGCAGTATTCAACATTCAAAGTTGGGCAGACTTTGCTTTGCTCTGTTCATATTATTTATCAAGGCAGATCTATGCCTATAAATAGGCTTCACTCGAGCGATGGAAAACACACCACAACCACAACAGATCTTCTCCCTCTCCTCTGATTATTTTCTGTAGCTTACTCCTTATATTATTGTAGCTGCTTTCGTATCACGTCAGTGTACGTGTCTGTAATATCTCCACATATAAAGAAGTTCTACCCTCCGGCCCGTGGACGTAGGTCATTCTGACCGAACCACGTAAATCTCGTGTCACTGTCCAAATTTATTTTTCGTCTTGTTTATTTATTATCGTCATTTTCGGGCAAAATATTATCGGGGATTTCCGCATATCCTAACAAATTGGTATCAGAGCCAACCCCGATTTATTTTTTAGCCACCATGACGATAACAAAAATGTCAATTGAAAAGTTCGACAGAAACGTCCACTTTGCAATGTGGAGTCTCAAGATGGAGGCCATACTTATTCAAGACGGTTGCGAGGTGGCGCTTGAAGGCGCAAAGAAGAAACCAACCGAAATGAAGGACGATCAATTTAATGAATTGGACAAGAAAGCCAGATCGGCTATTATATTAAATCTCTCTTACGAGGTTTTACAAGAAGTTGCCACGGAGACGACGGCCATGGGTATGTGGGATGCGTTAAAAGCTATCTACATGAAGAAGACAAAGGAGAATCGGCTTTATTTAAAGCAGAAGCTTTATAGTATGAAAATGACGGAAGGTACTTCTATTCTCTCGCATCTCGATAAATTCGATTCTATCATTATTGATTTGGCGAACGTAGAAGTAAAAGTGACGGACGAAGATCAGGCCATAATATTGTTGTGTTCCCTTCCCTCGTTTTTAAAGCATTTTCGTGACACCATAATCTATGGAAAAGATACGATATCGTATGCTAGTGTCAAATCTGCTTTACAATCGAAAGAACAGATAGACATGGACATTACGGGAGAAACAAGTGGTAGCCAGGCAGAAGGCCTGTTTGCACGGGGAAGACCAGAGCATAGAGACGCTGGAAATAGCAGATCTAAAGAAAGGTCGAAATCCAGGTACAGAAATAAAGTCTGTAATTTTTGCAAGAAAAAGGGTCACAATAAAGCTGATTGTTTTAAATTAAAAAATAAGGAGAAAAATAATCAGCAATTTAATAAACCCGCCGAAGCTAGTTTAGCTGCTGATGAGAGCGATGGAACTATTTTTGTAGCAACTGCAAATATTGTTAGGTCTGATAATGAGTGGATCTTAGATTCGGGTTGTTCTTACCACATAAGTCGGAGTAGAGATTGTTTTTCCACATATGAAAAATTTGATGGTGGATATGTTTTAATGGGAAATGATGCTCCGTGTAAAGTTGTTGGTAAATGCACAGTTAGGATCAAGATGTTCGACGGAATCATCCGAACACTCACAGAAGTCAGACATGTTCCAGATATGAAGAGAAATCTTATCTCTTTAGGCACACTTGAATCTCAAGGGTGCAGGTTCTCAGGTGAAGGTGGAGTTTTGAAAATTGCCAGAGGTGCCCTTGTCGTGATGAAAGCTTGCAGGTCTGGAAATTTATATGTTTTGCAGGGAACTACTGTTACAGGTTCCGCTGCAGTTTCGACATCCCCGGAGATTGATACCACGCGATTATGGCATATGCGACTTGGACACATGGGAGAAAAAGGCTTGACGATTTTAAGCAAGCGGGGCCTACTTTGCGGTCAAAGTACTGGTAAGATGGACTTTTGCGAACATTGTATTTTTGGGAAGTAGAAACGAGTCAGCTTCAATTCGCCAGCAGTCCACAGGACGAAAGGTACTTTGGACTATATTCATTCTGATGTATGGGGTCCTTCTCGTGTTCCGTCCAAAGGTGCAAGATATATGTTGACTTTCATCGATGATTTTTCGAGGAAAGTGTGGGTCTATTTTCTTAAGCAGAAAAGTGAGGTTTTCCTAACATTTAAACAATGGAAAGCTTTGATTGAAAAGCAGACAGGAAAACAGATCAAGCGGTTGCCGACAGATAATGGCTTAGAATTTTGTGGAAGCGCGTTCAACGAATTTTGCAAGAATGAAGGTATTGCTCGACATCACACTGTTCGAATGACGCCTCAACAAAATGGTGTTGCCGAGCGCATGAACCGAACGCTTTTAGAGAGAGCTCGATGTATGATCTCCAACGCTGGGCTGACAAATGATTTTTGGGCTGAAGCTATCGCTGCAGCATGTTATATTGTCAACCGCTCACCGTGTTCACCGATCAATTTCAAGACTCCTGAGGAAGTATGGTCAGGTACTCCTGCTGATTACTCCAACTTAAGAATATTTGGGTGCCCAGCTTATATGCACGTAAACGAGGGAAAATTAGAGCCTAGAGCTAAGAAGTGTATTTTCCTCGGTTACGCTTCAGGGGTGAAAGGATATAGACTATATTATCCTGATCCCATGTCACCCAAATTTATAATTAGCAGAGATGTTACATTTGACGAGTATTCTATGTTACATTCTTCAAAAGAGTTTACTAATTCTTCTAATCAAGAAAAGGAGGATAGTGTACACAGCGAGGTGGAGCTCGAGATCAACAAAGATTCTTCAGATAACCCTGCTACGAGTTCAACAGATCAAGAGGATGAGCCAGATCCTGATTCAGATCCCGTTGAAGATGAGAGTACCGAGCAGGAATATTCTATAGCCAGAGATAGGGAGAGACGAGAGATTCGACTACCACAGCGGTTCGTAAATTTAGTTTCGTACGCTTTATCAGTGGCACAAGAAACAGGTGGAGGCGGCGAACCTTCTACCTATTCGGAGGCAATAAGCGATGATAATTCTAATAAGTGGCTGGTAGCGATGAATGAAGAAATGGAGTCTCTGCACAATAATAGTACTTGGATTCTTGTGCTGCCGCCGAAGAAAAAGAAAATAGTCGGATGTAAGTGGGTCTTCAAGAAAAAAGAAGGTTTATCTGGTTCTGACGATGCACGGTATAAGGCACGATTAGTCGCGAAAGGCTATAGTCAGGTACAAGGTGTTGATTTTAATGATGTATTCTCACCTGTTGTTAGACATAGCTCTATTCGTGTATTACTTGCATTCGTTGCCATGTATGATTTGGAGTTAGAACAGCTTGACGTCAAGACAGCGTTCTTACTGGCGATTTAGATGAACAGATTTATATGAAGCAACCTGAGGGATTCATAGTTGAAGGCAAGGAAGACCAAGTTTGTTTACTGAAGAAATCCTTATACGGATTAAAGCAGTCTCCAAGACAGTGGTATAAACGGTTTGATTCTTTCATGCTGGGTCATGGTTTCTCCAGGAGCAAGTATGATAGTTGTGTTTACTTTCGGAAGTTAAATGACAGTTCGTTCATTTATCTGTTGTTATATGTTGATGATATGCTCATTGCGACTAAGAGTCTTGCAGAAATTCACCAGTTGAAGGCCTTACTGAACGGTGAATTTGAAATGAAGGATTTAGGAGCAACTAAGAAGATTCTTGGTATGGAGATTAGACGTGATAGAGGAGTTGGTAAGTTACACCTGACCCAGGAAAGTTACATCAGAAAGGTTTTGGAGAGATTTGGCATGAGCGATGCCAAACCAGTTAGCACTCCTCTTGCTAGTCATTTTAGGCTAAGCGCTTCTCAGTCACCATCATCAGATGAGGAAGAAGCGTACATGGCACGTGTTCCTTACACGAGTGCAGTCGGCAGTATTATGTATGCAATGGTATGTACACGCCCTGATATTTCACAGGCTGTTAGTGTTGTTAGCAGGTATATGGCTAATCCAGGGTACTCTAAGCTTTTGTTTGGAGTTTGGCGGAAACAGTGATACTCTCGTTGGCTTCGTTGATTCAGACTATGCAGGTGATCTTGATAAACGACGATCTCTTACTGGTTATGTATTTTGTATTGGGGGTTGTGCAGTTAGCTGGAAAGCTACTCTACAGCATGTAGTGGCGTTATCTACTACTGAAGCAGAATACATGGCGATTACTGATGCGATCAAGGAAGCTTTGTGGTTGAAAGGGTTATTCAGTGAATTAACTCACAATCAGGGAGTTATTACGATTTTCTGTGATAGTCAAAGTGCGATTCATTTGACCAAGGATCAGTTGTATCACGAAAGGACTAAGCATATTGATGTTAAGTATCATGTTATCTGTGATATCATTGCAGATAAGAAGGTGTTTATCAGGAAGATTCACACGAAGGATAATCCTGCATATTTGTTTACGAAGGCTCTTCCAGTTTTCAAGTTCAAGCATTGCTTGGACTTGATTGGTGTTTTAAAATTGGTGAAGTAGCCCGTCGGGGCTAAGGTCGGAGGGAGATAAAGGTATTACTAATCAAGGTGGAGTGATTTCGGAATCAAGGTCAAGGTGGAGATTTGTTGATGTGACCTTGTGTGAGAAAGGAAGAAAACAAAATGTGGCTAATAATTTTCTAATGGTGGGCGCTGATGCTTTTGAAGCAATAATATGCACATGGGTTTGAATGAGTCAGACAAAGCAAAAGTTGGAAAAAGAAAAGTATCGTTGCAGTATTCAACATTCAAAGTTGGGCAGACTTTGCTTTGCTCTGTTCATATTATTTATCAAGGCAGATCTATGCCTATAAATAGGCTTCACTCGAGCGATGGAAAACACACCACAACCACAACGGATCTTCTCCCTCTCCTCTGATTATTTTCTGTAGCTTACTCCTTATATTATTGTAGCTGCTTTCGTATCACGTCAGTGTACGTGTCTGTAATATCTCCACATAATAAAGAAGTTCTACCCTCCGGCCCGTGGACGTAGGTCATTCTGACCGAACCACGTAAATCTCGTGTCACTGTCCAAATTTATTTTTCGTCTTGTTTATTTATTATCGTCATTTTCGGGCAAAATAATTATCGGGGATTTCCGCATATCCTAACAGTATGCTATAGGTACACTATATCAATACATTTGGATTCCCTATATAACAGAAAATGGTATGACGTATGCTATATTTAGGTACGCCCTATGTAACACACATGTATGCCATATGTACGACATATGTTATATTTAGGTATCTTATATCAACGTGTTATGGTACGCAATACACACACAGGAAGGTACGACATGACTAAGAAACTGGTAAAAATTAAATTGGGTACCTATCTGTAAAATTTTCTGACATGAGTATCTATGTAAAAATTTTATCCAATTGGGTATTTTTTTATAGATTCACCTTGATTAAGATGAAATATGACTTTTAAATATGAAAAAATAATATAGGGGTATAGCACAATAAATAGAAAAAGTAGAAGTTATATGAAAAATATTCGATTAATTAAATTATAAATAAAAGGACTAAATTGTAAAAAAGTTGACATACCAAGTTTGACAGTTTATAGCTACCCTAGACTAATTATATAAGAGCATAGATATCTATCTACTTTATCAAGGTAGAGCATTGTACCTGTTCTCCCAATTTGATGTATCAATTTTGATGTATAATTTATAATTTAGTCCTTTATTTTTAATTGATTTTTATTAAATTCTATAGACTATTTTAACTATAATTTTTTTAACTATAAATAAAACTATATACATATTACTTGGGGGGCAACCCATTCGAGTGTGTTTCATATACTAGTAATTATAAATCCAGAGATGAACACCTCAACAAACAAATAAATGAGGCTGTTATTTGATTCACTATTAGCTTAGTCAAATATGCGTAAACTACGATTGCATTATACGAGGATAACAAAATGTATCCTAATGAAAATTCATTAGATTTGTCCTTAACTGACAAGTCAGGTGGTTATGGACCCTGATATCTACAGCTGAACGTCAAGAGTTTGATCTCACTTAGACTCCTTAATTACTGCAATTTGGGTGGACTTGTCATGTTATGTGTTGAGTGTCAAACTCAAGTTCCACGTCGAATAAATCAAAGAAAATTGATCAGATATAAGCTTGTGACTAACTCTCTCTATTACAAACTTATTAACGAAGGAAACCCACAAACTCCTATCGGCCGGTTGGGCCTAAAAAAAGAGACTTTTGATTTTATGCCCCTTCAGAAGTTTCATTTAGGATTCAAATCATGAAAAAAATTAATTTTAACGATCCGATTTCTGCAGTGTACTTCATTGCTCTGAAATAACAATATGTCGAAATTTTATAACACAAAAATGCTAGTTAATGATCATCTTAATACCGGTTCACTTCTATAGTACCACTTCATTGTTCTGAAATAACAATATGTTGAAAGTTTGCAACACAAAATGATCATCCTCTACCAGTTCGTATAACATTTATACCACTCTTTTAAGTTAGGTCTTTATCTCTAAATTATACGAAAATTGGATCCTTTAAACTGAAGTTTTTTCTAACATGACCTGAATGCTAGTTGAATTCAAATGTACTCCTAAAAAAATCCCAATATTGTGTTTGTACAAGCAGCCAGAAAGATTAGCGTACGATAGCACTGGTGATATTCTCTACAAACCGAACTTAACTGTAGCGCGGAAACTGCGGCGCTACGAACGAATTTATGGAAGCAGAAAAAAGATTAGCAAGGAAATTTTCAAACTTAAAAGAACACGCTCGTTCGTTGGTAGCTTACAAGGTTCATCTAGGACACATGAACATGGCTATTACATATGCACACACACACACTTGAACTTTTGCTGTGCCCTATGGTTTATAATTTGTTAAATAACTATTTTATTTCACACAGATGACAGAAGTGAGATTCTGCTGTGATGCTCTTTGTTCCAAAACGGATGATTTTCTTCCAACAATAAGTTAGTTTCCACTAACCACTTCTTATTACCACCTTCTTCTTCTTCGCCCGGCGATCTTCCATGAAACAGCGAGTTTGACCTCTTATTCACCTTATCCGTAATATTTTGGCAATAAATTACCTCCGCCGGCGTATGGTTAAAGCTCCCAAACCCTTTAATCCCGGGAATTAATTTCCTCGCCCGCTCTCTCTCTTCGCTTAGGTAGGCAACGTCTCGCATGAGGTTTATTACTCTCTCCGCTTTGTTCCTTACACTAAGTCCCCAGTCGAACCTAAAATACACCGCAAAAAAAAAAGAAACATTACGGTTGTTGAGATTGTAAAAAAAGTGGATGTTGTCCAATGTTGGATAATTCAAGCTTTTCGAGTCTAGTATATATATAAGAGATTTTCTCCTTCTATCACCAATTGGTGTTAGGAAGGACCCCTCGATTTCTGTAAATATCCGAGCGAGCTTCCGCTCACAGTCACCCAATTCATATGTCGACGTATTAGGCCAGTCATGCCACACGTGAGGGGTGTGATGAGATTATAAAAAAGTGGGCGTTGTCCTTTTCGAGCCAGTATATATATACAATATATATAAGATGTTTTCTCCTCCTATCACCAATTGGTTTTAGGAATGATCTCGGCCGTGACACATCATTGGACGACTTCTGCCGCTCGTCACGGCCTTGGTCACGGTTCCTTGTTCTTTTGTTATGATTTGTTGGACAATATCTAGTCATTAGATGATAAAATAACAAGAGAATCAAACAAAAATGAGTCATGTAGGACATGATCTCATTTAAACAAATCTCACGGTCGTGACAGCCTTGCACGTGGCCGTGACGACTGGCAAAGGCGAGCAAAAATGGTGCCCGATGGTGTCACGGCTGTGACACTTCATACCCAGGCCGTGACAGCCTCCAGAAGATGGTCACGGATCCCTCGATTTCTAATAACGGTAATGAAAAATGATCGTAAGAGCGTAATCAATTTGCTTTTTTTTAAGGTTTTTTGTTACCCTTTAGGGTCGACGTATGCGAAGCTGATCATTTCTTGGATGGTATCTTCGACGCAGCGAAATTCCTCGGCGACTCGGCGGGGCCCGTGTGTGAGGAGGTGTTCTAGAAGGACGAGGGCCTTATAACAGCCTCGCCAGTTCCACGCTTCGAACTTAGACAACCTGAGAAAATATCACGACATCAATATTATGCAAAAAAAATCGACGACATAAATAAAGAAATTCATTCGAAGTATATTTTATATTCCAAACTTGTGGTGTAGAATTTGGACGACTCTTTCGTAGTCGTCGACTTCGAAGGCGGCGCGGGATATTAGCCTCAGTGAATGAACGTCGGGCGGCGCGGTCGAGTCTCCGTTCGTTACCTCTTCTGTCAACCTTTTTTTTGTGCCCATTTTTTTAAAAAAAAATAATAGGAGTAAGTAAATAAACAAGAATATGGAAAGGAATTAAAAGCATTTTTTTTGAAACAATGGAAGTAGTAGAGCAAATATACAGTTGTATTGGGGTGACGTCTGTAAGAACAAGCCTAGCTGTCTTGATCTTTTCCCTGAGGAAGAACGAAGCTTGCCTCTTCAAGTCTTGCATCAAAGAGCCCATGATCTTCAATGTCTATAAAATAGTTAGATTATCATGCGAGGATATAATTACGTATATATAGGATAGATCAATGGAATAATTAATGTGAAAATCAAGGAGGAATGGGAGTCCACATGACGTTGGAACTGCAACCACTCCATTAGCTTAGTGAACTTTCAACCACTTTATAAAGTGCATTTCGATACGCAATTTAGGCTTAGATAGATTAGTCGATAAATACGACTATGACTATTTTCTGTTGAATACTTGCATTTAATAACTATATTATCGGCCTTGTCAATGCATAGTTTCCCTATAGCTCATTCTACTCATTTGTCCTCAAGTTCTTGTTATTTTGTCTAGTTATTACGATCCCATTATCCATTTAATGACGCCATTCATATCGTTGGCCAGGCTTTGACTGGTTCAATTTTTAACTTAGAATTTTTCGCGTCTAAATCGAGGTTCGAGACCGGCAATAGCTTGGCTCGGCCCAAAGCGTTGCTACTCAGCCTTTCACTTTCTTATGTTTGCGTGCGGAAATAAGCGTCGAGAGATCATTTCGCTCACTACAAACCCAACGTACTTGGCCTGTTTGATAAAGTTTGGCCTCGGACTTAAAGCTCTCGTATTTGCCTCACTCGATCTCACACCAACAAGAACGAATAAAACAGATGACACAAGATTTACGGGAAAACCCACTCCAAACTTAGAGTGGGGGAAAAACCCGGTACGAGCTTCAAAGACTCGCACAATAAGCTGCTTGTTTACAGAACTCACCTAACTTATAGGAACACTCACAAACAACCGAAGCTACAACCTTAAGCTATCGAAAGTATACATGTTTAGACAAATTTTCTCTCCCCCTTGGCAAATGCATTCTAAGGCCTTTATATAGACTTGGCCAAGCCATCCTCCTATGTGCCTTGATTAAATCTTCGCCCATGTGAGGTGTTGGCTTGGACACTTGGCCATGTGCTTGAGATAACTTGGGCACAAGGAATCTCGCCCATGCTTAGTAGGACAAAGTCATGTTGCCAATGATCTTTATGGGACAAAAGTATGTCGCCCATGTTCTTGGTGGGACAAAGCACTTTCGGCCATGTGCAAGGTTAGTTCATCGACTACCCATGTGATGCCAGCCTGTTAAAGCCATCTTTTGCCCATGTGGTGCCAGCCTGGCTCATGCACAAGCCATGCCATGCTAGTCTGCCCGATGCCTAATGTCGCTGGCCAAGTCGGGTGCGCGCACAAGTGGCTTCCGCCAAGCTCCCACATTCATGTGTTGGCTTGTTCCGCAATCAGGCACCAAGTCCGCGCGAGCGTGTTGGCCTGCTGTGTACTCATTGTACCCCGCATCTTTGGCACAGCAGTGCGCGTCCTGCAACGAATGCCCACTCAAGTCCGACGAGCTGGCGCTTGCCACAAGCTAAGTGCGCCAAGGCTAAATCCGTCTACGGTCGTGGGCGTGCTCTTGTTCGAGCGACTTGCCCATCTACCTTTCGGCCAACTCATGGGTCAGATGGGCAACTCTCTCGAACAAGAGCACGCACACGACCGTAGAAGGATTTAGCCTTGGCGCACTTAGCTTGTGGCAAGCGCCAGCTCGTCGGACTTGAGTGGGCATTCGGTGCAGGATGCGCACGGTTGTGCCAAAGATGCGGGGTACAATGAGTACACAGCAGGCCAACACGCTCGCGCGGACTTGGTGCCTGATTGCGGAACAAGCCAACACATGAATGTGGGAGCTTGGCAGAAGCCACTTGCGCGCGCACCCGACTTGGCCAGCGACATTAGGCATCGGGCAGACTAGTATGGCATGGCTTGTGCATGAACCAGACTGGCACCACAAGGGCAAAAGATGGCTTTAACAGGCTGACATCACATGAGTAGTTGATGAACTAACCCTGCACATGGCCGAAAGTGCTTTGTCCCACCAAGAACATGGGCGACATACTTTTGTCCCATAAAGATCATTGGCAACATGCCTTTGGCCCACTAAGCATGAGCGAGATTCCTTGTGTCCAAGTTATCTCAAGCACATGGCCAAGTGTCCAAGCCAACACCTCACATGGGCGAAGATTTAATCAAGGCACATAGGAGGATGGCTTGGCCAAGTCTATATAAAGGCCTTAGAATGCATTTGCCAAGGGGGAGAGAAAATTTGTCTAAACATGTATACTTTCGATAGCTTAAGGTTGTAGCTTCGGTTGTTTGTGAGTGTTCCTATAAGCTAGGTGAGTTCTGTAAACAAGCAGCTTATTGTGCGAGTCTTTCAAGCTCGTATCGGGTTTTTCCCTCACTCTAAGTTTGGAGTGGGTTTTCCCGTAAATCTTGTGTCATCTGTTTTAATCGTTCTTGTTGGTGTGAGATCGAGTGAGGCAAACACGCTCCTAATTATTAATTTAATTTAGCATTTTTGTAGAGAGGAAAATTTTATACTTAGGCATACGCCTTCCAACTCGCGTCATAAAAATACAGTTAATTCCACAAAAATTACACTTAATTTCACAATATTAAAGTTGATACAGTACTTTTATTCCAATTTCCAACCCATTTCCACAATAATTTTTACTCCAACCTATTTACTCTATTTTTACACTAAAAATCAAATTCATATTTATTACAATCATAATTGACTTATTAAACTTTATATTATAATAATTAAAATGTCAATATATTATAATTACTAATATTTAAAAATTAAATAAATTATAACATTAACATATTATTTAATTATATTTTATTAAATTAAAAGGAAAATATCAATAAATAAAATAAAATAATATTATTTTTACTTCTATTATTATTATAATAATATCAAATATTATAATTAAATATGTTTTATTAAATAAACAGAAATTACAACTCTATTTTTCTGTTGAAAATGTGCGTACTCTACATTTAGTTTCTTTGCTCATCAACACAATATTATTGTTAAATATAGTCATATTGGGGTACAAAACATATTCTATTTTTGTGTTTTGCACAAAAATAAAGTATCCGTTGGAGATGCTCTCAATAGTTTAAAACGTCATTTTATATGACCAACCATCAGAAAATGCAGCTTCTTGAATCTCAAGTGCCATACAGTGTAATAAGAGCCCACATAAGTAACAACAGACACTACAATTAGTAGATAATCCCAAGCTGGCCTCAGTGTAATCGGGAAAAAAAAACAAGCTTAAAACGTTCCCTCTATGAGTTGTATGGCCGAAGTTTAATTCGATTGTAATGATTTGAAGCGAAAAAGTGGCTTACTATGTCTGAATTTTCCACATGCCAGTTCTGTAGCCGACGGACATGAGAGCCATTTCCCAGAGCATATTTGGGATGCTCAGAAGGTTAACCTTCGATCCCGGGATTTCAGACCAAGTAACTGATATCTCAATCACGGGGATATGGAACAGTTCGCAAAGGTATACAAGTTCAACGTCGAAACACCACCTGGCAGATAATCGAAAGGAATGAGATATATCGAAGAATTGACGATGCAATGGTAGTTTTTGGAATTCAATTATCGGTATCAGACAATACGGGAAAAGAAAAAGGACATGTGCTATAAAAAGATCTACCGTTTCAAGCGTATGTTTGTGAAGAGTCTTCTTGCAGCAGCTCTTGTTAACATCTTAAAACCACACTGAAAGAAGAAAAACATCACAACGAATAGACAGAATTTGATCTTTTTAACAGAAAGGATTTGTTTGCAGGCCAGAAATTAGAGAGTATAATCACCTGTGTGTCCCTGATTCTAGGACCAGCAGCCAATAGAACGACCAAGTGGAATCCTTTCATTAAGAAATTGCGATACCATTTCCTCTGAAATGAAAGACAATCCACGCAGCAAGATATGAATGGTAAGTGTAGGGAAAAAAATGCTACTGATCGTAAGCAAAGGAACTGCAGCACTCACGGTTGCTAAAGCCTTCTCTTCTAGATGAGCGCGTGACCCAAAGGCAGCGATAGGGATGTCTGCGATTCTTCGATCATTAGAAGATGCCTTGGAAGCAGCTGCATGAATCTGAGGGAGTATCGGTAATAATGCAGCATAACCCAATGATATAGAGGCAAAATTAGACGTCTCCAACAAGAATTAAGTCATAAAGGATAATGCTTTGTATTACCGAGAAAACGTAGTCAGTAAGCAAGTTACAAACCTGATTTTCGAGTTTCTCAAGATCATCCACCTTAGTTGCCCCATCAGCATCAAGCATTAGAAGTAGTTCGCCACGTGAGTGCAGCATACCCTGTTTAACAATGCTTCCCAAAAGCATAAGGATTCGATCACCCTAAGAAGGATATATATTTCTGTAGAATTATTAGCTAAAACACTGTACAGAGCAAACTCACTTTTCTTATTGCCTCTCCCTTGCCATGGTTCCGCCCGAGAAGGATCACTCTTACATTTTCTACACTGTACCTCTTCACGAAGTCAAAGGCTACTCTTTTCGTACCATCCGAACTTCCATCATCAACAATAACCACCTATTACAACATTTGTTTTCTTCACAGAGTGATACTCTGACAAAAGGATATGTAAATGTAATTCTAAACAATAAAGCGTGGTATGACAATGTCAGCCACAATAATGAACGTAACATTATGTAGGTTTTCCAGCTTTAATCGGCAAGGCTATTTTTTTTTTCAGAATTTACAGAGCAAAGTGACCATCTGTGAATTCAGGATTCAGAGATTTACCTCGTAGGTAAATGACTTATCTTTTGCCACCCTTTCTTGAAGGTAACTATAAAAAGCCAAATCAACCATTAGAATAGCCGTCAAAATAAATCTCCAGAACAGGTCGCTAAGTTTCAGTCTGTCAATAGTCACATTTATGTGAAGAAAGAAACAGCCCAAACTTTCAGATTTCTAAAATCCCTAACATTTGTAAAACATCCGAAGAACTGCATGATTTATCTGGAGGAATAGTCAGCACTGTATAAAAATTAGTGCAACTGCAGCGAGAGAGGAAATGACTGGAATCTTACTTTAATGCTTCGTCGAGGGCTCCTGGGAGTCTATGTTCCTCATTGTAAGCTGGGATTATCAACGATATATACTTCTCCGCTGGATCACTTATATGAGGACAAATAACCTGAAACAAGTGCAGTGATGTTAAGTACCTCAAACCTTACCATCTTTCGATGAATTAAACTGGTCGACAAAATGTAACACATGCATCTAGCTTAGCAGATTCAAATATGCAATCTGAAACATCCCAATTTTTTCCCGTTTCAGATTATGAATTTTGAACACGAATAGGGTGGAATTCACCCAAAAATCACACAATCCTCATAAAACCTGAATCTCAAAAAATTATAACGAACTTTAACAGCAGAACAAAGTGTCGTACGGCAAACAAACAAAAATCCTAGATCATAACCAAAAACTGAATCAGAAGGAAAAAAAACCAAAGAAGATACCTCCTTCAATGAATTAGGATCCTCAAGTATAGGAGGAGCATCAACGTGACACCTAAAATAATAAAGAACAGAAAAGACTACGTATTACTTCCAACGAAACAGCTAAAAGAAATACAGCTGATTGAGGCACGGCCAGATTAAGATCGTACAAGTGATTGTCCCTCCTTCTGAACGCCGCAATAAGAACGACAGCTAAAAGCAGCAACGCGAAAACCGAAGCGAAGATCCATAGAAATTCGAACAATGCCCATATGAATCCCATTACTCCAGAGAATCATACAAGACTAAAATCAGGGTTTTGGGCAATCGATTAAACTCCCTCTGCAGCTGCCAGTAGCTGAAAACTTTCAACTTCGCCTACATAAATTTTTCATACGATTGAGTAATTGAAGTCTCTGAAATGACGCACGCAACGCCTAACCTAACTGAACTGCCTAAGGATGGATTAGATCTCGCAATTTGCAGCTTTTCAGCTGATTAAATGAATATTAATTGCATTTTGGATTACTTACAAAATCGAAAGCTTTATATGTGTAATTTGGCAAGTTATCACTAAAAAATTAAGAGTTTAGTTTAGTATATCAATAATATATTATTATCTGCTGATTTACCTTCTTGTGTAAAAGTAAAATAAAAAGCATTGAAATGTATATTATATATAATATTGATTCATCTCTCTCATCTTCCCCTAGAACCTTCGATTAGAGTCTATTTTCTTTTTGAGCTTTTCGCTAATTTGATTGATGGCTTCTCCTTCTCAAGCTAGTTTACTCCTCCAGAAGCAGCTCAAAGGTTTCTGATATCGATTGTTTGTTGATGTTTCTGTAGGCAAATGGATTTTTTTATGATTTTTTTTGTGGGGTTTTTCTTGTTGAAAATTGAAATTATGAAAAAATGTTTGATGATCTAATGGTTTTGTGCTCAGATCTGTGCAAAAAGCCAGTGGATGGTTTCTCGGCGGGTTTATTGGATGAGAGCAACTTGTTTGAATGGAGCGTTACCATTATTGGACCGCCTGATACCCTTTAGTGAGTGTTTGCATTTTTAATTCTTGGAGAGCTGATAATTATCTTGTTTGCAAGTTCTTAGCTTCCTAATAATTCAGTAGATTTGTTTGTATAGTTTTGGATTAGTAGTTATTGGGTTTTCTGTGGCTGTTTGTTGATGATGAGGCTTTGTTTAGCAATGATCCGCCTGATAACAGTCTTGAGTATTTTTCTTTGAGGATAACGAAAAAAGCAGATCGATCTTGTTTAAATTGGACAAGTTCAGCTGTTTGAATTGCAGATTTTGTACTTTATTTATAGTCGTACTGTCAATTTGAGGTTTGAAATCATGTAGATGGTTTTAATTGTCTCTTAGGAAACTCGGGGTGGAGCAACCGTGTTTTATTGGCATTTTATCTGAGGGCATAAAAAAGTGAGGCTGCAAAAATTGGGAATCTGATTTCATATCCAGATTCATAATATTGTGATAAGTGTGAAGTGATTTGATGATTGATATGTGGAGTTATTCTAAGCTTTAGATCTTTTTGCCTATTTGCTGCGGAGACACCCTTCAGCGGTTTGGTTTGATGTACTTAAACAAATTTCTGATTTGGGTTCTCATTTGTTTATTGATACATTGGATGCAGCGAAGGAGGGTTTTTCAATGCTATAATGTCTTTCCCTCAAAACTACCCCAACAGTCCTCCGACAGTCAAATTTACCTCTGAAATGTGGCATCCTAATGGTTTGCACTTACTGCTGTCTAGTATGAATGTTAGTTTGTTCTTTCTTGTTAGCTAATCTCAAACTTTCTTACACTGTGCAGTTTATAAAGATGGAAAGGTTTGCATTTCGATTCTTCATCCACCTGGCGATGATCCAAATGGGTACGAACTTGCTAGTGAGCGCTGGTCGCCCGTCCACACGGTAAGCTGAATCTTTGTCAACTTAGTCCATGAGCACCTTAGCTGAGACTTATATGACAACTTTTCAATGGTGTTTTGGCATGAAACATCCTATCACGTTTGGTGCGGCTGCTACATGCATGTTCTTGATGAATTTTGCATGTAACATATGCTATGAGTTGGGATTTTATTTTCAGGTGGAGAGTATAATGATAAGCATAATATCAATGCTTTCGAGCCCTAATGATGAATCCCCTGCTAATGTCGAAGCTGCTGTAAGTGAAATGTGTTTTTTTCCAAAGTATCTCATTTATTTGCTCTTCAGCCTAGTTACTTTCATGTTACTTGCAGAAAAATGGGATCGAATTAAGTATTTAACAGCGGACACATCGATCCATTTCATCGCAAAATTAACCATTCATTTGATCGAATTTTCTTAATTTTCATTGTCTCATCTGCAGAAGGAATGGAGAGAACACAGAGACGAATTCAAGAAAAAAGTCAGCCGTTGTGTAAGACGCTCGCAAGAGATGATGTAAGACGTAATCAAAGAAGTGTTTGTAGTCCCCCTCTTCAAACCCCTTTCCTTCTCTTTTGTGACTCAGCTCTCTCATTATGATTTGATTTTGAACTTGTCCAAGAAAAAGGCATTTTTATTACCAGCTTTATGATTGATGTAATGCCTTGGACAACTTTAAAAACACATTACAAGATTGATTCAATCCAATCAATATCTTTGTCTTACAACCATTGAACAAAAGCCCCCGAAATTTTAAATCGCTTCCATCTTCATGGACTCGTTCAACTCTTTGAGCTCTTTACGTTTAGCTTTCCCCGTCGACCCTTTATTAACGACGTAATTCTTCTCACTCTCGGGAGAATTCGTGTTATTGCTCGCCATCTTACTATGAGAGTTTCCCAGCGATTCACCGCAGCTTAGCCAGCTCGAGAAGCTCGCCGTGGCCTTACTTCGATTTTCGTTAGGTTTCACATTCTCTTTGTTGAATTCGACCTGAGAAGCAGGGATCAATTTTAGAGGACTGACTACCTCGTTCTCTACACGTTCCTTTGATTCGGTCTGAAAATGCTTCCGAGAATCTATAGACAGAGAAAACAACGATGACTCAGCTGAGTCCATTGATGTCGTCTTTTGATCTTCGAGAACGTTAGGATAATCCTCGACGGTTCTTTCTTGTAGTAACTTCTTGGGATTGGTATTATTCGCGGCGTTGATTTCATTACCATCTCTTTCGTCTTCATTCTTCGCTTGGGTTTTTGTTTTCTCGTCTGTCGACTGATTCTCAGCATTGCCACCATCTTCGCAAGCTTTAACGGGGTTTTTTTCGGGGGAGGTATTAATCTTCTCTTCTAGCTTTTTTCTGTTTAGGTTTCGATTCAGTGTAAGAAGTAAAGAAGGGAAATCCAATGGAAAGAAGATTTTCGTAGCTTCGAAGGCTTGATAAGGGAAAGGCTACTCACTTACCCAGATAGCGGAATGTTCTCTTTCGAGGGTTCAACGACCTCTTTTTCTTCTTCGTTGATGCATAATAATGGCTGAAAAAAGAAACTTTCAGCTTACAGTCAACAGTTCAGTAACATTATGTCTCATTAGAGTTCAACAATCACTCAAGGATTCCAATATGCTCTATGTTCAATTACCTTGTGCTGGTTATGAAGCAGTTTCTGGGCTGACTCTTTACAGCCGAAACATCCTTTGAAGCATCCCATCTTTTGACCCTCTTGTAAGATCTTCGTTTACTCTAAAAGTTAGTTTGATATTTGTTGCTTTTAAAGAGAAGATGCAGCAACTGAACTAATGAAGGGAATAAATAACTCTGTCTTGTCTGTAGAAGACACGTTCGAAATAAATATGACCGTTGAGGTTCGGAGTTTATTTATTGCCATTGGTACTAAATATATGGGCTTTGCCCAAACTCTTTTGTAGTTTATCTGGACAAAAGTCGTTTCAGAAAAGGCTACATAAATATTGATATATATGTGAGTTCGAACCCAAGGAAATTTAAAAGGGCAAATTTCATTTTAAGCCCTGTTACTGTTTTAAAATTGATTTCAGACGCTGTCAGTTTAAGAATTAGTTTTAAGGACCTAATTTCTGGAGTATTACTTCATGTTAGTACCACTTCATTGTGCTGCCGTAAAGTAGTACTGCAGAATAGAAATCGAGTCCTTAAAACTAAATTTTATACTGGCAGGACCTGAATTCAATTTTGAAACTTAAATGGGGCCTAAAACGTAATCACAACAAAAGTAGTTCAATCATTACCACACACAAAGGCTACATGTCTGCAAATACAACACTATTACCACGACAAGACAAAGAAAGCCCTGCTATGGCAGCACTCTATCTTTACAGTTTACAATCTTACTCTCCAAACTTTTGGTAGAGAAAAACACAGATAAACAGCTTATTACCAAGTATCACCGTAAGTCGAAACAGATACAACACCAAAAAAAAAAACTGAAAAAAAAAAGCAGAGCCAACAAGTCCGACCACGAAAGATGTACCAATGGAGCACTAAATGAGGATTGAAAGTCAAAACAGAATGAATGATGGAAATATTTTCTTACAGATAACCAGAAAAGAAAGGCAATACGAGCACACTATTGGTGGCGGCGAACAAATACTATCGATTGCTAGTTTGTGACAAGTTCACATTGTAAGCTCACATCAAAGCCTGTGATAATTGCCATATTCTCTTGTTCTGAGTGTCTGACTATGTACCAAAGGCCAGAATTTCACCACACTGCCTTCTAACTTACCATCACTGTCGAACTGTTGAATACGTTTCAAAGCTTTAACCCAACCTCAAAAAACACTGTTTTGTTGCTTTGTACACATGGTGGATACATACAACAATTTCGCAAATGACAGCCTGCATATTGAAAAAAATAACCTGAATTTATCAGTTTACACTTTGATATATAACTTCCATCGATAAGAGGGACTAGGGAGCATCTCATCGTGGCACTTAAACATATATCAGAAGCCACGTCTCCAAAGGTATAAATTTTGGCATTAACTGACTGAATAATTCAATGTCAAGCATGCACCCTCTTTCCAATAGAAATTCTTCTTTTAGATAATAGATGTGAAAAGTTAAATTCAAACAAAATAGAGCTCTCACCTAACTGAGCAATGCTCAGAAAGGAGCCTCGAGAGATTCATCCCATACATCCGCACTTCCGTTCGAGGCATCTTCTGCATCATCCTCCATTGAAAGCCTAATATACTCTCTATGGGCAAAGCGGTCCCACTCAGTCAAATTTGGGTTCTCCCGCTCCTGTAAAGGTATTGCAAGAAAAGCAATGGTGCACAGAAAATATCGTTGAGAAGCATGTAACCACTGTCTATGCCAACTGAAAATTATAAAATAACCTCAACTTACCTGGCGAATCATGAACGGATCACGAGTCTCAAAGGCCATGAATTTGTTAAGGTTAAAAAGGATGTTAAAGAAATTGCCCGAGAGTTTGCTTCCTTTTAGATCTTCTAGGGTGAAGTAACCCTCATCCTGCAAATGATTTAGCGTCAATGAAATGTAATGGTATACACCTTCAACATATATGAGTGTCAATAAAATGTGACGGATACACCTTCAATGTTTTAGTGCCAGTACATGGTAAAGCTAACTACATTTCGATAAGCATTTGAGAAGAGGAATAAGTATAGCTCTACTTCGTAGTTCAGGCCCATGGAGAAAAAAGGACTACATAAATGACATTTTAGTAATATTTTCCGACAAATGTAATCTAGATATTCACCTTCGGGCTAATCATGTCGACTATCTGGCATAAAATATCTTCAAAAAGTACAGGCTCTTGGGCCATGCATTCCATTCTGTGCAATTGCTCCTCATAGAAGAATTGCATTTCATTCCTTGTGATAACACCATTCCCATCAAGATCTATGCACTGGAACCTGCGTGGAGGGGAATTCAGAATTAAGAAAGCCTTGCAAAATTCAAAATGTCATATAATGATATAATGGCTTATTTTATAAGATAACAAATATATCCAAGCATACCAGTACTCAAGACTAGGTTCCGATGATTTATCCTCCTCTGCTAATATGAAATACACAAAATCTTCATATCCCATCTTTCCTTCAACCTTACACGTAAATTTTCTGGAAACCTTAAAAATCCGAATACATAATACTCAGAATGAGTGATGACGGAATTGGAAATGATATCTCAAATGCTTCTCAAAAGTCTTCAATGTGGCATCAAACGCAAACCTGAGAAAATATTCTGTCCACAATCCTGTATGTTAGGGCATGGTTACCGTATCTGACGAGGTTTTCTTTGTCAATTAGGAAATCGTGATCGGTATCCAGCTCCCAGAACTTGCAATATATTACGTAAAAATGTTCATATGAGAAGTATCTGCATAAAAAGGCAACATTAGGACATCGAAATGAAGATCTAACAATGCCGTAGAAGAAACATGTCGAAAATGCCCGTGAAGAAGTCTTTAATAAAAGAATATTATTTCATCACAGCTAGTTGACATATTAAACTGCTCCAAACCCTTCGTAAAATTCACTCAAAATCTGTCATCAAGTTTGTAGCTGCTTGTATGACCTCAAATGAGCAATTGAACTGCTTCTCGCCACCACTAAAACACGTTTTTTGCTAGTTATAAGCATGCCTACTGGACTGGATAAGATGGACTAGTAAATCTCAATCATAATACTACATGCAACAACTTATTTGCACCAACGAGAAAGGTAAACAGAGACTTCACTAAGAAAAGGGAAAAGACTAATCAGAATATCTATAATAACCTCAAGACTTTATTGATATCTTCTTCTTCATCTGCATGTTGCATTGCAGCAATCAAGTTGGAACGCTTCAGCTCCCTGAGCGTTAGACGACCATTACCCGCTCTATTCACGTAGTAAAGTATTCTGTATATTACAGTTTCAGCTGGGCATAGCAACAACATTGAACTGTTAATGCAATCAAGGTAATCATATTTCTAATGAAAGGAGGATTTTCTAACTACTAATAAGGACAAACACAATAATATTGAAGCAAGCTATAGTCGCAAGACAGCTTAAGATCCCTCAAAACCTTCATTTGTTGGATAAGTCAAACCATAGAATAGCTTAATCACAAAACAAATTTCCATAAACCTTCAAGTCTTAAAGTTTTTAAAGATATATGTTTGCAGCGAAAGCAAATGATATTGGAGATCATGGATCTTACAAATGATGCACCAGGACATAAATTATTTCAACTGCTCATTTTATGTATGTATAAATTAAGTAGTTATCAGTAGCTTATCCGCGCATTTAACCAATCACAAACTCTTTAATGTTGTGGGAACAGATATTCATTAATGAAAGCTTGTAGAATGCAGACATGTCAAAAGCGCAGAAAATAGGTGCAGTGCAATTAAAGGGCACACCTAAGCAGAGGAGAAATATTGAGTTTCGAGCAAGCAGCATACACAATTTAAGTAGGTATTCAAGAACAAACCATATCTTTCTTGGAACTCAGGTGTACTTTGCAAGAATTCTAGTCCTGGATGAGTTGACAAGAGTTCTCGAAGTAAGGGTTTGAAGTCATCCTACACCAGATGACGAGTATCCAACAAATAGAGATAAGAATACTAGTTCAGTTTGAGTCACAATATCTGAAACTGACGATAATCAATGATGATGAAACCTGAACCAAGAAGTTGAGATCTGGTTGCTTCAGGATTGCAAACATTTGAGTAGCTGTATCTTTTGATAACATGTTTCCGTGGACCCAATAATCAACAAATGCATCCCTGAAAAAGTTGTTAGATTGAGCTAAGAGGGCAGGCGTTAACCTTTAAACAGAAGCCTTGTTAACGACGCTCCTTATTTAGTAAGTCAGCCATCACATAAAGTTACATTGTTGGAACATAAAGGAAATATATATCAACTCAGCATCCATGTCAACAGTATCATGTTATCACATCTAAGGATAATCTATGGGTAGGGATTGAGATGCGAATAAATGAGCTAAGACCCCCACGCAAAAACTACTTTCATCCCCACGCTACTAGAAAGCTGACGTTAAAATACATATAGCTGATGCCCAAGTAGCCGTCATAGGATCAGGATAAAACTCTGCATAATTAAAGCATACAGATTTTCTTTCCCTTTTGAATTAAAGCTAAAATTCTCATCTAACAGCACAGTTGAGCAGAAGCACTGGCCACACATGTATATTACCAGATTAAAGAGTAGACGAATGTTTAGGAGTACCTTGTCACAATTCCAGAGCCACCAACATCAATCTTCCTGAAAAGTGCACTGGAGAAAAATGATGGCAACTTGCAAATTTCCTTAGTAACTGGTTTGAATTCTGGACACCAATTAAACAAAATACCAATTCAATTTGATATTTCTATATTTCCACATGCATCACAACAGATAAGACATAAATCTTCTGCATCTGAACAGAAGTAATGAACCTATGCATCCAAGTATACTCACCATGCATTTGAAGTCCATCCATGTGACCATAGAAGAACTGATTAATTCTATACAAGCACCTCTCTTTCAACTCATTTGGCGGCGGACGCCCGTTTTGGAAATAGAACTGCACTTGTTATGGTTGTTACACATAAAGAATATTGAGGTACAACAGTTTCATGCATACAAAAGAAGTGCTAAACGATATGCCAAGATGTTGGGCGAAGTCACGATGGATGTGATAATAGACACTGATCAAAGATCAGTTTTATTAAATTGGACTACAATTTGATAGTATAGAGTTTTGTTTATTTGGGTGAGAGTATATAAGTAGGAGTCCTAGGCTTAGTTTCATCAGTGGATATTTTTAGATTTCAGCAAGGACTTTATTTCAAGAGAAATTTGAAGCTGGACTGGAATTTTTAATGGCTTCTATAAGATTGGCTATTACTTATTTTTGTTGGTTCTCATTCGTTTTGGTAATTAAAGTTCAACCTATAACAGCACGGAAAATGGCTTATTTGACCTGAGGTACAATCTCCTTCATGGGCTCATTGACTAGTTTGAGGGGAGAGCCTAATGTAGAAGGGCCTGCCCTCTGTTTTGAGATCCTGGGAGAACCAGATGAACTTCTCGGTGAAAGTGGCGGCGTACTGCCACCAGGAAACATAGAAGGGAGAGAACTGGTAACTGCCACAGTGCTGGATGATGATGCTCCTCCAGCATTCAATGGACCACTACCTTTAGCACTACTCAGAAAGGATTTTACCTGTAACCCAAAGGAAAGATAAAAGACCATCTAATCATAAATCAAAAAGAACAAAAGAAAGGAGGGGAAAGGGAAAAGATAAGCAGGTTAGCCTGCTCCCATTTGTTAAACTTGAAGAAAGAGATAAACTGAGTAGATACCAAAAACAATAGAACCAGAGAATGTAGTTGATGGCAATTATCTGGACTTTTCTCACCCATTATTCAATTATTGTTTTGTTTCCATACATCAAAGTGTTAGGACACAGACCAATAGCTTCAATCAGTTCAGAGTTCAGATAGTCCTGACTCTAACAACCTTAACTGCTATACTTAATTAATATGAATGGATGACTCCAATTCATCCACTAGTGCTTAAATCTCAATTTCATCAGATAATGTAAAAAGAACAAAGTTATTTTCAAGTGGACTGATCATAAATGTCGGACACTTCATAAATGACTAGATACTACGTGTAGCATCCTTGTTAAAATCAAAAGGATCGGAAAGTCTTCCCATCAAAAAGATCCTAAGATACCACGACCAAGCACAATTTCCATCCTATCAAATGCCAAGGACATAATTTAACATTCCTCGGTCAGAATTTTAGAAATTTATCAACTTTTCCACTTCTTAAAGAGGAATTTGTGCTCAAATTCGACATTATCTCCCAACCCCTGGTTCTTAACACCTATGGTTATCTTCCAAGTGATACTTAGGGTAAAGCATAGCCCTTTTTAGACTGTAGTCCCACCACTTGACCAATATAACCCACGTCTTAGCCACATATCATAAGCAGTGTCACTCCATCACTACAAAGAACACACTTTCCAAGAATATAGAACTTCTAACCAAAGAATTAGTTTCCGGAAGTGAAAGCCACTGGTCAAAGAGCTTTTCCGCAACTTCGGGGTTGGTCTTTATCGCCGTGGGCGAAATTTCCGAAAGCTGTAATAGCTCCGCGTCGAGGCGCGTGATATCACCTCCGTCGCTAAAATCTACATCCATGTCGCTCAACTTCACTCAGATCTTCCTCTCTGTAAAGAGACTCTTTCTTTCTAACATCAAACAAACAAGGCAACCAAAGAATCGGAGGAACTCAACTTCTCCAACGGATCTTGAATCGGCGAACAACGAAATGATAAATTTAGTAACTTCACCAACTTCACCGGCTTGGAAACCCTAGAATTTCAAATTAATAGAAAACCGAACAAAAGTTATCTTAATTAGGTATTTACTTAAATTCCCCGTGAGCACGCAGAAAAGACGTCTGTGAGCCCATCTATGGATTTGTGCGACTTGTGGGTTCGAGGTGTAACAAAAACGTTTCAAATTATGACTAGTGTGAATTTTATCATCATCAATCATATTAGTAGTAGTTGATAATAATCAACAAATCCATACTTGTTATGGTTTTATTTTATCAATCTAATGCTGCTTTTGTTCCATAAAAGAAGTGACAATCAAGCATTTAACATATGACATGTGTTGGACTATAATATCTAGCAATTTTAAACATATTATTGTGTTACTAACATATATAGTTAAGTGTTTAGATGAGCTTGGTTTGAAAAACATATACTCCCTCCGTCCCAATAATTTTATCACCTTTCCTTATTTAGCAAAAAGTTATCACAAACAATCAATATAATAATATTAAATATTCTTAAAAGACGTGTCAAAATATACACTTTTTTTACTTTTTCATTGTACTATATTATTATAATAATGTCACATTAATTTGCGTGCTCAGCAAACTTATGTGATAAAGTTGCTGGGACGGAGGAAGTATTAAATATGAGCTCAGGGCGAAAAATCGGACTGGTCTGTCGATCAACTTGCGGTCAAACCGGTCTCGGTATTGACTGGACTGTCCGGTCTCGGTATTTCGTATTGACTGCTACTGTCTGGTCTCGGTCGTCACTACTGGTTCGGTCTCAGATTGGACTGGACTGGTCCGGTCAAAGACTAGACTGGACTGGTCAACTGTTGCTTGGTGTACAAGCATATTACTGCATCAGTAGGTACAATCAGCTGAAGCTAACAGCATTGACCAAGTCAAGACAAAAACTTCCAACGGCTATTTAATGAGTCTAACGGATATATCAAAGGAAGATGCAACAAACAAAGACCAATAGTTGCAGAAACATTTTAAGGATCCTAAAAGCCAACAAGAACACATTCAAGAGAGATCCAAGAGAGAAGAACAAGAGCAATGAAGATAATCAAGAAGAGTTCTTCCTTTGTGTGTGAGTTACAAAAGATATAGAGAGAGCTACAAATTTAAAACTCACACACCTCACTCACACAATAGATATGAGAGCTTCACATAGTTTAGTTGAATGAGAAGTCTTAGCACATAGATATAAGCAAGTGTATGCAGTTTTCGCACCGAGACAAGAAAGAACGATGCGTCTTAGCATAGAGACGTAAGAGATCAAGCGGGATGTGAGGTTGCGGCCTACAACCATTACGGTTGACCTTGCGGGGTGCCGTAAATTCTCAAGGGACTGTAAAAAGCTCTTGAAAGAGACGGACTTTAAAAAACCGTTTAGAGTGTCTAGCCCGTCTATGAGTTTAGTTAGCAGGTGTCTTGCTATAGAGGGTTGTACTTGAATGTACATGTAATTGAATCTTTTAGTAAGTGCCTTACTTGCGGGGAAGAAGGGGATACGTAGGCGTATTGAGACTCCGAACTTCCATAAACAAATTCTCGTGTCTCTACTCCTACAAACCACACCACACACACTCTCAAATACCCACCACATTCAAGGTGTTCGACAAAATGCCTCAACCACATCATACACCAAAATCGGCCAATTCACTTACATACACAAACCGCTACATATAGTTCACACTCAAAGACTATGGTATTCCGCACGTGACTTTGATTGAAGATTGGAAATCGGTTTCACACTCTAACCGAACGTGAAACCCACTAAAGAGCAAAAAATGATGACCGGTGTTATTCACCCCCGCTAACACCCAGTCCACGATCCTAACAACATGTTAAATTAATCGAGAAGTTACTAAGTTAATCCTTTATATAAAGTAAAGATGGATAATTCAAATAACCATATCGTTTTAAGCCTCGTTATTCCAATTGATATTTACAATTTTTTAGTTAGAGGAATTTATATGTCGTCGCGTTGATAAAAATAAAATGTAAATAGTCCTCTAGTACGTATGATAAATGTTGCTCCTCTCATGAAAACGTTATCGCTTTATCTCGAAAAATAATAATTTTATTCCCCACACATAAAAAACGAGACAGTATAGTACTCCCCCTGTCCTATTTGTTTTTGTACAATGGGATTTGGCAGCAAATTAAGAAACTGAATATTTTAATAGTATAGTACAATTAAAAGGTAAAAGTGTATATTTTGACACGTCTTTTAAGAATGTATAATATATTTGTAATGATTATTTGTGATAGTTTTTTTTTTTTCTAAAAAAAAATGTACAAAAGATAACAGCACGTCCGATATAGTAAAACGTACAAAAAGTATTGGAAGAGATGGAGGATCATTTTAAATACGTGTTTTCTAAGATATTAAAATCAACTTGACCACCCGATGGCCGAGATATTGTTTATTTATAAATATACATATCAAATGATTTGTGAAAGATGGTATGGTATTATATATTTTTTTCAATCCGCTTGACAAAATAAAATAAGCGCAAAAATATTGTATAATCTACCATCGTTTATTACGGTCCATGTATTATATATTTAAAAATATAAACTAATATACGTCGACAATGATCATCATCTAATAGAAGCTCTCTCCTATCTATTGTACCTAATCATCAACTAATCATCTGAAGAACAGAAAATGATAATCGAAGCGGCAAGAAGTTGCTTCTACGACGACCGATCGCCGCCTGTGTACATCAAAGCTTGTTATGCAATAACCTTCCTGGGCTTAGCCTACCTCGTCGTCTCCGAGCTCGTCGGAAAACATCTTCAGTACTCCAAATTCTCGGCTAATGACCATGGGCAGAAGAAGAAGAAGACGATTCCCAGCAAAATCGGCATGCTCCTATTCTACAGCCCAGCTCTCGCCGCCGCCGTCTCTTCCTTCTTCGTCTTCCCCAACGACGACATCAGATTCGTCATTCTCAAGTCGTCCCTCGCCCTTCATTTCCTCAAAAGGGACATCGAGGTAATTTGATTTTTCTTATTACCCACGTTCATGGCGGCGAATTAGGTTTCCCTTCTCTTCGATTCGTGGGATTTGATGTTGTTTTAGTGTAGTGTAAACGACCAATTTGAGTGTAGTTGTTTGTGATAGGTAAACTGTGTCACCCCAAGGAGGTTATGCGTTCGAATTCACCCCTATTATTGACTATTTTTGTCTATGATAGGCCATAGTCGATGTGTAAGAATAACCTTTGGACTGATATCGAATCTCTGTCTAGTTTAATCGACCTCGTACAAGTTGCATTCTTCAAAAAATTTGATCTTGGCACGATGGCCAATCCAAAAATACTAAAAATAATTGCTTAAGGGACTGTTTCTAAGAAGGTTCTTTGCCTGAACTTTTATTCATCTGTTGTTGTAGGTATTGTTCTTGCATAAGTACAGTGGTTCGATCACCCTCGAAAGCACAGTCTTCATCTCATCAGCCTACGCCTCGTCTGCAATTGGAATCCTCTACTTTCAGCACAGAACCAAAGATCTCTCGGGCCCATCCATCGATCTAAAATTTGCTGGCGTTTTTCTGTTTGTAGTTGGAATTTGTGGCAACTTCTATCACCATTACCTTCTCTCTAAGCTTAGGAAGAAGGGCGACGACAAGGGCTACAGTGTCCCGACGGGGGGCCTTTTTGGGCTGGTCGCTTGCCCTCATTACCTGTTCGAAATCCTTACGTTCTTCGGCATATCGCTTATTTCTCAGACCTTGTTTTCGCTGATGTGCGCCTTTGGGGTCGCTTTCTACTTGCTGGGGAGAGGTAATTCCACCAGAAAATGGTACCTTTCAAAGTTTGAGGATTTTCCCAAGAATGTCAAGGCTGTGGTTCCTTATGTTTTCTGATACTCTTGGTTGTGTGTGTGTTTTTATATACTTGTTTTTTAAGATTGTTTTGTTGGTTTGATGATCTTTGATGAGGTATTGTACTAGACACAATTTAGACACATTTAAACTTATCTAAACTCTTTTATTAAGGTTCAAGTATTTTGATCTGTCATAAAATAACAGTCAATAGAAAAATAACCATCCACTACATAAAATTTTACATTTTCAATGTTATCCTTTTATTTTAGTACTAAATTATTATTTTATATTACATAATATATAACACATGTATGGGCGTACTAGTGTATAATAATATTCCATCAAGCCCACATGGAAAGACCAACCAAGTTGGATGAATATCATACAAAGTTTGATTTTTTTGACGGCGTGTCGAAAATTTAACGAAGTTGGGTTGGTTTTATCGTGGGGTAGGAATGAAATAACCGTTCGTACATAGATCTCTCAATGTCTTGCTATCAATCACAGTAATTTTCAAAAAATGATCTTTATGGTTGTTGATATAGTGAGCTTTCTATAATTCAGAACTTGAAATTCGAGCTTATCGAATAAACTAATCGATCTTAATTACTGTTAGGATATGCGGAAATCCCCGATAATTATTTGCCCGAGTGACGATAATAAATAAACGAAACGAAAAATAAATTTGGACAGTGACACGAGATTTACGTGGTTCGGTCAGAATGACCTACGTCCACGGGCCGGAGGGTAGAACTTCTTTATTATGTGGAGATACTACAAACACGTTCACTGACGTGATATAAAAGCAACTACAACAATATAAGGAGTATGCTACAGAAAATGATCAGAGACGAGAAGATCTGATGTGGTTGTGGTGTTTATTCCTTCATCGTACACTGCCTATTTATAGGCAAAGAGTTTCCCTCGTGTGAGCTGAAGAAAAAATAAAGATGCTATATACAACTCTGACTTTTTCCTCGTACACAAAGTTAGATCTCGGCGCAGCACCTTTTGATTTCCAAAACCCACGTGAAGTTTCCAAGCACCTTATATGTTGAATGGTCAACAAAGAAAGCTCACCTAACAAATCTCCACATTGAGCTTGATTCCGAAAATTACTCCACCTTAATTAGTAATACCTCTGTCTCCCTCCGTCCATAGCCCCGACGGGGCTAGTTCACCAACTTTAAAGCACCAATCAAGTCCAAGAAATGCTTGAACTTGGAAACTGGAAGAGCCTTTGTAAACAAATCTGCAGGATTATCCTTCGTGTGTATCTTCTTGATAAACACATTCTTATCTGCAATGATATCACGAATAAAATGATACTTAACGTCAATATGCTTAGTCCTTTCGCGATACATCTGATCCTTAGTCAAATGAGTCGCACTTTGACTATCACAGAAAATAGTAATGACTCCCTGATTCTGGGTTAATTCGCTGAATAACTTTCAACCACAAAGCTTCTTTGATTGCATCAGTGATAAACGTATTTTAATACGTTTATTATTGTGTTTATTTGGGTTATAATAAAAAATTATTGGTCATTCCATGCATTTATTGGCTTTATTTACACCCATTTAAATATTGTAGAACCTTGGAATGATTATCGAGCGAAAAGGAATGAAAACGAGGCGAAAACGACACAAAAACGGCGAAGTATGAAGCTGCCAGTCACTAGTCACGGCCGTGAATCACCTCGCCAGTGGACGTGAATGATGGCAGTAAGTTCAAAAGATGAAACACTTAAGAGTCACGGCCGTGAGTATTTGTGCGAGTGGCCGTGAATCTCGGCAGAGACAAGTAGTAAGCTCACTGTCCTCTGTCACGGCCGTGACACTTTATGAATTAACCCGTGAACGACGGCAGAGAGTTTGGAGAAGTGATAAACGTATTTTAATACGTTTATTGTTATGTTTATTTGGGTTATAATAGGAAACTTTTGATCATTCCATGCATTTATTGGCTCTATTTACACTCATTTAAATATTGTAGGACCTTCGAATGATTATCGAGAAAAGAGGAACGAAAACGAGGCGAAAACGACGCGAAAACGGCAAAGTTTGAAGCTGCCAGTAACAAGTCACGGCCGTGAACGCTCTTGCAAGAGGCCGTGAACGAGGGCAGTAAGCTCAAGGAGAAAAAGTTCCAACAGTCACGGCCGTGAATCACTTTGCACAAGGCCGTGACCGTGGGCAGAGAGCTCAAGATCCAGTGTCGCGGCCGTGAACGATCATGTAAGAAGTCGTGAACGTGGACAGAGAGTTTTAAGGAACGTGTCACGGCCGTGAATACTCATGTCAAAGGCCGTGACTCGCGGCAGAGACTGAGAACGAGCTGATTCCGACGAGGACGGTGACTGAATGGCGCGTTTGCATCGACTACAGGAAGTTGAACGATGCAACTAGAAAGGATCATTTTCCTTTACCATTTATTGACCAGATGTTAGAAAAACTCGCCGGTCACTCATTTTACTGTTTCCTAGATGGTTTGTCAGGTTATCTACAGATCCCCATAGCACCCGAGGACCAGGAAAAGACCACGTTCACTTGTCCGTTCGGAACGTTCGCATACCGAAGGATGCCATTTGGCTTATGCAATGCCCCAGCCACCTTCCAGCGATGCATGATGGCCATATTCGACGAACTGGTAGGTGAGGTAATGGAGGTATTTATGGACGACTTTTCTGTGTTCGGTTCCTCGTTTAATGCATGTTTGTCAAATCTGAAACTCGTACTCGCACGATGCGAGGAAACAAACTTGGCACTTAATTGGGAAAAGTGTCACTTCATGGTTCGAGAGGGTATAGTTCTCGGTCATAAGATTTCCTCTAAAGGAATCGAAGTGGACCGAGCTAAGTTAGAGACGATAGAAAAATAGCCCGTTCCCTCGAACGTGAAGTCCATAAGGAGCTTTCTAGGACATGCGGGGTTTTATCGTAGGTTTATTAAAGATTTTTCGAAGATCGCAAGACCCATGTCTAGGTTGCTAGAAAAAGATGCCCCGTTTGATTTTAATGACGAGTGCTTGCATGCTTTCAATTTGCTTAAGGAGCGACTTATCGCAGCACCTATTATGGTTGCCCCTGACTGGGGGCTGCCCTTTGAACTAATGTGCGATGCTAGTGACTATGCAGTTGGAGCCGTGTTAGGGCAGCGTAAGGACAACCATTTCAGGCCGATCTACTATGCGAGCAAGACGTTAGACGCAGCCCAAGCCAATTATACGACCACCGAAAAGGAGCTGTTGGCTGTCGTGTTTGCTTTCGACAAGTTCAGGTCATATCTTATCCTATCCAAAGTTATCGTTTTTACTGACCATTCTGCTCTTAAGTACTTGTTAGCAAAGCCCGATGCCAAGCCACGGCTAATCAGATGGATCCTACTACTGCAAGAGTTCGATATTGAGATTCGGGATAAGAAGGGTGCGGAGAACCTAGCGGCGGATCACCTCTCTCGACTGGAGGAGTCCGAAATATACCACAAGGACGGAAGGCCGATACAAGATAGGTTCCCAGACGAGCATCTTTACTCAATACAGGTGGTAAGTGAAGTCACTCCCTGGTTTGCAGATTACGCTAACTATCTTGTTGCGAGGGTCCTACCAAAGGAGTATACCAGTCAGCAAAAGAAGAAATTCTTTTCTGACTTGAGATACTACTTTTGGGAAGACCCATATCTTTTCAGGCGATGTGCAGACCAGGTGATACGAAGCGTTGCCGTTCCAGAAACGACACAGATCCTGAGGCACTGCCACAATGGACCGACCGGAGGGCACTACGCAGCCAACAGAACCGCTCAGAAGGTGTTGGAAAGTGGATTCTACTGGCCCACGATATTCAAGGACGCCCAAAGGTACGTTGACACTTGTGATCAGTGTCAGCGCGCAGGTACTCTTTCGAAACGCGACGAAATGCCCCAGAACTTCATCCTAGTTTGTGAAATTTTTGACGTTTGGGGTATAGATTTTATGGGACCATTTCCTAGCTCGTACAATAATAAGTACATCCTAGTTGCGGTCGATTATGTGTCTAAATGGGCCGAGGCGCAAGCCTTACCCACGAACGACGCTAGGGTAGTCGTTAGATTTCTTCGAGCATTGTTTTCACGTTTTGGGGCGCCTAAGTGCATTATTAGTGATAGGGGTACACATTTCTGTAACACCCAGTTTGCACGCACGTTAGAACGGTATGGTGTTAGACACAGCCTATCCACCACATACCACCCCCAAGCTAGTGGTCAAGTAGAAGTAGTGAACCGTGAGTTGAAGCGCATTCTAGAGAAAACTATAAATGGGAATCGACGGGAATGGGCGAATAAGCTTAACGACGCACTTTGGGCGTATAGGACTGCATATAAGACGCCAATAGGCACTACCCCATATCGACTAGTTTACGGAAAGGCATGTCACCTTCCTGTTGAACTAGAACATAAAGCCTACTGGGCGATAAAGTCCCTAAACCTCGATTTGGTGCAAGCCGGTGAAAAACGTAAGCTCCAGATCAATGAGGTTGATGAATGGCGTTTGTCGGCATACGACAATGCAAAAATGTATAAGGAGCGCTCAAAAGCGTATCACGATAAGAAGATCAAGCAACATAGAGAATTTCAAGAGGGGGATCAAGTCCTCCTTTTCAATTCTCGTCTTAGACTTTTTCCCGGAAAGCTAAGATCTCGTTGGTCTGGACCTTTTACAGTTACTCGTGTTTTTCCCTATGGTACTGTCGAAATTTCAAATGTTGAGCAGGGAAATTTCAAGGTTAATGGCCATCGACTGAAGCATTACTACGGAGGAGGAGCAGACACAGGAACAAAGGAGGTCATGTACCTCGATTTCAAGCTATCATAGAACGAAAAAGGGTACGTCCGGCTCACGACGTTAAAGAAGCGCTTCTTGGGAGGCAACCCAGGTATTTTTATTTATGTTTTAAGCATTATAAAAAAAAATAGAATAAAATAAAATAAATATATATATAATAATATTAATTAATAATCTAAAACTTATATAAATTAAATTAAATAAAACAACAATAATAATAATATCAGTAATATTTTAATTAATAATAAGTTTATTACAAACATTGAAGATGGGTACAACGCAGAGTCTAGAGACGAGATAGGACCGATAGTTTTACTTCATAAACGATGGTTACAATACCATTACAACGTGTGAAAGACCAACACAAAAGCAAATTAAAACAGCGAATAATGCAAAAGACAGAACAATAGTTTATTTTGCTTCATAAGGGCGGGTTACACACAAGTGCACCTTGTGATAACCCAACACGCGAAAGCAAGTAAAACTCCAAACAAGCCCAAAAGAAGAGCAAGGTAGAGTGATACCATATCTAAATTACGACGAATCCTTGCATACTCCTCACTCTCATCCTCACGACCTTGCTGCTGTCCCCAATTCATAGTGGCTAGATAACTCTTTCGTAAATAAGATTGTTAAAGACGTGGGTTTATGGTAGATAATGCTATTGTGTTGTTCTACCACTGTCTATTTATAGGCATGAACGGCACAAAAATATCATTATCATACCCGACAATCCATTAAATGATACAGACGAATTTTTGACTTGGAAGATTTGACGCCGCGTGAGAAAGTGATTTTTCTCTTGTCGATTACAAGATTTTCCTTCGCGCAAATCATTCTCGAAAAAATTCTTCGATTGCGTGTCAATCATAGTTAAAATATATATTAAATAATAATCATAATACTAAAAAAAAAAAAATCGTAATCACGGCCAATTACTATGGAGTCACGGCCGCGACTCCGCACAACAACGGCCACTGCTTCTATTCACGGCTATGCGCTTATCCATCCACGGCCGTGAATAACACGAACACAACACACTTCCCTCACTGCCTCAAGTCACGGCCAGAGGCGTACACCTCACGGCCGTGAACACGAGCGGGAAAATTTTTTTTTTTTTTTAAAAAAAAAAAAAATAATAATAATAATAATATGAAAAATAATAAAATAAAAAAATAAAAAAATAAAAAATAAAAAAATAAAAAAAAAATATAAATAAATAAATAAATAAGAGTCACGGGCAGTGTCATAATACTCACGGCCGTGACTTAGGCGAGCTTTACTTACTGTCCGCATTCACGGCCCGTGTCTTAATGTTCACGGCCGTGACTTAGGCGACCTTTACTTACTGTCCGCATTCACGGCCCGTGTCTTAATGTTCACGGCCGTGACTTAGGCGAGCTTTACCTTCTGCTCTCATGCACGGCCTTCGATTCTCTGTTCACGGCCGTGAATGCGTCGATTTTTACTCTTAAAATACCATTTCATCATTTTTTTTTCTCTTCTTCACTTCCAAATCACCGACGATTCAAAATTCATCATAACTTTCGCTCCAAAATCACCACATCTCGGATCCTTTCAGCAGCTCGAATTTCCGGCGACACCGCACAACTCGTTTCACCTCTTTTTCACAGTGATTAAATCAACGAGGTAGGTTCTTTTCTCCCAAAGCTTTAATAGACGATTTTCGCATATTTTTTTCGGATTTGAGTTCGAAATGAACGTTTACATTGCTCTTTCATGGATCGATTATTGCTTTAAACATGATGGGTTAGATCAATTTCTTGATTTCGTCCGTTAATTTCCATGATTGGCACTATGAACCCTAATTTTCGAAATTTGGGGTTTTTACAATTTGGGTCAATATGGTATTTGCATTGCTCTTTTATGGTTAAATATATGCTATGTATGCCTTGGGTTCGAGTAATTTCGTGATTCCGTCCAATAATTTTCATTTGGGAAAGATAAACCCTAATTTTACAAATTGGGGAATTTGGAATTTGGAACGGAATTGATTGCGTTTAATGGTTTACTTAGCGTTGATTCATCGTTTGAAGTTGCAGATTGTGCTTGGTTAATCGATTATTGCGATTTGAATGAGTATTTTAGTTGGTCTATTAGGTGTTCGACAAAATGCCGCTTTGAATGTTCATATGTTCTTGCTTTCGAATTATCAATTTTGTCGCTACGTTGGTCGAGTCAAGCTGTGTTGATTATCTTTTTCTCGACAACTAACATTTGGACTTCTAGGTACTATGGGTCGAAGCCGCTCATCTGCATCAACGAGTCATCAACGTCGAGGCCCAAGCACGAGCCGCACACCGTCACTGCTAGAGTCTATGGGGCAGTTTGACGACGAGACGCACCAGGCCCGTTACAACAGGCTACAGAACACGGAGTTCATCCCGACCGACCAAATTGACCACGACACGCTGGAAAAGTACAACATTGACCAGCAGGTGGCCGGCTACCTGTCACTGAGTGGGTGGCTAGATTTCTTCCACATCGACGAGCCGGGATATAAGGAGCTGACACTGGAGTTCCTGTCCACCTTCGCCCACGAAGAATTTGGCCGGAACAAGATCACATTCCGGGCATTTAACACGGAGGAGGTCGTTACTATTAAAGACTTCTGCCGTGCAATTGGAACACCGGAGCTACCTTACGGGCATCAAGGACTACAAGACTTATACTACAAGAATTATCTGGAAAACCCGGATGTCCGACAGGCCGGTTGGGCAGAGATTACGAGACCCGGCGAGCCCCCCTTCAGCGTCAAAACGTCGAAGGCCTCGTCACTCAGGAGCCCCGGCCTGCGATATATCCACCGGCTCCTGACGACTTCGCTCACACCTAGGGGTGATTCACACGGCGCGATAGGCCTTCGCGACCTCTACTATTTACTCAAGATGCAGCGCGGGGAACACGTACACCTAGGAATGGCCCTGAAGCACGCCTTCGCGGCACAGGCCGACGTTCGTAGCCACGGGAAGATCGCAGTAGCGCCATTTGTTACTAGGATCATCAAAGGCCTTAACCTATGGCCAGAAAATCCACCGGAGATGGCGATTGTGGGCGGGCGTAATCCGGTCAACGAGGATATGATGGTGAAGATGAAAATGTTGATCAAGGCTCCCACCTGGTCTCGCTCGAACAAGGTTTACGTCTGGCACGAGGTCTACCATGGGCAGACAGACCTGGGCGAATACCCAGAGCCACTACAAATTGAGGGCGTGGGGCCATTCCCCGTTCACTCCGACACTGCCGGCCCTTCCCATTCCTCTGGTTATCACGAGGGCGAATCATCAGGGGTTGCTCGTTTTGCCTCAGTCGCCGACCTTCACACACTGCGCGAGGACATGCTACGCTACAACGAGGAGGCCATTCGACGCGATGAGGAGACACGACGGCGCCAGGAAGAGTATGAGCGTCGAAACGAGGAAGCCCACCGACGCTACCGCGAGGAGCAACAGCGATATGAGCAGGCCCTTAAAGCCATGAACGACGCGGTCAGGCGATCACAGGAGTCGCTGGCGTTCCTTCGCCCTCGGCAGCCCTCACCACCACCACCACCTTAGTTCCGACTTCAGTTGGAATTTTTATTTTGTAAAACACTTTGTGCGTTTGATTTAGTCATCAAGACACTTTTGATGATTATGACTCGTTTTTGCTATTACTTTTTATTTCTATCGTACATTTAATTTTCTTATTAAGTGGTTACAGGAAACGTGACACGAATTCAGACTACGACCCAAAATATTCCCAATCATTGAAGCAACCATATTCAAACTACATCAAATGATAGAGGCAAGGCCACGCCAATTTTTCAGGGGAGTCACGTTCTTTTCAACTTCTTTTACCTACCTGTTATTTCTTTTACACGTTGAGGACAACGTGAATCTTAAGTGTGGGGAGGGGGAATTTTGTTAAGAAATTTTGTTGAAAAGTTACGTGAAAATTTTTTATGACGTGTTTTGGGCTTTTAAATTTATAAAAGTTTGGCATGATTATTTGCATTCATCTCAATGTGGATTGCATATTAGGGAGTCTAGTGAGCGATAAAGACATGCATCAGTGATTTAATCTTTTCAGCATGAATAGATATAGTGTTACTTTGAGAGATTCACACACATAACCCATGTTCGTTGTGAGAGTTTGAGCTGACGAGCTTTTGCTCATTTTTTCTTGGTTGTGTGAGTAGTGCATAATTTACGTCTCTCTAGAACTTGCTTGTTTGATACGCATTGAAATTGCTTATAGTATGTTTTGTATGAATATGACGAAGGCATTAGGAAATAAGTCCACGGCCAAAGTTCCCGACCACGACATCACCGTAGTTAGCCACTTTGTGCCTAAGCCTATTTATTCCTTACACCTCGTATATCATAACCCTCTGACCTAAATAAACCTCCAAAGATCATTTGAACCCGAGTTAAGCGGAAGTGAAAGTCAAATGTCAAAGTCGGAAAGCGCAGAGATGACGGCCCGCCGGAAGTGAACAGTTTGTTGAAAAAAAGAAAAAAAGAAAGAAAAAAGAAAGAAAAAAAAGAAGAAGAAGAAGAAGAAGAAAAAAAAATTGGAGAAGTGAAGCATGAGGAGAATAAGCTGTTGCGAAAAAAAAAAAAAAGAACCTTTCCTCTGATAATCTTCCGGTCTCGTGTTTTCCACATCATCCCCTAATTTATAGACTTGGAAGAAGAAAGGCATAGTGGAACGCAGCAAAAATAAGAATATGAAGACGGCGTAATTAGAAAGGCGAATTGTTGACGTGCTTTAGACAATGACATGAAGATCGACACGAATGCTACTCATATGTGATTCCATTACCACTTCAATACTATCTGAACCCATTTAACCCGAAAAAGACCTTCTGATTCATGCTAACTGCTTTAAGTAGTAGACGTGCGATTGACTTGCAAGCATATGGTTTAGACTAGATTATTGCATGAATTGAGTGATTCACCAATTTTTAGCCTATACACTGAGTGATTTGAGTGAATCCCTGCGAGGTGTGGATCTCGATTAGTAGTGCTAAGGAAATTCGTGTCGATTAGTGCTGATTATTTTTTGCAGTGTCCATAATTGCTTGCTTGATTCCATTTTGTGTTTTCCATCTGCGTTGGTGAATTGTGAATGGTCGTGCCGTTATCTTGATAACCTTTTCTTGCTTTTTAATTTGCTTGAGGACAAGCAAAAGCTTAAGTGTGGGGAGGTTTGATAAACGTATTTTAATACGTTTATTGTTATGTTTATTTGGGTTATAATAGGAAACTTTTGATCATTCCATGCATTTATTGGCTCTATTTACACTCATTTAAATATTGTAGGACCTTCGAATGATTATCGAGAAAAGAGGAACGAAAACGAGGCGAAAACGACGCGAAAACGGCAAAGTTTGAAGCTGCCAGTAACAAGTCACGGCCGTGAACGCTCTTGCAAGAGGCCGTGAACGAGGGCAGTAAGCTCAAGGAGAAAAAGTTCCAACAGTCACGGCCGTGAATCACTTTGCACAAGGCCGTGACCGTGGGCAGAGAGCTCAAGATCCAGTGTCGCGGCCGTGAACGATCATGTAAGAAGCCGTGAACGTGGACAGAGAGTTTTAAGGAACGTGTCACGGCCGTGAATACTCATGTCAAAGGCCGTGACTCGCGGCAGAGACTGAGCAACCGCTATGCTATTCACTGTCACGGCCGTGAACCTATATGCAAGAGGCCGTGACCCTCTCAAGAGAGTCAATATTTAGGGTTTAAGCCGCCGTCACGGCCGTGAAGATCGGTGCACGAGGCCGTGACTCGTGCCAGGAAGCCAAGAAATAGGGTTTTTAGCCGCCTTCACGGCCGTGAAGGCCCGTTAAGAGGCCGTGAACATGCCTAATTTCAGGGTTTTAGCCCATTTTCGAAGCATAAAAGGAGGGCTTTCCTTAGAACTGAGGAAGAAGTTGATAGAGACGAAAATTGAGAGTAAAGGAAGGAGGAAGAACACTAGAAGCAACCTTGTGATTCGGAGAAGCTGAAGGGACGATCCAACAACGTAGCCACGCCCAGTCGATCGAGGAACGAGAGCTCCACCTCAGAAACGCCATACTACTTCTTAGGGAGGTTTTATGAGTTCTTTATCTTCGTTTCCTTTGAATCTCGTTGTTGTTATGCTTAATATGAGTAGCTAACCCTCTTGTGTATTTGGGAATAGATGAACGTTGGGTTATGTTGTAGTTAAGGCGTGGGATAATCGTGAACACGTGTATTCGACTATTTATCGTTCTATGATGTTGTTTCTTCGTATCAATATGTCTATGTGTTGATATGCATGTGTGGTATATCGTTTAGGGCGACAGCTAAATAATGATTAGGCCGTTCGTAGACGCTAGGATTCGAGTATAGGGCGACAGCAAATACTCGTTCCTCGCCGTCTAGTAATCGCTAAATTTAGATCCCCACGAACGTTTAGGGCGACAGCAAATTCGTGAGTGGGTAGGAAATTACTGCGATTTAGTCGATAATCACGTAGGAGCGATATTCCGTAAGCCTTAGCCAACAAAACTCAGCGGGATTCGAATCCCGGACACATATTTGTCATCTTAAGTCACTCTTATTACTTCTAGTTGTATTCCTTAGTCTTTCGATCCTTTAAGTTGCTCTGTTAAGTTAGTTCGTAATATAAACAAATCCTGTTATTTTATTTAGGTTAAATATCGAGTCGATAGGTTAATACTAGTACTTAATTTATTCCTCGTGTTCGATACTCGGATATTCGCTATAGCTATATTACAAACGATAGGTACACTGCCTATCGCGCGTGATTCTAGTTATAATATATTCGTTTTAATTATTACTTGACGTACTCGCACGATCTTTTAATTTAAACATACACACACGCGATCAAGAAGCCCATTCACGGCCGTGACACTTCAAGCGAGAGACCGTGACTCTCGGCAGTGAGTTCAACGAATGGAAATTCAACACCTTCACGGCCGTGACTTCCGATGCAAGACGCCGTGACTCTCGCCAGAGAGTCAATATTTAGGGTTTAAGCCGCCGTCACGGCCGTGAAGCGTATTGCACGAGGCCGTGACTCATGCCAGAAAGTCAAGAAATAGGGTTTTAAGCCGCCTTCACGGCCGTGAAGGCCCGTTAAAAGGCCGTGAACGTGCCAAAATTAAGGGTTTTAGACCATTTTCCAAGCATAAAAGGGTGGCTCTACTCAGAACTGAAAAAGAACTTCATAGGGACGAAAACTTAGAGCAAAGAAGAGAAGGAAGAATACTAGAAGCAACCTCGTGAATCGGAGAAGCTCAAGGCACGATCCAAAAACGAAGCTACGCTCATACGATCGAGGAACGAGAGCTCCACCTCAGAAACGCCATATTCACTTCTTAGGGAAGTTTTTATGAGTTCTCTATCCTCGTTTCTCTTAAATCTCGTTGTTGTGACGTTCAATATGAGTAGCTAATCCTCTTGTGTGTTTGGGAATAGATGAACGTTGGGTTATGTTGTAGTTAAGGCGTAGGATAATCGTGAACACGTGTATTCGACTATTTATCGTTCTATGATATTGTTTCTTCGTATCAATATGTCTATGTGTTGATATGCATGTGTGGTATATCGTTTAGGGCGACAGCTAAATAACGATTAGGCCGTTCGTAGACATTAGGATTCGAGTATAGGGCGACAGCAAATACTCGATCCTCGTCGTCTAGTAATCGCTAAACTTAGATCCCCACGAACGTTTAGGGCGACAGCAAATCCGTGAGTGGGTAGGAAATTACTGCGATTTAATCGATCATCACGTAGGAGCGATATTCCGTAAGCCTTACCCAACAAAACTCAGCGGGATTCGAATCCCGGACACATATTTGTCATCTTAAGTCACTCTTACTACTTCTAGTTGTGTTCCTTAGTCTTCCGATCCTTTAAGTTGCTCTGTTAAGTTAGTTCGTAATATAAACAAATCCTGTTATTTTATTTAGGTTAAATATCGAGTCGATAGGTTAATACTAGTACTCAATTTATTCCTCGTGTTCGATACTCGGATATTCGCTATAGCTATATTACAAACGATAGGTACACTGCCTATCGCGCGTGATTCTAGTTATAATATATTCGTTTTAATTATTACTTGACGTACTCGCACGATCTTTTATTTAAACATACACACACGCGATCAAATTTTTGGCGCCGTTGCCGGGGAGTAGATTGATATTAGGAACACCCTAGTTCGGTAATTTAGCTATTTTATTTTACATTTTCTTATTTTTTTCGTTAATTGCATTATTTGTTTCCTTCATCATTATTAGTCCGTTACCTCTTCGACATATTTATCTAGTTCTTCACTAATTTTCAGTTTCGCTTATTGAAGGTACGATTCAGCGGTGAATGACCCGAAGCCACCCATCAGGTCCCATCGTTGAAGGAGATCCAGATTTCGAGCGAAAATTACGAAGGCAGCTCAGATACAATTCAGAAGGCACGGCTAGTAATTATCAGGAAGCACTGGTTAGCTACTCGGAGGACAACTCTCAGGAGTCGGCAGACAATTCTCGAACAGAGACGTCCAAAGACAATCGAGAGACAGAAGTCGAGATGGCTGAACGCAGAGTACCGGTCCACCAGGACCAAGAAAAGGAACAATCTCTACAAGACCTACTCAAGAGTGCCTCCCTCGGCGGAACTGAATCAGCAATCGTTATTCCACCTATCGAAAACAACAATTTCGAGCTGAAGCACGCCTGGCTTCAGATGATCTTTCAGACGGCCCAGTTTGAAGGGAATCCCGATGATGATCCGTACTCCCACCTGAAGGCTTTTCTTACAGTAACAGACACCATTAAGATTAATGGGGTCCCGAGTGATGCGATTAAACTAATGTTGTTCCCATTCTCACTCAAGTACAGGGCGAAGGATTGGTTGGAGATGTTACCGCCCAGATCGATCACTACGTTGGAAGAACTACGAGCAGCATTCATCGGCCATTACTTTCCACTGTCAAAGGTATTACGGTTGAAGACGGAGATTTTCCTTTTTCACCAGAAGGATTCAGAGAATCTCTACGAGGTGTGGGAGAGGTACAAATCCCTATTGAAGAAGTGCCCACAACACGGGATGTCGAAGGCTGCCATGATCAATCGATTTCACGAGGGCCTCAATGACCAAACAGTTCATATGTTAGACGGAGCCGCTGGAGGAGGGCTCGTGAAGCTCAATGCCACAGACGCCTGGAATTTAATCGAAGACTACTCCAGGAACAGCTTCATGAGAGGTAACACGAGGATTAAGACTCCAGGAGTGTTTGGGGTGAGCGAGGAGACTGCTACACATGCCAAGATGAGGCGTTGCAACAGCAGATTGCAACTACCAATTCTCAGCTCCAGACGGTGATCAACACACTACTTCCATAGGCCGGGCAAACACAGCCAGTACATGCCGTGATGACAAGCCCATCGCCTCAGAAGCCGTATACACCACAATGCGAGATTTGTGGTGCAGCTCATGAGACCTCGGACTGCCAAGTCGGACAGCCGCTGGAGCACGTAGACTATATGGGCAATTACCAAGGTGGCCAGCGAAGTTTCCAACCTCGGGCACATCCAAACTTGGCAAACGGAAATCAGAACCATCAGGGCCAAGGACCGCCAGGATTTCAGCCCAGACCGTCCGGTTTCCAAAACGGGCCGCCACGACAGTACCAGAATACATCTGCAGGGTCGGGGTCCGACGACATGAGGGAAATGAAGGATTTGATGAAGACGCTCCTCACCAATTTCAGCAACACCACACAAGCCCACGAGAGTCGGATGAATAAGATGGAGGAGTACATAGAAGTACGTGCCCAGAATACCGACGCTTCTATCAAGAAATTGGAGCAACAAGTGGGCCAGATGGCGAAGCAGTTGGCTGAGCGAACTCAGGGATCACTCCCAAGTTATACCGAACCAAATCCTACGGAGTATTGCAAGGCGGTCACCCTGAGAAACGGGAGAGTTGCAAGAGGTACCTCCCAAGAAGAAATCAAATGATAAAGCTGAGGTCGAGGTCCACGACGAGGCAGAAATGGAGGTGGGCAAAGGCGACAATGTTGAGAAAGCTGAAGCTAGGAAGGAAAACGCCGAAGCTGAGAAGGAGAAGGTCGAGCCTGAGAAAGAAAAGGCGAAGGAGATCGAGCGGCCACCGGTGAAGCCATACCAGCCAAAAATTCCTTACCCAGCCCGACTAAAGAAGGACAAAGACGAGGCACAATTTGGTAAATTTATGAATATGTGTAAGGAATTGCATATTAACCTACCTTTTGTTGAAGCTATTACGCAGATGCCCAGCTTCGCCAAGTTCTTGAAGGACCTGCTGACGAACAGAAGGAAGCTCGAACACGTCTCCACCGTATGCCTGTGAGGAGAGTGCTCGGCGATACTCCAAAGCAAGATCCCTAAGAAGCTTAAGGACCCAGGGAATTTTACTATTCCCTGTCTTATAGGAGACTTAGTTGTTGAGCGTGCGTTAGCTGACCTAGGTGCTAGCATTAATTTAATGTCATATTCAATGTTTAAGCACTTAGGATTAGGTGAGCCACGACCCACTAGGATGAGCTTGCAATTAGCCGATAGATCGTTGAAGTATCATCGAGGTGTTATCGAGGACGTTCTAGTTAAAGTGGATAAGTTCGTAATTCCTGCTGATTTCGCTATTTTAGACATGGAGGAGGATGATAATGTCCCGTTGATATTAGGCAGACCATTCTTAGCCACAGGAGAAACCATGATAGACGTTAGGAATGGTACATTGACGTTGACAGTAGATGGATAAAAGGTTACATTTGGTATGGCGGATTCGATGAAAAAGAGTAATGAACAAGACGATAAATGCTATTTTCTAGACGTGTTTGAGCACGACTTTCTCTTTTCCGTGCAAGGTCTGTCACAGGTCGGCGAGCAGGACATGCATACACTTATGGCAATCGACGAGTGTGGGGAGGAGGTCGACGAGCCTATCATAGCCATCGACGAGAGCAGCGAAGAGGACAAAGAAAAGAGCTCGGTCGAGGAGCCACCAGTCCTAGAGTTAAAGCTGCTGCCCGACCACCTCGAGTACGCGTTCCTTAGCAACAATGGAGGCTACCAGTCATCATCTCGTCGAGCCTAGACGACGGACAGAAGGGCCAGCTCTTGGATGTATTGAAAGCGCACAAGAAGGCCTTGGCGTGGAAGATATCCGACATAAGGGGTATCAGCCCAAGCTACTGCACGCATAAGATCCTCATGGAGGACGATTTCAAGCCGTTCGCTCAACGCCAAAGGCGGCTCAACCCCAATATGAAAGACGTGGTAAAGAAGGAAGTGATCAAACTGCTAGACGCAGGGATGATCTATCCCATTTCAGACAGCGCATGGGTCAGCCCGGTCCAAGTAGTCCCAAAGAAGGGAGGCATGACGGTCGTCACCAATGACAAGAACGAGCTGATTCCGACGAGGATGGCGCGCTGCATCGACTACAGGAAGTTGAACGATGCAACGAGAAATGATCATTTTCCTTTACCATTTATTGATCAGATGTTAGAAAAGTTAGCCGGTCACTCATTTTACTGTTTCCTAGATGGTTTGTCAGGTTATCTACAGATCCCCATAGCACCCGAGGACCAGGAAAAGACCACGTTCACTTGCCCGTTCGGAACGTTCGCGTACCGAAGGATGCCTTTTGGCTTATGCAATGCCCCAGCCACCTTCCAGCGATGCATGATGGCCATATTCGATGAACTGGTAGGTGAGGTAATGGAGGTATTTATGGACGACTTTTCTGTGTTCGGTTCCTCCTTTGATGCATATTTGTCAAATCTGAAACTCGTACTCGCACGATGCGAGGAAACAAACTTGGCACTTAATTGGGAAAAGTGCCACTTCATGGTTCGAGAGGGTATAGTTCTCGGTCATAAGATCTCTTCTAAGGGAATCGAAGTGGACCGAGCTAAATTAGAGACGATAGAAAAATAGCCCGTTCCCTCGAACGTGAAGTCCATTAGGAGCTTTCTAGGACATGCGGGGTTTTATCGTAGGTTTATTAAAGATTTTTCTAAGATCGCGAGACCCATGTCTAGGTTGCTAGAAAAGATGCCCCGTTTGATTTTAATGACGAGTGCTTGCATGCTTTCAATCTACTTAAGGAACGACTTATCGCAGCACCTATTATGGTCGCCCCTGACTGGGGGCTGCCCTTTGAACTAATGTGCGATGCTAGTGACTATGCAGTTGGGGCCGTGTTAGGGCAGCGTAAGGACAACCATTTCAGGCCGATCTACTATGCGAGCAAGACGTTAGACGCAGCCCAAGCCAGTTACACGACCACCGAAAAGGAGTTGTTGGCCGTCGTGTTTGCTTTCGACAAGTTCAGGTCATATCTTATCCTATCCAAAGTTATTGTTTTTACTGACCATTCTGCTCTTAAGTACTTGTTAGCAAAGCCCGACGCCAAGCCACGGCTAATCAGATGGATCCTACTACTGCAAGAGTTCGATATAGAGATCCGGGACAAGAAGGGTGCGGAGAACCTAGCGGCGGATCACCTCTCTCGACTGGAGGAGTCCGAAATATACCACAAGGACGGAAGGCCGATACAAGATAGGTTCCCAGACGAGCATCTTTACTCGATACAGGTGGTAAGTGACGACACTCACTGGTTTGCAGATTACGCTAACTATCTTGTTGCGAGGGTCTTACCAAAGGAGTATACCAGTCAGCAAAAGAAGAAATTCTTTTCTGATTTGAGGTACTACTTTTTGGAAGACCCATATCTTTTCAGGCGATGTGCAGACCAGGTGATACGACGATGCGTTGCCGCTCCAGAGACGACACAGATCCTAAGGCACTGCCACAATGGACCGACCGGAGGGCACTACGTAGCTAACAGAACCGCCCAGAAGCTGTTGGAAAGCGGATTCTACTGGCCCACGATATTCAAGGACGCCCAAAGGTATGTTGACACTTGTGATCAGTGTCAGGGCGCAGGTAATCTCTCGAAACGCGACGAAATGCCCCAGAATTTCATCCTAGTTTGTGAAATTTTCGACGTTTGGGGTATAGATTTTATGGGACCATTCCCTAGCTCGTACAATAATAAGTACATCATAGTTGCGGTCGATTATGTGTCTAAATGGGCCGAGGCATAAGCCTTACCCACGAACGACGCTAGGGTAGTCGTTAGATTTCTTCGAGCATTGTTTTCAGGTTTTGGGGCACCAAGGTGCATTATGAGTGATAGGGGTACACATTTCTGTAACACCCAGTTTGCACGCACGTTAGAACGTTATGGTGTTAGACACAGCCTATCCACCACATACCACCCCCAAGCTAGTGGTCAAGTAGAAGTAGTGAACCGTGAATTGAAGCGCATTCTAGAGAAAACCATAGATTGGAATCGACGGGAATGGGCGAATAAGCTTAACGACGCACTTTGGGCGTATAGGACTGCATATAAGACGCCAATAGGCACTACCCCATATCGACTAGTTTACAGAAAGGCATGTCACCTTCCTGTTGAACTAGAACATAAAGCCTACTGGGCGATAAAGTCTTTAAACCTCAATTTGGTGCAAGCCGGTGAAAAACGTAAGCTCCAGATCAATGAGGTTGATGAATGGCGTTTGTCGGCATACGACAATGCAAAAATGTATAAGGAACGCTCGAAAGCGTATCACGATAAGAAGATCAAGCAACATAGAGAATTTCAAGAGAGTGATCAAGTCCTCCTTTTCAATTCTCGTCTTAGACTTTTTCCCGGAAAGCTAAGATCTCGTTGGTCTGGACCTTTTACAGTCACTCGTGTTTTTCCCTATGGTACTGTCGAAATTTCAAATGTTGAGCAGGGAAATTTCAAGGTTAATGGCCATCGACTGAAGCATTACTACGGTGGAGGAGAAGACACGGGCACAAAGGAGGTCATGTACCTCGATTTCAAGCTACCGTAGAACGAAAAAAGGGTACGTCCGGCTCACGACGTTAAAGAAGCGCTTCTTGGGAGGCAACCCAGGTATTTTTATTTATGTTTTAAGCATTATAAATTAAAAAAATATATATAATAATATTAATTAATAATCTAAAACTTATATAAATTAAATTAAATAAAACAACAATAATAATAATAACAGTAATATTTTAATTAATAATAAGTGTATTATAAACATTGAAGATGGGTACAACGCAGAGTTTAAAGACGAGATAGGTACGATAGTTTTACTTCATAAACGATGGTTACAATACCATTACAACGTGTAAAGGTCCAATACAAAAGCAAATTAAAACAGCGAATAACACAAAAGACAGAACAATAGTTTATTTTGCTTCATAAGGGCGGGTTACACACAAGTGCACCTTGTGATAACCCAACACACGAAAGCAAGTAAAACTCCAAACAAGCCCAAAAGAAGAGCAAGGTAGAGTGATACCATATCTAAATTACGACGAATCCTTGCATATTCCTCACTCTCATCCTCACGACCTTGCTGCTGTCCCCAATTCATAGTGGCTAGATAACTCTTTCGAAAATAAGATTGTTAAAGACGTGGGTTTATGGTAGATGATGCTATTGTGTTGTTCTATCACTGTCTATTTATAGGCATGAACGGCACAAAAATATCATTGTCACATCAGCAAATCCCATAAATGATACAGACGAATTTTTGACTTGAATGATCTGACGCCGCGTGAGAAAGTGATATTTCCCTTGTCGATTATCTCGTGCCAATCGCTCTCGAAAAAATCGTTGATTGCGTGTCAATCATAGTTAAAATATATATTAAATAATAATAAGTATCATATTAAAAAAAAATAACTGAAGTCACGGCCAATGATTCGTAAGTCACGGCCGCGACTAGGCTCAACCATTGCCACTGCCTACATTCACGGCCATGTGCTTAGCCACTCACGGCCGTGAATCATTGAGCAACAATCCATGTCTCACACTGCCTACATTCACGGCCTGTGACCTACTGAGTCGCGGCCGTGAACGACGCATTACTCATACACTGCCAGTAGTCACGGCTTGTGGATACCAATTCACGGCCGTGACTCGGACGGGTTATATAAAGAAAAATAAAATAAAAATAAAATAAAAAAATAAAAATAAAAATAGTAAATATAAATAAAAATAAAAATTAAAAATAATAATAATAAAGAAATAAAAATAAAAATAAAAATAAATACATAAATAAATAATAAAATAATAATAATAATAAATAAATAAATAAAATAATATATAGTAATAATATAAAAAATTATAATAAAAAAATAAATACATATAAAAAAATTATATATAAATATATATAATAATAATAAAAAATATAAATCAAAAAAAAAAAGAAGAGGGTGTCACGGCCCGTGTCTTATGAGTCACGGCCGTGACTTATGCGGTCTCACTCACTGCCCGCATTCACGGCCCTGGGCATAATAGTCACGGCCGTGAGTCGGACAAAAGGAGTTCTCTGCTCCATTTCACGGCTTGTGGGATACACACTCACGGCCGTGAATATCTCGATTTCCACCTTTTAAACCTCATATCATCGTTTTTCTTCGTCTTTTTCACAATTGAAACCCACACAACATTCATAAATTCTCGTCTAATCACCCCAAAAACAAAATTCCGACTACGTCGCCGCCGCATAACCGCCTACCGTCGAATATATCCCGACGACACCAACAAACAACACCGATTACACTTTTTATTTTGGTAAAATCAAACGGTATGTATACTCGCCACCCTAACTTTCGGTTTAAAGGCGACCTTCGAGATTGAGGTTGATTTTCGTGTTTATATTGCTCTTTCATTACTAGATTTATGCTATAAACATGTTGGGGTTGACGGATTTGCAGTTTTCGTGTGTTAATTTCGATTTTGGGCGATGAACCCTAATTTTCGAAATTGGGGCTTTTACAATTTGGGTCAATTTTGGTGTTCGTATTGCTCTTTATGGTTAGATGTATGCTTTGAACGCCTTGGGTGTGATTAATTTCATGATTTCGTCGGTCAATTTTGATTTTGGAATGATAAACCCTAATTTTCCAATTTGGGGATTTTCGAAAATTTTTGACGAAATTCGTGGCGTTTAATGGTTTGTCTGCCATTGATTCATCGAATAGAATCTAAGTATGTGTTGGTTGATCTATTATTGCCATTTGAAAGAGTATGTAGTTCGTCTTTTTTGTGTTCGACAAAATGCCGCTTTGAATTTATATATGTTTTTGTTTTGGAATTATCATTTTTGTCGCTTTTGGAATTTATATATTAATGTGTCCCTTTTCTTGCAAAAATTATAGACTTTATTTTGTACCTGGATTTCGACCTTTCTTTAGATCTGCTACTTTCAGCGTCTCTACGCTCTGGTCTTCCCCGTGCAAACAGGCCTTCTGCTTGGCTACCAATTGTTTCTCCCGTATATCCCTGTCTATCTGCTCTTTTGATTGTAACGCAGATTTGACACTAGCATATGATATCGTATCTTTCCCATATATTATAGTGTTTCGAAAATGCTTTAAAGACGAGGGAAGGAAACACAACAATATTATGGCCTGATCTTCGTCCGTTACTTTGACTTCTACGTTCGCCAAATTAATAATGATAGAATTGAATTTATCGAGATGCGAAAGAATAGAAGTACCTTCCGTCATTTTCATACTGTAAAGCTTCTGCTTTAAATAAAGCCGATTCTCCTTAGTCTTCTTCATGTAGATAGCTTTTAATGCATCCCACATACCTATGGCCGTCATCTCCGTGGCAACTTCTTGTAAAACCTCGTAAGAGAGATTTAAGATAATAGTCGATCTGTCTTTCTGGTCCAATTCATTAAATTGATCGTCCTTCATTTTGGTGGGTTTCTTCTTTGCGCCTTCAAGCGCCACCTCGCAACCGTCTTGAATAAGTATGGCCTCCATCTTGAGACTCCACATCGCAAAGTTGACATTTCTGTCAAACTTTTCGATTGACATTTTTGTTATCGTCATGGTGGCTAAAAAATATATCGGGTTGGCTCTGATACCAATTTGTTAGGATATGCGGAAATCGCCGATAATTATTTGCCCGAAAAATGACGATAATAAATAAACGAAACAAAAAATAAATTTGGACAATGACACGAGATTTACGTGGTTCGGTCAGAATGACCTACGTCCACGGGCCGGAGGGTAGAACTTCTTTATTATGTGGAGATATTACAGACACGTTCACTGACGTGATATAAAAGCAACTACAACAATATAAGGAGTAGGCTACAGAAAATGATCAGAGACGAGAAGATCTGATGTGGTTGTGGTGTTTATTACTTCATCGTACACTGTCTATTTATAGGCAAAGTGTTTCTTTGATTCCTCGTGTGAGCTGAAGAAAAAATAAAGCTGCTATATACAACTCTGACTTTTTCCTCGCACGCAAAGTTAGATCTCGGCGCAGCACCTTTTGATTTCCAAAACCCACGTGAAGTTTCCAGGCACCTTATATGTTGAATGGTCAACAAAGAAAGCTCACCTAACAATTACATATTCTCGGAGTTCAAGCGCCGGCACGAAAATAGATAGCTCGTCGGGTTCAAGGTCGAACTCAACATATAATTATCGAACCTGAAAATTAATCGAGGATTTGCTCAACTCGACCCATACTTCACCCCAATTAGTCCCAAGTTTTAAACTACAAAAGGGGTCGATGTCGAAGTCTCAACTCTTCGGGTCCTTTATCGAAATTTTCCCAGAGAAAGGGCAAAAAAAATGAAAAAAAGAAAACAAAGTACTACCTTTCTTACAATTAACGAACCTTACATCGTGTTCCTGCTATTTACAACCTCGAGAAATGGTGTTCACTTCTCCACCACACAAATACCACCGCACGCACACGTGGATTTGTTCTAAACACCAAATTAAAATCTAACTCGCCTAGCTATAATAATACATTGTGGGTTATTCAAACGAAAGCCCACGCCGCCGACGACAATGGCCGACGTAAGCGCACTTCTGTCGAATGTCATCTACCCTCCGCCGCCGAGCGCCTTCATCACGGCCATGTCGGTGGTGGGCTTCGTATCTCTGGCCAATGCTGGGTGGAACGAAACCAAGGGCAAGCACATGCAATATTCCAAGCTGAAATCCCAAAGCAGAAGCAGCTCAAGGCTGAGAATAAGCAGGCGCCGCCGCCGCCGCCGGCGAAGGTGGAGGAGGAGGAGAAGGCTCAGGTCGGCGGTAAGCTGGGCATGATTGTGCTTTACACGCCTGCTTTCATCGCCGGCGCTTCTTCCTTCTTTCTTTACCCTCACGGGGATCTCAGGTTCGCTTTGCTTCAGTCTGCCGTCACCGTTCATTTCCTCAAGAGGATTTTGGAGGTTATCTTTGATTTCTTGACTTGTATTGAATTTTGATTGTAAGAGTTCATTCTCCTTCAAGGTCGAGCACTAAGAACAAAAGAGAAATGAATAAAATAAATAAAATAAGTAAATTTATGACAACCAATTGGTGAACCAACCTTAGTCACAACACAGATTGTGCATTTCTCAATAACTAACATTAGATTGATTTTATAGGCTTTTTATGAATTTTTATTATATATTCAATTATCTATTAAAATTTTATTTTTTGGGCAAACAGCGTATAACCTACATGTGGTTTACACAATTAGCACCAAAACCCCTATAGTATTTAAATAGAAAATAAAGCCCGTAGTTTAATTAAGTCTGACACGCTCCCTTGCAGGTCAATTATAGTCTTAATGGTCAGATAATAAATTTAATTCCCATCTTACCCCTTAATGTAAACCTAATGAAATTGATTATGCTAAGTAGCATGAATCGTTCGTAGTCCACGGAAATTCCAATCCCTTAGAACCCTAATTGCTGAATCGTCATCCCATATCACTCGACTTACCTTCATCGCCTACCCTCAATTTGGTGCATATGCTAACTTATCCCATTCCAGAGGATGTTGTTGGTGAAGATGTTAGATTAGAAGATGAGGCAAATGATGCATACGAGGTTCATGGGGAGGATGAAAATAATGGTGGAGAGGGTGAAAACGAAGCTGATCTAGATGCTGAATTAGATGATGTAATAGGTGGAAATGAGCCCGGCCCAGATTGTGCAAGTGCAACTGAAGCTGATCTAGAGCGTGTGTGTGAGCCTGATACAGATGATGGAGATGCGTCTGAAGAGGCAGATCTGTGTGAAGATGCTTATGAAGATTTGGAGAAGGAGAAGTCGAACTCAGATGAGGATTCTGCTCCAACTCATTTTGAATGGGATGAAACCAATACTATGGCTGAAAGTGACTTGAATGTGGGGCTTCGATTTCCCAACAGAGAATCCTTTAAGACAGCTTTAAAGGATTGGGCAGTGAAGAGAGGGTATGACTTGAATTTTGTAAAGAATGAGAGGAGGAAGGTAACAGTGCTCTGCAAATATGGATGTGAGTGGAGGTTGCATGCTTCGCCGGTTATGAGAGGCACTGAATGGATGATTAAGTCACATACGGGAGCTCATACATGTGCCCATCATACTACTAACTCTCAAGCAGATTACAAGTATCTTGGGAAAAGGATCATGGAGTATGTGCGGGACAACCCTACTGAGGAGTTAGAGTCATTGAAGAAAAAGATCCGGAGGGATGTGAAGGTAGATGTTAGCACATATAAGGTGTATAAGGCAAAAAAGTATGCTATGGAATTGATTAGGGGGGATGTGAAGGTGCAGTACACAAGACTCTACGACTATTGTTCTACTGCTGTTAAGTACAATATTGGTAGTTCTTGCATTCTTCATGTGAATATGGAGGAGAACCCACCTGTTCTTCAAAGATTCTATTATTGTTTAAGGCCATTGATCACGGGGTTTAAAGATGGTTGTAGAAAGATGATTGGGTTAGATGGCTGCTTCTTAAAGGGTGTATACAAAGGTCAGTTATTGAGTGCTGTGGCATTGGATGGAAACAACAATATCTACCCACTTGCTTGGGCATTTGTTGAGATAGAGAAGGGGGAAACTTGGGAGTGGTTTCTTAGTTTGCTGTTAAGGGATATGGGTTAACAAGTTGCTGCTGAAGTTGCATTTATTAGTGACAGGCAGAAAGGTCTTATTGAGGCACTATCTCGGCTAGCCTTTATAATTGGAGCTAGCCGAACCTTTATACTTGATCAACTCAAAATGCAGTAATTCTTCTCCAACCGATCAACTCATTCTCAAACTCAATAGACTGTTTTGTAATATTCACTTCCACACCAAATTTTACAAATTTCAATACTACCCACATATTTTACAACTTTACAAATTAGACTACTAAATATTATTTTTGATTTAGTCGAAAAAAAATTAACAAAGTTAATAATAAAAATATATTTATACATACATAGTTATATATTATTTATACATACATACATCGAAAACAATTAACAAATGGGGGCAGGTATGACATGGTTAAGTCTAATCAAGAAAGACTTTGGTCTTCCCAAAGTGAATTCGTATAACATATATTAAATGAAAGTAGGACTTTTTCTGACAAATGTGCTGACATGATATGAACAGCCCTGAATTCCGTCCTTTTTTTATTAAAATAAATTATTTTAGGGGTTCTGTTGTAAGATTTAAAAAGTTATGCGTTGGATCTTTTTGCAAACGCATACATGCGTTTTTTGCTCCGAAAAAACTGAAAAATCCCATTTTTGGTTTGCGTTTTGGTATCCATTGGACTACTTTTCTTATATGCGTCCCTGTTTGCACATCGGTTGGAGATGCTCTTACTGCATGTTATCTATAGGTGTTGTTCATACACAAGTTCAGTGGATTTATGGACGTGGAAGCCATGGCGATCATCTCCACGAGCTACTTCACCTTCTCTGCACTGGCGATCTACAACCAGAGCCTGACAATAGGCCTCCCCGAGCCCTCATTCGATCTCAAATTCGTCGGCGTTGCGCTGTTTATTCTCGGGATTGTCGGAAACTTCTACCACCATTACTTACTGTCGGGGTTGAGGTCCGAGGGCGAGAAGCAGTACAAAATTCCTCAGGGCGGCCTCTTTGGCCTCGTCGTGTGCCCCCACTACTTTTTCGAGATTCTCGGGTTTTACGGTATGTCTTGCATCTCGCAGACGCTTTATCCGCTGTGCTTTACCCTCGGGACGACGTTTTACTTGATGGGGCGGAGCTACGCCACGAGGGAGTGGTATAAGTCGAAGTTCGAAGAGTTTAACGAGGATGTTAAGGCAGTGATTCCCTATCTCTTTTAGATTGCATTCTTACACTTTGATGGGTACTTATGTTCTTGTCCAAATTGGTTTGGCCTAGGTGCAAAAGAAAAATATATAATGGTTCTGAGTCATGACATCTTCACGTGGACATCTTGAATTCGAATTCACTTAATTTCGATGATTTTTAATGTTCGCATGTAGTTGGGACGAGACAAATATATCATGAGGATTGACCCGATTGAAAGTCAGATCGTCCAGTAGATTACATTGATGTTCAAAATTTTCAAACTAAACTTAGTCGCGGTGTGGCAATGCAATATACTCATAATAACAAACAATGCAATAGGTAAAATATACATATAAATTGTAAAAACAAAGAAGCCATGTTATTAATTTTCAAGATTAGAAAGAATAAGTGTGTTGTATTTGTGGCTGTTGGAAGGTCATTTGGTTCAGGAGATGTAGAATGACTATATATTTCTGGGGATGGATGGCTGAACCAGACATCATGATCACATTGAAGTGTATCAATATCACTTGAGAGAAGAGTATCATGATTGTCCTTGGACTTCTAAGGAAAATATGACTCATAGAAAATCACATCTCGAGATATGATGATCTTCTTTGTCTGAGGATCATATAGTTTGTAGGCCTTTTGGTTGGGTGGATATCCTAAGAACACAGCTTTAGTGGACCTAGGGTCAAACTTTTCTTTATGAGGTAAAACATTTGCTACAAAACATAAACACCCAAAAACTTTGAGATGTGAGACATCTGGCGGTTTAGAAAAAAGTCTTTCATAGGGTGTTTTCCAATCTAACATCTTGGAAGGAAGCCTATTAATAATGTATGTGGCAGTTAAGACAGATTCCCCCCAAAAACATTTTGGAAGTCCCGATTGAAAAAGAAGTGAACGAGCAACTTCTAACAAGTGTCTATGTTTTCACTCTACAACGCCATTTTGGTGTGGCGTGTAAGCACAAGATTTTTGATGAATAATACCATTATCAGAAAACAAACTTTGACATTTAAAGCCAAGAAATTCCGACCCATTGTCAGATCGAACAACCTTGACGACTGTAGCAAATTGTGTTTTAACCATTTTTAGAAAATTCTGTAAAAGACAAACAGATTGGGCTTTGTTTTGCATAAGATATGTCCAGGTTGCCCTGCTGCAATCATCAACAACAGTAAGAAAATAAAAGGCACCTGAGACAGCCCTTTGATTATAAGGTCCCCATATATCTATGTGAACCAACTCAAAAACAGCTTTTGTAGTAATAGAACTTGAAGGAAAAATACTTCTGTGTTGTTTAGAAAGTGGACAAATCTCACATATCTCAGAACCATTTGACATAGAATCATGTAAAGCAAGACGTTTTAGGACCTCATCAGAAGGATGCCCTAATCTTTGATGCCACACACATTTATTTAGACTACCGACAAAGTTGCTTGACTCAGAAAATGAAGTCTTAAGGTAGGGGTGACTAGCATTTGTATGAAGAAAATAGGAGATGGATTTTGGGTGAAAAGACTTGTGATCAACAATGTACAGCTGATTTATTACTCTTCCTACCGCCAGGATTTTTCTAGTCACTTGGTCCTGTAATATGCAGAAATTGGGTGAGAAGAAACAATCAATACATGAGGATTTAGCTAGCTTATTGACTGAGATAAGGTTGTGTTTGAATGTTGGGATATAGAGACACTCTCGCAATATTAGAGACACTCTCGCAATATAATCTGGTCACACAGAGGTATGTTTCCAGTGTGGGTGATTTGTTGGATACTACCATCTGGTAGATAAACTGGTGTGGAACATGTGACTGGTTTTGGGTTAGTGAAAAATTGTAGATCGAAGGCCATATGGTTAGTGGCTCCTGTATCAATGATCCAATAAGCCAAACTCAAATTCCTAACTGAACTCAGAGCTGAGAAAGAATTCATACCTGCAAAGTCACTGTAATGAGCGAAATTAATTTGCTCTACACCAGAGTTGAACTCCTGTCCTTTCATCATTTTGTTCATTTCGTGTTGCATTGTTTTAAACATCTCCATCATATTCTTCATGCCATCATAACTCTGAGCATTTGGATCAATCGGAGTTTCAGCGAGATGGGCAGAGATCCTGTTAGCTGATTGGTTTTGTCCATCGTTATTAGATTTCCACCATTCGGGATAACCAATGAGCTTAAAACAACCATCCTTCAGATGACCATTCATGCCGCAATGGTTGCATTTCAGGAGTTTCTTTGCAGCCTTATCCAATCTGAGCATATTATCTCTACCAATGTTGCTTTGAAAATTCTCCCCTTTGGAATTATAATTGCCCCTTCGTGCAATCAACGAGCTTCGATTAACAGGATCACGAAAGCTTCTTTGTGCAAATAATGCACTTTGCTGAACATTCTCGTCATACGCCAGTTGAGGATCACGAAAGCTTCTTTGTGCAAGTAATGCACTTTGCTGAACATTCTCGCCATACGCCAGTTGCACTTGTTGCCTTTCAACATTCATTATCATGGCGTAAGCTTTCTTCACATCAGGAAGTGGAACGGTTACCAGAATCTGATTTTTGATAGGCAGATAGCTCTCATTCAGACCTGTTAAGAACTGCATTAATTTGTCTCTTCCATCCTTTCCTCCACCTTGTTTATTTTTTAAACACACACAGCTCCCACATGTACACATATCAGGGGGGTCTAGGTAGCTCAGTTCATCCCAAAGCTTCTTCAATTTCCTAAAATATGCTGCCAGGGATTGATTTCCTTGAGTTATTGATGATATCTCCCTTTTCAATTGATAAATCTGTGGTCCATTGCTAACACCAAATTATCTCTCAACTCTCCCCATAGATCATATGCATTTTCAGCAAGAGTATACCCTTCCAATAGCTCATCAGTCATCGAGTTAAGCATCCATGAAACAACAGTGTCATTAACTCGACACCACTGGTCAAAATTCACATCACTCACATCAGGTTTAGGCACATTACCTAGGATAAATCCTAATTTGTTTTTCGCACTTAAGGATCTTCTCATTGCGTGACTCCATACCAGGTAATTCGTATCATTTAATTTGCAGCTCACGATCGTCAAACCTAGATTATCAGAGGGAAGTAAGGTCAAAGGATGAACATACCCTCCATAGTTGGCATTCGCTCGCTCTTGTGAGTTGAAAACATTTGTTCCTCTGCCAAATCTTCTTCGAATTTCACTTCCAGCATAAGCGGAATCATCACTGCTGGATTCATGGATTTCTGACATTTTGAACTAAGTAAAAGATCAAATTCTTCCGATACTTGGAATCAAACAGATTTATACTGCTCTGATACCATCTTGACTTTGATTATTGATCAAGCAATGATAGAATCTATTTGAGTGAAGAGAGAAATCGAGCTCTCTGTTTCTGTATTCAACTAACTGTTGTACTGTACAGTAGAATCGTTTATATATACCAACACTACTTAACTGAAATATTTACAAAGTAAACCCTATATTATACACTACTTACAAAATGAGTTAAATGGCCTTCACTCCAATCCCAACTCGGTGAGCTGCTGTTTGTCTTCTTTGCTTAATATCAACATCGTGTTCCTGCTATTTACAACCTCGAGAAATGGTGTTCACTTCTCCACCACACAAATACCACCGCACGCACACGTTGATTTGTTCTAAACACCAAATTAAAATCTAACTCGCCTAGCTATAATAATACATTGTGGGTTATTCAAACGAAAGCCCACGCCGCCGACGACAATGGCCGACGTAAGCGCACTTCTGTCGAATGTCATCTACCCTCCGCCGCCGAGCGCCTTCATCACGGCCATGTCGGTGGTGGGCTTCGTATCTCTGGCCAATGCTGGGTGGAACGAAACCAAGGGCAAGCACATGCAATATTCCAAGCTGAAATCCCCAAAGCAGAAGCAGCTCAAGGCTGAGAATAAGCAGGCGCCGCCGCCGCCGCCGGCGAAGGTGGAGGAGGAGGAGAAGGCTCAGGTAGGCGGTAAGCTGGGCATGATTGTGCTTTACACGCCTGCTTTCATCGCCGGCGCTTCTTCCTTCTTTCTTTACCCTCACGGGGATCTCAGGTTCGCTTTGCTTCAGTCTGCCGTCACCGTTCATTTCCTCAAGAGGATTTTGGAGGTTATCTTTGATTTCTTGACTTGTATTGAGTTTTGATTGTAAGAGTTCATTCTCCTTTAAGGTCGAGCACTAAGACAAAAGAGAAACGAGTAAAATAAATCAAAAAAGTAAATTTATCACGACCAATTGGTGAACCAACCTTGCTCACGATTGTGCATTTCTCAATAACTAACATGAATTGAATGATTTCGAAGTGTCAAATTAGATTAATTTTATATGCTTTTTATGAATTTTTATTATATATTCAATTATCTATTAAAATTTTATTTTTTACCAAAATCGATGCTTTTTTCTCTAGAAATAGAAAGTAATGTTGATATATTTTGATTCACAAATTCAAATCATCTATTTTCCTATTAACATTCTATAATCTATCATAATTCATATTGCTTTTTTCTCGAATGACAAAAGTATCTAAATTTTATTCATATAATGTAATATATTTTTCACATATTGAAAAACTACTAAAATAATTATAAAATACAGATATGATGGGTTGGTAATAAGTATGGAAATTGTTTAGGTTGGATTGAGGTGCAGGTTGTGTATGTGGAGGAGAGAGAAATTACTATTTCATTTCCAAAACCGATTGCGGAGGGTGTTGATAATCATAGTCTAAGACTTTTAACTGTTTATATATATATATATATATATATATATATATTTATATATATATATATATAAATATGTAAGTTGGCAGATATGACACTTTAAGGGCTCATTTTCGAGGTTCCCAAATTAGGGATGCCAAATTTCGAAATTGAATCAATTTGTTCTTAGATTGCTTCGATTTTGAAAATTGATATCCTTAAATTGCACCGTAAATTTATTTTATTGAAATTTTCACCTAAAATTTATCCCAAATAAACAACTTCAACATAGGATTTACCCTCAAGCTCATTTAGATAATGTCATTAAATTCCAACCATGTAAGTTGAGACCGTTGAGTGCCCTGAAAGCATCATCCCTTATCTTAAATGACAAAAAATAGTTAATCGTTTTCTTACGGCATGTTATCCATAGGTGTTGTTCGTACACAAGTTCAGTGGATTTATGGACGTGGAAGCCATGGCGATCATCTCCACGAGCTACTTCACCTTCTCTGCACTGGCGATCTACAACCAGAGCCTGACAATAGGCATCCCCGAGCCCTCGTTTGATCTCAAATTCGTTGGCATTGCGCTGTTTATTCTCGGGATTGCCGGAAACTTCTACCACCATTACTTACTGTCGGGGTTGAGGTCCGACGGCGAGAAGCAGTACAAAATTCCTCAGGGCGGCCTCTTTTGCCTCGTCGTGTGCCCCCACTACTTATTCGAAATTCTCGGGTTTTACGGTATGTCTTGCATCTCGCAGACGCTTTATCCGCTGTGCTTTACCCTCGGGACGACGTTTTACTTGATGGGGCGGAGCTACGCCACGAGGGAGTGGTATAAGTCGAAGTTCGAAGAGTTTAATGAGGATGTTAAGGCAGTGATTCCCTATCTCTTTTAGATTGCATTCTTACACTTTGATGGGTACTTATGATGTTCTTGTCCAAATTGGTTTGGCCTAGGTGCAAAAGAAAAATATATAATGGTTCTGAGTCATGACATTTTCACGTGGACATCTTGAATTCGAATTCACTTGATTTCGATGATTTTTAATGTTCGCATGTAGTTGGGACGAGACAAATATATCATGAGGATTGACCTGATTGAAAGTCAGATCGTCCAGTAGATTACATTGATGTTCAAAATTTTCAAACTAAACTTAGTCGCGGTGTGGCAATGCAATATACTCATAATAACAAACAATGCAATAGGTAAAATATACATATAAACTGTAAAAACAAAGAAGCCATGTTATTAATTTTCAAGACTAGAAAGAATGTTGCAATTGTGAAACTTGTGAAAGGTTGTGATTCTAAATCCCAATGTATATAGTGAACAAACCATATCAATATATTATTAATTATGCCCCCAAATAGGGGTGAGCAAAACCGGATATCCGGATTTTCGGATATCCAAAATTCGGATATCCAAAATTGATATCCGTATCCGGTCCGGTATCCGCTTTATTCGGATATTTAAATCGGATATACGCATCCGATTTTTAAATTTATTTTTTTATAGTATAATTTTTCATATTTTCTTTACAAAATCAATTTTTTTATTTCTTATCAAAATAAAAAATATATTTTCTCATATAAAAATTACTACACATAGTAATTAACACAATATGTGAATTCATTTTTCAAACTTACATAATAAATAATAAACAATATGTGAATTCATGATTCAAAATATATTCTGTTCAAAATCATTTTTTTATTTCTTATCAAAATAAAAAATTTATTTTTCCATATAAAAATTTCTACACATAGTAATTCTTATAATATGTGAATTCATGATTCAAAATTTTTGTAATAAAATAATATAAATATAAATATTTCTATAGGATTGTTTTTCCTTTTTGACCTTCATTTTTCATTTTGGGCTATTTTTTATTTTTTTTATTATTTTTTAAATATAAAACCGGATACCGGATATCCGGATTTTAGACAAACCCCGTATCCGATCCGGTTTATTTTAAAATGAATCGGATCGGATATCCGATCCGGTTTTTAAAACCGGATATCCGGATTTTCGGGTTTTGAAAACCGAATATCGGATCGGAATCCGATTTTCGGATATTTTTGCTCAGTCCTACCCTACCCCAAAATATAGCACAATCCGTTGCGTAAAACGAATTGTACTAATATACTTAGGGGTGGTTCGGTACGGTATACCGTACCAAAACTGTGATACCGTGTACCGTACCGAAATTTCGGTATCTAAAAAAATCATACCAATACCATACCAAAATTTCGGTATACCTTAAATTTCGATACGGTATCATACCAAAATTTCGGTATGGTATCGGTATCATACCTTCTATACCATTCACATAGAGGGTTTTACCATGTGTGTCTCGTAACTCGTTAATTTGTTATTTTCGAATTTTTGGTCAATTTAAACTACTTAGGCCCCTAGATGGATTATTAATACCAAATTTTCCAAAATAAAAAGATTTTTAATTCATAAAATAACCTTAAAAGTTTATATATTTTAGTCAGTCTCCTTAGTAAGACAAAGAACTTTATATAACCACAAAGTTTGGTATGGTTATGGGCTAAATAAATTTATTAAGATCCTTATAATATTTTATCCATTTTATATTTTTTGAAATAATATAATATTAAAAATTTTGTATTTCGTTATTTCGGTATAATCGGTATACCTAATTTTAAAATTTCATACCTTTACCGTACCGAAAATTTTCGGTACGGTATCATACCTTACCAAAAACTTCGTTATACCAAAATTTTCGATATTCTCGGTACGTTACGGTACGATAAGGACGGTATATCGGTATTTCGGTATATTTCCCCAGCCTTAAATATACTACGTCATTCAAGTCCATCGAAAATTTATAAAAATATAACTACATACAAAATGTTGAAGAAGATATGACTCTGAATTAATGCATACATGTTTGCATTTTTTAATTTTCATTATAAACAAGGATTTCAATTTAAATGATAGGAAGGGAACTTCGAAGAGATATCGAACGTCGGATCAACAAGGCTGGATCATCCGACGATTCAGAATCCACAACTAGGAAATATCTAAAAAGTGGAGAAGAAAAAGAAAATGAAAAATCCACAAATCAAAAAAGTGCGGCGCTTAGCGTCTCCTTCCTTAGCTATGGACGCTCACATAAGTGACGGTGGTGGACTTGGATCCTTCTACAGTCCACAGCCATATCCGCCGTCCAATGGCTTCGATCCCAACGTCGGCGACGGCGATAATAGGAACGCCTCCGTCTATCCACACTCGGTGGCGTCGGCCGTGGCAGCTCAGTCGCTGGAAAGCGTGAAAAGGAAGCGAGGACGTCCGAGGAAGTACGGCACGCCGGAGCAAGCCGCGGCTGCGAAGAGACGTTCGGCCTCGGTTTTGCCTTCTTCTAATTCTTCCTCCGCCAAGTCTCAGATTACGACTAGCTCTCATGGTAATTACGTCACTCAAATCGTGTTCATGTTAACCGATCCTTTCATTTCGCATATAATTGAATCGCCGTCTGAAATTGATGCTCCTACGATCCAGGCAATTCCGGCCAAAGCTTCAGTCCATCCATCATCAATGTGGCTGCTGGGGAAGTATGTTTCCCCTGTTTACTCAAACCGTTATTAATCCATTTCATATTAGGCTGTGGATTTACTTGATTGTTGAACTTGAAATGTGTGATGCAATTACTACTGAAACCTGAATCACCGCTCGATTGTTGTATAATTATAGGATGTAGGTCAGAAAATAATGATGTTTGTACAGCAAAGTAAGAGGGAAATATGCATACTCTCAGCATCTGGCTCAGTCTCAAGCGCATCTCTATGCCAACCAGCAAGCTCAGGGGGCACCATTACGTACGAGGTTCGATTGATACGCTCTTTCGTAGCATTCTGCTTTTTAATACAATGAACTCAATCATTATTAAGAGGAATACTGTTCTAAAACTATCGAAAACCAGCGACGTCAACTCTGTCGGCAACTGTTAGTATCTGGGAAACAAATTGAACCATAACTGAAGTCCTGTAATAACTTCTTTCGATTCCATTTCAGGGCCGATTCGACATTCTTTCACTGTCTGGGTCCTACGTTCGTAACGAAAACGGAGGAAGAACTGGCGGGCTTAGCGTGTGCCTGTGCAGCTCCGATGGCCAAGTCATCGGCGGAGGAGTCGGCGGATCCCTCGCCGCTGCAGGCCCAGTTCAGGTAAAATGCTCCTTAACGATTCGTGAAGTCGACGTAGGCTCAAGCAATGATTCTTTGTGGGAATGTCCAATAAGTTTTTTTTTTTTGTGAATTGGATCTTTTTTGCTTAAAGAAGATACGAATTTGAATCGAAGGAATTGATTCTTCGCTAGGTTATTGTGGGAACGTTTCTTGTCGACTCGAAGAAGGAGTTTCTTCAAATAGATTCTGCTGCGCAAAGAGCACCGTTGGGCTTAAACTTCTCCGATCAAGGGCAGCAGTTTCAGATTTCTTCAATGGGATGGAGTGGAAACACATTGCAATAATCCTCCTTTTATAAGTGATAGTTCTTGAGTTTTACTCTTTGTAATTAATTATTGAGGGGATAATTTACCTGTGTATAATGATTTTCTGTGTACATGCTTATTTGTGTCGATTAGGTAGAACGAATCGAATACATACGTGTATTTTCGCCGCATAAGTAATAATATCTGACCATGAAATTGTTACATGTACTAACAATAATCAGGAACAGAATTACCCGAAAAAGAATCTAAAAAGCTCCACAGCTATGTGAAACAATGCAAACGACGTATGAAGAATGTGTGTGTGTGTGTGTGTTCTTCATTGTGACTGTTCTTCCTCAAGTTTTTCCTCTGTAACGGTTCCTTTCGTTGATGGTTGGGTATGGCTGTTTCGAGATTCCTCTAACTGCCACACACGCATAAAAACACACACACACACACAGATTATATAAGGGAAGGAATAGTGAAAAGGCTGTGTCAAAAAAATTTTCAGACATCAAAGTTCTTATTGGGAACAAAAATGAGATTATTGTGATTCAGTGAGATTTCAGATATGTAATGCATGCAGATAATAATGGCAAGTGAGTGAAAAAAACCTCTCGGCATTTGTCTTGGTGTAAAGCTAATAGCTCGTTGTATCGTATCTGCAAATCTGAAAGTTCGGCTTGTAGCTTTTTGTATTCGGAAAGACTTGGACCTCCTAACTTCTGCTGTATAAACCTAACATAGCGTGGGGAGAATTTATGTTTTATTACACAAGTGTCATGAGCGGAAATGTCCTTAAACCAAGCTGAAGCAAATAACAAAATCGACAGATAAATGGCAACGGAACCATTAAAATATGGGTAACTGAAATGTAATCAGCGGGAAACTTACTCAAGAGCCGATGAGGGCTTTTCACCTTGCTCATATAGGGCAACAAGAACTGCAAATTGAAATATAATGAAAACACATCACCATTAAAATGATATCAGAAGTTGGATTAGACGGTTGAGAAGTCAAAGAGGAACTAATTATAGTATTTCGACCTTTCGTCAAAGCATCAAGAACTCCATTGGACTCGAGGTACTTTCTAAAAGCTTCTTTCTTCGCTTCCTTTTCCTGTTTGATAGAAGGAATGCAAAGTAATTTATACACAAGAAATGGGACAAATAATCACTGGCACTCGAAGATCTCACTGCTCTTAGTTGTCCGAATTTCATGTTCTTGTAAGATATTCCATTAACAATCAATTGACCAATAGCCGGGACACCTGACAACTACCTAATTCAGGTGAATTTACTTCAAAACAATCATGTACTGTAGCAGAGCAATTTAGATCTTAAAACAAAAACTCTAATTCTACTACAGCAAGGCATGAAGCGTAGGCGAAAGAGCAGAAAAAAACATACCAGAAATCGGCCTGTGAAAAGTTAAAAGATCTATCAATGCCCACGAAACACTATTTGGTGATGTAATAAGGAAGTGTCCATGTAATTAAATGAGACGATGAAGATACCCAGATTGCCGAAATTCTGGGAAGTTCAGAATCTCCAACTTAATTCAAATCTCACTGTGCGATCTTGGTTAGAAAATGCGTTCAACACCAACGAACTCACATAAAGCCAGATCATTGAAGAAGAAATCCAGCAAAACTTACAAAATTTTGGTTAATGCTACTCTAAAATGCAAGAGAAAAGAAAGATTTACCATTTTCTTCAAAGCTTTTCCACTTCAGCTTCTGTTGCGTTATTATGAGGTGATGTGAAGAAAAAGGTCCGAGAGTAAATTAACCAAGGACGGGATAATTGCACACATACCCCTATACTACTTATCTATTGAAGTTATGCCCCATTAACTGTTTGAAGATTCTTCACCAGTAATCTCCACATGAACAAGATCCACCAACAAAATGATGAAACCTATTCGTATCCCTCACGATGATCTCCCGACCAGTGATCTTCGACGCGAGCTTGAAGACAACGTGGCAATCGCCGCACACTCTAAGATTCTTCACTATCCTTATTACATCATCGTCCTTACTGGCGATCAAAGCGAATGCAAGGGCCAGCTTCTCACTATGCACCCCTAAAAACCTCTCCTTTTCTTCCTCTTCGATGTCGAAGAGCACAAACTCCGTGGTAGGGACATGGCCAGCTTCTCTCAACTCTCTCTCAAGCTCGACGAGCTTCGCATATATTTCGTCAGACATGGGATGAGTCGTATCGCCCACGAGGAATTCATGAACAGTCCCATGCAATTCTATCCAGCTATAACCACGCACCTTTTTTATGCCCTGTTCTTGCATGGCCGCCCTGATATTCTCAGACTCGTCCCACTTTCTGTTAGCAGAGTAAATGTTCGATAAGAGGACGTAGTTCCCCGAGTTACAAGGCTCTAACTCGATCAGCTGCTTTAGGACATGCTCCGCGAGTTGGGTATTCTTGTGTAGCCTGCATCCTCCTAATAAGGCTCCCCAAACTATGGCATTGGGCTTCATGGGCATAGTTTGGATCAATCGATGTGCTTCTTCTAACAATCCTGCCCGGGCGAGAAGATCAACCATGGTACCGTAATGCTCGATGGTGGGAGATAACGAAGGATGATGGCTCATTTTGGAGAAATAATGGCGGCCATCTTCGACAAAGCCACCATGGGTACACCCACAAAGGAGGCCAAGAAAGGTGTTTTCGTCGGGCTTCAGACCGAATTTTTCGAGTAGGGCAAAGCAAGCGAAGGCAGCTTTTACTTGGCCAGCCATGGCAAGCCCTGATATGATTGCGTTAAAAACTATCAGATCCTTCGCTGTCATGGCTTTGAAGATTTCCCAAGCCAGGATTACTTTGCCACACTTAGCATACATGTCGATTAAAGCAGTCCCTAGGACGGGATTTGACAGAAACTGCTCTCTAGGAATCATTCGACTGGCCCGTTCTCCTAATTCTAAAGCTCCTAGCCTAGCACAAGCAGATAGTACTCCAACCATTACGTAACAATCAGGTGCTAAATCTTCTCCTCGCATTCTCCGAAAAATTTCTAGAGCCTCTTTAGGGAGCCCGTTTGATGCATAGCCTTGAACCATTGTACCCCAAGTAACGATGTCCTTTTCCCTCATCTCTTCGAAAACAGCACGAGCGTCCTCCATCTTACCACTCTTCGCATACATATCAACCAAAGCTGTACTCACAAACACATTCTGTCCCATACCATTATCCACAACGTATCTGTGGATTATTTCGCCGTTCTTATAATCTCCCAAATTACTACAAGCAGATAAAACCCGTACAAGCGTGTAACTATCAGGCTTCAAACCCAACTCCAACGATCTCTTAAACAAATCAATGACCTCCCCGAAACGGCCCACAGCAATATAACCACTCATAATCGAAGTCCAAGCCACTACGTTCCCGTCAGAAATTTCATCGAACACCTTCCGCGCATCGTCCAAGCTCAGCACCTTAGAATAAAACCCCACCAACCCAGTATTCACAAACACGTCGGAATGAAACCCAGCCTTCACCACAAGCCCGTGGACCTTCAAACCCATAAGCACGTCCGTTTTCCTCGCGCAGCACTTGAACACAAAAGGAAACGTAAAATTATTGGGAACATAACCTTCTCCGCGCATGAGGGTGAAGAATTCGATTGCCCGATCGAAGCTGTCGTTCGCCACAAGCCCGCGAACCATGGTGTTGTACAGAAACATGTTGGGCCGATGAGTGTGGTTGAAAACGGCGACGGCATAATCGGTTCGATTGAAGTGAAACGCAGACTTCAAGAGCTTGTTAAGGAGGTAGTGGCTCCGATGGAAATCGAATCGGAAAAGACGAGCGTGGACGTGCTTCAGATGTCCGAAGCACGGCGAGTTTTGAAATAAGCTCGCCTTTATTTCCAACAGCGACTTGGGATTGAAGGACATCGTACAACATTGTTGTAATTCACTGCGCAACGTTGAATGTGGTCGTCGTCTTCTTCATTGATTCTTCTCCATGAAACCTGCTAATACCTCCATTGAATAGCTAGCTAGCTTCTCTTCTGTTGTTGAAGTGTAAAGCCATAAATATGTAATAGCCCAATTAATATACATATGAAAGCCCAATATGAGCCCATCATTTATAATCACAAAGTTAACTACAAGCCCTAAACCAGGCTTAATATGCCCTAAATCATATAAAATTCATTATTATTTTTTATTTTTGTAAAGTTGTGGGAATAAATTTAAAGGGCAAAAGTCGTGCCTGTGGGGCCCATATATATTCGATGCGGTCAGGAATTCATTTACATGGTGGGCAGGTGAGTAGTTGAATATTATTTAGTACAATACAATTTACATTGAATGTTTCTCACATGGCTTTCGATTTACTTACACAACTATCTCCTCTCCTCCCTTTGTCATAATAATTCAATCTACATCGATCCGCAAAAAGTTATGAATTCATAAAGGAACATGTCGACCTTATCCCCCCTTACATAAATAATAGAACTAATATTACCTATTTCTAAGTACTTTACATTCAAATTCAATTATTTCAACATGTGTACATCATCATCAATTACAATATATATTGTTAAACAATCGATACACCAATGTATATAGCTTCATTTCATAGGTTTAAAAATGGTTATCAGTCTCAAGAGGTGAAAGATAAGTGGAGTTTATTATTGAACGCAGCATCATATGATCGATCATTTAGTTCGTGAACAAAAATTAAATCCCAGCAACTTGAGTTAGGGTTTTCTTTGTTTAATATAAAACAAATTAAATGAGGACTATAGAGCTGCGTCATTCTCGTAGTAGATACATTAAATTCATCATTTATCAATCTAACCTGCCACACACAACTGTCCAATTGAATACAGCGTAACTACACACACTTTGCTGTGTGCTTCGCTTTGCTTTGCTGTATTTATTTTCTCCCATCTCCAACGAAGCAAATAACAGCAAAAAAAAAGAGACCCTTATCAACATATGGTCCATTAATAATACTACGTAAGTCTCCTCACCTATATAAGCAAATACACACTCGTTCTTGATAATCATTTATAGTATTAGTGCGTAAATACTTTCTTGTACTACAATGGCTTCTATTACAGCTAGGGTTTTCTCGCCTCTCTACATAGCAGCAGCAATATCGTTATTATTACAGCTCGGCCCATCCCAAGTCGATGCAAGGGCATTCTTCGTTTTCGGCGATTCTTTAGTTGACAGTGGTAATAACAACTACTTGGCCACCACCGCTAGGGCAGACGCGCCGCCTTATGGCATCGACTTTCCCGACCGAAGGGCGACGGGGAGGTTTTCGAATGGGTTCAACATCCCAGATTTGATCAGTTGGGTGCATTTATTACAGTATATTAACGTATATGTAATGATGTTTTTTTTCTTTTTTTTTTATAAAGTAATGATATATATCTTCATCAATGTAGGCCAAGGCATTGGGCAAAGCGAGCCGCCATTGCCTTATCTGAGCCCAGAGATCAATGGAGAGAACATATTAAATGGCGCCAACTTTGCATCGGCTGGTGTTGGGATCCTTAACGACACTGGCGTTCAGTTTGTAAGAAAATAATTAGAAAACCCTTCTTTATAAGTCTGAATCTTTGTGTTTTCTGTTTATGTTATATGCATGTATTTTTAGCATATCATCTTTTGGTGACAATATATGTATATCAATTAATGAAGTATATGTTTGATCAACTAGACGTTAGAACCGTGAAATTCACACATCCAAATCGGCAACTTACAGTTATTGGACTTGTTTAATTATTTCCTAAAAGTGGCTTGATATATATACATCTACATAAGGGCTATATTTTATCACGTATAGCGTTGGTGTGACATAGTTAAATTTAGAGCTTGCTTGCATGATCAGAAGATCTTGTTTGATAATGGGATCTTTTGACAAGCAAAACATTATTAATTAAAATCTCATACCTTATGTATAAATATTAAAGAACTTCTAAAAACATAATAAATATATATTATCATTACATTGGTAGGTGAACATCATAAGGATTGGACAACAGCTACAGAACTTCCAACAGTACCAGCAAAGAGTGAGCGCATTTATTGGAGAAGAAGAGACTCGGCGATTGGTCAACCAAGCCCTCGTGCTTATTACACTAGGAGGCAACGACTTTGTCAATAATTATTATTTGGTCCCTTTCTCCGCAAGAATGCGACAATTCACCCTCCAAGATTACGTCCCCTTCCTAATATCAGAATATCGAAAAGTTCTCTTGGTAATAATATCACGAATAATGTACAATAATAACGTCGATTATGGCTCACAAACGTATTATTACATGCAGGGACTCTACGATTTAGGCGCACGAAGAGTGATCGTGACTGGGACGGGCCCGTTGGGCTGTGTCCCGGCCGAGCGAGCCCAGCGAGGGCGAAGCGGTCAATGCGCCGCCGACCTACAACAAGCCGCCGGCTTATTCAACACTCAGCTGAATCAGATGCTGTCAGAGCTCAACAGTCAGTTGGGAGACCACATCTTCATCGCCGCCAACACTCAGCTCACGCACTTCGATTTCGTCAGCAATCCCGAGATGTTCGGTATTGCCACGAACCCTAAATCCTAAAACCCTAATTTTATTGTGCGATTTGCATAACCCTAACCCTAATTTTTTTATTTGCGATGATGGGAAATTAAAATTAGGGTTTGTGACGTCGCAAGAGGCGTGCTGCGGGCAAGGGCCGTACAATGGAATAGGGCTTTGCACGAGGATATCGAACGTTTGCCCGAATAGGGAAGTGTATGCGTTTTGGGATCCTTTTCACCCATCGGAGAGGGCGAATAGGTTCATTGTTAATCAGATATTGACGGGCTCGCTCGACTATATGAACCCTATGAATCTAAGCACGATCATGGCCATCGATTCTGCCCGTACATGATCGATCGATTCGACGGTCGTGATCTTAATAATACTATTTATTCCATCGCAAGGGATGATTAATGTTATTGAGTTTCTCCCAATTTCCATTTCAGGGTTGGGACTTGAACATGATTTTTCGCCATGTGTGTCATTCTTTTGAGAGGGTCTATATTTGCTTTGATGATCATTGATGTGTACCTTTGGAGGGTTTTGAATTTGTTTTGGTGTGTTACATAATTATACTTAAATTTCTCAATTGTAAACCTATTCATTTCTCTCCACAAACATTTCTCTCAATATATATAAATAGCAACGTGACATCCACAATTCATTTCTTGATGATCGTTCATCCATAATATAATCTCCAAAAAACCATCTATATCCTCTCCTCTTCTCCCACCATAACCATCATCAATCATCATCATCGCATTTTCTTTCTTTTATCTTCTTCAAAACGGCCTAAATGAATAGCAGCAAAACGCCGCCACCATCAGCGTTAACCCCATACCTCATAACCCTAACCCTAGTCCTCTCCTTGCCATTACTCTTCCTCCTAATTCCTTACATAATCCCTCCCAGACAAAGCCACCTCTTACAATTCTCCATATCCGACGAGCTCGACGACCTCGCGCTTTTCCGACGCGCGACGCTCGACTCCATTTCCAATCCTCCCCCGACGCCCTCGGAGACGTACAAGCCGAAAATCGCATTTCTATTCCTCACCGACGCCGACCTCCATTTCGCACCTCTCTGGCAGAAATTCTTCGAAAAAGAAGACACCAACAATAGCAGCAGCGACAACAATAACAGCAATAACAGCACGAAGCTGTACAATGTGTACGTCCACGCGGACCCCACGCGCCACGTCATCGACCCCGGGGGCGTATTCGAGAATAGGTTCATCCCGGCGAAGAAGACGGAGAGGGCAAGCCCTTCGCTCGTCGCCGCGGAGAGGAGGCTCCTCGCCGCCGCGCTCTTGGACGATCCTTTGAATTACTATTTCGCCATCGTTTCTCAGAGCTGCGTCCCTCTGCACTCGTTTAGGTTCGTCTACGATGCGGTGTTTGGGTCCTCGTCGTCCGGGAAGGAGGAGAGGCGCAGGAGGAGCTTCATAGAGGTGTTGTCGAACGAGCCTCAGATGTGGGACAGGTAAACATTTAAGATCGTCGTCGTTTTCGACTTTTTTCGATATGTAATCGAGAAGATCGAATTTTTACGTTTACTAAGAATCGAGAAGCATGAAAAAAAGGATGTTGGATGACCACTTCATCTAAAAGGTTACCTAAATGGCGCCTTCCATATAATAGTTTGTCGCTCCATTACTTAGGCTGAATTCATTCTTATCTATCGTTAGACTTGTAATTTCTTAAATGGGCAGTCGTGATAGTGAAGATTCGTACTACACAGGACCTCTTGGTCTGACCTCTGATACCATATCAAATGATCATTTCGTCTAACAGAAAAGACGGACAATTCTGAATAAAATATTGCTAAAATCCTTACGCAGGTACAATTCCCGAGGGGGCAAGACCGTAATGTTGCCAGAGGTGCCCTTCGACCGCTTCAAAATAGGTTCCCAGTTCTTCGTGCTGACGAGGGAGCACGCCCTCGTCGTGGTGGGCGATCGGAGGCTATGGAGGAAGTTTAGGATTATCTGCAAGAACGTGCACTCGTGCTACCCCGAGGAGCACTATTTCCCGACGCTATTGTCCATGGAGGATCCCGAGGGATGCACAAAGTACACGCTCACGAGGGTAAATTGGACCGACAGCGTCGACGGCCACCCACACACGTACGGGCCAAGCGAGGTTTCGCCCGAGCTGATAAGCGCTCTGAGGAAGTCGAATGCCTCGAGCTATTATTACGACTATCTTTTCGCTAGGAAGTTTTCGCCCGATTGTCTCGACCCGTTGCTAGGGATCGCCGAGGATGTAATATTTAAGGATTGAAATAGGTTAGAGTTAGGAAGGCAAAGGTAAGAAGAAAAAGGGGGGGAAAGATGGACCTTTTTCGTCTGAGAGTTCGTCTACGATTTCCTCAGACGTAAAAGAAAAAGGGATCTGCAGTCTTAAGAATCGGCCCCGGTTGAAAGAACTGAACGATGGATATATGGGCGGACGAGGAAGTCTAGTAAGTGTAGTATTTGAGGTAAACAAACCTTTGAAAGAAGAAGATGAAGAAGCATAAGGCCACATTTTGTGATGATGTTTCCTATATAGTTGATTTCTGCATATTTCACAAACAGAAATGCACAATTTCGAAAGAATCCCAATAGCATTTATCTTATCTCCAATAAAAAGTCGATTAAATCAATAAATTCTCGAAACACGGATGCAATTATGCCAATCAAACAAGATAAATGCTGTCCAAAACGGCGAATCCCGCCGCGACGCCGCCCTCGTTCGACGAAGATACCTTCGTTCGCATTAAATAACCGCTTTGGTCGTTGACAATCACCTTTGCTCCGTTTCTGTAGATCGTATTCATTTCATCCTCAGATATTACAGAAGCGTAAGGAATACATCACAAAGGTCGTTATAGTCATTATCACCTTAGGTACGTGGAATATACGCCGAGTTCAGATATAACGTTTTCCTTATGCGAAACGCCGTCTCTCATCAATATCGAAGGAGAAACTGAAGGGAAGATTCTCTGCATGAGGATGTAAGCAGCGTCTTCGTCGCCCTTGCCTTGCTTCTGCATTCTTTGCAAGGCGATTCTCACATCATCGCCGTAGATGTTGTTACCTGCGACGAAATTTTTTCTTAAAAAACGTTCGAATGAGATGTTATTACGTAACGATTTTTTTTGAACTAGGGTTTACACCTCCTCCTTCTCTTTGAGGCTTCATGACGTAAAAACCAGGACGCTCTATCGCATCGTTTACGACATTCGTGTTGTCCAAACTCCATAGCCCGGCGAAGCATTTCCTAACCTTTGCAATGTCATCTTTGTTCTCAAGAAACCTGAACATAGAAATCATCAACTTGATAATACAAAATCTTATGTTCATACTGCTATGTTTCGACGCTTTTTTTTTTATTGTTTCAAGGTTGTTAAATACGTTATTTGCAGGGTTTACTACCTTTCGAGCTGATTGGGCCTTGCCAACTCTTGTTGAATCTTCTTGGTTCCAGCTAAGTGATATGAAATCGAAGGGCATTTGATTGCATTCGATTGTTCGATCAGTAGCCTGGCGGTCCATTCCTATTAAAAAAAAAAGAAATCAATTCAACCATTCGATCGAGAAAAAAGGAAAAAAAAAGCGGAGAATTTTGTTAACTGATTCTGAAGGATAATCCGTCGGCGCATAGCCAGCTCGAAAGTAGACTACGGAAACTATTTCGTCATCCCTACGATAAATAGAAAAGCCCGCAAGAATAAAAAGCGTATCCACAAAAGTAAAGCTAAAGTTTTTCAGCTAAGTTTAGAACTTACACAACAAGTGTTCCATCTGTTAGAATTTTCCCCTGTGCGTCGATTTCTGCCAAGGTTTTCCTAATGCTTCTGACTTCGTACGTATTTTCTTGTAGTTATGGTTTTCGCATCTTTAGAAAGAAAAGAACGAATAACAGCGATTGACGTCGAAGAAGTCAAGACAAAAGGATATCTTTCTCTCAGCACTGAGGACAGCCAATGCTGATCGTACATGTTTCGTTCTTCGGCTTGGACAACGAACATAACCACCGCCCTAATAAGTTAGACATTTCCTTAAATTAATACAAAACGAACCACTTAGAAAAGAATCGGTATAAACCGACCTGGGTTCATTATATTCAGCCCAGGCTTTAGAGAGTGCTTCGGCGAACTGAACAACAGCATCATTGCGTGGAATTCTTCCAGGATCTAATGCAAGTTGTTGCTTGAACTGATGAAGCAATGTCCTGAAAAAATAGATTCCATCCATACTTAAAAGGGACGATTTTGGTAAGAAAACGTTCACGTTCTTTCACAACTCAATGAAGAGAAAATTAATGGCTATTAAACACGTTTTTTTATGGGATAATAATAACCTGTGCAGCTCACTAACAAGACAGCTCAGCCCGGGAAAAGAAGACGAGATGGTGTTAAGCTCTATTTGGTAAAGAAAACTAGTTTCCTCGTCGAGCATGTAATCTGAACGGTGTAGTCCCAAGCGTATTTCCTACACGAGTATGAACGCAATGTTAGTCATGTAATGAGCAACATATAGTCTTAAAGATCATAGACAAGTACTGGGAATTACAAGTAAAGAAAATGTAAGAAATACCTCTTTCTTGTTCATGTCTAATATCTTCCTATGTATATCAAGGAGCCTAGATGTAAAAGCATCTACTTTTTTCGTCCTGCGAAAGAAAACATGGGAAGTGGAATTAACTAGATAAGCATGTTTTGTGTGATCGCACAACACAATCCCCTCAAGTGGAATAAACTGTGTGATCGAAATTTAAATCGTTAATATTTCGACCATTTTAGTCCCGATTTAACCTGGAGAGTGATTCTTGAATGAATTCCCTGTCCAAGCTTACTCGATCGACTAGTTCATTGAAAATAGGAGCAACTTCACAAGCTTGTTTCCAATGGCGTTCAGGAAACGGCGTAGGCAACAGAGAAATTGGCGCATGAACTAGGCCAACGCCGGGAATTCGCCCAGATTTCTGCAGACTCACAGTAATAAATACTAAAAAGCGTCGATTTTTAACTCACATATTAGACTCAACAGTTGAAATTTTCCAAAGCTCAATAGATGAACCAATGTAATCACACTTCTATAAACTTCTCAGAAACTTTTCACCTTGATAACATGCAATATTGATTCTGATTCTGCCCTATATACATCAGTAAGCTCCCTATTTAAGGTGGGCCAAGAAAATGAAATCGCAGTGGAAGGATTTTATTCTTCAGTTACCTCTGAAGCTCTGTCGCCGACAACTAGCCCATGAAGCGAACTCCAAACAAGAGCATCATAAGCCATCGTCTCAATTAAAACTGCGTCTATGCCGTGAGGATTCAAGATGGGATTTTTCTCACGCGTCTCAAATTCACTTTCGACGCTGCTGCATTTCAATTGCAAATTGGTTGAAGAAGATGCGTTTTGGGCCATTGGGATGTTGAAGAATCTGGGACACTTTGTGGGATTAAGTCTAGTTTCTCGAGAGACTGAAACGCTACTACAGTCTTGGTTCAATCGCAAGGCATTGAAGTGTTTTAGCATTATCCTAAAGCATTGAAGGGAAAGCAGAATTGAAGTTTTGTGGGCACTGATTGGGATGAGCTGAATCAGCTGATGCTGACTCAGTGGCCAGTGCTCGAAGAACAAGTGCTTGATCGCTCGTTTTAGAAAATATTTGAGGTTTTAATAGCATTTAAAATATTTTGAGGACTTAATCGTAATTATTGTAATTTTAATGTACTACGTGGTCAATTGCATTTTAGCTTGGCCGTTAAAAACCCTTTATTTCATATCAGTCTACATTCATCTTCGTTTTTACTGTCCGCCCATTCTCGTCTGAGGGTTTCACTAACCCTAACACGCAAGGTATGCCTATGTTCTTAGTTGAGCTCTTGATATGTTGATGCTTAATTTCCGTAAGATGTGACCTAGGTAGTTAGTTGGTGTGTTTCTGATTTGCAATCCTTGAAGAACTTCGATTGTGATTAATTCAATTTCTTAAGCTATTTTGGGGTTTCTATATCGTTAGGTATCTTCTTGGATCTCGCCTCCTTTCTATCGAAAATCGGGGTTAAAATTTATCACGTGTTGATGATGCCTACCCTATTTCAAGTCATGCCCATTGGGCGGTTGTTTCTGTGCTGAAGATACTTTTTTGCAGTATGGGTTGTGTTGGTTTGCTAACCTATGATTTGAATAGTTACCGATGTTTCAATGAATTATGATAAGTGTATCATTCTTAACCTGCGGTAGAGTTGATACGAATATAAGCTTTCTGTTGTCTTTTGCAACCGAAATTTGATGGTATTTGATCCAACCTTGCTGAAAATTGCAATAAGGGGAAATTATTGGCTTGTGATGATTCAAAATTGTAGTCGTTTGCACCATCACGTTATTTCTCCGTTTTATAAATGTGTGCTGCTTGATTTTGGTCATCATGAGTTATTCATGTCATTATTTCTAACCATTTCCTCGTTACTTCGAATTTTGGCTATGTCAGTTTACCGATGGCGGATGGTCAGGAAAATGACAAGAACATTGAAATATGGAAAATCAAGAAGCTGATTAAGGCTCTTGAGGCCGCTAGAGGAAATGGTACAAGCATGATATCCCTTATCATTCCACCTGGTGATCAGATATCTCGAGTAACTAAGATGCTCGCAGAAGAGTATGGAACTGCTTCGAACATCAAAAGTAGGGTGAATCGTCAGTCAGTCTTGGGTGCAATCACTTCGGCTCAGCAGAGGCTTAAGCTCTACAACAAGGTGCCCCCAAATGGACTGGTGCTTTATACTGGAACCATAGTCACCGACGATGGAAAGGAAAAAAAGGTCACCTTTGACTTCATGCCATTTAAGCCCATAAACGCTTCGTTATATCTCTGTGACAATAAATTCCACACCGAACCTCTGAGTCAACTCTTGGAGTCTGATGAAAAATTTGGATTTATCGTCATGGACGGAAATGGAACCCTTTTCGGGACCTTAAGTGGTAACACCAGAGAAGTCCTCCACAAGTTTACCGTCGACCTTCCAAAGAAGCATGGAAGAGGTGGTCAGTCTGCCCTGCGTTTTGCCCGTCTTAGAATGGAAAAGAGGCACAATTACGTAAGAAAAACTGCTGAGCTGGCGACTCAATTTTTCATCAACCCCGCTACCAGCCAGCCGAATGTGTCTGGACTGATTCTGGCTGGTTCAGCTGATTTCAAGACAGAACTGAGTCAATCAGACATGTTCGATCCGCGACTTGCTGCCAAGATACTAAACGTTGCTGATGTTTCCTACGGAGGTGAAAATGGTTTTAACCAGGCCATTGAGTTATCTGCTGAAATCCTATCGAATGTGAAATTCATACAAGAAAAACGCTTGATAGGCAAGTTCTTTGAAGAGATCAGTCAAGACACTGGGAAATACGTTTTCGGGGTGGAGGACACCATCAAAGCTCTCGAGATGGGAGCTGTTGAGACGCTGATCGTGTGGGAAAATCTTGATGTCAACCGATATGAGCTCAAAAACAGCGTCACCAGCGAGGTTGTCATAAAATACCTTGCCAAGGATCAAGAGAATGACCAAAGCAACTTCAAGGATGCTGCTACATCTGCCGAACTAGAAGTTCAAGACAAAATGGCGCTGCTCGAGTGGTTTGCGAATGAGTACAAGAACTTTGGCTGCTCTCTCGAGTTTGTCACTAACAGATCTCAAGAGGGTTCTCAGTTCTGCAGAGGGTTCGGTGGCATCGGTGGAATTCTTCGCTACCAACTCGACATGAGGACCTTTGATGAGCCATCTGATGAGGGAGAATACTATGAAGATTCCGACTGAGATGAGTCCCTTTTCTTCGCGATATGTTCTGTTACAAAATGAGAAACTCTTGGCTGTTTTTAAGTTAATGTAACTCTTTCTTTGTTGTTGATTGTGGTTTGCCTTTCCTGGGATTCAGTATTCGCTTTCCTTTTTGTGTACTACAGTAAAAGATCTTACATGCTTGCTGTTTCCTTAATGTTAGTTAAGGTTTGCGTTGGTAATGCTAATTTAATTATAAAGATGACACTACTAAGACTACAAGGATACGTCATAGGTGTTCCTCTACATTTGTTCTTAAACGCGTGTTTAGGAAGAAGTTCCAACGAATATGACCAGGAAATAGTTTTCTTTATATATAGTAACATAAAATGCTTGCATTAAGTTCTTTAACATACTGAAAAGAGTTCAACTTCCAATTATGACAAACACAGCAACCACGGAAGCTAAAGCAGTCTGCTTTTTAAGTTGTAAACATCCCAACAACAGAGAAGTGGTCGATTTTTCGTTTCCTCAACTGAATAATATGCATTTGCTTCCTAGCTCTCGACATGCTTTGGATCATCCGTTCAACCCAGCAAGTCCATAGAGCTTCAGAACTGAAATAAAAATCATTATACTTTCCTTTCCTTGTCCTTTTGGTGTTTCCTTTTGTCCTCCGATCGCTTCTCACGCCTTTCGTATTTGTCCCTTTTTTCACGATCACGCTTGTCTCTCTTTTCATCTTTGTCGTGCTTCTTCTCTTTGTGCTTCCTCTTCCTTCTGCTTCTCTCATCGTCTGATACTTCATCATCATTCTTTGCAACCTTAGTTGGAGCGGGCAGAACAGTCTTTTCAACAGTGTCCGTACTCAAAGGCAAACTAGGTTTTTCAAAAGAACGAGGACCCCTGTATATGCACGATGACAAAGAAAATCAGAATGACAAAATCATATTTTAGATAATAAGTTAAGAAGACAAGGATAACTCGATAATTACAGCCAGCGGTTCATATTTGTTACCTGGCGAACCCAAGGCCCTGAACCTGAGCTGCTTCAGCATGGCCAGCTCCCAAGTCTTCTGCAGTTGAGTCTCGCTTTATCAGTTCTGCATATTCGTGTTTGTCAAGTCGATTGGTAAAAGACTTATTTGCCCGCTTTGGAGCCAAACCAAGAGCCTCTCTCATTGCTTGCTCCTCTTCCTCCTTTACTCTTCTGATCTCCTCTTTCAGGGCTTCATCTTTCGAGCCAGAATTCTTCTCTCGAGCATACCAGTGAAGGTCTTTTCCTGCAAGAATGTTTAATAGTAGAAATTACTTAGGCCCACCAATAAATGCAAATACTTCTTCAAAGCTAACGTGATTGCTATGTTTGCGGGAATCACAAGAGATGTAGATATCAAAAGCAATACATCATATTTCAAATCAGCAGCTTCTTCTCAAAATAAAAACTTTCTAGGCATTTATTTCAAACGGGAAGTGGTTATGGACGTAGCACATGCTGTACTTTATAAAACTATAATACACAAACATTGAGATAGGGAGAGCGAGAGAGACTTCACCTTTTTGCCATCTACCAACGGGTGCTTTGATACTGTGGCCTAAATAATTTTCTCGATGTTTGTCGACTTTCACGTCGTCCCAATTAAATTCTGAAATAATACATGTAAAGGTATATATTTAACAGGCATATATAACGACATAATAGTTAAATCTAAATGTATAACATCATACAGATAGTCACTAATAACATGAAAAAGCTGTCCATCATCTACCAGAAAAGCACACTCACACCCCTTCAGGAGCTCAACTAAACAGTTGTGACAATACATCAATCACACTTAGACACACAAGAACAAATCAAACTTAACAATTTGCTCACGTAAAATAGTAAAACCAAATAGAGCCTCTTCACTGTAGCCTCATTGAAATCCATATCTGAACAACCCCGAAAAATCGAAACGCCAAATTGAACTTATTAGTTATAAGATGCAAAATTGCTAGAAAACTGAGAGGAAAAAAATTAACGAACAAACACCACAGAATCCATAAAGAAAGCTAGAAAAACACAAATTTTATCATCGATCGTCGATCGTAAACCCTAGAAAATTGGAATATAGAGAGATAAATTCAGAGGTCTTACGATCACGGCCACCACGGACTCCTCCCCTTGTTGGATGATACATGTCGACTGCCGATGTTATCTCTACGAGCTTGCGTTCGTACGATTCGTTCGTTAATCGCTTGTGTTGTCGGCGTCGCTGAAGAAGGAAAGAAAGATACGACGAGCTTCTGGCCTCCGAAATAAATAATTAATTCCGAAAAGTCGTAAATATCGATTTGTTTTCTTTTTTTTTTCATGATCTAAATTTGGTCTTAAGCCCAGCCCGACATAAGATGTGGAAAGAGCCTAAGCTCATTATTTAGGCCCAAATGTAATGAAACTCTGAGACGAACAATACACCTCTCCGATAAGATGAATTTGGTCTTAAACCCTGCGAAAACCTCTCTGTCTCATGTGATTCTCAGCTTCTGAAAATGGCGCCTGTTTCGATTTTTTTGTCGTTTTTAAGGTGAAAGCCTTGAGGAACACGGTGCGACTTGTGCTGAATAATCGAAGGAGAACATTTCTCCATTTACACTCAACATACAGCATTATTTGCCACCAACCAATAGAGGTATTTGGGAGTTTGACTGACGTTGGTTAGTTATGTTATCGTTGAAGGTTTATGGTCAATCAATGTTTTTACTAGCGAATTTTAATTGATGGTTTAGTTTGCCGTTGCGCTTTCAATTGTATGACTATACTTCAGCTCGATTTTGAATTTTTGGTGGCTTTTTTGGGTATCTATAATGCGAGGAAACGTACGGTGTTTTATTCTAAATTTTTCTATCAAGTTCCATCAATGCGTATATTGTGTTTTTATTGCAGCTAAACATACCTTTTCTTGCGTGGCACCTGCTGCAGGGGCGCTCATGACATATGTGAGGGATTGTGTGCATTTACTGTGTTGGGATGTGCTATGAGATCATCATCGATGTTGCATGCCTTCTTGGTTTCATGGGCTGCCAATACCCTTTTATCGGATTGAGAAATGCATTCCCAGGGAATGGAGACAAAATGTCAAGCAGTCCATAGATTTTCAAAAGCAGCCAAGTTATAATTCTTTTGAAGTTCTGCTTAGAACTCATGGTAAAATTGATGATCACATGGTGGATGCGCTTGTCGCAACCTTGAAAGATTTTGCCTCTAAAGGTCAACTTCTGAAAGCATTTAGGACTTTTAATTTCATCCAAAGCCATGCCTTGGTGTCTAAGTCTTATGTTTTTGTCGTCGATTCGTTGTCATCTCTTTTGCTGTCCTGCGCCAACTTCAAGTTGCTTCGGGAAGGTAAGCAACTTCACGCCCAAGTTATTACCTGGGGCCTTAAGGAAAGTCACATATTGATCCCCAAACTAGTTTCTTACTACACAGCTTCGAGTTGTCTTGGTGATGCTCGCTCTATAGTATCAAATGCAAATAATCTGGATCCTTTGCCGTGGAATATCGTTATCTCATCATATGTGAACAAAGGGCGCTTTGAGGAAGCTATCTCCCTCTATAAAGAAATGGGTTGTAAGGGAGTAAGATCTGATAATTTCACTTACCCATCTGTCATCAAGGCTTGCACGGAGCTTTCAAATCTTGATTTTGGGAAGTTAGTTCATAAATCTGTTGACGAAAGCCCTTTAGGCTCTGACTTGTTTGTACAGAATGCTTTGATTTCTTTGTATGGGAAGTGCGGGGATTTAGAAGCTGCAAAGAGCATCTTCGAGAAAATGCAGGTCAAGGATGAAGTCTCATGGAACTCAATAATATGTTGTTATGCAAATAGGGGCATGTGGGATAAGGCTCTCGAGCTTTTTAAAGGCATGCAAGAAGCTGGAGTGAACTTGAACATTATAATATGGAACACCATTGCTGGAGGTTACTTAAAGACAGGCAACCACGAAAAGGCGCTTGAATTAATCTGTCAGATGAGAAGGAACATGAACAATCTAGATCCCGTGGCAGTGATTATCGGGTTAACTGCATGCTCTCACCTACACGCATTGAAGCTGGGGAAAGAAATCCATGCATTGGCAATCAGAAATTCTTCTATTGGGTATGAGAACGTGGAAAATGCACTAATTACCTTATATTCGAGGTGTGGAGACCTCAAGCATGCGTACATGATTTTTAGATCCATGAAAGCCAAGAACATGGTATCATGGAACTCCATGATATCTGGGTTGGCACACTGGGATCAGTCTGAAGAAGCCTCTTTTCTATTCAGAGAAATGCTCGATATTGGCATAACGCCTAACTTCGTCACGCTTGCAGCCATTTTACCTTTGTGTTCTCGGTCTGCAAACCTTCAGCATGGCAAAGAGATCCACTGCTATATCACGAAAAGGCAAGAATTTCAGGGGATCCTTCTACTATGGAATGCCCTCACCGATATGTACGCACGGTCGGGCAGAATTTCGCTGGCCAGAAAACTATTCGACACGCTGGACAAAAGAGACACATCGACCTACACTTCGATCATAGGTGGCTACGGCATGGCGGGAAAAGGCGAAATTGCCCTCAAGCTATTCGAGGAAATGATCAGGTCAGGGATAGAACCAGACCACATAGTAATGATCTCAGTCTTGTCAGCTTGCAGTCACTCTGGCCTCGTATCTCAAGGTCAGTTGCTGTTCAAACAGATGCAAACGATTCACGGCCTGACTCCAAAATTGGAGCACTTTGCTTGCATGGTCGATCTCTTTGCGAGGGCTGGCTTGATACAAAAGGCTAAAGGTGTCATTTTGAGCATGCCTTATAAGCCAAGCTCTGAGATTTGGGCGACGCTTTTAGGAGCGTGCCACACACATGGGAATATTGAAATTGGCGAATGGGCGGCTGAAAAACTGCTCGAATTACGGCCCAATAGCCCGGGCCATTATGTATTGATCGCCAACATGTACGCTGCTGCTGGTTCGTGGAGGTCATTGGGCGAAGTGAGGTCTTTTATGAGGGACTCGGGCGTTAGAAAAGATCCTGGATGTGCATGGGTCGACATTGGGGCTGGGTTTGTTCCTTTTGTAGTCGAAGATGGTTCGAACGGCCAAGCTGATGAAATATATTCTTTATTGCGGGGATTGGCGAAACATATGAAAGATGTCGATTGCTTAGATTGTGGAGATTCTTATGGGTGTGATGAGAGTTTGCTTGGATTGCAGGGCTGATTCTTCATCGTAGGTGGCGTCTCGAATCAGATTCTGACTAGATATCAGTCCGAAGAATCGGAGTTTTCCTCGCGCCTACAATGCCAGAGGTGAATTAGCGGTCAGTCGTAAAGCTGAGTGTAAGTAATGGATTGAGATACTGTGATAATATTGTCTAGTATTTTTTGTGCAATTTTGTTCTGTGTTTAAGATGGTTCTAACGGAAATATTTGTTACTGTGATTTCTGTTGTTGGTTGCAGGGAAATTGACGGAGGAGAGAAGAGCGAAAGAGAGGATTCTGAGAATTAAGGAAGAAGGAGAAGACTAGTATTAAGATCATTAATAAGATCTTGTAGTAACAAGGGCATAGCTATATATATATATATATAATATATATATATATATATAAAGGTCTGCTATGGTGCCCACCTAACGTGAGCAACCACCGGGCACCATAAGCAAATCTCTATATTTTTTGCATTTTTTCGATTCCCACGTCAACACCTCCGTAGACCATCTCATATCCATTGCTAACCTAAATCGCCCTCTCTAACACGATAATTTTTAAGAAAATCATCTATTTATTATTCACATGTGGCCGACATATTCAGGTGATGATTTTCTTAAAAATTAACGTGTTAGAGAGGGCAATTTAGGTTAGCATGGATATGAGAGGGTCTACCGAGGTTGTTGGCGTTGTTGGTAATCGAAATTTGCTTATGGTGCCCACAGTGGTTGCTCACGTTAGGTGGGCACCATAGCAAACCTCTATATATATATATATATATTTTCGAAGGCCATAGTGTTAGGGTAGTATATTTAATATTATTATTTTCTTATTACTAGTATTATTTTATTTTGAAAAAGATTTAGTTAGGATAGAGAGATTTATTAGGGATCTTTAGTTTGAATAAGATTTATTAGACTATATTTATCCATGATCTCTACAACCGGTCATGAGAATAAAATACTAATTTCTCTCTCCTCTACATACACAACCTACACCTCAGTCCAACCTAACAATTTTCATACTTGGATCAACAACCCAATACAATCTATAATATTTATATTTTATTATTAGTTTTAGTAGGATTTGAATGTTTGAAAATAGATTATATTCTATGATATAAAATTTAGATACTTTGGTCATTGGAGAAAGAAAATAATATGAATTATGATAGATTATAGAATGTAATAGAGAAATAAATAATTTGAAATTGTGATTCAAAATGTATCAATATTAGTCTCTATTTGTGGAGAAAAAAAATCATACATTTTGGTAAAAAGATAAAAATAAAATTTTAATAGATAATTAAATATATCACAAAAATCAATCAAAACCACAAAACATTTTACTGAAAATTGTGCAGAACCGGTTGGTGAACCAGGTTGGTCCACCAACCGGGTTGTGGGAGGTTGTGTAATATATTTAATTGATTGATTTATTTTAATTCCAAATAATACATGACCGGTCGTGTGAATCATCGATAAATATAGTCTTAGGGATTTTGGGCTTATTTTAGATTAGTTTTTCTTATAAAAGGAGGGGCATCAGTAGCATAAGGGAGAGGTCGATGTTTAGTATATTTGAGGGCCGGTGTCTCTGACACTCGGATTGTGAGGGCCGGAGTTCTCGAACTCTCGGATTTGGCTATTAGGTCGCTATTAGTATCGTTTATATCCGTCTGATTCATCCGTCGTTATTAATAAAAGCTATTTTATTTGAATTTCTCGTCTACCACCGCTCTAATTCCTAACAAATTAGTCCGACCTGCCGACGAACCCCTGCAAAGGACTAATCATGACGCGCTCGACAGATCAACGATTCGAAGTGTTAGAGAAGACAATGGATACTGTTTCGGCGGAACTACATAATCTTAAAACCTCCAACGAAAATTGTCCAGCCGCATGGATGAATTATTTGACCTTATAACGACGTGCCTTCATCGTTCGCAATCGCCACCGAATATGGCTACGCCAAACGCAGCAGACCCTTTCTTTCAGGCATCTAGCGACACTCTGTCGGCTGGTTCAACGACGAGTGGAGCTTCCCACGTTCAATGGAAGGGATCCTATTGGCTGGGTTTCACAAACCGTTCCTTCTCATACACTCACTCAATTGGTTGCTCAACAACAGCCTCAACATTTTCAACAACTCACGAAATATCATCACAGAAGCCCATTCATCAACAACGAACGCTCCTCCAAGGGTTGCTCGTGATTTCCATGGAGAAGGAAAAGCTCGTAGACATGCAAAGAACAACGTGGTAAGTGTAGGAACATCAAGCAAGCGGAAAGATCAAGAGAACGTGTCGAAGAAAGAACATATCACTAAAAATTTTGAGAAGCACGTCGAGCAAAGCAAGATAGATTCTAGCTTTTTCGTTGTGTCAACGACCAAGAGATGTAGCAAGGAAGACGTTCTCGTGCGAGCCGACCAAGCTATAAGCTACACGACTTTCAAGATATGGGACCCTAGTGCCATTTACCGCCTTCAGGACAAGGCGTTCTTTCGAGGGGTTGATAATATTAGGGTAGTATATTTTATTTTATTATTTTTTATTATTAATATTATTTTAGTTTGAAAAAGATTTAGTTAGGGTAGAGAGATTTATTAAGGATCTTTAGTTTGAACAGATTTATTAGGGATCTTGGGCTTATTTTAGATTAGTTTCTCTTACAAAAGGAGGGGCGTCGGTAGAATAAGGGAAAGGTCGAGGTTTAGCATATTTGAGGGCCGGTGTCTCTGACACTCGGATTGTGAGGGCCGAAGTTCTCGAACTCTCGGATTTAGCTATTAGGTCGCTATTAGTTTCGTTTATATCCGTCTGATTCATCCGTCGTTATAATAAAAGCTATTTTATTTGAATTTCTCGTCTACCACCGCTCTAATTCCTAACACATAGCTATATATGCCTTTAATTGGAAACTAGTAATTTTCTGTACAGTATGTATGATTTAATATATTATGTTGCTCTTAATATTTAGAGTTTCTATTTATTGTCGAATTAATGAAATATAATTTATAAGTATATAAAAGAAAAATATAATAAATAAATAATATAAAAGTAACATGAAATTATTAAAGTAATTAAATAAAAAATATAGGAGCTAAATTGCAAATAAATATAACAGACTAAATGTGGTAGTTTATAGTCACTCCACGCCCTTTGCCCTTATATAATAGAATAGATAATGTTGGGCTTTTAGTTCTCAAATTAAGCCCAATGCCCAAAGGTTTCACTTGAATTGATTTCTTCATTCCGCGTTCAGGTGGGCGTTGTTTATTTTTGGGAATTGCTATTCACCGCCCCCTTTTTCTTAGTTACCGCCCCCTAAAGGGCTTGAAAATGACATATTTGCCCTTATGATATTTAAATTAATTTAAAAAGAAAAAACTAATTTAATATATAATTCTGGTACGAAATACTGAAAACTACATAGACCAATAAATTCAAACGATCGATCGAAAAAAAAATTTCGATTTAACATTTTCGTAACGATCGATCGATATTTTCGGCACTGCAGTGCACGGGCCGAACGATATTTTCGGCCGGACTGTGCGCGGGCCGAACAGTATTTTCGGCCCGGACACTGCTTGGCCGAAATTTCAGTTCGGTCCGCACAGGCCAGGCCGTAATATGATTTCGGCCCGCACAGGCCCGACCGAAATCTGATTTCGGCCCGCACAGGCCCGGCCGAAATCTGATTTCGGCCCGTACAGGCCCGGCCGAAATCTGATTTCGGCCCTTTACACTGCAGGGCCGAAATCAGATTTCGGCCCATACACAGCACCCGAAGTTCAGTTTCGGGTACAATTTTGGGGTCGATACGCTCCGAATCAGGCCAAACATAAAACATAAACGTTGTAGATAATCAAATTGGCTTTCCATAGGAATTCGAATCAGGGTCATCCGATTTGTAAATCGGAAGTTACTGTCAAAATCGTACAGACTGCCAGTTTCGGTCGATTCCACTGGCAGATTGCATGATTTTGAGCATAACTTTCGATTCACAAATCGGACGACTCTGATTCAAGTTCCTATGAAAAGCCAACTTAATTATATATAACTTTTGTGTTTTAATGGCGGCCTGATTCGAAGTCCATTGACCTCAAAAATTCGCCCGATGCTAACTTAGTGTTGTTGTCCGAGTTGAATCGGTCGAAACTGGCAGTCTACACGATTTTGACAATAACTTTTGATTTACAAATCGGACGACCCTGATTCAAATTCCTGTAGAAAGCCAATTTGATTATCTACAACTGTTATGTTTTATGTTTGGCCTAATTCGGAGCGCATCGACCCCAAAACTGTACCCGAAACTGAATTTCGGCCCTGCAGTGTACGGGCCGAAATCAGATTTCGGCCGGGCCTGTGCGGGCCGAAATCAGATTTCGGCATTTCGGCCGGGCCTGCGCGGGCCAAAACTCAGATTTCGGCCGGGCCTGTGCGGGCCGAACTGAAATTTCGGCCAAGCAGTGTCCGGGCCGAAAATACTGTTCGGCCCGCGCACAGTCCGGCCGAAAATATCGTTCGGCCCGTGCACTGCAGTGCCGAAAATATCGATCGATCGTTACTAAAATGTTAAATCGAAACTTTTTTTTCGATCGATCGTTTGAATTTATTTGTGTATGTAGTTTTCAGTATTTCGTACCAGAATTATATATTTAATTAGTTTTGTCTTTTTAAATTGATTTAAATATCATAAGGGCAAAAATGTCATTTTCAAGTCATTTAGGGGGCGGTAAGTAGGAAAAATGGGCGGTGAATAGCAATCCAGTTATTTTTGTTCACCTCATAACGTTTGCTATTTATATTTTTAGAGGTCCATTCCATGTGAGTCGATGATCATTGATCAAGTTTAAAGCTTAATATAAATGACGAAAGAGGCCAAATTCGAAGCCGGCGACGATTCCCACTTGCTACTGTGTTAGTCCGCAGAAGGTTGTTGAGGATTCTCTGGATTTTAATTGGGGCATTTCAATTGTTTTTCCTTTGCCGAAACGTTGAATTCGAGCCAAAATGGGAATCTGTGTACTTTCTGTTGGTTCATTACTGGAAATTAGAACCTAACAGCTCAGGGAATTAAGTGATGGAGGCGCTTTTGCACATCGTTATAGATTTCTTTGCTTCGTAAGTTGCTTAACATCAATTTTGTTGCGATCTTTGATTATATGACAACAAATTCAAATGCAGGTGTAGTTGGGTGTTTGCCGAAATGCAAGATGTCGATTCAAATTCGTTGCAAACACTGGAAATGGAACAAAGAGGAGCTGTGAAGAGATGGATTGTAAACATTAGTGAGTGGAAACCTTCATTTGATGAGTTCTACTCGACCATGTCTTTCCTTCCTCTACACGAACAATCCTCCATCACCAGGTCACTGTCTGGAGCTTAATTTTATTCCCTGGTGTTTCAAATGTATGAATGCAATAATGACCAAATTGTAATACATGATTACTCACTGATTTTTTTTTTTCAATATCTTGAGATGCAAAAACTGAATTCCGAAACATTAATGTATGTTTGTCTGAAATAAGTAGGAAAACTATTACTGTTTCTCAAGTTGTTTGCGTTGTTGGCTCACTTATTTAACATGAGCTTGTTTTTGGCTTTGAAATCGAAGAAAATCTACTTTTCTTTGTATGGAATAGTTTGTTCTACTCCACGTAAGGAGTCTGCATATGGGATTGGTTCTGTTACTTACTGATTTCATTCAATAGGTTTGTGAGATTTGAAGATCAGAGAAGGGCACTTGTAAGCAGATTGCTGCAGTATGCCATGGTTCATCAAGTATTAAAAATCACTTATGATAATATCATTATAAAGCGAACTGCAGAGGGAAAACCTTTTCTGGTAGTGCTACATCTATGTGTCGAATGCTCTTTCCGTCTTTCTTTCCTCTTTCTTAGCTTTCAGTTGAGTGATATTTTGTTCTTATGAACGGAAAATATCATTGACTACAAAATCTGACATGAAAGCTGAAGTTGTAGGGACTAGTTTTAATGTCACCGTTATTCACTTCCAGTTATGCAATGATCCGAAGTTGGGTATTCCAAATTTCAACTTTAATGCTTCCCATCATGGTGATTATGTTGCAATAGCTTCTGAAACTCTATGCCTTGTGGGGTTGGATATCATCTCTCACTCTGTTCCTGTCAATGAATCGCCTGAAGAGTTTGTACTGTCTTTCTCATCTTATTTCTCAAGCTTAGAATGGCACCGCATAACTAGTGCTGGTTCTTCTGGTGAAATGCTGAAAACCTTTTACAGGTAGGTATTCTTAATTACAAAAATAAATATGGATTAGCATTAACATAAGCATGAACATGACGATGATCACACACGTTAATTCACGACGGGCTTGCTTTATCGATCATGTTTTGCGTAAATGATTGGTACTCTCAAATCTCAATTCAGCTTACACAAGTTTGATTCCTGTTCTACATTAAAACCATAACTATGAATGGACCTTAATGTTAGCATGAATGGACTTTATATTTGCCTCCTTACAATGTTGAGGGCTCATTTCCTAATATGTAATGCTTGCAGATATTGGTCTCTGAAGGAAGCTTTTGTGAAGGCCATTGGTACAGGTGTAGGTCTCAAATTAGATCATGTTGAGTTCCATCATACAAATTGGGAAAATATAAATGTCAAAGTGTCTGGAAATGTATTGAAAGATTGGAAGTTCTGGCTTTTAGATCTCGGAGGAAACCACTCGGTTAGTCCTTTCTTTCGTCTCCATATTTTCTGCCTATCCCATTGCTATAGACTTGTAATATCGAATTACCAGTTGCCCTTTGCTTTTTCTACAGATAGCCATTGCCAGAGGTAACCCAAAGGCTGCTACAGAAAGTTACCGAAGAACTCTGAAACGAGTTACTTTTGATGAAAATGAGTACAATTTCGCACTTCACTCTCCAAATCCTGCCTTCATATATGTAACGGTCGAGGATCTTGTCCGATTATTGCGTCAACATCGTGTCTCTGATGCAGACACGACGGAGAAAAGCTGTACTTGAATTTTGAAAATGCAATGGAACTGATGAAAATAAGGTCTTCCTTCTTCCTCTTTGTGTTCACAGCAGAGATTTTGCCGTAGTAAGTTTCGTACCAAGTAAATGGTGAAAAAAGAGGAAATAACCATCGATTGGGTGAGTTTTATATATTGTACCAGCGATACCATTAATATTTCGAGATTAAAAAAAAGTTTAGATACTATAGTATTTTGTAGGGGGGAATTTTATGTCAGGCCCTACTAAATTTTTAATTTTCTGTTCAGGCCCTAGTACAAAATGAATAAGTTTAAATGACCTACTTTATGTAAAAATTCGACTGAAGGACCAAAAACTATGATTTGACGAAAATACCCTTACTAAAATGATCTTTTTTATGTTATCCAGTTACAGCATGTTGTTAGTTTAGGAAACTGACACGTTATTTTGCAATAATATTATGTTACTCAGTTACAGAATATTGTTACTTTAAGAAACAGACACGTTATTTTTCAATAATATTGTGTTACTCAGTTACAGAATATTTTTCTTACACTGAATCGAGCACAAAAAATTATGACTCCCCCATCCAACCAATTTCGACATGTCATGTTGGATTCATTATGATATTGAAGACGCACGAGCTAGAATTTATCTGTCTAATTAGGGTGCAAATTCGAGAATATAATGGTAAGTCGAATCTAGATTTCGACATAAATTGCAAGTAATCGGTGTAAATTCGAGGTATCCATGAGAAATCGAGGTCTCATTATTAAGTCAATAACGCCGAGATTTATGCAGTTTCATCTGTTTTTTAGTGTCGTTTCGTGATTTTCGTTATTTACTCCCGATCCATTGGTTGTATACAGAATGTGTTATTTACGACAAATAAGGCGTTATTACCTTTCAGCGACGTGTTACTTCTAAGTCATTATTTGTTATTAACCATAAGACATTTGTTATTTTTTGCTATGTTATAAGTATTTCTTTTTTACACGGTTTAGGAAAAATATAATATTTGTTTCTTGCAACTAATCGCTATTAATTCGAGGTACCCATGAAAAATTGATGTCTTTTTTACCTTATTGACTCAATAACGACGAGATTTATACAGTTTTCATCTGTTTTTTTAGTGTCGTTTGTGGTTTTCGTTCTTTTGCCCCCGATCCAATCGTTGTATACAGAATGTGTTATTTACGACAAACAAGGCGTTATTACCTTTCAGCGACGTGTTACTTCTAAGTCAACGTTTGTTATTAACCATAAGACATTTGTTATTTTTTGCTATGTTATAAGTATTTCTTTTTACACGATTTAGGGAAAATACAATATCCGTTTCTTGCAAGTAATCGGTATAAATTCGAGGTACCCATGAGAAGTTGAGGTCTATTTTACATTATTGAGTCAATAACGACGTGATTTATGCAGTTTTCATTTGTTTTTTTAGTGTCGTTTGTAATTTTATTCTTTTTCTCCCGATTCATTGGCTGTATACAACTGTGTTATTAACAATATATGAATCGTTATTTCTAATGTTGGATGTGGTATTTTTGTGTGACGATTTGTTATTTACTAGACGAGATGTGTCATACGTCGCTAAGTGATTTAGAAAAATAAAAATAAATTAGTTCAGCTCCGTCGAGCTCTACTACGACGACACGTCAGGGTCGGGCCTCCTCGTCTGCTCATGAAGGTCGACATTATAGGCGGAAATCGAGCTTGAAGATTAGCTCGCTCGTTGGAGAAGACGATGACAAATGTTTGTAAATTTTGCATCTTTTAGGGGGTAAATATGTCATATCGCGTAGTTTGGGTATTTTTCTCTCAGAATTTTGAAAAGTAGGTCCTTGATACTAACTGAAACTATATTGGGGCCTGAACACTATTTAAAAATATTAACAGGGCCTGACACGTAATTAACCCATTTTGTAGTGATCTGATTTATATGCAGTGTAACGGTCATTGTGAGTTAGTCAGTGGGATACGGATTAGATTTCAAATAAATATAAAATTAATAACGTTAACGATAAACGGCTCCATACCACATATGGAACTAACGGTAACAATGAGATACTTCAAATATTATATTGATGGTATGTGCTCTGCTCAATTCAACTTTTTGCCCCGTGCGTAGAATCTGTTTCAGTCTTGCATAGGGATGAAGCCTAGGTTCTGGCATTGATCAATGATCTTGTATCAATGCGTCCGTGATTAATGGTCCTATCTAATTGCCTAAACAGTGATTAACGATTGGAGTTCGTTCAAGGGTTCGGAAAATGATCAAAGGTCTGGCGTCGAATTGGTTTTTGGGTTAATCGAATGTCGCTTTCCTTATGTTTGCCGGCACTGCTTAATGAGGAAGGACGCTAGATTCTTCGCCGGTTATCAAAGTATTATGTTGCCCAATTCTTGGTTCGTATCTAATTCGAGTCCCACAGTGCTCCCAAACTGCTCGACAGATTGTCCCAAAGGTCGAACCACCCACTGGGATGGACATGTCTCTGCTTAAAGTTGTCCCTAAGTGCTCGAAAACTGTCCCAAGTGTTTAAAAACTGTCCCACAGATGCTCGAAAATTGTCCCAAAGTGTTTATGGCAAGCTTGGTCTAATCATTTGATTAGTTCCAAGTGTTGGAAAATTATCCCAAAGTGCTCGAATTGTCCCAAGTGTTTAAAAATTGTCCCGCATATGCTCGAAAATTGTGCCAAAGGGCTTATGGCAAGCTGTTTGGCCTAATAATTTGATTAGTTTCAAGTGTTGGAAAATTGTCCCAAAGTGCTCGAAAATTGTTTCAAGTGTTTGAAAATTGTCCCATAGTGCTCGAAATCGTCCCAAAGTGCTTATGGCAAGCTGTTTGGCCTAATCATATGATTAGTCCCAAGTGTTGGAAATTGTCCCACAGTGCTCGAAAATTGTCCCAAGTGTTTGAAACTTGCCCCACAGTGCTCGAAAGTCGTCCCAAAGTGCTTATGGCAAGGTGTTTGGCCTAATCATATGATTTGTCCCAAGTGTTGGAAATTGTCCCAAAGCGCTCGAAAATTGTCCCAAGTGTTTGAAAATTGTCCCACATTGCTCGAAAGTCGTCCCATAGTGCTTACGGCAAGCTGTTTGGCCTAATCATATGATTAGTCTCAAGTGTTGGAAATTGTCCCAAAGTGCTCAAAAATTGTCCCAAGTGCTTGAGAATTGTCCCACATTGCTCGAAAGTCGTCCCAAAGTGCTTATGGCAAGCTGATTGGCTTAATCATATTATTAGTTCCAAATGTTCGAAAATTGTCCCACAGATGCTCGAAAATTGTCCCAAAGGGCTTACGGAAAATCATTTGATTAGTTTCGAGTGCTGCTAAGTGATCGAAAATTGTCCCAAGTGTTTAAAAATTATCCCACATATGCTGGAAAATTGTACCAAAGTGCTTATGGCAAGCTGTTTGGTCTAATCATTTTATTAGTTCCAAGTGTTGGAAAATTGTCCCATAGTGCTCAAAAATTGTCTCAAGTGTTTGAAAATTGTCCCACAGTGCTCGAAATCGTCCCTAAGTGCTTATGGCAAGCTGTTTATGATTAGTTCCAAGTGTTGGAAAATTGTCCCATAGTGCTCGAAAATTGTCCCAAGTGTTTGAAAATTGTCCCACAGTGCTCGAAATCATCCCTAAGTGCTTATGGCAAGCTGTTTGGCCTCATCATATGATTTGTCCCAAGTGTTGGAAAATTATCCCAAAGTACTCGAAAATTGTCCCAAGTGTTTGAAAATTGCCCCACAGTGCTCGAAAGTCGTCCCAAAGTGCTTATGTTAAGCTGTTTGGCCTAATCATATGATTAGTCCCAAGTGTTGGAAAAATATCCCAAAGTACTCGAAAATTGTCCCAAGTGTTTGAAAATTGTCCCACAGTGCTCGAAAGTCGTCCCAAAGTGCTTATGGCAAGTTGATTGGCCTAATCATATGATTTGTTCCAAGTGTTGGAAAATTGTCCTAAAGTGTTCGAAAATTTTGGCAAGTGTTTGAAAATTGCCCCACAGTGCTCGAAAGTCGTCCCAAAGTGCTTATGGCAAGCTGTTTGGCCTAATAATCTCTAAGTTTCATTGGTAAAGATTCCTGCCCCAAAATTGCCCCAAGCGAGAAATATAACTATTGTGACATTGATCAAAGGGAAACTGACACACATAGTAACTTGATTATTCGAGATTCTCGCTGAGCTCTATGGCAAGCTGTTTAGTCTATTTCATTTGAACGAGTCCCACCTTGCTCGAAAATCGTCCCAGACTGCTCCGAAATTGTCCCAACTGTGAAATACGGCTTATGACATATGATCAATCATATTTACATGATGGAAGTTGATTAATCACTAAGCTCGACTGTTTGAGATGCTTGCTCCGAAATCGTCCCAAAGACGGGAATATAACTTACTGTGAGAGACTAAGTTGTATCTTAGCTTGACTGTTCTGAGATGGCTTGATGAGCTTTAATGGCAAGCTGTTTAGTGTAATTCATATGAAGAGTCTCATAGTGCTCGAAAATTGTCCCAGACTGCTCGAAATCCCAAACTTTGAAATGATCAATCACTTGATGGGAGTTGATTCATCTCTAAGCTTGACTGTTCGATATGCTTCGAAATCGTCCCAAAGAGAGAAATTCATCTGAGGACTGTGACGAGTCCCACAGGGCTCGAAAATTGTCCCAAAGTGCTCGAAATTTGTCCCAAGCTGTTAAATACGTCTTTCGAGATGATCGTTCATATTTACTTATGGAATTTGATTCATCTCTAAGCTTGATTGCTTGAGCTTGCCCCAAAAATCGTCCCAAAGAGAGAATATAACTATTGTGACATGATCAAAGATGAATGGACTGACACATATCGTAGCTTGATTCTTCAAGATTCTTCATGAGCTCTACGGCAAGCTGTTTTAGTCTCTAATTCATTTGAATGAGTCCCATAATACTCGACAATTGTCCCAAAGTGCTTATTATGGCAAGCTTTTTGGCTTAATCATTTGATTAGTCCCAAGTGTTTATTGTCCAAAAGTGCTTGAAAATTGATCCCTGCTGTGAAATACGGCTTATGAGATGGTCGTTCAGATTTACTTGATGGAAGTTAATTCATCTTTACGAGCTTAGCGGTAAGTTGTGGCCTAATAATTTGATTACTCCCAAGTGTTTGGAAAATGTCCCAAAATTCTCGAAAATTGTCCAAAAGCGCTTGAAAATTGTCCACGTTGTCAAATACGTCTATAAAATGATCGTTCATATTTACTTGATGAAAGTTGATCCATCGCTGAATGATAAACGTATTGTACGACGTTTATCGTAGTAGTTAATTGGCTCATAATAGAGTTTTCGAAGTCATTTTATGCACTTATTAACCCCATTTCTACTTATTTTGGTATTATAAGGCTTTAGGCCAAGTTTCGGGCGAAAAGGAGCGAAAACGAGGCAAAACGGCGCGAAAACGATGAAAACTGGTGAAGGTCACGGCCTTGACACATAGTGCACCTGGCCGTGACACTTGGCAGAGAGTTAGACTGAAGATGGTCACGGCTAGGGGTGAGCAAATCCGGATATCCGGATTTTCGGATATCAAAAAATGATATCCGCATCCGATCCGGTTTTAATCGGATATCCGAAAATCGGATATCCGCTTTATTCGGATATTTAAATCGGATATCCGGTTTTTAAATTTATTTTTTATAGTATAATTTTTCATATTTTCTTTACAAAATCATTTTTTATTTCTTATCAAAATAAAAAATATATTTTTTCATATAAAAATCACTACATAGTAATTAACACAATGTGAATTCATGATTCAAAATTACATAATAAATAATAAACAATATGTGAATTCATGATTCAAAATATATTCTGTTCAAAATTATTTTTTTTATTTCTTATCAAAATAAAAAAATTATTTTTTCATATAAAAATTTCTACACATATTAATTCACACAATATGTGAATTCATGATTCAAAAAATTATGTAATAAATAATATAGATGTAAATATTTCTATGGGATTTTTTTTCCTTTTTGACCTTCATTTTTCATTTTGGGCTATTTTTTATTTTTTAAATCATTTTTTAAATATAAAACCGGATACCGGATATCCGGATTTTAGACAAACCACTATCCGTATCCGATCCTATTTATTTTAAATAAATAGGATCGGATATCCGATCCAGTTTTTAAAACCGGATATCCAGATTTTCGGGTTTTAAAAATCGGATATCGGATCGGAATCCGATTTTCGGATATTTTTGCTCAGCCCTAGTGACGGCCGTGACACTTCTTGCACCAGGCCGTGACCATAGCAGCAGCAGCATTAAAAATTCATATCTCTCAATCCAGACCTCGGATTGAGAATTCCTTTGGTCAAAATCAAGATTGGCGAGTCTTCTATCTATGGTTAAAATTTCAGGTCAATCGGACATCGTTTACCCCTCCATCCGAGAGAAATACGAAACTGCCGCAAAGCTGTTGAGGGGGTCACGGCCGTGACACTACTGCACCAGGCCGTGACGAACGGCAGTGAGCTCATTTTTTGACCCGAGAGTGTCACGGCCGTGACCTATCTTGTCTCAAGCCGTGACCGTGTCGAATTTCACTATAAAAGCCCGATTTCGATCCAGAAAAGGGGGATTCTCACCGAAGATTAACCCTAATCACTCTAGAGACGAAAATTAGCACAAAAGAACGCAGAATCGCATCCCGGAGCGCAAGAGACGGATCATCGACGAGATCACGCCCAACTTGACGAAGAACGAAGAATCTTCAACGCTCCCATCGCAGATCATCCGTATATCAAGAACATGAATTCTTCGCCTTTATCCTTTATTTCTTTCGTTGTTTTCTCGTCTATCATGCGTAGCTAAATCCCTTTTGTGTTTGGGATTAGATGAACGCTAGGATTAGTCGTACTTAAGACATGTTTATCGTGATTTGCGTATTCTGACTATTTGTTGTTCTATGAAATTGCTTCTTCGCTTTAATATGTCTATGTGTTAAAGTGAATGTATGGAAAATCGTTTAGGGCGACAGCTAAACAACGATTAGGCCGTTCGTAGAAGATAGGATTCGAGTATAGGGCGAAAGCAAATACTCGATCCTCGCTATTAGTAATTACTGAATTTTAGATCCCCACGAGCGTTTAGGGCGACAGCAAATTCGCGAGTGGGTAGAAAAATTACTGCGATTTAGTCAAGAATCACGTAGGCACGATATTTCATTGTCTTAGGCGATCACACCTAGCGGGATTCGAACCCCGAGCACATCTTTATCATCTGAAACTTCATATCAGTTCTAAGCGTGTTCTTTGAATCTCTAGTTGATTTAGGAGCGATCTGTTAGGTTAAGTCGTCAAACAATTTGCGTATTTTATTTAGGTTAAATATCGAGTCGATAGGTCATTACAAGTACTTGATTTATTCCTCGTGTTCGATACTCGTTTACTCACTTTACTACACTACAAACGATAGGTCCACTGCCTATCGCACGTTGGTGACAGTAATTTAGTATTCGTTTTAATTATTACTTGTCGCACTTTTCATTCACACACCACGTGTCGATCACTGAGCTTGATTGTTCGAGCTGGTTGACGAGCTTAGCGGCTGGCTATTTAATCTAGTCAATTGATGAGTCCCATAGTGCTCGAAATTGTCCCAAAGTGCTTATGGCAAGCTGTTTGGGCCCGGCCGAAAATTGTCCCAAAGTGCTTGAAAAATTGCCCCTTGCTGTGAATACGGCTTATGAGATGATCACTTACTTGATGGAAGATGGTTCATTACCGAGCTTGATCGCGTTAGCTGCTTGACGGGCTGTTTAATCTAGTAATTGACGAGAGTCCCACAGTGCCCGGAAAGTGCTCGAAAGATTGTCCCAAAGGTTAACACAACTGGTATGGACACGTCTCTGCTTAAAATTATCCCTAAGTTCTCGAAAATTGTCCAAGTGTTCGAAAATTGTCCCACAGTGCTCGGAAATTGTCCCAACGTACTTATTGCAAGCTGTTTGGCCTAATCATTTGATTAGTCGCCAGTGTTTGAAAATTGTCCCAAAGTGCTTGAAAGTTTGTCCCTCGATGTGAAAATACGGCTTATGAACTGATCAGATGTTTACTTGATGGAAGTTGATTTAATCTCTAAGCTCGAACGTTTGAGATGCTTGCTCCGAAATCATCCCAAAGAGAGAAATATAACTACTATACATGATGGAAACTGACTCGTAGCTTAGCTTGACTGTTCTGGGATGGCTTGACGAGCTTAATGGCGAGCTGATTCCAATTCATTTTATACCCCAAGGTGCTCAAGATTGTCCCAAAGTGCTTGAAAGTTTGGCCGAACTGCAAAATCCTACTCATGAGATGATCTATCATATTTACTTGGAAGATGATCTACTATTATGACTGTTGTTTTCTTGCATGACAACAAGGATCGACTAAAGAGGATCCTAAACATTGCATCGTTCTAACGATGACACAGAACATAGGAGCCTCCTTCCAGGTAACATGTGCTCTTGTATAGACTCGTAATGGTAAATTCCTGACAAGTTCTCTAGCAAGACCTTAATCATTGCATCAGTACTATGACATAGAAGTCAGAACGTAGGAGCCTCCTCCCAGAGGCAATATGTTGCTTTTGCATGGATTCGTAACGGTAAATTCGTGACAAGTTATCTACCAAGTTGTGCTGCCCTGGGACGTGACAAGTGGCTTTTTCTCAAGGTACTCTATCTCTTCTCTCTGCACACACCGGTGTTCTATAAATTTACAGCCCCACTCTTGTTTTCGTTCGTAAATAATCGAAATCAGGGCATTTTGATGGAGAAGTTCAGGTATTTGCCTCTGCTCCTATAGACTTGCATTAGACGTGTTTTCCCCCATCTTCTCACACTAGAGGTTTGTTCACTGCTGCATAAGTAAATTCTGTACGCATCTATACGCCAACCCTGCTACCGGCCCCGGACACCCAAAGATCCGCGGGCGGGTCAGATTAGATCCATGGGCTGGGTTGGGTGTTTCAATGTCTTGCTAAATTTCTTGGTTGACTAAGCCTGGAAGTAGAGTAGAGTAGGCGTGTTCAGGTTTATACGAGCCAATCCACCAGCCATAGAGCTTTGCAAATTTATTGATTGCATATTACAAAAGAGAGAAAAAAAGAACAAATGAACCACCTTTAAAAACACACTCCCCTTATAGCATATGCATTTAGACAATTCATACAGTGTTCCCAAGCAGAGACCTTAACCCAAACCCCCACGGCCCGCGGCCCTCCTCGGCTTAACCCTAGCCCTCAAGCTATTCTTCATGACTACGGTGAACTCGAGCTTCTCCGAAAAGTCGACCTTCCCATCGCAAGACCACTCAAACTCCTGAACCATCCTAGCGATCATTAGGTTCACGTGGACCGTGGCCATGGCTAGCCCTGGGCATATCCTCCTCCCAACCCCAAAGGGCATCATCTTCACACCCTTCACGCCCGTTATGTCCGCGTCCTCCCGACCCGTGAAAAACCGGTCCGGGTCGAACCGCTCCGGCTCGGACCACAGCTTAGGGTCCTCGTTGATTCCCGGGATGAATATCTCGACGTTGGCGTCGGTCGGTATGTCGTAGCCTCCGAGCTTGGTCGGCTCGGTCGCAGCGTGGGTGAGTGAGAAGTAGGTCGGTGGGTGCTTTCTTAGTAGCTCTTTCGTCACTGCGTTGAGGTAGGGCATTTTCTCGATGTCCTTTTCGTCGACTGGCTTCGATCCTACTACGGATTTGATTTCCTCAACGAGTCGGGCTTGGATTCCTGCATATACAACACATAGTTGATCGTTTTCTTGAATTCTTTTAGGCTGCTGCGTTTGTACTAGATGCCATAGTCAGTGCGCTGACGTAGTTTTCTGTCGTGCTTTCTACACACAAATTTCAGCATACCAGATGCAACCTTAATAATTTCCTAAGAAACGGCGTAAGGCTGCGTTTGGCAATGCTGAATTCGATCAGGAAAAGAAAAAGGAAAGGCGCGAGATGTACGACGCTCGAAGCGCAAAAGCACCATTGCTCGATGAGCCGACTAATTTCCCAAGAAAAAAAAGTATAACGATCGGAAAAACTACACATATATTACCCGGATTATCGATGATCCTAGCAATGGCCCACTCGACGGCCGTCCCCGTCGTATCCGTCCCACCGTTCAAAAACTCCGAACAAAGCGTCACGATCTCCGCATCCGACGGCTCCGATTCCCTCCCCTCGACCCTCAAATCGAATAGCGTGTCCAAGTACGAGAAAGAAGCCACCCCACTCCTCCCACCCTCCGACCCACGGCTCCGTAGGGCCCGCCTTCGCCTCTCGATAAGCGGGACAATCGTCTCTATCTGCCTCTTCCTAACCTCCAGCGCATTTTTCCTCTCCTTCGAAAAGAAGGGCCTCAATATCGGCAAGTAATCGTCCACCCTCGGGTCGAGCACGATCAGCACGTCCTTCATCATCCGATCGACGGCCTCGATCGTCTCCCCGTCCATCTCCACCCCGAAGCACATCTCCAGCAACACGCAGAAGGCCGCGAACCTAACGTTCCTCAAGACCCACACGAGCCCATCGTTCGCCTCGGCCTCGGCCCGAACCCTCTCCACGAGCCTCTCCATGGCCACGTCCCTAGCCGGTCGGAACTCCCTGAGCCGACCCGAGCTCAGGGCGTTCTGAACCATGTTCCTCCTGAGGGACCGCCACGTGGGCCCGTACTGAGCCGCGTTGACGGTGAACTTGTTGGAGCTGAAGATGGTCCTCGTGGGGTTCTCCGCGGGCCGGCTGGCGAACACGTGGCCCCTCTCGACGAGCGCCTCGTGGACCAGCGTCGAGCCGCTGAGTATGATCATGGTCCGCGTGCCCATCTTTAGGGTTAGGATGGGTCCGTACTTGGGGATCAAATCCTCGCGGGTGTACTCGAAGAAGGACTTTCCCGAGCGGGCGAATTGGAAGAGGTTACCGACGATTGGGTACCCTTTCGGGCCGGGCGGTAGGTTTAGTTTCTTCTTGGAGTTCGTCGATCTTTTGGCGATGAAGAAGAAGATTGAGAAGGAGATGAGCAAAGTTAGGGCTGAGAGGATTGTGTTGTAGTAAGGCAAAGGAGGAGAAGAAGAAGCCATTATTGATTGATGTGTTTTTTTCTTGTTTTTGGGAATATTGGGTGGGGAGGTGAGGCGTATATATGAATGGATGATGGCCGTAAATTGTTGGTGGGAGTAATAAATACTGTAGGGGTTTACTATTTAAATTGTCTATTATAGCGAAAGGAGCAGCACAAAAATACAGGGGGGGGATGGTTTTTATGCTTTTAGGATGGTACTTTTGCATGGAGTGGAGAGTGGGGGAGATACGTGTAGTGTAGAGGAGATGTGAATAGGGAGATATGGTTGTCTGTGGGGAAGGGGATTTGATTGATTTTAAGTTATTTTTTGTACATAGCATTGATTATTACTTGCTATTATTAACCACCTTAACCAACTACTATCACCACCTTTTATAATAGTTGTCATTAATTACTGGGGATGACAAGTTAGGGAAAGAAGGCCATATTCCGATGTAGTTTGATTTGAGAATGGTATTTTACAACACACATCAATCTTCATTTCAAGTACCCATCAACGGTGAATTTGTTAGGGGGCAATAAATCACTGTGCTTAGAGAAATCGAGTTCCACGTATACATTCAACCACTCAATCTTTCTTACATGAATCCCATCCCATTTTGCTAAGATTTTGCCACCTTGTTCTTTGAGAGAGAGAGAGAGAAATAGGATGAGAATTTAATGCGTTTGGTACGTAGGTGGTGAAGTTTGTTGAATGGAACATGTGACGTAATGAAAGGTATTAAGAAAATGGCCATTCTTTTTGTCAAATTTGCGACGTAATGATAATTAAATGTAGCAAGACGTAAGCCAAGGGATTAATTAGCCCGTTGTTGATGCTTGTGAAAAGCTGCTACTCGACGTCGAATTTGATTTTCTTGGGAGCGACTTGGACGGGACCCACAAAGTCGGGGCACTCGTACTCAATCCCAGCAGCTTCTATGCGCTTTCTCCTCTTCTGATCCCTTTTCACGATTCTTGAAACCAACTTCTGCTGCTCTTCGAGCGTTCGTTCCTTTAAAAGAAAACAGAGAGGGTCGGTATCTGCCCATGTTTGGATTTGTGCAAAAAAAACAAGATTACCTTGTCGTGGCGCTTCCTTTCGATCTGAACCCAATCGGGCGGCTGGTACGAGCGACCTACGCCTTTCCATCTTCAATAATACATACACAATGTGCGATCAATCGTTAGCATTACAAGGCGCGAAATGGATGAAATTGATGTGCCTTATCAGCCTTACGCCCTCATGGTCGGGAAAATTAACTTCATGGGCGAAATGGGTAGCTATAGAAAACTAACTACTCACAGTTTTGGATGAACTTTCTCGGGAGGAACTAGACGAACTTGCAGAAGGTGCTCGTACATCAAATAGTTATGCATGCAGTCTTCGACAATTTTCGCCACCTGATCATATGGTGAAGGTTCGAACATGTAAGTATATAAAAACCCAAAAAATATGCACACTAGTTGAAATATACTAACCTCGGGAGATTCAAATTCAATGAACCCAAAGTGCTTCGACTTCCCCGTCTGTTCAGCACGGAGTAAAATACATCCCAAACGAGTGGTCAAACGTGCAATTTAGTCTTAGGTATAAAAGGTGCAGCGGAAAAACAACACATTCATAACAACATCAACGAACGAATGGTATTTTGCCTTGGAACCAAAGAATGACCATAGTGCCAATGATAGTAAATCAAACTCAAAGTTACCCAGCCCATTATACCATGCCAGAAAGTCGAAGTCGAAACGCGAAAGACAAAAATCGGTCTTATACTACTACACAGCAACTAACAGTCAATAATTTCACCGCAGACATAAAACAGTTTCTATTTCAAACACAATTGAGATATAACTATAACACATAGGAAAAGAAACAATAACATAGGAAAACAGACCTTCCTATTCCTGGCTACTCTGAGCCTCTTCACTGCTCCGAACTGAGTAAAGAATGCTGCAATAAAATTAAAATATATCAAACGAAATCTCACACCAAAAAATATACAAAACAGCTAGAGAGCTATCAGTAATCCAACCTTCCATCTCATTCTCGTAAAAGCCGTGAGGGATTCTGCCGATATACAAAACCGTTGCTTTGTTCTCACTAACTTCGCTTTTCGGAAGGTTCTTCGCCGGACCGCCCTCGAGAGGCTATCAATTGTACAGTAGTTAATAGTATTAAAAAAAAAATCACAAAAAAGGGGGAAAGTTAAGAAAAAAGATACCAACCAAGAAGTCGTGAGTTGAGGGATCCTTGGGAGCTGAAAATTGAGCAGAGGCCTTTTTCAGATTCTTCGTCACTGCTTTCTTCTTCGACTTTGCCTTTGCGCCCATGTTTATTAACAGCCACCGCCTACGCTACTACGAAACTTTCCCACGGCTTTATAAACCCTAGACGACTCTAATAGATTTGTTTCAGTTTCAACCTTAGTTTACCGATGAATTTCAGAATAACCCATACATTTCCTCGGTTTACGCATTTGCCCAGATAATGAATTAAGCAATTTTTTTGGATGTTTACACATAAGTATCTAGTTGGATAAAAACTTGTAATTTAGTACCATGTCAGGATTTTTTTATATGTAGGTACCTAACAGAATAAATTTTTTGTACATAGGTACCCGATCCTCGAAAATACACCATATAACACATTTGGGTACCCTATATCAACACATTTGGGTACCCTATATACGGGGCGGACCCAGAAATTTATAGCTGGGGTGTCAGTTTGAATTACAGTTTCTCCGTTTTTCTGTTAACTCGAGGTATCCCCAGTCAATCAGCTATTGACTTGCACAACGCACTTCAAGTATGAGACAATCCCAATAATTTGATGAGAACGTCTCTCTTCAACCCAAACTTCGAAGTCAAAGTCCCATGCGTTGGAGAATCGAACCATTATCATTATTTTCTTCCCATGAAAAATTACCTATACAACAGATTTAAAGTTCATGCATAGTTAATCAAATTTATATTAAATGCAAAGTTACATGATAATGATATATTAAAACCAATCTCTACGATTTACCGAAACATTAGCAATTAAATAACTACTCTAATAACCTTAAGTTATTATTTGATCTCATCTCATCTCATCTTCTTGTTTCTTGCAAAATTGATTTGGTTTCAATTAAATAACTACTCTAACAACCTTAAGTAAAGTTTAATAATTAATTAAAGAAATAATATGAAAAGTTAAGAGAAACTTTCAAAGTAACATAGTGTGTTTGTTATGTCTGATTTTTTTTATAAGGTATGTTATTATCATTGATAACTTTCTTATTTTTTCTAACAATTTTAAAATAATGGGATCAAATAATAGTATATTATGTTATTGTGACTAATTTGTACTGAGGCCCAATGATAAAAAGCCCAATAATCATAAATAAAACAGAACTGAAATAGATAACCCTAGCCCAATAGAGCATCTCGTCATTGCATCTAAAAAAATTTGCAGAACACCATTGACGAGATTCCCGATAACAGATATAAATACACTTGTTCATCCCGGTGACTGGGGGTCAATCGACCCCCCGGCCCCTACGTAGGACCGCCCCTGCCTATATAACAAGAAATGGTACGACGTATGCTTTAGGTACGCTCTATGTAACACACAGGTATACGTTAGGTACGACGTATGCTATATTTAGGTACCCTATATCAACGTGTTATGGTACGCAATATACACACAGGAAGGTACGACATGACTAAAGAAACTGGTAAAAATTAAATTGGGTACCTATCTGTAAAATTTTCTGACATGGGTACCTATGTGTAAAAATTTTATTCAATTAGGTATTTTTCTATAGATTCACCAAGTTTTCTTGAAAAATTTTCAATACAAATCTTTTTGAAATGTAACTTTTCCAAATATAAATTTATTTTTTTGAGTGTTAGGTGAGAAGTAGAGCAGTCAATTTGGCTCGTGGCCCGCGGGCCGCAGGCTTGGCGGGGAGGGGAGGGCTAGCCCGCGGGCCGGCCCGCTATAATTGTAATAATACAAAATATATCTAAATATATATTATATATAAAATAAATATTAAATATAGAAAATAAATATTAAATTAGTTAGAAATTTCAATTAATAATTCATTAATTATGTCTAATTAGTTAGAAAATATTAAATATAGAAAATAAATATTAAATTAATTAGAAAATTTAATTAATAATTCATTATCAAGTACATAATTAACAACATATTTTATCCATAATTGTTTCATAAATACCATAATTAATTAAAATTGTTAGTAAATTTAACTTTTAAATTAAAATAAATGCGGGCCGCACCGGTCGCATTTTCTAGGCCCGCCAGATGGCGGGCGGCTGGCCAACCCGGCCCGGACCGCTATATTGACAGTACTAGTGAGAACAGACTTTTGAAAAAGTGGTCGGAAGTAGTTTTAAAATTGATTAAAAGTTGCTTGTCTAAAATAGATTTTTAAAGAAGTAACTTATTTTAAAAGTCCATGTCAGATTTTTTGCCAAACGTATTTACTTCTCAAAATGGACTTTATGATTTGATATCCAAGCATACTTTACTTCTCAAAATGAACTTCAGAATTAGAAATCCAGTTTCCTCGAGCTTCAGGGTAATATTTAGCTATTTATTTTCCATTCTATAACTAATGCAGTAAAACCTCTTTTAATTAATAACCTTGGAAAGGGTATTAATATATACGTCTTAAGAAAAAACAAGTGACGATTCGTATTTTAGCAAATGCCCATAATATTTATAATTGTAATATATGGATTATTAATTTAGAGTTTTAGTAGGAACTAATATTTACAAAGGAATTTTCAGAATAATTATTCTTATCGAATTTAATAATTTTTTACAAAGGCTCAAGTCGGGACCGGAAGATTTTATTATTTTAGAGAGGTTATTAATTTATAGAGTATTAATTTATAGAGGTTTTACTGTAATGGCTTTAGAAATGATTTATTACCATAAACAAAGGTCCCTTCACTTCCTCAAGTGTCGAACACAGTACATTTTTTTTCTACTTCAAAAGACAAACAGAATATTAGAGCAGCAGCAGTTTTGGCTAATCACGATTTGCCGGAGGCTCGTCATTGTCTCTCTTCTTCCTTGCTTTGTGTTCGTTCCAACGTTTCCACGCCCACTGAAGGACGAAAAACCCGCCTATAGCATATACCTGGGAATCGAGCAAACCAAATAGAAGTTATAAAAGAAGACTAATGAGTAACTTAGTCGAAAGAGTCGAGTTAACAAGCAGAGCAGCTACAAAGCTTTTCTTGAAATTCAATACTTGCGTTGAAAATCCAATGGTAACCATTCATCAGATTTGCTAAAATCAACAGTTATCATCATTCATCAGAGGCAACTCCATCGACGCTAGCATTGTTTCAATGGCTCGGTGTTAGCTGCAGTGGTAGTAGCCAATTTGTGAGCCTTAGAGCTTCGAGGAACTACCCTTTCAATGACTTACCCCGACGACGAATTCATCATCATATCAGTAAGCCTGATATCTCAGCAATAGATACCCGTAAAAAACTCTAATGATTGAGATACAGTTGTTTAGCTAATGCTCATACCGAAAGTTCGACGCCACTGAAAATACCATATCGTCTCAGAGACAACGCAAGTAAGCGGAAAGAAAGGAGTAATACGATGCTTTGATCGTTGAAAGTTCTGAATTTTTAATCATAGAAAACCTCATACCAACTGGAGCCTATAGCTTATATTCTAAATCTCAAGTGTGATGAATGAAGCCATATAATAGAGTCAATTTCCAGAACCCTAATCGAAATGTCAAACATAAATCCAATAAGCCAAAAACAGTTTAAAAAAAATCGTCTTTGCCGTGGTGAAACAGTGAAGATTATGAAATCACGAGCAAGAACTAGGTAAGCAGAACAGCTAGACTATAAATTAGAATACACAAGGTACAAAGAAAGCTTCACAAACCTGCCATAGAAGCACTGGATTGGTCTTCTTCTCAGCTTCATCAGCTACCAATTCCAACTTCAGCGGCTCAAAACTCTGATTCTGCTTCGGAAACGTCACATAATCTCCCCCGTTATCGCTATCATCCTTGACGATAACATCAGCATCGTTCGACTTCTCCACTATCGGCTCATCGGCGTCCTTCTTCTTGTTCCTATTCGGATTTGGGATAGCTAACTTGATAGAATCGAACAAGTTGACGAAGAACGAAACGACAGGGTTTTCGTTTTGATTGCCTCTTCCTTCCATCTCTATGCGCTTGGGTAGGGTTAGTCCTTTCTTGGAAGGTACACCGCGGAACTTAATAGAATAGAAAGGTAGAAAACAAATTGCTCATTAAATGTTTCAATTAATTAAAATTAATGTTGCTCTTTTATAGTCTTTTGAAAGCAAACCAACTATTTTCGACTAACCAAAGATTGAGTTTTTGACAAGGTGGGTTGGTTTTCTCATAGAATTACTTATTTTTGGGGAGTCTAGAGAAAAATACTCATTTATATAAAAAAAACCCATGTCAGAAATTTTATTACATAAGTATCCGTTCAATTGTGCGTATCATTTTCTCAGTCTTGACGTACCTTCTTATATGTGTATTACGTATCACGTCACGCGTTTATATGGTACTCATATACTTTCCGTATGGTACCTTAATGTGTTATATGATGTACCATTTTCTCACTATATTATGTACCACAATACGTTTCTCTATGGTACCTAAATTTGTTCTATAACGTACCTGGTGGCGCAACATGTACCAATGTGCAAAAAATTTATTATAATAGATACCTACATATAAAAAAATCTGACAGGGTACTGACTTGCGAATATTTTATATAAATGTGTATTTTTCTATAGATTCCCCCTTATTTTTCGAGAAAAGGAAGTGTTAACATTATAGATTGGTACCATATATTTATTACTCTGCATCTTAATATCTAAATAAAATTTCAACTTGAAGTAAATTTTTTTTTCTCAATAAAAATAAAACAATTATGAACCCCTAAGCAATAGTCACCACACCCGTCGAGTGTGAGGCGTGAGACCATAGTCGATTGAGTGTGGGGATAGTTCAGATCGGAAAAAAAAAACAAAAAACAAAAAACAAACTCAATGAACAGAGCAATGTGCTATGAACAAATCTAACATCTTTTTCAAACCTATTTTCAACTCTAAGAAGAAAAACACTTCCTAGTACTACATACTTCACCGATCCTGAAGGGACTCGATCGCCTTCCTCCACTGAGCGGCTCTCTGCTTCGCATCCTCAAACGTAGCCACTTTCTTCGGCTACATATACAAAAAAATGGAAAACATTCCATAAGCTAGTGTCTCGAGCCATGGCTCACGAATTATATAGAAAAGGTTGCTTACGGTGCATATCTTGAAGTTCGACGGGCTAACCACTTGAACGCTGAGTTCCCCGGGATTATCTGACCACACTATGTTTCCCTTCACCGCCAATTCTCGGGGGTCCACGTAGATGAGCCTGGGCTTGTTCGTGAGTATGAGCTGCACTTTCTTGTTCGTGAGCTTCCGCACCTTCTTCACCGTCGAGATCATTAGGACCAACTCCCCTGGCTCAAGAAACTGCTTCCTGCAATAAAATTAGGACAGTGTTAAAAGGATGCTCCATGGCGTATAGAGTGATTTCATTATCATATGGCGTTAGACGCGTGATTTATTCAATTGGTGGTCGTGGGAATTCATATCTGTTGGAGCAAAGATCAAATCTGTTGCTCAGCGAAGGAATTAAGCAAGTCTGATTGCTGGAAATTAAACAGAATCAAGCTTGGGTATTAAAACTGAAGTCGTCGATGCATCGATGAGGAAATCGCTGAAAGGTAACCCACTAAGGAAGACGCCAACGCTAGCAACGTTTCTTCAGAAAAGCAACGAAAGTTCACTGGTTAGATAGAAAAGCGTGACACGCCTTTCTCAATATAAAACAGGAATAGTGCGCGGCGGGAAAGAAACACTATTGATCGTCTTCTTCATTTTTGAGCTGAAACAGATTTATGGTTGCTCTGTAATCTCTGTAATCACTCTGAAAATAATCGAAGTTCGTTCTTGGTCATGTAGATGTAGATCGCAAGATCGAACCACGTAAATCCTCCTTGTTTACATTTCCTATTTCACTACTGTTACACGTTCACAAATCGCATACACAAAACCTGAGAACCCGATTCAATCACACGAATTCTACTTCGGTATCTTTGGGTAATTTCAGTCTGATTCTTCTACAATTGGTGCGGTGAGCGTGGATCGACACACACGATGAATTCGAAGTTCGACATAGACAAATTTACCGGTGCAAATGACTTTGGACTGTGGCGGGTGAAGATGGAGGCGCTGTTGATCCATCAGGGATTAGAAGATGCGATAAAGGATGACGAGGTAGTGACAGTAACGAAAGATGGAAAGGAGGTGCCAGTGGGAACGGCGGCCGAGCCGGCGGACTCGAAGACGTCGCAAAAGGCTCAGAGTATCATAATTCTGAGCCTCGGTGACAATGTTCTGAGGAAGGTGTCGAAAGAGAGGACAGCTAAGGATCTTTGGAAGAAGTTGGAGAGCCTTTATATGACCAATACTCTGGTAAATCGACTCTATCTAAAGCAAGCTCTGTCTTCATATCGGATGGTGGAAGACAAGCCGATTGATGAGCAGATGGATGTATTTTAGCAAGCTGCTGCTCGATCTTGAAAATATTGGGGTTAAGCACGATGATGAGGACCAGGCATTGCTGCTTCTCTGTTCGTTGCCTAAGAGTTATTCAACCTTTAAAGAATCGATGCTCTATGGGAGGGTGACTGTGACATTAGAAGATGTACAGTCCGCAGTTCATTCGAAGGTGTTAAATAACAAGATCGATACCAAGATCGAGGTGGAGTCGAGGGCTGCAGAGGGGCTGGTTGTTAAGGCGAGATTTGATAAGAAGCCGAGCAAGAAAGGAAGAGAAGGGGTGCCAAGAAATGTGTTTAAATGCTTTCACTGTCATGAGGAAGGACACCTGAAGAGGCAATGCCCAAACAAGCATAAGGAGTTCAGAAACACACAAAACTATGCAGCTGAAGCATTATTTCTAATGGATGGGTATGAATCTGCCAGTTTTGACAGTGGGTGAAACTGATTCTGATATGGCTTGGATCTTGGACTCGGGATGCTCTTATCACATGAGCAATAACAGGGGAATGTTTAAGAACCTGCAGACATTCAATGGAGGCTCAGTGGTGCTGGGAGATGACAACCCACTTGAGGTAAAAGGCATTGGAAATGTGGCATTGAAGCTGGATGATGGGGCTGTGAAAATTCTGAAGGAGGTGCGGTTTGTGCCTAGCTTGAAGAGGAATTTAATCTCAGTAGGAATGCTTGATGAAGGTGGATGCGAGATCAAGGTGGAGTGAGGGCAGCTTCAGGTAAATAAGGGACAGAAAACCATCATGAGAGGGCTGAAAAGAAATGGGATTTATGTGCTGCAGGGTACCACTTTCGCAGGGATGGTTGCTGCTGTTAGTGGTGATGAAAGGGCCTGGTTATGGCATCAAAGGCTAGCCCATGTAAGTGAGAAAGGTCTTGTGGAACTGTCCAAGCAAGGATTGTTTGGCAAGGACAAGATAAGAGGGCTTAAATTATGTGAAAACTGCATTTTGGGTAAGAGTCATCGACAGAAATTTGGCTCAGGTGGGCAGATTGCAGGCGGGATTCTCGACCTTGTACACGCTGATTTGTGGGGGCCTGCGAGGGTAGAATCATTATCAGGTGGCAAGTATTTCATGTCTATAATTGATGACCATTCGAGGAAGGTTTGGGTCATGATCTTGAAGTCGAAAGATGAGGCTTTGAGCAGTTTTAAAAACTGGAAACTTCAGGTGGAGACATTGACTGACAGGAAAGTTAAATGCTTTCGAACTGACAATGGTCTGGAGTTTTGCTCGAAGGAATTTGATACTTTTTGCAAGAGTGAGGGTGTGACAAGGCAGAGGACGGTTCCTAACACCCCACAACAAAATGGATGAGCCGAGAGATACAACAGAACCTTGTTGGAGAGAACTCGGTGCATGATGATAGCTGCTGGTGTGGCCAAGAGATTCTGGGCTGAAGCAGTGACCACGGCTGCTTACTTGATCAATAGGAGCCCTTCTACTACAATTGGTTTCAAGACCCCTGAAGAGAAATGGTCTGGGCATCGACCAAACTAGCAGCATCTCAGGATTTTTGGATGCACAGCTTTTGCACATTTGAAGACAGATAAGCTGGCAGCTAGAGCAGTTAAGTGCATATTCCTGGGCTATCCTGAGGGAGTAAAGGGCTACAAGGTATGGTGTATCGAAGCTGGCATGGGAAGGAGTATTATAAGCAGGGACGTGGTGTTTAATGAAAAGGAGATGCCTTGCAAAACACAGAAGGAAAACGGCTCAGTAGCAGGGAATTCTGAAAAGGCTGTTTCTGTGGAATTTAGTGATGAGTTTCTAGCTTCGATGGGTGACGAAAATCCTGAAGCGATGGATGAAACTGATAACTGGCTGGGCGAGGTTCAAGAAGATCGAGAGCTAGAACGAAACAACCAAGATTACAACTTGGTTAGAGACAGGACAAGAAGGGAGGTGAAAGCTCCAAATCGATATGGTTTCGCTAATAGTGTTGCTTATGCATTTACAGCTGCAGGTGGAGTTTGTCTAGGTAAAACTTGTTCAGGAAAAGAAGCTGAGACAAGGAGTAATGAAAACAAACGAGTTACAGCTGTGGAAATGGAGTTAAGCAAGGAGCTGCAGCAAATGAATTTGACAGCTGAGATGGTTTCAAGCACCAAGTCTGATGTGTGCTTGAAATCATTCGGCTGTGTGTCGCTTTTCTAAAAGGACAAGGTAGGCCAAGAACGAGGAATGAAGATTTGACTTTGAGGTGGAGAATTGTTGGAGCAAAGATCAAATCTATTGCTCAGCGTAGGAATTAAGCAAGTATGATTGCTGGAAATTAAACAGAATCAAGCTTGGGTATTAAAACTGAAGTCGTCGATGCATCGATGAGGAAATCGCTGAAAGGTAACCAACTAAGGAAGACCTAAACATTTATCTATCCAGCCATGAGGCAGATCAGCAGCGACTCCTCCGATACGAAAATAATTATGCATCATGCGCATACCGGTAGCAGCTTCGAATAGGTCATATATCAATTCTCGTTCTCGAAAAATATAGAAGAAAGGGGTCTGTGCCCCAATATCTGCCATAAAAGGACCGAGCCATAACAAATAGCAACGTTTCTTCAGCAAAGCAACGAAAGTTCACTGGTTAGATAGAAAAGCGTGACACGCCTTTCTCAATATAAAACAGGAATAGTGCGCGGCGGGAAAGAAACACTGTTGATCGTCTTCTTCATTTTTGAGCTGAAACAGATTTATGGTTGCTCTGTAATCTCTGTAATCACTCTGAAAATAATCGAAGCTCGTTCTTGGTCCCGTAGACGTAGATCGCAAGATCGAACCACGTAAGTCCTCCTTGTTTACATTTCCTATTTCACTACTGTTACACGTTCATAAATCGCATACACAAAACCTGAGAACCCGATTCAATCACACGAATTCTACTTCGGTATCTTTGGGTAATTTCAGTCTGATTCTTCTACAATATCAAATACCTCTTTGGTCTCCGGGCTCTGATACCATGATGAATAAACACTTTGCCTAAAAGCTTAAGCTTGAAGGTAATGTAATCATATTTTAAGTATATACACATATATATATATATTATTTTCAACATGCTTCATCACGGATAGGCTGATTTCTCTATTATTTGGCCTTAGACGTGTAATTTTCTTAAATAGGTGGTCGTGAGATTCATATCCTAATTCCAACACCTCTTTGGTCTCTGAGCTCTACCATGACGAATGAACAATTTGCCTAAAAGCTTAAGCTTGATGGTACTGTATCTTATTTTGAATTGATATATCTTATTTTTAACTTCCACAGACAATTTTTTCGTTTTCTTTTAACGAGAGACTTGCCATTTCGAATCGAACGAGTCGATGGAAGCAAGCCTGGTGATGCTTCCGGCCTCGGCGGACGATGCTGACGTGGCGGCAGCCCCGTCTCCGTAGCTATCCCCGACGTGTGATGGATTCCACGGCGAGCTTTGATATTCGCTCTCCGAAGACTGAACCTGAAAAAAAAAAGACGTCGGCCGAAAGGTAAAACGAAAAATATTAACAAAAAAGAAGAAAAAAACTCACTTGTTGCTCCAATGCAATGCTGGGCGGGTCCGTCAATCTGAGGCTCGACCAATCGATTCCCGCAAAAAATGGATGGTTTTTCAGCGCAGCGTAGCCCTCGCGCCCCGCCCCGGGCCTTCTGCTAGGCTTCATATCCTACTTGGAACATAAACATTTTACGACGAACAAACTTTCCAGGAATTGAAAAACACTTGTAACGCTGAGAAGAGAGTTCTTTTTTTTTGCGCCTCACCAATAGCCTATCGATAAGATCCCGAGATTCAGCCGAGAAGTAATCGGGAAATCTGATATCCCTCGTGGCGATTCTCTGGAAAATGAGCCATTCGCTTTTGTCTTTGAACGGAGAAGTCCCCGAAAGCATTTGGTACACCGTGCATCCCAGCGCCCAAAGATCGTTCCTTTTTTTCCCGTTTATTACGACTCCCAAAAATCAGCTTAACAATCGCGAAAATAAAAAATAGAAAATTTACGGGCGTCGGAGATTTTCATTACCCGAAAGTCGCCGGAGAAGAATTTAAAACTTCGGGCGGTACGTAAGCGGCTGTCCCCACGAACGTACACGCCTTGTCATCTGAATCAAATTAAGAGCGGAAAAAAATTGCTTTTCGCTTTCTCGTAAATATAACATGTAATAAAATAACAATTTACCGGACGCTGCATTGGGAAGGACGGTTATTCGGCTATCTTGCATGGGCTTTACGCTGCCGAAATCGGCGATTTTTATGTGCCCGTTTGAAGTAAGCAGCAAATTCTCGGGCTGGGATTAAAGAATAAGCTATCTTTTAGCGTACGTCAATAAGCAGATTTAAAAACATTATTTTGTAACGTTCGACTTTTTTTTTCACCTTAATGTCACGGTGTATTAGTCCCATGCCGTGAATATATTCAAGAGCGTCGACGACTTCAGCTGCGTAAAAACGAGCTTCATCTTCAGGCAAAAGAAGCTTCTGAAACAAGAAAAAAGGACATCAAGTCGAAGTAAGAATATAAGGACAAAGCGACGAATTTAAATAAAAAACCGTAAGAAGACTCACTCGTGTTATTTGGTCGAAGAGTTCGCCGCCCTCGCAAGATTCGAGCCCCATATCTACAAAAAGTCCAAAACAGCGTTCAGATTAAGCGTAGAAAATTCGAGAAAATATTCCCGCGAGTGAATGATGAATGCTCACACAGTGAGAAGGTATCTTGAAAGGTGAAGAACAGCCTCACAATCCCGGGATGGTCTAACTGGTCCAAAACGATGCGCTCCAATTTAACGTATGCCGTTTTGTTTTCCTTTGTGATGAATTTTTTGTCCATTATTTTCATGGCGTATACGATCCCAGTGTCTTTCTTCTTCGCTCTTACGACCTGTTAACACAATAAGGCGCTGCGAAAGATTCACAAGGACAACATCTTCTATCGGTTTTAACTAGTCGTAGATATTCTACTCATTCGTAATCGCTTCTGCGATCTGATATAGCCTAAAAACGCAGACATTTTTAGGACAATCGAGCAAGAAAACGAAAAACAGCACAAGTGAAATCACAAGCTATACGAAAATCAAGCAAAAAATTGAGGGAAAGGAGGACATGGAGGCAATATTGTGACACCTTTGAGTAAGAACCAACGCCATAAATCTTGCCCAGCTCGAAATCTTGGATGCTCAAATTCTCCTGAGGTGCTCTAAAGGTGAAACTCTTAGATCTCTGAGCATTGTTATTACCACCACCACCACCAAGATTATCGTTGGTTGGTGAGCCCTGAATACTCAGCTTCGAATCAAATCCGCCCTCCATTTTATCAAACGTTCCTCCCTTTTTTTTCGTCGTCAGCAACCAATGCCAACGTTAATTTCCCGAAAAGAATTCTCAGACAACGTTTAAAATGTCTATATGTTAAAAGAAAAACGCTTTTCTTCACTGCAAATACAGACCCATCGCTGGATTTCTGGATCACGGAACCCAAGGAAGAGTGAAGACCGTTGAACAGCAGGGAAAAAGACAATAACCTGGGAAGCGAACAATAAATCAAACGTCAGCTCAGATTCTTCTTTGTAATAATATTCTCTCTTTGGAACAGAGATGCTGATAAAAGGAGTTACATTCACGCCATTTCAGAGAAAGCCCAGCTCAAAAAAAGCAGATGATTCCTTACCAAATCAACCAACGTCGAATGGGCTCTATTTCTTTGTTGTTTTCATTTTTCATCCATGTATAAAAATCAGATCTTTGTGAAATTTCTCATTGGAAGGAGGAAAAGGGCAGTCGATTATCGATGGCGATGATTTATCATTGTGCTTATATACTATAAATAATTGATGTGGGTTATTCTCTGTTGTTCCTTCTGGGAGCAGCATACTTATATAGAACATATTGTTACAGTTATTTTCCATGCAATGCAATAGAATTCCGAGTGAGTGACGTTACCTATGATTGGGTCAGTCGAGACTAATGTTATATATCCTATGAGCTACCTCTACATACCATAAAATACAAGAGTTAATTACGATTCAAGCCCCCTTAAATTTTTCAGATTCGGGCACTGTCAGTATAAAATTTAGTTTTAAGGACTAGATTTTTGCAGTAGCACTTCATTGTTCTGCAGTACCACTTCATTGTTATTCAGTACCACTTCATTGCCATGCAATACTACTTCATTCTTCAGTACCACTTCATTTGTTCTGCAGTACCACTTCATTGTTCTATCGTAAAAAATGAAGTGGTAATGCAGAACAATGAAGTGGTACTGGAGAACAATAAAGTGATACAACATAACAATGAAATGGTAATGCAGAAATCGGGTCCTTAAAACTAATTCTTAAACTGACAAGGCCTCAAATTAATTTTAAAACAGTAACAGGACCCGAAATTGCCCAAATAACAGAAACTAAATAAATTTGACATGGCAATTGATAGATAAATAAATAAGGGATCTTTACACATAAGTATCTAGTTGGATAAAAACTTGTAATTGAGTACTCTGTCAGGATTTTTTTTTTATGTAGGTAGATAACAGAATAAATTTTTTGGACATAGGTACCCGATCCCGAAAGTACACCATACAACACATTTGGGTACCCTATATCAACACATTTGGGTACCCTATATAACAGAAAATGGTACGACGTATGCTATATTTAGGTACGCTCTATGTAACACACAGGTATGCCGTAGGTACGACGTATGTTATATTTAGGTACCCTATATCAACGTGTTATGGTACGCAATATACACACAGGAAGGTACGACATGACTAAAGAAGCTGGTAAAAATTAAAACGGGTACCTATGTGTAAAATTTTCTGACATGGGCTCCTATCTGTAAAAATTTTATTCAATTTGGTATTTTTCTATAGATTCACCAATAAATAATACTTACAGATTCAGCCGCCTTAAAATCCATATTACTACTAAATGACATTCATTCGAATATTAACCTATAATTTACCCATCATTTGTTTCGCCTCTATTACAAAAGCCGGCCATGTCGTCATCATAGTAATTACCTAAGGCTAAGACTACTATAATTGATTTGACAAAAAGAAAAAAGAAAATTTGACAAATGGACACCTTTGCCCAATAATATAACATACCCCTCAAATATATTAATAAGAAACCCCATCTTCTCAATCATCTTCACGGCAGAGATTTATTACACAGTCATGGGTTCTTCAGAGAGCAGAAAGCTTAAGGTTGTCTTCCTCCCATGGCTAGCCCACGGCCACATAACTCCGTTCATCGAGCTAGCGAAGAAGCTGTCGGCGAGGGGATTTCACTGCTACATATGCTCCACGCGCGTCAACCTCGATTCGATGGAGAAAAGGGTCGCCGGCGAAGGCATCGAAACCGTCGAGATCCGCCTAGCGGAGTCGCCGGAGCTTCCTCCCCACTACCACACGACGAACGGCCTGCCGCTCAACCTCCACAAGGCACTGGGTCGCGCGCTCAAGGAGTCGAGGCCCGAGTTTCGAAGGCTGATGGAGGACCTTTCGCCGGACTTGCTGGTAAGCGACGTCGTCATACAGTGGGCCGGCGCGGCGGCGGCGGAGGTGAGCGTGCCGTCGGTTTCGTTCCACACTTCGGGCGCTGCGATGTTGTCTTACTTCTGTCACCTGGGGAAGAATCCGGCGAAGGAGTTCCCTTTCCCGGCGATAACCCTCACGGAGTTCCACCGATCGATGGTGTTTGGGTATCTGAAGGACGCCGGAGACGCTGCAGACGCCGGAGACGCCGAGCGAGAGGAGGCGGAGGAACCCCGCGATGACGCGGCGGCGGAGAGAAAGGGAGGCGAGATGGTCATGCTGGTAAACACAAGCCGGGTTATGGAAGGGAAGTACGTGGATTATCTGTCCGAACTCATCGGTCCGGCGATCGTGCCCGTCGGAGCTTTAGTCCGGGAGGATTCCGACGGCTGCGATGACGCCAACGCCGAGCTCATGGACTGGCTAGACACGAAGGACGAGAACTCCACCGTGCTCGTTTCCTTCGGCAGCGAATACTTTCCGGCGAAGGAAGATCTCCAAGAAATAGCCCACGCTTTGGAAATCAGCGGCGTCAACTTCATATGGATCATAAGGTTTCCAAACGGAGAAGATGAAGAAGGGGCGAAATCCGCCGGAGAAGTACTCCCGGCGGGTTTTATGGAGCGGGTCGGAGGAAAGGGTCGGGTCGTGGAGAAATGGGCTCCTCAGGCGAAGATTCTGAGTCATCGGAGCACCGGCGGGTTCGTAAGCCACTGTGGTTGGAACTCATTGAGGGAAAGCATAGAGTTTTTAGTTCCGATCATAGCTTTGCCGATGCACCTTGACCAGCCGATGAACGCTAAGCTCGTGGCGGAGCTCGGCGTCGGAGTTGAGGTCGGCGGTGTCGGCGAAGGCGTTCTCCGGCGGGAGGAGATTGCGAAGTCGATCCACGGCATGGTGTTCGGCGAGGCTGGGAAGAGATTGCGGCGGAGGATTGGAGAGGTGAGGGAAGATGTAAGGTTGAAAGGTGTAGAAGAGATCGATGGAGTTGTTGAGAAGCTTAGAGAGTGTTGTCGGAAAGTGTTCTGATTTCTGATAATTGTTGATGGTCTCCATCTTGGACGATTTGCTTTTTTTTGTTTTCCGATGTAATAATAAAATAATAAAAAAAGCTATCGGTGGATTTGGATTTTGATGGAATGAGTAGACAAAAATATTTAATTTATTTATGTTAGCAAAGTTCCAGATCCAAAATACATTTTTTTGTCACAAGCTAACCAGGGCATGGATTCTACATTTTTTTCTCCGTGGGACGAAGATGGAAAAAATTTTAATGGAAATGCTTTAAAATATATTGTTGAAAATAAATTATATAAGATTAAAAAGTAATACATTTCCACCCGTTGATATGACACGAGAGCTCAGGGACGAAAGAGATCTTGGGTACGAATCCTAAGAAATAAAGAATTACACGTCTAAGTAATTAAAAAATTAAAATTCAAAAAAAAATAAAAAAATTCAAAAAAAATAAAGAAAAAACAATAAAACTTAAATATTTAAGCTCAAAATTATAACTAGATCTAATCTTTGATAATTTATTTATATATTAAACTTGAGTAAATTAAAAATTGGAGCTAAAAAATATTATAATACTAACAATTTACTTAATTATTTAATAAAAATATCATATATTACCCGCGTCTCCTGCGGGCCCATTGACGGTATAATAAAGAAATCAATGCTAGACGTGAGAAGCGTATTATATTAAGGGGGTGTTTGTTTTGGGGCGATCCTCCAAAACATCACAGTGATCCTTCCATCGTTTCCTCATCACTGCGTTTGTTTAGCGCGGGTGATAAGTCATCACCGTGATGGAGGATCACCGAGGTGATCAAAATGGGGTGATATTTGAGCTTTTAGATCACCTCCAAAAAGCATGGTGATCATCCATCACCGTGATGGGGTGATATTTTCAGTATTTCTTTGGACAAATTATCCCCTATATTTTAACATTAATTCTTTACGTACCATTATTTGTATTTTAAATTGCATAACTAACATTTTAGATCTTAAATAAATTATTTTTAATGCTTAAAATCTATTAAGCTTGCAAAAATAAAATATATTGAAGTATTAAATACTTCCAATTAGTAACTCAATTAAAATCTATGTTTAAAGCTTAATAAAAGAACAGTTCTACTGAAAAATTATAACATACTTATAATTAATGCTTAAAAATAATACATTTTCAAATATTAATAACTATCACGTAAAATAGTATCTCACATGAACATATTGAAACATTTTAACTACATAATATACATAAGGTTAAATATGACATTTACACAACATCACTCCACACATCACTGCAATTAAACAAACACTATATTCCAATATCACATTATTGTGCAAAATGAAATATCATCTCAAAACAACACATGATGCTAACATATCACCTTGATCCACATCAACGTGATATTCACATCGCGGTGGTGTGAGTATCACCGTGATTTTGGATCATCATAAACAAACACCCCCAAAATCTAAAAGTGATAAAGTCCCTTTAAAGTTAACCTTTTTTTAGGAGGGTCACTCAACATATACTATATTTTATTATTATTTATACTTCAAAATAATTTCAAAATTTTAATAGATGTGATTATAATCTAAAATTTTTACTTACGTATATAAAAGAAATAAATAATTTTGAAAATATGATTACAACTAATACAAAATTAAATGATTGAAGTTTTTATTCAAATAGGTATTTATGTGTAGGTATCCGTAATAATAACAATAACAAAAGTATTAGGTATTGCTTAAAAGGATCACAAAATTCACTATTCGAGCTGCTTCCATCTTTATTACTTATTAGTAATGTAAAAAGGGATGTGATAACAATTTACTACTAAACCGAAGCAAAAAATACGTTGTCTGTGGAGTGTGGAGCCGCAGCTGTTTGGAATCGATCACTGTAGCTTACGACGAAGTGGGAGAATTTCTGGGCTGCATTCGAATTTTCCGACGACATCAGAAGACAGCTGAGGACGGAAGAATAAGGTGAGGGGGTATAATGCCTGTTAGTTGTTCGACGTAATGACTAAATGCGCAATCTTTCTCTGACAGGCGTTTCGTCGCCAGGTCACATTTTCATTATTGTTTTCCCGGCAAATGCGGAGCAGTTCTTCTGCTCATTGCTGAATTGGGGTTACTTGTGCTGCATCTCTGTATGCCGTGGTATATAAATGGTGAAGACGAAGCCGTGGAGAATAATACCGAGGCCATTGCTTGAGACGGTGCTTAACAACCACGCACAACACCACCGCGTGCCTCAGCCTCTCATCCTCCATGGACCACGAGGAGTTGGAAAAACTACGCTCATTCGTGAACGTAAGATGAGACACGACACATTTTTTTTGTCCTCCTTCATCTATGGTTCGTGTGTGCTTGTTGAATGACTGATTTTAAGTATAGATGGTACTTTGCGTTTGCTGTTCTTGTGAAACATGTTGACCCTTGACTTGAATCGTTTTAGTTTATTGTTTACATTGAGATTCAGAATGGTAGAATGTTAAATCTTCGCTGTCTACAATTTATTAAAAGTAGTAGCACCGACTCTTCCAGTGTATCATTTCTGGGTCCAATGGAATTACTTTTTGCTATCTGTGTTCGTGTACGAGTGTGTCCATGAGCTTTATTTTAGGTCCGTACCATGTGTTGTTTGTTGCTAATCATGCATACTGTATACCTTGTGAAGTGAATGAATGCATAGTGTGTTCCATACTTATTCTTTTGTAGCATGATCGAAGTGTGTCTGGTTGGCTTGAGTCGTTAAGGTATCTTATGATCACTCATATGCTATGCCACTAGATGCTGCTCAGATGATGGTGAGTGTAATGCATATGAGCTTTTTAATATGTTTTTTTTTTCTATAATTATTTGACAGGTCTGTATGAGAAATGGAACACAGGCCCGCACGTTACTGGCTATGTTGATTTTGCAGAGTCAATAGAGGACTACCATCCAAAGCATGGTCATTCATATCCATGGAACTCATGGGATAACTGTCCGCCCCCAAAACTTGCCACCCTCAAAGCTCAACTTGAGAATTGCCTTGAATCCATGGCTCTAAAGGCCATAAAACTCGGAAGTATTAGTTCACATCAGATATACACGACTCTTACGAAATGGCACAGTCCAACTACTGCCCTAAGACAAATCTTAAACACTGATAGCAGTACTTCCAGGACACGTGCAGTAACAAAAAAGAACAAAATTTCCGGATATAGTTTGTGGGAAAATGCAGTTAAGTTGTCTTCAGGATTGGGCGAGCAGGAGATAACTCAAATTTCAGACAAAAACATCACTATGGCGGAAAGATCATATTATAAGGAGGCTTTGGCTGGACTGAAGTTGGCCAAAGAGGTTATTAGGGTCCAACAGAAATGGAGAGAGAATGCAATCAGAGATTTGAATAAAAAGGGGGGATTTTCACGGTCCCTGGCAAATTCTGCTACAGATTGGGCTTGTTTATTGCTTGAGTTGTTGTCTTTGGCAGCTGAGATAGACTACTTTCAGGTATGGAATGTTTTATTTTTAGCACTGTAAATTTGCTATTGATTTAGGGTCCTCGATTTGTTAGCCCTTGTTATTTGACTTCTCTTTTTCTTTTCTTTTTGTTTCTTTTGTATATGTAAAATAAGTAGCCGAAGCTTGTGATAAACAATATTGAGATTCTGAAGAATGCTGTTGTGGAGGATGATAAGACCATTGGTGGATCCATGTATCATGATAGTCTGATTTGGAGAGTGATAGCATTGGGTGCTAATGAGAGATGTCTTCCAATTCTGCTCGTTACATCTGATGGGTAATTTTCTTTACCATTTCCTCTGTTTTTGTTGGACCTTGAAATACTTGGTGATAAATCTATGTTGTTTTTTGACAAGAAAAAACTGGCTGTGAAAGTCTCAGATGAAACCCTATTTACAGAAGAAGATTGTAATAGCCCTTGCATGTGTTATAAATATAGAGAACATCAGAAGCTGAACTACAGTTGTATGATGTTATCAAGTTTCTATTTTTAATATTCAAATGAGTAACTTCGGTATAGAGTCGTGGCTGAGGTAGTTTTCTGTAAACTTTAATATTCAAAATGTTATCATGATTGACTTGCTGATGAGTAGGCCTAATTACCACCGGTCTCTGCTCATCTTCTGTGCCGCAGTGATCTTTACACCAAATAAAATAGTTATAGTTCATGTTAACAGAAACATCCCTCCTTTTATTCATTAAAGTGCTTTATTGATATCTTCCCGTAATAACTAGACTTCCTTCAGTATTGAGTTACCCTTTGTCTTTTGCTTTCGGCTGAAACCCTTTTTGTTTGTTACTTCGCATCTTTAAATCAGACGGGAATGTGCAGGTACTACTCATACCAGTCTTTTATTGATTTTGGATACCCAGAGATTTTCATCTCCCGTGAGGTGACCTCTCATTTCTTCGTGTTATACCTGAAAGCAATGCTTAATCAAGATCAACATTTATTTTCACATCAAGCATTGACCGCTAGAAGTCATTCATCATTGAACAATACTTAGTGAAATATTATGTTAACTTCATGCACACATCTCTCTTAATTATTTCTGGCATATACTTTCGATTGCAGACATTTGGATGGACACCAGCTGAAGCAAAACTGCACATGGTTGATAGCTATTTTAGTCCATCCGAGGTAATATCACGTGGAATTATTTTTCGCGTCAAAATGGTTTCTATTTACCACACTTCACCCTTTAAAATATTTTGCAGAACATACATGTGTACCATGGTATGTAAAAATTGTGAAAGCATCCATTAATTTTAATAGTAAATACTCAGATCTATGTTGCCTGTACAATGTGCAGTGGAATGTGATTGTTGAGGTGCTTGGGCCAAATCCACGACATCTTTTTGAGGTTTATGCGCTCAAATTGAATCGTCATAGCCTGAAGTGAGTGCTGATAATATGAACAAACTTCGTTAATATTACTGCAGTTACCACAATGGGTATGCTGGATTAATCATGGGCTTGTGTGAGTTATCCCGTCATAACTTATACGTTTGGATGATGTCAAATGGCAGGTCCATAAATTTTGAGGAGAGTACATTTGAAGATATTGTGGATTTATATCTAGCATATTTGCAAGTAAGCTTGTTCTGTTCCATTCATATCACTATGTGGACTTTGCTTCCTTTTGATAAATTTTACTTCCCTACTACAGGTTAATGTAGTCAACCCTGCCATGGGGAAAGCGTTGTTGCTCCTTGAACAGTTTGCTTGTGACGCCCATAAAGGAAAAATCCCTGAAGATATATTGAGATTTGGTGCTCCTTGGAGGCATCCCCCAGAAACAGATATCGGTTCATGGGCTAAGATTCAACTGATGGATTTTGTTCAATCCCTAGTTGGTGCAGAGTTTGGGGTAAATTGAAATCTATCACCAAGATGATTGATTTGAACCATAAAAATACCAACCTTGCAGCTCATGCTTACCTGCATTTTTACGGAATTTTGTTCCTGTGATGAACTAGTAGGATTGTTTTAAATAATTACTGTGATCTCATGGTCGTCAACATTCACAATTCAGATTGTTGGTTAATATTTTCGTCATGCCAATCTAATCTATTCACTGTCCTTTTTGCAGTTTTTTCAAAAAAAAAAAAAGAAAGAAAAACGTTGCTGCCTTTTTTTATTGGTGTTCACTGTAATTTGGGTATTCTTGACTGGGTGCAGGTTAACTATCTTGCGGATTATAGTCAAGAGTTCTTGGATGATCCTGCTGCTGTTGCATTGCTTGAGGTGATAAGATTTTATTGGCTGATTTTTAACCTTACTCTCTACAACGAGGATTGTTGTTTATACACTCATGAGTTTCGTCTCCACAAAACATAACAACAAATTTGTCTGCCGCTTTAGGTTGGCTTGCTATACACTCAAAGAGATCCACCTTTTATACGCCCAACCACACGTGGAATTCAGAGATGCCTAGTGAGATGGTAATAAAATTTCAGATCCCTTATGCTTTAAAGGTTACAAGTTTGAAACATTCTCACTGTACGTATGTTAAATTTTTGGTAAAAAATGAAGGCTCGTTCAGGAACGCACAAGACTAAGCTTAAAAAGTTCCATTCGCTACCACTGGCAACGGATCATTCGAGGACGCAGCTATAAGCATCTGTTGTTACAAGAAGGATACAAATAGTAATGTTCTCGTTTTTAATTACATATACTTTACTATTGGTACATCGTTTCTGATGCTCAAGTGTCATCAAAATTGATCTTTACACTAATTTCTTGGGTCTATCCAATTTCTAGTAATAGGTGTTAAGGATCTCCCTCGCTAAATCATTGTTTCGGTTTATATCTGATTGAATTCTCAGGGTCACAAATAAGCTCGTTATTCAACTCGGTTTCATAACTTAGCTGCATTGTATTACAGGGGAAACAGAAAGGCAAAAGATTAGGCTAATACTCAACTCACACATCATCAGTAGCCTCCACCACTCTTAGTCTGAGAAGGATTGTGGACTTTGAGATCTTCATCTGTTGTGAGCTTCTCCGTTATTTGAAAAATGCGATGCGGTCAGAATGGGCAGAGCTTAGGACTCTAAAGAATCAATTCTTCAATAAGAAAAAAAAAAGGTGTGTTTGAATTATTATTATTATTATTCTTGGATTGGGATAATTAAGTGAATAGCTATGTCATTGACGTTTGTTCCTTGGTCACTTGTCCAATAATTTATCATTTTGGGGAAGAATATGATATGACTGCTGTATAAAAGTATTGAAAAGAAAGGGTGGAATAATTGGTAAAGAATTCCTATGAATGAAAAGGGTGGTGGTTAATGTTCATTCAGATCAGAGGAAACACTGAGATTATTACCCTTTAATTATTACCCTTCAAATTAAGGGAGAAGATTTTGAGTATTCGGTGTATATAACCAATCCCCCAATTCATCTTGTCCGTCACGGTATCCAACAAGCTTATATACAAGTGAAGTTGGGATGAATTTCTGACATCATTTAGCAAACCTTATATGATATGAAGTTCAAGATTTGCAATTTTCCAAGGCTAAGCTAAAACCCCTCAAAGAAATAAATAAGAATACACACTCATAGTCAAGGTTGAGGCATAGGAAGATCATCTTCAGAGCCTATCATGTGTACATGCATGATTTAATGCGTTTTAGGTTTCCCGGGTTTTTAAAAAAGATACTATTGTAAGATGAAACAGAGCCAAATGACATTCACGTCAGACAAAAGTTTAGTATACTCACCCGCTTCCGTAACTAACCCAGCCACCACCTTTTTACTCACTCCATCATCAATAAAATAGATGTTTACTTTTTATATATAGACACATCTTCTATTTACATCTCCAATCTTTTTCATCAACATCTCACCCGAGAAATTACAAAACTGTTAATTTTCCTTCCGTTCAAACATATGTCTGCCTCTGCAGATCTTGCATTAAGACTGCTCCCAACATTCGTCGACGTTGACTCCTCGTCTTCACAAACTTCGAACTCAATTGCATCCCATGATGATGTTGAGATTGGTCAAGAAACATTCTTCATGCCCAATTCGTCGCCCCAACAACATGTGATGATTCCGACAACCTCAACTTGTCCATCGACTCCAAGGAAGCCCAAAAAATCACTTGGTAAGAGAAAGGCATGCCAAGTTGTTGAGTTCTTCGATGTAGTGGCAAGAGAAGAAGTTGAGTCCTTTTTCAGAACACTTGAGGAGAGTCTCTTTGCGATGAGCGGACGCTCGACCAAGAGAGTGCGCGCAATGTAATGGGCGTCGATCGAATGAATCAATGAAGAAATGAGACAAGACTTTCGTTCTACGCATGTAGCAATATGTAAGGAATCCATTTGCTGTCATAATACATAGGCACTTCGTTTGTCTTGTGCCACACCTTTTTCAAGAACGATTTTGAAGGTAATCAGGGAATTACAACTAATCAACTATTCAAACTCAGACATAAATCTTACTTCAACCCCAGAGAAAAAAGGTAAAATGGAATCATCAAATGACATACAAACCTTTTACCTTAAGGAGGGGATAGAAGCAATAGAGAAAAAGATTCACTTCCAAAGTTATTTCTTTGAGAGTTCGGTTATCATCCAAAGTCTTCATTTTTAACCATTATTCAACAATTGGGCAATTAACAATGAGGAATTCCATTCAAACTGCGATACTAATCGGCATTTTTACAGAGGCCCAAAACAGAAAGAGGGAAAAAGAGACTAACTTCCGAAACCCTAAAAGACCAAATTCACCAATTAAGCGCTGGTAAACTTGGTGACTGCCTTCGTGCCCTCGGAGACGGCGTGCTTCGCAAGCTCGCCGGGAAGCACCAGCCTCACGGCGGTCTGAATTTCGCGGGAAGTGATGGTTGGCTTCTTGTTGTACCTGGCGAGGCGAGAAGCTTCTTGGGCCAATTTCTCGAAGATGTCGTTGATGAAGCTGTTCATGATTCCCATGGCCTTGCTTGAGATTCCAATGTCTGGGTGGACCTGCTTCAGCACCTTGAAGATGTAGATCTTGTACGTCTCCACGCTCTTCTTCACGCGCTTCTTCTTCTTGTCCCCGGCCGACGCGCCGCCGTCCTTGGGGAGTTTCTTTCCGGCCTTCGGTTTCTTCTCCGCCGCTGGAGCTTTCTCGGCGGCTGGCTTCTTCTCGGCTGGCTTTTTGTCTCCTTTCGCCATTTTTTCACGAATTTGCTATTTCTCGAGATTTGATTTGGTTCTTAGAATTTGGTGAGATGAATGGTAGGATAACCAATGCAATATATAGGGGCTCGAAGATGTTGTTTGATTGGATGATTAGGCTTGACCGAGATCGTTGATTTCAGCCGTTGATTATTTATTATATCTTGGACGGTTTAGATTTATTCTGTGGGGTGATGCTCTTGGGCGCGGATCTTTGGCCTGAACCGTTGATTGCATTTGATTTCAACGGTAGATTTGAAGGATGATCAAATCAATTGCTAAAAGTGACGATCCAATTGACTTGTTCACTATTACTATAATTCTCCACGACGAGCAGAACAAAATATTAATTTCTCTCTCCTCCATATACACAATCTTAATAATTTTCAACTTTATCAACAACCCAACACAACCCATAATATTTATATTTTAGAACTATTTTAAGTAGTATTTGATGTTTAAAAAATAGATAACATTATATGATATAAAATTTAGATACTTTAGTCATTAAAGAAAAATGTAATATGAATTATGATAGGTTATAGAATGTGATTGAGAATTTGAAATTGTGATTCAAAACGTATCAATATTGGTCTCTATTTGTAGAGAAAAAAATCACATATTTTGGTAATAAAATAAAAATAAAAATTTAATATATAATTAAATGTATCATAAAACTCAATAAAAACCACAAAAACAATGTGCCGAAAACTGTGCAGTTCATCTACCGGTGGAAATTATTGAATTCTTTTGGTTTATTTTAAATACTTTTATTTATCGACCGGTCGTCGATGTCACCGATAAATATAGTCTTACTTATAAATGTTTCATTATTGATAGTTATATTTGCTAACTTCTATAATCCCAAGCCCACATATTATCACAAGTTGATTAAAAACTTGATACACTCGAAATTGAACTTGACACCCTCAATTTCAACTAGTAATTTCTGCACACTAGTGCTTGTTTGGTTTCGGGGTTTAATAATTTTAAAGGTGGGTTTAAGACATGTTAGACTGTTTGGTTGGTAGGTTTATCTAAACCATGGGTTTATATAAAACCATACTAAACTCATGCAGACGGGTTTAAATAAACACACCTCCTCACATATGTTTATTTAAACCCACTAACCAAACAAGCATTTTACTTATACCCATTAATTCGTTTTATATAAACTCTTACTTAATTAAACCCTCCTAAATATAAATCCATCAACCAAACGAGTTACTATAAAATATATATTAAACTTATATAGTTTGATTGTTAATGAAAATTATAATTTAAATTTAATTTGTATATTCTAAATCTTTAAAATAACGAGTTATTATGAAATTAAAGGAAGAATAGTATCAAATTAAAAATAGTGATTCAATATAGAGGAAGAACAGTAATTAATCAAAAATAGTAATTACTTAAAATTGTATTTACAAGTAGTTAGTGATTTTTTTAAAGCTTAATTGGCAGACCATATGTCGGTTAAGTCGTTGCCCTAATTATCAAATAGTTAACATCTCTAACATCACGGGCAATAATCACGGTTCATAAATCCAAAAACACCACAAACACTAAACTTAATTATAGTTAATTTCCTGTTTATTATCAAATAGTCAAGCACACATCTCTAACAATTAATTAAAAACGCCGTGCTTATCAAACTAAATAAACGATATAATATTAATTAATAACTGTATTGTCGTACTAATGATTTCGTCCCCATGCAGAATGTACCATGCAAGACTACACAAAGTTATATACACGTACACGTCATAGCAAATGTAGTTCATTACTAGGGTTCCATTGTTTCCTTTTTTTAATTGCAAATTATTGTAATAATGCAAACCCCATTATGAAAATCACAATAACTCTACTATGCAATCCTATATAAAATCTTTTTTCATAAATCACATAATATTACGCAATTATTCATAAAAGCAAAAATAATATCTACACATATAATCGCTTCAATAATTACTGTAATATGTTGTTAATTAAATTTAATAATCATTATCCATTACATTACATCACCTACCAACTCCCAAGTATAAAAGCCAGCCCATATCGTAAGTCCCATGCACTATTATTTTTCGAACAACTATTTTCCTTCCTAGTAAGTGAAACAAATTAAAATGTCTCATATCAACCTTTCGAAACCTTTATTCGTCTCTCTTACTATAATCATCGATCTATTGCTCCTAACAAAGTATGTTACTTCCATGGAATTTGGATCTTCATACAATGCTTCTCTTGCAAATGGCTTTTCAAAAGGATTGGCAACTTCGTACGATGGCCTCAACTCGCCGGGAAGTGGTAATAATAATAATAATAATAATAATAATAATAATAATAATAATAATATAATAACAATAATAATAAAAATAATAATAATAGTACCATCTTCTATATTTTTTTAACAAAGTCCCACTTTTAAATAATTCACATCCTTAGCAAATCTTTATTACATTTTGTAGGAGGTGCATGTGGTTACATTCACGACATGAATCCTATATATTATGGCTTGACAGCCGCCGGAAACAATGATCTATTTAAATCTGGACAAGGCTGTGGAGTTTGTTATCAGGTATCTATATACATACACATATATTACACTACATGTAACTACATACATAACCCCTTTTTTAAAAATAATTTACAAATAATTGAACTATAATTTTAAGGTGAGATGCACGGAGAACCAGGCATGCTCGGGCAACCCCGTAACCCTAACAATTACGAACCAATGTCCAGACTCTTGCAATAACGAACCCTTTCACTTCGACATGAGTGGTAAAGCTTTTCAAGCCATGGCTAAACCTGGCCTAGGTCCCACTCTGTGGAAGGTTGGGAGACTCAATGTCGAATATCAAAGGTCTCTCTCTCTCTCTAAGAAGAAAGATAATGATATTATAATAATGATTTTTGTATATCGGATAATGATACAATAGGACCTATTATATACAAGAACTGAATACAGTCATAAGTGTGATTGCTAGAATCACTCCTAGAATCAAATCTACAATTAAGTAAAATAATTCCTAAAATCATGAATATAATTCCTAGAATCATGCTAAATGATTCCTTAATACTCTCTCTCTCTCTCTCTCTCTCTCTCTATATATATATATATATATATCTCACAAATAGATATTTTACTTATATATAAGTTTGTGGGTTGTTCTATGTATTGCTAGTTGATCTTAGAGTGGAACCCCATGAAGCTTATGATTTGTTTGGGCTGGAGGTGACAGAAAATCACCATAATTTATTCACTTATTATTTGTATTTCTTTGTTCTTGAACTAGGGTTCCATGCAACCATGGGGCGAACATTGCGGTGAACGTAATGAAGTATTCGAACGTATACCACTTGGCTTTCTCTGTGGAATACCTCAATGGAGATGGTGACCTTGGGCTCGTCGAGCTTTTGCCTTCGAATTCTCGAGCGTGGGTCCCATTGAAGCGCGATTTTGGAGCCACGTGGGCCATCGATCTTAATGCGATGAAGGGCCCTTTTTCAGTGAGGGTGACGACTATCGAGTCGAAGAAGACTATTGTGTTGACAAATGTGATTCCTTTTGATTGGAAGCCTGGGCAATCCTATGCTTCTAAGGGCAATATTATCGTCTAGTTGTTTGTTGTGTTTTGTGTAATATTGGTTTGAGATGTAGAAGATTGAAGAATAAGATGAATTTCCTTAATTATGTCGTCATCAGGGTTTTGTGTTTTAATATCAAGCTCACAACTTTACGATAGAAAAAACCACAATGTAAGATATATGATGCGCTTTTTCGAATATACATATAACTTTCTACTTACGTTGCAATGAAATTCCCGTGGAAATTTATTTTTTAATGGATTTTGGATGGTCCGTCAATTTTTTTATGACTATTAATTTTGATTTTGGTAGTGTAAGAACAAAGGACGGTCAACGCTCTAGGCAATAATACATCACAAAAACTAATTATAGTTTGCTTGCCCTAATTGTCACATAGTCAAGAACACATCTCTAACCTCGAGTATAAAAATGCCGCCAAGGACAACCAGTTATAGTTAATTGCCTTGATTTTCAAATAGTTAAGAACACATCTCTAACATCAGCTAAATCACTGTCATATAAATCCAGAAATACCAAAGCACAAAATTTTTACCAGGTGAAATGCACGGATAACCCTTCTTGCTCGGGCTATCCAATCACAGTCACCATAAGCGATTTGTGCCCAGACGGTGCTTGCTCTGCCGACGCCATCCACTTCGACATGAGCGGACAAGCTTTCGGGTACTTAGCCATACGTGGCCAAGCCGACGCTCTTCGCAAAGCCGGGAGAATTAACATCCAATACCAAAGGTAATCCTCATTACATGTCACTAATGTCACAACTTATCAGAAACTGAGGGTTTCATCCAAAAAAATACTAGCTGGTGATAGGTGAAGCTGCCTCTTGTTATATCAAGCCAACCCATCAATAGAAATCATAGAAAATAATTTCAAAATACAACGTATTTACTGACAAAAGCTAGGGTTTCATCGTCGGTCACTGCAGGGTACCGTGCAAGACCAACACGGGCATCAAGTTCAAACATTATGTTTGTTTTTGGACTAATCTTTCCTTGTTTGGCCTTAAAACTACGAAGATTAAGAAGTTGGGCAAGGTAACTATTTTTCAGACTTTTCTTCAAGGAATCATCTGATTAATTAATCTTTTGTTTCATACCAAGTTTGAAGCTTTGTCGTGGGAACAAAGGAAAAGAACTCTTGCTTAGACTTTCCAGTTGGTATTTTTTTTGCGGCTGCCTTTTGCTTGATCTCAAATTAGAATCATTCATTACTTATTTCAAAGATAATGCACGTAGATATTTCATTTAATCTACTCATCATCCTACTCAGCCATGTCTTGTCTTACGCACTTATCATGTTTTTGTGTGTGTGTCTATCTCTCTATATATATATATACGTTTGATAAAGAATGCTATATGAATGTAATAAAGTAGTCTTGTCGATCGCCTACCAATATCATGATAAAAAAAAGATTCCGCTCTCCTTGATTTGGTTGGCCGTTATTATGGTCTTTACTTGCCTAAATAAATAAATAAGAGAATAAAGAAACAAAAAAGGTCTTAATTTGAGGGGGTTTTTTTCTTCTGCTTTGTTAAGAGGATGAATTTGAGGATTTCTTTTCTTCGTTGTTATACACTTTTTTTTTCCGCTTTTTTTCTTAATTCTTTCTTCCGACGTTGTTATACACTTTACTACTGATATTGTGTACCTTTTACTATATTTGTGACCCCAATACTTCATTGCAAAAAAAGTGATGAGAGTGATGAAGTCAAAGTTTCATTAAACTTCCTCCGTTAAAATAATTGCTTGACTTGAAATAGCTCGTTTGTTCGCACCATTTGATTTGGATTATTAAAGGTCTATAATTTTAATTCAATTATTGCAAAAGGAAATTCGGAAAGTAGCAGCAGTGCATATCAACGACCAAGCTTACTAACATGTAATGATGGTTACTTGAGATTTAAGCTTGAAGAAATAAATGGAACTCCAAACCATGCTTATATATATTTTTACATGAATCGTAGGAACCTTAAAATGTCGCTAAATCACTTCCCTCTACAACTCTTCACTATCCAATTAGGTAATGTCAAAATATTATACAACATAGGTCAAAACATTTTACAACAGATGCTTAACATTACTCACATACATTTGAATATTTTTGCGTTATAACCTAAGTCATAAATTGCCAATAGATTTTGATACAAGTCACTTGGTTGCTCCCCATATCATACAGTAAGCCCCTACTGAAGTTACTTTTTACCATTATGACAAAAAAGATAAGAAAGAGACTATATACAAAAATGTTGCAAATATCCTTCATACAAGTGGAATTCATGTAAATACACTATTCAAGTATGCAAGATGATAATTTATTTCTAAATCTCTTTTCCGTAGCTTCTTCAGGCAATGTGTGTTTAGGAATATTTAACTTACAAGATTGGAATATTAAGTCTCTCTCTCTCTTCTCTCTCTTCTCTCTCTCTGTGTGTGTGTGTGTGTGTGTGTCTGAAACCTCGTCTATGTCTTATCTTAACCACCGCAGCCATTCCTCTCCCAAAACCTCTTCTTTCCTCCAAATCGTCAAATTTGTTTAACTCAAAAGGGATCAACTTAATCACACTCATTCTTTGCATATACGAATTATATATAATTAACAAAAAGCAGAGAGAATTTTATCCATTCATGTACGTATGTAAGTGAATCTCGAGGCAGAGGAAAAAGAAAGACATCTCTTCCTTTCTTTGGAGGGTCTCCCTTTTACTTGCACAGAATCAAGAAACAAATACACGCACTCTTCTCTCCCTTACCTCTCTCTCCTACATCTCTCTCTCTCCCTCTCCCTCAATGAGTATGCTTCGCCATGATAATAACAGCATTCTCTTCTTCACCATCTTCTTTCTGATCCATCTTCCTTCATTCTCCATAGCCGACACTAATAGCGTCCTCCTCTTCAACCTCACCCTGCCACGTCAGCATCCCAACCCTGAAGCTGTTGCTCAAGAAGTTCACAGGTAATGATACTGTAGTACTGATCAAGATAAAAAGAAAAAAAAAACAGAGCATTATGTGAAAGAACGAACTCTATCTGGGCTCTGCTCTTTAATCTTTTTCGTTTTTTTTTTTGGGTTTTTCCCTAAATCTCCTCCATTTTGCAGCTTTAAAGAATGTAATATTAGTTTTCAGCATTGCTCTGTTTCACGGGTTCGTCGTCTTCCCCTGTTTTTCTTTTCCTGTTCTTTCATGGCTGGCTCTGTCATTCCCCTGTTTTGACTTAACTTTATGCCTGAAATATTCCCCACTCGTGTTTCAATGCAAACCCAACCCTTTCCTTATCTTTTTTGCAAAAAAAAACTTTTCCTTTTCGTCCCACCTTTTATCTAATTCCACAATTCTCCCCTACATTTTCATCCAAAAGAATATTTCTTTTTTCTTTTTGGTTCATTTCCATCCAAATACACCATAATGTGACTATTCTCCAAGAATCAAGTGCATATGTCCCTAATTCACATAACACGACAGTCACGGGCCAAAAAAATATTTATTTCGACGTCGGTTTTTTTCCCCCTAATGTCATCCACCGCCGACGCAGGACAATCAACGAATCAATATCCAAAAGGCGTCAGCTCCAATGGGACCCACCACCACAGCCACCGTTCACCAACCAAGCCCAGTGCCTGACCGGCAATCCAATCGACGACTGCTGGCGGTGCGACCCAAACTGGGCCACCACGAACCGCCAACGGCTAGCCGACTGCTCCATCGGGTTCGGCCGGTCGGCCCTCGGCGGGAAGGGCGGTCGAACCTACGTAGTAACCGATCCCTCCGACCGAGACGCAGCGAACCCCATCCCGGGAACCCTAAGGCACGCGGTGATCCAGGACGAGCCGTTATGGATCGTCTTCGGCTCCAACATGGTCATAAAGCTCAAGCACGAGCTCATCTTCAATAGCCGAAAGACCGTCGACGGGCGCGGGGCCGACGTGCACATCACGGGAAATGGGTGCATCACCCTTCAGTACGTGGCTAACGTGATCATACACAACGTTAGGGTGTACGGGTGTCGGCCCTCGGGAAACACGGTGGTCCGGTCGAGCCCGACCCACGCGGGGTGGAGGGGAAGGTCCGACGGGGACGGGATTTCGATTTTCTCGTCGAGGGACATATGGATCGATCACTGTTCGCTCTCGCGCTGCACGGACGGGTTGATAGATGCGATCATGGGGTCGACTGCGATCACGATATCGAACAGTTACTTTACGCATCATGATGAGGTGATGCTGCTCGGGCACAACGATAATTACTTGCCCGATTCGGGAATGCAGGTTATCCATAATATATATATTCCAATTTAATTTCCCTAGGACTGGCCTAGTGGTTTGACCCGCGAGATTTTAAGTGAGAGGTTTTGGGTGGGGAGTGAGACAATTCCTACCTGATATTATTTTATTTTTTTGGTCCGGACGTATCCCACACAGCCCGATTATGGGCTAACCGCCACACACTCCAGAAGTGGGACTAATCCCCGGGGTCAGATGGATGCGTCCCAAACCCACCAACACCGATAGTAATGGGCCTAGACCCATGGGGACTTCCCAAATTCATGTGAGAGGTGAGGTTCAAACCCTTGACCTCCTAATCACATGACTTTGAGTGCCTCAGCTTGGCCACTAGAGTCAAGCCTCATTGGCTCCTACCTGATTTTATGATTTGTAATTTTTTCGCAGTGTGCAGTGCAAACCTATAGTCAATTTGAGTGGGATAGCTCGGGATATGAAATATATATATATATATATATATATAGTTTATAGGGAGCTAAAATTTGTTTATTTCATAAAAAATTAGGTGACGATAGCGTTCAATCGATTTGGCGAGGGACTGGTGCAGAGGATGCCGAGGTGCAGGAGGGGCTACATTCACGTGGTGAACAACGATTTCACGCAATGGGAGATGTATGCGATCGGAGGAAGCGCCAACCCGACGATTAATAGCCAGGGAAATCGGTATATTGCGCCGTCCGATCCCAACGCAAAAGAGGTAAGTAAAACAAAATCGATACATTTCAAAAGGCGCTTAAAAACTTCGAAAATTATTTATATAAATAGGTGACGAAGCGCGTGGATACAAATGAGGGCACGTGGTCGAATTGGAACTGGAGGACGGACGGGGACATAATGGTAAATGGCGCTTTCTTCGTGCCCTCGGGAAATGGGCTCAGTCCCGAGTACGCAAAGGCGACGAGCACCGAGGCCAAGTCAGGCGTTTTGGTCGAACAACTCACATTGAACGCTGGCCTCTTCGGCGAACTTAGGTACGTAATTTCGACTATTGTCGAACATCAAGACGAGCGACATAGTTTGCTACATTTTACTTTTAATAAATTTGAAAATTATATAATAGAAGCTATTAAACCATTCAAACGTCGCTGTCTCGAACACTAACACATAAGAATAAAGATCTTCATGCAAGGATTCGTATGTTCCACTTGATGACGTCTTCTGAATATATACATGCACATATACATTATATATGAATATTATATTAATGAATACTATGCTCTATGCTTTCCAGCCATGCTAATGGCTTGTTAGCTTCTCATGGTAGGGACTCGAATCGGATGGTGTATGGAGCCTATCATATAATTTCTCAATTCAATCAATGGATCACAGACATAATTCATTGATTATAATATATATTTGTCACACCGACACATTTTTAAATGTTCCTTGCTGACGATTAAAATACAATAAACTTTAATTTTTTGTCTAGCGATGTGACATGTTGGACTTAACTCATAACTTTTCCACATGCACGTATGACTTTTTGCAACCGTTCGACGTAGACGTGTATATAAATTACACATCTCCAATTATTAGAAATCGAGGGGTCCTTCCTAAAACCAATTGGTGATAGGAGGAGAAAGCCTCGTATATATATAGCGGCTCAAAGAGTTTGAATTATCCGATGTGGGACGAAACCCACTTAGAATCTCAACACGCCCCCTCACGTGTGGCATGACTTGCCTAACACGTGACATATGAATCGGGTGACGGTGAGCGGAAGCTCGCTCTGATACCATATTGAAATTGAATGTTCTTTCCTAAAACCAATTGGTGGAGGAGAAAGCCTCTTGTGTATATATATATATATATAATATATATATATATATATATATATATATATACACTAGTTTCAAGAGCTTGAATTATCCGATGTGGGACGAAACCCACTTAGAATCTCAATTGGTTTATGGAAGGACCCCTCGATTTCTAATATGCTATCAGAGCGAGCTTCCGATCACCGTCACCCGATTCATATGTCCACGTGTTAGGCCAATCATGCCACACGTGAGGGGGCATGTTGAAATTCTAAGTGGGTTTCGTCCCACATCGGATAAGTCAAGCTCTTGAAACTAGTATATATATATATATATATATATATATATATAAGAGGCTTTCTCCTGCTATCACCAATTGATTTTAGGAATGACCCTTCAATTTCAATACCAATGGGTACTTGATGTTTGTGTAAAACACAAAAATAGAGTACGTCTTTACTCCAATGAGACTCTATATCTAACACTAATTGTGTTGATCTGCAGAGATTATCTAGAGTACAGACATTTTCAACACAAACCTAGAGTTTTAATTTTTTATTTATTTTTTATTTTAAAACTTATTTTAAATTGTTAATAATGATATGAACCTATAATATTATTTTTTAGAGTAGAAAATAGAGTTGATGAGTTGGAGTAAAAATTAGCGTTGAAAATAAAGTTTATGGATTTGAGTCAAAGCACTGAAACAACTGTATTTTTGTGTAAAATTAACTTTATATTTACGCTATGGTTGGAGATGCTCTTAGTAATAAAATATTTATCGTAACTCTATAATTGTAGAGACCATAGTGTTGCAATTTCATACGGCGGCGGGTCTACCGCCGGCGCGAACGGTAATGGCGGTGGCGGCGATGCTGACGGAGACTTCTTTGGGATGAACTTTGGCGGCAACTCTGCGCCACCGGCCGGAAAGTATCATATTATTTTATCATTTTTTATTATTATTTCAGTATTCTACGTTATTGCAAGTGATGGTGATTTATTATTATCACTGTCATTCTTATTACAATAGAGAGAGATATATAGCGGAATAAGTCGGCAGCTATTGGAAGATAAAAAGGCATTTCATTTCCTGAGAGGAACATATATTATATCTATATATTTCAAACGACAATACGTGCATAATAAAAAAAAAGTCCTATTATTGACAATACAAAGTTGTACAACAACCAGTGATCAAATTTGATTATTTTTTAGATAGGACTTCATTTTCAAGTGAGTAAGCAGGTTTGATGATTGCAAACTTTTGATTGATAATTCAATCAATGGTTTCATTTATGTCTACATTAACATGGAACATGGGTTGTGTCCGTATATTGCCACGCAGGATGGTTCCAAATAAGGTCGACATAAAAAATTAACCGTTCATTTGGATAATACATAAACATATGGTACAATTTAGATAAATTTTTTGTATATTTAGAAATTTTTAATATATACATGAAGCGGGTGCCAATTGGATAGGTAAGAATGTTATCAGCATTTTTATCTCTTAAGGGAGAATCCTATTCTTGACAGCCTTTGATAAAAAGGAAATCTCATTTTGTATGTTCTTCGCCATTAAAATGCCGTAATTTATGAAGAGTATATGTATGCTTTCTTGTCTTGTCTCAAGGTGAACAAGAATTTTATTTTTCTGAACATAGTTTGTCTGTTTCCTTTGCATAACCTTCCTTTGAAACATAAGACGAGGAAGTTTTCATTGCTGAATGAACTCAATTACGGAGAAATCCATATAGACAATTTACCTTCATGCAATGAAAGATTCGAATAAGAAAATAGGATAAGAGTTATCAATTAGGAACTCAACTATGGAATTAAATTGTAGGTTTCACGGACCCTCGGTCTAAATCGAATTCGAATCCTTTTAAAACTATGATAAAAAAAAAAATGAATAAAATGACGCAATTTGTACTTTTGCAGTTTTTGTGGCAAATTTAAAACGCCCATTAAGACGAAGGATCGAGAATAAAATACTGGAAAATTAAGGGACTCGATTTGCAATGCAAAAATGAAGCTACTCGTCTGAAAAGAAAATCAAAGAAGGGGTAAAAAAGGGGAAATCGGGGAAGAAACCGATGGAAGACGAGGAAGACGAAACCTTCTACTACCGCTACTCCTCCACCTCCGCCGCCGCCGCCGTTGCCCAACCACAGCCAAACGCCGCCTCATCCAAATCCTCCCGCGTCGTCGGCGGAAGCGGCGGGCTAGCGCCTTCCAAATCCACCGTCTACGTCAGCAACATCGACTACAAGCTAACGAACTCCGACCTCCACACGATCTTCTCAACCTTCGGAAAAGTCGCGAAGGTCACCATCCTCAAGGATCGATCCACGCGAATCAGCCGCGGCGTCGCCTTCGTCCTCTTCGTCCGCCGCGAGGACGCCTCGAGCGCCGCCCGTTCCATGGACGGCAAAATCCTCAACGGCCGAACGCTGCGAGCCTCGATTGCCTCCGACAACGGCCGAGCCTCAGAGTTCATCAGAAAAAAGGTGTACAAGGACAAGAGCAGGTGCTACGAGTGCGGGGAAGAAGGTCATTTGTCCTACGAGTGTCCGAGGAACGTGCTGGGGCCAAGGGAGAGGCCGGCGGAGAAGAAAGGAGGCGGAAAGAGAAAGGCGAGGCAGGGGTACGATGGTAATTTCCATGGAGACGAAGAACATGATTTTGAGGACGATGACGAGGGTTTTGAGTCGGAGAATTGGGCTTCGGTGGTGGACGGTGGTGGTGCTGCGGCGGAGAAGAGTGAAGTAGTGAGGAAGGGGAAGGAGAAGAGGAGTAAAGGATACTTCAGCGATGAGAGCGGCGACGAAGACGATGAATGAGCAATTAAGGTACTCTTTTTCTGCCGATGATTCTTAGCAGTAGTGTAGAGATTATAATGTTCTTTGTCTTGGGATTGAATTTCTTGACCTTTCGATGAAAGATAACTGTTTATTGCAAATGTATTCGCACGAGAGCAACGTTGCAATAATGTTTGTACAAGCCAAAGTCCAATACAACGAACTATAGCTTGCCATCTCTTTGCTTACAAAGGCAAAAACAGAATTATCTGGCCAATATTCTTTATTAATGGGACATATTATGACAAACTACAATTACAGAATACACACAATACAGATATTCGATTCAACCTCACGAAGGCGGCGATGGGCGTGGTAATCTCTTGGCGATTTCCTAGTGGGATAGGCAAGGAGAAAATCTAATCATAATGCATTTCATGTCACTTATGAGAATGAATTAGAAGAATGAAAAAGTGGGAAAGAAATCTGGAAAAAATGAACCTCGAAGAGCTGGTTTATGTTGTCTGCTGTCTTTGCAGAAGTCTCGATGAAGAACATCCCATTCCTTTCTGCGAATTCCCTCCCACTCTGAGAAATTCGAAAAATGAGATGTGATGAGGTGTAAGTATACCATAAAGAAATAATACTATCAGAAAATAGCGCGACGAAAGAATATCGACATCTCACTTCAATTGGGACTTCTCGTTTTTCCTCAAGATCGGCCTTGTTACCAACCAAAGCCATCACGATATCAGGACTTCCGTGCTTTTGTAATTCCTGCATATATTGCTCAGAATTACTAAGCTGCCAATCAAACAAAGCCGAGGGCAAAAATAAATAAAAAACCTAACTTTCTCATGAGAATGCAATTCTTATTTATGCAGTTTCACTTTCAAACTGCCATTTCACATATTGGGTACAATTATGTTAAAAAGCGAAAAAAAATAATGAAGGGGCTTGAGCCTACCTTGACCCAGTACTGCGCTTTAGTGAATGATTCGGGACTAGTTATGTCGTACGCAACTACTGCGCAAGCAGCACCGCGATAATACAAGGGTGCCAAAGCAGCATACCTGAATAATATGGCAACCAAAACAAACCCGTAACTGTAATAAATCTTTCCAAATTAAGAAACATGGAAGTGGTTTATATACGATGTTTTACTTAAAAATGTAACCTTTCTTGACCAGCAGTGTCCCATATTTCGAACTTCACCGTGGTAGAGTCCTGCAATGCTATAGTCTGAGATAGGAAAGAGGCTCCAACGGTGACCTAAACCCATCAAAAGATGATTATTGCGAGTTATAGTCATCAGCTATGAACATGCCTAAACACAGTCCAATCAAAACGTCTTTTTATTTTACCTTGGATGTTGGATCAAACTGACCACGAACAAATCGAAGAACAATGCAACTTTTTCCTACGCCGGAATCCCCCAACAGCACCAACTGGATTATAACACAAATTGAGACAATTTAGAGCTCTTCTTTCTCACGGTGCTTGTCGACAATCCGTTGAAGACGGGTGAATTAGATTAGCTATGTTAATAATAGCTGCGTTCTTTCCACAGTTGAACACCATTATACTCATTCATATCAATACTTCCCCCACCAGCACCATAGATGAACAGAAGAATACACATCACCTTAAAGAATCCCAAAATTCTTTTTGGGGTCATTCAAAAGAATTCACAAAATATTCACCTTAACCCGAAGATTTTTGGGGTCGTTCAGCCCTCCGTTGTCCTGATTAAGACGACCAGCCTGCCCAGCATTTTTATCTAGAAGTAACAAAAAAAAAAATTAAGGAAATTGATGAAACTGACCAGCAGAAAATCCCTGGGAAAATAAAACTCGCACGCCAAATCAAAATGCGCTCTATTTCGATCTCGTAAGAGATATAAAATTGATGGGGGATTAAATTACATCCTCTTCATCGCTGTACTTAATAAACAGGAATACGAGCATATTGACTCACAGATTAATGAATCATGAAACAAAAACCAAATATGCAAATCAAATACGTGAAAATTCACCTGGAACCGAAGCAGAACAACCCATGATGAACGCTTCTTTACGAATCAATTGGCTCCGATTAACAAATCAGGGTTTTGACTGGAAAAACTCCGGCGGTACAATCAAATCAAAAGGTGCGCCTCGATATGTACTTCGCATGCGTGCTTTTCCTTGCGTGCGTGTGCGAAAGAGAGAGGTTGGTAATAATTGATCGAACAATCGAAAGTCGAAGGTCATCTGTGGGCCCTACTTAATGTTGGGCCAAACTGAAGGAAGCCCATTTATAATCGGCCCAGAAATATTTTAAATTACCGAATTACCCCTCTATCGAAGTTAGAAACCCTTGCAAATTTCCACCTGTGAAGAAGGAAAAAAAAGGAATATCAGTCATCGGTTGATCTCGGAAATGGCTTCGTCGTTTATGCAGCAATTCGCGAGAAAGAGGGATGTTCTGAAGAGATCGTCGAAGAAGTACATAGACGAGGCACTGTACAGGAATCTGTTCAAAGACGGAGGGGAGGAGAAAGGTGTTAGGGAGAAGCTGAATGCGTTTCTCAAGTCTCGCAAAAGTGCTTACAAATGGGAAGTTGGTCACACTCTCAAGATTCTGCGAAGCCGCAAGCTGTACGGACCTGCGGTCAAGGTACATCTTGTTAAACTTAATCCATTGGGTTATATACTTGTGAGCCATCTCTGCTCTTTGGGTGTCATATGAGACAATGGCGTTTGCTTATACTTTAACGTGGAATTGGTGTTGATTTAGACTAATAAATGGCTGGGGGAAGCTGAAGTTGGGTTGTCGTTGTCGTTATATAGTGTTCTTTGTGACTGACGTCTCTCTCTATCCTCTCACTGGTGTGATGTTGCAGACATTTTTCTGTTTTGACGTTTGAATTTTAATCATCTAGATGAATGTACTTTGTACAAATCTATTATTTAAATCGTTGCTTCTTTTTTTTTTCCGTCAAACTTCGATGCAATTATCGGGGTAATTTGCATGATTATTCATGAGGAAGTGCCCACATAATCAATTTCACTTCTAGCTCAGTGGTATTTCATTATCATATGCTCATTTTTCGTTCTCCGTATGCAATGTTCTTTTGGTGTGCCTATTTGTATCTACAATTTGGGTTTCAACCTGCGACTAACCTTTAATAAAATCACTGCACTTGTGAACTGTTTCTGGCAGTTATCAGAGACCATGGAGAAAAGAGGAATGAACAAGACAGTTAGCGACCAAGCTAGACACCTCGATCTACTTGCGAAAAGCAGTGGCATTACTTCCGCAGAAACCTACTTCATCAATCTGCCCGAGCCGTCCAAAAATCACCTCACCTACGGCGCTCTTCTCAACTGTTACTGCAAAGAGCTGATGGCCGACAAAGCAGTAGCTTTATTTGAGAAGATGAAGGAACTCAACCTAGAACTGAGTTCGATGCCATACAACAGCCTAATGTCCCTCCACTTAAAAACAGGCGAGCCACAAAGGGTCCCGCCCCTCATCCAAGAGATGAAAGCAGATGATATTATGCCCGACACCTTCACTTACAATGCGTGGATGAGGTCTCTAGCAGCTGTTGATGACATCTCGGGGGTGGAGAGAGTCGTCGATGAGATGAAAAGGGACGGTCGAGTTGCTGAGGATTGGACGACGTACAGCAATTTGGCTTCTATTTACGCCGATGCTGGGTTATCAGATAAAGCAGAGAAGGCACTCAAGGAGCTAGAGAACAAGAATTCTAGACGAGAGCTCTCTGCTTACCAATTCCTAATAACATTATATGGTCGTACTGGGAATTTGCTCGAAGTGTACCGTATTTGGCGCTCGCTGAAGCTAGCCTTTCCTAAAACTGCAAACATCAGCTACCTAAACATGACGCAGGTGTTGGTTAAGCTGAACGACCTGCCTGGAGCTGAGAAATGCTTTCTCGAGTGGGCAGCGAACTGCTCGACTTACGACATACGCATTGCCAATGTTCTTATTGGAGCTTACCTTAAAGAAAATATGTTCGATAAGGCTGAAAAGATACGGTGGAGATCCAAAAGAAGAGGATCTGAGCCCAATGCTAAGACATGGGAGCTTTATCTTGACTATTACCTGAAGAAGGAAGAGTATAAACTAGCTGTGAAGTGCATTAGAAATGCGATTTCTGTTGGTACGGGGAAAGGCGATAAGTGGGCCCCGTCTCCTGAAATTGTTCGGACACTGACCCGACATTTCGAAGGCAACAAGGATGTCGAGGGTTTCGAAAGTTTTCTCCAGATTTTGAGCAAGTCTAAGGACGGTTTGGGCCGAGAAATTCTCGAGTCGTTGATACGAACTTATGCAGCTGCGGGGCAAAAGAGTCCAATCATTCATCGTCGGGTTAAGATGGAGAACGTCGAGTTGAGCGAGGTAGGTAAGAAACTATTGGCTGAAGTATCTGTGGAATAAGAGGCATCTCATTTGAAAATTTTCCATTTTCTTATAGATTTTGGCATCACTACAGTTCTCAGGTCTAGTTTTGTAGCTCAAAATAACAGGATCCATTTCCATCAAATTTCAATGTATTTCTCATCAAATACGCTAATATTTTCTTCTGTTTGAGCATTTTCTTCGTTACATTCGCCTAGGGAACTATGAGTACATAATTAGAAACATATTCAGATTCTCCCATAGCTCGACAGTTGATAGTGATACCACGGGACAGGAAAAAAAGATGAAAATTCAAATAAAGATTAAATAAAATAATAGTTTTACGCAGCATTCAAATAAGAGGAACTAAACATACAGCTGAAGAAAGCCTAAAACATATTCATTCCTCTATTATACTGCTGCTGCTGATAATCCGAAAACTCTCCACCACCATACATATCAACAGAAGGCACGTTAGCCGCGGCACCTTCTCGTCGTTCAGAAGCCCACGGAGACGGAGAAGTTGCGATAATATTGGAGCTCGAAGATGCTTCTTGATTCATGTTATTACCACTATTTCCTTCGAGCCTTCTACTGTTCGAATTGCCCGTCGTCAGGGAGATAGACGCCGACTGCTGTGCGATTTGCTGCTGGTTTTTCATGGGAGATTTGGGCCGAAGTGATTCGATCTCTGGCGTTGTGCGGACGAGGTGTGGGGCCTCGGGCGGCGGGTTTCTGCCCCCGCCCCCGACCCACACTTTCCCGTCCTTGTCAGCAAAGTTCCTTACGTATGTCTGAGAAAAATGTGATTTTCGAGTAGTTAAGAACATATTTCTCCAGCAATTCATTAGTTCAAAGAAAACATGGGACGAATATGGAAAAGATATAGAAAGATATACTATGCGTCCCATTATTGACTTGAATCATAATAGCAATCGTCTGTAAAGATCAGACATGTGAAAGAATGCAGCAACCGCTAGGCTGATATTATCGAATGTTGGAGGCAAGAGAAGGTTCAACGAAGAAATTAGCTAAGAAAATCTTCTGTGACTACGATCAATGTACCTCTCGATTGAAATTGGATGAGGATAAACCTTTGCCAACGGTCAACCATCCTGCACGAATATTGTGGTCCTCACCGAAAAGCTCGAGCCTTCTTCGTCCAAGGGCAAAGTGCTCGATTATACGGTACATGTCCTCGGGCTTTGCAGTTGAACCTGCAAGTGTAGCACAATGAGATAGCTGTAACTCACTTAGCAAAAAATGAGCATATTTCAGTGACTCAGAGATTTTGCCTTTACCATAGGGAGGTTCCTCTGCAATGATTACATCAGTGTCAATGTTGGCATGGATTATATGACCATCTGTACTGCGTCGCACAGTCCCCTTTATGCCCATCAGGTAGTGTTCCTTCAAACCAAATGCATTGAAATGCATATACAAGTTGAAAAAAACAAATCATATTCCTCTACGTACAACATACTCGGAAATTTGTGTGTAGAGAATCAGTACCAAATAGAATCCAGTCACCGATACCCGTCAACTATTAACTCAATTGACTAACATGCTATAGTGACCCCAGAACTGAAAACTAATTAGTAATTTCCACCTACTACTGCAATTGTAATTCTAACAAGATTGTTATCTGGGCAACAAGTGATCATCTTCTAAGGACTTCCACAACAGAAAACTTCCGGCCCGAATGCAATACGCAGCCAACAGATGCAACCAATAATCGTTATTGAAAATCTATTTAATGTAAACGATTACTAAGTGTCATAAATGCTGAGAGTATCACCTTGGAGCGCTGGAACAGCGTATGAGAATCATGGCGTCGCCCAGGGGTTGCATTTGTTTTATTAGTCTTCACCCAACATATATCTTCACATCTGCGAAATCCCCACTGACGGATGGAGAAGGATGAAGGATATTACTCAATAAGTTCACAACTTCCACAGAAAGAACTAAATGTCACAAATCAGGTTAAAAAAAGATTATTTGCTTGATAACTTCAAACCAGAACAACACATATCACTCTAAGTTGAACTCCTGTTACCTTTCTGAGACACTGCCGACCTTGCTCTAGCCCAATACCATCACCAACACAAAGGAATATGAAAGACGGAGTGTCAGCGATAGCCTAGAAGTAAGTCAAAAAACATTTCGAGAGAGAAATAAAGATTCCCATTTGAATAAGACAACAAATGAATCCTTTTTGTAGAAAATAACACAAACTGGCTAAACTAAACATACCTCAATTTTCAAATTCATAATTTCTTCGAAGGTCCAATACTCCATATGGTCCGTGACTCCTGGAGCTCTGTGAACATATTCCTCCCATGGCGGGTCTACAAGTATAACATCAAACTTCGTCCCGAAAAACTCTGGGGAAAGCTCCTGTTCTTTCAGGTCACACTTGTAGTACATTGGCGGAGAAGCAGAGTTGGCAACGATTTCGTCCTTCTTCTGTATCAGCTCCCGAAGCCTAGGATAATCTTCCACAACACTTGTAAGCTCCAATTCCCTAATATAATTCTGTGGCCTCATGCCAGTGTCCACAAAATTCTGAGAATAATCATTCTGTTCCCCTCTTGAAGGAGCTTTCCCAGGCGGCGCATTAGTTCTTGGAGGAGGAATCCAACCACCCGAAACTTTCTCCTGGGATTGAGGATGAATGAGAGCACCGCCATTATAGATTGGCTCCATCATACCAGGGAGGATTCCACCTCCAGGTATCGGCGGGTTAAAGCTTGGAACACCAGCCGAAGGATTAACTAAATTAGGAGGATATCTAGGACCTATAGGGCCTGGTGGGAGCGGCTGTAGACCAAGTGGAACGCCTAGCATATTCATATCAACTCCTCGAGCGCCCGGCCACATCATAGGAGATTGAAAGGGTGGAATGAAAATTCCCGGAGACATAAGCTGGCCTGGGGCAGGGGACATGTTAGGAGGTAATGATTGCATTGGTCCAGATGGTGGCAGCCCATGTGGTCCGAAAGGCGAAGCCACCATAGATGCTGGAATCCCTGATTGTTGACTTAGAGGTTGACCTCTCCCCACTCTTACAGCCCTATTCCCCCTGGCAGGACCTTGAAAGGGACTACTTCTATTGTACATTTCTTGGCTGCCTTGAGGAGTAAGAGATCCACCACTACCACGATTTGGGACAACGCCTTTTGGCGCTCTCCATCTATCAGCCTGATAGTCATCGGCATCAAAGACTCCATCTTTACTACCTTCCGCTGATTGTGCTGATCCCTGAGCATTCTGTGGCTTTTCCTCCTTGTACATCAAATCCTCGCCATCAGAACTTGGTTTTGCTTCCGATGGCAAAGTTATGTTGCCATCTCCTTTATCGTGATCAAAAGGGTTACTCTGGATTACAATGGCATCCGAGTTTTGATTCGACCTTCCATATTTTGATGTTGTCCTTACAGCTTCAGTCCGATTTCCATCTTTCCTCCATCCCGAACGACTGTCACGACCACGACTGGGCAATTCCCAATCCCTCATGTTCTCATGAGCCGTTACGCTCTCTCTCTTCTCTTTCTCATGACTTATTTTCCAAGTATCTCCTTTATCCCTCCTTTCTGGACTAACTTGCATTTCCTCCCTACCATGGAACTTTGTCCCCATATTGCTCCTTAATTCATTTTCCATGTTGTCACGTCTTTCTTTTTCAGTCGAAGAAATGCTACCACTTCTCGCGTCGAATTCTTTTCCACGCTTATCAGTTTCATTGGTCTCATCCCATCTCCTCTTCCGTTCACGCCCAGCATATCCAGATCCCTTATCTCTGTGACTATCCCATCTCTCAGAATACCTCGAATCTACATTTGAAACATTTTCCACATTAGTTTCATTATATGGGTCTGGCTTTTTACTCTCTCTTTCTTCAACTCGATTGTATCCTCTATTGCCAGGTTTTTCGCAATCGTCAAAGTTATGTTCCGCTTCTGCATCCTGGTAAGAAGCGCTCAACTCATCTAATGTGTTCCCCTCTGTGTTTTTCTTCGACTGCTTAAAACGTGACTCCTTTCTTCCATCATAATCATCATCGCTGGAACCTCTGTTTGCAGAACTAACTCTCTTTCGGCTTTCATATCTGTCTGCTACACTTCTTTTGCTTTCACTACCGTCTAATCTATCAATGTTAGCATCAACATCCTCGTCGACAATACTCCGATTCATGGAACCCCTCGTCAATTCAGGAGATCCCATAACAGAAAATACCAAAATAAGCTAATACCCCCAAACAAAAACCTCATGTACGGGCTCAGGTAATTAAAGCACCAAAAGAAACCTGAAAGCTAGGTAACAACGGATAACATCTGTTCGAACATCATTAACACAATTGAAGAAACGGAGTGCTCCGCAAATTATTGGGCGAGGGTTTCTCGGTGGTAGCTGCGCCGAAAACGGTGGCGGTCTGGCTATTCCGGGGAGGTGGTATGCCAGTGTTAGATCGGGCACATATTTTAGGTTTTCTTTTTTATTGCTATTGACGACCCCCTTTTTCCTAGTCACCGCCCCCTAAAGGGCTGAAAAAAGACAATTTTACCCTTTTGAATTTAAATTTCTATTTAAAGTCCTTTTCCATACAACACTTTTCATATCGCAATCACACATCCAAATCAGAGTCAAACATAACAAAAAATAACTCAAATCGAAATGAATCGTCTTTTTGGAAAATTGAAAGGTCAAAAGAAAGTGTCTCTTGGCACTGATGGTAAGCAAATTCTTCGTAAATTTCGTTCGTATGTACGTGAACTATCGAACATCGATCGGATTCGATCGAAAAATTTCGGCCCGACCGAAATGTAATTTCGGTCGACACAAGGGCTGACCGAACAACAATTTCGGTCACCCCTTGTAGCGACCGAAATCACATTTCGGTCACGCTTTAAGGTGACCGAAAAAATTGTTCGGCCGTGGCTGTCCGAACCGAATTTACATTCGGCTGGGACGGTCACGGTCGAAACGGGATTCGGCTACTGTGAAGGTGGCCGAAATCTCGTTTCGGTCGCCTCTTACAGCAGCCGAAATCCAAGGCTGAAATTAATTTTTTTTCAGACTTGGAGAGTGTTCCGGAGGATTCCACGGACAACGGGATAAATTACAGTGAGCATTTCCGCGAAGGAGGACGATTTCCGACCGACGTGGAAGCCATTAACTGGGCAAAAGGCGTCGCTATTGCTCTTGGTTTCGAGGTGATTATTTCGTCGCATAAGAAATGCGGTACAAAAAAATTGATTAGATGTTCTCGCGGAGAACGTTATAGAGGCAAGGAGGATGAATTGGAGAGGCTATCGAAGTCTAACAAGTGCAGGTGTCCGTTTGTAGTCATAGCCCAGCAGGATCCAGCTACTAGGGAATGGTACATTCGTACGGATGCACCTGAGAATTCCATTCACAATCACCCTCTGATACAGTATACCGAGGGACACCGCCAGACGAGTGGGTTAAGTAGCCAGGCAAAGAAGGTCATACAGGAAATGACTGCTGCGCAAGCGAAACCAGCACATATCCTCTTAGCGATGAGGGCTCAACACGCAGAAGATAACGCCACGATCCGACATATATATAATTACCGAGATCATTTGAAGAAGCAAAATTCTGAGGGGAGAGACGTGGTGAGCCAGTTGATGCACCAGGCGACAGAGTCCGGATATTTTGTTGAAGCGCTGAGAGACGAGGAGACTAATGTGCTGACACATGTCTTTCTTGCACACCCGGAGTCACTCGCACTGCTGAGGACGTATCCTTATTTTATTGGTATTGACTCGACGTACAAGACCAATAGGTATAAGATGCCTCTAGTTGAGATTATAGGGATGACTCCCTGTAATCACAACTTTCTGTGTGGGTTTGCCGTCATGGAGGACGAGATGGAGCGAAGTTACGGGTGGATGTTGCAGTCTATCAGGAATATTCTAGGGTCAGGTGTTCACCCGTTGGTGATTGTCACTGATCGTGAATTAGGCCTGGTTCGACCGGTACATATGGTATTTCCACATTCTCACCATCTGCTGTGCACGTGGCATATTTATAAAGATGTGGAGAACAAAATTTATTGGTTGGCGGGAAGAGCAAAAAGACCGCAGCTCACTTCACGCACAAGTCCTGGAAAGCAGTCGTGGAAGCTACGACGATTGACGAATACGAGAAGGCAGTGAGTGACATGCGTCTGCGTTGGCTAGCCGACTCAGCAATCGTTAGTTATGTTGAGCAGACGTGGTTGGTGCATAAGGAGAAGTTCACCAGAGCTTGGACGAACCATGTGCTTCATTACGAGAACACCACTACATGTCGTGCGGAGAGTGCTCATAGCGGCTGAAAGGATGGCTGAACTCGGCCACTGGGTCTCTTGACACCGTATGGGTGAAGGTGCATGAGCAGATTCAGAACCAGTTGAATCGCATCAGAAGTAAATTAATTATTATTACGTGTTAGATATCCTTATCTAATAAGTTTTAATGTTGGCATGCAGACACTTGAGGAGTCCAGGTCGAAACGACCTATTCCGATGTCAGGATTTCCATTCCTAACATTATTATACAGAGTTCCACACCATGCAATATTAATTATGGGAAATGAGCTGGGGCGGGCGAAAGAGTTGTCGAATGAGGTTTACTCCAGGTGCGAATGTGTAGTACGACGTACGCACCAACTACCATGTGCTTGCGAGCTTCAGCAATGCGTGGACAACAACTACCCAGTTTCGGTAGAATGCTTGCACGACTTCTGGAGGACACTCACAATCGGCGAGGGAGTAGTTCCCGATATTTCTGATCAAGATCGCTTATACGATCTCGTGCGTGAGGCAGAAGGTCGCGATTCCGCCGTTATGCGTGGCCTCCATCGAGTAGTTCACGAACATCTCTATCCCGAGGCCCAAGAGTGGAATGAGCCTGTTGTTAAGACATCTGTAAAAGGTCGGCCAAAGAAAAGAGACTCGACGAAACATGATCGAAGTGCTTGGGAGTACGAAATCCCAAGGGGGGGACGCAGCGGAGGGCGCAGCAGTACCAGTCGTAGCAGCCAGGGTCATAGCAGCCATGGCCGTACGTCATCTTCGTCTGTGAAGCGATCTCGTACTTCTACTACGGAGACATGTACTACTATCTTTCACTCCTAAAATTCATACGAATTTGGATCCACCTCTAATCCGGTAAAATGCTTTGTACAGGTGAATCGAACTTCTTCCACAGCCGCTTGCACTACCACGTAACATCAGTCATCCAACCGTATATAGTTAGTTATAAGGATGTCGTTGCTGATGGCAACCGCGGATTTCGCGCTATCGCCTCCCATATTTACAATGACGAGGACGAATGGGTCACCGTAAGGAATAACGTCGCGAACGAAATCGAGGCCCATTGGGATCGTTACTCGGCATTGTACTACGGCGATTCATTGGAAATGCAGTTGAAGCGTATACGCTGGGACGGGGGGCCTTGCTTGGCAAACCACTGGATGTTGTCACCGTGCGATTTGTGGGCTGGCGACAATTTGAAACGCTGTAGTTATCCTCTACGGGTACGGCGATTCTTTTTTTTTTGTGTTTTTACTAATAACATTTTCCCATATTATTATTTATTTTGATGTTATAAAATAAATAATTAATATTATTTTAATATGTTATTATATTTTTATGTTATTATTTCATATTATTAATATTTTTTGTTAATATTATTATTCTTTTTTTTTTGTGTTTTTACTAATAACATTTTCCCATATTATTATTTATTTTGATGTTATAAAATAAATAATTAATATTATTTTAATATGTTATTATATTTTTATGTTATTATTTCATATTATTAATATTTTTTGTTAATATTATTATTCTTTTTTTTGTGTTTTTACTTTATTATTATTGTTATTATTATTACTATTTTTTTATGTTTTTATTTTATATTATTAATATTATTTTTTTGTTTTAATATGTTATTATTTTTGTGTTTTATTTGTTAATATGATGTTATTATTTGTTATTTCGCGTTATTCCAAACATAATCGAAATATTATAAATAAAATAGTACTTGTCCGATACATAAACAAAATATAAAATAAAATACGAGCAACTCAAGGGGCATTGCGCCATCGGTCGTTCAGGTCGTCCAGCCTGTCTCTGTAGTTCTTCGTCTGCTCGACGTCGTGGAGCTGCAGCGTCGCTAGCACATCGGTAGTCAAGGTATACATCGAGTTGTGCCACTGTACACATAATTGATACTTATAAAAAGTGATTAAACATACAAGTATAAAAAATCCAAATGACATTAAATTACGTACGTAGTCGGCGTGGCTGCGCGGGGGTATGCCGCCCGATGAGGATCCCGACTCCGACGAAAACAGACGAGGATGAGAATGTCGCTCATACCAGTCCAAGTACCCTGCAACGGCCTCACCAAGGTACTCTGCGGTCGACCGGCTGATGTACTGGAGGTTGAGGATGTACGCGTACGGGAACTGACGCCAAGCATGCTCTGCCGCATCCGCAGAATAATGCACCATATACCTAGACGGGTCTGCTGGCATGACCGCCTTATGTGGCAGACTCATCGGCGGCGGTATGACCTGCACGTATCCCAGCTGGCGCAACACCCTCGAGGGTGCGTAGGGCTCCACGATGTCGCGATATCTAACCCAGCCCACGAAAAGAGTCCTCATGTGCTGCGCCGCTGGATCGGGACCGTACGGCAACCAAGCAACCTGATAACATTTCGCAAATTTTATATAATCGTCGTGAATATAGAATATAATTAGTTAACATACCGAGCTCGTAGTCATCATGTCCAGCTGACGACGGATCTCAATCAAACGGTGGCCCGTCCGCTCGTACTGAGATACGGACCACATGCGAGATCGTGGCTCGCCAGGCTCCACATGATGGGGTAGACGGTGTGGGCGGAAGCATGGGAAGTACTCGTATATCCACGCCTGTAGTAACGACAGGCACCCAGCTAAACCCCTTGAATCCGCTCGGCTTGCGAGGCCAAGCTGGCGATAGAGGTAAGCAAGAGCGGCCGAACCCCACGAGTAATGACTGGCAGATGGCAGCGAGCGGTAGAACTCGTGCATGATGTCGGGCTTCACCCGGTCCCGCTCTTGTCGACGAACAGCGTCGACCCCAATAGAATCCACAGCCAAGCGATGGCCTGGAATCCCGCCGGCCGACCTTCCCGCATCCTCTGCATCACGTCTTTCGACGCGACCGCACCGCCTCTCCAACAACCCCTCAGCACGTCTGCGGAGACGCCCATAATCTCCCTCGCGGCGATCTGCTGGTCGCCGGCGTCCGGGGTGCCCGAAACCATCGTCCCGTCGATCGGGATACGCAGGATCTGCTCGACGTCGTGGAGCATGATCGTCATCTCCCCCCACGGCATGTGGAATGTGTTCGTGTCGGGGTGCCAGCGCTCCACAAAAGCACTCAGAAGAGGCTGGTCCAAGTGACCCAGCATGGCATCTGTGAGGTGCGTAAGCCCCGTGCCATCGAGCTCCCTCTACGTCTCCGGCGGGAATTGGCCGTACCACATCTTAAGCGACCGAAGATACAAGGTACGCTGCTCGCACTTCAGCAGTGACCTCTCCTCCTCACCCGCCCAGATGCGGGGCGCGATGTGCCCCAAGTAACTAGGGATCACCTCGCCATCATGTGGACCACCTGGCTGTGGCCCCTGCACTCTCCAGGAATCGTCATCTACGACCTTGGAACGCTTGCTCCCTATTTTAATTTTTACGAATAACCACTCATAAATTTATTTTTTTACGTATATTAAGATACGACATCGCAAGTCAGTTTATAATGGAGAAGGTCCTTACCTGAGGAGATCGGTAGAGCATCGTCGTCGGATGACTCAAACGATGCCGCATCGTAGGGCACATCCTCATCCGCATGAGCCTCCTCATTCGCATGCGGATCGTAATCCGCATATACGGAATGAGAATCACCCGCTCGCTGCCGCCTCTCCGCCTCCCGTTCCCTACGAACGGATGCATCAACGCCGCGGGCCCGCGTATGACGCTCTCCAGATCCCTCCAACGGGGGGGATCTGCTGCTCCCTCCGAGTAGGGACTTCCCACCCTTAGCCTGAATTAGATATTTATTAAAAAAACCGACCGAAACCTAATTCGGCCGGACCATGACCCGACCGAAATCCGACTTCGGTCGGGCAATGGCCGGCCGAAATCGGTACTCGGTCGCCGAGGCCACGACCGAACTCGGATTTCGGTCGTGACCACTCCGACCGAAACACGATTTCGGTCGGAGCCACGGCGACCGAACGATGATTTCGGTCGGACAAGGGCCGACCGAAAATCGATTTCGGTCGGCCAGGCCGTGACCGAAATCCGATCTCGGTCGGCCTTGTCCCGACCGAAATCATGTTTCGGTGTGACTAGGCCGGCCGAAATTTTGCTTCCGCCAGGCCGTTTTCGCCCGATTTCGCGTCCGATCGACCGTTTTTCGACCTATTTCGACCCGTTTTCGACAATCTATCTACGTACGAATGAATTTTACGACAATTTTCTTACCAATCTTGACAACACCCCCTTTCCTTTCCCTTTCCTTGTCGTCGATCCATCGCGATTTGCAAAATTCTCTGTTTTTTTGTCTGATTTGGTTGTGTGATTTGAAAAGTGTTGCGTAGTAAAGGATTTTAAATAAGAATTCTTACTTTTTATTATATTTTACCTTTTTAAATTAATTTAAATAACATAGGGGCAAAAACGTCTTTTTTCAGCCCTTTAGGGGGCGGTGACTAAGAAAAAGGGGACGGTAAATAGTAACTCCCTTTTTTTTGTTGTTAAATATAAAAATATAGTAAATATAATGTATTTAGGTGGATTAGTTTTGTTTAGATTTTAGAATGGTCGTTGAAATGAAATAATGATGAGTAATATTAGATGGGATTGTAAAAGAGTAGTTCTCAATTAGCAACTGTAATTGAAGACTTATGTCTACAATAAGGCTATTCATTATACAGTGGGAACGTAACCAAAATATTTAGAATGAGAAGGTATATTTCTCTCCAAAATTCTTATGTACTATTTATACAATATTGACTAAAAACCTGAATAATAGCAAAACAAATTTAGCGTTTTTTTAAAAACTATATCAAACTATTTTTTTTCAATAATACTTTTTATCAACCTTTTATCAATCGTGGCATATACTTTTCTTTCCTACTCTTTTACTTCGAACAAATTAAACTTCATTTAAAAATACTTTTAGTAAACAATAATCCCTTTTAACCACACTCAATGCCAAACACATGCAGATCACAACATCAATGAAAAAGAAAAAGAAAGAAGCTTAACGAAGATATCACATTTCCAATTCAAGAAAAAGAACCCAAACGAAAAAGGAAAAATTACACACTTGCAATATCATATCACTGAAAAAAGAAAAGAAAGAAGCTTAACCAAGATGCCACATTTCCAATCCAAGAGAAAGAACCCCATATTAAAAAAAAAAAAAAGGAAAAGAGAAGATTACACACTTGCAATATCACTGACCTACATAATGACCAGTTTTCCTCCTATGGCGACTGAAATCAGACACGAACCTGAAAGTAAGCCCACAGCCCTCGATTTTGCACTCGTAAGGCCTTTCCCCAGTGTGAACCCTTACATGTTCGGTCCTCGCCCATGCCCACTTAAACGACATGGTGCAACCGTTCCAGGGGCACTTCAGTGGCCTATCGTCGTCATGGACTCGCCGATGGTGAACTGCATATTTGTGAGAATTGAACCTTTTTCTGCAACCTTCCACGGGGCACTGATTGCCTTCGTGCAAACGCAGCTCTGATTTTGTCCTGAATCTCATCGTGCAGTTGTCTATGCTGCATTTGTAAGGAAGATGTTCCTTTGAGTTTACCTTATTGCCCTTCGAAGGAGTCGAAGGAGCTGATGCCTTTTTGGGCGGCTCCTTAGCTGCTAGTGCTTCATGGGCTGGTTTTTCATGGTGAGTCGTGGCACTTGATGATTGTGGTGGTCCTGCTTTAGTTCTAGGCCTCAGACCTTCGCATGGACTTTGAATGAAGCTGCTGGGGTCAAAATGGTCTTTGTCTAGGAGCTTCGCCTCCCTTTTCCTTTTGCGTTGGGCCTTTTCGGTTGTTTTGTGTTGCATGGCGGCGGCGTTGGGGGCATTGAAGTCGTCTTCATCCGACAAAGGGACACTTTTGCCCTCGCCCGGGAGTTTGACTTCAAGAGAGGATTGATTTATGGGTGGAGTACGATCTGCAACGATATCGTGTTTACAATCCAAATCTCTCTGAACCCTTTCACACTCATCTGCACTTGAGCATTTCGGTTCCTTGTTAATGAGAAGTTGGTTTGAAATTGCTTCCTTCTGCCCATTGCAAAGCCGATTTTTGTCAAGCTGAGCGTTATCTGATACTTCAGAATCACAAACTGTTGAATGAAGTTCGACAAGTGCCACTTCCTCTCTTGACACTACATTTACTTCAGAACATCCCTTCACATTTTCATTCGACGCCAGCTCAACAGTCTCACCTTCATTGTTAACATTCCCACTGAATTCTGACTGAGATTCATAGCATGTTCTTGGTGGTACCTCAAGATTCCCAGTCGTTTCCATCGATACAGTGGTAAAATTGGTGCAATCAGATGGAATATGATCTTCAAAAGAACCCTTTTCTGATAAAAGGATGGTATCGTTGTCAGGCGATGTAACTCCATCATTTTCAACTGTACTACAGACACTTCGACGGGCTATTTCATCGCAATCTGTAGCCTTCAGACAAGAGGGGGTCTCTTTTCCTGACAAAGTGCAAGATTTATGTCTTCTCCTTGAATATTGGATTATTTTAGCGTCTGCATTATTCACTGCTACTCTCTTCTCTTCAATTGTTTCCATCTTTTCCACAACTACCTTATCGCCACTAAGAGATTCCGTTTGCAACTCTTTCTTTGTTTTCGTCAGCTCTTCATCCGCAATCATATTGCAATCAAGAGGTTTATTTAGTGAGTTTTGGCGGCGCTTTGAGCGTAACTTTCTAGATATCCACTCAGTTTCAGATGCCTTCGAGACTGATGATGCAGCAGAAAGCAACCCGCCCAAATCCAACAAATGATGAACGTTTTTAGATGGTAAACTTCTTTTTACCTTCACATAGCTTTGCAAATTGACACATAACTTCGAAGTCCAGTCCTCTGCACCGTCGTTGTGTTGATCTTCTGTTTCGATGCAGATGTCGATCAGCTTCATATCTTCCTCACAAGCATTATCCAAAGGTACGTTGGCATAACAGAAAGGAACTCCAATTTCTTCGGAAATCATCCCAGCATGGGTCACCATTTTCTGAAAATCTGTATAGAAATGATAAACGGAAAAGATAGAAATAAACCGTGGAAAAATATCTTGCATGAATGGATTAGATGAAAAGGCAATATTTGTACCAACTCCAAGATATTGGGAATACAAACACACACACAGGAGAAGGTCATAAACACCCATGCATGTTTTACTGTGATGGTTAATGTCAAATGTAGGCCATGTTTTTTACCTGAATGACATATCACAAGAACATTTGCTCCCCCATTCAGACTCAACAGTTCTTCAACTTTAATTGCGTGCTCCAGGCAGAATATTCTGGGTCTCAGAGATACATTATAAAAATTCCCTCCATTTGTAATCTCAACCTTCGAAGAAACAGATTCGCAATTGGAAGATGTACACTGATCAGGGACAATAGATTTGTCCACTGCTGAAACTGCGGGTTGACTTGTTTTGGTCCCAAGAGATAAGGATTCATTTTGACAGCACCTTTCCGTCTTCGCCGTCGTGTTGTTCATGGCATCTAGAAAGAGAATATGTCAGCGCAAAAAATTTATAATTTCCTTCAATAAAGTAACTCCTATCTAGCAATTAAATGCAAAACAAGGGTCGCGTAAGGGTAAATGACACTAAGAGGACAAAACTCCTTCCAACTCAACATTAATCATTTAACTAGAGGATGGAAAATTCCACAAGATTTATTCGGCGCAAACCTTTAGAAGACTCCTCGGATTCAACTGAAGTGATAGCAAGATCCACATGGAAAAGATTTCTTGATGCTTCTTCAGATGGCTGCACAACTGCCATAAATGGAAAACCAAGGATACCACAGGCTACGCACGGTAAAGTTCCAGATTCGGTTTCGAAATCATATGCCAAATCGTCGTTATAAAGGTCAAAGTCAACTGCACCAATAAATCCACTCAACTGGCTTAAACCATCTGAAGCAGCAATGTTTTCTGAATAACTGTTTTCATCGGATAACATGACACCATCAACAACCTTGCAGCATTCAGACTCTTTTCTTAAAGATAGCAGCGAGTCAACGTCCCATAGTGCCACACGATATGCAGAATTCCTTCGCAGGAGAACATTTAACTGGCTATTTTCGTGCACAATATCTTCTATGAATGCTCGTTTAACTAAAAGTTCCCTATCTTCTTTCTGACGGTCTCTCGACCTCGAGCTTCTAACCCCTGGCAGTAAGGATCTTGGTATTCTGCAGTTAAGTAATTCAAACTAGTCTAAGTATTGGCATTGCTAGAATAAATGAACCTCCTACAAGTACTGCAATCACCAACTCAGAAAAAAAAAACTAGTACAAGTTAAAGGAAAAGTAAAGACAAAGGAAAAGTAATGAGTCCAACAGATGTTTGTTGGGTGTTGTTCTATGAAACAAATTACTTACTTCGTTAATTTATACAATGGGCAAAATCTATTGTGTGCTGATATCATCAATCAAACACATATTCCCCTTTTGCTCTTAATGCTTAAACACACACACGCACACATATTGCATTTAGAGAGTTCTACCTCTACTTCTAAACTAACCTTGAAATGAAAGACATCGTCAACAAGTACAGAAGCTGCTGATGAGAAAGCATGGGAAGGTGATTCATTGCAGCTCTGCGTATAGCAGCATTCTTAGCTATTGTAAGCCACTTCGGAGTTCCAAAGTTGGCAGCTTCTCCACAATTGAAGCCTGATAATGAATAGCCACAGAGCAGAAACATATGGAATCAAACATAAAAGTCGACTAACAAGGCGCAGAAACGTTAAATAGTTCAAATCTCCAAATAATTTTACAAAGAATAAGGACAACTCCCAGAATCAATTACTTTGCAGAGAAAAGCACTTACCGTGGCTGAATCCGATATGGTAAGCTCTAGGAAAAGTAACCACGAATTCGCCAGGGTTCTGTACCAACCTACATCAACAGTTAACTCATTGATTAGCACAAGGGAGACCCCTAGCCATCAATCAGCTTCCAGATCAGAGAAACTGGAAATTGTAATGATAGTAACATAAGATTCACCTACCGGCAACAAGGGAGACCTGATGCAATTATAATTTCAGGAGACAAAACAGTAGTCTTTTCTCCCAACAGTGACAGAGCAACTGGAAATTGAAAACAATTACATCAGAATAAGAAAAGCAACATTTATGCGTACCGAAGGTTGGGTGGAAGTTCATGAAATGAACATTGTAATACTTAGTTTCCATGAAAATATGTATATCAACACTAAGCCACAATTTTCTTTATTAGAAAAGCTATTGAATGTCAACAATAATAGAGAACTGAAATGACAACCTAAGATTCATGAGTCAGATAAAAGCACACCAAATTTTAGCATTCCCATCCAAATACATAAAGATGGTTGAGAAATTTAGGAAGTTTCGCGGAAAGCGTAAATCACGTAATTACCTAACCGATCGGTGTCTTTACCAAAGACATGAAGACGGACAACTTCTTCAAAGTCCAGAGCATAGTCCGCAGGCACTGCATACCAAGTCTTTGGAGAGCCCATGTGAAGGAAATTCAAGCTATGGAGCTCATGATCTTCCACATGCCATGCAAACCAACTATACAGCATTCCAACATAAACCATGGGTGAAGTAACACCTGGGATGTCATCGGGCATGAAACGCGTCAATGAACCTGGAGAACGCGCTATTACTTGTAAATTCCATGGACTGTTTGATAGCTTCCAACCGGCTGTGCCTTCCATCTCAGGGCTACATTCGAAGCTGTTTCTCCCGGAAAAAGAAGCACTTTCACGTGATTGACTCGTTTCTGAAGAATTTTTCACTTCCTCTGTAAATATAGCATGATTTTCGTTATCTGATTCCTTATCACACCTAACACTACTAACAGAACCTACCTCATCCTTGTTGATATTTGGACTCACTAACTTATTCTGTACAAATGAGTTCCTCTTTCTCTTCCTCCTACGTCTGTGTAAGTAATTCAACAATCCCTCTGGCTCGCCAAATCCAGAGCCAGGCACGTCGTTTGCATACTCTACATAAATAGGCTTTTCAGAATTTGCTTTCCAGAACATGGTTTCAACAGCTAAAGGATTGACATCCTTCGCAGAACCAAACTGACTTTTAGCGAAGTTCTTCGATTTGGCCTCAAATTGCTCCAACGTATAAACCTCACCGCTTTGCCATACATGCTTTTGAGCCCCCGATACAGGGTCCCCCATTGAGCCTCTCTCCTTTTTCCCCTTCTCACAGCCCAATTCTTGCTGTCTTGTCGTGAAAACTGCTCTACTTTCCCCACCATTCACCTTTTTCTCGCGATCATCCTTCTTGCTATCAGAATTTGACCTCTTAACAGGATTTACATTTGGATCCAATTCTGGGCACTTGGAGAGCGACAAATTCAGATTCTGAAGTACGTATTTTCTAGATGGTTTTGGAAAAGGTGGAATTATTTTACAAATACCAAAAGCACTGGCCTCTTTCTCTATTTTGGATATGTAAGCGATTGGGTCTGCAAATTCCGTATCAGTCGGACGGAATTCAGGTGCCAGAGGAAGCTTTTCTAGCCATTTTGGTACTTCAACGCCTTTCATTCCCACGATCGATATGCTAAAAAAAAGCACAACCAAAAACCAACTACCCGAAACTTTCAGCACCAATAACCGACCAGCATATTCAGCAGCACAAAACCTTGATACAAACAAAAAACGAAGTAAAAAAAAAGAATGTGTCTTGACAAGAATGAGACGAAATTTCAATTCATCAAGAAAAAAGACTAATGCTACACCAGTGTAGACCTTCATATAGAAATTGACGAATACAAAAGTATTCACAGCCGCTCAGATGCAACACCCAAGATTTAAACGAACGCACAAATGCAACGCAAAATACAGCAGCTTTAGAGGATAAAGAAAACTAGGTTATTTTCCGCCAAATCGAATCAAGCTACATTCGCTCTTGAGAGTAGAGACTACGGCTGGACGCGTTCTACTGAAAGCAGCGAAAAATTCAATTGAACCACATACCTTGAAATCCAATCGTATCAGAAGCCCCAAAAGCGAAGCAGGTGAGGGTGAATTCGAGGTCTAATTACTAATTTCTTTCTGGGGCCTAAGCTAGGTTTTCGTTTTGGGGAAAATGGCCTCATGCGCTATTTAGATTGCACACACCAGAAATAACTAACTTGCGCGGAAATATGACTTGTGCTCGTAACTGTTCGAATTTCATATTCATATTTTTTTTCCTTATATCAATACATGATATTGTTGTTATTTTATATTTTTACTCTTACAGTTTTAACATTTATATTTTATTACTATCTTATCCTTAAATTAAAATTTTATTTTTAAAATAACTTCATTAAATTGATATGTGGGTGCTCAACATACTAGTATTTATCAATTATGATTTCATGAACCTCACAATAAACTAAATCATTTCACAATATGAGTATGGCCATGAATTGGTTAAACAAGATTGATTGATTATTTATATAATTCTTAATTTTAAAAATGTCAATATATATTTGTGTCATTAGCAAAAAAAAAACTAAATTCGACCGATTCGTCGCACTAACATAAACTTTTTTTGGCAATAAATAACTTTATCATAATTCCAAATTCTTTGTCGATACTTCACTTTCCGGCAATTATCGAGGACGTACCATCTCGCAAGTTTGACATCTAAATAATGCATATAGATACGCACGACAACGCCCAATCGACTTGAATACATGCAAAAGAAAACACAAAAATTCTACGAAAATAGACCAAAACAATAGAAAAAAAATGATCAGATCCCTAATGTAATAAAATTCGAGGATCGAACGAAAATCACGTGAACCAACCGTCGTGGATCTTCCCGCGGACCTGTTTGCAGAACCCGTCGCACGCGGGCTCGCATGCATGGACCGTCGCGTCCCTAATCTCCATGCACACGGGCATGCAGTGCTTCTGGCAAATCGAAAGCTCAGCTTTAGCAAATCTCGAGCTTAAGACGGCCAACGCCAACGCGAATAAGAAAAATTTCATCTTTTTTTTCCCCAAACTTGTATTTTCTTGATCTTTGTAGATGACTGATTTTGTATGTATATATGAGGTGAAATGAGGATGTGGAGAATTGCATGGATGATAATTTTTTGTAATCCATGAATATATGCATGATTTGCGATGCCCCTTTTTAGTTTTATAAGATACTAGATTGAATGGCCCATTCCCTTGGCCCGAACTAATGGGCTATTCAAGGTTTATGTCTTTATTCGTTTTTATTTAAGATATTTATTTGCTTAAATTTATGCCTTTATTCCTTATTATTTTTTTTCAATTAACCCATAATCTTTCTATTTATTAATGCTCATGACATTAGAGTAACCGTTTTGGTGTGTCAATTTAATAATGCTAATACAATTTTATCCTTTCTTTATTTATTGTTTATTCTGAATATACTATTAATACTTTTGAAATAATTTTTCATTCACTAATTTATAACTTTACTCTGTAAATTTTTTATTTATTATAATTATATCCCTACAATTTTTTCTCTTACATGTAAATTTAAAATAATATATGATCAACATTATAAATTAAAATAACTGATATATAAATATAACTATAGTTTTGCAGAAAATACTAGTATAATATTAAGTTCTAATAAAATTAATTATATTATTATTATTATTATTAATATTATTTTGGTGTGTATTTAGTATTAGTTTGTACGATATATATGAGACGTTTACAAGTTGTAATGTAACCGTTAAACGGAGAAGTCAATTTATTACATTTACAACCCACCGACGCCGTGAGAGTTTCGATGCCACCTGCTATAGCCGGTAACAGTGTCGGCAGGTAAGTGTCGGTTACCAATTATTTTACCTGTTATATTATTGATGCTTCATGTCGGCCATAATTTTTCTGTATAAAATAGTCACATTGGACATAGCAAATTCCACTGATTCGAATTTATTTAATTTTCGTATCACTATTAAGATCAAATACGCATATATGACGGAAGTTTCATATGCAATAATGTAATGTTTTGCAAGTTGCGACGTCATCTTTTAAGTTTTAACTACATAAATGAGCAATGACCACAGTCACGTGTCTCATTCAATAGGACCGACCATGTGTAGTAGCTTGTCAACGATTTATTAGGGTGAGGGAATTTGTTTTATTTAACATATAGAACAAACTTTAATTAGAGATTTTTACACAAAATAACCATTTATATAAAAACTTGTAATTCAACACGTCAGTATTTTTATATGTAGGTACCTATTAACCTAAATTTTTTATACATATGTACCCGATCCGCCGCATAGTACGCCATATACGTTTAGGTACCATACAACAACGTATTGTGGTACGTAATACAGTTAAAAATGACACGTCATTTAACACATTAAGGTATCATATAGAAAATGTATAGGATACCGTATAAACGTATGATATGATACACAATACACACATAAAAAGGTACGCTAAGACTGAGAAACATGGTACAAACAGTAAAACGTGTACTTATGTGTAAAAATTTCTGACATATGTAGTGATTTGTACATTTTTTATTCAATTACAGTAAAACCTCTATCAATTAATAACATTGGGACCATGAAATTTTATTAATTTGGAGAGATATTAATATATCGATAAATTAATATTTTATTAATTAAAAGAGAGACTCTTTAAATTCAATAGAATTTAGAATGTATTGACGATAAAGGAATTCAAATATGTTTCATTTATTATATTCATGTACTCAAAGCGCTTTAAAAGTTTGAATTAATGAAAAATATCGTTTGAAATTAGTCAAGGTACAATATCAAATGCTCTCAGGATATCATTGGAGTATCGTTCAACCAACTTTCAACAGGGTGGAGATATTAAGCGACATAAATTGGCGATAACAATCCTTCACAATATTTGTTTCAGCTAGAGAACTCGACATCGGAACTATTGACTGCTAATTAAAAAAGTTAGGGATGAAATCCAGAAAATCTAGTAACAAATAGATTCATATTTTAGCAATTACCATAATTTTTAATTGTAATTTTTATGAATTATTAATTTAGAGTTTTAACGGGGCCTAATATTTATAAAGGGATTTTCCAAAAGATTATTATATTATTATCTTACCGAATTTAATGATTTTTTACAAAGGATCAAGTCAAGACCAGACGATGTTATTATTTTATAAAGTTTATTAATTTATACAGGTTTTACTGTAGGTTTTTCTGTACATTCAACTAGCAAATCAAGCAATAAGTGTGTCGTAAAACAACAATGCAAGTAATATTTAAGATCCATATCTTATCTTATATTAGAATAGAATGTAGGTGTCCTCTAATACTGCCACCTGTCCAATATAATTAAATATAATAAACAAAAAATATGAAAAAACAACCCACTATCCAGTTTGTATACGCTAACTACTAACTCAAATATAATTTAATATTTATATCATAATCATATATTTTTAATACCGTGCATTGCAAGGGTAAAAAAATAGTTGAGAAAATAGAAATGTCAAAAGAGGCTCATTCGCTAGTCACGTGACACCCGCTCGTTTGCTTAGCTGGCAACAGTTCATCAAATTCCCCGCGTGGGCTCCACACCATTTGCCGTCAGATTATCCCACGTGGCAAGATCAACGGCTTGTCTATGACCAAGTGGGACCCATCTAGACGCGGATTCTTACATGCCGCCACGGTCCTCCGCCGCAAATTTGACGCTCTATTCATGTATAATTAATTTTATATTATTATTTAATGGGAGAAAATCAATAGTCGTTTATTACCTAAAAGTAAACTCATCATCATTCGGTATATAAGCTTCGTATTTGATCATTGTAACGTATCTTAGTGAAATTTGAAAAGTAAAAGGGATATAGTGAAATAATTAAATGAAGGTTTCGACGGTCCACTTTGTTTGGAAAAAAAAAAGTGATTCAAAGAGTGCAATCTAAGTAAGGTGCAATAGGAAGCATGTGTAACGTTTTATACTCCGTATGTACTCATTGCTCAGCTAATAAAAAAAAATATATACTATGTTTCTACTGCATAATTCGATGGACTCGCAATGCATAAGCTGCGGATTTCTTAAAACTATATAATATATCGATGTAACAACTATACATGTCTACACTACACACACATCCCAATCGAAATGAATTTGCCAGCTATAACCCGATCGAAAGTCACAGTTTTTGAACGTGGGCACATGCAATCGCATAATTTTGACAGTAATAAAAATCTTGTACAGTTGATTAAAAAAAAAAAAAAATTCTCTCTCTGTAGAGTTCTCTCTTCTCTCTCATGAGATCCCCTCTCCTTCCATGTGAAGGCTACTCCAGTAACCCTAGTCTTGCACCGCCGCATTTATTACCATCTAGCACTTGTTAAAACATCAGTGAACTGTGAATCACATCAACCAATCTGCTTAGCTTATACCTCATTAGATTTTCCCTTTTCTGTTTTCTCTTTTCTTTTTCTATTTCCTCTCTCTTTTGCACAGGTTGTAGGCTTGATTCTGAGGAGCAGTGATGGATGGAACCCTGCATCTCTCTGGAGAAGGAGATTTAATATCGAAGCTGCGAAACTTCACCCTTTCGGACCAAGAGAACAGTGGAGTAGAACTCAAAGAGGTAGACATATCTCTTAGTGTCCTCGAATGCGAGCTCAGTCTTGTCGGTTCCTTATTTGGAGAAAAGAAACCAAACTTCGCTGGGTTGAAGAACACGCTTGCAGGCATCTGGCAAACCAAAGACCCCTTCAAAATAAGAGACCTAGGAAAGAACATCTTTCAGTTCACCTTCACCTCGCAAGATGATAAAAACAAAATCCTCTTCTGTAAGCAATGGACATTTGACGGACTATATATGATTCTCAAGGCATGGACACCCACTCTGATGCTTCAGCCAGAATCATTCTTTCTAGTTGACCTATGGATCCAAGTTTGGAATCTCCCCCAGCACTGGACCTCATCTGACACGGGTCGTAGAATTGGTACGATGTTTTACAAATGTCTTGAAGTCAATGTATCGGAAAGTCCCAGCAGAGGGGGGAAATTTCTCAAAATCAAAGCTGAGGTTGATGTAAGGAAACCCCTTCTTAGAGGGGCATTTATCAAGCTCAAGAATGATAACATCTGGGGTTGATTTCAAGTATGAACACCTCTTGAATTTTTGCTACTACTGTGGCAGAATTGGTCATCTGGAGAAAGGATGCTCAAAAAAAGAATCTTGATTCCAAATCCAGCACACTCAAATTGGAACAATATGGCACCTGGCTGCGTGCAGATCCCCCGATCAAAAAACCTATCTACGACTACACCCCGAGCAGGAAAGAACCACCCACGACTCCACAATCAGAACCCTTACCACAACAACAACTCCCACTACAGCCGTTAGGCAATGCCCATAATCTTGCCCCATTAACCAATACATCCGCCCAAGTCCATAAACACACTAGCCAAGAAACCACTACCCCAACTATCAACGCCTCATCATCAACCAATCATATTCAGCCTTTACACACACCCAGCTCTTCAATTACACCTATAAAGCCGCCCCAAACTGAAACTAATAAGCCAATTACCATATCTCCCTCTCAAAACCCCACACTAGACCATAATGAGAACCTAGTAAACATACCAATCCAAGTGACATTAACCAGAACCCCTCTCTCAGACATCTCCAATCAATATACACCCAAACTCAGAAAGCACAAAAAGAAAGAACCGAGATCCAAACAACCAAGGACGGAAAAAATGGACCTAGACCATACATTGAAACGAAGCAGAAGCACATTTGATGGCCTAGAGGAATGCTCCCACAGTCTGTACATTGGAAACAAAAAAACCAAGACCCAAATCACCAAAAGTCATCCCAACGAAGAGGTGGAGGAAGCCAGCCCTAAATGGCCCCAATTAGATCAATGAGAGTGACCTTGTGGAACTGTAGAGGGTTGGGAGGTCCTTCTACAGTTTCACAGATCAAAGAGTCCCTTAGGGGACACCTCCCAGCCTTAGGCTTCCTGTGTGAGACAAAAAATAAAAAATCCTTTGTAAACACAGTCTGCCATCACCTAAGGCTTAAAGATAGATGGTTTTCCGTTGATCCGGTGGGCAGAAGTGGAGGACTTCTTCTGTTCTGGAACCAAGACATTCAAATCCTTTCCATTTCAAGCAATCTCTACTGCATTGAAGTACAATGTACATGGGGAACAAGCCAAACACCTTTCTGGGCCATCTTTGTTTATCTCAGCAATGACCATCGGGCTAAAAAAGAACAAATTGATTATCTGATCATGGCGAAACAAAGGTGGGGTAGAATCTGGTTCATGGGAGGCGATCTAAATGATATTCGAGACCATCAGGAGAAAAAAGGGGGTAAAAAAAGAACAACAGCCAGCTTTAGAACCTTTAATCAGTTCATTGACTGTCTTGGAGCCTCAGAGATTCCCTTCAACGGTAGAGAGTTCACATGGGCCAATAATCGAAGTGGAGAAGGGTTTGTCGAAGAAAGATTAGACAGAGTTCTTGTCTCGCCTGACTGGTTACTTAGCTTCCCAGATTCTCAAGTCTCACATGTCCCTAAGTTGGCTTCAGACCACTGTCTACTTCTTCTGGACACCAATCCTTCCTTCCTCAGACCTAAAAGCCGGTTCTTTTTCGACAAAAGGTGGCTGGAACAACCTGACATTACTGAAGTTGTTGCTAGGGCTTGGGCCAAACCCCAATCAGGCAACCCCATGTTTCAACTCACTCAGAAAATCAAACAATGCAGAATGGAACTTTTTGCCTGGGCCTCCAAGCTCAAAAACAACTCAGCAAACAAGGTGGATAGTCTTAAACAGAGGCTTCTCGTTATGCAAGAAATGGGAGGAGATAGGGACTGGACACTTTGGAGATCACTTCAACTTGAACTTCATAATGCCTACAAGGATGAAGAGAAGTTTTGGAGCCAAAAATCCAGAATTCGATGGCTCAAAGAGGGGGACAAAAATACAAGATTTTTTCATGCCACAACTATTCAAAGACGAGCTTCAAACACACTTCAGAATCTTCAAAAGCTAGAAGGGGGTAAATGTCTCAACACTGATGAAATCCTCACAGAGGTAACAAAATTCTATTCGAACCTCTTTTCATCAAGCCAACCTCCAGATCCTGAGGGATTTCTTGAAGGGATTCCACAGTCCATCACTGGCTCCTTGAATCTGCAGCTGACAGCACTGGTAAAGGAAGAGGAAATCAGAAATGCAATCTTCTCAATGCACCCCCATAAAACCCCAGGCCCAGACGGTATGACGCCCCTTTTCTTTCAAAAATTCTGGTTTATCATTAAAAGTGATGTTTGTGCTGCTGTTATGAATTTTTTCACTAAAACGAAAATGCTCAAAAACATAAACCACACACTCATCACCCTTATTCCTAAGGTTAAAAATCCCTCCCTTATAACCCACTATAGACCCATCAGTCTCTGCAATGTTGTATACAAAATCATCTCTAAAATTCTCACTGAAAGGCTCAAAACTTGTCTTCCACTATCTATCTGTCAAAACCAATCTGCTTTTCTTCAAGGTAGGCAAATCCTTGATAATGTCGTCATTGCTCATGAATGCCTCCATCACATCAATTCTTCTAGAAGAGGTAACCACAAATCCATGGCTCTTAAACTTGATATGGAAAAGGCCTTTGATAGGGTTGAATGGAGCTTCGTTAGACGAATTATGGCTAAAATGGGGTTCCACCCGACATTTATTGATTGGATCCTACTATGCATCAGCACTTCTTCGTTTTCTTTTAATATTAATGGCTCTCCTTTGGGATACCTCACTCCTTCTAGAGGTATTCGACAAGGCGATCCACTCTCACCATTCCTCTTCATCATCATATCAGAAGGTCTCTCAAACATCATCAATAAATTCTCATCAGCAGGTAGGCTTAAAGGACTCAAAATCTCCAAAAGAGGCCCTGTCATATCTCATCTCCTCTTCGCCGATGATGCCCTTTTGTTCAGTGAAGCTAATACATCTCAGGCCAACCACCTTAAGGACCTCCTTGACAATTATTGCATTGCCTCTGGCCAATGTGTCAACCTCTCTAAATCATCAGTCTTCTTTAGCAAAAATACTCCAGAAGAAGACAGAGTTAACATCTGCCAGATTCTTCAAGGTATCACGGTGCATAATAGAACCAAATACCTTGGACTCCCACTGGTCATTGGAAAATCGAAGAGAGACACATTTCATTATGTCGTTGAAGCTGCTAGGAATAGAATCAACAGTTGGAAGAACTCTTATCTCTCCTCAGCTGGCCGAGAAGTCCTTATTAAATCTGTCATCAACTCACTTCCTTTGTATGTGATGTCCTGCTTTTGTCTCCCAAAAGGCATTTGTAGACTCATTATCAGAATGACCTCTAACTTCTGGTGGGGTGCTAAAAATCAAGACAGATCAAGGATTCATTGGAGAGCATGGGATCGTCTCACACAAGACAAGAATATGGGGGGCCTTGGCTTCCAAGATATTGAATTATTTAACAAGGCTCTCATTACCAAACAGCTTTGGAGGATGATTTCCAACCCTAACCTTCTTGTCTCCAAATTGTTGAAATCAAAATACTTTCCAAATGGGCCTATTCTGAAAGCCAAGCTTCATTCTGGAGCCTCATGGCTCTGGAAAGGCTGGCACAGCCTCATCCCAGTCTTGAAAATGGGAACAATCTTTCAGGTTCATGATGGGAAATCTATCAACATTTGGGAATCACCTTGGCTTGCACAACTCCCCAACTTCGTCCCCCCACCCACGGAAGAACCTCGATACCAGCTGACTCGGGTGTCCCAGCTCTTGAAATCTGATGGATCTGATTGGAATAATGACATTGTTGATTCTTTTTTCCCTCATGATGTGGCTCTTGCCATTTACAGGACTAAAATTCACAAGGATGCTCCAAAGGATAAGCTCTGCTGGATCTTTGGGAAGGATCAGCTCTTCTCAGTCCACTCCACGTATAGGATGCTCCTCACGGTGAAATCTCAAGATGTCAACGTGGCTGAAGGCAGTGACAGAGGCAACTCAATGAAAAGAATGTGGTCATGCATTTGGAACCTTAGCATCAAGCCTAAAATCAAACATTTTCTTTGGAGATGTGTGCAGAATATCCTTCCTACAAAGACCAGATTAAAAGAAAAAGGTGTGGAAATAGACCCAATTTGCTCTTGGTGTGGGGAAGCCGAGGAAACACTCGAACATATATTGTGTCACTGCCCGAGAGCCCAATTGGTTTGGAAATTGGCCCCTGTTAATTGGGATAGATTTACTGATACTAACTTGCGTTTCAAGGACTGGTGGTTTCTTACTTGCTTTGGGCCGAGCCATCGAAGCTTCCAACATAGAGTGCAATTATCCGTTTATATCCTTTGGATGCTTTGGAAAACTCGGAACCTGTGGCTTTTCGAAGCAATCAAGAAATCTGAACTTGAAGTGGTGGAACTTGCCTCATTGGAATGGCAAGAGCTCTGCAACTGACTTTCTGGCTTTTTGTCTTGAAGATGATTTAGGAAGGTTTGCCTTCAGTGGATCATCTCATCGGACTCAGCAAATTGGTTAAACATTGCATTATTCTGATTCTTGTTAACCTCTTGTTTTGAACATTTTTGTTGAGTTCTTTTTTGGTTGGTCTCAAGATGAGACTTTCCCTTACTGGTAAGATTGTCACCGGATGGGTTTCTGGGTTAGTTAACCCATGTACTTCTCTTGTTATTAATTTTGAAGCAAACTTTGAAAAAAAAAAAAAATAAAAATCTTGTACATACATGGTATTAAAAAAGAAAAATTAACTCAAACGAAAACTACAAATATATTATATTAAATGGTTTCCGCCAAAGAAAGAACAAGGAGCGGTGGGGTGTGGGACCCGCGTGAATGTGAGAAAGTCTTCAAAATCACGACAGTAGGTACAGCTTGCATTGCAATGAAGCATGAAGCATCACTTACTACCCCACCACCATTTTTCTCAGCTTCTCTTTCCTTTTTTTTAGCCCTTCACTTCCCAAGTTAAAGACTTGCTTCTCCACGACGAGAAAAAAACTCCCTTTCTTCACGTTCTCAGTACTCCTCACTAACTATAGCTACCTCTGTTTTTTTTTTTTTTTCTTTCTCACTGAATTTTCTTGTCGGAATATAAAGCGACTCTCTATTGCAGTTTCACTGAGTTGCTGACTAAGCTAGCTTAAAGGTTCGTCTTCTTCGTCCCTACTTTTCAATGGCGAAGCAAGAATCGCTGGTAAAGTTGATTTTGGAGTTCTTTACCTTTCGACTTTCGTTTTTCAGGGAAATTTGCTGCCTCGGAGTTGGTAAGTGTAATGGGTTCGAACATTATGGATGAAATTGACTGGTTTGACTTCCCCTCGGCGGAAGACGGCGGATTGTTCGATAACGTCGGTGGCTGCGCCGATTTTGCAGTCACGTGGGAGGATGAGCTCCCAAATCCCGGCGCTTTCCTCTCTAAAAATGCCGCCGCCGCCGATGATCTCTCCGCCGAGCTCTACGTTCCGGTGAGTAATTGTAGGATTTGTATTTTCTTGATTGTTACTTATATTTGGTCTAATCAGTCAATTAATCGAACTTCGTCTTCGTATTGCAGTACGAAGACATCGTACAGCTCGAATGGCTGTCGACCTTCGTCGAGGACTCTTACTCCGGCGCCGCCGCCGCCGTCGGAAAGGAAAGCCTATCTCCGAACATTAACGGAGAGTCGAGCCCTGTCTACGTCCTCGAAAGCAGCAGCAGCAGCAGCAACAGTACCATCAGTTCGTCCTCCACCGGCGGCGGCGACACCGTCCCTCTAAGCGGGCCCCAGCGAGCTCGAACCAAGCGGCCGCGGCCGGCGACTTTCAGCCCACGTAGTCCTCCCCCGGCGACCCTCTTAGCAGAATCCGACGCACCTCAACTTTCCGGCCATGAGAACAAGAAGAAGAGGAAGAAGGTGGAGGAGGGACGCAGTCGCAGTGCTGCGGCGGAGACGAAGGCCGGCGAAGCTCCTCCGGCGGTTCGAAGATGCGCTCACTGCGAGATAACGAAGACACCTCAGTGGAGGGCGGGGCCCACCGGCCCCAAGACGCTGTGCAACGCCTGTGGGGTGCGGTACAAGTCCGGCCGGCTGTTCCCGGAGTACCGGCCGGCGGCGAGTCCGACGTTCATCGCCGCCGTGCATTCGAATTCTCACAAGAAGGTCGTGGAGATGAGGAGCAAGGCGAGTATGGTGTAGCAGCTGTCATGTATAATGTTAATTGTTTTTTATTTTCCCTACTTATTCTTGCAGTTATTTCTTTTTTTGGTATACTCTTGCAGTTATTTCGATTCGTTCCTTTGCTTAGTTCGTTTGTTCTTTGTAGCATGGTAGTAAAGATTAGAAGCTAATGTTTAAATTAAGATTACTAGTAAGAATAGCAGTTTGATTGGGCATCGATATATTTGAAGTTTATATATATTGCTAGTGGTACTTTTTTTAAGAATATATCTGTAAGTTAACCAGTAAATTTCTATTTTTATTAATCGATAGGGGCTTAATTGCTCTCAAATTAAGCGTCCTTAAATTAATTCTACCCATAATTTCAAATTTATAGCAATTATATCCTCAAATTATTTTTATATTCTTAAAAATAATATAGAATTACACTTAATATAATCACCTATTAAAATTAACTTCAAATCAAAGTTAATATAATATCTCTAAAATTCCCAAATAATATTTACAATATACTTTAATTATTACATCTTTTTTATATAAATAAATTCACAGGCTAGAATCCATGCAAATCGGAGAGGGGGACAATTTTGTCATCGTTTGCATGGAGGGGACGGGAATGAGGATGTCGCAAACGCGAGACTAAGAAAGAGAACAGTTTGTACATCTGAAACTCAAACTGGTCGTGAGATACAAATTTTGAATCTTCTTCTGATTGTTAAAAAAGAATTGGAGTTGAAAGTATGACTAGAATAATTCTTTTAGTAATTTGAGATTATATAGGTGAAATTGTATGATATTAAAAAAATTATGGTAAAAATAAAAATAATAACAATCAAATTTGAAAACTTAACTAGTTTTGTAATAGTGTAAAAAAGTTAAGTAGTCTTGTAAGTTCGTAACTTACATTTTAAAATAACTCTATTTATGTTATTCTCTCCAGTCAAATTGTATGTTTTTTTTTTGTAAAAAAGGCAAGGTGTGGGCCTTTACAGAAATTAACGCAAATTAAACGGGGTATGACGACCCCACAAACGTCTCCTGATATTAGATGTTGTAGCCCGCTCGGAGCAGATTCGAGTACATGCATTCCATGAGGCATAGATATTGCTCGGCGCGCTAGCCAATCAGCACCGGAGTTCGCCTCTCGATATATGTGTCGAATCACCACTGTCCATTCTCGATCCAAAAGTTCCCATGCTTCATGAATCAGATGTCGTAAAATCATGGTATTTGAGTCCTCTGACATAAAATATCTCTCACAATTTGTGAATCCACCTCAATCTCCATTTTCCTAAATCTCATGTCCCACGCAAGGTTAAGGCCAGTAACGACAGCCCAGAACCCTGCAACCACCGCCGATGCAATTCCAATGTGTCGAGTAACTTCTAAAATCCAAGAGCCCGTCGTACTTCTAATAATACCCCTGCACCAGCTATACCTGGATTTCCTTTTGAAGCCCCGTCCGTGTTTAGTTTAACAAATCCCACTTCTGGGCAGCTCCATTTCACCGCAACCCACATTCTCTGGGGTTGGTTAGTAGCTCGATTAAGTTGAATCCTTGATTGCACAAAAGTCTCTGAAGTACGCTTCGCCACTAAGGCTTGACCTCTTGGTCTCTTAAAGTCGTGTTGTAATAATTCCTTATTTCGCCATCCCCAAAGAAGCCAGCATCCTACTCCAAGATAAGTTAACCTTAACCCAATCATCTAGAGTAAGCGAAAAGAATGAGGCCGACAGCATACTTGGGATAAGTGGTTGCCAAAGATCACGTGCTACCTGACAATCCCGAAGAGCATGCAAGGTAGATTCTACGTAGGAATAAATTGTACTCCCTCCGTCCCAAACCGTTTTATACATTTTATTAAATTAGGCGTCCCACATCTTCTGTACATTTCCTTATTTAGCAAAAAAACTATCACAAGCAATCAATATAGTATTATTAAATATTCTTAAAAGACGTATCAAAATATAAACTTTTTTACCTTTTAATTGTATTATATTATTAAAATATTCAGTTTCTTAATTTGCTGCCAAATTTCAAATGTACAAAAAGATTTGGGACGAAGGGAGTATGTTTTTATATACTGCGTTCAGTTCACTGGATTAGATGGGATAAAAGCCCATTTATCATACTTAATATTGTTCACTAGCTAAATAAGAAAATATGTTAAAGCCCGAGATAATGAGCTGGCCCGCGTTTATAATCCAGCATATGCCATATAATCTATCCACCAGGCCTCCGTCAGATAAATAGTCCAGACCCACTACAATTTGTTGAAATGTCTAAATTACCCCATGGACTGATAATTCCCAATCTCACAGAGCGGGACTTCATTTTCGCCATCCCAAGCGCGGTAACCCTCTGAAAGCAGCAAGCATCAGGTATTTTGGTTCCTTCTTCCGCTGCGTGATTGTTGAGTGTAATCCAACGCTGTAATTGTAAAAATCGACATGTATAAATTAGTCAAGAGCACCTGAAATAAACCAAAAGTATCGGAGTTCGTCGGATTTATGAACAGATCACCGCGCCGCTGTCTCCCGCGTCGTCGTGCTCTTCTCTGTGTGAGAATACGCGGAATGAAATGATGTGGGCTACCAATCCATCCAGGGGTAAAATGGTCAATTTAAGTGTATTGTATTGGGCGAAGATCAGTTTTGTCTAGGAAAGTGAACAATATTATTAGTCTCATCCAAATAGCTGGTTATTTCAAGTGAACGGGATTACATAGTATTACAATCACTGGATAAAAATTATACTATCTTATCCAGTCTAGCATACTAAACGCAGCAATATTAAACTGTATTTGATAATTTCCGTAGTCGCTTGTTTTCTTGCAAACATTCATGGCACTATTTAATTACAGGCATCCTTATCCATTAAATAAAGGAGTGCATATACATGGTGTGGTATAGGCGCTTCGCTTAAAGAGCGTATAGGAAATAGCCAACTGTTTAGTATTGGAAATCCACGCATCCATTAGCAAAATAGACACGCTGGTAGTTCAACAGGCGCGCAAAGGATGCATAGGAACCCTAAACACATTGAATTTCTCTAATAAATAATAATACCCACCCATGGTAGTCGTTCGTTATCATATAAATAACGAGCTATGCTTTCTTGAGATGAGACACGAAAACCATCACATCCGAAGTCGTTCGTTTCTACAGCACCGAAAGAAAAATGGCAGAAAAATCGTCCACAATAAGCTTAAAGCTCTATATCCATAAACGAGAGAAAAAGGTCTTATTTGCAAGTGTGAGCAAAGATTTCGTCGATTTTCTCGTCCATATTCTTTCGTTGCCCTTAGCAACTGTGAATACGCTGTTGAAAGGAAAAGTGATGGTTGGCTCCATCGCGAACCTCTATTCAAGTATCCAAAATATGGACGTTAAATTTCTGCAACAAAAGAAAAAGGATGATGTCCTAAACAAAGTATTGTTTCATGCGAACAGCTCTGTTTCTCATGATCTACCTCTCCTCTTACCTAAAAGTTTAGTTTCTCTGTACGAATCGAAGATGTATAAGTGTCCGAGGTGCCATCGTCTAACTTATGAATTCGTTTCCTGCACCTGTTGTAAAGTAAAATACTATACTCCAAATAATGAACCAGTTGTTTTATATTCGTCTTCTCGTCTCTACGAAAGTAATTCTTCAGGGCAGAATGTTGCAGAGGAAAGTGGATTTGTCAATGGGGTTGTGACTTATATAGTTATGGATAATTTGGATGTGAAGCCTATGCTAGATTTCTCTGACCTGAAGCAAATGTTTGATGAGAATAACCTCAAAAACTTCCTTATGTTGGAGGAAAAGGTGGTAACTATGGGCACCGACCAGGTAATGACGTTATTTTATCTATTTAAGCAAACATTTATTTTTCAACGTGTATTGTCGTCCAATTGAAGCTGTAATTGGATTCTTGCTTATTTTCATTGTAAAAGGCTTTGGAACTGCTGAAGGCTTCTATGGAATCTCAAACTGTTCTCACCGATGTATTTTTGAGGAGCCCCAAATTCGTTGAAGACGAGTAATCGAATGATTTTATAAATATATATATTTATTAAATATTCCCTACTTTCGGTTTACTCTTATTGTTCCCCTTTGATTTCTCCATCAATCGTTGCTGATGGCATATTTTGTACCGAGTATTGCGTAATTGAAATTTGCTTTTGCCTTGCCCTATAAAGCTAGCTAATAGAGGGGTGTAAACACGTCATTAATATGTACTTGATGTATTGGGGACAATGTACGGTGTGGTAAATGGAACCCATGTTGCGTGGAACGGGTATTAAAGTACTACTCGATTCAAACATTAATTATTATTTAAGGGTAATAATTCAGAATTGAAGGAGTTTAAGGTGAAGTTGGTAGTAAACTCATTGATCGATGGTTATCAATGTTACTACCATGTAGAATGGAATGATAAACTGTGATGAATTTAGTCGTAGATGACTCGCTTGAATTAACACGTATTTCCCATATAAAATTTCAGTATTTTTAGCTAAACTTTAAGTACTAAAAAGGTTAAATTTAACTAAACCCTCAAAGTGGTCCTTTTCAAACACATCAACATTCACAGTTTCAAGATGAAAGAACAAACACGATTCAACGTGAAAGCACAGAAAAATTTAACCATAAAAACCATGTAATCAAAGTAAGAGCTCGAGTTTTCCTTATGAACTGCGGATTCCACGAGAAGCCAAGGGAAAAACGAAAAAACCAAGCAAGAAGATGCCACATACGAGAGAGCTAAGGGAGAATCACAACAAGATCCGAATCATAATAACACTCATGGCCTCAAAGACAACAACCCCCACTTGGAAAATCACACGCCATTTATTGAATTTTGCCTCGCCCAAAGCTTGGATTCCCACCCCAATAGAGATTGAACCATATTCGCCATCGTCTCGGTGCTGCACGTTTTCATTCTCATTCCTCTTCTTCCCTCCCCCCTCTCTCACATTAATTCATCTAGACAACCTACCTTCGCTGTCGCAGGCGCCGTCCATGATCGGAATTCAGCATCCCTAAATCTCCACCGTCCCCCTCGCAAAAAAATTTTATTCTCTGCGTTTTCTTGTATTACGTTCACTTTTAATTTGTTATTTTTTTTTGGGAATTACTATTTACCGCCCCCTTTTTACTTGTTACCGCCCCCTAAAGGGCTGGAAAAAGACGATTTTGCCCTTATGATTTTTAAATTAATTTAAAAAGAGAAAATTATAATAAACAATAAAAATATCTATTTAAAGCTATCTACTGACAACACTTTTCAAATCACATATCGAAAATCAGACAAAAACAAAAAAATACTGAAATCGCAATGGATCGCCGCAGGGACTAGGAAAGGGAAAGGGCCTATTTTCACGACTGGTAAGCCAAATTAACGTAAAACATTGTTCGAATTTCAACTCGACCGAAAGAAAAAAAAAAATTCGACCGAAATCAATTTTCGGTCGGTACAGTAGTGACCGAAATCAATTTTCGGTCGGTACTGTAACGACCGAAAATCGATTTCGGTCAGTACAGTACTGACCGAAAGTTGATTTCGGTCGGTACAGTAGTGACCGAAATCAGTTTTCGATCGGTACTGTACCGACCGAAATCAATTTTCGGTCGTTACAGTACTGACCGAAAATTGATTTCGGTCAGTACTGTAATGACCGAAAATCGATTTCGGTCAGTACAGTAATTTTCGGTCGGTACAGTAGTGACCGAAATCGATTTTCGGTCGTTACAGTACTGACCGAAAATTGATTTCGGTCACTACTGTAACGACCGAAAATTGATTTCGGTCGAAATTTTTTTTTCTTATTATTACTTATTTTGATTATTTATTTATATTATTTATTTGGATTATTTATTTTGATTATTTATTTTTATTATTTATTTGGATTATTTATTTGTATTATTTATTTGGATTATTTATTTGTATTATTTATTTTTTAATTACAGACCAAGGGTGGAAAGACCCTACCCGGAGGAAGCAGTAGACCCTCTCCATCTGTGCCGGATGATGGAGCATCGTTTGAGTCATCCGGCGACGATCTGCCACCGGCCTCCTCAGGTAATTCCATTCTCCTCTATAAACTGACATGCGATGTCGTGTCTTAAAATACGTAAAAGAAATTAAATTTATTTTTGCGTTATTCGTGAAAAATGAATAGGGAGCAAGCGCTCCAGGGTCACAGATGACGATTCGTGGAGGGTGCAGGGGCCACAGCCCGGTGGTCCATATGATGACGAGGTGATCCGTAGTTATCTGGGGCACATCGCGCCCCGCATCTGGACGGGTGAGGAGAGATCCCTGCTGAAGTGCGAGCAGCGGGCGTTAGTGCTTGGAAGCTGAAGAATTGGTACTCCAAGTTCCCGCCGGAGACGCAGAGCCAGATCGATGGCACGGGGCTTGCGCACCTCACGGATGCTATGATGGGTCAGTTGGACCAGCCTCTACTCAGCGCTTTTGTGGAGCGCTGGCATCCAGACACGAACACCTTCCACATGCCGTGGGGGGAGATGACGATCATGCTCCACGACGTCGAGCAGATCCTGCGTATCCCGATCGACGGGACGACGGTATCGGGAACACCAGACGCCGGTGACCAGAAGATGGCGGCGAGGGAGATTATGGGCATCTCCGCGGACGCGCTCAGGGAGGGTTGGAGAGGCGGTGGGCTTTCTGATTAACGACGTGATGCAGCAGATGTTGGAGAGGCGGCCGGCGGGGTTGCAGGCCATCGCTTGGTTGTGGATTCTGCTGGGGTCGACGCTGTTCGTCGACGGTAGCGGGAGCCGGGTGAAGCCGAACATCATGCACGAGTTCTACCGGTCGTTGCCCTCTGCCAGTGGTACAACACGATGTACAGCTTGAGTTCGGACATGCTAGCCAGTCTGCATCGTGGTGAAACGACGCGTACGGACGAGTTCCGGCACAGGCTGAATGACATCAACGACCGGTGGCGCCAGGCCCCCTGACGCTGTTGCTATTGTTTTTTTATCTTTTATTGTATCGGACGGATTTTATATATGTTTTCAATATTTGTTTGCATATTTATTCCGTTTCGAATATAAATATACAAATAAATAGTTCAAATAAATAATAAAAATAAATAATACAAATAAAATATACAAAAAAATAATCCAAATAAATAATCCCAATAAATAATCCAAATAAATAATCCAAATAAATAATATAAATAAATAACCCAAATAAATAATACAAATAAATAATCCAAATAAATAATAAAATAAATAATCCAAATAAAATATACAATAAATAATCCAAATAAATAATACAAATAAATAATCCAAATAAAATATACAAATAAATAATCCAAATAAATATTATAAATAAATAATCAAAATAAATAATATATATAAAAAAAATCGACCGTAATCAATTTTCGGTCGTTACAGTACTGACCGAAAATTGATTTCGGTCATTACAGTACTGACCGAAAATTGATTTCGGTCAGTACAGTACCGACCGAAAATTGATTTCGGTCAGTACTGTACCGACCGGAAATTGATTTCGGTCGGTGCTGTACTGACCGAAATCGATTTTCGGTCGTTACAGTACTGACCGAAATCAATTTTCGGTCGGTACAGTACTGACCGAAATCAATTTTCGGTCAGTACTGTAACGACCGAAATCAATTTTCGGTCGGTACTGTACTGACCGAAATCAATTTTCGGTCAGTACTGTAACGACCGAAATCAATTTTCGGTCGATTTTTTTTTTTTCCTTTCGGTCGAGTTGAAATTCGAACAATGTTTTACGTTAATTTGGCTTAGCAGTCGTGAAAATAGGCCCTTTTTCTCTTTTTAAATTAATTTAAATATCATAAGGGCAAAATCGTCTTTTTCCAGCCCTTTAGGGGGCGGTGACTAGGAAAAAGGGGGCGGTGAATAGCAATCCAGTTTTTTTTTTATTATTTTTATTTAGGAAAGACAGAGGGCAATATGATAATTTTGCATATGAGGGAGTTTGAAATAAATTTTATGCCTAACGGCAGTAGCTATTCCCCAAAACCAATCTGATGGGGACTGAGTGATTCATAAGTTAAATGTTATATCTGGTTCTTTTCTTTAAAAAACACATATTTATGTAGGGTGTGCAAAAAATATTAGTGTAGATTGATACGTAAATCAAATGAAGAAATAAACTATAAGAAAAAAAAATAAAATGGGCTCAATCAGTAGCGGAGCTAGACCTGGGCTTTGGGCCGAATTGGGCCGATTCCGGGCCGGTTCCGGTTCAACCGGTTCCCCAGTGGTACCGGTTCCGGTTTCGGGACCATTTTCCCGGGACCGGCCCAGAACCATACTTAGAACCCCCGGGCCTGTAATTTTTTAGGTAGTTTTTTTTTATTTGTGTTTTCTAGGTAGTTTTTTTGTAATTTTTTATTTTTATTTTTTATTTTTTTTACTTTGAAACAATTCTTTAGAAAATATCCAAAAATTTTATTCCAAAAAACAAAAAAAAAGATAAGAAAATTACAAAAAAAACTACCTAAAAATACAAATAAAAACATAAAAAAAAAGAAAAAATACCTAAAACTTACAAAAAAGGAAAAAAATATTCGAAATAAAAAAATACAATTTATTCGACTGACTATTAACTAAAACTATGCTAGAGGCCTCTTCGTCTTCGTCCGAACTGGAAGAACGGAACTCGTCGATGGCGTTCTCCCGTCGGTTCTTCGATTCGGCCAAATACCAATCCTTCAATAAGGTTAGCATTGCGAGGGACAGGCTAAGGCTCGCGCGTCGGTCGTTGATTATTCGCCCGGATGTAGAGAAGGCGGACTCGGAGGCGACACTAGACGCTTGCACGGCTAAAACGTCTCGAGCGGCGGCGGATAGGGTCGGATAGAGAGTCGCGTTCGACTTCCACCAGGCCAAAACGTCGAAGTCTTCAGGAGTCTGGAAGTTGTGGCTCAGGTAGAGCTGGATCTCATTCGTGTTCGACCCCGACGCACGCGCTTTGGTCTTCGTCTTTTGTACCTTCAATCATCGTAGTAGTCCCATTGCGCCGCCGCCTCCTTCCGACGAACCGGCTTTGCTCGCTGGTACGGGTTGCTCCACACCGTGTCCCTGCTCAGCTGCATAAACAGAAAAAAATTCTTGGAGAGAATCGTGAATTGACGCCTTTTGGTCGTCCACTTTCTTTCCAAGAAATTGAGCATAATAATCGACAAAAAATATCAAAGTATCAACACCGCAACTAGGGTCGAGTAAGGCAGACAAACCGTGTACTATTGGGATGGTTTCCCAATACTTTCTGAACCTTAACTCCATGTTTTGGATGAAAGCACCCAAGTATGGAATATTGCGATACTCCACGAACTTGTAGCACATCGTGAAGAGGTCCGGGATGAACAATGGGGACGTCGGGTAGTGAACTCCGGAAAATTTCTCCGTAGCCTCGCTGAACACTTCAAGTATGAAATCGATCAAACCTACAATATCCCAATCAATTTGTCGTAATTCATACCTGAAGGTGTTGCCGACTGCGACCTCGTTCCAAAAAGGCGTCAACAAGTCCTTGTAGCACATGAAGGTGCTGAGAAGGTGGTACAACGAGTTCCACCTAGTCGGGACTGGCAACAGAAACTTCTTGTATGTGAGGCCGTCGGCAAGGACGGTTTGCTTTCACGACGTTCCGTAGCGGCGTTCCCGAAGTAACTTACCTATCACCTTAAATTTTTCTATAACATCTCCCAAAATTTCGTCAAAAGCACATTGCACAGACAAGTTAATAATATGACAAGCGCACCTAGCATGTAGTAATCGGCCGTCTAAGGGTAACTTAAGATGTCTACGGAGGATCCCTATCGCTACGTTTTTCGCGCTAGCATTATCTAAGGTGATAGACATAATTTTATCTTGAATACAATATTTATTAACGACATTCAACACATAGTTCGATACCGTAGTGGCGTTATGTTGCGAATCTAGGGGATCTATGGAATAATACGTTTTTGCATAGTCCATGTTTCATCTATCCAAATATCGGTAGTCAAACTAATCCTACACAAAATGTCGGCTAAATGACTAATTAAGCTAGACTGATATTCCTTAAAAGTTTCTAAGACATATTTTATAAGGGTTTTACGGGTCACGTTATGGAATCCGGGTTGTATCGTACTCGTAAATTCGATAATCCCTTCACTTTCTGTAATGCAAAAGGGTTCTTCACATATTACTACGAATTTAACTAAGGCTTTCTTAGAAATTTCCCTATCAATAACAAAATTCTTACCCGTACTTATGTTTATTTGTTGTTGTCGGGGTTCGATTCCTACCTGCTCTAGATCATCCCCGAAGTTATGCGCCCTCTGGAGGTATTTTTTCATCGAGTCCGTCCCACCTTGATTCGGTCTGGTCTTAATCGTGTAGGGGTGACGGCACATTTTGCAATAAGAGGTACCTGCAGCGGGATTATTTTTATCCATTTCTAAGTCGAAAAAATTCCATACCTTAGACCGCCGACCACGTGGTTGTTGCTTCCTTCTTGTCGTCGCCGTAGAGCGTGGCTCGGTCCCTCGTCGGTCGCCGCCGTCAGTTCCGGTTCCGGTACATCGGTTTCCTCGTCGGTGTCGGCATTTCCCCGAAATGTATCGGCGTGACCTAAAACCATAAAAACATCTTCGTCGCGAGGGTTAGGATTTCTCGATGACAACGCCATTAGTATAAAATAATAATTTAATTATTTGTAATAATAAATGAGTGTGTGTGTAGTAGTGTAAATAAAATAATTATTATTGTTAATAATATTAAATATTAAAGATGATTTTTTGAGAGCTTTTTGAGAGAGAGTAGAGATTTGGATGTAATTGTGAGTAAAATGGTTAAAATGAGGTGGTATTTATAGATTTTTCGTCGGGGGTAAAATGATAATTTTCAGGGTTTAAAGAATAAAAAAATCAGAGGACCGTTGGACCGGTTACCGGTTCCAAAACCGGATCTACCGGTTCCGGTTCTGGGCCGGATTAATGAGCCGGTTTTGGGCCGGTTCCGGGTTGGCCCGGCCCAAAACTCAGGTCTAAGTGGAGCTACCTGATCGCGTGCGTGTATGTTTAAATAAATGTTCGTGCGAATACGTCAAGTAATATTAAAACGAATATATTATAACTAAAGTCACGCGCGATAGCAGTGTACCTATCGTTTGTAATATAGCTATAGTGAATATATTAGTATCGAACACGAGGAATAAATTGAGTACTAGTATTGACCTATCGTCTCGATATTTAGCCTAAATAAAATGGTGAGGTTTGTTTATACTACAACTAATTTAATAGAGCAACCTAATGAAATAAGAGAATAAAGAAGCAAAGCTAAGGTAATACGAGTGACTTAAGATAACAAATATGTGTTCGGGATTCGAATCCCGTTAGGTGCTGTCGACTAAGGCTTCGGAATATCCTTCCTACGTGATTATCGACTAAATCGCAGTAATTTCCTACCCACTCACGGATTTGCTGTCGCCCTAAACGTTCGTGGGAATCTAAGTTTAACGATTACTAGATGGCGAGGATCGAGTATTTGCTGTCGCCCTATACTCGAATCCTAACGTCTATGAACGGCCTAATCGTTATTTAGCTGTCGCCCTAAACGATGTACCACACATTCATATCAACACATAGACATATTGAGATAAAGAAGCAATATCATAGAACGATAAATAGTCGAATACACGTGTTCACGATTATCCTACGCTTTAACTACGACATAACCCAACGTTCATCTACTCCCAAACACACAAGAGGATTAGCTACTCATATTGGACGTCACAACAACGAGATTTAAAGAAAACAAGGTAAGAGAACTCATTAAATCTTCCCTGAGAAGTGAGTATGGCGTCTCTGAGGTGGAGCTCTCGTTCCTCCATCGAATAGGCGTGACTACGTTGTTGGATCGTCTTTTACGTATCTCTGATTGAAAGAGCGGCTTCTAGGGTTCTTCTTACTCCTCTTTTCTCTTAGGTTTCGTCCCTATAAAGTTGTTCTTGAGTGCTGAGAAGAGCTCCCTTTTTATGCATTGAATTTGGGCCAAAACCCTGAAATTAGGCACGTTCACGGCCACTTAACGGGCCTTCACGGCCGTGACGGCGGCTTAAACCCTATTTCTTGACTTTCTGCCATGAGTCACGGCCTCTGACAATAGGCTTCACGGCCGTGAAGGCGGCTAAAACCCTAAATATTGACTTCTCTGGCACAGGTCACGGCCATGTACATCTACATTCACGGCCGTGACACAAAGGGCTTCCCATCACTGCTCTCTGTCCAGGTTCACGGCTTCATACATAGGAGTTCACGGCCGTGACTTATAGATCTTGAGGTTCTGCCCGGTTTCACGGCGTATTGTGAGGTTATTCACGGCCGTGACTTGCATTAGTCGACCCACTGCCCACTGTCACGGCTTCGTGCTATATGATTCACGGCCGTGACCCTTGGGACTTTTGCTCCTTAAGCTTACTGCCAACATTCACGGCCTCTTGCAAGATTGTTCACGGCCGTGACTTGTTTCTGGCAGCTTCGAACTTCGCCATTTTCGCGTCGTTTTCGCCTCGTTTTCGTTTCTATTCGCTCGATAATCATTCGAAGGTCCTACAATATTTAAATGGGTGTAAATAGAGCCAATAAATGCATAGAATGATCAAAACTTTCCTATTATAACCCAAATAAACATAACAATAAACGTATTAAAATATGTTTATCAAACCCTCCCCACACTTAAAATATGATCGAGTGACATTGCTTCTTCGGCCCGAACCGAGGAATCCCTTAGATATGATGCAAAATGGATCTTGTTCTATCTTTGATCAGAGATTTCTCTATGGAAAATACGAATCGGAGTTTGAAGAAGGGGAGGGAGAAGGAGCCCTTGACCCGCAACAGATAGAGGAGGATTTATTCAATCACATAGTTTGGGCTCCTAGAATATGGCGCCCTTGGGGCTTTCTATTTGATTGTATCGAAAGGCCCAATGAATTGGGATTTCCCTATTGGTCCAGGTCATTTCGGGGCAAGCGGATCATTTATGATGAAGAGGATGAGCTTCAAAAGAATGATTCGGAGTTCTTGCAGAGTGGAACCATGCAGTACCAGACACGAGATAGATCTTCCAAAGAACAAGGCCTTTTTCGAATAAGCCAATTCATTTGGGATCAAATTAAAAGCAAGAAAAGGTTATCAAGATAACGACACGACCATTCACAATTCTCCAACGCAGATGGAAAACACAAAATGGAATCAAGCAAGCAATTATGGACACTGCAAAAAATAATCAGCACTAATCGACACGAATTTCTTAGCACTACTAATCGAGATCCACACCTCGCAGAGATTCACTCAAATCACTCAGTGTATAGGCTAATAAATCGGCGAATCACTCAATTCAAGCAATAATCTAGTCTAAACCATATGCTTGCAAGTCAATCGCACGTCTACTACTTAAAGCAGTTAGCATGAATCAGAAGGTCTTTTTCGGGTTAAATGGGTTCAGACAGTAATGAGGTGATAATGGAATGACATATGAGTAACAGTCGTGTCGGTCTTTATGTCGTTGTCTAAAGCACGCCAGGATCAACCCTTTTGATTACGCCGTCTTCGTATTTCTCTTATTTCTGCTGCGTTCCACTAAGCCTTTCTTCTCCCGTCTCAAAATAAGAAATGATGTGGAATTCACGAGACTGGAAGATTATCGAAGGAAAGGTTCTTTCCTTCTTTTCGCAACAGTTCATCCTCTTCTTGCTTCAGTTTCCCAGCAGCCACACCATTTCTCTCTTTTTTTTCCTTTTTTTTCGCTCTTTTTTTTTTCGAATACCCTTTCTTATTGCGGTGCGCTGCCCTTACGCCAACTCCTTTTGAGTTAAAACTTGTTGAAGAGGGGGTTCTTGACTGCTTTTGGCGTTGTCTTGAGGCGTCATCCGACTACGCTTTTCGACTTTGACATTCGACTTTCACTTCTGCTTAACTCGGGTTCAGATGATCTCTGGAGGCTGATTTAGGTTAGTGGCTTATGATATACGAAGTGTAAGAAATAAATAGGCTTAGGCTCAAAGTGGCTAACTACGGTGATCAGTCGTGGTCGGGAACTTTGGCTCTGGACTTATTTCCTAATGCCTTCGTCATATTCATACAAAACATACTATAAGCAATTTCAATGCGTATCAAACAAGCAAGTTCTAGAGAGACGTAAATTATGCACTACTCACACAACCAAGAAAAATGAGCAAAAGCTCGTCAGCTCAAACTCTCACAACGGAACATGGGTTATGTGTGTGAATCTCTCAAAGTAATACTATATCTATTCATGCTGAAAAGATTACATCACTTATGCATGTCTTTATCGCTCACTAGACTCCCTAATATGCAATCCACTTTGTGATGAACGCAAACAATCATGCCAGACTTCTTTAAATTTGAAAACCACAGCGCATCATAAAAATTGTCACGTAATTTTTTCACAAAATTCCAACAAAATTCCCCCTCCCCACACTTAAGATGCACGTTGTCCTCAACGTGTAAAATAAATAAAAGGAAGGTAAAAGAACGTGACTCCCCTGAAAAAAATATGACGTGGTCCGGCCTGGAGCAGTTGATGTAGTTGAGCATGGTTGTGGCACCTGAGTTTGAAATATTTTTTGTGTCGTATTCTGAATTCATGTCACGTTTCCTGAAAACACTCAAAAGAAAATTAAACGCACGGAGGAAATAATAAAAGATAACAAAATGAGTCATAGTCATCACAAGTAACATGAGTACTAGATCATCACAAAAGTGTACTAATAAAAAAACATAACAAAATAAACGACACTAAGGTGGTGGTGGGGGCGATGGTAGCCGCGGGCGAAGGAACGCCAGTGACTCCTGTGATTATAACACCTAGCCCACAAAAGAAAAAAAAGAATAAATTAAATTATCAGCCCAACTTAGTTTCAGCCCAAAGCCCATTGCAGCTTATAGCCTTGTTCTATTTATCCTTATCACGTTCATTTTCTTCGTTGGCAAGTAACGAAAGAGGTGGCCAGATTCAACTAAGAACAGCTCTTTTCAAGCTCTATTCTCCACTGTTCTGGCGTAATCTGAGGTTATTTAAGGTAAGAAAGGTCTAATATCAAAATCGCTTTGGTGTACATGTGCATTTTGAAACCCAGTTCTGCGATGCCTTTGTTTTGAACGTTTTTTACTTAGCTACAGTTTTTGGATTCTTACAACACTTGGTTCGTTAGAAAGATAATTTCTTCAGCTGTTCGCTGCCTTTGGATTCGGTTCAATCCGATTATTTTTCGATTTTCTATGAATTTTCAAAGTTGAGGGTCGAAACTGTTATTGCTGTTTCTGCAAATTTTTTCTGGCGAAGCTGCAGTATTTCGGAATTTTGACCCACTTATACTTCGTCGATTTCGTTGAAACTGGTCTCTATCGAAAGCTGATTCGATAAGCTGTTCATAGCCACCAACCACATCTCAATCGGACAATCCTACAATTTTCTATGATCATTTAAAATAACTGCTGCGAATCTGAAAGTGTCCAGTAATTCTTGATTCTTGAAGGAGTTTCCATGCTAATTCCTAGCTCATGTTTGTTTCAGTTGCTTTTGGTAGCTGTCCATGTATCCATTATAATGTTGCATTCTCGGACTAGTTCTAATATTGGACACTTGTTGTATCATATAAGTATTGTCGACTATATCGTCTAAGGTTTAATTGAATCGGTATATCTTCTTAGGGGACAATACATCGGGTATGGACACGTAAGGAGCTCCACGTTTTGGAGAAAGTTAGAGATTGACACTGTGAGTTGATAATACGGGGAAACCTTCACTTCATGGGATGCGTGAACCTCGTGATGTGTCGTTTCTTTGATTTTCTGATTATGTTATGTGATGTGAGCCTTGCCGGCTAAATGATGAGTGATATTCCTGCGATATTTGGTGAAACATGGGTGGTCTTGTTGCGTTCTGGAGATATAGAGCCGTGTTGGCTATAGGGCATTCGTATTTATCGATACTGATGACTTGGTTCGTGAATTTGGTTTGATGATTCCACTAGGAATTATGTCGTATTGACCTGTGACTAATTGCGCTATTGAGTTGCACGAGATTTTTAATTGTGTTATTGGTTTGGCTTCGTTGTTGCATTCACTCGGTACCGAGGTTATAAGTAGCCCGAATGGCCACGTTCGGGTGAGTGGAGAGTGGCAGTCGATTAAGTAGCCCGTGGATTGGCAAACCCGGGTGAGTGAGGCCCAACGAGTTCACCAGTCCACTTGCCACGTATTCGACCTATCGGAGGGTGATCGTTGGGAAGGTATTAAAGTCCATTGCGAGACTCGGCCAACGTCACCGGTGTGGGACATGCATGTCACGTGCAGTTGATATGATAGTTCACGGTACACGTTTTAGAGTACGGTGACGGCCTCGTCTGGCTCTCGACGGGGAGTTCAGTCCGAGGGACGATATGGCAACCCACGCGTCGTATATGTTTTGAGTGATTTTGTGGTGTTTTTGGCATGTCATAGGATTATGGATTGTTATATGTTTAACGTGTATGATCGTTTTCTACATTATGTGAAGTCAATACTTAGTTTGGAAGTGGATGCGATGTTTGGTTGTTGTGATGGAGTTCATCGTTGAGGATATACCTTCTGTGAGGCGAAGGCGTATCTGTATTATCATCTCACTGAGCTGTGGCTTGCTCACCCCGTGTATTCATATATTTTTTTAGGTTGATATCGCTTTTGACCGGAGGTTGTCTCATCGTCGATCGTCATCCCATTGCTGAACCTTCTAGTTCGGTATTTTGTCGTTTCGTTTGGAGGATCCATTGGCAGTGATATATTTTGGGAGGAGATTTTCTTTGTTCATATATTCCTTCATATCGATGTATGAGCTATTGTTTTGGCATAATGTAAACTTCCTTTCATATGTAAATATACGTCTTCGTTGCATCTTTATTTCATTGATTCTTCATGAAATTCCTTTCGTGTGACTTAATTTGCGATGCGTGAGTTGATTGAGCCTTGCGTTCCTTGAGAAACGCGGCGGCTGTCGTGGCCTCGATGTGGGTCGGGGCGTGACAGTGATCGTCTGACCGCGTCTTCCATGGCTTTAAGGGCCTGCTCATAGCGATGTTGCTCCTCGCGGTAGCGTCGATGGGCTTATTCATTTCGACGCTCATACTCGTCCTGGCGGCGCCGTGTCTCCTCGTCACGCCGTATGGCCTCCTCATGGTAACGTAGCATGTCCTCGCGTAGTGTGTGAAGGTCTGCAGCTGACGCGTAAGGAGCGACCCCTGATGACTCCCCTTCGTGGTAGCCGGAGGAATGGGAAGTGCCGGCAGTGTCTGGGTGAACTGGGACTGGTCCCACACCCTCGATAGCAAGTGGCTCGGGGTATTCGGCGCCCAGGTCCGTCTGCCCACGATAAACCTCGTGCCAAACGTATACCTTGTTCGAACGGGACCAATTCGGCGCTTTGATCAGCATCTTCACCTTGAGCATCAAATCCTCGTTCACCAGGTTGCGCCCACCCACAATCGTCATCTCTGGTGGATTTGCTGGCCACAAGTTCAGCCCCTTGATAAGCTTCGTAACAAATGGCCCCACCGCGAGCTTCCCGTGACTCCTAACATCAGCTTGAGCCGCAAAGGCTCATTTCAGTGCCATCCCCAAGTGTACCTCTTGACCGCGCTGCATCCTCATTAGGTAAAACAGGTCGCAAAGGCCAATCGCGCCGTGCGAGTCACCCGTTGGTGTGAGCGAGGTAGTCAGAAGACGGTGGATATATCGCAGGCCTGGGCTTCTGAGCGACGAGGCCTTCGATGTCTTGACATTGTATGGTGGCTCTCCAGGTCGCGTAATCTCAGCCCAGCAGGCCTGTCGATACTCTGATCCTTCAAGATAGTATTTGTAATACAAATCTTGTAAAGGTCCTCGGTTCCCAAAAGATGGCACCGGTACGCCAATTGCCCGGCAGATTTCGCCTATGTCCACGATGTGGTCTTTGTTAAATGCTCGAAATGTGGTCTTGTTGACGCCAAAATCCTCGTGGGCAAAAGTGGACGGAACTCCAGGGTCAGCTCTTTATACGCTGGCTCATCGATTTGGAAGAATTCGAGCCAGCCGCTTAGGGACATGTAACCCGCCACTTGCTGGTCGATGTGATACTTCGCCAGCGTCTCGTGATCAATCTGATCAGTTAGAATGAATTCCGTGTTCTTTAGCCTGTTGTAACGGGCCTGGTGCGTCTCGTCGTCAAACTGCCCCATAGACTCTAGCAGTGACGGCGTGCCTTGGCCTCGACGTGGACGACTCGTTGATCGCGAATCGTTAGCACGTCCTGCAGCGGTTCGGCTTTTACCCATGGTACCTAGAAGTTCAAATGTTAGTTGGCGAGAAACGATAATCAACACAGCTCGACTCGACCAACGTTGCGACAAAAATGAGAATTCCAAAGCAAGAGCATATATAAATTCAAAGCGGCATTTTGTCGAACACATACAAGACAATCTAAAATACTCCTTCTAATTGCAATAATCAATCAACCAAACACATTCCACGACGCTAGACGATTGACCAACGCAAAATGATCCATGAAAAGCAACCAATTTGGGCAAAATTTTCCAAATTCCCAAAATCTCGTCATTAGGGTTTATCATTCCAAATCGAAAATTAACCGACGAAATCATGAAATTAATCACACCCAGCGTTCAAAGCATATATCTAACCATAAAGAGTAGTGCAAACACCAAATTTGACCCAAATTGTAAAAGCCCCAATTTCGAAAATTAGGGTTCATCGTCCAAAATCGGAATTAACACACGCAAACTGCAAATCCGTCAACCCCAACGTGTTTATAGCATAAATATAGTAATGAAAGAGCAATATAAACACAATCGATCCAATTTTCGAAAATACCCGCAGTCGACAAAATGTAATTTTGGAAATAAAAGATCATACCTCGTCGATTTAAGAATGTTGAAACGGATGTAAATCGTTTTGTGCAGGGTCGTTGGAAATTCGAGCGGCTGAAATGGCTCGATGCGGTGATTTTGGAGTGAAATAGATGATGAAGTTGCGATCGTTCGTTGATTTTGAAGGGAAGAAGATGAAAAGTGATGAAATGTTGTTTTTAATAGGTTTAAAATCGTAAGGTTCACGGCCATGAATACTAATTCACGGGCCGTGAATAGGAGCAGAGGATTGCATTCGTCGTAGTCACGGCCGTGACTCATGGGTCACAGGCCGTGACTTCGGGCAGTGAGTTGAGCAAGCAGACGTCACGGCGGTGACTACAGAGACACGGGCCGTGATAAATTTATTTATTTATTTATTATTTATTTTTTTTAAAAATTTTCCGCTCGAGTCACGACCGTGAGATATACGCCTCTGGCCGTGACTTGAGACAGTGAGCGAAATGATTGTTGTTCAACACTTCACGGCCGTGAGTTGTTAAGCAAATGGCCGTGAAGCTTGGTAGTGGCCTTTGTTTTGTTGTTCACGGCCGTGAATACTAGAGTCATTGGCCGTGACTTCAAATTTTTTATTTTTTTAATATTATTGTTATTATTATTTTTATTTTATTTTATTTTAGTTTGTTTAATTATTTTTTTTAATATATATATACATTATGATTATTATTAAATAATATATATTTTAACTATGATTGACACGCAATCGACGAATTTTTCGAGAACGATTGGCGCGATGAAAAATCTGATAATCGACAAAGGAAATATCACTTTCTCACGCGGCGTCAAATCTTCCAAGTCAAAAATTCGTCTGTATCATTTAATGGATTTGCCGGGTATGATAATGATATGTTTGTGCCATTCATGCCTATAAATAGACATTGGTAGAACAATACAATATCATCATCTATCGTAAATCCCACGTCTTCAGCAGTCTTATTTTCGATATTCCTGAGTTAGCTAGCCACGATGAATTGGGGACAGCAGCAAGGCCGTGAGAATGACAGTGAAGAATATGTAAGGATTCGTCATAATTTAGATATGTTGTCACTCTACCTTGCTATTCTTTTGGGTTTCTTTGGAGTTTTACTTACTTTCGTGTGTTGGGTTATCACAAGGTGCACTTGTGTGTAACCGCCCTTATGAAGCAAAGTAAACTATTGTTCTGTCTTCTGTGTTATTCGTAGTTTAAATTGCTTTTGTATTGGAGCTTCACACGTTGTAATGGTATTGTAACCATCTTTTATGAAGTAAAACTATGTTCCTATCCCGTCTCTAGATTCTGCGTTGTACCCATCCTCAATATTCGCAATAAATTTATTATTAATTAAATATTAATGTTATTATTAGTATTATTATTGTTTTATTTAATTTAATTTATATAAGTTTTAGATTATTAATTAATATTATTATATATTTTTTTAATTTATAATGCTTAAAACATAAATAAAAATATCTGGGTTGCCTTCCAAGAAGCGCTTCTTTAACGTCGTGAGCCGGACGTACCCTTTTTTTCGTTCTACGGTAGCTTGAAATCGAGGTACATGACCTCCTTTGTGCCCGTGTCTTCTCCTCCACCGTAATAATGCTTCAGTCGATGGCTATTAACCTTGAAACTTCCCTGCTCAACATTTGAAATTTCGACAGTACCATAGGGAAAAACGCGAGTAACTGTAAAAGGTCCAGACCAACGAGATCTTAGCTTTTCGGGAAAAAGAGATATTTCCGTCTTCAGTCGCAATACTTTCGACAATGGGAAATAATGGCCGATGAATGCTGCTCGTAGCTCTTCCCAAGTAGTGATTGATCTGGGCGGTAGCATCTCCAACCAGTCCTTCGCCCTGTACTTGAGTGAAAATGGAAAAAACATTAGCTTAATCGCGTCACTCGGGACCCCATTGATCTTGATGGTGTCTGTTACTGTCAGAAAGGCCTTCAGGTGGGAGTACGGATCATCATCAGGATTCCCCTCAAACTGATCCGTCTGAAAGATCATCTGAAGCCAAGCATGCTTCAGCTCAAAATCGTTGTTCGCGATCGGAGGAATAACAATCGCCGATTCTGTACCGCCGAGGGAGGCGTTCTTAAGTAAATCTTGTAAAGATTGTTCTTCTTCTTGGTCTTGGTGGGTCGGTACTCTTCGGTCTGCCATCTCGACTTCTATTTCTCGATTGTCTTTGGACGTCTCTGTTCGAGAATTGTCTGCTGACTCCTGAGAGTTGTCCTCTGAATAACTAACCAGCGCTTCTTGATAATTACCCGCCGTGCCTTCCGTATTGTATCTGAGCTGCCTTCGTAACTTCCGCTCGAAATCTGGATCTCCTTCAACAATGGGGCCTGATGGGTGGCTTCGGGTCATCCACTGTCAACAGTACCTTCAATGAGTGAAAGCGAAATTTAGCGAAGAACTAGACAAATACGTCGGAAAGGTAACGATACTAATAATAATGTAGGAAACAAATAACGCAACTAACGAAAAACTGAGAAAATGTAAAATAAAATAGCTAAATTACCGAACTAGGGTGTTCCTAATATCAATCTAATTCCCCGGCAACGGCGCCAAAAACTTGATCGCGTGCGTGTATGTTTAAATAAATGTTCGTGCGAATACGTCAAGTAATAATTAAAACGAATATATTATAACTAAAGTCACGCGCGATAGGCAGTGTACCTATCGTTCGTAATATAGCTATAGTGAATATCCGAGTATCGAACACGAGGAATAAATTGAGTACTAGTATTGACCTATCGTCTCGATATTTAGCCTAAATAAAATGGTGAGATTTGTTTATACTACAACTAATTTAATAGAGCAACCTAATGACATAAGAGAATAAAGAAGCAAAGCTAAGGTAATACGAGTGACTTAAGATAACAAATATGTGTTCGGGATTCGAATCCCGTTAGGTGCTGTCGACTAAGGCTTCGGAATATCGTTCCTACGTGATTATCGACTAAATCGCAGTAATTTCCTAACCACTCACGGATTTGCTGTCGCCCTAAACGTTCGTGGGAATCTAAGTTTAACGATTACTAGATGGCGAGGATCGAGTATTTGCTGTCGCCCTATACTCGAATCCTAATGTCTATGAACGGCCTAATCGTTATTTAACTGTCGCCCTAAACGATGTAACACACATTCATATCAACACATAGACATGTTGAGACAAAGAAGCAATATCATAGAACGATAAATAGTCGAATACACGTGTTCACGATTATCCTACGCTTTAACTACGACATAACCCAATGTTCATCTACTCCCAAACACACAAGAGGATTAGCTACTCATATTGGACGTCACAACAACGAGATTTAAAGAAAACAAGGTAAGAGAACTCATTAACTCTTCCCTGAGAAGTGATATGGCGTCTCTGAGGTGGAGCTCTCGTTCCTCCATCGAATAGGCGTGACTACGTTGTTGGATCGTCTCTTACGTATCTCTGAATGAAAGAGCGGCTTCTAGGGTTCTTCTTACTCCTCTTTCTCTTAGGTTTCGTCCCTATAAAGTTGTTCTTGAGTTCTGAGAAGAGCTCCCTTTTTATGCATTAAATTTGGGCCAAAACCCTGAAATTAGGCACGTTCACGGCCACTTAACGGGCCTTCACGACCGTGACGGCGGCTTAAACCCTATTTCTTGACTTTCTGCCATGAGTCACGGCCTCTGACAATAGGCTTCACGGCCGTGAAGGCGGCTAAAACCCTAAATATTGACTTCTCTGGCACAGGTCACGGCCACGTACATCTACATTCACGGCCGTGACACAAAGGGCTTCCCATCACCGCTCTCTGTCCAGGTTCACGGCTTCATACATAGGAGTTCACGGCCGTGACTTATATATCTTGAGATTCTGCCCGGTTTCACGGCGTATTGTGAGGTTATTCACGGCCGTGACTTGCATTAGTCGACCCACTGCCCACTGTCACGGCTTCGTGCTATATGATTCACGGTCGTGACCCTTGGGACTTTTGCTCCTTAAGCTTACTACCAACATTCACGGCCTCTTGCAAGATTGTTCACGCCGTGACTTGTTTCTGGCAGCTTCTAACTTCGCCATTTTCGCGTCGTTTTCGCCTCGTTTTCGTTCTTATTCGCTCGATAATCATTCGAAGGTCCTACAATATTTAAGTGGGTGTAAATAGAGCCAATAAATGCATAGAATGATCAAAACTTTCCTATTATAACCCAAATAAACATAACAATAAACGTATTAAAATACGTTTATCACTACTAATATCTATTAGTGGGGTCCATTTACTACTATCAATATGTATAAATTTTTATACTTTAGTGGGGACACATACTAAATTTTTATGTATTAAATTCTATGATATATAAGATTGGGGTTTCTACACTTAAATCCCAATTGGCAAACCAAAAAAACGATTCAGTACTTTGTCAGAATAATTTTATCATGAGGTACCTAGTGTGATAAAAACTTTACTCTCAGCTACCCATTTGATTGAAAAGACGAATTTACCCCTGAATTTCTATTTTATATTATTTATTGTCTCTATCGATGTCTTCTTCGTCACACCAATTTCTCTCTCCTCACCACCATTAAACCATCATGAGAGCTATTTTTAGTTTTTCTTCTCAATAAATCATGTTGCCAAAACACCAAGAATGATTCCCACACTCTCGCGCCCTTCTCCTTGGCCGGGCTATTTAGGATTTTCATTCCGGAAGTGAATACTTGGAAATAGTTTTTTAGCCACGATTAATCGATTGCACTCATGTCGTCGAGCTTGAGCCCAAATCTGGAAGTGAATGTTATCTAAGAGCTCGATGTAAGGGTGGATGTTGGTATTTGATCGTTATTGAGGCTAATCCATCGGGATTTCAAATTTTTTACATAATTGTTATTACGTACCAGTTGTTATATTTATTACCATTGATAATTTTTATTACGTACCATTTTAGTGTCTATACGGTACCAAGATGTCCACGTACGCAGTACCATTGTAAACTATACAAACGTATCATTTATAAAGGTTGTCACATTATCTGAAAATATGCTGTCTATAAGTTGGGTTGGTGGCGGCACGTTATTTTTATTGTGTAAGTATAAAAGGGAGTCATTCTTAGTATCGATCAATGAAGCGACGACGCACTAGATGAATGCTCAAACCGATAATGGGAATTTTATTCGTGACCCGGACATCCGTGTTCTTCCCAGTCGCCGAAAGACGCGGAGGATTCCTTCTCAGCTAAATAGAAGATCTAACAAGTGCAAAATATGTGCGGGAATAATCGTTGTACTTTTAGAGAAGCCGTATAGACGTAGGGTCCATATTTACCATGTATTTTGTTACTAGTTTTGTCCGGACAACCTTTTTGTTGCTCTTTTGTATGGTAATGTCATATTCTTTTATCTAAATGATGCCAGTAGATTATTCTTTTGTCCAAATGTGTCAATAGGATATGACTCATTCATTTTGTCTAAATAATGCCAACAAGGTACTGTAATATATGCCGACACGATACTATAATATATGCCAATTTGGTACTGTAATATATGACAACAAGGTACTGTAATATATGCCAACAAGGTACTGTAATATATGCCAATTTGGTACTGTAATATATGACAACAAGGTACCGTAATATATGCCAAAAAGGTACTGTGATATATAATAACAAAGTACTGTAATATATGCCAATTTGGTACTATAATATATGACAACAAGGTACCATAATATATGCCGACAAGGTAATATAAATTATATCAACAAGGTATTGGAGCATATATGCCAACAAAGTACTGTAATATATGCCAACAAGGTACTGCAATATACGCAATAGAGTTATAAAAAGGTACTTTAATATATGCCAACAAGGTACTGTAATATGCCAATTTGGTACTTAAATATATGACAACACGGTAGTGTAATATATGATAACAAGGTACCGTAATATATGCCAAAAATGTACTGTACTATATGACGACAATGCAGTGTCATATATATCAACAAGATACTGGGGCATATATGCCAACAAAGTACTGTAATATATGACAACAAGGTACTGCAAATACGCAATAGGGTTATAAAAAAGGTACTTAAATATATGCCAACAAGGTACTATAATTATATGCCAAAAAAGTACCGTAATGTATGACAATAAGGTACTATAAACATACCATATATGGTAGAAATAAGTACCGTATAAATTAAAGTAAGAGTTCGGTAAGATGACTTGGGGATTTTCGTAAAAAAATAAGCCTTTCAGAATATGTTTAATGTAAAAAAAAAAGTAAGAGACAATTTCTGACATTTTTCTGTCACGACTGGAATATTTTTGACATTTTTTGTCACGATTGGACATATTTTGTGGCGACCCCCACCCTCTAATCGCTAATTAGCGATAAATCGCGTCGGGTTTAGCAGCGAAAGCCGCGGAGAACCCATTTTACAAAAATATTTATTTACACAAAATGTTACTACGAATGGGCCTTAGGCCCAAATCACCCTATCACTCGCCCACAGGTCGTCATCCATGTACAGTCCCGCCCTCAAAAGCCCATGGAAGCTCCGATAGCCAGCCTCGATCATCGATTTCCTACAACACATAAACACTGAGCTATTGCCCAGTAGGTGAAATAGTGCACATGCACGTGTGACTCACTCACGTTCACTCACCCCCAATTCTCACCAATGCAATGCCACTCACTATCACTCATCACAACCGGGATACACTCACCACCTCACAACGGGCCCTGGGCTCCATACTGTGCACCATCACGCGAAATTACTACCACGATCACGAACACAACCACAACACGATCACAACACTACGGCAGTGGCCTACACCGAGCACCCTCCCTGAGCCGTATCAGGTCACACTCTCAGGTCGCCTCTTTTGCCTAATGCGGTGCCTACGCTGGTAGCCTACTTCAGGTCCCGTAAGGGTACCCAGGTCGCACCCTCCAGGTCGCCTCCTCCCGCATGCGACAGCACACTAGCTAGTCTACTTGGGGATGTCCCAAGTCGTTCCTTTCTAGGTCGCCCGCAGTCTGCCGCACAATGTCCAACGGGCCAATGGCTCACCGTCACAGGCGCTGATGCACAGCAGATGCCCCCACTCACGTGACTCCTCTACGGGTCGACAGCCAATATCGGCTACTCGCTCACTAGGTACAATACAGTACCACCGTTCCACCACGGTACACTTCGTGAAATGACGTGTAATGCACATGCAGGCATTTACGTGATAATACATGAAACGTGATGCCACATGAAATGCACATAAAATACGTAAAACACATAATTCCCGAAGCACATAAAATCACATAATTATCAAATAGGTGTTTACGCGTTGTAGATGGTTATTCCACCTACCTGGTATCCTTAGCTATTTAACCTATCGCACGGTACGACGCTAACCTTCGAACCCTAAATATACAATCATAATAAATTAGGGTTTGTTAGTCGTCATAATTTCACAAAATTGGTTTAATTTGAAAACCCTAGTTTCGACTTCTAAAATTTCGAAATCCTAAAATTTAAAACTTACCCTAAACTGGGAAATAAAATTTTCAGAAATAAATTTCGATATGTTTCATGAAATATATGTCTCGACATTATACAAAGATTTCGAGTTTTATACTAAGTAATGTGCAATATCGATATAGTTATAAGTTCTCGAGATTGGTAGTAAAATAAGATTTCGAGACATTGATATACAAAGTCGGTGTAAGAATTAAATGTCGACAAAAGATCTCGAACTAACATGGACTTCGATATTTCATCTCTACACATTTCGATATTTAAACTATACAACAAGATGTCGATATAGCTTGCACAAAACTCGAGCTTGGTTAGACATAAATCTCGGTAATACACTCGAATGTCGAGATATATATTTTAAGTTATAACAACTATCAAATGCAAAACTTCGATATACATGTCTCGACATTCTCAAAATACTTCTCGATGTATTATATAAAATTTCGATATATGATATGAGATAGGATCGAACTTTATTTCGGATTCTTACTTTTGTTAACCTCGAAATCCTATCCACAAACTAACCGAGCTTCGAAGTTCTATCAAGCAGCCTACTTCATCTTAACCTAGCATATGAAGCTTTCCAATCATAGCATACTTAACTCCATATCAGTCATGTTAGAATTCGAACCCTCAGATTACCTACTTCGTATAAAAATAGTAATTCTCCTTAAACTATGCTAATCTAGGAAAACAATACCTCTAAATTTTTTTCTTGTAATTATTATACCTAACATTAAATCCATAAACTCATACATGGACAAAACGCAGAGTAAGGAGGTATACCTTTTCCAAACTTCGGTCAATTGGTTGTTAGATGGTTTCTACTTTTTCCGCTTGAATTGTTTCTCTTCTTTAGGGTTTCTTCAAGCATGAGTTCTTATTATTAGAGATTGAGATAAGCCTTAAATTGTTAGTACTAGTACTGAGGGGACTCATAATGACGTAGATTTCTTCTACCTCAAGTAATTCTATCATTACAATTTATCTTAAATTGGGTCTAAATAATTATTCAATTCTAGCCTACCCAATTACCCTATTATCCAATTTGTATCAAAAGTTATACTCTCCTAATTTGTGATTGGTCTAATTTCTAAAAAAAAAAAGGTGTGTTTCCATCGATTTTTCTCTATACCACACATATCAATTGAAACCACTTGCTTTGTTGTCGCCTTATTCCTAAGCTAACGTGTGGAAGTCATCAAATGACATGGAAGTCCTATTAACCCTTATCTTATTCTAACTAATAGGTATTATTATATTATTACTTTATTTTTCCTCCCACACTAGGTTTCAAAACACATAGAAAACCCTAGCTAATTAAGGATTCGACATTCTCTTTATTTACAATATCCTTCTTTCGAAATTCTTTAACTTCGAAATTCTCATCTTTCGATAATTAATCTTTCGAAACTCTAATGCATCGAGATTCTCATTTAGCTCTTTCGAAATTTCCTCTAATTGCTTAGTAATCCTAGTAACACCCAATTTGAAATCATATTGACACATAAAATCGTAAAACACGTCTCATATAGACACATAAGCCATTTAATATCATGAAAGCATCGTATCACCCAAAGTCCTAATCTCTTTATTTAATAAATACAACAAAGTTTCTAATTCATTGCTAATTAAATCGTAAATCCCGTAATTATATTTTACGGGTATTACATATTTCTGACATGCGAGGTAATAAATCAGGAAAAGACAACTCCTCTGACATGTCGTTGCTTTTCAGAAAATGTTTGATGTAATATGTAATTTTGGGTACTACAACCCTGTCTGAGATGGTACGCTTAACCAAAAAAACAGATACCCCTATAATGTTAAGAAAGGTACAACGTCCCTTAAATACGTGATACGTCATACTAGGGTTAGTATTTGTCAAGGTCATTTGTATTAGTTTTTCATTTGGAATAATCCTAAAACACTAGTATAGAGTATATATTACCTTTTTACCAAATTAAGTGCATTATGCCTTACACGCATGAATTAAACCTTCAAACTCCTAGATTCATTAGAATATAAGGATATAAGCAAGAACATCTTACAACATATTTTGAAAAATCTGGTGAGTCCTAAACGTGCAATTTTTTTTTCTTTTTTATTCATTGTATTGTTGTTAGGTTTGATCAAAATCACGCAGCCCTACGCGATTTGCTTAGGAATCTATTTTTTCCGGTGGTATAACAAATGGAACGGTATACTTGCAAGTTAGGGTACTATATACGTATACATAATGATACGGTAAACCTGCAGATTATGGTACTCTCTATGTAAAAAATAAGGTACGATAATATAAAAGATAAGGTACTTCATATGTTCTGGTTATGGTACTACAAGTAACCTACACATGGTACTATATTAGCATATGTTATGGTAACCAACATCTATACATTGGTACTATAACCATCTGTATATTGGTACCACAAATTAGGGTAAGAGTTTTTCAAAGTCGTTCGAATTGTTTTTTGGTCAGTGACTATGTTACCATAGTTATAGGTATTATATTGATCATTTGGTATCAATATTGCTGGGTTAATATTTAGAATTATGATTATTACATTGAAACTCCAATTTTCTTTCTTCATAATATGATACTAGTAAGAACATTTTACTAGATAGTCAAGATTTTTAATCTATTGGAAGTTAGTGTTTACGCTTATCGTGTGTTTAATTTTTATTTTCTTCCGTATTTTGGAAGTTCTCATGCCTTATTTGCACAATAATCTACGTGTTTTCGATAATTAAAAACGTGGTATGAAAAAGATACTATACGTAACCTACGCATGGTATTACACTGGCATACATTATGGTACTACAAACAACTATATATTGGTACTACGAACGTGTGTATATTGGTACCGCGAGCATCAAACATCTTCTGAAAGGAACATGTCTGAGTAGCCATCTTTTCGTGTTTTATTACCTCGTACGTCAGAAGTATGTCCAATCATGACAGGAAATTGTCAGAAATTGTCTCTAACAACATCAAAGACCTTCTTTACATATGCGGGCTTATTTTTTGATGAAAAATCTCAAGTAATGTTACCGTGCCCTTACTTTACATTTATATGGTACCTATTTCTGAAGGATACCATATTTCCTATGGTATGTTTATAGTACGTTTGTTAGATAGAATATACAGTAAAACCTCTATAAATTAATAACATTGAGACCATGACATTTTATTAATTTAGAGATATATTAATATATCGATAAATTAATATTTTATTAATTAAAAGAGAGACTCTTTAAATTCAACAAATTTAAAATGTGTTGACATTAAATGAATTCAAATATGTCTCATTATCTATATTCATATACTTAAAACAATTTACAAGTGTGAATTAGTGAAAAATATCGTTTCAAAATGAGTCAAGGTACAAAATCAAATGCTCTGGATATCATTGAACCATCGTTCAACCAACTTCCAGAAGGGTCGGGATACAAAGTGACACAAAATAGCGACAACAAACACAATTTTTTGTTGCCTAGAGAACTCGACATCGGAACTATTGACTATAATTAAAAAGTTGGGGATGAAATCCAAAGAGAAAAAAATAAGAAAATCTAGTAACAATTAGATCCTTATTTTAGCAAATTACCATAATTTATAATTGTAATTTATATAATATTAATTTAAAGTTTTAATGGGACCTAATATTTACAAAGGAATTTACAAAAAAGTTATTATCTTATTATCTTATCGAAATTAACGATTGTTAACAAAGGCCCAAGTCGGGACCGGAAGATTTTATTATTTTAGAGAGATTATTAATTTATCGAGTATTAATTTATAGAGGTTTTACTGTAGTACTTTGTTGGCAAATATTACAGTACCTTTTTATAACTTACATACCATCATGAACATACAACACAAGTTTTCCATCCACATATTGGCATCACAAGTGAGCCATAACCTATTGGCATCATTTGGACAAAAAGAATGAGTCATATCCTATTGACATATTGACAAAAGAATGTGGCATAACATAAGGGCATCATTTGGACAAAATAAACCATACAAAAGAGCAACTAAAAGGTTGTTGGAACAAAAATATAACAAAATACATGGAAAATACCAACGCTACATCGATACAGCTTCTCTGCAAGTACGATGATTATGCCACGTTCGAAGACTTACTCAATGTGCAAGCGGCAGTGATATTCTGAACAAGGTTTTTTTCTTCTTTTGGACGTAAACAAGGGTCAATCCTTTCTCGCGTCGTTCGTGCATCATCGTCATGATTTTTACACGACATGTTAGGTTGAACTTGTGTTTGATTCTATTATTGCATAATCTGTATACGAAAACCCCCAACATTATTGACATACACTACCATACGTTTCAAACATGAAATACCAAACTATTGAAATAAGGAGTACCAAACTACTGAAACAAGGAGTACCAAAATAATAAAACAAGGGGTACCGTTGTAAAAGCAACAAGCATATATCTTACTAGAATGTATAACAATAATTTATGGCCCATAATCGAATCCTTAGGACAACAACACCAAAGCAGATCGATGTCAATCTATGTCCAAACAAAAACAACCGTAATCAAAGCATAATCGAGGACCAGATTTCAAACACCGAAAAAACCCATAAAACCCCACTTTTACAGAGAAATCTCAAATTGATAACCGAAATAAAAAGCCCATAACCAATCAAGTATTCGAATTGCTAATCACAACACTAATCCATCCGAAATTAGCATATAACTGAAAAACACGACTCAAAATAAAATAATACCAAACTTACCATGACATGCAAGAGATGTTGAGAATCGGTCGGCGAGGAAAAATACCTTCACAAGATTAATTCTATTTGGGGGGGGGGAGATATCATGAATGGGTTGCAAGAAAGATCAGAGCAAATTATGCCGGGGGATGATCGTTCGGCGTGTTTGGTTTAATTTTTCTTTTTTATATAATTTAAGTTAAAAGCTAGGTAAAATTGTAATATCATGTTCTGATAGGGCTATTTTCGTCCATTAGGTACCTAAGTGCAAGAAAAGTTTGAAAGAGATACCTAAGATATAAAGAGATCTGACAAGGTACTGAATCTTTTTTTTTTTTGTTTGCCAAGGGATTTAAGTGTAGAAACCCGTATAAAATTCGGAAATCTACACTTAAATACCTAATAGTAAACAAAAAAGACACATCAGTCCCTTGTCAGAAATCTTTTTAAGCTAGGTACCTATTTGAATAGAAATTTTACAGATAGGTACCTAATCACCTAAGATTACCAATTTACCCTTGATTTTACAATTCCATTTCACAATTTTCTCTGCAATGTCGAGCTCCATCACGCCTGACAAGATTTCAGCTCCATCTCTGCAATTGACGGTCACCTTCTGCTCGTGGTGGCAGCGGACGACGAGCGACGAACCTATTCCACATTGGGTTCTCGATTTAGGGTCTCGATTTTGTCATGTAAGCTTTTATTTTGCTTTGGGTGTGGTTAATCGATTGCACTCGTGAGATCAAATTTAACCCAGATCTGGGAGTTGAATGCGATCTAAGAGCTCTATGTAAGGGTGGATGTCAATTCTTGACAGTTATTGAGGCTAATCCATCGGGATTTCAGGTTTCTTTATATAACTGTTATTACGTACCATTTGTTATGTTTATTACGTACCATTTTATGTGTCTATACGGTACCAAGATGTCCACGTACGCTGTACCATTGTAAACTATACAGGCGTACCATTTATACAGGTTGTCATATTATCTGAAAATATGCCGTCTACAAGTTCGGTTAGTGGCGGGACGTTATTTGCATTGTGTGAGTATAAAAGGGAGTCATTCTTAGTATCGATCGTGAAGCGACGATGCACGAGATGAATGCTCAAACCGATGACGGGAATTTTATTCGTGACCCGGGCATTTGTGTTCTTCTTGGTTGCCGAAAGATGCGGATGATTCCTTCTCAGGTAGATAAAAGATCCAACAAGTGCAAAGATGTGGAAAATACGGGAATAGTCGTCGTACTTGTTGAGAGGCCGTATCAACGTAAGGTCCGTATTTGCCATGTATTTCGTTACTGCTTTTGTTCCGAAATATACTGTAATATATGCCAACAAGGTACTGTAATATATGCTAATTTGGTACTGTAATATATGACAACAAGGTACCGTAATAAATGCCAATAAGGTACCGTAATATATACCAACATGGTACTGTAATGTATGACAACAACGTACTGTAATAAATGCCAATAAGGTACCGTAATATAGGCCAACAAGGTACTGTAATATATGACAACAAGGTACTGTAATATATGCCAATAAGGTACTGTAATATATGGCAAATGTGTCTAAATTTGGTACTGTAATGACTGCCAGTTTGGTACAGTAAGATATGCACATTTGGTACCGTATTATATGTAAATTTGGTACTGTAATGAGTGCCAGTTTGGTACAATAATATATGCAGTTTTGGTAACGTAATATATGTAAATTTGGTACTGTACTTACTGCTAGTTTGGTACCCTAAGCTATGCAAATTTGGCACCGTAATATATGCCAGTTTGGTACCCTACGACATGCATGTTTCGTATCGTAACCTATGCCAGTTTGCTAATGTATGCACATTTGGCACCGTAATATATGTAATTTTGTTAATGTAATACATGCCAGTTTGGTACCATAAGATATGCAAGTTTGGTACGGTAAGATGTGCATGTTTGGTACTGTCATATATGCCAGTTTGGTACCCTACGACATGCAAATTTGGTACCGTAACCTATGCCAGTTTGCTAATGTATGCACATTTCGCACTGCAATATATGTAAATTTGGTACTGTAATATATGCCGGTTTGATACCCTACGACATACATGTTTAGTACTGTAATATGCATATTTGGTACTGTAATATATGCCAATTTGGTACGTTAATATGCGCAGCCTTGGTACGGTAATATAGGTAATATAGGTACTCTAAGTGTACGACATAGGGTACTGTATCCTTTCAGAAGTATGTACCGTATAAATTAAAGTAAAACTTTGAATTTAAGACCTAGCTATATTCCGTCCCAAACGAAGCATTTCAGCTTGTGTTGATGTGGATAAAGGATTAGACAATTTCTGACTTTTTTCAGTAATGATTGCACACTTTTCTGACGTTTTTCAGTCATGAGTGGACAGATTTCTGACTTTTTCTATGTCATGTTTGGACAGCCTCTGACATACGAGGTTTTACATAATAAAAAACAGCTCATCTGACATGTCAGTGGCTTTAATAAAATGTTTCATGTCATATGTAATTTTGGGTACTGCAACCGTGGCTGCGTTGGTACGCTTTAAACAAAACGACAGGTACCCCTAAAAAGATATATAAGGTACGGTGTCCCTTATATATATGATACGTCATACTAGGGTTAGTATTTTTCGGGATCAATCGAATTACTTTTTCATCTCGAACCACCGTAGACCAATAATATATAGTATTGAATACGTTTCAGATCAAATTCGGTGCATTACGCCCCGCACGCATGAATTAAATCTTAGAATACCATGATTCATTATAGTATAAGAATACAAGCAAGAACATCTACAACATAATTTGAATAATGTGGTGAGTGCTACATCTGCGAATTCGGTGCATTAGACTTTCATATTTTTTTTTTCATTTCTTTATTGTTAGGTATTGTCAAAATCACGCAGGACAACGCGATTCGATTAGGAATGTATTTATTTTTCGATCGTATAACAAACGGTACGATATACTTTCATATATGGGTACTGTATATGTGTAATAATAGATACGGTAAACCTGCAGGTTATGGTACTATATAGGTAAATGATAAGGTACCTTCTGTAAAGCACAAGGTACCTTACTGTACAACAGATAAGATACTTCATGTGCGATATATACGGTACGGTATATATTTACGTAATGGTACGGTTAACCTGCATATTACGGTACTCTATATGTAAGCGATACGGTACGGTACACTTGCATAGTGATACGGTGAAGCTGCAGATTATGGTACGGTATATGTAAATGACAAGGTACTTCATATCTTCTGGTACGCCATACATTTACATAATGGTACGATTAAGCTGCATATTTTGGTACTCCGTATGTAAAAGATGTGATACGGTAATATACAAACAATACAAGGTTCTTCATATCTTCTGTTGGTACGGTATATGTGTACATAATGGTACGATTAGGCTGCATATTATGGTATTTTGTATGTAAAGAAAAGGTACGGCAATATAAAAACCTATGGTACTGCATAATATACAGACAGATTTACAGAACTACACAACAAACGAACATCACTGAGTCATGAACAAACTCCAAACAGTCTCAAAACAGTCCCATCCACAACTCAAAGGAAGTTAACCTACATAAACAAAGTTTCCAAACAGTCTCACATCATAATCAAGTAACTTAACCAAACAAATCAAAAATACGGACAGTCTCATAGAACTACACAACAAACGACATCACTGAGTCTCCAAACAGTCTCATCCCCAAGTCTAAGAACAACTTACTGAGCATAAACAACAAAGTTTCCAAACAGTCCCATCCCATGTTGACTTCTTTAGCCTCAATCTCTTCCTCTTCCATCGCATCCTCCTTGGACACATCATCCTTCCACGTCGGAACATTTGACCTTAGATCTTATAACCTCTTCCTTCAATCTCAGCTCGGCTTCTAACCTCTTCACACGAGCACTCCACTCTAAATGAGATCCGCCAACTCCTCCATCAACCTTAACCACACATATTGATGCAACAGTTAGAAACAAAGCAAATTCTACCATTGAAACGGAGACCTTTTTATAGCTTCTTTTTATCAGGGGTCATGCCACCCTGCAAATCGCTTATGGTCGATCGAAGGCGCGGGATGGCACCTGGAAGACAGCTCAGATCTGTTCCATGGAGTCATTTCTGCAAAAAAATCCACTGCTAATAAGCAGTACCATTTTTTTCACACACGGGGTACCGATTTGCCCAAACAAACGGTACCAAATACAGTGATATTGTAGTACCAAACCAAATTAACCCCATTCGAAAAACCCCAAATCGACCCATTCCAAAACCCCACAAATCGACAACAATCAATCTACCCATTCAAAAATACACGCACAGAGCTACCACAGTAAATTGAACCATTCCAAAACAACCCTAATCGAACAACAAATCGATGTCATTCCAAAAACATGCAGCTATTTACGAAATGCCACGACGTACTGTAATGATGTGAATGGCTTACCTATTGATTTCAGATGAGGAATACCACGAGGAATCGAGAACACATCGATGAATCTGAAGCAAAACAACCACAGGTCGATTTCGGGAAGAAGGTTACGTGATTTAGGTTTGGGATGATGTTTGAGTTTTTTTTTTATGAACGAACCATCGCTGAAATGAAACCCCAGGTAAGGTTGTAATAAACCAAGTTTAGCAGGGGTAAATCCGTCAGTTAGGTACCTATCAGTAAAATAAAATTCAAGTGGGTACCTAGGTTATAAAAATGTCTGACAAGGGACTGATTTGTTCTTTTTTTATTCATCTAGGTATTTAAGTGTTGAATCCCCTATAAAATTTTCATATAATAAATACTTAGAAAAAAAAATCAAGTACCTCACATAGCTCCGCCACTGGGCTCAATCGAAGCTCATGTTTCATCTTAGAAAGTTTAACTCTGAGCTAAGGAAGCAGCCCAAGACCAGCCAATAGCCCATTAAAACACATTTAATTTAAAAATTAATATGAACAAACAAGACAATGATTTCACCTTGGGTTAGAAAAGAATATTTACGCGACTGCTTAACGTAAACATAGAAACAAAATACGCGAAACAGAAAACATGCCACAACGTTAATCAATAACGACCTTATAACCAATCAAACGAATAAATCATTCTTTGAGACGGCAAATTCCGACCGGCTAAATATCAAATCAACGTTGTGTTAATCTTAACTATATTTAAATAACTGCTTCCTCACAATCAGCACAGAATCGAACTGTTTCCTCAGCTTAAGACACAAAAGTGCCGATTGAGTTTGTCCTACATTGTACCCAATTGTGCATGGCACCATTAGGTTTGCTTGTTATATCTCTGCCGTTTATTACCGTTATGTTCTTCCTTAAACTAATTACGAAAAGCTCCTTAATTTAAAACAATTTGGTTTCATCCGATTTAAAATTGAAAGGCTTTATTTTTTTCTTTTTAACATCTCATTTATTTTGGACTATGCATTACCTTATTTGGATGGCCTATCCATCTATTCCATTCGCATTTTACTATGTTGCTTTATTTATTAGTCTCTATAATCATCTTTATATTCAGTTTTAGCTGCCCATTCTGCATCAAGACAAAAAAGCAATATCGAATGTCACAGTCTCTGCAATCTGCATTGACTCCTCCATGTGTTTTTGTTTTCCCATAATAATTAATTAAACATAAACTTAATGAAATAAATAAATATTTTTCCTTTTTTTAAAAAAAAAATTCTTGCTTTTGTGTTATTGGTCAATATCAATTCCCTCCTCTGTCACCCTTCGGTCGGCAAAACTCTCAGGTGTCCCTTCTCACACACACCAAAAACGTGTAGTGTGTGTTCGTCGCTTTTCTCAATCACACTTCACACACATATATAACAAAGCTTTAAACCCCTCAACAAAAAATCATCTCTTTCTTTCACCATTTGGTGATACAGCTAACCACTCGTTCTTTTACCTTTTGCTTTTTCTTCAAGTGAAAGGACCAATTTCTTAGCTTTTGGTGGCCCCTTTCGCTGATTTCTCCAGAAATCGATATCCCATCTTCCCCAAATTTCCGAGAAAAAGAAGAAAACCACACCTTCTCCGTGTAAGTTCCGTTCGTTTCCTTCGATCTATTTGCGATTTCTTCGATCGGATTCTTCAGCCATAGCCCATCTGTGTGCGATTGCTTGCTTTTGGTTTGTTCTTCTGAAGAAAAATACGATGCATTCGACTCACGAACCCTCAAATCAACCCTTGGATTCACACCTATGGCACGCCTGCGCAGGTGGGTTAGCTCACATCCCACCTCTAAATTCCAAAGTCTACTACTTTCCCCAGGGCCACATCGAAAATTCCCCGAAAAAGGGCGTCGACTTTCGCAATTTCCCCAAAATCCCCCCAATCGTACCCTGCCACGTGTCCTCCGTAAGCTACTCGGCCGATGCCGACACGGACGAAGTCTACGCAAAGATCGTACTCATCCCTTCAAAGACGAACGACTTCGATCCTCCTCACCACCATTCGTTCGACGCCGAGATAGACGACAATAGCAACAACAATCCCAATTCGTTCGCGAAAACGCTCACGCAATCGGACGCGAACAACGGCGGGGGATTCTCCGTCCCGAGGTATTGCGCCGAGACGCTATTCCCGAGGCTCGACTACTCGGCCGAGCCGCCCGTTCAGACGATCCTCGTCAGGGACGTCCACGGAGAAGTGTGGAAGTTCAGGCACATTTACAGAGGGACGCCAAGGAGGCACCTCCTTACGACCGGGTGGAGCAATTTCGTGAGTAGGAAGAGGCTCGTCGCCGGTGACTCGGTGGTTTTCCTGAGGGCCCACGACGGGGGGCTCCGCGTCGGGATTCGAAGGGCAAAATTGGAAATTTGGGGTTCGTCGGTCGAGGACGTTGGGTCCGTTATGGAATCGATGAGTCTTGCTTGTGTTGGGAGGCCGTTCGAGGTGGTTTACCGTCCGCGCTCGGGCGGTGCGGAGTTTGTGGTGGATGCGTCTGCTGTTGGCAGTTCGATGAGGGTTCGGTGGTGTCAGGGGATGAGGTTTAAGATGCCGTTCGAGACCGATGATTCGTCGAGGGTGAGTTGGTTTATGGGTACCGTTTCTTCGGTTCGGGTCGACGACCCGGCCCGTTGGCCCAATTCTCCATGGAAGCTCCTTCAGGTATTCTCTTCTGCTCCTCGTGGTCGCTGTTGGATAATTTTTTGGGTCGAATGATTTTTTGTTCCCCAAATGTTTGGGATATGGGCGTTTTTTTGTCTATCGTTTTTCCGAGATGCCACTTTCAGTTCCCGATGTTGTTGGTTTTGTGCCTTTTCTGACCCCGGATTGATTGATCGTTAGTTCTGACGGAATTTACGGACCGATGATGGTCGGAATTTTTGTTTCTTGATACTGTGCTTTTCGTGTCCCTGTTTTTTTGCTTCCGTGTCCGAGGTGTCACTTTCAGTTCTCGATGTTACCGGTTTTGTTACTTTTTTGGCCCCGAGTTAACTTAATTGTTAGTTCTGACGGAATTTACGGACTGGAAATGGGCGGAATTTTTCGGTTCTTGACACGGCGGTTTTCGTTCTGTTCGATAGCGTGTTGAATTTGTTGATGATATTTTTTGGTATGTGCAGGTGATATGGGACGAGCCCGATTTGCTGAAAAACGTGAAACGGGTCAACCCGTGGGCCGTGGAGCTAGTCCCGAGCAACGCTCCGCCGACCCACCTCGCACCGTTTCACTTACCGATCAAGAGGCCGAGGGTCCCACAAGCTAATGAGCTTCTCAACAACCTCGGACGATGTCCATTTCTCACGTTTCCTACTAACGTCCCCCCCTTAAGCCCGATAAGCCCTTTGTGCGGTTCGCCCGAGGGCAAAGTCTCTAATAGCATACAGGGAACCAGGCATGTGATTCAGGTGGGCCTTTTATCGTCTAATCTTAGGCCCGATGAAGCTCGGTCCGGGCCGGGCTTGTTCGAAATCGGGCCGGTCGAGTGCATTTGCGGCCCGAACAGTAAACGGGCCCTCGTCGGGGAAGAAGAGGGCGACGGGGATAGAGAACCGACCTTATTCTTGTTTGGCCGCCCGATTCTTACGGAGAAGCAAATATTGCAAGGGCGGTGCGGCGGTCGTCTTTCGGGCGGGAATTTGGAGGGGGCGGGAAATGTTTCGGGCAGTTCGATCAGCCGGGACGAAGCTTCTTCTGAGGCTTTGCCTCTCATTACTTCTTAGTAGTGTTTGGGGTTTATAGTTTCTTTAACGAGTTCAAATGTTAAACTGTCTTAATGTGTGGTGGTGATGAACTTGCTATTTGACTGATGTTTGGTTGATCCTTCTTCTGTAGGATTAAAAGAGTTTTTTTATCTGTTGGATAACAATATACTCCATCCTTTATTTACATATAGTTTAAGGTTTTGTCACTCATATTAAGAAATATAATAAAATGTTCAATATACCCCTAATTAATTTTAGTGATAGTTAATATACTTATTGGAATTTGTAATATTAGAAATCATAAAAAGGGTAAAACTTGAAATATGATAAATATTTGTATTGAAATCTGTAAAACGACATCTAATTAGAACAAAATTAGAGAGCTAAAACGACATGTAAATAAATTCGGAAGGAGTATAAATTATGTCATGTAAATAAAATCTTTTGTTTCGATTTTTATGAATAAATCAAACATTAGATTGCTATGCGCACCCCTCCATGGGGTGAAAAAACCTTGGGATTCGTAAATTTGTTCTACATAATGTTTCAACATTGATTAACACCCACCCTACGAGTGAAAAGTACCTCAAATTTGTAAAAACTAATTAAATTTATAAATTTCAGGAGATATTTGTAACTTTCATATAATTATTAACAAGCACTAAATTACTCTTGCAGATTAATACATTCGTTAAAAATCAGCCGTTAATTTTAATTTATTTTTATATATTAATTTACATTTTATAAGTAATTTAGATAAATATTCTTAAATTACTATAATAATATTTAAATTACTTTATGTAAAATTCATATGATATTGATGTTTATTATTATTTATACAAACAGAATGAAAATCTCATTTAAAGTTCCTATAATAATAACATATATACAAGTATGTTGTTATTTCTTGATGTAACGTAATGTTATTTCTAAACCAACGAAAGAAAAAGTATCACAGTTACAAAGCTCACGTAAAAAAGTTCGATAATATCAATTGAATTTAATTTTTGATATTTAATAGAGCTGACATAAAAAAATTAAGGAACTGAGATAATGTAATATTGTCGTTAGTTTAATTTTTCAATGTAAATATAATAAAGAGCAGATATAATATAGAAGTAATAAAACTTAAAAGAGAGTAATGAATAGTATGATAATTAACAGGGGGTGTAAATAGAATTTAGGGGTGAAAATTTCCAACAAAAGGCAAACTCTAATCCCAAAAGCACTGGCGGTCAAACTCAAAGCTAATTTCGACATCGACGCTCCTCTCGGTATCGTGATAAACACGCGCTCACGTGACGAAGCCCATGAACTACGGCTGCGCCGTGTTAATGCTTGTGTTGTTGTGCGTGGCCTTGCTTTGCGTCAGTTAATTAAACTAATTAATGTTCTTTGTAAGTAAATGCACGTTGAATTACGAAAGTCAATTGTCCAACTGTTTTTAGTCACTCCTTTATTTATTGAAGTCCTACTCCTAACTTCGAGTTTTAAATACAATATTAATGAGTTTAGTGTAATTACAAACATCGATCACGAGGTTACTTGCCTGCCATACTCGGGATCTGAATTTCAGGCTTGAGATTCTGTATTATGTGATAGTACGATATTAAAGATTGTTTGAGTCAACCTTAGTATTCCATCGTTTGTAAGTTGTGAAACCGAAGAAGCTCGTAAACAAGAGGAAAAAACAACGATTATATATTTGCGGAAGTTGAAATTTCTCCGCCAACTTTTAGTTCATTAATTAATTAATTAACGTGTGGACACAAACTACAAAGGTTTGCACATTGCTTGCTTTGCAATAAAAAAAAGTACTCCCTCTACTCAAGTGTTTATGGACAATTGGAACTTAGTTACAGGAATTAAGAAACTTAATATTTTAATAATATAGTACAATTAAAAGGTAAAAAAGTGTATATTTAGCACGTCTTTATAGAATATTAATATTATATTATTGATCGTTTGTGATAATTTTTTTGCTAAACAAGAAAATATACAAAAGATGTGGGACGTCCGTTTAGTAAATGTATAAAATAATTTGGAAAAGAGGGAGCAATACATTTCCATGCTGAGATGAGATAAGATCTCATACCATCCACTTTTGAAGTAGACAAAATCTGTAAATTATTATATTTTAAGCCCAAAATGACGTCAATTGGTCCGAGAAAGAATAAGCCCGTTAAAGTACCCAAGCCCAATTATTTTCTTGAGGGCCCAAAACATAACATGAACTGTATGCAAGGAAAGAAACACTACTAGACAATGTTTAGGATCCTGCAAGAAAGAAAGGTTCATCTTTTTTTTTTTTTGCTCAAAAAAGGGATGGACAAAACCATGAATAAATGTACATATACATCTCATATGAACACCAAAAAGAAATGGTTTCCCAAATTTTTATACGTATATACCAACCTTTTCATAGGCTGCGCCGAGGAACGAGCTTCATCATGAAGTTGTACTGAACATCCCTCGACGACCTCGGCCGGGGCCACTCAGCACCTTTCGGTACCTTAACGGATTTGAAGCCTTGGCCCGAATACAGCTCTACAGCCCCGAAATTCCTAAGATCGCAGTGCAAAGCAATCGCCCGACATTCCCAGCTCATAGCTTTCGCCTCTGCTTTGGCTATCATCTTCTTCGCTATTCCCTTCCTTCGAAACTCATCTCTCACTGCAACGTTCGATATGTAAGCTATCCATTTCCTGAAGATAATAGCATCATCATGTCAGAAACTCTTGATGTGCTGTAATAAAGTGGAGGGAAGGTAATTGCATTGCCTTCTCTGCTTTAGGGGTCCTTTTCTTGGTAAGAAGTCGGCGAGGTTGTCGATGGTAAGAATCCCGGCGACGTGGGCTTTGTTTGAAGGGCTGAATTTACGATCGCACCCTTCGATCACGGCGACCAAACATGCCCTTTGGAATCCTTTGGTGGGGTTTGAGGAGAAGGCGAAGAGCATTCCGATGAACCTATTGAGTCTGAGCATGAAGTCGAAGGGGAAGGAATATCCAGGGAAGAATGAGCTGCAGTGAGTTTCTGCTACTTCCCAGAAATCTTCTATTCGAGCTTCTCTAATGGCGATTTCTGAGGGGAATAACTCGGCTACTTGACTCGCCTTACACAGCCCTAAAACACACACACACACAAGAAAAGGAGAATCAAAGATCAAATTTCAAACATAAACTTTTGTCAAAACAAAACTGGCCTGAATATTAAATGTGATGAAAACTGGAAGAAAACTGAGTTCTTGCTGGGCGTAACTAATGAAGAAAGGAAATCCCAAGTTTTCGCAGACACGATTGAAGCTAGAAAAAAGCCCAAAACAAGAGAGTTTGATTGTTTCGAAATGCAATTTGATTGAATCAGACACGCACTATAGAGCAAGTGATGGTTAAGTTAAATATATATGTTCTTTGATTAGACATAACATGTACAGAAAACACAGAGAAAATTCGATGAAGTAATAATACTCAGATGAACGAAGGATCGAATTTGAGGGGTACCATGTCTATGGAGAGCTGAAGGAGACGAGGGTAAATTGGGAATTCCAACATTGGAGATCTTTGAAGGCGGAGAAAATGCGTGGCGCTGCTTCAGATTGCCGATGTTAAGGCATGCAGCGGCGGCGAGGCTGTTCTTGTAGTAGTAGTTCACTGATGATGATGATGATGTCCCAAATAAAGACATCAATCAATATTCCTTTCTTTCTCTTATTTCCTTTAGCTAATTAATCTCTCTCTCTCTCTCTCTCAATGCAGAAAAGAAAGAAGGAAATAGAGATCAGAATCGATTTCGTAATGGATAAACTCAGATTTCCACTGGTTGGTCTTGTGATGTGCTTTGATTGAGCATTTGCTCTGTCTTATTTTTCTTCAGGACAGGAAATATAATATCCTATTTTATTATATTATTATTGTTATTATTAATTTTTTCTTACCGTTATTTTTACTATCAGGCGTTAAGGAAAAATTAGAAAATTTCACCAGTCTCATCCCATTTACTTGTGAATTTTATGGATTAGGGTTGACTAGGTAATCATGAACAATGCAGTACGATTATAGAATTATGATTTAGATTTGATAATAAAGTTCTAAAGCATTGAAGCTCAGTTGTTTTTTTTTTTTTTTCTCTAAAAAAAGCATCTTGCATAAATCGAAACAAATGGAACGAAGCAGAATATGAACATGCCAGTAAAAAAACAGTAGGGTTGAATATATTACTAGAGGGAAACTGAGTAACACTGAAGCTAAATATTTGAGCAAAAATTATGATAAATTTTGACAAAGATTTTACGGGAAAATTCCCCTGAATAAATCAGAGTAATAATCGCGGACAAGGATGAAGATTTCACTACGGAAAATATAACAACCATTAGAAAACCACAAGGAAAGGCCAAACCTGGAAAGATTAGTCCAAAACAAACATTTATGTCTCATGCATTCGTTCGTTCGTCGCACACAACTGTTATTTAAAAGTCACAAACAAGCAAAACACAAACAGAGTCTCACAAAGCATCGTCGAAAATGTTTAGAAATCAGACGATGCAACACACACTGATGATAAAAAAACGAAAAAAAACCTTCGTTCAAAGAGAAAGAAAACGATTACTCAGAAGGGATGCATGCAATCAGTGAACTTTGCGGCGAGGCAGTGAATGGAACCATCGAATAGGCATACTTGCCAAACCACCGCTCCATCGTAGGTAACGCAGTTGTTCGCTTCTGAAATATAGCACCCGGGACCCACAACAGCAAAGCCCTGTATGAATACAAATTCCTATCAATTTCCCCGAAAATATATGATATAAGCGAAAAGTGATGATGATGACGAAACATAAAACACACACACACATATATAATCTATCGATGTCGTAGAAGATTTATATTTACCTGCTGCATGATAGTAGGGAGAATAGAAGCTAGTGATGTAGCAGCAGAACCACCAAGAATGTCATCAACTGCGATGCTTTGCAGTTTTTCTGCTGTAGTCCCCAGCATTTCGAGTCCTTCTTGATTGGCATAGAAAAGAACTGGGATAGACTGCATTAGAAACATGAAGGGATTGTATTAAAGCAGTTGCCTTACCAAAATAAGAACGTTAGTAGTGAAAAATTTTTGAGATGACCAAGAAACAAATTGATGAGACAAGAAGAAACATAGCTTGCACGTACGGAAAATGAGAAACATATTATAGCGTCCTGATGATTGTGCATGAGCTGTGAAATGGAATCTGCAGTCGGGCAGTTCAGAACAAGCATCTCCACACCTAGCAATGATCTGTATGAAAGGGGAAAAAGAATTGAAATTCTTGAAAAAGGAGGTCAGAATACAATGAGTGCAACTCTGCATAGCAATTGTTCATTTAACTATTTAACCTATGTGATCTGCAAATTATTGGATGAAGTTATAATCATTCAGAACTTGGTGACCCCATTTGATCCTTAGCAAAATTAGTGAACTATATTCACATGATATTGAGTGAGAAGTCCTTAAAAAAGGAGACAAACGAAATTCAATTTGGACGTATAAACAGGTCCATAGTTTTACTTGCCTGTAACTTTCAGCTATCAAGGTAGCAAGGTCATCAGTAAGATTCGATTCTGGTGTAGCCTTGAAAGAAGAAGCTGGATTTTCTTCAGCAAGATTTATTTTTCCAGATTTTGATTGTGATGGCAGAGCATCGCTGGGCATGTTTCTGCCGGATTGTGCGAAGATCAGTTCAGAGCAGGCTCCAAAACCAGTATCCTCCATTCCATTTCCAATCTGCAATAACAACCATATTTCCGTTGGGTCACAATATCTATTGAGGTTATGATGTGCCATGATTTCAGTCTTTCCAAAGTTATGCTTATATCAGTTTTAAGATATATCCGTTATTCTGACCATCTGAATAGAAAGTGCCAACTGATATGTGAAATGACATTTCCAGTTATGAGTAATGTACAATCATGACAGAAGAAACGTATTCCAGAATAAGAGAAAAAGAAAAGTACTAATGAGAACTAAACAAAAGCGCAGGAGATAGGTATTGTTCGAACGAGCAATGGAAACGACATAAATAGAGTGCACAATCGAAAAAATCTTTCACCTGCATAAAAAATATGTCCCCTGAAGATATGCCAGTCCTGTGCTCACCATCTCTCTCAAATCCAAGGATATCAAGTATCTGAGATACAAAATTGATCGAAATCACTTGCAAAACGGTAAGCTCGGCAGAGGTGATATTTTCAATACGAATGAGTAATGTGTATCAATTCTGAATGAAGACATGCAAAAATAACCTACAAAACGCAAAAGCATCAACGACCTCATTCTCAAGCTCAGTATGGGTAACCTCCACAGCTTCCTCAGATATATTATGGGTACCAAATCCTGGATATGCAAGATGTGCAGCTTCGGGAAATTCTTCGGAATGATTAGCTAAGTTGCTATTCATCCATGCAGAAAAGTGGTCTTTCAGTAGCCATACCAAGCTTGCATGCAAAATATTCTGTCACCAACGAATAAAGTAAAACTCAGCAGAGCAAATGATGTTCTGAATATAATATAAGATCCAATAATATATCGATGGAACAATCCATCAATATCTATCATTGCAAAAAACTTAACCATTCATGCATGTAGATGGAAATGTATCCACCAGAAAAAAAAAAGGTTTTGCGTGATGTGATTTCTTATATATAGAACGTGATAAATATATAAGGAAACAATAAACAGAACATGCATAAAAAATTAATTTGGTGAAAGGCTATGAACCAAAGTGAATAAACCTAATAATTGATGACGTTTAAGGAACATAAAATAAATTATATATCACATCTCAGGATAAGATATGTTTTAACTCACATGATCTATGAACCAAATTCTCACACAAATGCTACCATCACCCGTTGCATTGGCTCCAAAATGATTAGTTCGCTTTATGGACATAATAAAATCGTTTGCAGCATTGGTACTCATCCATCTCCAGCCATCTTTGATAAGGTCATTAAGGGCCTCAATAGATCCCCTACCAATAACATACCATAGAAATCTAGAACGCTAAGTCTTAAGCATATTGCATCATATCATTCACAGCAACTTACATTTAAGAAAGCACAATAAAAACATTTTAATTTTGATATACATAGGAAATAAGGTGATTAAAGCATGAGGAAGAATCGTACTTGCTGAAGATGAACGACCTTAGATAATTGGGATGCCAGCCAATAAGTACCGTTGCATCGTCCGTCTTCTGGACCAATTGCTGAACATAATGGACCGCGTTCATAAGAAGACAAAAGTTAGCCAAGATAACAGTCATCTCTAAATAAAAGCATGCTAAAGTGCCTTGATAATAGCATTTTAATGACGACACAACGTAAAATTTAGAAATAAGCATCGGGATTCAGCATTTTTGTCATTTTCTCTACTTTACCAAATGAAATCTCACATTTGAAACTGCCCAAGGAGGAAATCGGCATGTTCAGAGAGTTACTGAATAAATTCAACGTGCTATTCAATGAATGACGACAAACATTTATCGGTGCAAATGACGTTCTCGCCACTATAGAAATGTTTCATAATTAGAGCATGTAATTTTATCACACTCACTAAGCTCTTCTTATGAATAGCGTAAACAGTTCAAGGTGATCTAAAAGCTACGCTAATAAAGAGTTGTATTGTCTTTTTTTCTTGTACTATAAAATGTATCCTCATAACAAGTTTTCGGCATTGAGCATCAATGACGTACATCTTAAGGAACTTCGGGAACCACTGCCTAAAGTATTGAAGTTTCAAAAATAACTTTTCAGTTCACCGAGCTTTACTTTTGATTCTTAATGAAGAAATGACGTTAACCCGCTCCGACTACAAATTGTTTCCATATATTTTGGGAGTCCCTTAAGCTCGGATTTTTTAGATTTTATTTCTACATAGTCATTACCATGCAGGGGTGAGGACAAAGGAGGCAAATTGTATTTGTCTGGGACATGACGAATAGTGTTTAGAATATATTATACACATTATGAGTAATGTCCACAAAGAAAGTTGTGCGAAAGCATACATATTAGCATATCAATTCCTACCATTCTTGCTAGGTACACAAGTACGATACTCAATACCATTCATAACATAATAGTGTCAATTCGCCTAGTGACAATTAATGTATGGCCATTAGACAGATTTTCCATTAGAAAGGAAAAGCACAAAGCAAGCAAATATTCATATAATATGGTGAAGTTTGATAGACCGTGCCCATAAGTAGGCTTGGCATTATGACCCCAAGCTGATTTTATCCAGCCATCCCATTGAAATTGAAACTCAGCAATAAATTACCAAAAGAATTATATTATTAAAGATATTCAATATGCACATAGACCACAAAAGAGCATTTAAAGGAAAACATATATCTACATACTGATAGTGTGATCTTCTCAGGTGAATTATAAGGAGTTCGTCCCAGCGTGACAACTGATGAAGCCTGCAACAATGTTATGCAGTGATAAACCTATTCTGCCAAAGGCACTGCACTTCACCGAAGTAAGAAATATCACCTTGAAATCCAAGAAATTGATAAGAGACATGCCCAACCCCCCATCAGAAGAACAAACTAAGTAGCCACTAGCCGGCATCTTTCCCATCACAAATTCCAGGATAGCAGGTGACCTTGGAACACTAGCAGAACCAGGAACTGGATTCTCAGACACCTTGTTAAACAATGAAATTTAGAATTAAGTATGAGGTTGAAAAATTACTTATTAACGTAGTCTCCGTTCATTTCAGTTTTCACCTATACATAGGTAATATACAATACAACCGACAAGCTATGGCAAGAAAAAATAAACCTATCACGAATGGAAACAAAATAATCTTTGCTCGAATGATGAATTGTTTTACTGTACCAGGAAGCTCCCATAATCTGAAATAGCACTCATTGTCCAAAGATCTGGAGTATGTAGCATGGTTGCGGGTGCATAATACTGGAAAAAAATTTACAAGTTTCCAAAAGCATAAACAGTATATATTTACATATATAGATGGATACAAAGATGACACCATTGCAGCCGAAATTATCTTGTATTGCAGCATTCATCAATTCTTAATAGCATATGGGAAGTCATTTGACATTTTTTGTATACAAACCTGTGTGTGAATTACCTCAATGAGAGCTCCATCAATAGAAGGGTATTTGGCCGCGACATCAATAACGCAATTCCGGGACAAAGAAAGGTGGTCTTTGAGAATTTCGAATACCTGCCAAAAAACTCAAAGGATGTTTAAGCAAGTATCTGGTGAAATTGAACAGATTGTTTTTCGTTTCAGCTACACAAAAATTTACAGAGCATGTAGTAGCAAAATATGAAAATTCAACATTGATTTCGCGTGTTTAGTTCTCCAATTGTTACAAGACCCACCTAACATATCTTAATAATATATGTACAAGGAAATCAACACACATTCAAGCCTTTGCATTCTTGTAATGTTGTATCGATATTATATGATAAAAGTATGGCTTGCCTCCATGGGTTTGAATGGTAGTGCAGAGCATGCTCGCGCAGCCACACCAATGCAAGCAGATGAGATATAGACCTCACAAGGTGACTCTGGACCACGAAGCTGCAAGGGCAAACATGAATATAAGAAAATCACTAAAAGTAACTCCTAAGAGCAATTGACTAAACCTAAACCTACCATTATCGGTCTTGGAACAGGATCCCCGTTTATAGCAGTCTCAATAGCTTCAGAGGCGAATTCGTTATGTATTTCTTCATCCAGTGAATGAAGGCTGCATATGTAAATAAAATCAACTCACCATCTGCTTCAAAAATCAGCTGTTAACAAATTTAGTGAAACTGCGAAGTACCTATTGTTATCATCAGAAGCTGTACTGGACTGCTGAGAGGAACTGGATACAGGCTGATCGGTCAAGTCAGAGGCGTCTGGGGGTAACTGAATAACAATACCAAAAAGTGTCAGATAAAATCTTCTTATTGAAATAAATATTCCCTTGTTAGTATAGTAAAAACCAAATAATATTTCGGATATGTAGCATACACTGAGAATCTGCTCCCTCAAAAACTCATTCTCAAAATTTAACTGGTCTACCAGTGGCTGCAAGTCATTGTTCTGTTGCATCAGCATATTATTTGCTGCAATAAGCCACCTGTTCTCTTGAGCAAGCTCCTCATTTACTCTATCCTGCATATTGCGACGTCTACAAATAGGAAAACAAAGACGAGAAAAAATTAAATAAATCTGCCATGATTTAATGTATAGCACTATAAGTTACTAAGAAAAGATCAAATTTTGTACTTCCTCCGTCCCGGCTATTTCTTCCCAAAGATTAGCGGGCACGAAGATTAAGAAATCACATTATTTTAATATTATAGTACACCTTTTGAGGTATGGAGAGAGAAAAGTTATTAGTAGACACGCAAATCAAGAAGACTTTTTTAAATATTAATGGTGTAATTAGTTTAATTAGTGGGATAATTTTATACCAAATATAGAAATGGGAAGAATTATGTGGGACGCCCGAAATAGAAAGATGGAAAGAAATAAGTGGGACGGAGGTAGTGTTAAAGAATAAATTTAACAGGACCAAATTATATATTTCTCAAAACAATTATCTTAAAAATCTGGCCAACATATAACCTTACATCAATATCAAATATTACATAAAGTTCATTTATCAGACATGTTAGAAGTAAAGATTTGTTAAAACCACAAGTTCAAAGAGAAATTACTTCGTCACCAAATCTGTTGAAAACTAATAAATAACTGAGAAGTATTTTGAGGAGATAATGATAACTAAGAGACTAAAGCAGCATTACGTAAACATAAATGAAATATCAGACCTGCGGTTTATGAACCAGACTCTCAGTTGCCTCATGGATATGCCTGAGAGGAGTGGTTCCTCAAACAAAATAGCGGAAAGCTGAAGCTGATTTGGGGATGAACGCTCTTCATAAATTCTCTCAAGAACCTCGATCTGCTCTTCGGTGAAACGAGCATACCTTCTTGCCTCTTCTCGCCCTACCCTTGATCCGCTGCTAATCTCATCGATAGCTCCACTAGTGTTTTCCATTTTCATAACAAAAAAAACTCCAGCACAAGAATGGACTCAAAAAGAAAAAAAAGTGACTACATACAAAGGCTAAAGCTTTCAGTTTCAACACCCAAGAGAATCTTCGTCCACTTTTTTTGGCATTGTGCACCACCTACTAGAGATATAAATGATCTGAACAACCATGCACTGGAGTAAACCTTCAGTTTGTATTTTAGTGAGAGCAAAAACAAGCTTCACAGCTCTCAGTCTCACTCTCCATCAGCCACATGTCAAGATTATATATGGTTTTAGAATATGAACCAGCTTATTATCAAACAAATTAATTTGAGTGACACAACTCCTCACCAAAGTTTGCTGAAAATTGCAAGAGTCTCGGCCTATTTTGGCCTAAACTTTTAAATTTCAACTCACCTACTATTACCAATAATCATCCCTACTGTATTCATTTTCATTACATTTTCCCACTAGAGCCGTTTTCATAAGCAAAAACCACCTGATATTCAAAAAGATACAAAGATAGGCAAAATACAACAAAAGTGCAGCGGATGTACGAATATATGAATTTGTCGTTACGCCCGACATTGAATCAAATGCGTACCAAAAGATATATCTAAGAGGATATACCATAACACTTCAAGCAAACCGAAAATAACGGTTTGTACGGCAGAAATGTACGGGCACCAAATACACGTGTAAAGAGCACGAGCCAAGATCGATGAAATTTCAATGCACAAATTGCCGAATTGGTAATAAAAAACGATGCATCATTATATGAATTCAGCATCAACCATAAGAAGCAAGTGTCATACAAAATCCACAGGGCTTTACAAAGATGAACTGATAGTATTTCGCATTGGCAACTAAAAGAACAATGCAGCCCTAATCCCAATTTACACCCAATACATACGTCCCACGAGCCATGTACCAAAATAAACACTGCTACAACACAAATATACACATACACAGCTCCACGACCGCTCAACGTAATCTCGAGTTACAAAGTTGAAGCACAATTACGTGCAATCGTAGCCGTTTTTGGCAGATTACGACGAACATCCCTTTTCTTTTTGCTTATTCGATTAAGGCGTATGCTAAAACATCACAACCCAAAACTATTGAGTTGAGTTGAGGTGCTAATTACAATCACTACCCAATTGTTATGCATAACTACGAATATACCCAATTGATTTTCTACTGAAAAAGGGTACTTTCGTCATTCTGTCTGAGTTCCACTCCCCCGCCCGCAGCTCGAAGATGGGGACGATCGGTAAGCCGTGGCCGGAATACAACGATGGAATATACTATCGTGACCGAATTCGCCGATCAGATGCTGGTATTACTCTCGCCACCGTGCTAGAAAGTTTTGAATTTCTTGTAGTTGATTTCGTATGTATTCTTAGGAGTAATTATCGTTCTCTCGAGCTTGAAATATATAGGTCTGACGCTGATTGAATTCTACTCTACAAGGCACGGAAGCTCAGCTCCTTTACAAGGGTAATAACTGACCTGGAAAGCAGATGATGGAAAGCGTCAGTAATTATGTAAATTTTTTCCATATTTTTCAACACCTTGAGTACATTTTCAGGTGGTTGCAGAGGCTTCGCAATATGCAAGTTTCCATTGATAACTCTGTTGTGACGGATCCTAACACGATTCTCAGGTTTAATTTTATGTACTTTTTAAATGAATTGACTTTGCATTACAGTTCAGAAGCTCAGATAGTTACTTGAAGGAGCTTTGTTTTACTTAATATTAGTCAGATATTGGTCTTTAGTATTTAAAATGTATATATCCATGAGAATTCTATTGTTAATTTGTCTATTTGATACTTGTTTCGGTCGATTTATTGGTAGGGAAGGTGCAGAGTTGGTTTATCATCGGCTTCCATGGAGAGAGCCCGATGTGCCGTATCAGTTGGAGGTTTTATATGAAGATAATTACTTGGTAATATGGCTGGTTTTATTGTGGATGTTCTTTTGTGATGGTGATCTTGGGTTTGATGCAAATGAAGCTCTCAATGCCAAGTGCAGCCTGAGTAATACATGTGAAACTTACACTAGTTATCCTTCCTTTCCCCTTTTTTGTCTTCGAGGAAAATATATGTTTGGCTTTAAAGAAAGAGATGATACATTTGGTTTTTTAGCAACTAGTGAAGAAGCATTGGTTATCGATATAATGAAAGTGATTGTCAGATGTTTCTCAATCACTGTAGTTAAGCTCGGTTTGTGTGTGCAGATTGCTGTTAACAAACCCTCGGGATTACAAGTTCTACCAGGAGGGTTATTCCAACAACGAACTGTCCTAATGCAACTCCAGTGGCATCCATGGAAAGTAGCGTGTCAAGAGCCTCATCCTGTTCCAGTTCATCGACTCGGAAGGGGGACATCTGGTTAGTTTTGTGTCCTTTAGTTTCAAGTTTGCTTGTCGCACATTTTGGTTAAGTCATGCATAATCATGTTACTTTCCTGGTTTTCTTTTTGCTGGAACTGTTTTCACAAATACCAAGACTGTGAAAATGGCAAAATTTATTCAGGCGATGGAGAAGATGTGCGTATTGATGAACTCATCAAAATTTAGCTTTGAGTAACTTCGTTTTCTCTTTAGGTGGCGATGAACGATCACCCTAAACCAATCGACTATAGAACAACTGATCTCATTAACTTGAGTCATACTTACACATGGTTAATAATCTTAAGAGAGTTCGATCATTTGAAATATTAAACAAGTACAAATTACATGGTTTCTATCCATTACTCCATTCAATAGGCAATTACATGATAATTTTCATTTTGCTGGTTCATTTCCTTTCGTCATTTTGGGGAGTTGGTACCCTAGATTCCAGAAAGTGCCTTCTTGTCATTTCTTCTCATGTACAGGTATTTTACTTTGTGCCAAGACCAAGCTAGCGAAATCTCGCCTGGCAGCATATTTTGCTGATGGGACATCGTCTATTCAGGTTTGTGGGTACAGTACTGTGAAAATTTGTTAATTGTAATTAATTTTGATTTGGCAGAAGATGTAATTGTGCCAAGCATAATTCGGAAATTGGACATCAGGACTTCCACAATATGTAGATGAGGAAACTCTTCTTAAGTTTATGGTTCACTGCTATTTTTTCGTTTTTGCACGTCATGCTTGGATTACACAGGAGAACAACCTGCTCCAGATGTCAACTAGGAGTATCAGAAAAATATATCGAGCCTTGGTTAATGGGTTAGTAGACGCAAATAAGGTAATAATTGCGTATCGTCGCCTATAATTTCCCATCATTTGTTATGCCAACAATGTTCTTATTTTATGATGTTGGCAGGTTGACATTGGTCAGGCCATCGGCGTAGTTAAATACCCTGGAGTTGCTAAAGGGTTGTATGTTGCTTCTCCCTCAGGTTTTTGGGTTTTCTTTAACTTGCTCCATTCCGTCTAAATTGTTTCCAGATTATTTTACCAACCACTGATAAAACTAAAAATTGCCAGGGAAACCAGCCTTTAGCAAAGCTATTGTTCTGGAGAGACGGGTGCAAAGTAATTCCACTTTGGTTGAGGTATGCAGATTCAAGCTATTGTCATACCCTTTTCTTGTTTATCTTACTCTTTCTCTTTTCATTTGAGTTCTTTATAGTTTTTCCTTCAATTCAAAAGGTTGAAATTCAATCTGGAAGGCCACACCAAATACGGATTCATCTTGCCTTCATCGGCCATCCACTTGTAGGTACACTCCTATTTCCTAAATTCTATGGTTTACTGTTTCAAGCATCTTTGAAAACGCTCACGTAAGATCAGCAATGAATTAGTGGGAGAGTTTAGAAGATTAAAAATGGACAAGCGTGAAATTGGTTTTAAATCGAGACCATGTATATAGTTTGAAACCCAGAAAGTTCCTTCTCGATAGTTTCCACTTTCTTCTTTTTTTCTTTCCCAGAAAAAGTTACAAAAGAACTGCTGCCACTGAAAGTCTTTATTTTTCCCTCGTATTTTGGTAGGTGATCCACTTTACGCGGAAGGCGGGCAACCAAAGATAACAACACATCATGAAGCCGTAGAACAAAACTTTGCTGATGATGGGTATCTGATCTTCTTTTCATCCTCATACTTGATTCTGTATTCCTAATTCGTAATTTGTATCGTAATTCTACATATCCTTCCATATTTGTTTCGTTTCACACACACATATTGCTTAAGTCCAAGTCCACTGAATTTCTCTGCTTTATTGTTGTTCTAAGAGGACATGAGAGGCCCGAAAACCCTCTTCCCGGAGACTGCGGATACCATTTGCACGCACACCGTGTGATCTTTTCACATCCCGCCACGCGCGAGGTATTCGCACTGCCACTTTGCGTTAATTAGTTACTATTTCTCGACTTTTTTTTTATGGACCACAAATTTTCAAAGTTCGAAATAGTCGTGATATCTCCACGCCATGCGCGCCATAATATCGAAAAACCATCAGCTTTTCCACAGATAATCATACAATGTTACTACACGTCCAGGAAATTCGAAAAAAAAAATGAAAATTCGTAAAAAGACAAGTAATTTTAAGGCCCGCCTTGGAGAAGTTTGAATTAGTGATTCAAACGGGCCCTCCTTGGCGGGACAATATTAATATTTATATTGTAATAGATTTATAAATAAGTTATATGGAAGAGTCGTCGGCGAAGCCAGCGGCACGGGAAAGGGCAAAAAGGTAAATAATTCGCCGTCGATGTCGGCGTGCGAGGCTTACATGAGGAGCAAGGCCGACAAAAGGAGGAAGCCCGCCGCCACTTACCTGCCGTACCAGCCCGGCCTGATGGGCTTTTTCTTGTGATGAGGTGGATGCGCCGTGTCATCGTCCGTCCGGTTTGAGGTTTCGACGTCCAATGTGTTGTCCAGGCGGGCCATGAGGGCTAAGTTCTCCTCTTCGGAATTGGACTGTGTGTCTTGTTAGACATTGTTCTTGGCAATGATTAGTGGATTTCTTTGCATAACGAGTTGCGTTTTCGTCCTTGCAGATTGTCGAAATCACGGCTCCTCTGCCGTCGATTCTGAAAACGCGAGGAGAATGAATGTGAAGCAAGCGATTGTCTGCGACACAACGAATTCATTGAGTAAGCCTGTCATACATGGAGACCTGTAACTTTTAATTTCTAGATAAAATTGAATCTTTTAATTGCTGTTTAAATTAAGGGGTTGCTTTGCTTCTTCAATTATCCATTGATTGATCTGAGCTATAGACCGTTTGACGAGACATTAGCAATAATCAAATGTTTTCATTTCACTTTACGAATACTTAGACCATCTCCAACCGAGAAACATATTCTCAAACCCAAAATACAGTAAATGTCACATCAAACAGTAATTCTTCTCCAATCATTAAACTCATTTTCAAACTCAAAAGAATATTCTCAGAATATTTTTTACCACACCAAATTTTACAACTTTTCAATATTACCCATACATTTTACAACTTTACAAACTAGACAACAACTACGCCAAAAAAATTAAACAAGGATATTATTTTAAATTCGTAATTATTAGTACAATAATATTATATTTATTGTACAATTATATTATTTTAAAACAATAATGTTACAGTGATATTATTTTAAATTCATATTAAAAATAAATGAGAAACATTTAATAAAATAGCTTTTGAAATATTATTAGTACAACTGAAAAGATACATTTAATTAGGAATTGGTGTGTTCCTCCCATAAATGATCAATAAGTGCATTCCGAAGTGCAATGTGATCGTCTTTATTTCTAATTTTTGGTACCGAGATATGAATTCCTGAATCGAGCATTTTCATCAATCGCGTATTCGACCTCCGGCGGCGGCGTTTCCATCTCAAATTCAATTGGAGCACTTAAGTCACGTTCATCCTCAACAATCATATTGTGCAAAATTATACACGTACTTACTATATCATGTAAGACGTCTTTTCTCCAATAACGTGCGGGCCCCGCTACAACTCCAAAACGCGATTGAAGAACTCCGAAGGCCCGTTCAACATCTTTTCTATATGCTTCTTGCTTCATTGCAAAATATTTTTTCTTCGGACCTCGTGGCTCATGAATCGTTTGCACAAGAGTACACCATTTTGGATATATGCTATCAGCTAAATAATAACCCATGTTATATTCTTTTCCTTGAATTTCATATCGAGCGGGAGGAGCAATACCTTTAGTTAGATCATAGAAAAGATGAGACGACTCCAATACGTTGATGTCGTTGTTTGAGCCGGGCAGACCGAAATAAGCATGCCATATCCATAGATCATAATCAGCTACGGCTTCAAGAATAATTGTAGGCTTTCCACTACGGCCTGCATATTGCCCGGCCCACCCTGTAGGACAGTTTTTCCACCTCCAGTGCATGCAATCCAAACTTCCTAACATTCCTGGAAAACCACGTTTTTTACCAATATAAAGTAGTCTAGCAATGTCATTAGATGTTGGTCTCCTCAGATATCGCTCCCTGAATACCTCAACTACTGCCTGACAGAGTGTAATAACATTTACTACATTCGAACATTATAACAAAATAAGTCTTTGTAAGAATGGCGGGCCGATCAGCTTCTTATAACTATGATGAAGACATCCTCTTATGCCAGGTGTATATGGAAATTTCTCAAGATCCAATTATTGGAGTGTACCAAACATCCGATAGATTTTGGTCTCGTATAGAAGAAGCTTTCAACCAAGGAAAGCATGAGAATTGGGACGTTTTTTACCAAGAGGTCTATGCAAGCACGAATTCAAACAATCGAGAAAGCATCCAAAAGACTTCATGCATGTATAAAAACAGTAGAAGATTTGCATCAAAGTGGTGCTTCTAATGAAGATATAGTGAGTATTAACATTTTTTTCTTATTTTTATTTCTCGACAAAGAAGCGTTAATTATTTTAAACTCGCAGATGCGCAGAGCAAAAGTGATGTTCGCTCAAGATCCTAAATTCAAATCCGGATGGAAATATGATCATGTCTGGGACATTGTAAAACATTTTGAAAAATTTCAAGATGGTGCCACGAGGAAGAAAAAAAATCAGTGCGGACATTATCCTTCTTCTGAGTCAGAAAATCCAACTCCAGAGTTTATCGGGCAATCATCTCATGGTATTTCTTCATTTTCTCTAAATTTAGATGACTCAGATAAATCTATCGGCGATTCTCCATCAGAAAGACCTATTGGGGTGAAAAAAGCCAAATTGAAAAGAAAGATAAACGATGATACATCAACGATCATTAACACCGTGCAGGAAGCAAATAGGAAACTCCTTAATGAGTTGAAAAAAACAAATGAACAATTAAAACACCAATTAGAAATCCAAAACAAGTCCCACACCCTAAAAGAAATAAGGGAGGAAAATCGAATTTTGTTTCAAGATGTTAGCTCGATAAAAGATCCAAGGGTTCAAGCATACGTTGAAGCTGAAAAGGCACGCATTTTACAAAAGAGAGCTCAACAAAGCCAACAAGATTCATTTCAAACCAATTCATTTGGACAACTTTTCAATGATCTTGGAGGAAATGATGCAGGTTTACCAGATTACTGATGGTATGCTGTTGGGTTGTATTGTCAATGATGTATTAGTATTTCGTATGTCTATTGTTTTTCATGAGGTGCTGATCTTTTCTTTTAATATACGATTTCTAGGTTTTTAAAGCTATTGTTGAATTACTATTGAGTTAAATAAATGTATTATAAATAGTAAAATTTAATTTATAAAGACGAGTTTGTGAGCTTTGTTATTGCGAGGATCTTGATTGCTTGAAAGGAGTTTTTGTTAGACGTTTAGTCATCTTTCCTTTATTATTTCTTGTTTTGGAATCAGGAAGGAGGGTACACCTTGATTGTCTAGGAATGATATAGTGGATTTAGGGTTTGTTTGAGCATTTCCGATATACATATAATTGTTTATCCATGAATAGTGAAATGATTGTTTATTACCGTACTTGTGTGTAATTAAAGAGTGCATGTTCATTCTCTTGTTACGTCAAGGCACAGCAAATAAATAGTTGAATTACTGTTGACTTAAATAAATATATTATTAATAGTACAAGTTAATTTATAACTTTATAGGGGTTACTTTGAAAGACTTTAAAAGTTATGCGTATATGAATAGTGCGGACTCATATTTGAGTATAGAGGTGAGAGAAAATCTGTTAAACTCATTTTTGGTAGGGTTTTAAGTATCCATTGGAGCCCTTTTCTTATTTTGTGTTGTAAATTAAGCATTGGTTGGAGATGCCCTTACAAGGACAGGACGCAATAGAAGAAGGAATCTCTGACTATATTAATTGATGTCATAAATGTGACATTATTTGTATAAAGAAAGACGCACCTTACTGTATTATTCAATATTTGTTTGATTTCGATTCGAAAGACAACACGCTTAATTATTAATTTAATCGAAAAGATACATTTAATCATTTATTTCCTTTTTCTTAGTAACTTCAGCCTTGCCTCTTGTCCGTTTATTGGTATCAACGTTACGTACGATTTTGGTTTGGATCTAATCGAAAATCATTTGCAGTCGGTGATCTCATTCTCGATGTGTAAAACTGAAATCAATTCTTGACCCTTCATGGATACTGCCTCTTCTCCTTGAGATTTAATAAATGATACCTTGCATTTATTTTTTTTACCATTTATCAAAATTAAATATAAAGAATGATAATTATTATCGCACTAATGAAAAATCTTTGGACGGCTCAGATTCACAGCATCACACAAAGTAAACTAAATAACGTAAGATTTGAATAGAATGGTCAAGAATTGACCACACATCCCACCCGACATGTCACTAGTGAAGATTAATGTCCTAAGCATGTTAATAAAATGTTGCGTGAACGTAACAAAGCAGAAGTCTTTTCGAGATGCTGTGGGACAAGTACTTATTAACGAACAAAACATGAAAGGAAATATATAGTACTCTCAAATAAAGGATAATATAAAGTATTAGAGCAGACACGATGAGTTTGCTTTTGTTTGCATGATTTTAATTGCGAGTTTATTGTCACTTCTCTTGTCAAAATGTTATATTGACCCGTCAAATCCACGGGATTAATAGTTGACAAAAAAACTGGAAGTTGGAGAATCACATCAAATTTATATTTATTAAATTCGATAAATCATGGCATATTGATCAAGTAAATGCTGGTATATAGCATGGAGACTACGTCAATAAGATAAGTCGAGAACATTTCATGACAAGTTAAACTTGGTTCATTAATTTTCAATTAGGATAAATCTTGAGTGATAGTAGCTAAATCTGAATTCTTGACCTTTCAACCAAAGTACATGGGAGAAAAGGAATTTAAATCACTGTAGTACCTAGGTACACAGTTCAGACTCGAGAGCACAACATATATAAAAATAAAATTTCACAGATTTCCACAAGTACTAACGAAATAAGAAAAACAAGATCACCCATCTCAAAGTTGCAAGGTAAAAAACACAACCAAAAGCTTGAGAAAGAGAATTATAGATGTGTATATACGAAACTAGGCAAAGTAGTTTATAGCCTATTTTTTCATTTCACAAGTAAAAAGCCTAATTCTATATGTTTTTTCTTTTTTTTTTTGTCTTTCCTCCACCTCTTCCATTCCCTTGCAACTTCAACCTTCTTTAACTGCATAAAGAAATTCATCACTATTGTTATTACCAAGTGGACCAAACTCTTATAATGCCGAAATAAAACCATCACATTTGATAACATACCCACGCTATGTAACGTTCTTTTAAGTTCTATCATAAACCAAGTTCGTTCAAAAAATAAATAAACTTCGAAATGACCTATATGCCCCTGCACCTTCTATACACTGTCGGCTCACCGACAGAAAAAGTAGCCAGAATTTGTCTTCATATGAATGGCATAGGTAAGGTTAGGCCCAACATGAGCAAGAACGCAGCAACTGTTGAAAGCTTTCTTTGTTAACCGTTATTTTTAGGTAGAAAATGACAACTTAAGAGCCCCAAAAGTTGGTGAAAGAAACAAAGTATGGTTTCCTCTTCATCCAAGAAACAATACACTATGTCTACCAAAGAATATTATCAAGATTATTAGTTGGAGAAAGAGAGCTTACCGTATTTTTGGTCCTCTCTTGAAAAGGCTGACGATGTTGTTCAAGGATGCCTCGAAGCCTGCTTAAATGCGACGGTGGGAGCGATCCTCGAACTTCTCCTTTGATGTTCTAACACGAGCTGTTCGGCGAACCACTCGATTTTCTCAGCATTGCTCTGCTCACCAATTATCTTCCCGCCGAACAGAACGGACTCCACGTTTTTCTGTTTCAGCATTTCGTCGGCAATATCGATCAGATTCTTTACATTTGTCGGGCTACTACGACAAGTGCTGGAGCTATTTGCCTGCAGTAGTAATTCACATTCATGCAATTGTTATTATCCAATTGTAAGACATACGATAGTTGTTGATGTGGACAAGGAGATGTGTAATAGTGTTGGCCAATATATAAGAAAGTGAGTCAAACAGTTCCTCAAGCAGTGGAAGCTATCCTAGTTCTATCCATATAAAGGTCATCACATGCTTGCACATAACCTTTTATTGCTCCTAATAAACATAAGTTGACTTCATAGAAGCAAGGCTGGCTAATTTTTGTTTGCCCTGGATATTTAATTCAAAACATTCCTACATCTGTCCACATTGAATGCCTAGGCTAAGGCTAGGCTTGGGTCAACTTATGCTAGGTTTGGGTCCACCAAAGATATCAAATTCTTTGGAGCAGAAGCAATTCTATTTAATGACATGAGGGACCATGTGGTACAATGGGGAAAAGATTAACCCCACAAATACTGTAAGTATATCATTGCCAGCCCAGTTCCCTACAAGTAAGTTTAGGTGAAATACAATACAACAATGGCAAAAATAACTGATGGTCCATCCACTCCAAGCACGAGATCACTATTCTCTATCATAAATGCTAAAATCTTGAGTTTTCTAGGGAAACTGAGTTTGGCCGTTGGCTCACTGATAATATACGTATCCCCCTTATAAAACATAGGCAATCAGTTTCTTGGTCAGAAATCCCACAAAAAAATTGGATTCTATCAACATTCCAACATCACTGAGAACAGGAAAAGTGGCAGTATATCTGCAAGCTGTGGGTTTTGACAACATATTCTAATTCTTTATCCCTGTGTTTTAACTCCTAGTAATTTAAGCTGAAAATGACAGACATCCAGAAAATAAATCCTTTTTCAAGCCAAAGATAAGGAAAGAAATAAAACTGGATAAGGTGAAAACTAAATCCATGTTAACCAGGCCCAGAAGCCAGTCAAACATGTGACTTGCTGTAAAAATTAGAGACCTACCTATACCTATCTCCACAGAGGGACCAAACCTGCAAATTTGACAGCTTTCCTTACATTTACATATGCATGTGTATAAATAGGTACTGTCGGTATTTCATATAAAGAAAAATAATAGCTTTAAGCCTCTGATGAAGATAGTAATTAAACAGACAACCATTCAATCACAACAATCACAGGCAACTCATGGACTACGTACGCATTGGCATTATACGCTTGGTTATAATAAAATGTAATTGCATTTCATGGTAAGTCCAACTTTTCCATGAAATACAAAAACCGTACGAATACATATACTATTTCACCGTACCTGAATCCGAACGTAATTGCCACTCCGAGCCTGACCAAATGCCATCGCAACGGCATGGTCCACCACCTCCGCCGAGCCTTCCCCAGCGATCCGAGCCCAATCCCGAGCCTGCCACTTCCTAACGTCGTCGTACTTGAACCCAGCCTCCACCACGCCGGCCCCGACGGAAATGACCAAAATGTCCTCAACCCCTCTGACGAAAGGAAACTCCTGCTTGTTGTGCAGTACGTGGGTGATGGCCGAGGCGGTTGGGTTGCTCATGGCCAAGCCTCCGTCGACGCCGATGACCCGGTTCGAACCGTCTACCGAGGTCAGACAGACCGGTTCGAACGTGCCGGGCTCGGCTGACGTGGCCATGCACACCTCCCAGAGCTTGAAATCGTAGCTTTGGCTCTCCAAAGCGTCGGCTCTAGAGAACAAGAACGGCGCCGTGCTGGTCAGGTCATAGCAGGGGATTAGAACGGGCTTCAACGTGTCCTTTAGCGTCATTTCGTCTTTGAAAATTTTCCTCAGCGACTTTTCCTGAAATTATCAAAACCAGAACTAGGTCGTCGGCGACGTTGGTAGATGATATGGTAGAGCTGGGCACACACGAACGTAACAGATGTGAGAACAATTTTTTAGCTGAATTTTCGTTTGAATCCGATTCCAAACAGATTGACGATGAAAAATTGGGAAATAATTTCCAGTTACAGTAGATTTAATTGGAAACCTCGCGAGGGACAAAAACCAAATCGAATTAGAAGCTCATTTTTCACGTTTGTACCTTATCCAGACCGGCGGGCGTCGAAGCATCTCTGTTTTTGCACAGCAGGCGGTTGAACAGGCCCTTGCGCTTCGGCTGGCTCCGAGCGCAAAACCCGAAACAGTCCGACGACAAAAATCGCCACGTATCGTCAGCGTGGTAGATAGGACGACACCGATCGTCCGACGCGAAAAGCATCGCCGCAAATACACCGCCTATTCCCGTACCAGCTGCAACATCGAAGTAATCCGCGATTCTCGCGTCGGAATTTCCCGATTTCTTCCTCAAGGCAGCTTCCAGGTACGACAGCGTCTTTCCGGCGATTATATTTTGCAGGCCGCTGCCTCCGTCGACGGACAATAGGCATATCTTTCCGCGCTGCGACTTGTGGTCTCCCAAGACGTCGTTGTCATTGGGGAAATAGAGCTTTTCAACCTCGTTGTCGTCGTAGCCGAAGAGGAATTTAGACTCGAGAATTGAGAAGATTTCGTAGCTGAGCTTGTCGGTATCGATGCTCGGCTCGCTGTTCTGCGGCGTTAGGAAGGCTTCGTCGCTGTCGACGTTGGTTGCGATTTTCGTGTCTGTCATTTTCTCGGCGGTGGAGCGATGCGACGGTGGTGGTGGTTATATAACATGAAATAGAGAGCAAATGAAAGTGATATAGAAATGGATTGTCTTTGTCTTTTTGGTTTTTCGTCAGATTTTTCCTTTCCATTTATGCCTCTGCCTTTGATATTGACTTTTGGAAATAATAATAATAAAAATTAATAACATTTGGGCTTACCCTTTGCAATGGGAAAAAGCTTGAAACTTATATTGGGCCCTTTTACAATGAACCCAATTGTGGTGGGCCCAGTGCTGGTCAGTGGGTCCCACATGGTAACTTCGGCGGAACTCTGACAGTAACTACCACGATAAAAAAAATTACAGAAGTAAAATGAAAACAAAATTTTATGTGAAAATCCCGTCAACGAAGATAGAAAAAAATGACATGAAATGAACGATAAATTGTGGAGCACTCCATATCGTAATATTCGATTTGAACTGTCTGACTTCCGCTGTATGTGTAACTTTGGACGGTATCTACATGACAGTATACGTTCGAAGTCGAAGTCGTCTCATATCTGATTTCGAAGTTCAAATTTATTCGTGTCTAAAGTTAGTTGGATTACGATAACATTGTGCAGGATGCATGGCGGACAAAAAAGATGAAAAATTACTTTTTAAGTCTAAATTTTAATAGATAAATTTTAAATGTATGAATAAATTACTAATAGACTTTAATTGAAATTACTAATATAAAAAGGAAATTGAAGCAATACCCCATTTAACATAACTCTAATTTAAGAATGGTAATGATTGGTCGTTGCCACCCTTACCCTTATCACAGCTAACTATTGCACGAACAATCCCACCATGTATCCTACTTTGCCCTAATTAGACCAACCTACCTGGAGTTTCCTCAAAACATGCAGAATCCCACCCATTATTCAGTATAATTACACATTGAGGCCTTCCTTTCTAAACTACTCCTATAAAATTTGCCACACAAAATTATTTATTTGTGAAAATTAGCTTCCATATTTATTTAATTCGGTAAAGGCTGGTTCAACTCAGTCTTTTAATAAACAAATGTGGTTAAATATTTTTCCAAATTCTGAAGCCTAAAGTCAACTAACCATATATAATATTCTGAAGGCACTTAATTGCAATAACGCGTATCTATGTGGCTGTTTATGGTAATTTTCCTCCGAACCCTAAAATAAAAACCGCGCCCTCCTCACAGAGACAAATCCCTCCACTTTGTGCCTCTCTCTGTTTCTCTCTCTCAGAGTATATTAGTGTGTGCCACAGATTTTTCATTGAAAAGATAGAATCCACACACACCTCGAAAAATTCCCACCGTCGAGTTCGAGTTAAGCACAACAATGGACGCCGACTTGACGCGGATCCTCGGACCCGACCCGTCCCAATTCGAAGCCCTAATTTCCAATCTGATGTCGTCGGTCAACGAGCAGCGGTCGCAGGCGGAATCGATCTTCAACCTAATCAAGCAGAACGACCCGAATTCGCTTGTTCTGAAGCTCGCACAGTTGCTCGCCACGTCGGCGCTCGTGGAGTCTCGGGCCATGGCGGCGATTCTCCTCCGCAAGCAGCTCACGCGCGACGACTCCTTCATATGGCCGCATCTCACGGAGTCGACGCGGTCGACGGTGAAGAACACGCTCCTCACGTGCATCCAGAACGAGGAGACGAAATCGACCGTGAAGAAGCTCTGCGACACCGTGTCCGAGCTGGCCTCGTCGCTCTTGCCGGAAAATCAGTGGCCGGAGATCCTCCCCTTCATGTTCCAGTGCGTGACTTCGAGTAATACGAAGTTGCAGGAATCTGCCTTTTTGATGTTCTCTCAGTTGGCGCAGTTCATTGGTGAAACGCTGATACCTTACATCACTGATTTGCATAACGTGTTCTTGAATGTTTTGAGTAATTCGACTAGTGGAGATGTGAAGATTGCTGCTTTGAGTGCGGTGATTAATTTTATTCAGTGTTTATCGAGCTCCAGCGATAGGGATAGGTTTCAGGACCTGTTGCCTGCAATGATGCGGACCCTCACTGAAGCACTGAACTCGGGGAATGAGGCAACAGCGCAGGAGGCTTTGGAGTTGATGATTGAATTGGCTGGTACGGAGCCTAGATTTTTGAGGAGGCAGATTGTGGATGTGGTGGGGTCTATGCTTCAAATAGCCGAGGCTGAGACTTTGGAGGAAGGTACGAGACATTTGGCAGTTGAATTTGTTGTGACATTGGCGGAGGCAAGGGAGAGGGCACCTGGGATGATGAGAAAGATGCCTCAGTTTATTAGTCGGCTGTTTGGGATTTTAATGAGGATGCTTTTGGATATTGAGGACGACCCTGCTTGGTATAGCGCAGAGGCAAAAGATGAAGATGCGGGGGAGACAAGCAATTACAGTGTTGGACAGGAGTGTTTGGACAGGCTTGCGATATCTTTGGGTGGCAATACCATTGTTCCTGTGGCGTCAGAGCAATTTACTGCTTACCTATCAGCTCCTGAGTGGCAAAAGCATCACGCTGCTCTCATTGCTCTAGCACAAATTGCGGAGGGATGTGCAAAGGTATCGGACATGATTGTGTTTGTCAAATTTTTCATTATACGTTATTTTGATTATGTGTGATGGACATTAAATATGGTTGTTAGTTCCTATCCTGGACAGGTGGTTTCATGGTGCTTATTCTTATTGTTACTGTTTAACGAATTGGCTGTAGTGTTTGGAACAGTATTTGCTATCTAAAGTATTTGCCAGTATGGAATATAGACATTGATCCTTTTTTACGTTTTGCTGGCTGCTGGGTTGTTATTGTGTGTGTGATGTTTCGTATCCGTTCTTAAAGGCATCAACTGTTAGATTTTACTGGATTTGTCTACAGGTTTGGTTGGATTCATTTAATGATATCTTGTGGATGTTGTTTGCCTCTTGTTGTCTGGTGTTGTAGGTGATGATAAAAAATTTGGAGCAAGTGGTGAACATGGTTTTAAATTCCTTCCAACATTCTCATCCACGTGTGAGATGGGCAGCTATTAATGCAATTGGTCAGCTATCTACTGATTTGGGTCCTGATTTGCAAGTTCAGTATCATCAACGTGTGCTGCCAGCATTGGCTGGAGCAATGGATGATTTCCAAAGTCCTCGAGTTCAGGTTTGTATTTGGATTACATGCAGTGTCTATTTTCCACCAAGGTAAAACTATGGATATGGAAATTTGTGTCCATGCATCTTTATCTTCTAACCACAATAAGTTGGCATTTAATTGCCAATTTGCCATGCCCATTTTCCTCTCTTTTTAGGCTTCAACTTCATACTAACTTTATGAATTTTGTATTGTTCTTTTGTCTTCATTTTGGTACTGTTGTGTAGGCTGTTTGTTTCTTTTACACATTTATAATATTTGCCATGGCCGGCCTTAATTTCTTTCTGAGGAATGTTTTCATCTAATCTTTTTATTTAAACGCGTCAGGCACACGCAGCTTCAGCAGTGCTAAACTTCAGTGAGAATTGCACTCCAGAAATTTTGACACCGTACCTTGATGGAATAGTTCACAAACTTCTGCTGCTTCTGCAGGTGAATTGCAGCCAATAATGTCATCAAACATGCGGCATAAATGGATATTGAACCTTTTTGTTTTACTGAAGTTTTGTAAATCTGTTATATGTGTATATTTTGCAGAATCCCAAACAGATGGTGCAGGAGGGGGCCTTGACTGCTCTAGCATCGGTTGCGGATTCATCCCAGGTACATGATCTATTACCTTATGGCTGTAGTGTTTATGTAATGATATTGTTTCCATTCATGTTACTGAATGTGGTTTGTTACGACAGGAACACTTCCAAAAATACTATGATGCAGTTATGCCTTATCTGAAAGCTATCTTGGTGAATGCCACAGACAAGTCTAACCGAATGCTCCGTGCTAAAGCTATGGAATGCATCAGTTTGGTTGGTATGGCAGTTGGAAAGGATAAATTCAAGGATGATGCAAAGCAGGTATGTTATTTATTTTCGTTTTTCACTGCTACATGTACCAAGTTCGGCAAGTTTCTCGACTGTCACATCTTGCAATACTATCCTATAGTATTTATCTGATACCTGCTCACTGCTATCATGATGTTATTTGTTCCTTTTTGTTTCAATCAAAGGTCATGGAAGTGCTTATGTCACTGCAAGGATCGCAAATGGAGACAGATGACCCTACTACCAGCTACATGTTGCAAGTATGGCATATGCAAGATGACGATTTTGATGTCTTAATGAGCTCGTTTACAATGATTTTTCAATCTATTGTAGGCATGGGCAAGACTTTGCAAGTGCTTGGGACAGGATTTCCTTCCTTACATGAGTGTGGTCATGCCACCTTTGCTTCAATCTGCTCAACTAAAGCCTGATGTGATAATCACATCTGCTGATTCGGATAACGATATTGATGAATCCGATGATGAAAGGTCTGCTATTTCCATTAATTCTTTTTTCTCCTGTTGAATGTTATTTGAATTCTTTGACCTTTGTGAGGGTCTGTCACTTTCTGTAGATATATATAATTGGATATGTCAAATATAATATGCTGAATGTGGGCACTATCATAGAAGATATTGTGTTTTTTTGCTGGAATATCAATTACACTGGTTTCAGTGGCAATATTTTAATGAATATGTTCTTATATGGTTCCATGGCACTGCTTCTTTAGCTGTGAAGTGGTCTTTTTAAATTCAACCATCGCCTTTTAGTCTTCTTTAATGATTAAGCTTCTTTTGACTGGCACATCTGACTTTTGTTAAAAGGCTGTTGTATCAGGTCACAGTCTTTGTTTTGTTACTAGTATAAACTACTTTAAAAATGTAGAAAAAGTGCTCCTGTGTTGTCTGTGTAGTACGTCCTTGTACAGAATGTGATACGATTAGACAGTTCACAGTTGTCATCTAACTAAACGTGATTATATATTGTATTTCATATCTTATTGTTTCGACTATGAAATTGGTATGTTTCATCTTGCAGCATGGAGACCATCACCTTAGGGGATAAAAGGATTGGGATCAAGACAAGTGTTCTCGAAGAGAAGGCTACTGCATGCAATATGCTTTGCTGTTACGCTGACGAATTGAAGGAAGGTTTCTACCCTTGGATTGATCAGGTTGGGGATAGTCGTTTGCTTTCATGATTTGCATCATGTATTAATTTCATTGTTTGATGAAACCATCGGTTTGATTTGATTGATGTAGGTTGCTCCAACATTAGTTCCTCTTTTGAAATTCTATTTTCATGAAGAAGTTAGGAAAGCTGCTGTTTCAGGTATAGGGGCTTTTGCTTCAGACACATTTTCTTCTTGTTATTGTATTGTATACATTCTTGAGCATCTGTTTTCATGGATAGCGATGCCGGAGTTATTGCGATCTGCGAAACTTGCGGTAGAGAAAGGGATTGCACAGGGCCGTAATGAGACATATGTAAAGCAGTTATCTGACTACATCGTTCCTGCTTTAGTGGAAGCTTTACATAAGGTGGTTATAAAACTAATCATGAAATTAAAATATCATTGTTTATAATTCATTGAGGTGTTATGTACCTTAGTTATAAATGTAAGCTTATATCTTTCAGGAACCTGATACTGAGATATGCGCAAATATGTTGGACGCACTGAATGAATGTTTACAGGTGGGTAAATTTGTTATGTACTTGTTTGATCTCACTGATTATTTTCTGCAAAAAATAGCTTGGATAGAGTAATTTTTTTCTAGGCAAACTTGAATTTAAGTTTTATATGTTCATCTATGATAAATTACAAGAGATGTACGATGCGAACGCTGAAACTAATAATGATACTGTTTAATTGTTTTTATGTTTACGTTACTATTGCATGGTAGGTAGTAAGGTATTCTTACATTTGCAGACATTGTTTGGATTCTTGCATAACTGCACTATGTATTTCTTGTTTTCTTGATGTTTTTGGGTGCTTGGTAAACTGTTCGGTGGACTTTCTTAAGATACTTGAAACAGATTTCCATATTTTAGTACATGAGCATTGTGAAGATGTCTAAAAGCTACACGTGCATTACCTTGTTTCGAGTGGTGCATTGAAATATTAGCTCCTAACCACTGCGTGTTTCGCAGGGCTGCATAGCAGCTGTATTATTGTATGCATGATGCTTCCTACTGGAATGCCATGGCATTACTTCAATCCCCTTTATATTTGCATGAACCATATCTTCTGTTTATAAATTTCTCTGCTTTTTCAGATTTCTGGACTACTTCTCGATGAAAGTCAGGTCAGAAGTGTTGTGGACGAGTTGAAGCAAGTTATTACGGCAAGTTCAAGTAGGAAAACGGAAAGAGCAGAAAGAGCAAAAGCTGAAGATTTTGATGCTGAGGAGGGAGAATTGCTGAAAGAGGAAAATGAGCAAGAAGAAGAAGTTTTTGACCAAGTCAGTTTTTCTATGCTTATCTCTAGCTTGTGTGAAATCTGTCAGATTTATTATGGTGGATAGTTATCAGAGTCTTAGGAATTGACCTGTTGGACTTGTTCAGGTTGGTGAAATCTTGGGAACCCTGATTAAAACGTTTAAAGCTTCTTTCTTGCCTTTCTTTGATGAGCTGTCCTCATACCTGATGCCAATGTGGGTAAGTCTCGGACTCTTGAACAGTGAATATCCTTGAGAATGTCGTTGGATTTTTCCTTTCCAATAAGGTTTACGAGGAAATAATGCTATCGTGAGATATCATTTGATAATAGCGATGGTTGTGTCTCTGGCAGGGAAAGGATAAAACACCTGAAGAAAGAAGAATAGCCATTTGTATCTTTGATGATGTTGCTGAGCAATGTCGTGAAGCAGCTTTGAAGTTCGTGCGCAGTTATTTACCATTCTTTTTGATTATTTCTTTTTGTGAAAAAGTAATTCTATTTTTTTTCTCGTCTGAACCAGATATTATGATACGTACCTTCCCTTTCTCTTAGAAGCATGCAATGATGAAAGTCCTGATGTTCGACAGGTTTGATTAATTTTATTTGTGGTTTTTGATATATTTATATGCAAAAGTCAATGTTATTTTGTAGCATAACTGGTATGATTTTTTGCTATTTTCAGGCTGCTGTATACGGGCTTGGTGTATGTGCGGAATTTGGCGGTTCGGCCTTTAAACCCCTTGTTGGAGGTTAGATCAGCTTGTACATGGCCTCATAGAATTGGCATTTCAATTGTAACAAGTTTGCTGGACTTCAATTTGTTTTTTTTTTCCTTTCAGAGGCTCTTTCAAGGCTCAATGTTGTTATCAGGGATCCGAATGCTATGCAGTCTGAGAATGTGATGGCATATGATAATGCTGTCTCCGCTCTGGGAAAGATATGCCAGTACCATCGTGACAGCATTGATTCATCTCAGGTACACATTTGATGTGCTACTATTTCCTTGTGTGACATTGGATTTCCCCTGCACACTTAACAGCAACCTCTTATCCATTCCATTTATGTTCTATTTGGATGTAAGATATAATGTTTTGTTTGATATCGTCCATCTAGATTATTTTAAATTAACGTTTCTGAGCTTCAAATTAAAGACAAGACATTACATGATATTATTTGATGTTCTTGAGGAACTGGGCATTGTTTCTTGTATCAATCACGGTATGGCGGGCTGATAATTTCCTCGCATTTATTAAAATTCGAACCCTCGTAATCTTTATAGGTGGTTCCTGCCTGGTTGAGTTGCTTGCCTATAAAGGGCGACCTTATTGAAGCTAAGGTTGTTCATGAACAGCTCTGCTCAATGGTTGAGAGGTGGGGAGCTTCACAAATTTGAATTTCACGATACAATCTACGCCACCTCTTTTAGTACATTTAAATTTTAATTAATACATTTACTCTGATTTGAGCTATATAAATATAATCAATGCCATTTCAGGTCTGACGGAGAACTTTTGGGACCCAACAATCAGTACCTTCCAAAAATCGTAGCTGTGTTTGCTGAGGTTAGTCTGAAATGAACTTTACATCCTCGTCGATAGAAAGGTTGAAATGCGTAAAATTGTAAACCTGCCTCTCTTTTCTTGCAGGTTCTGGTTGCGGGAAAAGATCTCGCCTCAGAGCAAACTGCGAGTCGAATGGTTAACCTACTGAGGCAACTTCAACAGACACTTCCACCTGCAACTCTCGCCTCGACATGGTCGTCCTTACAACCTCAGCAGCAGCTTGCTTTGCAGTCCATTCTCTCATCTTAGAGCATTTTCGCTCGTACTCATGTGCGCTTTTCGTTACTATTTCGCTGTAATACTTAATATCATCCCCTATTCTTTTCGGTTTGTGTGAGAGGGTTTATTTATGTTCGAACACGTGATTGATTGCGTGGAATGTTTCTGTATGCGTTTAAGCGAGAGATGCACGCAAAGTCTGCGTTAGATTGTGGCGTGCGCTCTCTCTTACGGTTATTTGCCAGCAAGGCAAATATACCTGTCAGTTTTGGTCCTCTTCTGTGCTTTCTGTGTACCATTTACTTTTACATTGAGGAGAGATGGTGGTGAGTTGAGTGTACTGCAAATTGTGAACTTCTATTTGTGTTTTCAGTGAGTGTTTTTTTTCCTATTATGAAATTCTTTGCATGCTATTAACCTCTCTCGTTGGGAGTTTTCATGAAGTATGTGATTTGTTTGCATTTTCTTATGGTACCAAAATAATGCGGAGTAATGGTTTATCCGAGTTAAATTATTTGAACCGATTGGGTTGGGTTTTACCCGAAAATCAATCATTGATATCAAAGGTGCTAATGACATCATATCAATTATCAAGTATGGGTATACATGTATGATATACCTATTTATTTATATATTAAAAGTCTGACCAAATTGCATTAGGATTCAACTGTTTCACCAAAAAATTAACCGATAATTATGAATTTCTTTTTCCTGGATTCTTGTGGACGTGGAAAGATTCCTACTAAGAGCAGAGGAGACGTACTCGAAAGAATCTATGACACCATCTAATTATTAGTATATTTAACTATTGACCGAGGCTCATTAATTTTGTTCGCAGTGACACCTATTCTTTTATACCACTATTGTGTAGCAAGTTAACCTCGTATTACCCAACAGCATTTTTCCTTAGCTGCAGCCAAATGGCAAACCATACTCTTAATTCATTTTTATATTTGCAATGAGATAAGATTAGGAAGAAAAAATGCAGAAATTGGGCAAGGGCAGGCCCTTCATGAGTTCAACTCCAAAAAGTTTTAGATTCTTCGTTGACCGAAATGGAAGAAAACGACACGTAGATAGTTCACCAACTACCTAAGATAAAAAGGTGTTTCTTGTCCTCATCCCCGCTAACCTTTGACTTTCATTTATAAGCATATGTTATTCTAGCGATCTATTTGACCCTTAAGCATCTTTACCGTGACATGCTTGCGACTCATGGAAGTTGTCTTGTATCACTAACTTAGAGCATCAAATAACGGTCAACCTTCGTATATTCTAACATACTTCTCACCATTACAAGACAAACAAGTCAAGACAAAGCCAAAGACATGCCTTCCTTTACCTTAATCTCTCTCTCACTCACTATAAAATCTCTTCTTCTAACTATGGTCCATCTCATCCAATTATCGAAGAAACAAAAATTATTACTAGACAAAGAAATCCAAAACGAAAATGGAGCTTCACTTCCAACAAAAAACGCCTCGAAGCACACACAAGCCCAGAAAGAACCGAGCGCCGCCGAGCAAGAGCAAGTTCATCGGCGTTAGGCAGAGGCCGTCGGGCAAGTGGGTGGCGGAGATCAAGAACACCACCCAGAAGATCAGGATGTGGCTGGGCACCTTCGACACGGCGGAGGAAGCCGCCCAGGCCTACGACGAGGCCGCCTGCCTCCTGCGTGGCTCCAACGCGCGGACCAACTTCGACTTGAACCACGCGCCCTGCGACCCAGCCCTTTCTTTAAAGATACGCAACCTTCTCAATCAGAAGAAGAGGAGCCTCCTCAACAGACCCACGAACGCCCCGACCCAATCCATTCGGGTCGACCCACCACCGTCGACGACGACCGCCGGCTCCGACGACTATTACAAGGCGGCGGACTGTAATTTGGGCGGTTTCTTGGGAGGGTTTGATATGGGCGGCTGCTGTGAGAACTACGATCAGACGACGATCCCTTTTGACATGCCCGCCCACGGCGGCGGGTATTATGCGCCGGAAAGGGTCGATGGGTCGGATTTCTTGCCGGATTTTGAACGGCTGAAGGTGGAGAGGCAGATCTCGGCGTCGCTGTATGCGATGAATGGGATCGGCGAGTATTGGGATAGTGTGAATGAGTGTGGAAATAGTGATTCTTTCTGGGACATTTCTACCATGTTGAGGATGTTCTGTCCTCCTAGCTGAGTTTTAGTTATGGAAAGTCTTTGTGTTTGTTTCTTTTTTTTTTTCCGGCCTGGATTTTATCCTTTTTTTCTAATTTAGAGCTGAATGGAGAAAGATCACAGTTTGGCTTTAAGCCGTTCTTGATGACCAAAATTCTCAAAAGGTTACGCTTTTTCAATAATCAAATTTTCATTTTTAACAAGATAATAATGTTGGTTGGGTTGAGCCTATTAATCGTTGGCGTGGCAGCGAACCTGATCGAGTAATATCGCGGCTAATATTTTAGCAATTAGACTAGCTTTCAACAACCTCATGACCGGTCATGGAATAAAATTAATTAAAATAAACCAAAAAAATTAATAAAGCCACAACCGGTTGTGACACAACCACAACCGGTTGTGACACAACCACAACCGGTTGGTGTACCAACCTGGGTCACAACCGGTTGTGCACAGTTTCCAATAAACTGTTATATATGCTTTTATGAATTTTTTGTGATACATTTAATTATCTTTTAAACTTTTTTTTTTACCAAAATATATGATTTTTATTCCCTACAAATAGAGACTAATATTGATACATTTGAATCACAATTTCAAATTATCTATTTCTCTATCACATTCTATATAATCTATCATTATTCATATTATTTTTTTCTTCAATGGCCAAAGTATCTAAATTTATATCATATAATGTAATGTATTTTTCAAACATTCAAATACGACTTAAAATAATTAAATGTAAATATTATGGGTTGTGTTGGTTTGCTGATAAAGTTGAAAATTTATTGAGGTTGGGTTGAGCTGTAGGTTGTGGATGTGGAGGAGAGAGAAAATAATATTTTATTATAATGACTGATTGTAAAGGTCATTGATAAAGATAGTCTTAAAGATAAAATATGGACACCGAGATTTAACGTGGAAAACCCCCAAACAAATCGGGGTAAAAACCACGAGGCAAGGAAGAAGAATCCACTATAGAGGAAAAATATAGGAGTTTGATCAACACGTGGTGTGCTAATATAATTTGCAAGTGCGACAAGTGATAATATAAAACGAATACCTAATTACTATCACCAACGTGCGATAGGCAGTTGACGTATCGTTTGTAGTGCAGTAAAGTGAGTAAGCGAGTATCGAACACAAGGAATAAATTAAGTACTAATAGTGACCTATCGACTCGATATTTAGCCTAAATAAAATAAGCAGATGGTTTTACGAACAATCTAACATATTGCTCTTAAATCCACTAGAGATTCAAAGAACACGCCTAAAACTAGTAAGAGAGCTTTTAGATAATAAAGATGTGCTCGGGATTCGAATCCCGCTAGGTATTATCGTCTAAGACAGTAAATTATCGTTCCTACGTGACTCTGACTAGATCGCAGTAATTTCCTACCCGCTAACGAGTTTGCTGTCGCCCTAAACGCTCGCAGGGATCTAAAATTCAGTAATTACTAACAGCGAGGATCGAGTATTTGCTTTCGCCCTATACTCGAATCCTATCTTCTACGAACGGCCTAATCGTTGTTTAGCTGTCGCCCTAAACGATTTTCTACACAATCACTTTGACACATAGACATACTAAAGCGACGAAACAACTTCATAGATAACTAAATAGTCATAAACACGAGTCACGATAACATACGTCTTAAATACAAATTAACCTAGCATTCATCTAATCCCAAACACAGAGAAATTAGCTACTTATAATTGAAGGAAAAACAACGAAAGAAATAAGGAACGAGGAAGAAAGATTCATGATCTTGGTGTGCTGATGATCGATCTTGGTGTGCTGATGATCTGCGATGGTAGCGTGGATGAATCTTCGTTCTTCGTTCAATTCGGCGTGATTGCGTCGTTGATCCGTCTCGCGCGCTCCGGGATGCAATTCTGTGTTCTTTTAGGCTCTTTTTCGTCTCTTCAGGGATTATGGTTGATATCTGGTAGGTATCCCCTCTTTCTGAGTTGAAATTGGGCTTCTATAGCAAAATTCGACGTGGTCACGGCCTGGGACAAGAAACGTCACTGCCGTGACACTCTCGGGCACAAAATGAGCTTACTGCCGTGCGTCACGGCCTGGTGCAAGGAGTGTCACGGCCGTGACACTTTCAACAGCTTTGCGACAGTTTCGTATTTCTCTCAGATGGAGTAGTAAAAGATGTCCGATTGACCTGAAATTTTAAATATAGATATAAGACTTGCCAATATTAATTTTGACTGGAGGGATTCTCAATCCGAGGTATAGATTGAGATATATGAATTTTTTAGTCCGTTGCTACTTTTCAGGCGGGCTTCACGGCCGTGATTGTGCTCTGCATCGCTTGGCTTCCTTTTCTGCCTATTGTCACGGCCTGGTGCAATGTGTGTCACGGCCGTGACGAAGACCAGTGTTCTTTGGCTTCGTTTCTATCCAGTGTCACGGCCTGGTGCAAGGAGTGTCACGGCCGTGAAACATGACTGATTTCTTCATACTTGCTCCGTTTTGCCTCATTTTCGCTCTTTTTCGCCCAAGAGCCGTCCGAAGGTCCTTCAATATCGAAAGTAGTGTAAATATGGCGAATAAATGTATAAAATGATGGCTAGAGCTCTATTTTAACCCAATTAAATACTACGATAAACGTAGTGAAATACGTTTGTCAGAGTTACAACCCTCAATCTATAAAGGAGAAAGCCCTCAATACCTCTCTTTATAGCTGGAGAAAATACCGACAAACTCTCTATTTTATTCTCCCTATCTCTCAATTATATTTCTTCTGTGGGATGCATTTTTTGCACTGAGGTACTTAGCCTATTTATAGGCAATTGAACAAAACAAATGAGGTAATTGCTTACCTCATTCAATATGTCAACAAAAGAAAAGTCATCAACACCATTTCCACGTTGATTGCAGCCTTGACAATTCAAACCCATGTGCTCTGACGTGCCTTCTTTTTAATTCATGTCGATAGTCTCCCACTTGAATATTTGATTGAGGATCAATCGGATCTTCACACCATTCTTTCTCCCTCGCCATTCATGTTGCTTACGTTTCCGCTAGGCCACCAGAGGAACGACACCAAACAAACTTATCAGTGTTGACCGCCTTCGTAAAAAAATCTGCTAGGTTGTCTTTCGTATGAATCTCAACATATCTACCGTGCCCTCTTCCACTTTCTCACGAACGAAGTGATACTGGACTCGTATGTGCTTTGACCTGGAATGAAAAGCTGGATTCCTTGCGAGATGCAAGGCACTCTGACTGTCCCAGGACAGTGGAATATTTTCTTGTCCGTGCCCGAGTTCCTGCATGATCATTTTCAACCATACCGCCTCTTTACTTGCCTACGTGGTTGAGCCATATTCAGCTTCAGTTGTTGACGTCGCGACAGCGGACTGAATCTTTGATACCCAGATTATGGCTCCGCAGTAAGAGTAAATACATATCCCGTGGTAGATTTGCTCTTGTCAAGATCACCTGCATAATCAGAGTCAACGTACCCTCTGACAGTAAAGTCTGCTCCTCCGTAACATGCAACATCCGAGGTTTCTTTTATATATCGTAGGATCCTCTTCACTGCTCTCCAATGCTCTTTGCCCAGATTCGCCATTTCCAATGTCTGGTCGTGTACAAATCATCGCGAACATAAGACTTCCCACTGCTGATGCATACGGTACTCGAGACATGTCCATCCTCCCTTCTTCATGCTAGGACTCATACTTGAGGATAATTTGAAATTAACGAGAAGTGGGGTAGAATTGACTTACAATCTTGCATATTGAAGCGTTGCAAGACCTTCCTCAGATAATTCTTCGGCGAAAGCCAAAATTTCCTATTATTTCTATGTCGGTAAATTTGCATCCCTAGAATCTTGTTTGCCGCTCCCAAGTACTTCATCTCAAATTCCCTAGCCAACTGTGCTTTGAGTTCTTTAACACGATCTTTATTGGGGCCTGCTACCAACATGTCGTCAACATACAACAGTAATATGATAAAATCATTTCACCAAACCTCTTGAAATATGCACAAGGGTCTGCATTCAATCTGTTGTATCCAAGGATCATGATGAAGGAATCAATCTCTTATACCAACACCTCGGCGCCTGTTTGAGACCGTATAGAGATTTGTTTAACCTGCAAACCAAGTTCCGTTTTTCTTTGTCTTCAAAACCTTCCGGCTGGAGCATATAAATCTCTTCTTCAAGATCTCAATGAAGAAAAGCTGTCTTCACATCTAGTTGCTCTAGATGTAGGTCGAATGTAGCACACATCGCCAGGAGTACCCGAACAGTCGTCAGTCTAACCACAGGTGAGAATATCTCATTGAAGTCGATGCCTTCTTTCTGAGCCTAGCCTTTAACCACCAGTCGTGCATGAAAGCGCTCTACTTGATCATCACTGTTTCACTTGATCTTAAAGACCCATTTATTGCCGATTGCCTTTCTTCCCTTCGGTACTGGCATCAGCTCTCAAGTCTTATTTTCTCATAGATCTTCCATTTTTTCTTGCATTGCCGTCAACCACTGATCTGCATCTGAACTATTCAGTGATTCTTGAAGAGTTGATGGCTCTCCATCATCAGCTAGAAGATAGTATGCAACGTTACTGTCCATATCGTAATCTTCATGCCAGGATGGGGCTCCTCTTTTGCGTGTGCCCCTTCTAAGTTCTGGCTCTCTGAAGATTTGTCTGGCCCTTCCTCGTGCTCCGGTTAGAGCTGTGGCGGGCCTTCAAAACTGAAGCCCAGCCCGCCAACGGGCCGCGGGCCGGCCCGTCCACCATGATTTTTTTTTTTAAATTTTTTTATTTAAACTTTTTATTTAATTATGAATAATTTACATAATTATAATATTAAATATACATTAATTATATATTACTTAATAAACGCATCATTAATTATTTAATTATAATATTTAAATAAACATTAATTATGTATTAATTAATAAATGCATTATTAATTATAAATAAAATCATTAATTAATTTTTTTATTAAAATAAATATGTATTTAATTTATAAATAAATTAAGAAAAAAATATGGCGGGCCGGCCCACGGCCAGCCTGCCCCGCCCCGCTTAGCCTGCGGCCCGCGCGAGCTTGCCCTTATGGCGGGCCTTAAAAATCCCAGCCCAGCCCGTGGGCCGCGGGCTATTTTGACAGTTCTAGCTTCGGTGCTGCTTCAGAAGAATCTTGTTCTATAGACTTTCCTATCACCTGAATCGTCGTATAGATTCTGGGCTTTCCTTTGTAGTGCTATCATTTTCTCCGATTAGTTTATCTTCTAAGAAGATAACCTCCATGCTGATGACAACCTTGTGGGCAGTGGGATTCCACAGGCGATACCCCTTCACACCATCAGCATACCCAAAGAACAAACACTTCCTGGACTTCGGATCCAGCTTCGTAGTTTCTTGGGCGTTGTACATCACGTACACGAGACTTCCAAATACATAAGTTTGGAATAATCCGCTGGCTTCCCGGTCCACATCTCCATCGGCGTCTTCTGATCAGTTGCCGTTGAAGGCGATCGATTGATCACGTAGCAGGCGGTGTTGACCGCTTCTACCCAGTATGATTTATCCAGACCTGCAGCTCCCAACATGGCTCTTGTCCTTTCCAACAGAGTCCTGTTCATCCGTTCCGCCACTCCATTTTGTTGTGGAGTATACGCCGTTAGTAAAGCGCCTTTTGATGTATCTCTTTTGCAAATGCTATCAAATTCCTTGCTAGTATATTATCCTCCATTATCCATCATCAAACACTTGTTCTTCTTTCCTGTATCAAGTTCGACCCGAGCCTTGAAATTTTTGAAGGTAACGAACACATCTCCCTTACTCTTGATGATATACACCCAACATCTCCTGGTGTAATCGTCGATGAAAGACACGAAGTACTTCCCTCCTCATTGGGATGAAACCGGTAACTGCCATACATCAAAGTGAACCAATTCTAGAATATTGTTGCTTCTAGAATTTGATGTGTTGAATTGCAGCCGATGCTGCTTGTTTGCTATGCAATGCTCACAGAACGGTAGTGACACATTCGTGAGACCCGAAAGTAGATTCTGGCCCATAAGAATTTTCATTCCTTGTTCCGACATATGCCCGAGCTTCTGATGCCACAGCATAGTAGATCTTTCGATTGAATTTTCTGAAGCTATAGACGCTTCCCCTTTTTGCACCGTCTCTCCCAACAGCATACACAAATTTGCAGCGATCTTTTCACCTTTCATGACTACAGTGCTCCGCGGAATATTTTCATTATTCCTCTCCGAACTTTGATTTAACAGCCAAGATCATCGAGCTGTCCCACAGACAATAAATTCCTCTTTAGACCTTCTATGTGCCGCACTCCTTGAATAGTGCGAACTGTACCGTCGTGCAACTTCAACCTCACAGTTCCAACGCCTACGATCTTTAAAGCATTATCTTCACAACTGTACACAGATCCTCCTAAGATAGGTTCGTAGTGGTTGAACCAGTCTCTTCGAGAGGTCATATGATAAGTTGCGCCTAGTCAAGAAGCCATATCTCGTCGTACGCCTTCCTGCTCTCCGTTGATATAGCTGCTTCGCTACACAATACGTCTCCACCTGACGCGTTTGCCAGATTTCCTTGAGGATTGTAATTCTTCAGGCTCCAACAATCCCTCTTCAGGTGACCCTTCTTTCCACAGTTAGCATTTCATATCCTTCAGCTTACTTCTTGATTTTCCCGTGCCTTGAGCGTGACTCCCACTTGAACCAAGTTCCGTTGATCTCCCTCTCATCACCGTCAAAGCTTCGACGTGTTGAACACCTGTTTGCTGGTCCTCTTTGTTCTTTCGCCGATTTTCTTCTTCGAGAACAGCAACTGCGATATTATTGAAGACCAGATCCTTCGCGTTGTTCGTCAAGTTGATGATGAGTTGATCATACGAATCAGGCAGACTTTGAAGTAGAATTTCCGCACGTTCTTTAGCCTCTGTTTTATACCCCAACGATGTTAGCTGGGAAAATGGAGTATTCAGGACACTGAGATGCTCCGTCACCGAAGTAGATTCAGACATTCTCAAGTTGAACAATTTCATTTTCAAGAAAATTTTGTTGTGTAATGACGCCGGCTCGTACAGATTGGTTAGATGGTCCCAAATCTCCTTTGCCGTTTTCTTTTCTTCGACGTTGGACAGTATCTCATCTGCTAGTGCCAGATGAAGATTTGCTACAGCGCTTCCGTCCATCTCATCCATTTCTTTTCGTCTGTCAGTGTGGTTGGTTTCCCATCGATAGCCTCCACACAATTGTCCTTTCGCAAGATCGCCTTTATCTTTAATTTCCACAGTGAGAAATTTCTCCCATTGAACTTTTCAATATCGAATTTCGCCGCCATAATTTCTGCTCAGTTGTGAGCGATACCTCCGACGAGGTTGCAGCAGATACTTATTGAACTCGTACCGGCTTTCTCATCACCGTAACAAGGGCAGTATAATATCTATTATTTTCTGATGTAAAGGGTCCACGTTAGTGGCAACCACAGAGCATACGATAGAAAGATATATAAAACTCAAGCTAGGCTCTGATACCAATTGTCGCGTGGCAGCGGACCCGGTCGAGTAATACCGCGGCTAATATTTGAGCAATTAAAGATAAACGCGGGGTAAAAATCACGGACAAGGAAGAAGAATCCACTATAGAGGAAAAATATAGGAGTTACAACATCTCAATCTATAAAGGAGAAAACCCTCAATACCTCTCTAGTCGGAGAAAATACCGACAAACTCTCTATTTTATTCTCTATATCTCTCAATTATATTTCTTCTGTGGGATGCATTTTTTGCATTGAGGTTCGTAGCCTATTTATAGGCAATCGAACAAAGCAAATGAGGTAATTGCTTACCTCATTCAATATGTGAACAAAAGAAAAGTCATCAGCACCATTTCCACGTTGATTGCAGCCTTGGACAATTCAAACCCATGTGCTCTGACGTGCCTTCTTTTAATTCATGTCAATATTAATCTGTGTATGTGATTACATAGAAGTTTGTTTGTTGTATGAAATGGAAAATCAAATCGTAATTCAGTGACCAACTAAATAATTGGCTTACAAGAAATGAGTCAAGTGATCGAGTTTTTACCTCTCATAATGATAGCAAGTGTTTATTAACTTGACGTTCTTGAATGTTATACTCTGTGGATTTGGAATGTACACTGATTTTCGTACCTACAATCGACACTGAGATTTAGATGGATGCACTTATAATGTATAAAATTAAAAATATAATACACCTCTTCAAGTTTAAAATTTATGTGAGATGATCACCGATGTAGATATGGTATATGAGCTTAGACAAAGATTTTATGATTACGAATTCTCATGATCACTCGTGTACGAGTTGGAAGAGATAATTATGTTGAGAACATTTCTGTGTATTGATTGAATTAATTCATCTGTACATGTGTGGGTCATATATATACATGATACATTAAGCCACCTACGCTAACCGACTTTAACTAATATATACAATTGCAAAGATTACGACTACCCAGCGTCCATTTCTTCAATGCGTAACAGAGTATTTTGTTTCTTCATAAACTCTTCATCCCCCCCTACAAGCTAAGCATGGAAGAAAAGTCTTCATGCCAAGCTTGGACACAATAGCAGAGAAAAGAGGTTTAGCCAAAGATTTGGTAAAAACGTCGGCAAGCTGGTCCTTAGAAGCACAATACAATGGGACAATGAGACCTCTTTGATAGTGAATGCGGATGAAATGGCAGTCAAGTTCCAAATGTTTGGTGCGCTCATGGAAAACGGGATTCTCAGTGATGTGGATCGCAACCTGATTATCACACCAAAAAGGAATTGGAAGAGATGCAGGGATATGAAAGTCATGGAGAAGATAGGTGACCCATAACAACTCCCGAGCAGTTGTACTTAAACTCATGTACTCCGCTTCAACAGAAGAACAAGAGATGGTGGTTTTCTGCTTGGATTTCCAAGAGATCAGGGAAGATCCAAGAAAAATGCCAAAGCCCATGATAGATTTGCGGGTCAATGGATCCGCTCCCCAATCTGCATCTGTATAAACTTCAACTCGAAAATCAGGTGTGGAGGAGTAGAAAAGACTATGGTCGGCTGTCCCTTTTAGATATTTGAGAATATGGAGCAAGCTGTTCCAATGGTCAGTGCATGGACATTGAACATGTCTACTAAGTTGTTGAACGGCAAATGTAATGTCCGGGCGCGTGAAGTTGAGATATAAAAGCTGGCCCACCAACTTTCTATAGGGAGAAGGGTCTGCAATAGGAGTCCCACAGTGAGCACTGAACTGATGATGTCGAGGTAGATGAGTGCTAGTAGGTTTCGCCCCTGTGAGTCCAATGTCAAGCAAAATGTCAAGAATATATTTCCTCTGGTTGATGTACAAACCAGCCTCAGATCGTGTAAGTTCAATGCCAAGGAAGTACTTAGCAAAGCCAATATCATCGACGTAGACCACTAAGGCAAGGAAATCAGAGGTGTCCTTCTTCAAGAAAAGACAAGGATCGTTAGTGGATCGATGGAAACCAAATGCAATGAGCTTCCTAGTAAGCTCAGCGTTCCATTCCCGTGAAGCTTGCTTAAGACCGTAGAGGGAACATCTCAGCTTACAAACTTGATTCGGCAGAGCTTTGGCATATCCATCAGGTGGCTGCATATAGACCTTTTCCTCCAAGTAACCATGAAGAAAGGCATTATTTATGTCAAGTTGATGAATAGACCAGTGAGACATGGTGGCTAGTGCAAGGAATACCCGAACTGTCACCACCTTTGCAACAGGTGAGAAACTATCAAAGAAGTCCTCTCCCTCAATTTGATTGTATCCCTTGGCTACTAGCCTAGCCTTCAGCCATTCCATAGAGTCATCGGGGTGATACTTGACCTTGTATACCCATTTGCATCCAATCGCTTTCTTTCCGTTGGGTAGAGACGTCAAGGTCCAAGTTTTATTGTCCTCGAGAGCCTTTAGTTCTGTCTCCATGGCTCGAACCCACCGAGGATCACCCTTAGCTTCAAGAAAAGAGTTAGGAGCCTTTACACTATCTAACTGAATCAAAAAAGCCATATGATCATAGGAAAAATGGAGATTTTTAATGTATGGAAAAACTTGTGGTGTGTATGGGGAAGGGTTGTGGATGCGGTTTCTGTTATGAGGATGGGTAATAGGGCACGATTGTACATGGGCAGATATAAAGTCCTTCAACCATGAAGGGGTTACTTTTGGTCTGGTGCTTCGTCTCAAAGGCAAGGAGGGTGATGGAGATAATGTAGGGATAGATGATGCTGGTGATATTTCTGAAGTGGTGGTCTCAGGAATGGGTTCGAAACTTGAATCTGTAGCATCAGTAACATAGGTTGGAGGTGTGTTGTCTGGATTGGGATAGTCAGAGGTCATATATGAGGGATTAGGCATAAGGTCGACTGCAACTGCATCTGAAATAGGATCAGAATTTAAAGAACTGTAGTTTTCCAAAGGAGCTTCCAATGTCTTGAGTTCGTATGGAAAGGTGTCTTCACGGAACACTACATCTCTAGAGATAAGGGTCTTTCTTGTTTATAAATCATACAGCTTGTAGGCCTTTTGATTGGGAGGATAACCAATAAACACACACTTAGTAGCTCGGGGGTCAAACTTATCCTTGTGAGGGCTTGTAACTGTGGCAAAGCAGAGACATCCAAAGCTCCTGAGATGTCCAAGGTTGGGCTTCTTCGAATATAAAATCTCAAAGGGTGATTGCATGTTCAACAAGGGCGATGGTAGGCGGTTTATGAGGTAAGTGGCCGTCAAAAATAGAGTCTCCCCAAAATATCTTTGGTAGTTTAGACTGAATCATGAGGGCTCTTGCAACTTGTAGAAGGTGTTTGTGTTTTCTTTCTACAACCCCATTTTGTTGTGGGGTGTAGACACATGACCTTTGATGGACGATTCCCAGTTGAGCTAGGAGGCTTTGGCAATGAATACTCGTGAATTCGGACCCATTATCTGATCTTAAAAACTTCACTGCCGCATTAAAATGATTTTCACCATGTGAAGGAAACCACTGAGTAAGGATGTAGTTGGAGATTTGCTCTGCATAAGAAACGTCCAAGTGGCACGACTGAAGTCGTCTACAATGGTGAGGAAGTAATGAGCACCATTGACGGATTTTTGGTGGTAAGGTCCCCAAATATCGGCGTGTAGTAGTTCACAGATTTTCTTTGACTGAGTTTGGCTCAAAGGGGAACTCTTTCTTGGTTGTTTTGAAAGGGGACATACATCACAAATGACCTTAGTTTTATTTCTGAGATAGGGTAGGTCCAGTACTCGAACGACAACATCACTCGGATGACCTAACCTTCTATGCCAAACATCCAAAGAAGTGTCAACAGCATTATTCGAAAAATTGTTAAAAACAGCAGCACAAATCTGAACAAAAGGGTGACTGATATGACTGTTAAGGAAGTCCTGTATGGTATCCCTTTGGAAGGAGCTCTTATCTACCATGTACAATCGATTTCTTAGTCTTCCAATGGCTAATAACTCCTTACTCATTTGGTACTGTAAGAGGCAAAAATTTGTTGAGAATAGACAGTCTATCCTTGAACAAGTGGCAAGTTTACTGATGGAGATTAGGTTGAATCTGAACAGTGGAACATATAGGCAATCCTTGAGCACCAAACAGTTTGGCAGTGTGAGATCGCCAATGCGTTTAACCTCATTTATAGTGCCATCGGGTAAGTATATAGGGGTGAAAGTGGTTACATGTCTTAGGTTCGAAAGAAGGGTATGGTCATAGATCATATGGCTAGTTGCTCCAGTATCTAGTGCAAAGAACTCTTCACTCATTTTCTTAAAAGAAGCAGATGAGAGTTTGCTGGACATACCTGCGAAGTCCATGAAGTGTGCGAAATTCACCTTTTCAGTTTCTGAAGCAGAGCTATTTCCTTTCACCAGCTTTGTCACTTTTTGTTGAAGCAGCGCCATACCTTTAGAACCTGCTTTGTTTTTGGGTGTTGATGCATAAGTTTGAGTCTTCTTAGCATCTTTGTTGCCTTTCCACCATTCTGGAAAACCGGCGATGTGGAAGCATTCACTCTTAACATGACCATTCATGCCACAGAAATCACACTTCAGATTCCTTCTGTATGCCTTATCTCTTCTAAGCTCATTCTCCTTATTTCCACCATGAAAACTAGTTCTCTGCCCTCCTCTAGCAGCTAGCATCGCACTGTGGTCACAATTTTCAAATTGCATTTGTACATTTTGTTGCTTCTCAACGTTCATCAACATCGCATACACCTTTCTTACATCAGGCCAAGGGTCAGATACTAAAATTTGATTCCTGACACCTTGATAAGTTTCATTTAGCCCCATAAGAAATTGCATCAGTTTAGTTCTTCCTTCCTTTCGATTAACTCTAGCAGATTTGCAGGTACATCCATCGCATGTGCATTCTTCGTCTGGATCCAAAAGGCTCAGCTCATCCCATAGCCTTTTGAGCTTGCTGAAATACAGAGATAATGTCATATTTCCTTGCACAATTGAGTTAATCTCCCGATTTAGCTGATAAATTTGAGGTCCATTACTAGTTCCATATTGAATCTTCAGCTCAGTCCACAGCTCCTTCGCACTTTCAGCTAAGCTAAAACTGTCAACTATCTCTTGAGACAGCGAATTCAATATCCACGACACAACCGTGTCATTAACTCTCATCCACTGACCTCGATTAGGACTCGTCAGATATGGCATCGGAAAGGTTCCGTCTATGAAGCCTAATTTGTTCTTCGCACCTAAGGCTCTTCTCATAGCGTGACTCCAGCTCAGATAGTTCGATTCGCCCAAGCGATTTGAGATAATCGAAGCTCCCAAATTATCCGATGGAAGCAAAATCAGAGGATGTTGGTAACCTCCGAAGTTCATGACTTCCATCTCTTGATGATTCGTTGATGGATTCTGTTGATCTTCTTGCTCTTGTCGATCGTCTGCCATGGTTGAGTTTACAGCAGCTATGTTGTTAATTGATCTAGGTTATCAATTTTGAGCGAAACGTGAAACCGCCTGCTCTAATACCATGTACGTTGGAAGAGATAATTATGTTGAGAAAATTTCTGTGTATTGATTGAATTAATTCATCTGTACATGTGTGGGTCATATATATACATGATACATTAAGCCACCTACGCTAACCGACTTTAACTAATATATACAATTGCAATGATTACGACTACCCAGCGTCCATTTCTTCAATGCGTAACAGAGTATTTTGTTTCTTCATAAACTCTTCTAACTCATAAAGAAAAATTCATACAAAAGTTTAGATAAAAAAATAAATAAATGTGGAAAATATACTATCAAAATTTTAAAAATATAACACCAAGATTAAAAACCCTACGGATAGGAAGTATCAGACTGAAATGGATAAATGGAAGGTTTTACCGTTGGAATTGAAATTTGAAACCCGATTGTGAATTGGTTCTCTGGATTTTATCGGTTTGAGCCGGAATCCGACCCGGTCCGACGACCCGATAACCATCCAATTGAAGTTCGACCTGAAAAAACAGAGGGAGTGGAATTACACGAAGGAAAAGCACCAACAAGGGAATGTAATGGGGGTATCCACGTCATCAGCTCGCCTTTCCCTTTCCTTTCCCACGATGAAAAGTGGAGACATTTGAATCGAATTCTCGCAAAAACCTCGACACACACCACTCCCCAAGTCTTACCTCTGTTTGTCTCCAAAATAGTAATCTTTTTCGCTTTATATTTGGTTCTGTGTAGCTTTCCTTTCCATTTTTAGGTTCAGGTTCGTCCACTGTCGCAATTGATTGCGCCAGGCGGCTCTGTTAATTAGGTGGGCAACGAAAAATTGTGAAGGGTAGAGAGAATAATCGACGCCCACTTGGTTTAATTGTGTTTCTACGATCGATTTTTCTTTTTTTTCTCAGGGACTTCACTCACGTCACGTGCTTTCTTATTTATGGTTTGGAGGTTTGATTGAATGAGGTTTGTGGGTTTCTTCATTTTGCCGAGTGAAAAAGAAGTATAGATTCATATTCTGTGGATATATGTCGATTCGTTTCGAAATTGAGTTGAGAATTTTTTTGTTTGGGTGATGTGCTCTTCCTTTCTATTTGCTGCTGTAGTGAAGCCATTAATTCGATGCTTTTATTCAAGCTTTCTTCTTGCTGACCTAATGCCAAATTAGTATGGAATTCAGTTCTGAATTGAATTGGTACTATTAGTTTAGTGATGTTGTCGAATGGTTTTCATTAGAAGTATAAATTTTGCCATTGTATGTATGTCGGACTTTGTTCTGTTTTTCGTCAGTCTCGTGTTATTATGACGTCAATTCTTTTGGGTTGCGATTTTCTGTTTAGAAAAGAAGGAAAGAAACCTTAAATTCTAACGTGATGATTGAACCTACGGGCATGGATGGGGTTCCAGCAACAAAAGCCAAATCCTGCATATAGGAAAATGGTTGTTGCGTCATTAATTACTTAACGACAAAGCAGTCGGGTTCACTGTTTCTTCTTTCTTTTTTGGTTACGAACTGACGTTAGCAGAACTAAATGAAGCAGTTTCTTTTGGACATACGTGAAATCAGTCTAGCCATTGGCTCGATGTCTATGATTTTAGCTTCTTTTTGATCTCCTAGACCCATTTTCATTTCTTGGGATTTTCTTTTAGGTTGAATCTTTCCAGTTCTTTTGGAAGAAGAAAAAAATTAATGTTCATAATCATCTGATTGCATTGACAATCATAAAGGCTCAGACATGTCTGGTGGTGAAGGTATAAAGCTCTCAAGTGAAGATCTGATGCTGGTAAGCTTATGAGGCATATTATACCAACATAATTTGTTTTCTGGATAGTTTCACTATTATAAAATGACACACATAGGCACCCTTTGTTATAGGATGATGACCATCTTTGTTGTTTTTCTTCGTATGTGTCACTCATATGAGCTGTCTTGTTTACCAAACGGCCACAGATTTAAAGTTATACTCAGCGGAAGAAATCCATCAGATAGAAATACTTTCTACATATCTCATGGTCATATCTGTTTATAATCCAGGTGAAGAGTCGCATAGAAGGCTGTCTCCGTCATTACATGCACAAAAAGGAAGCTGTAAATGCTCTTGCTGTTCAGGATAACATCGACCCAACTTTTACTGAGATAAGTAATGTCATCTTCTTTTCTTTCTTCATGTGCTTATGATGATAAACTGGGGAATACGATAAATGCCGCCATCAAACATTTTCTTCCCTCATTTCTCTAAATTTTCTTGAATTGACATGCATTTCTTAACCCCCTCCACTCTTCGATGTCATGGGTTGTCTGGTAAACCAGTCATGCTCCTTTCTATTTGCAACTATATTCTATTTCCGAAATTCAATGAATAGAAGTTGGCAACCTGATTATATAAATAGCAACGACCTTCTGCTGTTTTTAATAGAGTTTGTCATTTTGTTAGGTAATCATCCTAGAAAACTAATCATCGGTACTAATGAGGGTTTTATTACCGATACATAACTTTATCATTGCATTAAATCAAGTTGTGATTCTAACATAGCATTGATAAAATCTGAATCTGAACTTGACCCCATTTTTTATATATGAAGTCGAAGTGGTATTACTATTACATCACGAAAAAGGGAACGCCTTCTCTGTACTAGAGAAATACATGACATTTGTTTGTATATATATACACAGTTTGCTCGTATTCACGTGCCTTTCCATTACTATAACTAGTTGCTTCTTTCAGTCTGGCAGCAACTTGAAGAGGAGAATCCAGAATTTTTCGAGGCATATTATCTAAAATTATTGGTGAAGGATCAAATACTGGAATTCAATAGGTTGCTCTCTGAGCAGGTGGAACTGATGCGGCAGATTGGAATAGGCAGCATCGAACCTGCCCGTGCACCTAATGGATCTCATAGTCTACCTAGTAAGATGTTTTTCTACCAACAAACTTAAATCTGTCTTAACTTCCCTGCCTAACCTTCTTGTAGTCCTTGGACATCCTTTGAATTGAGATCTCCATCTTCTGTGTCTTAAATTTCGCATTAGCTTATTTAGCAACAATATGTTACAGATCTGCATATTCCCACATCACTTGCAACGCAAAATCCAAGGACCCTGAAGAGCACGGAGACCATTCAGCAGCCAAATACGTTTCTCAACTGTGGATCACAAATCCATCGGAATGTTCAAGGAACTTTTGACGGTCGAAAGATAGATGTTCCACCAAGTGTCTTCTTGTCTCAAAACTCATACATGGGATTGGCTCAAACATCGAACTCAAAAGTGCCAAGATCAGAAGCTGCTGGCTATGGCATTAATTCGCAGTTCAACTTCAGTCCACAACAAGGCAGTTTTCTGGGAGCTCCTCCACTTTTGGGTGGTGATGGCGTACAACCTTTCAGCAGTGCATTAGCCAATGCCAACGCACATCAGCATCTAAACGACAGTCTCTTGGACGGAGATGGTTCCTCCTTTGGGTTCTTGGATCAAAGCCTCGACTTCCCTGAGTTGTCGGCTGATGATTTTCCAGGTGAATGCTTTCTCAAACTTATTTGCTTCGATATCTGAAAAGTTTTTGATTCTACACATTTTGTACTTACATGTATGCCATTACAGATTTACTTGAGAGTTACGCTAGAGAAACGGCGGATGCAAACAACTTTGTTGGTGCACATGAGCATGGTTGGGTTTTGTAATATTTCATCGTTATTTATTTGAAGACTACTGAACTGATAATGTGAAATAAATATACCGTTTTTCTGATGTTATATCCCAGGAGACATTGAGGGGTTGGACACTGAAGCTGAACATTTGAGGAGATACCCACAATCTGACTGATAATATGCATTCATACTGGCTATTCATTCTAGGTACTTCTTATGAACTTGTTATTACATTCTCGGAATATAGTTTAGTTGGAAGAATTTTGTAATTTTTAGTACATTTTGTTGTTTGTCTGAATTTATACTTACTGCAGGTGTTATATAATCACAGATGGAGTGTGTGTAGTCTAGTATAGGTTATGGTCAGAAGGTTTTGCTTAATCACAATTATGATCAGAAAGGGTTTTGCTTAATCACAATTATGGTCAGAATGGTTTTGCTTGATCACGAAGTGGGACGTATGTATTTCTTTTATTTTGCTGTTGCTGCTTGAAAGTGAGAAATATTTCTTTTTTACTATTGGAGTGGAGAAACTACATTTGTTTTGTAGCGTCTTTTTGACGTGTAATTATTTAAGTTGTATGATGTTCGTATCATTGGTATGTATGGAGGGATTTCAGTGTACATATAACTCCCAATAAGCCCATGTTAAGCATTCGTGATTCATACATACACACACCAAATCACACCATATAACAGATTCACAAAGGAAACAGTTTTCGACTAGTCAATAACCTTAATTTTAAAGATATATTAGTTTGCACTATGGTTTTCATCTATATGCGAGTTGTAAACTAACGCTGGGAGCTAGAGAGTCTCTTATACGTGTATTGAGAATGGAAGCTGAGAGCTCAGTTCATAACAGATTAATTTATTGCAGATAAGTTTTATTAAATTACTCTCTTCCCAACAAACATACCTAGAAAAAAACCAAGTCTTCCTCTCTCCGTCCCAAACCTAAACAGTTTTCATGAAGAAATAATAATGGGCATTGTTCTCAGCCATCAAGAAAATATAATCCCAGCCTTCTCTTAACAATTTCCAGTTTTTCCTTCATTTTCTTCAGTAACCATATCCTGAAAAGGGCAATACAGAATTATCCAACTGATGCCTGAAAAAAGAATCAAATATTTACAACGATAACGATTTTAATTTCACCTGAATTGTCCATCGGATTTCCGACGACGGCAGGCTCGGGCTCCTTAATCTCCACCACGACGCAGTCAGACATCAAAAAAGTCTTTGCAACAGACGACGCGTGCTCCAAGCAACATCTCACAACCTTCACCAATCAGTCGAAATATTACGCTAAGTATGCAATGGAAGATCCATCGAGCTTTAGAGGGAGAAAGAGAAAAGAACATTTCATTATTACCTTAGTGGGATCTATTATCCCAGCAGCCATGAGATCTTCATACTGTCCAGTAGCTGCGTTGTACCCATATTTTGGATTATCACTCGAAAGCACCTGAAATGAAACCATCAAAGGAATGCCACTTAACATGTCAACGTTAAATGTTAAATGCGGCACATTAAATACAGATTTAATGGGGTGTAAGAGTTTCACCTTCTCACTAACGACGCTTCCATTAACGCCAGCGTTCTTGGCTATCAACTTCAGTGGGTAGCTCAGTGCTCTTTTGACAATGTCCGCTCCGACCTGTATATATTTTCAGCCATTTGGGTTAGACAAAAGGCGCTATTGATATAGTAAATGTCTCCCAGGGGGGTCTCACAAAACTTTACCTTCTCTTCGTCGTTCTCGAGAGTTTCCTTGATAGCATCAACTTTGGATGCGAGCCTCAACAGTGTACACCCACCCCCGACAACAATCCCCTCCTCAACAGCTGCCTGTTAAAGTAGAGGGGCGGAACCATATCAACTATAAACCAGTTGATGAAAGAATGCATGAATCATCAAGTTTAATCATCTAGCTTACCTTGGTCGCATTAAGAGCATCTTCAACTCTAAGCTTCTTCTCCTTCAATTCCGTCTCAGTTTGTGCTCCGACCTTCAAATTCAACACATAGTTACACTTCAAAAAATATCCGAGGGATTAACATATGATGAGAAAATATCAAGCTAGCATCATATAGTTACCTGGATTACAGCAACACCTCCAGATAGCTTAGCAATTCTCTCATTGAGTTTTTCCTTCTCGTAGTCTTGCTCAGCATTCTGATCAGATCATTCGTGATCAGACGTCAGAACCCAAAGCATAGACAAGGTTAAATAAACACAATGATGATGGGAACTGATATACCTCAATAAGGTTCTTGATCTGAACAACCCGTTTGTTCACAGCTTCCTGAGTGCTCCCATCACCCACAATTGTTGTGCTTTCTTTGGTAAGAACAACCTTGGAAGCATGGCCCAAGACTGACCCATCGGCTTTGTCTAGACTTAGACCAATCTCCTCCCTGATAACCGTTCCTGTGCAATAAATAAGAACACAATCAAGATCAGATCACGACAGAGCAAAACTAGTAAATCCAAAGAAAACCAGAAAGGGAAACAGAAAGTTAAGGGGTGAGTTTGATGGTGCACCTCCGGTCAGAGTTGCAATGTCGTCAAGATACTGGCTCTTTCTTTCCCCAAACCCCGGAGCTTTAAGCGCAGCAACTTTTAATGCTCCCCTTAGCTTGTTCACAACAAGAGTTCCCAAAGCTTCTTGTTCAATATCCTCGGCAATTATTAAAATCGGATACCCACCTCTAATAGCTTCTTCCAGGACACCAATAAGATCTCTGGCATTGGTGATTTTCTTGTCAACCAGGAGTAACTACACAATCAAACCACTTATCAGAATTATTCAAACCTTGTTTACGCATCTTTAGTGCCTTCTAAGTGAAAACAATCACAGCACAACCTTGCAGTTGTCGTACTCGACGGCCATTTTCTCGGTATCAGTAACAAAATAGGGAGAAATATAGCCACGTTCAAACTGCATTCCTTCAACCACATAAAGATTGTTTTCAGCACTTTTGCCCTCTTCAAGAGTCACAACGCCCTTCCTTCCAACTTTGCTCATAGCCTCGGCAATCATCTGGCCCACTTCATAGTTGTTTCCTGCACCAACCGCAGCAACATCTGCTAGTTCGCTATCTTCAACCTAAATAATTAATCGCCATTTAGTAAGACAGAGGTATAAGTAATCGTCACTTGAATAAACACTACAAATCCATCAACAGATGATTCTGGAATTGTGCTATAACAATGAGTAGTTACCTCCTTTGATATTGATTTAAGCTCAGAAACTAAGGCTTTGGATGTCTTCTCAATCCCTCTGGTGATAAGGACAGGGTTAGCACCAGCAGCTACCACCTAGAGTCAGAAAATAACACATCACAAATGGTCATGTATATACAAATAAAGTAGAATAGAGAAAGTTGACTACCTTAACACCTTCAGCAATAAGACCTTGTGCAAGAACTACCGAAGTCGTTGTCCCATCCCCAGCTAAGTCGTTCGTCTTCGCAGCAGCTTGCCTCACCAACTTTGCGCCGATATTCTCAACTGGATCCTCAAGCTCAACCTGAACAAGGATAACCGGGGGCTTAAAATGAAATAACTTTTCGAGTTCAACGAAATCTTCTAACATGTGATAAAAATGTATTAGTATACACAAGCAAAGAGCATTAACTTCGAGCGCGTACATACTAAAAATCGACGGAATGGACAAACCTAATACAACAAGGAAGTTTCTCTTTTGTTGAGGGATCATTAATTAACCGCAATTTTGCAAATATAATAACAATGTTGAAAGGATTCTTATACCTCTTTGGCCACGGTCACTCCATCATTGACAATCTTTGGGGCACCATACTTGCTCTCAAGAACCACATTTCTTCCTTTCGGACCAAGCGTAACACCAACTAGATCCGCAAGTTTGTTCACACCGTTCTAACATCAAGAGAACCACAATCACTTGTTCAACCACACGAGGGAGCAAAGATATCTCACGCAATAAAAAAAGAAAAAAAGAGGGAAGGACCAACGTCCTTACCTGGAGTCTCTTAATGGATGAACCATCCTTGTTAAAATACAACTCCTTCGCGGCAGCCGTAACTTTCGACGAACGTGCCTTGCGGAGAACAACGCCTTTTCTCCTCCCAAACGAACTCGAAGATATTGCAGCAACAGATGATAATTTATTCGACGAAGCTGCGAATTTATCATCCGTAATCGCGGAACCAGCGGCGGCTAAAGAACCAGCAGAGGACATTCCAGCAAAAGCAGAAGCCATTTTTACTCTCTAAAACTGCAGGAAACAATCGGAAATCAAATAATCAAGCTGTGAAATGACAAGGATGGTGAATTCGACGGATCTTACCAGGTTGAAGGTTGGTAGAGAAGAGGTTTGGTCAACAGCTCGAGTGGAAACCAAAGTGGCCAAAGATTAGGTTTTTACTAGTTGTTTATATACTCTCACAGCTCCATACATCAACGGTTTGTATTGGTGCTGGCGTCTCTGATTGATCGTGACCGTTGAAGTATTTTGCGATTTCCCGACCATTCTAGAAACTTTCCGGGTCGTTTCGGGTACCGACCCGCCCAAGATTCGAGTTTGACTTGATGAACCATATACCGAAAAATACCCCATTTGACTCCCTTTTCATTTGAAATTCCTTATTCAACGGATGTCTCTTCATTTGGTACATGCTGCTATTATCAAGTTTGGTGAAATCGTAAGATCGTTGTATGTTTCAGACTAAAAGCTATGTCCTCCTAAATGTTGAAGTATGAAACTCAAGAAACTAACTAATTTGAGCTGATGCTACTTTATTGGGGTTTTTAATTAAATAATTAAAAAAAAATCAACTATTAACAAAATAAACAACAAATGAAAATCATTAATAAAACAGACATTTTCGTCATCCCAAGTGACGAGTTACTAACTCGTATCTTGGGAATACGAGTTACTTGTCCATGGTAGGCTGACATGGCATTTCAAGTAACTCGTCATCCCAAGTGACGAGTTGATCTTTTTTTTAGTTTTAACTTATTTTATATTTATTAATTATATAATCCACCAAATCATAATATCATCATTATCACATGTAATTTTACATAATAAAAATCAATAAATACATCTAATTTATTGTTTGTTTGCGACGATTAAAATGATATGCATATCTTATATTTTTCGAATATCAAAAATATTTAATTATTTTTATAAGTTATTGAGAAAGAAACGAGTTCTTAAAAAAATATATTCTTTTATTGATTAACAGAACGATTGATATAGATACGTCACGTATACACATCATATATATATATATATATATGACTAATCGACTTCTATGAGCTATCGAAAATACCCCTCATATATACTAAAATACAAATATTAAACAATGCTGTTAGCAGCAACTTCACTATAAAAATACTTAAATATTTTCGATATCCGGAAAATATAAGATATGCATATCATTTTAATCGTCGTGAAATAAACAATAAATTAGATGCATTTATTGATTTTTATTATGTAAAATTACATATGATAACGATGATATTATGATTTGGAGGATTATATAATTAATAAATATAAAATAAGTTAAATTAAAAAAAAAAAGAAAAAGAGTAACTCGTCACTTGGGATGACGAGTTACTTGAAATGCCATGTCAGCCCACCATGGACAAGTAACTCGTATTCCCAAGATACGAGTTAGTAACTCGTCACTTGGGATGACGAAAATGTCTGTTTTATTAATGATTTTCATTTGTTGTTTATTTTGTTTTTTTTTTTAATTATTTAATTAAAAACCCCTACTTTATTTTCTCTTCCTTGTATTGATTTTTACACTGTACGTTGTAATGATGCATCTTCGAAAACTCGAAAATCGGGTAATAAAGATTCAAAAGACGAGGAAATAGAATAACAGAGTATATGATAACTCACTGTACACAATGAAAATACACAGCAGCTTCAGCTTCAAACACCATATCAGTTGTTTCAACAAGATTTAGGACAAAAGAAAGATATAATTTATGGAAATTTAAGCAACAGCCCATTTGTGTCTAGTAACAGAAGAAATTGGCAAATGTCGTATTATTCCAGCTTTAAGATTTAGGAAAGCATAACTTATCTACGATGTTACGTAAAGATCAATTCTCACCTGTAGGTCGATCTCTCGACGACGAAGATGATGAATTTTCATTATCAGATGAAGAAAACAAACTGCTGAAAAGCCATGGCAGAGAAAGAGAAAACTCTCTGCTACTACTGCTATCATCATTTCCACCGTTCGCATCACTGCCATCGTTCTCCTCCTCGTCTTCCCCGTTTCTGGTCGAACCTTCTCCTCGACCAATCTTCGACTCGTCGAAAGGCAGCTGATATCTACACACAGGACAAGAGCTATGGAGCTCGAGCCAAGGCAGGAGGCACTCACCATGGAACTTATGTTTGCAAGGCATTTCCTTGGCTTCCATGCCAATTTCAAAATCATCCAAACAAACCGAACACTGCTTTGCCTCTTCGATCTTCACCGTGGCCAAGGCTTCGACGGCCTCTTTCTTGGCAGGCGGCGTTCCGTACCTATTTGGGTCGTTCTCAGCCAAGTGCTGAAGCAGAACTTCCAAGCCGGGACCCATGAAGTAATCGCCCAAAGAACCAATCGGCGGGCCCGTCGTAGGGTTATCTGAATCGTTAGAAGATCCACGAACTACGAACGATTGATTAAATGGGTTGAGTAAGAGAACCCTTTCTCCATCCCTGCTATCAGAATCGCCAGAATCCGACGACATTCCGCCTCTCATGCCCCTTAAGAGTTCAAGGAGTGCGGCGGTGTTTCTCGTCCTCCTCGTAAGCGACTCTATCTCACGGTCAAGATCTTCTTCTTCGCCGAAGACTTGTGGGTCGTTGTTCTCATTCTCCGGCTCATATTCATCACCGATGTCGAATTCCATACGCCTGAATCTACGGCGACGGCGCCTACTTCCCAGCATGCTGAGCAAGATTGGAGCCCACAGGTTAAGGGCACGATCATGTTCTGAGTCTTCTCCATGGGTGAGATTGGGGGACGAACTGTTGCCTGCTGCAGAGGACATTTCTTCGACGAAGCCACCTTCGCATATGGGGCATTTGATGGTCTCGATCTCAATGATTGGGTTCACCGCTTGAGAACACACGTGGCACCAATACTCTGACGCCTCTATATCGTCCATTGCTACTTAACAAGGGGGTTAGGCTTTTGGTTTAGGGTTTAAGCTGTTGACGTCAAGCACAGAGTCTCAAGTTAGAAAGGACAAAGAGGATTGACCAAAGAGGCTAAGCAGTTATGGAGCTATACGTATCGGCCAAGCATTGAAAAGCGAACACATGGAAAATCATCACCACAAACAAGCAGACGTCAGGATTGTTCGTAATCTTTGGCAGCTGGGAGGAGACTTTAAACGATTTCTTTCGGTCCAAATAAAAGCAATGAAATTACCTATCCAAAATGCTAAAAAATCCGAGCAGAATCAGAATGGTCAAAGCTCAAAGTTCCAGAATTCAACAGATCCAACCGTGAGTCCTAAGGTGCAATCGGAAACGTGCAAAGTTGTGACTTCAAAGTAATCAGAAGGTAGGTAAAAGATGAGCTGAGGCTTGTTCATCTACAATCGTTTTCAACTCCATACAGAACAATACCAACATTTAACATTCCATAGGTTTCACACTCATTCGAATTATCCCGAGATAACAAAAAAGGAAGAAGAAACATCCACCGAGAAAGCTATAAACATTAGCAACATACAGATACCCGCGAATGAAAAATCGTCATCACAAAAACAACGAAAACCAAAAGAGTTAACAATTCATCATATTCAAAAGAGAATTTTCGATTACCTGAAGGAAATTTCACAAAGCTGAACTATAATCCTTTCCACGTTCGGCGTTCTCCGATTTGGATTTATTTCGGGAGGTCGTCGTCTACTGTTACTATTATTATTTTTAATTGTTAAACCGCGTACGCGTGTTTGTTAATAATTCTAATGTATATTTTCTAAATATGTGGCTGATGATATCATGCTTCAAGTCCCCAATAACGTGACAACGCCATCCAATCAAAGGAAAGAAAAAAAAAAGTAAAGAAAAACACATATTTTTTCTTAATAGAAATTCTTGCAAATAAGATGTTACGTTCAATACAATTTAAGCTCTCAAAATCATATAAGAGACTAATACATTTTGGTTGTGGGTTTTAGCTGTTCATGGACTTCGGCGATATACATATATATATGGTTAGTAATTATTTTATTTGCTTGTAATGATCATTGATTAATCGACTTAATTAATCAATTGCTTGTTGCAATAATGATCAATTACTGGTTCATGGACTCTCTTTTCTGAAATTAATATGGGCAAATCACACATCTTCCCATGATTATCACACAATATATTTATCACATATTGTGCACTCAGACGAGGAAAAATAAGAGTGAAATACTATGTATATTCGGATGCTGAAAAATAATCCAGGCATAAAAATATGGCGTTCTATATATCAAATAATCAACTAGCACACTAACTGAAACGGTGATACCGTAGTAAATGAGCAAGCATAGAACATACCATTACATGTAATGGAAAGCTTTGACAGAACGAGCCAACCTAAAGCTTTATCAAATGTCTGTGAACTTTTGTGACCAAACGGCAAGTAAGAGAAACTCTTGTAGCAGTCCTATGTAGAACATTTTCGTCGGGCCCGTCCCTTCTCAGACCATTCGAAACGTTGTTTACGGCCTGGAAATTAAAGCACACGAGGTTTTATTACCAAGTGCATATGCTACAAGGTGGGATTGGAATGGAATGAAAGGCAGTTATTTGATTGATCATTGATGAAAAGAATCTCTTTACTAGTTCTTACCTCATTATACCCTTGGTCTGCACAATCTTTGATGCCATGCAGATACTCTGAAAGCAGTTAAGTTTAAAATAGTATGGTAATGCAATTCGTCCCAGAAACAATAGCAGCTTGAAGACACACTACAAAAACTATCTAAGCAAGTAAGAATTAAGATGAGAGAGAGAGAGAGAGAGAGAGAGATTAGGCAATGTATCGATTTACCTGAGTAAGCATTATCTTTAAAGATGAGCAAGCTTCGAGGCATCAGAACTAAAGAAAAGGGATGATATTCATGCAGCCTTCGCCTAGGATTCAGTGATGAAGGTTCGGACATTATGCCATCAACATCACTAGGTTTTGATGATGAGTTCTCAAAACTAGGATGAGGAGTGAAGTCCATAACAACTGGTGAACCAAGTGATAAGATTGCCACTACTGGTGAGTAGGCAGGTCCATCTTGGTGAGGCTACGAAATGAATTAAAGATCGTATAAGAGCTAAATGTATACCGATTTAATATATCTCTCTCTTGAAATGTACATATATATCTATATCACCATAATCCCTTGGTCGGGAAGATATTCGTTGATAAGCACATGATTAATCGCAGATGGGAACAGCCCCGATTCATCACATATCCTGGAGGTAACTCTTTTTAGCCAATGTGGTACTGCAAAAGAAAGAAAACAAATGGACAGATCACCAACCTTGCTATATGTACACAGTTAAAGGAATCTCCTTAGCAATTACGGATGCAAATAGATAGAGTAATCAATGTACGAAGGTTTCAATAAACATGAGGGGAATTGAGCAGTTAAATACAGTGTTTCCCAAACAAATGCCACGCAATTCCAAGATGGTAGTTTTTCACTACTTCTATACAACTATATCAATCACAAGCAACAGAGGACGATAAGAAATTCCATGTCTGCAATACTTACAATCTTGAGGAAGAAGTCCCTTCTCGTGCACAACACCTCCTGCAACAACACTCTCAATCATGATGTGCTAATTTACCAAAATAAAAAAAAAAATTGATGAAAATACAAACCCCAATTTTGCAGTCTCCTGTTCTTCAGTGATTTCCACTTCGAAATCGGAGCTCCGTAAATCTGCAAACCAAAAAAAATCGATCCAAAACACACAGCGCAGCAAAAGAGAGAGCTGGTGTGAGAAGAGGGCAAAATTTGCGTCTTACATTACCCAAAATCTGCGCTTCTTCATCGGCTGAGATGTATTCGGGAACGTAGAAAACAGTTGGAACGGAACCAACGATGAACTTGTCTGAGGACGTGATTACCTTTTCCCCAGTTGAGCTTTCTTCCATTGTTCTAAAGCTGAAGCTTCTTCAGGCAAATACGATGACTTGATGAGTGATGATTCCGTAAGTTATTTTTAATTTTGACAAAATTGTGGAAGGAAATTGATATATAAAAAATTAAGGACTATTTTATAATTTTACCGCCAAGATAAGGCTCATCTTCTCCTCTTAAATTAGCTCTTCAGTCTCTCGTCGTGGTCAAACTCACAGTCATGTCGAACGCAATAGTCAACGGACTCGCCGGAGCTGGCGGTGGTATTATTGCTCAGATAATCACCTACCCTCTCCAAACGGTACAATGCTCTAATGCTTTTTGCTAGTTGATCTCTAGCTAAATATCTCTGATTCTCACAATCCGCATACTGTGTTCTTTTTCTACTTGATATGTATCTACAGTAGAAATGTGGATATGTCTGTTTGAAATTTGTGCGATGATTCTAATGGATTAGCTCTATCTATGTGCAGGTGAATACAAGGCAGCAAACGGAGAGAGTTGCGAAAGATGAATCGAATCCATCCCCTGTCGGGAATTCGCTTGTTCAAATTTATCAGGTCCATACGCTCTTATGCGGTCCATCTCTGACTGAGATGAATTTCCTTTCGGCTCTTTGAAACTAACTAATCTTAATTCTCAGGTCTTTAGAAGTGAAGGATTGGGAGGACTGTACAGCGGGCTCAAGCCTTCTCTGATTGGTACTGCTGCTTCGCAGGTGCACTTTAGGGCTACATTTTGAATCTGAAATCCTTTAGAACAGAAGTTTGGAGACTAGTTTTATCTGACCATAGTGTTTTCGTCGTTATTTAGTCTTCGTTGATTAATGATTTTGTTTCACGAAGCTTGCAGGCTATATACTATTCCTTCTACCAAGCTTTCAAGAACAAGGCTGAGGCTATTGCGAAGAAAAACAAGATTAGAGGACGAGGAGATGGTTCTCCAGGGATGCTCTCTTGGCTTATAGTTGCTGCTCTTGCTGGGTAATATTGATGTTAGTTTCTATATGAACAAACGTTCTTTGAGCCTTGTAATAGTGATATTGGTGCAACTTTTTATGTTTCATCAGGTCACTGAATGTGCTGCTGACCAATCCTATATGGGTTTTGGTGACTCGTATGCAGGTACATGTTAATCTAGGGATGTATGCATCATGCCTGATTGAAAGAACTATGTCGAATTTAGTTCCTGTTTTACGTTGATGTTTTCTCTTCTGTTTATGGAAATAAAATATGAAACTGTCTCAGAGCATGAAGGTGGTATGGCTCTGTATTCTTTGCTATCAATCTTTCTTTTTCCCTCCATTGCTTGGGCTTGGTTTCTGTATGATATGTTTTCTTGCAACAACTAAGATCTAGCTGAAATAACCTATTGTATGGACTAAGTCGGATTGATATTATTGTGGGACTTTCGACAGATATATTTATCAGATGAGGACTGTTATGATCGGTGTTAAGGATATGATTCTGGATTCTTTTTTCTCAGACTCATACTCAAGCAGAGAGAAAAATCCTAGAGGCAAGAAAGAAAGACTTAATAAAGCAAGCTTCAGAAGGCACTTTGTCACATTCTTCATTGTCTGGTGAACTAGCTAGACTTGATTCGATAAAGCCTCATCCATATGGAACTTATCACGCGGTGAATATTACTGACCTTATACTTCCTTCTTCAGTAAACTGATTTTGTTGATCAATGATTTGATGTATGATGACAGTTAGCTGTTTTTCGTTGATCTATATAGAGTATTGCCTATTGCATGATACGTTTGATACCTTTAGTAGGCATGCGAGATTTGCGACGAGTCAGGAGTTGCTGGATTTTGGAAAGGCATCATCCCAACACTAATAATGGTAACAGTTGCATTTTTATTCAAGATAGTTAACTTAGAGACCTAAGTTTTTTCGGAAAACAAAGATAGATTGAAAACGATTCTGCAGATATAGTAATTCTTTATTGGGAATTGCAGGTCTGCAATCCATCAATTCAGTTCATGATTTATGAGACTTTATTGAAGCACCTTAGAACCAAACGGGCTGCAAAAGGGAAGGGTTCGTCGCAAATCAGTGCTATGGAGGTTAATTCTATGAGATACTGCATTATCAATATTTTTATCTGTCTAGTACCCTCACGAGAATAATTTCTGTGATTAATCATGTTCGTATCAATAGCAAAGTGTTGTCTCTCTACCCAGAAATTAAAAAATTCACCTACCTTCCTTCACAATCCATGGCAAACAGGTATTTTTAGTAGGGGCCTTGGCAAAACTCGGAGCAACTGTCTGCACATACCCTCTTTTAGTCGTTAAGGTAATAATATATTATCATCCCCTACATAAGCATTTTGCTGAAGCATTCGCATTTTACACACACGCACATATTCGTGTAATGATTCCTTCAAGTGACAAAGCATGAGATTCATGTATGCATTTCTTGAAGCAATGGTACTATCGTCTTTTGTAACACTATACAGTCAAGGCTTCAAGCAAAGCAGGAAATCGGCGGTAGCTCTTACCTAAGATACTCAGGTTAGTTGTCGATTAACCGGGAAAATCGTTTTACTTTTCTACATCAAATCAATTTCGATGGTTTTTTTTTTCTTTTCGTGCGTGGACAGGCACGATCGACGCCATCGTTAAGATGATACGTTACGAAGGGCTGAGCTGCTTCTACAAAGGGATGAGCACCAAAATCGTTCAGAGCGTTTTCGCCGCGTCCGTACTTTTCACCGTCAAAGAGGAGATTGTTAAGGTCTACGCTGCTTTGATCGTTCGTAATAAGAAAGGCTCGAAGTTGCTCAAGAATGCCACTTATTAGGTTACAAAGTGAGATTTATAGAAGTCTATCGTTGAGATTTGTGAATGGATGCATTTGATATTAGTTGACCTTAGTAGTATATATTTTGATGCGTTCTTCTGAAAACGACCTTGGCCTGACACTGGAGTCGCGCGCCTCCTTCGAACTGACAACGAACACTTTGAACCTAACACTCGAAAAACCAGCGAAAACACGTTAGAGGGGGCCGGTGTGATTGCCGGCGACGCCCCTCCGATGCTTAAGTTAGTTTTTTGGATCTCAAAGGAGTAAGACAGGTACTAGGCTTAATGAAAATAGTTTTAATTTAAGTGTGCATACCTGGGAATAATCCCACCGTCACCTTTTTATACTGACTCTGGATTTCGTTGCCCTGACCTAATCTCCCTCGCACCCGCGTTTTCCGCGGGCATCGTGTGGGATCGTGGTCGTCCCACTCAGCCCACGTTCTTTCTTTCTCGTCTTCTTTCCGCGACTTTTTTTTCCCATTCTGGTCTTCTCTGGTCGGGCTTGTCACGTTGTCGGGTTCTGATCCCCTCGGGCCTAACCTGCTCGAGCTAACTATTGCTCTTAGGGCTCGGGGCGAGTCGCCCCGACCAATCTTCTTGAGCTTCCACGGCCGTTCCCATCTCGATGGAGTTCTTCACGTTCTTTCTTTCTTGCCTTTTTAGTATAGATTTGCTGATTGAGTCCCTCTTCCCTCGAGCTGCTCGGCCTTTCATAGGGTTAAACCATCCGAACTACCTTCCTAGGGCGATCGCGCCTTTCTAGGGCCTTCTCATTCGCGGGCTCTTCCCGGACGCGGGTTATTTTACCGTTAGCCGATAATCCCGAGGGTAACAATAGTCCCCCCCAAAAATAGTCCAAAGCGAGTGTAGTGAGTTTTGGGCGTAAGCTATCGGTAAAATAACTAGCCTGCTTGTTTTCTCATTCTTCTCGTTGAGGCTTCTCGGGCTATCATCTATTTCTCTTCCCGATCGTTTAGGCTTATTCCTCTTTCATCCCTCGCTTTAACCTCGGGGGCTGCTCCCATGTGGTGTTCCTTGGGCGGGAAACTGGCCGCCCTATCACATCAATGTCAAATCGTTCTCCACGTGTCCATCATCGCGGGCGTTAACACTTCCCCTTCCCTTCTTTTTCCTCTTTCCCCCTTTTTTTTCTTTTATTTTATTTACATTCTGCATCGTCTTTTCCTCACACCCTCACTATCCATCCCTATCGTCTTCCTTCCCAGAATCCTTGAAGGTGCGGCAGCTCTTTCTCAACTCCGACATCCTACCCTCCAGGCATCCGTCTGTTCTTCGTCACCTAGATCGGTAAATCTTCTCTCCCCTCTCTCTCTTTTATTTCGTTAATCGTACTTTTACTTTACTTCGTATTTTTCTTTTCGTTCCTGAGTTCGATTTTCGGCCATGAACACAGTTCTTACTTCGCCTCTTATTCGATTCTCTCCTGTTTTCGCCTTTGATTGTTTAGGTCTTTTTAGGGTTGATGCGTCCCTTGATTACGAACGGTGTCTCTTCTTATCGCCCTCTTTCTGTTTTGGGTCGGACTTTTCCCAGATACTTCCCCCCTTTTGATTTTCTGGACTCCTTTTTAGACGCGATTCAAACCCTAAACGACTTCCCTGATCTAGATATTTTCAATCCCCCCCAGATTATAGGATACTCCAGCGAAAAGGAGCATCTTCAAGCTTTAGCCGTCTGGGCTTCTCAAATGGAGAAGTTTCGCGAGCGTGTCAAACTTCCTTGGCATGAAGTGAACGTGTCTGCTCTTCGCGCATCCCATATCCCGATCATCGTTGATCGGGCTGGTCTAACCCCTGATTTTGAGGTCAGAATCCCCGGTCCTCGGGAGGTAGCCAGTGGGCCTCCCGAGGGCTTCCGCACCTTTTACCTTGACCAGCTCGATATGGGTCTCCGTCTGCCTCTTCCCCAGTTCTTAGCCGATCTCTGTAATCATTTCCAAATATCCCCGAGTCAACTTACTCCCAATTCTTACAGCCTCCTTCTTTCTGTGTCTATCCTCATCGGGTACTTCCGTATCCCATTCTCCCTCTCTCTTCTTTTGTCCTTTCTCAAGATAAACCAGAAGGAGCCGGGTAAATTCTTTTTCTCTTCCACCGCCTCCGAGGAGTTCCTCCTCGGGAATCCTACTTCTCACAAAGGGTGGATGAGTAAATTTTTCTACGTTCGGTCTCCCGAGGGTAGTCCCGAAAACGACACCGTTTTCCACTGGCCTAAGGCAGTGTCTATTTCTTCCCCCCTTCCTCCTGTCTCCGAGTTAGAGATGGAAGCCTTCCTAAGGGCCCTCGGCTCTCGCAAGTTCAGTGCTCCCGAGCTCGTAAAGGACGATCTACTCTGTCATTTCAACTTTTGCTCTAAAGGGGCGATAATAGAAGACTTAGGTATATTTCCTAAATTCTCTTTCTTGCCCTCTCTATTCCTGACGATATTTTTCTCTTCCTCGTACTAGATTCACGCATGGATCTTGCTGATTTACTCAAGATCTCGGAGCAGATGAAGAAGGGTGATCCTTCCCAAGCGCCTCCCTCAGCTTCTGTCACTCGGGCCCTGAATAAGGGCAAAGGTAAAGCTACTGCTAGCTCCTCGGGGTCGCCGAAAGTGGCCCCGAAGAGGAAGGCGCCTGCATCATCTGCCAATCCTTCCAGCAAAAAAACCAAAGCTAGTTCTAAGGCGAGTGCGGACGTTGGCGAGGGTTCTCCTACTTCCGGCGATCCCGTCGAGCAGCCTGACTACTTTCACCGCCCTCGCGGGGCTCATTGCGTAGAATTTATGCGGGGTTTTCGTTCGGAGGCCAACCGCTCACACCTGTCAGAGTTGCAACCCCGAGAATTTTTCCCACTCTTTGCTCAACATATGGGCCAGGTATGGTTTTTTCCCCCCCTCCCCTCTTTTTTCCTTTCTCTTTCCTCCCTTCTTTTACTTTTTGGTGTCTCTATGCCAGGGCTTTGCTTGCGCCGCTGAGGCCTTAGAAAGTATGCTTTTCATGCATGAGGATTGTATTGAGCTCACGCAGTCTGAAACGAAGTTGAAGGAGGAGGTAGCTCAACTTCAAAAGGAGCTTAAACGGAAAGAGGAGGAATTGAAGAAGGTGTCTAGAGAAGCTCGCACAGGGTCAGAGAAGGTAAAGAGGGACTTGCTCAGAGAGAAAAAGGCTCGGGAGGAGGCGGAGAACAATTTCCGCGAGTTGGAGGAAAGCCTCGCTCGGGACTACTTGCCCCGAACTTCCTACGGGAAGCAGGTGGTCGAGTATTTCCATCACGGCTTTTGGGGATGTGTTCACCAGCTTCGGGTGGCTGGTATAGGCTACAAGTGGAAGCTCGATTGGCTAGACGTCGATCGGGCTCTTGTTGAGTGCCCCCCAGGAGGGTACCCACCCGACCCCATAGCTCGAGGAACTTCCGCCAACGTCGCCTTGGAGGAGATGATATCCACTCCTTCGAGTGAGGAGAGCGAGGATGCTCCCGAACCTTCTGAAAAGATCTCTGAACCCGTTGCCGAGGATCCTCCACCTGCGCCCGAGCAGATGATCCCGAGTGAAGCGGCCGAGGAGGTTCCTAAAGCTACCTCACAGGAAGAAGAGCATCTCGCCTCAGTGGTCGGGTCGGTAGTTGCTGAGATTGAAGCAGGTGTCGGGGAGTTAAATCAGGCCAGTTCGGCCGCTCCCCCATAAAAGTTTCCCTCTGTTTTCCTGAATTATTTTCCTTTTGTTTTGTAAACTTTACTACTATGTCTCTCTTTCTCGAACAATATTGTAATATGTCCTTTCCTCTCTGACTCTATTATCCTAATCGAATGTTTTCACTCGGCTTATCATATTTGTTTCTGTTATCCTTAGATTCTGTACCAAAATCTTTCCCACGTGCGTTTATAAATCTTCTTCGTTTTTTCCCTTTTCTCCACTTTCTTCCACTTATAAGATGAAAGTGCCATGTAATCCAGAATCTTCCCCGCGTTGATGTTTTGCCGAACATCCTCGTAGTCGCGTCGTCCTTGTTCTTCTCGGGCACCGTCTTCGGGTATCCCGTTATTTGCTCAAGCATCTTTTAGGACGTTAGCCAACGGTTCTCTTTACTCCCGTGTTCCATGTTCCTTCATTTAAACTTTCGAATTCCTTCAAGACCCAATCCTTATAACTGTCCGCCTTACACGGACTTATCTTCCTTATAAAATCGGTTTTGGTTAGTCCTTCTTCTCTTCTCAAGACTTATTAAACCTACTTCCTTCAGGTTATTTCATCTATCCAGCTTGTTTTTTCACAGCTTACACCCTCGTTTTTTCCTCACCTTCCGTACTCCGCCTATTTTGCCCAGCTTGCTAACGTCCTCAAGGATGGCACACTCCCAACTTAGGAGGAACCCTCTTTCAGACCCTCCGCCCCGCCCTCTTTGGGATTTATGGGAGGAGGCGGCGGGCTTTGCTCCAAACGAGAACGCGGATTTTCCGCACCGGGAAGGCCAGGTACTTGCGGTCCCCTCCTTGGAAAGACTTCACCCAGCCCCTCGTTTTCTTTTGGAGGCCGATGGTACCTCCTCCCGTCAATTCATGGAGGGTTTTCTGAAGCCTGACGAGAAGCGACGTCTGGCGAGGTTTTCGGACTCGGATTTTTGGGATTGGTGGGCTTTAAGCGAGAGTCGGGTCAGTCACGCCGATCTTCACCTTTTAGTTCATCTCTTACTTTATCTTTTCCTGACTTCCTTCATTAGTCCTATTCACTCTCTTGCGAGGGGCTTCGGCGCTACACCCGACAACGTGATTTGCTTAAATACTACGAGGATGCTTGCACCCGCTTGACAACCTTTTTAAGTGAAAAAGATCGGGAGATTGCTAGGTTGAAAATGTCTTTATCTAATTCCCGAACTGAAATCGAGGAACTTCGCTCGGGATCCGGCCATGAAGGGACCCGGGCAAGAGTCTCGGGGCCCTTACGGCGAGTTTTTTCTCCTTCCCTGGGTGGGGTTTCGGGGGCACGACAGCGAAAAACCCCTGGTGTTCAAAGAGCTTTTACCCCTTCTCGTATGAGGCATTTAGGCACTCCTTACGCTCGGGGGCCGAGGCCGTGAATTTCTCGTATTTTATTTTCACTATTTGTCTTTCGTTAGCGGCATTGTGGGTCGAGAGAATTTGTCAGTCTTTGTCATTTTCATTCTTCAGCATTCCTGATCGTTTCTCTTTTCTTTGCAATGGATGATGTTAGTTTTGCTTTTTCATTCAGATTTCTTCTTAATGGGAATCCTCCGCTAATCTTGTTTTTGTCCGTTGCCTTGATCGAGCTCTTTCCCGATGGAGAATTTTCATTAACCTTGTTTTCATCCAAGGCCTTGATCGAGATCTTTCTCGATGGAGAATTTTCATTAACCTTGTTTTCGTCCAAGGCCTTGATCGAGATCTTTCTCGATGGAGAATTTTCGTTAACCTTGTTTTCGTCCAAGGCCTTGATCGAGATCTTTCTCGATGGAGAATTTTCGTTAACCTTGTTTTCGTCCAAGGCCTTGATCGAGATCTTTCTCGATGGAGAATTTTCGTTAACCTCGTTTTCATACAAGGCCTTGATCGTGATCCTTCTCGATGGAGAATTTTCGTTAACCTCGTTTTCATACAAGGCCTTGATCGCGATCTTTCTCGATGGAGAATTTTCGTTAACCTCGTTTTCATACAAGGCCTTGATCGGGATCTTTCTCGATGGAGAATTTTCGTTAACCTCGTTTTCATACAAGGCCTTGATCGAGATCTTTCTCGATGGAGAATTTTCGTTAACCTCGTTTTCATACAAGGCCTTGATCGAGATCTTTCTCGATGGAGAATTTTCGTTAACCTCGTTTTCATACAAGGCCTTGATCGAGATCTTTCTCGATGGAGAATTTTCGTTAACCTCGTTTTCGGACAACGCCTTGATCGAGATCTTTCTCGATGGAGAATTTTCATTCAGCGAAATCAAACTTGTTATGTCCCAGATCTTGACTTATTTTGCAAAAACACAAATAATCCCCCTTCCAATGACATGTTCGAGAATAAGCAATCAACATGATTACGCGAACTGAAAAGCAACGCAAATAACAGAATTGCACAAACTGAAAAGCAAAACAAATAACGTGTAATAGTAAGATAGGTGCTCGGTCTTTTAAGGATAATATCTCCTTAAGTGTCGAGCATTGTGCGGTCTCTCCAACTTCTTCCCCTTCATGTCTTCTAGATAATAAGCGGCTTCTCCAATCTTCCTGATTACCTTGTAAGGTCCTTCATACTTCGGGTCGAGCTTCCCCCTCTCCCCTTTATGTTGTATTTCCTTCATGACGAGGTCACCTTCTTCGAACCTTTTCAGGCACACCTTTCGATTATACGCGCGAGTAATCTTTCTTTGGTATGCCGCCATCTTCACAGCGGCTTCCTTTCTTCCTCGATCAGGTCGAGTTCATCTGCTCGGAGTCGGTTGTTCTCTTCTTCTGAATATCCCATCACCCGAGCACTTCCTTGCCATACTTCAACTGGCAACACCGCTTCACTTCCGTATACTAAGCTGAATGGGGTCTCCCGGGTTCCTACCCGGGGTGTCGTTCTATAGGACCAGAGCACGCTTTGCAATTCGTTGTACCAAGCTCTCTTCATCCCATCCAATCGGACCTTTAATGCCTGCACAAGGGTCCGATTCGTTACCTCCACTTGGCCATTGCTCTGAGGATGGGCCACTGAGGTGAATGCTTGCTCGATTCCATAGCCGGCGCACCACTCTTTTAACTTGCGACCACTGAATTGTCTTCCGTTGTCGCTTATCAGCCTTCGCGGGATGCCAAATCGACATAGTATATTTTTCCAGAGAAAGGAGATGACTGCTGCTTCTGTAATTCGAACCAATGCTTCAGCTTCGACCCATTTGGAGAAATAATCAACAGCTACTAGGAGGAATCTTTTCTGCGTAGCGTTTCCTTCGAACGGGCCGACTATATCTAAACCCCATTGATCGAACGGGCACGATGACACGATCGCCTTCATCATCTCTGCGGGGGCACTTTGTAGATTCGCATGCTTTTGGCATCGATGACAACCTCTCACTGTCCTGATCGAGTCTGCTTTCATAGTCGGCCAGAAGAATCCTGCCAGCGTAGCTTTGCGCGCTAGCGCCACCCCCCCGATGTGGCTCCCGCAGGTTCCTTCGTGAATGTCTACCAAAACCTCCTCGGATTCTTCCTTAGATAGGCACCTCAGTAGGGGGCCCACGTAAGACCTTTTGAATAAGATTCCGTCTACAAGCGTGAAACGGCTTGCTCTCTTATGAGTCACTCGGGCTCGGATGTCGTCCTCTGGAAGTATTTTCTCATCCAAATATCGATAGATGTCATATCGCCAGTCCCCGGGGTCTATTTTCTCCCTTGATTCTATCTGATGAATTTGTGGAGCCCGTTCGGTCCTAACTCCTTCGTCGGGTGGGTTCAGCGCGCTAGCCCACTTGGCGAGACGGTCCGCCTTCTCGTTCTCCCTTCGGTTGATAAGTACTAACTTGAATTCCTCAAACTTTTCCTTCAGCTTTTGGAAAGCCTTTGCGTACTCGGCCAACCTTCCCTCCTTGATGGCAAAAATTCCTTCCGTTTGTTGGACCACCAGTTGCGAATCAGAATAAAACGTCACTCGAGTCAATCCCATTCTGCCGGCCGTCCTCATCCCGAGGAGCAATGCTTCATACTCGGCCTCATTGTTAGATGCTCGGAAGTCTAGTCTCACGCCCAAGCTGGTTTCCTCTCCCCAGGGCGATATAATCACAAGTCCCACGCCATTCCCTTGTTGAGAAGAGGACCCGTCCACGTAGATCTTCCACATCTCCGCTGGTCCTTCATCCACCATCTCGACGATAAAGTCTGCCAAGGCTTGGGCCTTAATAGCCATTCGAGGTTTGAACCGTATATCGTACTCACCGAGCTCGGTCACCCACTTGATCGACCTTCCAGATATGTCTGGTCGAGTTACGATCGTTCCCAACGGGCTACTCGTTAACACCACTATCGGATGCGAGAGGAAATAAGGTCTTAACTTTCGCGCCGTGATCACCAATGCTAAGAGCAGCCTTTCTTGAGAAGAGTATCGGGCCTCTGCTCCCTTCAAGATGTGGCTAACGAAGTAGACCGGTTTCTGTATCTTGTCCTCTTCCCGAACCAGAACCGAGCTGACTGCCCGAGGAGTGGCAGAGAGATATACTGTGAGTTCTTCTGCGGGTTTGGGTTTGTTCAACACTGGCAGCTCCTTCAGATACTCCTTCAACTCTTGAAAGGCTTTCTCACAGTCGGGTGTCCACTCAAAGTCCTTAACCTTCCTTAGTACTTTGAAGAATGGCATGCTCCGGCCGACCGCGAGATAAATCGAGACAACGCCGTGATCCTTCCTGTCAATCGTTGAACGTCGTTGAGAGTCTTCGGGGACGTCATGTCTGTAATGGCTTTCACCTTGTCGGGATTGGCTTCGATTCCCGATCTGGTTACCATGTATCCCAGGAACTTTCCCGATCTAACCCCGAACGTACATTTGGCTGGATTCAGCTTCAATCCGTATCTTCGGGCTGTGGAGAAGGTTTCGCGAATGTCTGCTGAAAAGCTGCTCTGGGTTTTGGACTTTATCAAGATGTCATCTACATAAACCTCCACGTTTCTTCCGATCTGATCTTTAAACACTCGGTCCATCAGCCTTTGGTACGTAGCCCCCGCATTCTTAAGCCCGAATGGCATAACCACATAGCAAAAGGTTCCCTCCGACGTAATGAAACTGACCTTAGGTTGGTCTTCTTCGGCCAACCCAATTTGATGATAACCTTGGAAGGCATCAAGGAAGCATAGCCGTTCATGTTCGGCTGTAGAATCCACCAATTGGTCGATCCGTGGCAGGGGATAGCAATCTTTCGGGCATGCCTTGTTTAAGTCCCTGAAATCTACGCACATTCGCCACTTCCCACCCGGCTTGGGAACTAAAACAACATTTGAAAGCCAAGTCGGGAATTGGATTTCTCGAATGTATCCTGCCTTAAGGAGATCTCCTACTTGTTCTTTCACTATTGCGTCCTTCTGGGCGCCTAAATGTCTCTTCTTCTGGAAAACAGGCCGGATGGTGTGGGAGATGTTCAGTCGGTGTTCCATCACCTCTCGGGGTATAACTGTTAATTCGTTCGCGCTCCATGCGAACACATCCTGATTCTTTTTTAGTTGTATGACGAGATCCTCCTTTAACGCGGGAGGTAAGTCCCGGGCTATCTTAACCACGCCCGATGGGGGTCGAATTATGACTTCTTCGGTTTCCTCCTCTGCGACCAACCCCTGAGCCGCGTGTATGACGAAAGAGGTTCCATGGTTACGGGGGTGACTGTTTCGGCGGCTCTTGAGGGATTTCAATTCAATCCTCACTTCTTCTACATAGCATTTGCGCGCTACCTTTCTGTCCCCGAGCACTTCCCCCACTTGATCTCCAACCGGGAATTTCATTTTTTGGTGAAGGGCTGAAGCTACGGCTGCGAACGAGCTCAAGGCCGGCCGGCCTAATATGGCGTTGTAAGAGGAGGACATATCAACCACCAAGAAAGAGGTGATCCTAGTTTTCTTCAATTTTCCCGACCCGAGGGTCAGGGTAGTCGTATGAGTCCCACGGCCTCGATGGCGTCTCCGGTGAATCCGAACAAAGCTGTTTCTACTAGATCCATGTGATATTCTCCTAACTCCATTTGATCCATTGTCTCCTTGAATATAATGTTCACTGAGCTCCCATTATCTACGAACACTCTCCCTACATCGTGATTGGCTATTTCGGCCCGAATGACCAAGGCATCTTCATGAGTGTTGTCTCCGCCATGGAAATCCCCCGGGCCGAACGATACGGTTGGTCCCGACCGCATTTTCCTTGGGGTTATCTCCCAGTTTTCCAACTTCCTCGCCTCAGCTTTTCGGGCCCTATTTGAGTCCCCTATCGCAGGTCCACCTGATATCATATTAATCCGACGAGGCGGCACATAAGGTTTCTCCGGCGTACGATCGCGCCCGCGGGTCTGCTTGCGGTCGTCTCGTGCCCGCTCAACTTTGGCCTCCCTCCGCTCGGGAGATCGCTGATATCGTCCTGAGGGCCGTTGGTATCTCCCAGGGCGTTTGATATTCATCCAGGGTGGTGCCCTGTTCATCTCCCTTCTAAATTCTTTCCCGGGATGTTTGTGGGGTGTGCTTCCTCCCCCTCCTACGAATTCTGCCCGAGCCTCGGGGTTGGTCTCCACCAATTTCTCGAGTTCATCGTTCAGGTGGAGACAGCTTTCTGTGGTATGGCCATACTCGCGATGAAATTCGCAGTATTCCCTGGAGACGGGATTCCTCGGTCCATCTCGACTCGAAAAAGGCCTTTTCAAGAAATATCGCCCTTCACACATCTCCAATGCCCTTGCTTTGCTTATTTTCCATCGGGTATTGTTGGCGGGGGCATGTCTTGGCTCCTCCCGTCTGGGGTTATCTTCCTTAAGGTTTTGCGGGCGGGTTAACTCGCGGGCGATATCCACCGTCCCAATCGCCCTCTTCTTATCTGCCTTTTTGAAGCCGTGCGCCTCTTCCACCCGTACGTATTTTTCTACTCGAACTATCAGCTCGTCCACGGTGGTCGGATACTTCTTCACTAACGACCTGAAGAGATCTCCCTCTTTCAGCCCGTTATGAAAGGCTCCGATCAGCAGATCGGGAGTGGCTGAAGGTACTTCCATCATGACCTTGTTAAACCTTTTTAAATAGTCTCGTAGGTTCTCTTGATCACCTTGTCGCATGTTTAACAGGTTCACGGCAGAGCAGGGCCTTCTTCGACTGCTCGAGAACTGTCGGAGGAACGAACGGGTAAAGTGCGAAGTTTCGGATCTCTCCTGCGGGTAGCATGGTAAACCACTGCTGGGCTCCCTGGGCTAGCGTGGTGGCGAAGACCCGGCATTTGATTTCGTCTCCTAACTGATACAGCGCAGCGTTACCCTCGAAGCTGGCTAGATGGTCCTCGGGTGGTCCCGCGCCGTCGTATTTGCTCATGTCGGGAAAACGAAAGTTACTCGGCAAAGGGGCTTAAGAGACTTCATCCGAAAAGGGGGATCCCCTTTGTACTGGAAGGGGTACCTTTGGGACGGCTAGTTCCTTCAGGGTTCGGATTTCGTCCTTCATACGCTCCCATTCGGCCGTTTGTTCCGCCGTTCTCTTTCTCTTTTCTGCCCGAAGGGCGTCGATCTCTGTCCTCAGCGTTCTCTCCTCGGCTTCTTTATCTTGCTCTTCAGTGTGTGGAACCCCCTTTTCCCTCCTCAATCGTTCGGCCTCCTCTTCTTCCGTTTCGTCGCATGGTGGTGAATTACAGCGGGTTTTTCGGGTCTTCTCCGCCCTCAACATCTCAACCTCGGCCCTTAACTTTCCAAGTTCCGCATCAAATGATTCTCTCAGCCTTCTCTCAATCTCCTCCGCCGTGAGTACCTCCTCTGTCGGTGGTGAATGGGGGTCGTTTACAGAATCCATCATGAATTTTTATAGGAATATACGTTCCCACAGACGGCGCCAATGATGCGTTCTTCTGAAAACGACCTTGGCCTGACACTGGAGTCGCGCGCCTCCTTCGAACTGACAACGAACACTTTGAACCTAACACTCGAAAAACCAGCGAAAACACGTTAGAGGGGGCCGGTGTGATTGCCGGCGACGCCCCTCCGATGCTTAAGTTAGTTTTTTGGATCTCAAAGGAGTAAGACAGGTACTAGGCTTAATGAAAATAGTTTTAATTTAAGTGTGCATACCTGGGAATAATCCCACCGTCACCTTTTTATACTGACTCTGGATTTCGTTGCTCTGACCTAATCTCCCTCCCACCCGCGTTTTCCGCGGGCATCGTGTGGGATCGTGGTCGTCCCACTCAGCCCACGTTCTTTCTTTCTCGTCTTCTTTCCGCGACTCTTTTTTCCCATTCTGGTCTTCTCTGGTCGGGCTTGTCACGTTGTCGGGTTCTGATCCCCTCGGGCCTAACCTGCTCGAGCTAACTATTGCTCTTAGGGCTCGGGGCGAGTCGCCCCGACCAATCTTCTTGAGCTTCCACGGCCGTTCCCATCTCGATGGAGTTCTTCACGTTCTTTCTTTCTTGCCTTTTTAGTATAGATCTGCTGATCGAGCCCCTCTTCCCTCGAGCTGCTCGGCCTTTCATAGGGTTAAACCATCCGAACTACCTTCCTAGGGCGATCGCGCCTTTCTAGGGCCTTCTCATTCGCGGGCTCTTCCCGGACGCGGGTTATTTTACCGTTAGCCGATAATCCCGAGGGTAACATATTTTGATTTATTAGACCTCAGACAATAAATGAACCAATAAATGAGTGGCAAATTCTGCTTTTGGAAAAAAAAACGCATAATTAATCTGGTCTATACTATAACGATCTTTGGAGAAAAAAAAAATATACTGTAACGATCGTATAACGAGCAAAGGGGGCTAAATCGTAAGAGAAAAAAAGATTGGACTAAGGTGGTAATATTTGTATATTTGGTGGCCTAAACTGCAAATTCTTACTAATGAAGGCTGACTTTTTAATCTACAGTACACATACTCTGCCGTATAAGAGAGCCTGAGGAATTTCGCGGTGATTCGTTGAGTGCATCGTTGTTGGCAATTGGCATCTCATAAACACTCGCAAATTATCATTGTTGGTATTGACAGAGAGAGAGAGAGAGAGAGAGAGAGAGAGAGAGAGAAGTAGAAGATCTGGAGCCGTCGGCGGAGACACAGCCACTGAAGCCGGCCGCCGGAGAAGGCGGCGGAAACGGCCAGATCCGATATCGATCGCCATCGGCCGCCGAGCTGCAGTTCGGCAACATGGACAAATCTTTCAAGAAAAACAGGCAGCTGTTCCATGGGAGCTTGTCCAGCAAGATACAGAGATGGCGCGGGACGATCCTACTGATTCTGTTGCCGCTTGTTCTCATCGCTTTGGTTCTGTTTCTCATTCCTTCAGGCGGCGGATCGTCGTCGGATTCGTTTTCTCGAAAGTTCTTGCCGGATTTTTCGTCGAGAGGTAGGAAGTATGCTGTGATCTTTGACGCCGGGAGCTCGGGGAGTAGAGTTCACGTATTTTGTTTTGATCAGAAGCTCGATCTAGTTCCCATGGGGCAGGATCTCGAGCTTTTTATCCAGGTATGGACTAATCTCGTAGTTCAAATTACGCCGATTTGGATCGTGATTTTGTCGACTATGTGCGATAATAACAATTTGAAGAGTCTCTCGTTCTAATCGGGCCTGGTGTAGTGTGATGTGTTTGCATGTCGTACCTGTTCAAAGGATTTACTGGGTTTAGGGTTGATTGATTTGGAAATTTTCGGGGTTTTGACAGTTCATACCATCTGCTAAATCCTGGATTTGGGGATGGAACATGAAGGGATAATTAAAAAGGACAAGTATTAGAAACCAAAGTATAGTTTTTGAGGCACTTCAAACTATTTGGTTCCTCAAATAGGTATAAATATTTGGAGCCCATTGGTTTGCTGCGTTGCTTGTTCGTTCGTGAATTATGGAGTTGATAAGTTTACAACCGTAAATGACATGACTTTCTTGTAGAGAAAACCAGGTTTGAGTGCGTATGCCGCTGACCCTGTGGCCGCTGCCAATTCACTTTCGGATCTGCTTGAAAAGGCAGAAGCGGCAGTTCCCAAAGGACTGCGTGGAAGTTCACCTGTCAGAGTTGGGGTAGGGAATATTGAGCATTTTTTTATACGCTCTGTTTATTTGGCTTTCATTTCTTTTTTATACAAATTTGCAATTTTTATCTTGGATTTGCAGGCCACTGCAGGTCTTAGGCAATTGGAAGGAGATGCATCCGACAGGATTTTAAAAGCTGTAACTACATGCTCCAGCTCTTATTTTTTTCAATGTTGTGTTTTTTAGTGTTTTAACCGTTAAGGTGTACTTAAGCCTTTAAACTCTTCACAAGGTGACGGACTATTTGGCGAAGAGCTCTTTCAATTCCAAACCTGAATGGGTCACCGTACTGGGCGGGGATCAGGAAGGTGCATATCAATGGGTAAGTTGGGAGTCTTTCCCTTGTTCTTGTTTCTATTTTTAATTAAATTCCGAACCTGAATGGGTCACCTTTCATTCCTTTTTTTTTTGGTATTCTTATAGAAACTTTCGTTCTTGCAATTTTTTCAGGTAACCATAAACTATTTATTAGGAAAGTTGGGGAAACCATATTCAAGTACTGTTGGAGTAGTTGATCTTGGTGGTGGTTCGGTACAAATGGCATATGCAATCTCAGATTCAGAGGCTGCAACGGCTCCAAAGGTGTCAAACGGGGAGGAGTCATATGTGCAGAAAATGTATCTTAAGGGACAATACTACAATCTATATGTTCACAGGTTTGTCATCCTTAGGATGCTATGACATCTCTTCTTATATGATATGCGTGTGGAGAATTTCAGTTTGTTCTTTTCTTTTCTTCCTTCTTATTCTTCTTATTTTTTTATCCATATGCGAAGTTTTACTAAAGGCTGATAAATAGTGTATCTGATTCTCCTTTTAATGTGGTGAATGCTTGTATTACCAGCTACTTGCATTACGGTTTGCTGGCTGCCCGAGCAGAGATTTTGAAGGCTGGTGAAGAATCTGGGAATCCTTGTATATTAGCCGGTTATAGTGGTAAGTACATAGAATTGATCATATGTCTTTCCTAGAAGCACGAAGAAAATTTATATCGACAATGCGTAATTTTTTCCCTCATTGAACAATTCCCAGGCTCGTACAAATACGGTCCTTCAGTTTTTCCCGCATCATCTTCGTCGTCAGGCTCCAGCCTATCTAAATGCAGGGAATTAGCTATCAAAGCCCTCAAAGTCAACGACTCCACATGCACACACATGAAATGCACCTTCGGAGGAGTGTGGAACGGTGGTGGAGGTGACGGTCAGAAGAACTTGTTCGTTGCTTCGTTCTTTTTCGATAGAGCAGCCGAGGTACATAGTATTATATAAGACAATGTAGTTCATCATGACCTTCGAAGACTAGCTAAGTTCTATAGTTCAAAGGCTAAACTCTTCAATTTTTCATCAAATCTATTCTATCTTAATATTCTTAGGCTGGCTTTGTTGATCCAAGCCTCCCAGTTGCTAAAGTCCACCCAGCCGAGTTCGAGGAAGCAGCTAAACGTGCTTGTGAAACTAGCGTAGCCGATGCAAAATCTTCGTACCCTCGAGTTGAGCAAGAGAACCTACCGTACTTGTGCATGGACCTTGTCTACCAATTCACTCTACTCGTCGATGGGTTTGGTCAGTTTAAAACCCCAACACACACACACACACACACACATATATATATATATATATATATATATATATATATATATATTACAACACTTTGGTGCAGCTAAATGTTGAGATTCTTGATTACTTTGTTTGTTTCCCAGGACTTGATCCATGGCAGAAGATTACCCTGGTGAAGAAAGTGAAGTATCAAAACTCCCTTGTCGAAGCTGCTTGGCCATTGGGCAGCGCCATAGAGGTCGTGTCGTCAACCTAGGAAGGTACGGCATATAAACTTCCCAAGTCTTCTTTGGTGGAATTGGACTATAGATTTTTGTGGCCTTAGGGAAACGGAAGGATTTATAACAAAGATGACGATGATCGTCGATTTTCGATTTGAGTTGTACTCTGTGTAAGTTTTGATTCGCTTTCTCGATTATTAGCCATGCTAATGAGAGGCACCAATAGCTGACCTGACCTCCTTTATTATATTTACATGCAATACAATTATATTTAGAAAAGCAGGGGACGTTAAAATGAAAAATATTAAACGTCCCCAACGATATGGTGGGTCAACCAAGAATATGCCATGAACCATTCTCGTGAATCTTAACGTTGTCGTTTATGGATAAATGATATAAAAAATCTGCATTAATCGCCAGTCACAGCCAACAGGGATGAGTAATTTAATGTAATTCTGTTTTATTTGGCTTAAAATGATTAATCGAGCATTCCAACAGCTAATTTCTGGCTCAAAGTCATTTAATTCTTGAAAACATCAGTTAATTCTCAACATATCTTCTTGAGAAAAAGAAAACCCAGTCATCAGCAACTGTTCTCGGAATTCTTACAAGAAAGATTTATCTAAGCCTCTTCATAGAACACCATAAGCACAACATACATACAAGGTGCGTACCTTAACTCATAAACAACATAGGTACATTTGTGCGTGTGTGTGTTTTTTAAGTTAAATTTATGCTTCTTCACTGTTCTTGGACAAGGTGTTTTGATGGAGACAAAAGGACAAGAAAGCACCACCGCCATTATACGTGGCGCTTGAACGAAAATTCTTCGGTCAACGCAAGTAAATCATTCATCCCGCAAAAAACGATCGCCCGTCGATCTTCAATGTCCATCAAACTCTATGGAAAAACAACCCCGAAGCCTACTCCCCGACGCTCATCTCCATAGGCCCATACCACCGCGAAAACCCCGAATTATCCCTCATGGAAGATGTAAAGCTCTCCTACCTCCGTTCTTTCCTCGGACAACGTCGAGAATACGACGTCGAAAATTACATAACCGCCCTCCGCAAACTCAGAACCAAGGCCCGAAACTGCTAAGCCCACATCCCAAAAAATGACGACGACAACCCTTCGTTCCTAGAACAATCCTCCTCGACGGATGCTTCGTCGTCGAGTTCCTTCAAAGATTCTCCGAGCACGATGACCATACCCTAGACGGCGAAGGCGATGACCCGATACTAAGCCTAGATTGGATTAGGGTTCAAGTTTGTCGCGACCTTTTGCTCCTCGAAAACCAAGTGCCCTACTTCGTCCTATCGAAGCTATACGACCTAAACGAAAGGAACGAAGAGAAGGAGCCACTGGCGAGCCTCGCAATGATGGCATTCTCGGACATGTTCCCCAAACTTTGTCCGCCTCGATGTTTGTTTTTTGCGGTGATGATAATGGGATAGAGGAGAAGCACGGGATAAAGCACTTGCTTCACTTGGTCCACGTTCTGTGTCGGCCGTCCTCCGAGGCGAGGACGGGCATTGAAGGCGATAGCTTGGTCGTAGACCTGGGTAATGGGCCGGGTCAACCCAGACCCGGCCCAAAACCGGCCCACGAAACCGGTCCAGAACCGGAACCGGTACAAACCGGTTCTGGAACCGGTAACCGGCCCAATAGTAGTGGATTGGGCCGGTTCCGGGAAACCGAAACCGTGGATTACCGGTTCCGGTTCCCGGTTCCGCCCAATGGTTCCGGTTCCGGGCCGGAACCGGAACCGGCCCGTTGGGCCAAGTCTCCTTTATTCTCTTTTTAATTATTCGAACTCTTACATTGATGAATCACAGATTACGATAGCAGTCAAGCTCAGATATCTAGGTACTAATGTAGTATTTAATTGAGAACGGACCACAGTAGACAAATTCAAAAGCAAAGAAAACAAAACGCTAAAAGCCACCCCATTTATGTCTCCTCTTGGAACTTGGGACTAAAAAGTTACTACCTCCATCCCACTTATTTCTTCCCATCTTTCTATTTCGGGCGTCCACATAATTCTTCCTACTTCCATTTTTGGTAAAAAATTATCCCACTAATTAATCTAATTACACCATTAATATTAAAAAAGTCTTCTTGATTTGCGTATCTACTAATAACTTTTCTCTCTATACATCAAAAGGTGTACTATAATATTAAAATAATATGATTTCTTAATCTCCGTGCCCGCTAATCTTTGGGAAGAAATAGCCGGGACAGAGGAAGTAATATTCTTCCAACAACTAAAAAATTAATATTCTTGGAACTTCGGACTAACACTGTAGTTGTTCGAAGCATGCAAGTAAAAACAAAACGTTAAAGCCACAAAGCATGCAAGTAAAAACAAAATAAAAAAATAAAAAAAAAATAAATGGGCCGGTTCTGGAACCGGAACCGGCCCATTTCAGCCCCCGGGTTCAGTATAGTGGTTTCGGGCCGGTTCCGGAAAATGGTCCCGGAACCGGAACCGGTACTGTTTCGGTGCGTGAAGGGTTGGAGGAGGCCGGGATTCGGTTCGAGAAGGTCGGGAAGGTTTACGCCGGGATCGATTGTCTGGGGGCCGATTGCGACGTCGGAGATGGTTCGAGCTTGTTCGACATCGAGTTTTGTAATGGTGCATGGAGATCCCATCTATCAAGGTTTGAATGTAGTACTGTAATTTTGTTTTTAACTAAGTTCGCTTTTCGTCCTCTAACTTGTTCATGTCGGAAAAACGGCCACCTTTCGTTAAATTTTTGTTTTTTGTCCTCTAACGTGTTTTTTTTTTCAAAACTAGTCCAGTGCGTTTGCGCCTCATAGACGGTAGTTTTTTTTTACTGCTTTTATTAAGGACAATATGATTGTTTCAATAACAATGGTCATTGTACTGAAATGGCCGAGTAAACTACTAAAGAGACTATTTATGATGAATATTGATGAGGATACATTAGTGTTGGCTGATGTTGGTTCGCGGGCGTTGGTTGGGATTGGATTTGTTTTGATTCTTGGCGGGTGCACTATAAAACCGGTCATATGCGAGGATGAATTCGTTCTAATTGAGGCTGAACCGGTTGTGGTTGAGGATAAATTAACATTGAACCTTTGGAACTCGTCCTTCGATGGTGTCGGTTGACGAGGATCCTTCAATGTTCGACGATATGAAGTTGACGTTGGTTGATGAGGTATCAATGTTGGGTAATGATAACAATATTGATGTTATATGTGACGAATCGATGTTAGTTGATGATTGCGTGATGGTTGCAGAGTTGGCGTATGTTAGCTTGCCTAATTATTGTGAGGAGAAATCATTATTGCTTGGTGATTTGTTGATATTGTTTGATGAGTCTGTGTTACTTAACAATGGATTGGCATTGGTTGCGGATGCGTTGTTCGGCCGGGTAACAACTGTAGCTGACCGATGGCGTGAGTATATCGAGCAACTGAACATTGGGAAGAACCCTGGTGTACCTTTTGATCGAGGATGTTGGCGTATCGTCGAAATATTGAAGTGTTTTAGCATCAAAGGAGGTATCTATGATAATCAATAATTAGCTAGACTGTGGGATACAAATGGCAGCTTGGCGCTTGAGGGAACAGATCTGAAGGAGATAACTAATAATTTCGGATCAAAGGCCTTCGATTGGTGACGAATTTTGTTGGTTGTTTCTTCAAGAAGTGACTAGCTGATTATAATGAGAGGGCTATTAACTTAGCTCCTCTTGTTGAGCGCGATGAATTCCCCGGCGTACATCCCAATGGGATTATGAGAAAGACAATATATCGGGGAACTCAAGAACGCCATGGAAATATGTTTTGAGCAAGAGGCTCGATCAAACGCCATCCACAGCCTCAACCACGAGCTCGAAGGCCTGCTTCAGACATCCTATTGCTAAGCGGCGGAGGTTGATAAGAAGGCGGGGGAGGAAGCGAAAGTAGAATCATCGCAGAGCGGTAAGAAGGCATCAACTCTCGAGGGAGGAAGCAAAATCGTACTTGTGAGTTTACTTTTTCCTTTCGATCGTGGAAAGAATGCAACGATAGTAGCATGTGATGGTCCTGATTCCTTGTCGGACACCATCCCCACTATATCCAAATTTTACGCTATCATCCTTGGGGACAAGGATGTCTTCGATGAAGGGGTAATGTCAGGACCTCAAGCGAGGTGATGGGTGATGACGATACTATTGTAAGAAAGGAATTGATCATGGTAATGTCACGCCCCTTTTAGTTTACTTAGAATATTTTCTAAGTGTTCGAGGTTCGTGCGGCCTAACTCGCTCCCATTCAAGTTAGTCAGCCCTTCACAATCACTCGAATTTTTTTCCTCACAGAACTCTCATGTTTGTGTGCTTAAGCATGCCTTTGTTTGATTAATTAAGCAAACAACAGAGATACGGGCAAAGCCCAATCTTTTTCTTTTATTCCCAAAAAGATACAAAGACTCACAAGAACACACTTTACAATACTATTTCGGATCCCTTAAAATACAAGGCAACATAATCAATATATAGACTTCAGTTGGCTAAGTTCAAACGGGGCAGAACTGCTTCGGGGAAGTTTCCTCGGACTGAAACTGCCAGGCCGCTAGGAAGTTTCTTGCTTGCTGGCTCAGGAAGGTTTTATGCAAGGCTGGGTCTTGGAACTCCTCGCCAGGCCAGGCCAACTGCCCCGGTAACTTCTCTCCGAGCCAAGCCAAAACCGCCCTGATAACTGCCGCAACTGCTGGCCGTGCCAAGCCGGCCGAGCCATGTTGGGACGTAGCCAAGAATATCGCCCGCATGGATTAGGCGCTGCACCAAGCCAGCGCCCATGTCCGCACACCATGGCCTAGTGCCGCGTGTGTCCCGCCCAAGGGCCGCCCGCGCGCACTGCTCGTAGGTTCGCACATGTTCCGCCCGATTCCGCACACTGCGCCCCAATGCCGCGTGCGTGTTCCGCCCAAGTGCCGCGCTCCGTGCCCGCACGTTCATGCCAACTTGTGCCTGAGTGCTGCGCGCAGTTCCCATTCCGCGCGCCAATGATGAGTACCGTGCGCGCCCCTAGCGCACAGCATATCTCGCCCATCGAGGCCGAGCCAGCGCGCCTTGCCGCGCGCTCTGCTCTGTCACGCCCGCGTGCCGCATGCGACGCAGGTTGTGTTCTTTGGCCAGGCGGGGCGTCCCACCAAGCAAACGCCCCCATTATGCGTGGCACGTGCATCCTTAGCCGAAGGTGACGCACGGCCACGTCATACCCCAAAGTTAGGGGTGTAACAGTAAGGAAGAGATCAACTGTTGGGAATGGGCTCGACCGAGAAGGAGTGGGCTGAAGCCAAGCTATCAATTTGGGCTGAGCAACTATAATTTACTTAAGCGTTAAATGGGCCCATGTTAATAGCCCAACTATGTTAATTAGCCCAAGTATGTTCTTGTTAAAAACACTTCACGTTGATTGCCGGGAGGTAAGCAAAGAAATACTTCATCTAACTCTATTCTCTTCTCATCTCAGTTCTTCATCTCAATTCCTCGTTTCTTCTATCTTCTTCTCAGTTCTTCTTCTTCCTCCCTTTATCTGTTCTTCTTCCTTTATATTCGAAATTATCAACATAAATAATCCATATTAGCCGCACACCAACTGTTCGACCAAAAGCACAAGTAAGAAACATCTTCAATTACGGCGGGATCTTAGAAGAGCTTAAAAGGAAGTTTCACTGGGGAAGACGAAGAGCAAAGTGATAGCGGAGCTCGTAATTCGATTTTCCAGACGAAATCGACCTAACAAGAATCGCTGATCATGGGCATCGAATGCCTGGTACTAGGTAAGTCTTTTCTTTCCTCACGAAGAATTGGTTCTTACATCTTCATATTAGTTGAGGTGTACTAAAATAATGTATGATACGTGCTTTTTGGTGGCTATCTTGTGTCCAGCTGTGTCTATAGGCTGCACCATATGTGTACCATCATCTGCTGAAATTTAAGAACGAAGTTTGTAGACGACGCTTGCAATGCTTTTCATTGCCTATTGATTGAGTTTTCTCTATGAATAATTTTGATATAGTGGCTGAGTTTTTTAACAGGCGCTGGGCAAGAGGTTGGCAAGAGCTGTGTTGTAGTCACGATAAATGACAAGAGAGTAATGTTTGACTGTGGAATGCATATGAGCTACCAAGACGACCGACGATTCCCGGATTTTTCTTTGATCTCAAAGTCTAAAAATGATTTCACTGACTCAATCGCGTGCGTGATCATCACTCACTTTCACTTGGATCATATCGGTGCTCTTCCGTATTTTACTGAAGTTTGCGGTTATAATGGTCCTATATATATGACGGTAAAATTCCTAAAAGTTACTTTCATTATATATGTATGTTTATTTTCTGTCTAGCATCTGTTTCCATCTTTGAATATTAATGCATTTTTGGTGTTTGACTAAATTTGCTGCAGTATCCGACAAAAGCGTTGGCGCCACTCATGCTCCAGGACTATCGGAAAGTGATGGTAGATGGAAAAGAAGAGAAAGAGCTGTTTAGTTTGGAGCATATTGCAGATTGTATGAAAAAAGGTATACTAAATTAGTTTTTACACTGATTAAATGTAAAAAGATACTTTTTATCCAACAGATATGATGTCTTATTTGGCAATAAAATGCAAATCTTTTTTTCTAAAATATAATTATGTTTGATAAACTTGATGTGCTGGTCAGATTCTATGTACTTGTACTTGTACTTTTTTGACAGGGTGTTAAAACACATGAAGCTAGGGTGGTTAACATTTTATACAGAATATTTGCTTGCAAACAGGAATCAGTAGAGAAAATATACTATACTAATTGTAGCTGTCTCAATGGTATCTGCAGTAGAATCTGCTTGGTGTTGAGACAATGTGATGCTTTGGATATTCTCTGATTTGAAATTTGACAGGGAAAGTAAATGTTTTAAGTATCCTGCTTTTGTCATCTTACCGATTCCGATGATATTATATGCAATTTCTTTGCAATATAGTCACAGCAGTTGATTTGAAGCAGACTATTCAGGTTGATGAAAACCTCCAGATCCGTGCATATTACGCTGGACATGTGAGTTTCCCAACTTCTGTTCAAAATTTTGTATCAACCAGCTGTTGCACAAAATTTTTAAACCTTTTCTTACAATTATTGCCTAGGCTTTGAACACAATTACATTTATGTGTATCGTTAGCTGGTTTACCATATGATATCCTGTTGTGTAACAGTGAAAGATTATATAGTTGCAGTTTCAGTTGCAGTGGGGCTGATTTAACATTTTAATCGACCAAGACCTCTCCCTTTCTCTATACATTACCCCCTTTCCATTGAGACTTTTCTGCTGCTATACATTACAATAGCTTGCATAAACAAAAAGCATATTGATGGATATACAAGGAAATGAGAAAAAGTTGCACTACGTTCTTCTGCAACTTAATAACATCACATGTGCACACACACACACAATGTTTGCCTTTCTTTGCGGAAGTCCGTTTTTCTTTTGTACTAATTACTCTTTTTTTTTTATGAATCTGCTTCTTAGGTACTTGGGGCTGCAATGTTTTATGTCAAAGTGGGTGATGGTTCTGTATTATATACAGGAGATTATAACATGACACCTGATAGACATCTTGGTGCGGCAGAGGTTGACCGCTTGCAGCTGGATCTTGTCATAACCGAGTACGATTTACTACTTAAGATGGCGGACTCTCTATAGCAACTAACTACATAACTGGTCAAATCATTGCTTTATTAATCTATTTAAGGCACATAAATCGATGCATGCAATTCTCGTAAGTTTCACTTTTTTCCCGGTCGCTAATTTAGTTTGAAAATGAGATATGTAGTGTGGTGTCCAATATCATTACATTTTCTAGTCGCATTATATGAAGAATTGGGAGTTGTAGTTAATACATGTTTGGCATTTGAACTAGCTATATGCTAAATCAATGAATTACTTGTTTATAACCCGAAGGAGAGTAATTTTTAATTAATAGAAAGGCTTCCATAGACAAAATTGAATTTCTTTATTCGTAAAAAAGTAGGAGTAAGCTGTGATACGTTCACTAAAAATGGTTTGAGAATCTTGATTTCAAGTTTTACGTCAATTAAGTTTGTTTGTATCTCTTTTTAAGAGAAATCCTTCAATATTTGTTTAACAGGTCAACCTATGCAAATACTTACAGAGACTCAAAATATTTTCGTGAGACAGAATTCCTAAAAGCAGTATGTTCTTTCTGTTGACAGTTTATCGATTCATTTTTCTGTAGTTGATTCTCATAAATGCCATTTATTTTTCTTTACATCAGTTGTTTTATATAAACAAAGGAAAACATTCCACGCTTTCTGTTTTCACTTGAAATGCTCTTTAACCATTCCTTCCTTGCATACCTCCTATGTTATTGTGCTTCTGCTTTACAATTTTCCCTTACCATGAGGTTTGTCATCATATTTTAGATCTTGAACTTGGTGCTTTAAAAAACCCAACAAATATTCTGGCAGGTTCACAAATGTGTAGATGGTGGAGGAAAGGTTCTAATTCCTACATTTGCGACTGGGAGAGCTCAGGTCTTAACATATCATGTCATCTTCATCTATATTTCACTAATGGACAACGCATGTTTCATCGTTCATGAGAGACTTTGCACTCTACCTGAAGTTATGCTTTAGCTTATTGTGGTTAGTTATCATGTTCGTGCTTCAGTTTTCTCATTACTATAGACTCGTTTACAGGCTTACACAAGCTTATTTTTTCATGAATCGACATTGATTTGTTGTGCTGTGCTACATGTTATGTTTAATGTGCTGTACTACATTAAGAAGGTCTAATTGTTTAATAATGAGAAATAGATGGTCTTTGCAATCTATACATTTGTTTAGCAGTGATTTCTTATATAGTTCTAATGACATTTTGCAAGTACTATAAGAGATGCCTTATACTGTAACAAGCATTTCTCACAAATAACTTCATTAGGAACTCTGCATGCTTTTAGATGATTACTGGGAGAGGATGAACCTTAAGGTTCCCATATATTTCTCTGCAGGTATTCTACTATTAATGATATAGTGCATTTCTCTGCAGGTCTTCTATTTTCAGAAGACGTTTTTTATTTTCAATAATGGTATTATGTCTTTATGACCTGATATCATGACTGTTTATACGAATGTGAATTACAAATCATGAGAAAAAATCCTTCTCTTCATATTTCAAAATAATCTTCAATCTTCAGCCTCTGTACAAAATGGTAGGAATGAATATTTTTAAAATTTAATATCATGAGAATTGAGAACTTATCATTGACTACCATCTTTCTTAGTTGGTAAAGCTCTTCTGCTGGTGCATGTTAAATAGCGTTTTTCATCTGTAATGATCTATTTTCAGGTTTGACCATTCAAGCAAACATGTATTATAAGATTCTCATCGGCTGGACTAGCAAGAAGGTGAAAGACAGTTATGTCGCGCACAATGCATTCAATTTCAAAAATGGTACTTCCAGTGCCTTAAGTAAAGTTGGATACAATCAAAACTAATAATGCTCTAATGGGACACCTAAATAGTAGTTAGTGTCCCATTAGTGCATTATTAGTTTTGATTAGTTGTTGCTATGTCGTAGTCAGTACTCAGTAAGTGACCATCTTGAGGTGTAAGAGATATCTAGCTGATTATCTCATTTTATGATTTTCTTTTTCCAGTTGATGGATTAGATATTTGGTGTTAAGGTTTATCGTGATTTTAACTATGCATAAATTTCTTGCCTCTTTCTTATTTCTTTGGTTTCTAGTGCATGCTGTTGTTTATGGACGACATAGCGAGTTTTACATGACCGTTTGTTTCCAGAACGTAGAGACACATGCACATCACGGTTATGCTTATTCTAGTTGGTCATACGCTAATTAATTTAAAAATATTGATGTTGCAGTACAAAATTTCGATCGTTCCGTTATAAATGCTCCCGGACCATGCGTTCTCTTTGCAACTCCGGGAATGCTTACTGGTGGTTTCTCGCTTGAAGTTTTCATGCAATGGGCGCCCAATGAAGGAAATCTCGTCACACTGCCAGGGTATGACTTATATTCTTCTCTCCTCATGATGATATTCTCTTGCAGTTTTGTCAGATTTTCGCAGACCTATTCATTCAAAACGTGCTTCACACACATTTTTAATTGGTTATACCATAGTTCAATCAAATTTCAGATAAAATTCTCATAATGGCCAAATTCTCCTTTACTACGTAGATTAACAAAACTGGGTGAAAACTGCCTAACTAAATGAATTAATGGAATTATACTAATACACAAAATTATTTACCTAGTTCGTTTATTTCTCTAGCAAGTGGATTAGTGTTTTCATGAAGCATGGAAAGCATAGTTTCCTCTATTTTCCATCGTTATCTAACATGACTCAGTTGTTTAAATATAGATTTTAGTTATCAGGAAGTTTATTATTCTTTTTCTGGAGTTCCCGTCAAAATTTCTGTCTTCGATTATAGCATCTGAAATTACGTCGCACCCATTGTTTTTTAGTGTCTCGTGTTTTCTGGGTGTTATATCATTAGGTATTGTCAAGCTGGAAGCATAGGGCGCACGCTGATGTCTGCTAAAGTACCAATCAAAATCAATCTTGACAGAGATGTCGAAATTGACGTGCGATGCCAGGTAGCTATTACACCTTAACCATCGCATTATTTCAGCTGGTCGTTTTGGGTTCTGGAATATACCAGAATGCGGTTTTAATGGTAATGAAATGTCCACTAACAAAAGAGTCTGTTTTCACAACTTCATTTGCCCATCTCTGTACCTCATACGATAGATATCCTACACTGGTTCTTCATACTTGTCGTTAAACTTTTGCACGGATGTAACAGTTTGTCATTCTCTCCATCTTTCAGATACATCATTTATCTTTCAGTCCTCATACCGACGCAAAAGGAATCATGGACCTTGTTAGGTTTCTGTCCCCCAAGCATGTGATTCTAGTACACGGCGAAAAGCCCAACATGGATAAACTGCAAGAGAAGATTCAGTCCGAACTTGGAATTCAATGCTATTCTCCAGCGAATAACGAAACTCTGACCATTCCTTCAACTCATCATATCAAAGCCAGCGCTTCAGATGCATTCCTGGAAAGCTCCATGCGCCCAAATTTCAAGTTTCTGAGGACAAATGGCAGCCAAAAACCCACGATCTCCGATCCTAACAGCGAAAGAACATTCTCTAGTTTGAAAGTATTGGACGATCGACTATCTGAAGGAATACTTACCCTGGCGAGGAACAAGAACCCACAAATCATGCACGAAAAGGAACTTAAGGGTACATTAGGCATCGAAACTCATGAAGTTAAGTTTGCTCGCTGTTTCCCCCTACGCAATCTAAGCAGCGATAATGGCCCATCTTCGCTGCTTCGTCTTATATCTGAAAGGGTCTCGAGAGATTTTCCCGAGCTGAACGTACATTATTACTGTTCCGAAGAGAATATCCAGGTTGGATCCTTTGTTGCTTCTCCTTGTTCGAATGTGGATTGCCCTCACAGAAGTGTCATTTCTGCTTCGGAGAATACTAAGCTCAGTTTATGCTGCAAATGGTCGCTTGGAGATGAAGACATTGGAAGGAATATGGTTATGTTGATAAAGAATATGGACTTTGGGCAGTAAAGTTATATATTGACGTATTTATTTGATCAGTCACGTCATTTTTTACTTGTGCCGTGTTTGGATCAAGGAAATTGGCGAGGAAAAGAAGGCTAGAGAAAATAATTTTTTTTGTTAGTTTTCCTTTGCTCTTCACCAAAAATTGATTTTGTCATGATTTTAGTTCTACATTTAGTACAAGTTTTTCTTTTTTCTTTTCTCATCTATCTCCAATCAACTAAATACAAAAATTACTTTTCATTTCCATTTTCCAATTCTCCCCAAAGTCTTCAAATCAAACACACCTTTAAAGACCGCAAACGGTAATAACTGTACGATTAAATGTACACAAGCATCAAACAACTTTACATCAAATTAAATTTTTTTACTATTCTCCGAATCCACAAATGGTAGTGAATAGATATTCCTCCTCAAGGTCGACAAGATATCTGAAGCACGAGGCCTTAAACTAGGAAAGTCACAAAGACAATCCCTAGCAATCATAGCCATAACCCTAACTTCTTCGAAATCAAATTCCCCTTCGAGCCGAGGATCGACGATTCCCATCGCCCTATTACTCTCCACGCCTTTCAAAACAAGCTCGACCCTATTGGCCAGTCTCTCCCCAGTCAGCCTATCGAAGGCTTCCAACCCAGTAATGAGCTCCAAAATCACGACCCCAAAACTGTACACGTCATTCTTCTTCGAGGCCATTCCCGTCCTAATATAGTGAGGGTCGACGTACCCGTAGGACCCGACCATCACTATTCTATTATTACTCCTCGGTGTAACCGCCGAGGAGAATCCCACCCTAGCCGACCCGAAATCGCACAGCTTGCAATTGAGATGATCGTCTTCGTCGAGCAATAGGACGTTCGAAGGCTTGATGTCTCCGTGGACTATGTGTGGGCTCGAGCCGTGGAGGTAGTCCACGGCTCGAGCCAATTGGTAGGCTATGGACACTCGAGCCCGCCACGGTAGAGCCGTTGTATTCGAGCCGTGGAGCCTGTCGTGTAGGTTACCGTTTGGTGCGTATTCCAATACCAATACGCCTTCTTCTTCTATGCAAAAATCAGTTCGAAAATCAAAAATCAGCGAAGCATAGACGAAACCTTAAGGGTGTGTCTCGTTTGTAGGATTCAGTAAGGATATAAGTTGTATGCTTGGTTGATGAGTAAATAGATGGGTGGGAAAGACTTAAAGTCTAAGGGTCCGTCTGGTATGTGGAATTCAATGCAGCAAATGAAAGGAAAATAGAACGATACGCATCGGATCATTGTACATCCGATTCCTGTGTCGTATAATTACACATTTTCTTTTCTTTTCCCACGAATTACGCAAACCAAACACATCCTAAATCTACATCATGGAAAATCAATTTCTAGACCGAATGGTGAGGAAAATGAAAGTAAAGCAAGTGAAAATCATTTTCTCATTAGTTTCTTTTCCTCGACCCAAACTCATCATAAAGGGTGTGTTTGGTATGTTGAGTTCGATACGGAAAAAGAAACTAAGTGTAATGGTACGATACACGACATTGACTCGATGCGCACCGCTGCGCTTTTTCTATATTTTTTCGCATCGAACTCATCACACCAAACGAAACCCTAAAAGTTTGATCATAATTAGGGTTTTTATCGACGAAATATGTGCATATATAGAATTACCTCGATCATCGCAGTGGCCGAGGAGCTTGACGATATTCGGGTGATTTAGACTATGCAAAACCTCGAGTTCTTGCATGAAAGCTCGACTGAGGCGCTCGCTGCTGCAACACTGCACCTTCACCGCAGCTGATAATTCCTTCGACAACTGAGCAAGATAAACAGTTCCATAGCCTCCATAGCCAATGATCACTGAGAAATCCATAGTAAGCTTTCGAATATCTTCCCACGAATATTTCGTCGGAAAATAATAATTCGATTCGCCTTTTGTATCATCATAATCATCGTCGGCGGTTATGTCTACAGCTGCTACTCTATCTGATATCCTCTTTCGCCCGAGTTTGTACTTGAGAAATTTCACAAAGTTCAGACAACCCATTTTTTAATTTTCTGACAAGTTTTGCTAATGATATATGTTATAGATCTGTCTGAGGTTTGATTATATATATTTATGTATTACAATATATATATTTAGATATAGATTTATGGGTAGCTGAAGAGAAGCTGCCTGCGAAACAAGGCACGAAGAATAATAAGGTACGTAGTATATATAAAAAAAAGTAACATTGAATCAAGAAATAGTGAAGACAGAAATAAAAACCTGGAAAGAAATTTGATACATGAATCAGAACACCGTCATGAAAAATGAGGTCCCCATGGATTGTTCATCCACAGACGAATGGCTTTATGTATAAATATATAATACTCCTCTGTCCCAAATGTTTTTGGATATTTGGGAGTTGGCATTAAGAAACTAAATATTTTAATAATATAGTATAATTAAAAGGTAAAAAAAATGTAATTTTGACACGTCTTTTAAGAAAATTTAATATATTATATTAATTGTTTCTGAAAGTTTTTTGCTAAATAAAGAAATGTACAAAAGGTGTGTGACGCCGATTTAGTAAATGTATAAAATGGTTTGGGACGGGAGAGTATATGATACATGGGTTCGTCTTTGATTCGACATACGTGTGGGTTTTATTTAATATGATTGATTGTGATGAGATATTGGGGGGTTGTTGCCCACATCTTATTTATTTCCTCTAACTACTACTATAGTTGATATTTGGAACATCTCAAATTACAAAGTTTGACCATATATATTATAAAAATAAATAAAGAATGGTTTTATGATTGGGTATCATGTTCATGTACGACTCTTGCCTGATTAATATTTGAAAACTTGCCGGTTCTTTCGAGTTCACTACGAACCGGTTTGTCTTGAATGGAAACGGTTCAAGTGGGTCGGGTTCATTATAAAAGTTGCGACCTTTTTCAATACGATGTGGTATGGAGTTGGATAATCGGGTCGGGTTGCCCGAACCTATAATGATCAGATTTCATAATAAAATATTGAATTATAGCCTCCCACCAATACCACAGTCTGTCTCTTACAACATAGTCGGCTGAGATATTGCTGTCGTTTGGTTGTCCTAATCATTGATTGAGTCCATATTTATTAATTCCATGGAACTTACGGAAAGTACTAGGAGTGGTTACTTGATATATTATATACATATTCTCGATTATCCTTTGCAATTAAATTTATATTTTTTTATATAGTTGACTACACAACGCGGGGGGGGGGGGGGGGGGGGGGGGGGGGGGGGGGGGGGGGGGAGTTGTAGGGGGTAAATCAAAGTAAATTTTGGCAGTAGATAGGTAGGGGCCGAGTTTTATTGTATTTTATTTAATTCACATTGTATCATTATTCTGTTGCCTAATCAATTGGTATATAGCAACATCGGAATTAAAGGCGAGATATATTAACATCGTCATAATATGGAGTGTTAGGATGTTACTGTCTTTTAGTTGGGTATACAGTTGAAATATCACTATGTTTTAATTAGTATGTCCCCGAAACTAATCTCAATTAATAAAGTCATACCTTGATCGTCTCATCATCACAGATGACACTTGTACACGTTTACGATAGAAAAGAAGTCAATACTTGAACGAATATTTGATAAATAGATTTATGTATAAAGCATACACACCATTATGATTTCGTGAAGAGATGGCACAAAATCGAAAAAACTCAATGAGTTCAATGGATTCAAAGTCATGACCTTCATTTGAAAATATCAATATGATGGCTCACTATCCCTTGGGACCAATCAAACTCAAATAGATAAATAGAAATTCATGACTTTTTGAAATAAATTTCAGTTGTATAATCTGGGCTATGATAATTACTAAAGTCCATCAGCCCAATGGGTGGAAGGTCATAAAAGCTGGATCACGATTGAAAAAAAAACAAATAAATAAAAGCTGGATCACAGGCATATATATATATACCTTATAATATAGTACACACACAATGATATATTTAAATATATATATATATATACATTATATATTACAAATGCGTATGGGGTTAATGAACAGTGTCTTCCTCGTAGTCTATGCATAGCCTATTTATCGTTGTAGCTTGCCTATTTAGCGTGAGATTCAGCGATATATTGCCTTACATACCTACTTTTCCTATATTTGTTTGTAATTACCTACTCTTTACCAATTTCATATCTATTGTGGTGTATCCAGTGTTTTAAAAAGCGGTCTGGTCCAAGAGTTGAGGCGCGCAATTGCGTAAATTTTCTCCGCGCAATTGCGTAAATTTTCTCCCAAACGTTACTATGCGTAAAATAAAAAGCATACGGAATTCACATTATAGTATTATGACGTGGGAGAGAGATATTGGCTATGCCAATGTACTTATGAAAGACATGACACATATATTGTTTATGGGTGAATCTATAGAAAAATACCCAATAGAATAAAAATTTTACACATAACTACCAATGTCAGAAAGTTTACAAATAGATACCCGATTTAATTTTACCAGTTTATAGCATACGTCGTACCATTTTCTGTTATATAGGGTACCCAAATGTGTTGATATAGGGTACCTAAATATAGCATACGTCGTACCTACGGGAATACCTTTGTGTTACATAGGGCGTACTTAAAATAGCATACGTCGTACCATTTTAAGTAAATTTTGGCAGTAGATAGGTAGGGGCCGAGTTTTATTGTATTTTATTTAATTCACATTGTATCATTATTCTGTTGCCTAATCAATTGGTATATAGCAACATCGGAATTAAAGGCGAGATATATTAACATCGTCATAATATGGAGTGTTAGGATGTTACTGTCTGTTAGTTGGGTATACAGTTGAAATATCACTATGTTTTAATTAGTATGTCCCCGAAACTAATCTCAATTAATAAAGTCATACCTTGATCGTCTCATCATCACAGATGACACTTGTACACGTTTACGATAGAAAAGAAGTCAATACTTGAACGAATATTTGATAAATAGATTTATGTATAAAGCATACACACCATTATGATTTCGTGAAGAGATGGCACAAAATCGAAAAAACTCAATGAGTTCAATGGATTCAAAGTCATGACCTTCATTTGAAAATATCAATATGATGGCTCACTATCCCTTGGGACCAATCAAACTCAAATAGATAAATAGAAATTCATGACTTTTTGAAATAAATTTCAGTTGTATAATCTGGGCTATGATAATTACTAAAGTCCATCAGCCCAATGGGTGGAAGGTCATAAAAGCTGGATCACGATTGAAAAAAAAACAAATAAATAAAAGCTGGATCACAGGCATATATATATATACCTTATAATATAGTACACACACAATGATATATTTAAATATATATATATATACATTATATATTACAAATGCGTATGGGGTTAATGAACAGTGTCTTCCTCGTAGTCTATGCATAGCCTATTTATCGTTGTAGCTTGCCTATTTAGCGTGAGATTCAGCGATATATTGCCTTACATACCTACTTTTCCTATATTTGTTTGTAATTACCTACTCTTTACCAATTTCATATCTATTGTGGTGTATCCAGTGTTTTAAAAAGCGGTCTGGTCCAAGAGTTGAGGCGCGCAATTGCGTAAATTTTCTCCGCGCAATTGCGTAAATTTTCTCCCAAACGTTACTATGCGTAAAATAAAAAGCATACGGAATTCACATTATAGTATTATGACGTGGGAGAGAGATATTGGCTATGCCAATGTACTTATGAAAGACATGACACATATATTGTTTATGGGTGAATCTATAGAAAAATACCCAATAGAATAAAAATTTTACACATAACTACCAATGTCAGAAAGTTTACAAATAGATACCCGATTTAATTTTACCAGTTTATAGCATACGTCGTACCATTTTCTGTTATATAGGGTACCCAAATGTGTTGATATAGGGTACCTAAATATAGCATACGTCGTACCTACGGGAATACCTTTGTGTTACATAGGGCGTACTTAAAATAGCATACGTCGTACCATTTTTTGTTATTTAGGGTACCCAAATGTGTTGATATAGGGTACTCAAATGTGTTGTATGGTGTACTTTCGGGGATCGGGTACCTATGTGCAAAAAATTTATTCTGTTAGGTACCTACATATAAAAAAATCCTGACTGGGTACTAAATTACAAGTTTTTTCCAAATAGGTATTTATATGTAAAAACTCCTTGTTTATGTTTTTCTAATTTTTTCTAACTTATTATTACTTCCACCAAATCATAAAAAATAAATTATTTAATGTATTTTATGTGATAAGAATAAATAAATTTATCTAATTTATTCTTTGTTTAACAACGATCAAAATGATATGCATATCTTATATTTTTTGATATCCATTAAAATTATTTTTGAAAGACTACATCTTCTAGATTCGCCAAAGCTCGTAATACTGATTTAGATATAAAATAACACCTAAATATGATGTACATGAAACTTTGATAATATATTTTTATTTTTTTTAAATGTTTGGGATATATACTAATTAGATTTTGCTATTTAAATAATTGTTAATTAGTAAATGGGAAGATACCACTATATAAATAGTATATGTAAAGATGTGTGTTTAATTTCATTAGTTTTGTTAATTAAAATTGGCTGGATCAAAATACTCACGCAATAGCAATACGCTAAGCTATTTACGCAATGCACTATTGGAACAACAACGCGACGCAGTGCGCAAACGCGTTTTAAAACATTGGGTGTATCTACAGAAAATTACATAATTATATAAAAAATTTGCATGTCAAGACCCCCCGTCAGAAAAATTTTCATATAAGTACCCGTTCAATTGTGTGTACCATTTTTCCAGTCCTGCCGTACCTTTCTGTATGTGTATTAAGTACCAAGTCACGCATATACACGGTACCCACATATGGTACCTATATACGGTCTGGTCTATATGGTACCTTAATGTGTATTATCTGATGTACCATTTTCTCACTGTATTACGTACCACAATATGTTTTCATATGGTACCTAAATGTGTTCCGTACTTACGTCGGAACGGGTAGCAATGTGCAAAAAATTTATTCTGACAGGTACCTGCATATAAAAAAAATCTGACAGGGGTCTTTATGTGTAAAGATCCCATCTATTGTTTAATAAATTGGGAAAATTGTGATTGATCTTTATGCATGTTTATCAATTGACATAATTTTTCCTTTTTACTTCCAAAAAAATTGACATATTTTACTATTATTATTTATTCTTAATAATTTTATTTTTTTTTGATTAATTTTTACTTTCTACAATGAATAATATTATTCTTTTCTGAGTAAGAATATCCGTCCGTGTATTTTTTTTAGGGAATGTTTATTTGAGTTAATCCAATATTACAACACCAATATCACCATTACCACTACAAAAAATGTTATTTTATTTGACCATGTTTTTGTGATAACATTAAAAATCATCACATAAAATTAGATTATATGAGGAAATAATATTTTCTCACAATAACTATTATATAATGTGATGAAATTTTTTTCCTCATAAGTGGATATATAATACGTGAGGAAATTGTTTTTTCATCACATAATAGTAATATATTTCCTCACAAAAGCTAACATAATGTGATAGATAAAATCCTCACATATAGTTAATAAATTTCCTATAATAAATAATTTTTTAATGTGAGGAATATTTTCGTGTTATAATTCATTTTGTAATTAAAGTTATATAGTGTTATTGTAACTATTATTAATAAAAGATCTGTTGGTCTCATGATACAAGTTGGGGATTACAAAGGTAAGGTTGTAGGTTCGAGTCTCAGGCAATGCATTTATCTAGTTTATCTTTTAAAAAAATTTAAAAAAATAAGAAAAATCAAGATATTCGGGTCTGGCAGGTCAGACTTGGTTCACTTGGGTCCAGCCCGGGGCGCGACGGGTTCAGCCCAGGGCGGGGCTGGTCCCGTCCCGGGTCTGCTAAAAAATAATCGGGTCGGGTCCCGGGTCCAGCCAAACCCGACCCACCCGGCTCGTTGCCATCCATTAATATATCATGGTAATTGTGAGAAAAAATATTTTTAATGTGAGGAATATTTTCGTAGTATATATCATGGTTATTGTGAGGAAAATTATTTTAATGTGAGGCATATTTTCGTAGTATATATCATGGTAATTATGAGGAAAAATATATTAAAAGTGAGGAATTTTTTGTTGCATTTATACGTTTAATTGTGAGGAAGTTCAAAATATGTGACAAAATAGTACATCTACTGTGAGAAATATTTCGTCACAATAAGAATTTTATGCGGGGAAATTGCATTCCTCACATATGCCAAATGTGAGGAAATAGAATATCGTCACATTAGGCGCGATTTGATCTTATGCCATGGGCCTTCGGTGACGAGCTGGTGACGAAAATTATTCCTCAAAATTTAAATGACGAAATTTACTCTTTTGTGAGGAAAAAAAATCATCGCATAAGATGACTTTTTTTGTAGTGTATGTAAGTATAACTGTGATGTAGATCAATGTGATATGTCATCATTGTGTTTATTTTGGTATAATATTTCATTTTACATAACAAGGTGATATTGGAATACTCGTTTTGTCCAATACGGTAATGTGTGGGGTGTAAATGCCCCTTTAACTATAGGCTTGTTATTTAGGTAATGTTAATTAATGTGTTTATTTTGGATATGATACATTATATAACAATGATCGATGTCTTAATATTGTCAATAAACTGTTGATGCATTAATTATAAAGTTTTTGATATAATAATTCAATATACTTAATTTTGGAGTTGTATAATTCTTTAATTTTATTTAACAAGAAAACTGTTTTTTAATATTTAAATACGGGTATTTATCCTCGCGCCTTGGGCGCGATTCTTAATTTCTAGTATATATATAAACAAAACACGCAATATCAGTTTTTGTTAGTTTGTTGATACCATTTGCAATTGCCTTATATGCGAGTCAGATTTGTTAGTGGGTTCAAGTATAAATATCATATCCTTATTCCTTACAAAGGAGGTGGTTCTATCACTTACTAAAATATATGCATATAACGTATGGGTATGTGAGGAACTCTTTTGAGGATATAAATTTTTTATTTGAAAAAATTGATAAACAAGGAAATAAACAAGTATATATCGATCCCAGGAAACATGAACGATATGGGTCTTTATGTATAAAGAGCTTCTCTTTCGCAAGAATTGCGTTGATAAAAACCAAAAAACAAATAAATAAACTAGAAAAAAGAAATGCAAAAGGAACATGGCTTAAGTCTTATTAAACAGAAAGTTATCCTTTTCCGCGGAATATTGATGATGAAAAGAGGGAATTAGGACATACATAATGGAAGAGATAGATGCCTTTTGGTGCTGAGGAATATTTTCTTACGTTACTATAGATAGCTCTTAAGTAGATATAGATCTCATTGCCTCTTTCTCATTACTCTCACAACATATATTACACAAGCTTGTTTAATTTTCTGCTCATATCAATGGTTAATTTTCTCGATAGATTGTTTGGATCGTTCATCTCTGCGATCGCCTATTGCTTCTTCCATTATCATGACCATGAACTCGAAAAATCGGAGGCAAATCGTCGTAGAACACGCAAGGGCCGACCCCTTTCCTTGCAGGTTCCTATTTGTTTTTATTACCATTTCTAATATGTTTAAATTTTATGGTTATTACCATCCTTTCCTTTTCCTAATAATATAGAGATACTAGTTTACATGTTCATGCCTTTTTTTGGCATCTATGACTCTTGATTATAGGGTTTACTAGCTCTACTAGCATATAGTAATAAATAGTGAAAATTCTCTGGAAATAAAATCTCATATAAGCCAAATTCGGAAAGCTCAAAGCATATAACAAGTCTAGGTCGGATTTCATTCTCAAAACTTATATTCATAAACTCTAGGTATTTTACAGAATTTACATACAGATTAATTAGGATAAGATCTCATAATATGGTGGCAAAAAATATCATGGTGTGAACTTTTTAATAATACACTGAAAACAAAAGAAGAATCTAATGATGACGAGCATGAGCTACATAAGTGGCTTCTTTTAAATAAACCACCTTCTTCTTAAATTCATATTTAAAATCCTTTATTTATATATATTTGCCAAGAAGAAAAAGAAAAAGGAGGAGCTGCCAGAAAAATAGAACTATCTGCATGATTTCCAACGGGCCTTGATTCGGGCCCACGCAGTGATGCTGGGCCCGATGGGTGCGAGATTTGATCATAGACAAGACACGTTAGTTGGAGAGGAATATAATAAGAAAAATGTGAATGGTTTGTTCCGTTTAGTGGAAACAGAATATTTTTCTTTTTTGAAATTTATTTAAGGGGCATTTAAAGTTAAGGATCCCACAAGTTTCATAAGGTTAAGGACCAGAAATTTTTTAGTTTTAAGGACCCAATACACTTAAGTATTTTTCAGTACCACTTCATGCACCTGTACTACCACTTCATGGACCTGCAGTACCACTTTATGGTTCTGCAGTACCAATTCATCATTCTGCAGTACCACTTCATTGTTCTGTAATAACACAAAACGATAGTCCGATACCAGTTCATATACACTTTATAACACTTGCATAAGTTTTAGGTCCTTATCCCTAAATTTTACAGAAATTGGGTCCTTAACCCTAAAAGTTTCTGACAGGATCCTGAAACCTAACTTAAAACATCTTTTTTGATCCTGAAACTTAATTAGACCTTTATTTAATGACTTTCTCATAATAAATTAATGCAGACTATTGATCTCAAAGTTAGGATGTGCTGCAAAGGATGCGAAAGAGTCGTAAAAGACGCTATTCGCAAACTCAGAGGTATTTTATTTCCAACGCGCCTCCTCACATTTAGGCTGATTTCTTACCTATTCATCCTTATACGTCGATTTTTTTCTTTTTTATGAACTTTGTAATTGGGTTCATACCCACCAACATCTAGAGCTGAAAGTTTGGGCGGGCCAGCCCTTTCGGCCTGGATTGAGCAGGCTGGCTTAAGCGGGCTGGGTCGGGCTGGCCCGAAATTCTACGAGCTAAGATTCTTAGGCCCAAATCCATTGTGTGATGGGTCGGGCTAGCCGCCGGGCTAACAGGAATATATTTTTATGTTTTGTTATTTTCTATTTAAAAATATTTTTATTTTTTCAAAAATAATTATATTTTATACTATTATTATACCCAATATTACAAATATATAGTTACAAAAAATCTTATATCCCATAAATTCATCAAAAGATATTATATTTTACTTATCAAATAGAATTTATAAGTAATAAAAAAACGACTAAAAATACAACAGGTCAAATTTGCCCGGCGGCCCGAGAGCCCGGAGGGCCGGGCCAATTGGCCCGATCATATTTCGGCCTCATCAAAACAAAGCTCGAACCCATATTTAGGGCTGGGTTGGCCCATGGGCTCCGACCCAAATTTTCAGCTCTACAACATCTCGATCTGCGCTCTGATATTAATATTTGTTTAGATTACCACTTCACATAAAGTCCCGCCCGAATTTTCTTCTCGTTTATAAAATCAATCGACATTAGATGGAACAAAATTTCGCCTTTCGATATGCTAATTAATGAGGTTTTTAATTACAAGGGGTGGACTCAATTGAGGTAGACTTGGACATGGAAAAGGTGGTTGTAATAGGATACCTCCATCGAAACAAGGTATTGAAAGCCGTAAGACGGGCGGGTAAAAGGGCCGAGTTTTGGCCGAACCCTAACCCGCCTTTATACTTCACTTCGGCGAGCCATTATTTCAAGGACACCACCGCCGAGTACAAGGAAGGCTACAATTATTGGAGGCACGGATACAGCATGGCTGAGCTCCACGGTTCGCTCCACGTAGCGCCACGTGGCGACGACAGAGTCAGCAATTTGTTCAACGACGATAATGTCGACGCTTGCTCACTCATGTAGTAATAATTGATAATTATACAATGGACATAAAGTACCAACTATTATGTGTTAACTATATTATGTATATTGTGTTGTTTGATGTTTATTGTCCTTGTATGATGTAAAAAAAATATATGTTTCACTAAATCAGTACTTGGAAGGAAAGAATGAAGCAGTCCATACATATAGTGTAATGATATTGAATGAAGTGAAAACAGATGTAAGGAAAGATTGATTGAGTCTTGAACCAATTTTTTACTTCCTTAGGGTTTCCAGTATGTATTCTGCGTAGAGATCCCTGCAAAATAAATTCACATACTAGTTACCAAAATATATATAATAATTGTAGGGATCTTTTCAGGCCAATTCTATCTCGAGCCCATGCCCATATAAGCTTATGTGGTTCCTCTCTAAACCAATTGGCAATAGAGAGAGTTAGCTCACAAGCTTATATATTTGATCAACTTCTTCGATTTGTCCGATGTGGGACTTAGGTTTGACACCCAACAGTAATGAAATGATAACTTACGACGAAAAATCGATTCTTACATAGAGTATTGAATGGCGTCTTTGGCCGTGGAAGACGGCAAGAATTCGTCGACTGCGACCTCTTTGTTCTCGTTCTTCTTGTCTGAAGAATCTTCGGTCAAGAAAAAAAGAAAGAAACAAGAAGAAAAACATGAAAAATCTAAGGAAAAAGGGGATACAATCTTCGAAGAAGCGGCGAATCTCGGCGAGACGATGGGGTTGGAGCTGACTGATATCGGTGAAGTGTCGATATTCGGGGTCGTCGGCGCAAACTGCTATTATTTTGTCGTCTTTTTCTCCTTGATCGATCATAGGCATTAGCCCTATGGCCCTCGCCCGAAGGAAAGAGCCTGGAGCAACGGGCTCCTGTAAAAATAAATAAATAAAAATGCAAACGATGAATTTTTCATCGCGAGAAATATTTTGCAAACCTGCATGATGACCAAAACGTCCATGGGATCGTTGTCTTCGCATAGGGTTCGAGGGATGAAACCGTAATTGTGGGGGTAGACGACGGAAGAGTAGAGTATGCGATCGACCTTGATCAAGCCTGTCTTCTTGTCGAGTTCGTATTTGACTTTGCTCCCTTTCGGTATTTCGATCACCTTGAAAAAAAGAGCATTTTGCGTCGTGTTTCTTTTTTTAAATATAGAATGAGCAAATTGGTCAAATATTAAGCTTTTACATGAAGTGCTCATTTAATATGGTATCAGACTTCAGAACCACAAATCTCAACGACGACCACCATGAAAACAAAATTCCAGATTTAACGGTATAGGATAAGAAGAAATTAACATAAACCTGATGGGCGTGTTATAAATATAAGATTATATTAGTTAACTATCCTCCCTTTAAGGTGAAGCTTAGGCAAAGTGGTCATTTTACACAGTTATTCTATTCAATTATCTTTCCATAATTTGCATGTAACTAATTATATGGTGAAAAAAGGGGGGAAAGAAGACTCACGACGTTGATGATTTCGGGTGCGCCGGGTCCTGGGGAAATTTCGAACATGAAATTATATTTTGCGTACGTTCGAAAGAATTTAAATAAAAAATATTTCGTATGAATTTATTACCGATCTCAAGATCGTGCCACGGATGTGCGGCGACCGATCTACGGGACAAAGACGAGAGTATCCTCTCGTTTAGGCGCGGGGCCCGCTTGTGGCTCGGAGTAGATCCATTCCCATCGCTCATTTTTTTTCTTCCTTTTTCTTTCTGACGAATCGTCAGCGCAAAAAATCGGATCGAATTAATTTGAATACGCGGATCTCATAACGCAATGTGTGCGTAGATCTCATCGACGATTTTTCATACGTTCATTCGAAACTATGTAAGCACAAATTAAAGAGAAAAGTAGCTGAAAATTTAAAAGTGAATAAATGGATATGCAACAACGAAGAATATATACCTGGGAATCTGATGGATGAAGATGGAGATGAGAAAATGCAGATTTGATGAGGTTCTTAAGGCATATGGCAAAGCTCATATATTTATAGGGAAAAAAATGGAGAAAAGTCTTTGTCCAGCCAGATGGTAACGCGGGAGCAAATATAGTTAGTTGGCTTGCACTTTGTTATATTACATAATTAGTTAGTCTATTAAGGTTGTCAGATTTTAATATTTAAAAGAAAAACTGTACATTCCGCGTGGTGAAACCCGTAATTCTTGACGGTGTCAAATTTTTTTGTATATTATAGTAGTTGAGTTAGCTTACACACGAGATCGTGGCTCTTAATGGGCGAGCTTCAAGGTTCTGAAACCGGGTTTTCGAAGCGGACCGGAAAATTCAGTGGTTTAAGTAGTGGTTTAACCGGAATAAAATCAGAACAAAACCGGTGTAAACCGGTGTATTTAAAAATTTTAAAATATATTAAGTTAAGTACAATGATTATTTTTATTTTTTAGTAGGGAATATTGCTATCATACATAGCTGAATATGGTGTTATACACCTTTTAAAAAAATATTTTATTAACCTTAAATTTATTTTTTTTATCAAAATTAACTTTAATATAATAAACAATTAAAAATAATATCAAAATTTATGCTAATTTATAAAAAAATCAACATTTGGGCCGAGAATTAGTCGGCCCATTAGCTTACTTCATATTGGATTAAGTTTTTCATAGTTTTCTTTTTTTCTAATTAAACAATTGGACCGGACCGGGCCCGAACCGTATTTTGGGCTGGTCTGCGGTTTTCCGGCCCAAACCGCCCGGCCCGGTCCGGTCATTAAAACCCTGGCGAGGTTAGATTGGTACGAATACGTGCATAAAATATTTGCACAGACTAAACTTGACAAAAAAAGAAGAAGAGAGAGAACGACATTTCTAGTCCCGATGTTTGGACACTTTAAGTCCCAATTTTACTAATTTTGGACAGTTTTGGTCCCTCGATTAATTTAATCGCTAATTTAGATGGAATTTAACATGTGAGAGCTATGATCTCCTTTAACTTGACTTAACGCCTAATGAATCATCTTCTTCTTCAACTAAAACGCACATGAGCATCATTAAGTGCACATTTAACCCATTTTCAATTTTTTCGATCATTTCCTAAATGTGATGTATAGTGATGTTCATGTACGTTTAAATGGAAGAAGAGATGTGTTAGACTAGCTTTATCAACGATCTCCACGACCGATCATGGCATATAATTAATTAAAATAAACCAAACAACCGGTTGTGACCCAACCCATAATCGGTTGGTGTACCCACCTGGTCACAACAGATTGTGCACAGTTTTCAATAAACTGTTATATATGCTTTTATGAATTTTTATGATAAGTTTAATTATCTTTTAAATTTAATTTTTTTTACCAAAATATATGATTTTTTTTCTCTACAAATAGAGACTTGATACATTTTGAATCATAATTTCAGATTATCTATTTCTCTACACATTCTAGAATCTATCATAATTCATATTATTTTTTTCCTCCAATGGCCAAAGTATCTAAATTTTATATCATGGATTGTTGATAAAGTTGAAAATTTTTTAGGTTGGGTTGAAGTGTAGGTTGTGGATGTGGAAGAGAGAGCAAAGGTTATTTTATTATAATGACCGGTTGTAACAGTCGTTGATAAAGATAGTCTTATGAGGTTTTATGTCGAGTAAAAGGATACATGGGCTCTCACATGTTAACTTTCGTCTAAATTAGCGATTAAATTAATAGAGAGACCAAAACCGTCTAAAATCGATAACATTGGGGACTAAAAGTGGCACCTCGGAACATGAGGACCATAAACGCCCATGATCTCACATGTTAAATTTCGTCTAAATTAGCGATTAAATTAATAGAGGGACCAAAACTGTCTAAAATCGATAATATTGGGGGACTAAAAGTGGCATATCGGAATATGGGGACCATAAACGGTCATGCCACAAACGTTGAGGACTAAAAATACCGTTCGCAACTATCAAATTTATGGGAGGTTTTTATTTTAATAGGAAGTTGTGATATTAACAATATATTGATCTCACGTACCAAGAAAGATTACAATATTGTTGTGTGGAACGTGCGTACATCTTCTTGGAACCAACGGTATTAATTCTTTAAATTGGGAGACAATTTCTGTAGTGTTTTTAAACGAAAAATGTCAAGTTGAGCTTTTTGTATTACTCATTTGTTTTAACCAATCCGCATAAAGATATCTTGGCATATACATATACTCCTAACATTATAAATCAAATGATTACTTAAGATAAGAAATGTGTTATAATAATAACGATAATAACAAATTTAGACCGAAACGACAGCCCAATAATATGGACCGCATCCAAACAAAATATTCTCCATATCCAAAAGCAACGAAATTTGCAGATTAACTTTTTGTTAATTGATAAACGTGTTACATATGTTAATTTTAAGTCGATTGTGTGATTAATGAAGTCATTTTGAAAATTCTAGCACTTAAATATGATTTAGCGACAATATCAAACTTTTATCGGCAGTTTTGCGGCAGGTTAGAATTCCTCTGAGTTGACGAGGTAAACGATATCCGATAGACCTAAAACTTTAACCGAAGCAAGAAGACTCGTTGATACTGATTTTGACCGAAAGGAGTTCCATTCCGTATTCTAAATTGGGAGATATTAATTTTGGATTTTTAAATTAAATAATGCAAAAAAAACTAATATTTAATAAAATAGGTTCGTTTTTTAAATAATTAACAAAATAGGATAATCCGCAGTTAATACACGCGACGACGCACCCATTAGGAGCGACGACGCACCAATTTTATTATTTTTTTTTGTTTCCCATCCCATCGTCGCACCCACATCAACTTCTTTTTTTTATTTTTTTTTTCAATGTTTTATTTTAACTTTTTTTATATATTTATTAATTATATAACCCACCTAATCATAAAATCATCGTTTACTTCATGTGATTACATAATAAAAATTTATAGACGTATCTAATTTATTGCCTGTTTCACGAAGATTAAAATGATATACATATCTTATATTTTTCGTTAATCGAAAATATTCTTTTGAATTTTAATAAATTAAAACATAATTAAATTGTAACTTTTGTTATTTAAGTTGCCCCGTACTTCTCTTTTTTATTTTAATATTCTGTTTTTCTTTTTATTTTAATTTTTTATATTTATTAATTATATAATCTACCAAGCTATAAAATAGATTTATTTCCTCCTGCATTGCAATCAGCCAATCAGGATCGTTGAGAGCTTCAGCTACTCGTGATGGTTCGACTTGACTGAGATAGCAAGCAAACACCTTCGCTGCCCGCAAGAAGTCCAGCCCCAAAATCAGATCGTAATCGTCCAACTCCGTCACCGTTAGATCGATCCGCCGATCAAGATAAGGTCGTTTCTGTCATTTCCCAAGACCACCGAGATGAAGGCGGCGTCTCCTCCGCCGGCCACGGCGGATCAAACGAGATCCGATCCTTCGAGCCGTCAAATCCTTGTTGGAGATGGACGTGAGCGAGTCGGCGGCGTCGATGAGGACGCCCTCGCTGCCTTCTTGGCTGGCGCGCCTTGTCTAGCCGGTCCCAATCCTAAGTGAACGACTCCCCGCCTTGGCTGCGCCATGCAACTCATATCGTTAGTTCATGTGATTTATATAAAAAATTCAATAAATGCATCTAATTTATTGTTTGTTTCACGAAGATAAAATGATATAAATATCTTATATTTTTTTATATTAGAAATTATTTTTTTATTTTTATAAATTAATATTTTTAATAGTCGTAAAAATGAAAATAAATAAAAAATATTTCAAAAAAGAAAAATATAAGATATGCATATCATTTTAATCGTCGTGGAACAAGCAATAAATTAGATATATTTGTAAATTTTTAATATGTAATCACATGAAGTAAACAATGATTTTATGATTAGGTGGATTATATAATTAATATATAAAGAAAGTTAAAATAAAACATTGAAAAAAATAAAAAAAAAAAATAAGTTGATGTCGCACCCATTGAGTGCGACGATGGGATGGCAAACAAAAAAAATTAATAAAATTGGTCGTCGCGTCCAATGGATGCGACGTCGCCCCTAATGGGTGCGTCGTCGCGGATATTAACTGCGGATTACCCTATTTTGTTAATTATTTAAAAAACGACCCTATTTTATTAAATATTAGTTTTTTTTGCATTATTTAATTTAAAAAGCCTATTAATTTTTGAACTCACTGCTACTTTGCTATGCAGAAACGGTTTGAACTCGGCCCAAAAACCAATTCAGTCTGTTGTGAAATCAGCCCAAACCCATTCCTCTTAGACTATCTTTATCCATGACTTCCACAAACCGGTCATGAGAATAAAATATTAAGTCTCTCTCCTCCACATACACAACCTACACCTCAACCCAACCTAAATAATTTTCAACTTTATCAATAACCCAACACAACTCATAATATTTATATTTTATAATTATTTTAAGTAGTATTTGAATGTTTTACATTATATGATATAAAATTTAGATACTTTGGTCATTGGAGAAAAAAATAATATGAATTATGAAAGATTATAGAATGCGATAGAGAAATAGATAATTTGAAATTGTGATTCAAAATGTATCGATATTAGTCTCTATTTGTAGAGAAAAAATCATATATTTTGGTAAAAAAAATAGAATTAAAATTTTAATATATAATTAAATATATCGTAAAAACCACAAAAATGGTGTACGGAAAACTGCACAACCGGTTGATGAACCAGATTGTCCGCCAAGCCGGTTGTGGAATTTAAAGAATTTTTTTGCTTTATTTTAAATAGTTTTATTCAACGACCGGTTGTGCGGTCGTTGATAAACATAGTCTTATAAATGTCTTTAAAGCAATCAAAGGAGAATGACATTACACACCCACGTCAAGAAAGAAGGGAAAAAAACACAGAAGACCCACATGCACACACGACATGCCGCACACAAAGGTGAAGAAGAAGAAAAAAACTCACGGCTCGAGGAAGAAAATCAAATCACGCCGTTCTTGAAGCAGCCATGAAGATCTTCATGTCCTACCATCATCTATAAACAGAATTGTAGTGAGAAAGGGAGGGTTGAAAAAAAGAAAGCTGTACACACACACACGAAAGAAAGAAGCCACATATACGTTGCTATTCTTGGGGCTACCGGTGCTGCTGGAAATACTCTTGTGGCTTAGCTCTCGAGAGTGCTAAGTTAGAGCAGGGAGCTGAACTACTTTACTCGCCCATCACCCCTTCGACGAAAATACTCAACGAGGATTAACCCCGAGCCAAATTCAGGAAAGTTACTATGTTTTCCTATATGTTATTTTTCTCCTTCGCTGTGTTACTTTTTCATATGAGTAGCTAAATATTGTGTATTTGAGATGAGATGGACTCTAGCGCGATCAATCGTATTTAAGTGTATTTGATGTTTTGTTATTATTATTATGACTCGTTTATGAGAGCCTATGATTTCGTTATGTCTATGTGATTGAAATTGTCTAGTTAGCGTGATCATGTCTATGCGTTTAAGTTAACATAGTCCGGAAAATCGTAAGCTACACTCGAGAGAGGGCTAACGATTAGACCACTCGTAAACGAGCGGAATAAACTCATCACTAGAGATATGTTGAACTACACAATCGGATTAGAGTCAAATCTAAGTGGAATTCATCGTGTTTTAATGCAATCTGTGGTTAACTAGTTAGGGAAGCTTGGCCAGCTATTTAATTCATAGATTAGTTGTTTACGATTCTTATGTGATAAGACACAGTTTCGTCAGTCGTAAAAATTCGTACGCATGCTCTAGGAATCCTCACGGTCTAATAGTTAGTTAAATGTTATTATACGTGTCACTTGTTTGGTTGAGCTAGGGGGATTCGAAGTCTCAAATACGTTCGCTTTCATAAAGTCGCCTCAGCCACGTTATCGCTATTTTATCAACTTTTTGTGTTTATCGTTTAGTTAGTTTATCGTTATTTATATTTGTATCAAACCAAAAATATTTACTAGGATATTTAAACAACGGTTTTCTAAAGTATATAGTTCATTTGGGTTCGATGCTAGAATACTTGCCATTTCTATACTATTTCGATAAGTACACTTGCCTGTTGAGCGTAGATAGTTTGTCGATATTCGTTTTAAATTTATATCTCGATCCGTTCGATCATTAATCTGTTCAGTTGAGCTTGAGAGTTACATCTTCATACACAATGAATAGTTTATTTGTTTATTTCTTTATATTTCATGAGAAAATAAATTTAACGAAATTAAAAATTAAAAAAATGGTTCCCTTTTTCTTGTTGCACACACACGACGTACTTTTAGCCTATATAATCGAAATCAAATCTCACCATAATTAACTAAATCAATCAATAATAGAGTCCCTATTCTTAATACACTAGTAGAAAATGATTAATAGGCCATGGCACTATGGGCGACGGTTATAAGGAAACAGTCGGCGATAATAGACGTTGTGGCATTAATGTAATATTTGGCAAGTTTCGGCGACCATAGGCGACTGTTGTCTCGTGAAACCGTCGCCTATGATGTTAATAAAGGTTGGGCGACGGTTAAGTACCTAACAAACCGTCGCCCATCACCTAATTTTTTTTTAAAAAATATATTTTTCCAGTATGGGCGGAGGTTGTTAGACGAAAAAAAAGTCGTTGCCCTACGTTTTATTTTTTAAAAAAAAATTCTTTTTTTTTACGTTGGGCGACGGTTCTTTGTGTTACCACCGTCGCCCATGGTTATCTTAAAAAAATTAAATGTTCTACGCCATGGGCAACGGTTACGGGATATTTTTCAACAACTGTCGCCCATGAGTTCTTTACAAAACCCATCTTCTTCCCCACTTAACACTTCGAAAAGACGAAAAAAACAAGTGAGGCGCGCGGCTTTGGGCGATTTTCCGGCGAATTCGAAGCTTTTCCGACGTATCCGAGCGTGGAGAACACTGTAAGAACTCCATTTAGCAATTCCCCTCTATGTATTTTGCGATATACGTCATTTTTCAAAATTGGGACTTTTGCGAAAATATGGAGTTTCGAATTTTCGAGATTTTGGAGCTTGTTTTATGCGATTTCGTAGCTTATTCATGTGTTATACTTCATTTAAGGTTGTTAGTGATGTTGGTCTTTGCAAAAATTAGGCTTTTGATTAGAGTTTGTACGCTTGGGATTTTCGGTCGAAATTTGGCCGCGGCTTTGGCGATTTTCCAGCAAATTCGAAGGTTTTCCGACGTATCCGAGCTTGGAGAACATGGTAAAAACTCCATTAGTCCCTCTTTTTATTTAGCGATATACGGCTTGAAATTTTCGAAATTGGTACTTTTACGAAAATTGGGGTTTCGAATTTTGGGTATTATGTGCGTAATTTTGGCTTAGACCCTTGTTATATTCGATTTGAGGTTGATATTGAGCTTATATTTTGCGAAACGTAGGTTTTGGGTCAAAAAGTTGGAGGATTTGGGCAATTTGGGCGAATTTTGTGTGATATTCGAGCTTTGGATAGCTACGTAAGTTTTGATTTATATGCCTTCGTCTTTGTGAATTTAAGTTTGTATTTAAGCTTAGATACTCATTCAAGGGTTTCTCATAGGAGAAAACCTTGAATTGTCCCGGTTTGGGACCGTTCTTAAACGTTCACTGTCGCTTTAGGATGTAAATGTGTGCTTGAGTGTCGATGTTGATGAAAAATTTGGTTTACATTTCCCTTAAATGTTCTCCGGGTAGACATATGGATTGAATGTATATCCTTTTCATACTTTTTCGTCTACTTGGAGAACTGTGGGAAAATGCTGCCGAATTTTTGTCAATATAGAAGCCCAAAGACACAGATACAAGCGTAGTGAATGTTTAAGATGGGTTAGGTTGGAGCGATAATGACCCTATCAAAGCCGTTCGATCGATTGTACTTGCTTATGTGAATCTTTTCTTGTTATTTTTTCAGGTACAATGTCTTCGGATCCCCTCACATCTTCTTCGCCAGGTACCGAATCAAGCAGGACGAACAAGCGCGAGAGAGGCCCGTACAGCATGAAGAATCTAGGTAAGAAGTTAAGAGCTGACTCGGATGAGTGCATCATGCAGTTCAACGACGCCGGTACATGCATTGGCTCGGACAATGATACCAGGGTGAAATTTAGCAACTACATAGGTCGCGTGACAAGATCACAGGTTAACGACTACGTGACCAATTGGCGCCAGATCGACGACGGGCTCAAGGAGGTACTTTGGGCAGACATTCAGGTAATTTAGTGATTATTTTACTTGTGTTCGTTATCTGTTGTATATAATTGATATTTTAATATACCCAAAATATATTATCAGCGGACTTGGAATTTGCCTGATAATCCTGCTATAAAGAAGAATGTCCTCAAGAAAGTCGGTGAGCTTTGCAAGAATTGGAAGCACAAATATGTTGTCAAGGAGGAGAAGAAAGGGACTGAGTTGGCTAATGAGTACGGGCACCTCAGTCGGGAAGGACTGCAGGCGTAGAGGGAGTATCGGGAAGCCGCGGAATTTCAGGTAATAAAGTGATAGTCCTCTACTTTTTCATATATATATATATATATATTCACACCTATGTTTTATGAATATTGCAGGAGTTTAGTCAGAAGGCTAAACAAAGCCAGGCTCGCCACTTCTACCCACACCATCTCGGCACGGCGGGATATATAGGTCGGCGACCCGAATGGGTTGACGAGGACCTGCTAACGCACATGCCCCCCGAAGATAGGGAATATCCGAATCAATCCTCCAAGGTAATAATAGAATTAAGGACTATTTTCGTAGCCGAATGAGCAAAGGAAAAGATGATCAGTATCACCTTGACAACCCGGCGAATCGGGAGTTGGCTGAGAGATTGGTAAGTGTATTACTTCATAAAAGTATCTCACACAATATATATCTTACTTACAATAACTCGTATTTGACAGATAGAGGTGCACGCCGAGAAGCGCGAGGAGAATTTGTTCCTAATAGGTACAAAGACGCGTTGTCGAGAATTCATGAAAAACCCGATCATCGGGCGGCCTAGAGGATGTGGGAAGGATGAGATGATACGGAGCGTATTTGGCAACCCATCCGAGCGATCGAGGCCCTCTTCGAGCCAGATTTTCATGGAACAAATGAGGGCCGAGTTGAGGGAGCAGTTGAGGGCCGAGATGCGGGAGGAGATGAGGGTCGGGTTTAGGGACGAGATGCAGGAGGAGATGATGTTTGAGATTAGGCTATGTTCGCTCAAATGGGCCTTCCGGTGCCCAACAGGGAACAAGACGTAGTGGCGCGGCAATGTTGGATTTGACCCTCCCAACAGATACTAGTTCAGGAGGCGAAACCTCAGGTCAATTTTCGTTATCGAAGAATGTGACAGCCTGTATTTATTCTTAATTATTGTTTAATGTGCAACGACTTAATGTCTTAGTAACATTAACAATTTATTTTTTTAAGATCGTGTAGTATCCTAGGGTTCGTTTGATGGACCTCGAAGGGACAGTAGAGGTTGTCGGTCTAGGCACCGTCGCTGAGGGACGTTCCCAAATTCATGGAACATCGCTTACGGCTGACAACGTTGTTGTCTCCGTTGATACCGTCGTTCTCGGCGAGGTCGAACTGCCTGTACCAACTATGCATCTGATGACTCTTGGAGATGCACTAAGCAACTAAGTTCAGTGGACAATAGAGTTAATATGTTCGAATAATGCGGTAATAAAGTACTATTTATTGATTTTCGATAATGTTTAGTAACGTGTTCTACTTGTTAACACAGAAAGGGAAGTCGCCAGCGAAAGGAAAGTCGCCACTAAAGCGCCAAATGTGTCTATTCGTCAAGATGACGACATCGCACCTCGATCAGAGGGTCGTGAATAGTTTGGCCCTCAATGTCGCCAGCTCTTCGAATACCTTGCCTCACGCGACGACCGACGTATGTCAGCTTCCCTCTCATTCAGCATGGGAGACGTCTATTACAATCCAACTAACGAATACTATTTGGTGTACATGGACAATAATAACTTTGTCGATCTGTTCAAGCTCGTGAGTGTGGATTCCTTAGTTATTCAACTTTTTATGAGGTATTACTCAATATTTCGTTGAAACAATAAATCATTAAAAGTTTTATTTTTTGCTTTTTCACATTTTATTGAGTAATTATATTCCCGGGTATCTTAATAACGAGTTTGAGAGCTTCAAGTGTTGCGACCTGAGTCGTTTGGAAGCTATGAAACGTGATGAGACAACAAATAGCGAGGTTGATTTCCTTGCTGATATTAACAAAGACTCGTATTGAGCCGACACTTACTTGTTTGCGCCTTATTGTGACGGGTAAGAAAATAAGATGTATATTTTCTTAATTCGTAGCTTATGTTATAAATAATCATTTCGTTTCGTTTGTTGTAGTGACCATGGGATTCTATTGGTCATCAATTTTCCTTCGAACGCGGTATATGTATTCGATTCGTTCTCGCACCGCCCATCGGCGTAAGGAAGATAAGAGTTCGTCCTCGAATAGATGCGTAAGTTTTTTTATATACAATAAAGTTCATATATTAGTAAATCAATATTATAATATTATTTAATTTTACCTACTTTCGAGTTTCAGGGCAATTTGACGGTGTCGCTGTAGGGTGCAGTTGGAAATCAAAATAGAAAATCGAAGGTTACTTGGAAGAGATGCAATGTTTGCACTTTTGACATATGCATTTCAAAGTTATTAGGGTTAAATTATTACCATTCGATCCTGAATTAAATGAAAATCTTTCTAAATTAGTGCCCACGACAACTAAGCTCGACTGCGTTTTGTGGCTTTTACGTCATAAGGTACATGTATGATATTACTGCAATCGTATCGGCAGAGATGATACAACCAACTTGCCAACGGTATTACCTTAAACCATCCCCTTCTTTAAGTTTAATATATGTTTATAAGTATGTTATCCTCTCATTAAATGTTTTATAGATACTAGAACGCTCCTCCGCTTACGGCGTCGAAGAGATCAACGAAGTACGGGACTTGTGGGCGGCTTATGCACTCTTTGACGTATGTCAGACTTTGACGCTAAATATATGTTTGTGATTATCTTATGAGGATAAATATTTAATGTTGGACGATTATTAGTTAGTTGATAATGATTGTTGGATAATGTTTTGGTTGATTTGGATTGATTGTTGATAATGTTTTCGTTGATTTGGATTTGATTGTTGGAGGATGATTAAATTAATAAAAATATCTAAAAAAACCCTCATGGGCAATGGTTCCTGTTGGGTTTGGCCCAAATTGTGTTGGGCTTATGGGCTTGTTTAGCTTAGGGTTTGTATTTGTAAGACAAAAACTAATTAATATTAGGAAGGATAAGAAGCCATCGAGCTTCAGCTTTTGGTCATCAACATATTCTTCAACCTTCCTCTCTATACCTCTCTTTTCCCATATTTTCTCCACTAATCGACCTCAAAACGCAACAAACTGGTATCAGAGAATCTCCACCTTGAGACAAATTGTGCCTAAAACGACAAAACCGAAAGACAAAAAAATAACAAGCTAGCATACGTCGAATATACTAGCACAACAAAAAAAAAATAAAGTGGTACGAAGCTAGAAGCGAACCGAGACCGAGTTTGTGCAAAACTTGAACTTTGCAATCGGTAGAGGTTTCGTGAGCATGTCGGCCGGGTTCGACTCGGTACTAATCTTCTTCACAAGAACCACCCATCCGACACTACATCTCGAACGAAATGAGATCGAATATCGATATGCTTCGTCCTCTCATGGTGCATCCGGTCCTTTGTCAAATGGACCGCACTTTATTATCACAAAACACCACAAGAGAGCCAAGAAGAGACGACATCTCACCCACAAATGCTTTAAGCCAAATAGCCTCCTTGATAGCCTCGGTTATCGCCATATACTCGGATTCGGTCGTTGAGAGTGCAACGGTTGCTTGAAGTTGAGACTTCCAACTAATTGCACAATCTCCAAAAGTAAAGATATATCCGGTCAAAAATCTCCTCTTATCAAGATCGCCTCCATAATCCGAATCAACATAACCCGTTAGTGACTCATTTCCATTTCCAAACTCTAAACGAGCATCAATAGTACCTTTCAAATAGCGAAAAATCCATTTCACCGCTTCCCAATGCCCCTTACCGGGGCAAGAAAGATATCTACTTACGACACTAACGGCTTGTGTAATGTCGGGTCGAGTGCACACCATCAAGTACATGAGACTCCCCACCGCACTTGAATATGGAACGGATTCCATATATTTCCTTTCATCATCGGATTAGGACTTAAAGCGGCCAAAAGCTTGAAATGTGCCGCAAGATGAGTTGAAACAACTTTAGCTTTCTCCATGCCAAAACGACGAAGTACATTCTCGACAAAACTCTTTTGTGAGAGAAAAAGTTTCCGGTTGGAGCGGTCCCTTGTAATCTCCATTCCAAGGATTCTTCTAGCAGGCCCCAAGTCTTTCATCTCAAATGTCGAGCTAAGTTGCTCTTTTAACCTCTTAATATCTCCCATATTAGTGGCTGCAATCAATATATCATCCACATAAAGCAACAAGTAGATGGCATCACCATTTTCCAATTTCTTAAAATAAACACAACTATCATAATTAGAACGAGAGAAATCGATACTAACCATGAAAGAATCGAACTTCTTATACCATTACCTAGGTGATTGCTTAAGGCCATAAAGAGATTTCTTTAATAGACACACATGATCCTCCTTTCCGATAACTTCAAATCCTTCCGGTTGCCTCATGTAAATTTGCTCCTCCAAGTCACCATGCAAGAACGCGGTTTTCACATCCAATTGTTCTAATAATATCAAGTCCCTCATTGCAACCAAAGTGAGCAAAACACGAATAGAGGTATGATATACCACGGGAGAAAACACGTCATTGAAGTTAATACATTGTACTTGGCTATAACCCTTAGCCACAAGCCACACCTTAAATCGATAGTCTTCATAATTTGAGCCGAACTTCCTTTTGAACACCCACTTGCAACCCACAACCTTCTTGTCTTTTGGTGGTTTTACAAGTGTCCAAGTTTGATTTCTCTCCAAAGCTTGAACTTCATCATTCATGGCGGCAACCCATTCACCCGCATCATTGGAAGAAATCGCCTCTTTGTATGAAGATGGCTCACAAAACTCCACATCTTCCGCAATAGCCAAACAATGTGAAAAGTCCGAAAAACCATACCTTTCCGGTGCACGGGTTTTTCTTCTAGATCGGTCCCTAGCTAAAGAATATGGTTGTTATTCTCTTTGGTCTTCTTCTTCACCGTCATCATCATTATCATCTTCGTCAACAATGGCATCTTCATGAGGCATGATTTCCTCATCTTCACCATGTGGAGCCGTCACCTAAAACTCCACATTTTCCTCAACATTCTCATTCTCCTTGACAACCGATTCGCGAAAGTAACGTCTCTTGAGATGAGAAATTTAGACTTTGTACCACACCATAATTTATACCCCTTACATTCACGGGATACCCAACAAAGACACACTTCTTTGCTCTCGACTCCAATTTTCCCTCATTCACATGAGCATAGACGGGACTACCAAACACCCTCAAGTTAGAATAATCGGCCGGCTTACCCGACCAAACCTCTTCGGAGTCTTGCACTCAATAAAAGTGTAGGAGAACGATTCATCAAATAGCAAACGGTACTCACGGCCTCCGCCCAAAACTCCTTACCCAAACCCGTATTGGAAAGCATATACCGAGCCGTTTCAAGCAATGTCTTGTTCGCCCTTTCCGCAACCCCGTTTTGTTGTGGGGTATACACAACCGTCTTGTGACGAACAATGCCTTCATCTACAAAATGCATCAAACTCGCGGTTGCAAAATTCCAAACCATTATCGGTTCTCGAGCGTTTCACCTCCTTCCCCGTGATTCTCCAAAAGCATCTTCCATTCTTTGAAGGTTTTGAACACTTGATTTTTCTCTTTCAAGAAGTAAACCCAAATCTTTCGTGAAATGTCATCAATAAAGGTAAGAATGTAGCGGGAACTATTACCCTTTGATGGCTCACGAGATGGTCCCCAAAGATCCGAGTGGATGTAATCCAAAGTTCCCTTGGTCCGATGAATGGCCGTAGAGAAGCTCAACCTCTTATGCCTACCAAACACACAATGTTCACAAACTTCCAAACCACTTGTGCATTGGCCACCCAATAAGCCTCTCTTGCTCAATATGGTCATTCCTCGCTCACTCATATGCCCCAACCTCATATGCCACAATTTAGTAACATCATCATCCGAGGTTGGGCCGGCAATAGCGGCCGAGCCCGTGACCGTGGCACCTTGCAAGAAATAAAGAGTACCAACCCTCTTTGCCTTCATCATAGTGAGAGCTCCCTTCGACACTCTAAGGACTCCTTCTTCACTTTGGAAATTACATCATTTTTCTTCAAGAGAACCCAAGGAAATCAAGTTCTTTGACAAGTCGGGTATATGTCTCACACCCGTCAATCTTCGGATCTTGCCGTCATGGCACTTTATCTTGACCGTGCCAATTCCAACAACTTTGCACAAATGGCTATTACCCATGAGTACCTTGCCACTTGATGACTCGTAGCTCTCAAACAATTCTCTATTTGGAGTCATGTGTTGAGAAGCGTCCGTGTCCATAATCCAAGAACTCTCATCATTAACACTACCATCAACCACACAAAGAGTGTCAACCATGTCGCCATCTACTACATTAGCCTCCTCTTCACAAGCACCCTTTTCTTTCTTTTGTTGCCTTTTGTACTTGTAACAATTAGGCTTAATGTGACCCTTTTTGTTGCAATGGTAACAAATGAGATCCTTGTGTCTAGACTTTGAACGAGACTTGGAATCATTCGAGGTTCTCTCTTTAGGTCTACCCCTATCAACAACCAAGCCGACGCCTTCGATTCCCTTCTCAAGATTGGTAATCTCATTGTCAAGATGCAACTTGGCTTGCAAGTTGCTCTTCATATCCTCAAGGGTAATCTTATCTCTACTATACACCATCATATCTCGAAAGGCTTTAAATGATCCTGGTAATGAACTCAACAACAAGAATGCTTGATCGTCATCTTCTACATTCACTCCCAATTTATCCAAATCATTCAAGATTGAGGTAATTTCCGTAATATGAACCGGAGGGGATGTACCTTCGTCCATGCGAAGAGTGTAGAGACGCAACTTCAACCGCAACCGATTAGTTAGAGACTTCTTCATGTAAATATTCTCCAACTTCTCCCACAAACTTTTTGCGGTTTTCTCCGACAACACCTCTTGTAGTGTAGCATTACTCAAGCACAATTGTATAGTAGATAGTGCTTTGTCATCCATTTCATTCCTCCTTTTATCCGTAAGGCCATCCCCCGCCTTCTCTCTACCAAGAATGGCGCCCTTGAGCCCGAGACTCGACAATATGGCGGCCATTCGCACTTGCCAAAGTGCGAAACTCGTCTTCCCATCATACTTCTCGATATCAAATCTAGACGACATCTCCATCTCAAATAAAAGCCCAAAATATCAAAACCCACAAAAAAATCACACTACGCCAACTTTCACGCAACTTACGATGACTGTAAAATTCGGCGATGGTAGGTGACGAAATCGGAAGATCTGATACCAGTTTGTTGCGTTTTGAGGTCGATTAATGTAGAAAATATGGGAAAAGAGAGGAATAGAGAGGAAGGTTGAAGAAGATGTTGATGACCAAAAGCTGAAGCTCGATGGCTTCTTCTCCTTGATAATATTAATTAGTTTTTGTCTTACAAATACAAACCTCCTAAGCAAGAATCCATCACCCAAGTACTATATAATAAAATAACACGAAGATCATGGGCGACGGTTCCTAAGGCAGAACCGTTGCCCATGTGCTATATATAAAAAATATAAATTGTCATCGGCGACGGCTCCTACGCCAGAAGCCGTCGCCATATGTATTTAAAAAGAAAAAAATTATGGGCGACGGGTTTCTTGCTTAGAAACCGTCGCCTACGTACTAAAAGAAGTAACCTGTGGGACGTTATGGGCACGGCTACGTAAGGAACCGTCGCCTATAATTTGTCTTGGGCGACGGGTGTACACCCGACGCCCAAAATTGTGCAGATGGGCGACGGGGCTCTGTGCAACGCATTAGAACCGTCGCCCATGAGCGAACAACCATTGCCCATGTGTATTTATGCACTAGTGATACTAGTACTTTTAGCACACCCTATGTGTGTGCAAAGAATATAAAATTAATTATTAGTGGATGAGTTTAATAATATATCAAAATAGAATTAGGTGGTTATTATGAGTTTTAAAAATACGTGATTTAATAAGTTATTTTAATAATTAATATACTAAAAATAGAATGAAACCGTTATTAAGATTTAATAAGTTTTTTATTTTTTTAAGAGTAATTAAAGTAGAAAAAATTTGATCGGTGACCAATTTAAAGTTTTTTTTCACCTAAAAAAAAATTATAAAAATGGAATCTTCCCATAACATTCGCAATTCTCCTTCACTTTTTAAATCTTTCCATTGTTAGGGTTTTCTTCCCCAAAAAGATGGCCGGCGACTGTTCATCCTCAGCTCCTCCCAAGACGGCGTACGTTCTCAGAAGTAACGACGGCGAGTCCTTCGAAATAGAAGAATCCGTCGCCGTCCAATCGGTGACGATAAAGAACATGATCGACGACTGCTGCGCAGACTCAGAAATTCCCCTCCCAACGTCTCCGCGAGCGTCTTGGCAAAGGTGATTGAGTACTGCAGGCGCCACGTGGACGGCGGCGCGTCTGCGGCGGCGGAGGAGAAGGATTTGAAGGCCTTCGACGAAGATTTCGTCAAGGTCGACATTGGATCGCTCTTCGAGCTCATCTTGGTACGTTTCTCTTTGGGCCTTCGTCTATTTTATCTCCTTAGTTAGAACCCCAGCTAGGGTTTTTTCCTTTGTTGTGCTCTTTTTCATTACCACTTGCTTACGATTTTATCGTAATTAAAAACTTTGTATATCATATCAGTCGTCGTTCGTATTTCCATTGCAAATTATCTGGTACGAACTTTGATCTTCTTACAATTTAATTAATCGGTCTCTCTATATGCAGAATAACTTCCTCTTGATAATGGGCTTAGGCATGTTATGCTCTACATGTGCTCCAATTTTGCGGCGATTTGTGTCATTCTTACGTTGTATATGTTGGTTTCTGATAATCATTATCATATCATAGGCTGCGAATTACTTGAACATTAAGGGCCTTCTTGACCTCGGGTGCCAAACTGTGGCTAACACTATAAAGGATAAGTCGCCCGAGGAAGTTCGCAAGATTTTCAACATCAAGAACGACTTTACGCCCGAGGGGGAGGCCGAGATTCGCAAGGAGAACGTCTGGGCATTCGAGAAACTGATTGATTATCTTGAAACTGTACAGTTTGGGATGATTAGTATTAGTATTAGTTAATGTTTTGTTTGAAGAGATTATCTGTTATTGGTTACTGTTGAGAATCTCTGTCCCACATCGGGAAATTAATATCACCCGGCTAATATATAATCAAAGAGGCCTCTCCATCTAACACCAATTGGTTTTAAGTTGGAACCCTCAATCTAACATGGTATCAGAGCAGGTTTGATCTGCGTGTTATCGCACATATTTCACTCACCGTCACCCGATTTCATATGTCCACGTGTTAGGCTTTGAATCGTGCCACACGTGAAGGGGCGTGTTGAGAATCTCTCTCCCACATCGGGAAATTAATATCACCCGGCTCAGTATATAAATCAAAGAGGCCTCTCCACCTAACACCAATTGGTTTTAAGTTGGAATCCTCAATTTAACAGTTACGTGCTAGTCTAGCTAGTAGTAGTAATGGTGCTTGCCCTAATAATAAGCGTGATTGTTTACTGTCACTTTTTGTACCAAGTTTGTTGGTTGCACAATACTTTCAAATGGTTCTCATAAATTTTTAACTTCTTGCCCACCTATCATAGCATAGTAGTGTTGTGAGGGGTAAGCGAAGTCCCTTTTGTACCCTTTTTTTGTACGTATGTAATAACGTTAAAAGGCTGCGTGCTATTTTTTGGAATAAAATCTAAACGCTCATATGGAATGAGGGCGAGAAAGTGGGGCAAAGTATGTGTCCGAAACACGCAAAGGTTGAAAGCCACAAGTCAAATAGCAAGCTTACATTTTTCACATTATTCATATGTTTACGAAAGGGGCTTTAGACGTCAACGCATGATCTATACGAAAATTCCATAGTAGTTCAAATTTAAGTTAACGCGGAAAAAGTCAATCCTCAGCACAGTTGACATTATTCTTCTGTTGAATCTTCTTGTTCATTTTTGTAGGCGAGATATTATAAAGATGTCTCCTTTTTTCTCTTCTCCGAAATTGGGCTTACATTTCCAAATCACTTGCCAATATGATGATGTGAAAATATCGTTCGTTCTACGGATTTATATGCCTTCGCTTTTCACCGCTCGCCGAGGAAAATAACCATTGAAAGCGAATTCGCCGGTTGATTCCGCTTAAGTTACTTTAGAGCTCGGTAGCCACGAAAACGACGTCATTCGGCGTTCACATTCATGGCGCAAAGTCATAGATTACTTTGTCGAGAATTTTAATCGAAACATTACTGATGTATCACATAGTATAACCGTTTCACCAACAAATAAAACAAACCCGAAACTTACACCACACGCGCGCACATTTATTCGAAACAACCTCACAAACCGTACAAAAAAAACTACAAACAAGCACATCGTTCGCCGATTAAATACGGAGGAAAAGAGCAAACCCTAAAACCAACAACGTCAGAAGTGCGTAAATCAGCGTCTTTGAAGACGAGTCGCCGCCCTTGCTACTCGTGGCGGAATAAGAACGGGTCGGGTTCGGGGGCGGGAGATGCACCCGAGTCTTTGCTGGGATGGTCGACGCGTCGATTTCTCCGACGTATAGCTCCTTCATCTTCTTGTGGGCCACACTGCTGTGACCGACGTCTTCGAAGTCTGTCGTGGCGTCCTTCCCTAATCGTAGCAAGTAAACATAAGTGATGTTACACAGAACAGACATATGATGAAGGATATTGTTGGAAATAAAATATATAAATTTTAAATTACAGTCGACGTTCAAGCCTAATCTTTTAGATTGAGTGCTGAGATAAATTATACATTGGGTTTTGTGATGTCCCACGTCGGATAATTCAAGCTCTTCAAACCACTTAATATATCAAGAGGCTATCTCCTCGTATCACTACTTGATTTTAGGAAGGACACCTCAATTTCTTAATATTGAGTGATCATTTAATATGAATACAAAGCATGTGCCAAAGGAGGTTATGCGTGTACGTATCCTCAAGAGCCTAAGCCAAAATAGGTCATAGATATGAATCTCAAGGCCACTCAATTAAGAAAACTAAGCGTATAAGGTTAGATTAGATCAGTTTGTACGTGATGGGAAGCGTTGAAAATATGAATATACTCCCTCCGATTTTTTTTAGGTGTCGTTTAAGGTTTTTGCACTCATTTTAAGAAATAGAATAAAATGTCTAATATACCCCTAATTAATTGTTTAATACTATTTAATTTATTCCATTTAATAATATTTAAAAGGGAAAAACTGGAAATATGATAAATATTTTTCTTGAAATCTGTAAAACGACAACTAATTAGAAACAAAATTAAAGAGCTAAACGACATGTAAATAAAATCGGAGGGAGTATAAAATTAAAATATGATAATCCTTTGAACTTAAAATTTTAGATGGATTTGTCATACAATTCATAAAATTTTAATCGCTACGTTAATTTAGTTTTCGGGATTTTTACCCGTTGAAGTAAGCATAACTTCGGGGCCTCCGGGATGGTCCGCGATGAACCGAGAAACGTTGTAGACCTGAAAATAGAAAGCGAGTCGTCATTACAGAACTCAAAAAAAAAAATTATTTCTTCTATGTAAGATCCGTACAACCTTATAAGAGATAATAACAATAGGAAGAAGGGAAAAAAAAAAGACCGTACGAACCTTCCCAGAGATGATAAGCCAGCAATCTTCGGGCTTGTTGTGCTTCTGAACCTCTTCAAAGGTGTAAGATTTTGCTGCCATTTTTTCTGCAATACAATTGAAAGCCGCCGAGGAAGGAGATAACGAATAATATAATCAAGTCTAATTTCTCAAAGGTGCGTGCGTGTGTAAGCTTTTTTTTTTTTTTGAAAATTGTGGTTGTAGTAGCTTATTCGGTAATGGATCTTCAAGTCTTGTTATATACATGCCGTTTCCTTGACTTTTGGTTTTATTATCTCCTTCTCCTTTAAAATAATTTTATATTATTGCAGCCATTGAACATTGACGACGAAAATGTTTCCAACTTTGTTCGTTTTTGTTTGACCGGTTAACTTAATTCTACGAGCAGCATGCATGCCCACGGGAATTGAATCTTATTTGTTTATTTCGTTCAAATAATATTTCTACGACCAACTCTTTTCATTACAAGTTTTGAATGGAGAGTGATTTGAATTTACTACATTGTATTTAGTGTCGTTTCTTTACATCATCACAACTGGTATTTTATCTAGAAGAAAATGGAATAAGTTCTCATGCTATATGGTATGTTATTAGTTCCTCATTTAGGTTTTGAAAGCTGGAATTCTTCTGCTAAGGTGAAAAAACTCTACGGAAAGAAAGATCCGTTTATGGATGTGAAATGGATTTAAAATATTTATTTGCGAGTATATAAGACTTGTCATATAGTACTAAAGATATCGTATTGTCATGTTATTAAACATGAAATACCAAGTATTATATTTTTTTATTTACGAGGTTCATTTTTTATTTATATTGAAAATGGGGGCAGAAACGATTGGAAGTAACAAATAGGGAGCGTTTTGTAATTAAACTAGTTTTTTAAAAACTCTTTTACTTGGCTATTTAAGTAAGCGTAATGGCTAGGGTTTTGCACCACATCCTATTTGCATAGCCGACTAGCGAGCGAAGGATCAAATTTTCTGCAATTCAATCTCTAGGTAATGTCTTGAACACGCTTTACTCTTCCTCGATTGAATCGATATAGTCGTTATCTTTAATTAATTCTTAAGGTTTTTTTTCTCGTTTATGATTTTTCTTTGTTTTCCTTTTTTTTTTATTCCCCCGGATTTTTGTTGATGATTGGTTGATGTTTGGGGTTTCGATCAGCAAAGATGAGGCCTGTTTTCTGTGGGAACTTTGAGTACGAGACTCGACAGTCGGATTTGGAGCGACTTTTCTCCAAATACGGACGAGTTGAACGTGTCGATATGAAATCAGGTAAACTGCCCTTTTAGATTTTCTGAAGAATTTCAACGCTAGGCTATTATGAATTTTGGATAATAACCAAGAATACCGTATTTATCTTGGATCCTTTCGGTGATGTGATCTGATGATTAGTTTCTAGTTTTAGCTCCTCTATGGCAATATTTGGATTTGCTGACAGTCGATCACCGCGCATATTCATGTAGTTCTTACTGCTAGACGGAAGTGCTCCCAATTTACTTACTGTCGCGCACATCTACATGTGTTGTTACTTGGTAGTTGTTACTGCTTCACTTTAAGTATTAGAAAGATCCTTCCTTTTTATACGATTTACTGGTGTCTGGCCAGTTCCATAGGTTATTGGTCTGTTATTGTTTGCTTTGTTATAATATTTTCATTTCGTGATGGTGCATAATCTCTTGTGATCTTTTGATTTGGGATGTTCTTACCTTGAATAATGAATATGGTGCCGCATTCCTAATATTTAGTTTAGACCTTTTATTCACTGAACTGGATCACATGTAAAAATCAGTTTTTTGGCATTTCCGAGGGCCATATGTCTTGGATATATATTGAATGGAAAGAAATCATTACTAGAAAGGAAAAGGGAACGATGAAGAGAACCGTAAATCGGTATAATTAGACCCTGGTATAAAGTTTTTGTTTTGACGCAGGAACATTTGCTAAGGGAAAGAATCTTGACATCTCCTCTCCATATAAAAATTAGTGCAAAGCCATCATCATACGTGGTTACCTCCTCTCACACAGAGATAGAATGTTTACATCTCAACTACCTAATCTTCTACTCTACCTTTTCTCAATGCATAGAGTTTCCTCACCAGAAGGGAAATGGTGGGGAATGAAATGTCATGCCATGCGTTCCTCAATTCTGATATGGGACCAATGTTTCAGTTCATCATGCAATGCCTTCCAACTTCCATCTTTTATGTTAAGGAGGACAATCAGTATCATCATCATGCCATGCCTTCCATTTACCGGTCTCGTGCTGTGAATTGGTGAATCATGAACATGCTGAAACATGCTTTGCAATGTCTACCACCCCATCTGTCACTACGATTGTTTCTGCGATCTTCACTATCTATCTTTCTTTGCATCATCCTGAAAGGCTGTAACATCCTTACTTACATCAGAACCTACTTTCAACAGAATCTCTTACCTTGCAGGTTTTTGTACTTTATTTAACTATCTGCAGGGATACTGCATCCTTTGAAAGTGAACCTGTTCACTGAAATAATATATCTCAACTTTGATCTTGTTATCTGTTCTGACTTTCTTTTTTCCTCAGGGTTTGCTTTTGTTTACTTTGAGGATGAACGTGATGCCAAAGATGCAATCCATGCTATTGACAATTTGCCCTTTGGCCGTGATAGGCGCAGGCTGTCCGTTGAATGGGCCAAGGTATCTAGCAATTTTTTTCTTGAAACGTCAAGTCTAGTGGCCACGTTGTTATGTATCCCTCAGAACTATTGTTGTCTGCACAGCTCTCTGCCGTTCATCCAGTGGCAAGTGAGCATTTATTTGTAACTTAATATACTGCTTGTTTTCAATCTCATCAGGGTGAACGTGGAAGGCATGGCGATGGAAGGGGATCGAACCAGAGGCCCACTAAGACCCTTTTCGTGATAAACTTCGACCCAGTACGAACCAGAGTCCGCGACATAGAAAGGCACTTTGAGCCTTACGGGAAGGTTCTGAATGTACGAATTCGTAGGAACTTTGCCTTCGTTCAATTCGAAACGCAGGAAGATGCTACTAAGGCATTGGAGTCCACCCATATGAGGTGTGAATCTCCTTTTTACACAGCTGACCTAATAGAAGTAAGAGCGCACGTATAATTATTGTTGTGTAAATTTGCAGTAAGGTTCTAGACAGGGTTGTCTCGGTGGAGTATGCTCTAAGGGATGACGATGAGAAGGGTGGAATACGCGAGAGCCCAAGAATGGCCTACGGAAGGCGTGGAGGAGATAGTCCTTCTTACCGTAGGTCTCCCAGTCCAAGATACCGAAGGAGCCGCCCTAGTCCAGATTACGGGCGGGCCCGCAGCCCGATTTACGATAGGTATGATGGCCCGTCGTATGACAGGTCGCGGAGTCCAGATTATGGGAGGTACCGAAGATAGATATTCCAAGGTAATTAAGTTTAAACAAAATGTCGTGTTTCATAGAGGACTCGTTGATGGATATTTCTTCGTATGCATGCAAAATGTAGGTTGGAAGTCGACAATTTCGGGGGAAGGTGGATGAATCAGTCTTATTCTAATTCTTGTTTGTAAAAAAGGTGCTGCTAGTAAGCTCTGTTTGCCTTTGTCGTTATTTCTGTATTTTGGGTTATGAAGGTCCCCTTTCTTATGGCTCTTGTCGGTCGTTTTGGAACTATAGTGAAGTATGTGTATTTTGACAAATATTGAAATTGAGTTTAGTGTCTTATCTGTCGATCTGCATCGAGGTTTTTTTATTCCTATTATAATTGATTTTCTTTCATTGGTACCACTCGAAATTCCTTCCGAAACAGAGCAACGAATCTAGTCGATCATCGCACATTTCTCATCTTATTACCTAATACAGCTTGACAAACCTACCTTGCACCACACAGAAAAAAAGAAACACTTATCATCTCGCTCCGTAATCGCTATTTCCATTTCAAAATTGACGTCGTTCTTCATCTCCATCGTAATAAAATCCAAAGCCAAGGAAATCTCGTCCTTCCGAGGATGAGATTTATCCTCAACCATAAACTTATGGATCTTACCTCCTTCCTCGACGAAGCTATGCCCCGCAGCCTTTACAACGTTCGAGCCCTTCATCAACTTCCTCAATTTCGTAACCCCATCCCATCTCCTTGCCTTTGCATATATGTTAGAAAGAATAACGTAGTTTCCAGGATTCCAAGGTTCCAATTCGAACAGTGCATCGCACGCTTTCTCGGCCATCTCAACGTTTCCATGGAAGCTGCAAGATTGAGAAAGTCCCCCACACTACAGAGTCGGGCTCCATGGATATGGATCTTATGAGGGTGTAAGCTTCTAGAAGCAGCCTGGCCCGGCCCGGCCTAGAAGATCCACGATGCACCCATAGTGCTCGAGCTTTGGCGAGATTGAGAAGCTTTCTTCCATGGAGTTCAACAGTTGTCTGCCCTTTTGAACCATTCCTCCGTGAGTACATGCGAGCATTGCGCCCACTAGTGTGACGTCGTCGGGGGACATTCCTCTGCTCTGTAATTTGAACAAGGAACAAGAATTGACTGCTGTTATTACACCTTTTTGCAGCGTAAGAAGTGGTGCTGTAACTTGACGAGTTCCAAACTGAAGCTACTCACGAGGAACGATCGAACAGATCGAGGGCTTCAGCGCATCTTCCATGGATTGCCAAGCCCATGATCATGGTATTCCAAGAACAAAGATTTCTCCTTTCGCCGATTTCTTCGAACAGTTGCATCGCCTCTGCAATGGCGCTGCACCTGGCGTATAATTCGAGAGCTGCATTGCGCACGAATGGGTTTGTGAAATAACCGTTCGCCCGAGCGTAGGCTTCGATCCTCCGTCCAGCCTCTAGAGCTCCGAGGTTTGCGCAGGCGGGAAGAACGCTGGCGACGGTGATTTCGTTGGGCCTCACTCTTTCTTCTTTCTCCATTTGCAGGTACATCTCTAGGGCCTCCTTATATCGCCCGTTCTGTGAAAACCCTGATATAATACCAGTCCAAGAGATTATGTTTTTCGCAGGCATATCGATGAACAACCTCAACGCTTCGTCCAAAGATCCAATTTTGGCGTACCCTGCGATCAAAGAGTTCCACGTGGGCAAATCCTTTTCTTCCATCTCATCGAACTGCTTCATCCTAAAAATTCCATCTTTGCGTACATGTCCACCAATGCAGTGGAGGCATAGACATCTTTGCCCGACCTGAGTTTGACGAAATGACAATGGAGCATCTGCCCTTGCAAAGGATTAGAGAGGCTGGCACATGCCGTGAATGTGTGTTCGTTGGGGGTGTAATTGGTTGCCCAGAATCTGTGAGTAAAGGTACAGGCATTGGGACCGAGGGCCAAGGGAAGAAGAGGCTTGGATGAGCTTGTTGTAGAGGAAGAGAGTTTGTTTAGGAGTATTGTCGAGCACCTTGCGCACGTAGCATATGGTTGGGATTTAGACGAGCTTTGTGATCAAGTATTTGTAGAAGTCTGTGCCATGTCGCAGCGTGTGGCCGTAGGTTTGTTTCAGGTGGTTCATGCGACACCGATCTCCGTTTTGAATTCTCCGGCGCCAGATCGTTGAATCGTCGACGAGGGATAATTGCTAGGGGGTTCGCAATTCGGTATTCGGTTGCTAAAAATAAAAATTCGGTAATTCGGTTCGGTTCATGTATACTGGTTCGGTATACCGAACCGAACCGAACCGAATTACCGAATTAGTATATTTATTATAAAAAAATATTAAATATGTTAAACTATTCCCATTTCCCACCCACTTTAGACGGCCCAACCCAAGCACATTAACATAAGTAATATTAAAATACGGCCCAGCCCAATAAGAATAATGAGGGTTCATCCAAATTCTATCATCTCTCAGACTCTCACTTTCACCTCAAGCACGTCATCTCCCTCACTCAGCTCACAATCGCATAGGCAGGCAACCATCAGTCCCTCACAGCAGGAACCCGAACCCTAGCCAACACCAACAGCCTCGCATCTCGGAGTTTCTATTCGGGTGAGTGCATTTTCAGAAATCTCTGCATATTTTCGAGCTTATTGCATCGAATTTTGGTTTCTGCGCAATATGGTTTGATTTCTGTGGCGAAAACATAATCCAGTTTGGACCGTTTCAATTCTCGGAGTTTCTATTCTGGAGAGTTTTGTCATGCTTATGTAGCATTTGAAAATGACTGAGTTTTTATTTTTTATTTTTAAAAATTCGGTTAACCGTTCGGTTAACCGAAAAACCCGAAATAATTTTCGGTTTTAACCGAATACCGAAGCGATAAATTCGGTTCGGTATTCGGTTTAGGAGATAGCCGAACCGAAATTTCGGTTAACCGAAATTTCGGTTCGGTTTGTACCGAACTGACAGCCCTAATAATTGCCGATGATTATTAATTATTTATTTTAAATTTTTTAAGGTGGTGAAATTGTGAGAAGTGAGATGAGACTCGACTCTTTTTACACTTCACCAAATGAAACTTAATCCTTTCTTCTTTTGGATTTATTGGGTAAATCGACTCCTGAATTAGAACTTAAAAAATTTAATGAAAAGTAATGTTCATTGTCATCGTCTTCCTTTTTTTTTTCAACGACATTTTTCACTTTTTACCGTTCTTTTACTTCGTCTTCTTCACAAATCAAAACATCGAATAATTTCACATTCACTTTCTCTTTTTACAGTTTGACTTCTCCGTGGAGAGCTGTTGAAAGAAGATGTCATGTTCAAAGAAGAGTGACCACACGAACTGAAAGTTTTTTATTTGATTTTGCACTTTATATTAGTGTTTTTCAAGTTGATTAGCTACGAAACTTAGTTGGTACTGATCTAGATGTTTTATGACAGCGACGTTTTCGAATCTGCAATTAAAAAATCCGGGTTACCTATGCGTGTCCCCTGATTATATGCACGGGTTCCCTGGTCCAAGGAACCTGCACATATATGCAAGGAACCAACGCATATATGCAAGGTACCCGCACATATATTCAGGGGATCCGCACATATATTCAAGGGACCCGCATATATGGAAGAAACCAACGCAAAAATGCAAGGAACCCGAACATATATTCAAGGTACGCGCACATGTATTCAAGAAACTCGCACATATATTCAGGGGACCCGCGCATATTTCAAGTGACCCGCATATATGCAAGAACTCGCGCATATATTCAAGGAACCCGAACATACCCGCACATATAATCAAGGGACCCACATGTATGAAAGGAACCCGCGCATATATTCAGGGGACCCGCATGTATATACAGGGGACCCGCGCATATATGCAGGGAAGCGCATGTATATTCAGTGGACCCGCACATATATGCAAGGAACCCGCGCATATATGCAGGGAACCCGCGCATATATTCAGGGGACCAGTGCATATATGCAAGAAAGCGCATGTATATGCAAGGAACCTGCGCATATATTCAGGAGACCCGCGGATATATTCAAGGGACCCTCGCATATATGCAAGGAACCCGCGCATATATGCATGGAAGCGCATGTATATTCAGATGACCCGCACATACATCAAGGAACCCGCGCATATATTCAGGGGACCCGCACACATATTGAAGGGACCCGTGCATATATTCAAGGAACTTGTACACATATGCAAGGATATGTACGGGTCCCTTATTTCCAAGTTTTATGTGCAGGTCCCTTGTAAGTATGCACGGGTCCCTTACATGTATGCACGGATCCCCTGCTCATTTACACGGATTCCCATGCACGGATCCCTAAAACTCTATACCCATAAAAATGAATTAAAAAATTTGAGTTAAATTTGATACCTTTTCGAATCTGCAATTAAAAAATCTGAGTTACCTGCACGGGTCCCCTGATCCTTGGAAATTGAATCCCTTGCCTCTGAAGAAGAACAATTGGACTTCATTTGCATCTAGATCTGACTCTGAAAAAGAATAATGTGTCATTTTTTTTGTTAACACGTGCGTATATGAAAATTCCTACATATGCTCACATTGCATATATGTGCGAGTTCCTTGCAGATATACCCGGGTTCGTTGCAAATAAGCGCGGGTTCCTTGCATATATGTGAGGGTTCCTTGCATGTATGCACGGGTCCCTGCTCATTTACACGGCTTCTCATGCATGAAACAGAATCCTAAAACTCTAAATACGTCCGTGATCGGCGACACATCCAAACTACCAAACTCACTACATCAGTAGCTCGACAACGCAAAAAGCACAACACGCGAAAACTCAGGACTTCACCTCGTCTTAGCAGTCAACTATGACGGTCAGGACGACCTCGTACAAGCGTGTCAGATAGTCGCGTCTAAAGTCGAGGAAGGCCAAATAAGAGCGCGAGAAATCGACAGGAATGTGATAGAAAAGGAGCTACAAACGAGCTGTACGGAGTTCCCGCACGAGCTGAGAGCTTAGGATAAGTTATTTCTGCTGTGGCAGCTTGCGTACACCGAGCTTTATTTTGCTGATTCAATTTGGCCCGATTTTGGGGAAGAAGAGTTTGTTAATGCGTTGTGTTCTTTTCAGGCGAGGCAGAGAAGATATGGGAAATATTTGTGATGTAGGGTTTCTTTTTTTCTTTTGTTTTAGCTATGGATTTTGGTTTAACAGTAGAGAAGCCAAACTATGTTGTAGTATCAATGTTTTTCGGTAGAAAAAAAATAATTAGTATAATAATTTAAGTCATTTAATATATTTTATTTAGTTATATTTTTTATATGGATACTTTTTAATTAAAATAAAAATAGGGTGTGTATTGTAATTTTTAAACTTCAAATGCATAGGTTGGAATAGCGCATTCCCAAACGCATATGTATTTAGAATATGAGAGAGAATAAGTGCATTTTAAGTTTGCGTTTGGCGTATGATTGGAGAACTTTTGGTATATATTTTGGATTTTTATGTCATCGATTGAAGATTCCCTAACAATGGTTATTAAGGCTGTACTTGTGAATATAAATACTCTTCAATTTCTTAAATAAGTTTTGTTAAAAAAAAATGATGCCCACACTAAATAAATGCAGACGGAGAGACAGGGGAAAAAGGAGACCAAAAGAAAAATCAAGTAGAAATAGGTTTGGAATTTTTTTCTAGAATATACTGTAATTAAACCTGACATTAATGCCCTTTTTTATTTACTTTCTAAAAAATCTACAACTGATCACTGATAATTCCCACCATTTATTTATACAATTTAGCTAAGATAATATAATTAAAGCCTTACATTAATTCATTTTTGTTTTTTTATGTATTTCCTAAAAATCTACAACTGAACCGTAATAATTCTCACCATTTTGATATACTGTTTAATTAAGGGTAAAGTTTTAATATGATCAAATAGTTTGTCACTTAGCTTATTAGAAAAAAGAGTAATTAAAAAATTTGAAAGGAAACCACCCACAAAATTTAATTGCTATTTGTAGTTTGCAAACTCAAATGCGTATGTGCATATATAAATGTATTATTTCAATTCCATTTGAAATATTTGATAGAATTAATAATTTAAATGCAATTATCTATATTTATAAAATATAAAAGAAAAATTTTGTTTCTATAAGTAAAATATTAATTCAATTAAGAAAAGGTTAAAATCAGATAGATAACATACAAAATTTGGAGTTTATAGCAAAAGATAATACGTGGTTTTTTCAATTTTACTAATATTTTGTAAAAGAAAATATACTAAAATTGACAGATCAGCATATGACAGTTTAGCGTCACCTATTACCTTTAATATAATAAAATTTTTACACTTATGCACTCCCTTCCGCCGTAGGTACATCACATAGGTATGATGTAGAAAAATATTGTGGTACAAAATACCGTAACAAAATATCACATGATAAATTTAGGTAACTTAAAGAACGTATATAGGTACCACATAAACGCGTGATGTGGTACTTATTTTACATGTAAGAAGGTACATTAAGAATGATTAAAGGATACACATAACCAATTAGATACTTAAATAAATATTTTTTTCCTGGGACTGAATTACACCTTTTCTTATATAAATAGAGATTTAAGTGTAGATTCACTTATTTCTTAATACAATAAAAAGATAGAGATATAAATTTTTACCAACTAATATTTGTTGGATTAAACATACATTCTGTTTACGTGAAGTTCAAAGCGAGAGACTAAAAACCTTTAAACATAAGTCATGTGCGTGTGCCATTTCATTACGTTTGTTTAGTTCATGACAAATATTAATTGCCGTTTAAAAATATTTTGGTTAATTGGTTAAAGCTTATCCGTAAAAAAACTCGAGTAATATAAGTCATACATATATAACATATTATCATATAGTTCGTCTCTCAGTCAATCTAAAATGAATATGAACTTCAACGGCCAAGTTCGCACAAGTTGAGATTTATATTTCCATCACATCAATTTCTATTAACTTAGGTGAATTTCTCCACTTACATAATAAAATAAAATAGGCTCCCACTTATCCTCCAATTTTATTATAATTTATTATATAATGCATTTTTAATATAATTAATGACGTTTACATGTTAGTTTATTTAATTTATCATATTAATTTATTATATAATATTTGTTAATATTATAATGCAAAAATAGCGTTAGTTGATTAAATAATGTATTTTAAATCTAATTTATTGACTTATCATGAAAGTTCTTATTTAACTGTTTTTAGACTATATATACCCTCGCTCAGTCTGCACTTCCAAATTCCTTCTATACAAAATATTGTATAAATTATTGTTAATTGTAATACTTTAATTACCTTTTTTTAGTTAAGTTAAATAAAGTTTGGTTATTTATTTCATATTTATGTTTATTAGTATTTGATAATATATGACATAGCGAACACAACAACGAATACATCGTTGGGCGACAGTATTTCGATAATGAAGAACACTGAAGTGGTCTCGGTACGATATGGATGTAAAACACTAGATATAGACTAGATGTTGGATAAAATGTTGGAGTAACACTCAACCTAACATTCAGGTGCACTGCGGAATATTGTAATTACTTAGTGACAAAACTGAAATAACTCGAGATGTAAATCTGTGCAGCAATCTATAAAAACTTAATGCGTGCCTCAAGGCGAAATTCCACTAACAGCAATGGGTGACAAAATAACTACCCAAAAATAGTAAAAACAAGCCTAGAAAAATTACGAATCTAAACGATCCTGAAAACTACGAATCTAACGATGCTGCAACCCTACAAAGTCCTAAAACTTTTGCAAAAGAAATACTAGGCTAAAAGGACACTTTGGCTCGCTCAAGTTCTCTCAACGAAACTCGATAATTTTCGCTCATAGCTCTCAAAAGTTTCTCGTCCAAAGGTCTAAGTTGCAGCTCGAAATCTCTTCATATTTATAGGTCTTGGCTCATGTTTGAATTGGTAGGAGATCCCTTGAGTATCTCCTAATGATTTAGTCTTGACTTGAGTTCCAAGCATCCTACATATTTCGCTCAAGTTACTCCACACGCTTTCCACACGGTTTGATCAATTTTCAATCCTTATTTAAGTCCTGCACAACACTAAAAATAGCCAAGATACGGATTAAACGCGTTTTGGGCATAAAAGATAAAACTGAGAAATGAGACATTCTCGGCCAACAATGTTGAATAGAATGCTCCCCTGACATTGCCAATGTTGAGACCTCAACATCAACAAACACCATGGCCATTCAGCTTTTATGGATGGACGGCGTTGAGGTTTCGGGCCGATAATCCAGATGTTTTGGCTTTTGACTGTCACATTGAGTCCCATTTTTACATGGACGCATGGTTTGGGGTTTTGAATAAGGGGTTGACAGGGTTGGGAACTTGCCCAGGTCTATCATAGGGGTGTTCATTCGGTAAAAACCGAACCGAACCGAACCGAAAATTCGGTTACCGAAAAATTCGATTTTTTAGTTTAAGAACCGAAAACCGAACCGAATTTAATCGGTTCGGTTTCGGTTAAAACCGAACTTTTTACGGTTCGGTTTCGGTTAAAACCGAAAAACCAAAATAATAAAGAAAGTTTAAATTTTGAGGAAAAAATTAATATTTTAATACCAAAAATTTATATATGATAAATTAATTTATTTAATATATATAGAAGAAATAATATTTTAATACAAAAACGAATTAATTTACATATATATTAATTGATATATTATATATATTTTAATTAATTTATTAAAATTCGGTTTTTTCGGTTTTTTCGGTTAACCGAATTACCGAACCGAAAAAAACCGAAAATTTCGGTTTTCAATTTTTAAGAACCGAAAACCGAACCGAACCTCGGTTCATACCGAATTTTCGGTTTTCGGTTCGGTAATTCGGTTAAACCGACTTTTGAACACCCCTAGTCTATCATGGGACGTGCTTTCACGCTGTTGTATATTTTCAGCAATTGTGACGAAGGAAACACCATTTTAGTACAATAGTTTGATAGCGCTTTCACTCTGTTGTAGAGAAGAGTTATGTATATACTTGTTTATCAAGACGTGGAAGAATTTCAAATCCAAATTATTTTCATTATCAAACGGGTGATTTTAAAGGAACTCGAATTTCAATTGAAATCCGAATATGCAGGAGTATAATAGAATTGGTGCCAAGAAAAGAAAATAGATAGAGCAAAGCAATCAAACAGATAAGGTATTCAATGTCGAACTACCAATTTTATTCCAACAGAAAATATTTCAAAAAATATTAATACAGTTTTGGCTCTACTGATGATGGATATCGTTGCATAATTCGAGGTGTTGGAAAGCTGAACATCAAAATTATCGACCAAGGGCTACACACTTTGTGTGATGCTATCATTTTCCCAAAGTTGCGTAAGTATCTAAAACCCTTGAGGCAGTTAGATTCAACGGATTATGGAAGTTTTATAGGAGGTGGAGTTCGTTCTCAGACTCAAAATCTCCAACCATTAAATTTATTATCAAATTTAAAAGAGTTTCTTGCAATATTCTCACCGCGCTACAATTTTAAATACTATCCAAATATATTACAATTGTACAAAGTTGAATCACATTTATCTTGAATTCAATTGAGAAATATAGTTAATACTAATAATCCGTGCAATTGTTATTTTTCATGATCTGCGATGTATTTTTTATTTCAAGTACATGTATGTTATCTTAGTATTTTGTTTACTGTTGTTGCTACCTCAATACTATATAAAATAAATAAAAAATAAAATATTCTAATAATAATAATAAATAACAACATATCTTCTGAATATAGTTAAACAATTTTATTGTATATATATATATATATATATATATATATATCAGAATTGAAATTGACTTCAACCATCAAAGCTATATGAAGACCAAAATCAATTATTGTCTCCAAAAGTTGCCCGACACAATCAAATAACTTAAAAAATATATATTTGTTATGAAGAGATGAGATGGAAATTGTTTACTCAACCAAATCATTTTATGTTACGCCTTATATTTTGGCTATTTGATCAAATAATAACCATAACCAACACTTGCCTGGTCATGGATTCATTCATCAAAATGGGGGGGGGGGGGGGGGGGGGGGGGGGGGGGGGTGGCATCGACATGGCATTGTAACCGAGCGGATTATGTTATTCCCTGCAGATTATTGCACGATCGATTGGTAACCAACATCCCTGCATAGACAAATCTTGTTGTAGAATAAACAAACGGAAATTCGAGATACTGAAAGAACAGTGGGATATAAACACTGCAGAACTAACTTATTCAATATTTATAGCATATCTACGAAGTCAATTCATTCTACCCTCTACGCCAAATTCTGCCACTTCGAAGTCGTGACTCCTTCGAAGCCCTTACAGAATTATCCTTGGGTTCAGCCTTGGCTCTTTCAGAGTTATCCTTGGGTTCATCCTTTCTATGAGGAGTACAAAGGCATGGCCCTTTCCCATGTAGGAACATCATTGGCAGTCTACAAGGAATTCGGAATAATGAATAGCAACTATAATCAACTAATTAAGACAATCATCATCATAGAATAAAAGAATTAAATTAACCATACGCCATGGGACGTCGATTTACAGGCAAAGTCCAGTCGTAAAACTCATCATGTTCTGGGGGCATCTCAACTCCCGCATCACCGTCCTCCTGCAGAATAAAAATCAAAACATCCGACGAAAAAAAAGAATTACAAATCCGCTCCAAGGATATTATTAACTGGTTTGTTCGAATTATTCATCTTGTTAATGCATAACCATTAATAATTAGCTAGCAGCAATGATCATGAGAACCTTGATCTCACAAAGGTGAACTTTCTTTAAGAAAGCATTAACTACGCCTCGAAAATAACAAGTCGTAGCAGTTTCTTCTTCCTTCGCCACAAATGTCAGGTAGCTGATACCATGATAAAAGGTTAGCTTGACTACCTTCTCCAGAAGAAATTCCTTTTCTGCAACCAAATACAAATCAATCAAATCATTCTCGCGAAAGACAAATCGCTGTAATGAATTTAGATTCACTAACGAACGAAGAAACAAACGTTTTGCTCGTTGAAGCGTTCCAAGCACATGGTCGCACCCTCCTCACACGGACCCAACCACTTCTCAGAAAAATAGGTTATCGCTCCGCCAGGCATATGTAGACGGGGGTTATAATACTTATCGCACATCTGCAAACTCATAAAAACATAAATTCCCCATCGAAATGTGAAGGAAAATCCGATCGATAAAAGCAAGCAACATACCATACCACCCATCATTTCATGTAGACTTGAAACATATTTCCCTGTCGCCCTGCAAAAGCATCAAATGATTTGTAGATATTAATAATTATAAGAAACAACATCAGGGCACACACAGCCTCATCCAGGCAGAGATCTACGAAGAAATTAACGATTCCAAATTCTTTCTTACATGATAATTTTTGTTCTATCGACTCCAAACAATCTCCGGCGACCGATCGTTCGCTCGTCTGATATCTCCCCTCTCTCTCTCTCTGTATCTGTTGGGAATGGTGGTGGGCCCGCGGTGGTCAGTGGGCCCGCAGCGGAACAGGTCCCGATTTGGCTCGGTACGACGATCGGGAGAAGTGGGACCCACGAGGTAAATTTGGTGGGACCCGCACAGTAACTACCACGGTAAAAATAAAATTTACCGTAAGGTAAGAAAGAACACCAAAACTTTAATGTGGAAAACCCTCTGTTAACGAAGAGGGAAAAACCACGGCCGAGTCGGCAAAATCTTCACTATAGTAAAAATTACAACCCTCGAATTTTTACTATCTCACTTTTACCACTCGTGTTTACCTCACACCTCTCTGTGGATGTGGAACCCTTATCAGTTTCTACCCGAACTGATAACCTCACAATCACTCGAACTACTTCTCTCTCTATATAGTAAAACTCGAATGAGCTTGTGATGATAATAACTGAAGAATCCTCAGCCTATTTATAGATGTCTTCAGCTCTTCTGGACCGCTCAAAACGGGTGGCCAGGAATGCGCCGCGTCGCCATTCAATATCAGCCGTTCATTAAAATAATAAAATAAAAAAAATAATATTTTATTATTTATTTTTTTCAACCTTGGCGGGCGTTCTTCTTTGGCTGACTACAAGTGGCTGGACCAACAATTCTCCCCCTCCAGCCTCATTCATTATTTGTGGGAGAGATCTCCTACCGCCTCAGCGATAGCCCATGCCGGCTTGCCCGGCGCAGAACTCAGTCTTCTCCTTGGGAATCACCTTCGTCAGAATGTCCGCAACATTCTTGTCCGTGTGGATCTTCTGCAGCTTGAACGCTTTCTCCTCAATAGCTAGTCTGAGCCAATGATAACGAACGTCGATGTGTTTCGTCCTCGAGTGATACATAGTATTCTTGCTCAAGTCCAACGCACTTTGACTATCGCAAAATATTATGTACTCCTCCTGCTGAATTCCCAACTCCTGAAGGAATCTTTTCAACCAGAGCATCTCCTTGCCAGCTTCCGTTGCTGCAACATACTCCGCTTCAGTAGTTGATAAAGAAACACATTTCTGTAACCTCGACTGCCATGAGATAGCTCCCCCTGAGAACGTAAATATATATCCCGACGTTGACTTTCTGCTGTCGAGATCACCGGCCATATCAGCATCCGTATAGCCTGTAAGAAAACATTTACCACTTCCAAATGTTAGGCATAATTTGGAAGTTCCTCTCAGGTACCTCAAGATCCACTTCACTGCTTCCCAATGTGACTTCCCGGGATTCGATAGAAATCGACTCACAACGCCAACTGCGTGAGCGATATCTGGCCTCGTACACACCATGGCATACATTAAACTTCCGACCGCCGATGAATATGGAACATCTGGGACATCTTCTCCGTCTTCATTTGTTGATGGACTGAATTTCTTTCGCAACTGAAAGTGCGCGGCAAGTGGCGTGCTAACTGGCTTAGCATCCTTCATATTGAACCTCTCTAGAACTCGTTCAATATAGCGCTCCTGGGATAACCACAATTTCCCAGCTTTCCGATCTCGGGTAATCTCCATTCCGAGAATCCGCTTTGCCGAACCCAAATCCTTCATGTCAAACGTCTTTGACAAATCTTTCTTCAACCTGCTAATCATCTCTGCATCTTGTCCGACAATTAGCATATCATCAACATACAGGAGAAGAACGATAAATTTACCGTTAGAGTATCTCCGGACGTAAACACATGGATCTGCATCTGTTCTCTTGAACCCCTGATGCACCATGAAAGAATCAAATTTCTTGTACCACTGCCGTGGAGCTTGTTTCAGACCGTACAAGCTTTTCTTCAGCCGGCAGACCATGTCCTCTTTACCTCTAACCTCGAACCCTTCTGGTTGTTCCATGTATATCTCCTCATCAAAATCACCATGCACGTCGAGTTGCTCCAAGTGAAGATCCATAGTAGCAGCTAGTCCCAGTATGACTCTGATTGAACTCATCTTCACGACCGGTGAAAATATCTCGTCAAAGTCGATCCCCTTCCTCTGAGTGAAACCTTTGACCACTAATCGAGCCTTGTATCTGACCAGCTTGCCATCATCATTCTTCAATTTGTACACCCATTTGTTCTTGAGTGTCTTCTTTCCTTTTGGCAATCGAACTAACTCGTACGTTTCATTCTTCTTCAGAGAATCCATCTCCTCTTGCATGGCCTTTGTCCAACAATCTTTGTCCCTACAAGATTGTACTTCTTGGAAGCTCTCTGGCTCCCCCTCGTCAGTAATCAAAATATAATCAGAACTCGGATACCTCGTAGATGGTTGGCGTTCCCTAGTTAACCTTCTCAGATGAGGTTCAACTGCTTCTTGCACATCTGAAGGCTCCCCCTGCTCATTACCTTCAGTGTGTTCATCTACGACAGGTTCATCATCTCCAATGGCTGGCTCTTCTGATTCAGGTTCTGATTGCTGCATTCCTTCCTCTATGGCACCGTCATATGGAATGCTGACTGGTGTATCGTCTACACCGCCACCTGTGGATTTCGTCACATCCACTTCTGAGTCGCCCATGATCTCATGCTCATGGAATACTACGTCGCGACTTCGAACAGTCTTCTTCTTCTTTGGATCCCAAAGTCTGTAGCCGAATTCCTCGTCTCCGTACCCAACAAAGATGCAAGGATTCGATTTGTCATCGAGCTTTGATCTTTGTTCCTTCGGCACATGCATGAACGCCTTGCAGCCAAACGCTCTCAAATGCGAATATGAGATGTCTCTACCAGTCCACACCTTCTCTGGTATATCGAAATCCAACGCCGATGAAGGTAGTCGATTGATAAGATAGACTGCAGTGTTGACAGTTTCCCCCAAAATGACTTAGATAGATTAGCCATCTTGAGCATCGCTCGGACTCTCTCCATAATGGTTCGGTTCATTCTCTCCGCGACACCGTTCTGTTGAGGAGTGCCAGGAACTGTCTTCTCATGCCTAATGCCCTGCTTCGTGGAATAATCTCTGAACTCCCGAGAGATGTATTCACCACCATTATCTGTGCGTAGACGCTTTAGCGGCATTCCCGTTTCTCTTTCCACCATCGCATGGAACTTTTTAAAATAGTAGAACACATGGTCCTTCGTCCGCAACAGATATACCCAGGTCTTGCGAGACGCGTCATCAATGAAGGTCAGAAAATATTTGCTGCCACCCAGAGATTCGACTTCCATGGGTCCGCATACGTCAGAGTGTACCAACTCCAACTTCTTCATTCGCCTGGTTAAGTTCTTCGCAAATGAAACTCTATGTTGCTTCCCAAATAAACAGTGATCGCAGGGGTTCAGCGCTTTCTCCTTGGCTACTGGTATGAGGGACTTTCTAGCCAAGACATTCAACCCCTTCTCTCCTACGTGTGCCAGCCGTCTGTGCCACAAATTTGGAGAAGCATCATCTTCAACTGCGTTCAGTTGGTTAGCACATATCGTCGCGTGCATCTTGTACAGCGAGCAGCATAGCTTTCCTCTCGCTACCACCAATGATCCCTTGGTGAGTTTCCAGTTGCTATTCGCCATCTCATTATAGTATCCTTCGTTGTCCAGCACCTTCACAGAAACTAGGTTGAGACGCAGGTCTGGAATGTGTCGCACATCTTTCAGCCGCAATGTGCACCCTACGCTCGTCTGGATACAGATATCACCGATCCCCACTATTTGAGAAACACTTTGGTTACCATCTTGGTAGTGCCAAAGTTTCCTGCCTTATATGTGGAGAAGTATTCACGCCTTGGAACACAATGGTAGGAGGCACCAGAGTCCACTATCCATTCGGTGCTTGCATCCGCAACATGACAGCAGTCTGCTTCATTCACCAGAGTAACCTCTCCACCATCGTTGGAGGCGATTGCAGACGTGTTCTTGTCATCATCTTGTTTCTGCTTTCTGTTGAGAAGCCTACAGTTTCTTTGTAAGTGGCCAACTTTTCCACAATGGTAGCACTTCCTCATCTCCCTGGACTTGGATCTATCTTTCGACTTGTCGTATCCTTTTGGTCCTCTACTCTTGCTCCGACCCATATTCTCCATGACAAGGGCCTGATTTTCCGTACTGGTACTGGCAGCATCCTTCCTTCGTATCTCTTCATTGTATAGTCTATTTTTCACCATCTCCATCGTGACTTTACCACTTGGTGCGGAGTTAGTGAGCGATACCACCAACGTATCCCAGCTATCAGGTAGAGATCCCAATAGTAGACATGCTTGTAGCTCATCATCAAGGACTAGACCGGCACTTGTGAGTTGAGTTACCAGTCCTTCGAAGTCGTTCAGATGTTCAGCAACTGATCGTCCCTCGTTCAGCTTCACATTCATGAGTTTTCGCATCATGAATACCTTGCTCAGCGCATTTGTCACCTCGTACATACCCTCCAATTTCGTCCAGAGTTTGTAGGGGTCTGTCTCATTTCGGACGTGGTTGTAGAGGCTTATGTCCACCCATTGACGGATAACAGCTAGCGTCTTTCTTTGTAATTTCTTCCATAGGTCAGCATTCCCGCCTTCAGGCATCTTGCCTGCATTTTCGATTGGTTCATGGAGGTCTTTGCAATAAAGGTAATCCTCCATCCTTGATTTCCATATGGAGTAATTTGTTACTGTCAGCTTGATCATTCCTCCGTCGTTCTCCATGGCCGTCAAAATCTACCAGCAACCTACTAGTATCTTTTCTGATGTGGAAGATCAGTCAAAGCTGCAACCACAGAGCATACTCAGAATACTATCAGGCTCTGATACCACTTGTTGGGAATGGTGGTGGGCCCCGCGGTGGTCAGTGGGCCCCGCAGCGGAACAGGTCCCGGTTTGGCTCGGTACGACGATCGGGAGAAGTGGGACCCACGAGGTAAATTTGGTGGGACCCGCACAGTAACTACCACGGTAAAAATAAAATTTACCGTAAGGTAAGAAAGAACACCAGAACTTTAATGTGGAAAACCCTCTGTTAACGAAGAGGGAAAAACCACGGCCGAGTCGGCAAAATCTTCACTATAGTAAAAATTACAACCCTCGAATTTTTACTATCTCACTTTTACCACTCGTGTTTACCTCACACCTCTCTGTGGATGTGGAACCTTATCAGTTTCTACCCGAACTGATAACCTCACAATCACTCGAACTACTTCTCTCTCTATATAGTAAAACTCGAATGAGCTTGTGATGATAATAACTGAAGAATCCTCAGCCTATTTATAGATGTCTTCAGCTCTTCTGGACCGCTCAAAACGGGTGGCCAGGAATGCACCGCGTCGCCATTCAATATCAGCCGTTCATTAAAATAATAAAATAAAAAAATAATATTTTATTATTTATTTTTTTTTCAACCTTGGCGGGCGTTCTTCTTTGGCTGACTACAAGTGGCTGGACCAACAATTCTCCCCCTCCAGCCTCATTCATTATTTGTGGGAGAGATCTCCTACCGCCTCAGCGATAGCCCATGCCGGCTTGCCCGGCGCAGAACTCAGTCTTCTCCTTGGGAATCACCTTCGTCAGAATGTCCGCAACATTCTTGTCCGTGTGGATCTTCTGCAGCTTGAACGCTTTCTCCTCAATAGCTAGTCTGAGCCAATGATAACGAACGTCGATGTGTTTCGTCCTCGAGTGATACATAGTATTCTTGCTCAAGTCCAACGCACTTTGACTATCGCAAAATATTATGTACTCCTCCTGCTGAATTCCCAACTCCTGAAGGAATCTTTTCAACCAGAGCATCTCCTTGCCAGCTTCCGTTGCTGCAACATACTCCGCTTCAGTAGTTGATAAAGAAACACATTTCTGTAACCTCGACTGCCATGAGATAGCTCCCCCTGAGAACGTAAATATATATCCCGACGTTGACTTTCTGCTGTCGAGATCACCGGCCATATCAGCATCCGTATAGCCTGTAAGAAAACATTTACCACTTCCAAATGTTAGGCATAATTTGGAAGTTCCTCTCAGGTACCTCAAGATCCACTTCACTGCTTCCCAATGTGACTTCCCGGGATTCGATAGAAATCGACTCACAACGCCAACTGCGTGAGCGATATCTGGCCTCGTACACACCATGGCATACATTAAACTTCCGACCGCCGATGAATATGGAACATCTGGGACATCTTCTCCGTCTTCATTTGTTGATGGACTGAATTTCTTTCGCAACTGAAAGTGCGCGGCAAGTGGCGTGCTAACTGGCTTAGCATCCTTCATATTGAACCTCTCTAGAACTCGTTCAATATAGCGCTCCTGGGATAACCACAATTTCCCAGCTTTCCGATCTCGGGTAATCTCCATTCCGAGAATCCGCTTTGCCGAACCCAAATCCTTCATGTCAAACGTCTTTGACAAATCTTTCTTCAACCTGCTAATCATCTCTGCATCTTGTCCGACAATTAGCATATCATCAACATACAGGAGAAGAACGATAAATTTACCGTTAGAGTATCTCCGGACGTAAACACATGGATCTGCATCTGTTCTCTTGAACCCCTGATGCACCATGAAAGAATCAAATTTCTTGTACCACTGCCGTGGAGCTTGTTTAGACCGTACAAGCTTTTCTTCAGCCGGCAGACCATGTCCTCTTTACCTCTAACCTCGAACCCTTCTGGTTGTTCCATGTATATCTCCTCATCAAGATCACCATGCACGTCGAGTTGCTCCAAGTGAAGATCCATAGTAGCAGCTAGTCCCAGTATGACTCTGATTGAACTCATCTTCACGACCGGTGAAAATATCTCGTCAAAGTCGATCCCCTTCCTCTGAGTGAAACCTTTGACCACTAATCGAGCCTTGTATCTGACCAGCTTGCCATCATCATTCTTCAATTTGTACACCCATTTGTTCTTGAGTGTCTTCTTTCCTTTTGGCAATCGAACTAACTCGTACGTTTCATTCTTCTTCAGAGAATCCATCTCCTCTTGCATGGCCTTTGTCCAACAATCTTTGTCCCTACAAGATTGTACTTCTTGGAAGCTCTCTGGCTCCCCTCGTCAGTAATCAAAATATAATCAGAACTCGGATACCTCGTAGATGGTTGGCGTTCCCTAGTTAACCTTCTCAGATGAGGTTCAACTGCTTCTTGCACATCTGAAGGCTCCCCCTGCTCATTACCTTCAGTGTGTTCATCTACGACAGGTTCATCATCTCCAATGGCTGGCTCTTCTGATTCAGGTTCTGATTGCTGCATTCCTTCCTCTATGGCACCGTCATATGGAATGCTGACTGGTGTATCGTCTACACCGCCACCTGTGGATTTCGTCACATCCACTTCTGAGTCGCCCATGATCTCATGCTCATGGAATACTACGTCGCGACTTCGAACAGTCTTCTTCTTCTTTGGATCCCAAAGTCTGTAGCCGAATTCCTCGTCTCCGTACCCAACAAAGATGCAAGGATTCGATTTGTCATCGAGCTTTGATCTTTGTTCCTTCGGCACATGCATGAACGCCTTGCAGCCAAACGCTCTCAAATGCGAATATGAGATGTCTCTACCAGTCCACACCTTCTCTGGTATATCGAAATCCAACGCCGATGAAGGTAGTCGATTGATAAGATAGACTGCAGTGTTGACAGTTTCCCCCAAAACGACTTAGATAGATTAGCCATCTTGAGCATCGCTCGGACTCTCTCCATAATGGTTCGGTTCATTCTCTCCGCGACACCGTTCTGTTGAGGAGTGCCAGGAACTGTCTTCTCATGCCTAATGCCCTGCTTCGTGGAATAATCTCTGAACTCCCGAGAGATGTATTCACCACCATTATCTGTGCGTAGACGCTTTAGCGGCATTCCCGTTTCTCTTTCCACCATCGCATGGAACTTTTTAAAATAGTAGAACACATGGTCCTTCGTCCGCAACAGATATACCCAGGTCTTGCGAGACGCGTCATCAATGAAGGTCAGAAAATATTTGCTGCCTCCCAGAGATTCGACTTCCATGGGTCCGCATACGTCAGAGTGTACCAACTCCAACTTCTTCATTCGCCTGGTTAAGTTCTTCGCAAATGAAACTCTATGTTGCTTCCCAAATAAACAGTGATCGCAGGGGTTCAGCGCTTTCTCCTTGGCTACTGGTATGAGGGACTTTCTAGCCAAGACATTCAACTCCTTCTCTCCTACGTGTGCCAGCCGTCTGTGCCACAAATTTGGAGAAGCATCATCTTCAACTGCGTTCAGTTGGTTAGCACATATCGTCGCGTGCATCTTGTACAGCGAGCAGCATAGCTTTCCTCTCGCTACCACCAATGATCCCTTGGTGAGTTTCCAGTTGCTATTCGCCATCTCATTATAGTATCCTTCGTTGTCCAGCACCTTCACAGAAACTAGGTTGAGACGCAGGTCTGGAATGTGTCGCACATCTTTCAGCCGCAATGTGCACCCTACGCTCGTCTGGATACAGATATCACCGATCCCCACTATTTGAGAAACACTTTGGTTACCCATCTTGGTAGTGCCAAAGTTTCCTGCCTTATATGTGGAGAAGTATTCACGCCTTGGAACACAATGGTAGGAGGCACCAGAGTCCACTATCCATTCGGTGCTTGCATCCGCAACATGACAGCAGTCTGCTTCATTCACCAGAGTAACCTCTCCACCATCGTTGGAGGCGATTGCAGACGTGTTCTTGTCATCATCTTGTTTCTGCTTTCTGTTGAGAAGCCTACAGTTTCTTTGTAAGTGGCCAACTTTTCCACAATGGTAGCACTTCCTCATCTCCCTGGACTTGGATCTATCTTTCGACTTGTCGTATCCTTTTGGTCCTCTACTCTTGCTCCGACCCATATTCTCCATGACAAGGGCCTGATTTTCCGTACTGGTACTGGCAGCATCCTTCCTTCGTATCTCTTCATTGTATAGTCTATTTTTCACCATCTCCATCGTGACTTTACCACTTGGTGCGGAGTTAGTGAGCGATACCACCAACGTATCCCAGCTATCAGGTAGAGATCCCAATAGTAGACATGCTTGTAGCTCATCATCAAGGACTAGACCGGCACTTGTGAGTTGAGTTACCAGTCCTTCGAAGTCGTTCAGATGTTCAGCAACTGATCGTCCCTCGTTCAGCTTCACATTCATGAGTTTTCGCATCATGAATACCTTGCTCAGCGCATTTGTCACCTCGTACATACCCTCCAATTTCGTCCAGAGTTTGTAGGGGTCTGTCTCATTTCGGACGTGGTTGTAGAGGCTTATGTCCACCCATTGACGGATAACAGCTAGCGTCTTTCTTTGTAATTTCTTCCATAGGTCAGCATTCCCGCCTTCAGGCATCTTGCCTGCATTTTCGATTGGTTCATGGAGGTCTTTGCAATAAAGGTAATCCTCCATCCTTGATTTCCATATGGAGTAATTTGTTACTGTCAGCTTGATCATTCCTCCGTCGTTCTCCATGGCCGTCAAAATCTACCAGCAACCTACTAGTATCTTTTCTGATGTGGAAGATCAGTCAAAGCTGCAACCACAGAGCATACTCAGAATACTATCAGGCTCTGATACCACTTGTTGGGAATGGTGGTGGGCCCCGCGGTGGTCAGTGGGCCCCGCAGCGGAACAGGTCCCGGTTTGGCTCGGTACGACGATCGGGAGAAGTGGGACCCACGAGGTAAATTTGGTGGGACCCGCACAGTAACTACCACGGTAAAAATAAAATTTACCGTAAGGTAAGAAAGAACACCAGAACTTTAATGTGGAAAACCCTCTGTTAACGAAGAGGGAAAAACCACGGCCGAGTCGGCAAAATCTTCACTATAGTAAAAATTACAACCCTCGAATTTTTACTATCTCACTTTTACCACTCGTGTTTACCTCACACCTCTCTGTGGATGTGGAACCCTTATCAGTTTCTACCCGAACTGATAACCTCACAAACACTCGAACTACTTCTCTCTCTATATAGTAAAACTCGAATGAGCTTGTGATGATAATAACTGAAGAATCCTCAGCCTATTTATAGATGTCTTCAGCTCTTCTGGACCGCTCAAAACGGGTGGCCAGGAATGCGCCGCGTCGCCATTCAATATCAGCCGTTCATTAAAATAATAAAATAAAAAAATAATATTTTATTATTTATTTTTTTTTCAACCTTGGCGGGCGTTCTTCTTTGGCTGACTACAAGTGGCTGGACCAACAGTATCTCGGCTTAGGGTTTTCGTTCTGTCAAATTGATATTTGAGTCGATATAGGTTTGGTTTGGGATTAAATAATGTATTTTAAATCTAATTCATTGACTTATCATGAAAAGTTCTTATTTATTACAAAATATTGTATAAATTATTGTTAATTGTAATATTTTAATTACCTTTTTTTAGTTAAGTTAAATAAAATTTGGTTCTTATTTAATATTTATTTTTATTAGTATTTGATAACATATGACAGAGCGACCACAACAACGGATACATCGATGGGCGACAATATTTCGATAATGAAGAACACCATGGCCATTCAGCTTTATGGATGGACGGCGTTGAGGTTTCGGGCCGATAATCCAGATGTTTTGGCTTTTGACCGTCACATTGAGTACCATTTTTACATAGGCGCACGGCTCTAAGAGATATCGACTCCCAACAATCTCCGGCGACCGATCGTTCGCTCGTTTGATATCTCCCCTCTCTCTCTCTATCTCTGTATCTCGGCTTAGGGTTTTCGTTCTGTCAAATTGATTATTTGAGTCGTATAGGTTTGGTTTGGGGTTAAATGGGATGTGCCTCCTTTTAGTATCGTGGGCGAGGCCCACTCATAGGCTCATATTTTATTGGATTAATAATGGGACGGCTAAAATAATAAATATATATATTACTCCATTGTCCCATTAGTTTTTGTACATTTTACTATATCGGACATCCGCTAGCTTTTGTACATTTTCTAACTTTGCTAAAACCCATCACAAACAATCAATATAATAATATATATTCTTAAAAGACGTGTTCAAATGTACATCTTTTACCTTTTAATTGCACCATATTATTTAAATATTAAGTGTCTTGAAAACGGTGCCAACTTCCAAATGTCCACAAATAAATGGGACGGAGCGAGTATATTATACCTTTTATCTACTGTATAATATACATACTATTTGTTCAAATTTTTGAGTTATTTTATAATTAATTATGTGTTTTTCTAGCAAAATTATTTTTTGTTGATATAATTCTAATATATGAAATTGCAATTATTCAAATTAAGATAAATAAATAAGGTGAATCTATAGAAAAGTACTCAACTGGATAAAATTTTTACACATTACTATCCATGTCAGAAAATTTGATAGGTACCCGATTTAATTTTACCAGTTTCTTTAGTCATGTCGTACCTTCCTGTGTATATATTGCGTACCATAACACGTTGATATAGAGTACCTAAATATAGCATATGTCGTACATACAGCATGTCTGTGTGTTACATAGGGCGTATCTGTTATATAGGGGTACCCAAATGTGTTGAGATAGGATACCGAAATGTGTTGTATGGTGTACTTTCGGGGATCGATTACCTATGTGCAAAAAAATTATTCTGTTAGGTACCTATATATAAAAAAAATCCTAATTGGGTACTAAATTACAAGTTTTTTCCAAATAGGTACTTATGTGTAAAAATGCCAATAAATAGTAGAAACGTAAAATAATAATTTTATCTGATTGATAAAAATTTGACAGATTCTATCTCATCTGACAGTGTTTTCAATAGCGTACTGTAGCCGCTATTGCATAATTTTTCTCGAAAACGCGTTTAAAGCGCATCAAGTGTCGCATTTTTTCGAAAAGCGCGCGCTGTTATTGCGCTATATTCCGCGATATTGCGCTTAATTGTGCAATTTTTCGGTATATTACGCTAAATCACGCTATATTCGCGCTATTTGAGCATTGATAATTTAATTAAAATTAGCGGTGTAATATGTACTTTTCCTTTACGATTTCTCGTAAAGGACACTCCAACTACAACCGCAATCACTCACGGCCCACGCATGGATCTCATCAAGTATACACACCATCCGCAATCACTCGACTCTCTCAAGCACACACCACCCACAATCACCCATGCCCCTGAACCAATTATTTTTATATTGTGATAATGGTGATGAGGTACGTATCTGTATCGATTCATACATTAAACATTTAATCTCGAGCATTATGATTTTTGATCATGATTAATTTTAATCATTACTTTAGGTTAACGATCACGATGTTAACCTCTATCAAATATGACCTAAGTTGGAGAATCTAAATGAGTCTTTTATTCTATTTTGAGTCTCGATTTGGATAATACGATTTGGAGTTGTTTGTAATAATTAATTGCGAATGTTATTTCTTAAACTTCATATCTACTTTCATAATTGAATACCATTTCAAGTTGTTTTTCTTTCTTATTAGATTATTTATTATGTTTTTTAGTATGTTATATGTGACTTGCTTGAAATACTCAAGCAATACGCTAAGCTATTTACGCTATGCTCTACTGGAACAAAAACGCGACGCTGTGCGCAATACGCTTTTATCTCACCATGGCTGCTATAACATAAATATATCTAATACTAGCTTGTAATTTGAGTTATTTTGTAATTTACAGTGTATGATTAAGGGTTGAAATATTATTTTTAAATATGCAAAAATAAAATTTATTATGATATAAATTATAATAAATATGAAGTTATGAACAATATAATTATGGGTAAACTAGTCACTAAACTGGACCGACAAAAAAATGTCAGATTTTACCAACATCCTCCGTTATAATTTTGTGCACCACGTGGTTTAGACTTTTTTGCATCGTTTATGAAATTTGATAACAGCGCATATTTCAAATAACTTATTCGTATAAATATTTTATTGATGGAATAAGTTAGTTGAAATATTTATTCCAATATGTAATTGCTTAATCTGTACCGTTGGGTAATTAAGCTTCATTAAAATTATTTTAATAAAGATATTTTAGTAACTTTCAAGCCCAATCCCTCTTATTGTTTAGTGCGTGTTTTTTGTTCTGTTCTATGAAAGAAAGGTCGAATCCCCTCCATAATATAATGCAAGCAAATAAAAAAAGAAAAGAAAAAAAAAGCTATCTTTGGGGTTGCATGTGCATTAGGTGGCCATTGATCTCAACTCCGAGGTTCAATTAATATCGATTAATATTTTTCAAAAATTGAATGGAAATATAAGAATATAATAAATGAGTTTGTTGGTATAATAATTGATTTTATTGGTACAATTATCTGAATATTTTTCTGGTAATTCAATTTTATTGGTCTTATAACCGATTTTTCTGGTATAGTATTTGCAAACCATTCATCTTGTATATAGAATAACATTATTTATTAGTATTATGTCGATAACAGAAAATATAATAAATAGGTCTGTTAGTCCAATACTAGGTAGTGTATTTCGAGCACAATAGTGAAATAATTGATGTATTATCGGTAACTATTCGTATAATTGTCAGAAATTAGATGAAAATTAATAACAAAATTTATTGACATAATAATCCACTTTATTAGTATAATTATCGAAATATTTTTCTGGTAAAATATTCGGATTTGTTGGTCAGATAATCGATTTCCGTGGTATAGCACGCACAAATTCAGTTTATATATATAGGAAATTAAAATAACATTATTTATAGTATAATATTGATAACATTTGATATAATAAATATGTTTCTATATTTTAACTAGAATAGCTGAAATAGTTGGTTTAACGAGATTAGAGTCGAGATTTTACCCGTTTTTAACGAGATTTCTGAATCTCCATTACACTATAATAAACTTCAAAACTTTCTTTGATTATGAAGACCCATGAGAAACTGAGGTCGACTTAACCTTATTCGTGACGAAGCTAGCGATTTCAATGTACCATAAACTCAAAATTCGAGACCCTAAACGATTGAAAAGAAGTGGATTTGTGAGCAAAATTAATGAAATTAGTAATGTGGTATGAAACCTAAATTCGCATTAATTCATGATTAATATCAACTAACCCTTTTATATATCACTTCGTTGTTCTGAGATGAATTGACGACCTAAACCTTATTCATTCCATTATAAAATTCAAAATTCTTCTTTAATTATGAAGACCCGTAAGAAACTGATGTCGTTTTAACCTTATTCGGTCATTAACATGAAGAAGCTAGCGGTTTCAATGAGTTTTTTATGTCGTTGGCGGTTTTTCAATGTTACAGAATACGTTACTTACAAAAAATGAATTACAAGAAAAGTTTTAACCAGAAATAAGTAAGTGTTATCAACAAAGAAGGAAGCGTTACCCAACCAGCATGTAAATAGCGTACATTTCAAACTTGCTTGCCATGAAATAATTCCATTATTAACATCAATAATCCCGTCGATTACTATAACCTATGATAAAATTGTGTCGAATACGTCTTATTCGCTCATTAAAGTCGTGATATTCCATTTATTTATGATTTATATTTCTGACGATGTAATTCTGTTGACCCACAAGAACAAAAACGTGTTCCGTTAAAAACTGCTAAAAAACTGCTCGAAACTGCTAAAAACATGGTTGACGAAATGTGTTTGTATCAAAATATTTAACGGGACATGAGCTTGTAACAAGTTCATTGAATCTTGAAACAAGTTCATCTGCTAACGTAAAGTTAAATGTCTTCGAAGAACATTTGCTTAGATTTAACTTGTAAATCACATAAAGTACTATGTTCAAATTTCGTAACGGATACATGAGGATAAATACCAGTTGGTACCTCCTCTGTACCTTATATTTGTTCAGGGAAGGGTCGGCTCATAATTGTTCAACAGATAATTGTAACGACTAAAACAGACACCGTACCACTTGTCGATTCACAATTGTATTTCGATTTCTTTTAAAATCACATATATACTTTATTCAGTACTGTAACGGATAGATGACGTTGGATACCATTTAGGGCGTCTAATCTACCTGATCCTTGTTCAGGGGCGTATATCGACTGATACTTGTTCATCAGATTACTGTAACGGTTAAAGCAAATATCATACCACTTGTTGTTGAGCAAAAATTTCTATTACGACTTATTTTTCAGGCCCGTTCACCTGGAACGACAAACGATAGAGGCAACGCGGTGGCGCTACGCAGTCTACAGACTATGGGTCACTCAATTTCAACATAGTGGTCCAATTTTGTTTCCAAAAACGGCATTCGATTCATAATTGTTTTTCCCCAATTTTGGTCGGCGAAATGCGAAAAATGTGAACGATGGATCCTTAACATTTAACGGCGCAGGAGTAACTGAAAATTATAAACCTATACCTATTCCTTGAAGCCTTAAACAAGTTCATCCTGCTAACGTGACGTTAGATGTGAATCGAATAACTTTCGGTTTACTTTGAAAATCACATAAAATATTTTATTCAGTAAAATACGGATAGATGACGTTTGATACCATTTAGGGCCTCCACTATACCGAATCCTTGTTCAGGGACGTAAATCGACTGATACTTGTTCATCTAACTACCGTAACGGTTAACGCAAATAGCGTACCACTTGTTGTTGAGCAAAAATTCCTATTACGACTTATTTTTTAGGCCCGTTCACCTGGAACGACGAACGATGGAGGCAACCCGGTGGTGCTACGCAATCTACAGGCTATGAGTCCAGATTGCGGGAGGTACAGAAGATAGATATTCCGAGGTAATTAAGTTTAAACGAAATGTCGTGTTTCATGGAGGACTTGTTTATGGATATTTCTTCGTATGTATGTAAAATGTAGGTTGGAAGTCGACAATTTTGGGGGGAGTTGGATGAATCAGTCTTATTCTAATTCTTGTTTGTAAAAGAGTGCTGCTATTAAGCTCTGTTTGGCTTTGGCGGAATTTCTGTATTTTGGGTTATGAAGGTCCCCTTTCTTATGGCTCTTGTCGGTCGTTTTGGAACTATAGTGAAGTATGTGTATTTTGACAAATATTGAAATTGAGTTTAGTGTCTTATCTGTGGATTTGCACCGAGTGTTTGTTCCCTATTACAATTGCTTTTTTTTTCATTGGTACCTCTCGAAATTCCTTCCGAAACAGAGCTCGAATCTAGTCAATCTTCGTACATTTCTCATCTTATTACATAATACGGCTTGACAAGCCTACCTCGCACCAAAAAAAAAAAACTGATCAGAAATCTCGCTCTCTAATCCCTATTTCCATATCAAAATCGACGTCGTTCTTCATCTCCATCGTAATAAAAACCAGAGCCAAGAAAATCTCGTCCCTCCGAGGATGGGATTTATCCTCGACCATAAACTTATGGATCTTACCTCCTTCCTCGACGAAGCTATGCCCCGCCGCCTTTACAATGTTCGAGCCCTTCATCAACTTCCTCAGTTTCGTAACTCCATCCCATCTCCTCGCCTTCGCATATATGTTAGAAAGAATAACGTAGTTTCCAGGATTCCAAGGTTCCAATTCAAACAGTGCATCGCACGCTTTCTCGGCCATCTCAACGTTTCCATGGAAGCTGCAAGCCGCTAACAAAGTCCCCCACACTACAGAGTCGGGCTCCATGGGCATGGATTTTATGAGGGTATAAGCTTCTAGAAGCAGCCCGGCCCGGCCTAGAAGATCAACGATGCACCCATAGTGCTCGAGCTTTGGCGAGATTGAGAAGCTTTCTTCCATGGAGTTCAACAGTTCTCTGCCCTTTTGAACCATTCCTCCGTGAGTACATGCGAGCATTGCGCCCACTAGTGTGACGTCGTCGGGGGACATTCCTCTGCTCTGTAATTGAACAAGGAACAAGAATTTACTGGCTGTTATTACGCCTTTTGCAGCGTAAGAAGTGGTGCTGTAATTTGCTACTCACGAGGAACTGATCGAACAGATCGAGGGCTTCGGCGCATCTTCCATGGATAGCCAAGCCCATGATCATGGTATTCCAAGAACAAAGATTTCTCCTTTCGCCGATTTCTTCGAACACTTGCATCGCCTCTTCAATGGCGCCGCACCTGGCGTACAATTCGAGAACTGCATTGCGCACGAATGGGTTGGTGAAATAACCGTTTGCTCGAGCGTAGGCTTCGATCCTCTGTCCAGCCTCTAAAGCTCCAAGGTTTGCGCAGGCGGGAAGAACGCTGGCGATGGTGACTTCGTTGGGCCTCACTTTTTCTTCTTTCTCCATTTGCAGGTGCGTCTCTAGGGCCTCCTTATATCGCCCGTTCTGTGAAAACCCTGATATAATAGCAGTCCAAGAGATTACATTTTTCGCAGGCATGTCGAAGAACAACCTCAACGCTTCGTCCAAAGATCCAATTTTGGCGTACCCTGCGATCAAAGAGTTCCACGTGGGCAAATCCTTCTCTTCCGTCTCGTCGAACTGCTTCCTCGCAGATCCTAAAAAACCCATCTTTGCGTACATGTCCACCAATGCAGTGGAGGCATAGACATCTTTTTCCGACCCGAGTTTGACGAAATGACAATGGAGCATCTGCCCTTGCAAAGGATTAGAGAGGCTTGCACATGCCGAAAAGAGGAAAGTGAATGAGTGTTCGTTGGGGTGTAATTGGTTGCCCAGAATCTGTGAGTAAAGGTGTAGGCATTGGGACTGCGGGCCAAGGGAAGAATAGGCTTGGATGAGCTTGTTGTAGAGGAAGAGAGTTGGTTTAGGAGTATTGTCGAGCACCTTGCGTGCGTAGCATATGTTTGGGATTTCGACGAGCTTTGTGATCAAGTATTTGGTGAAGTACGTGCCATGTCGCAGCGTGTGGCCCTGGATTTGCTTCAGTTGGTTCATGCGGCACCAGAGTCGCCGTCTCCGTTTTGAATTCTCCGGCGCCGAATCGTTGAATCGTTGACGAGGGATAATTTCGATGATTATTATTTATTATTTTTAAGGTGGTGAAAATGTGAGAATTGAGATGAGACTTCACTTTTTACTCTTCACAGAAGGAAACTTGACCCTTTTTCTTTTTATTGATTGACCCGAAACGGCTATGCTAAGATGAAGCAGAACCGCCGACGATCGAAAGCTGACCTGTCGTCCACGCTCCGGCGAGCGTGGTACCACCTGAGGCTCTCCGTCCGCGACCCGACACGTGTCCGAACGTGGGACGCCATCGTGCTAACGGCGGCAAGCCCTGAGCAAGCCGAGCTGTACGACTGGCAGTTGAAGCGGGCGAAGCGCTTGGGCCGCATTGCGCCGTCCACGGTGACCCTCGCCGTGCCTGACCCTAACGGCCAGCGCATCGGCTCAGGCGCAGCCACTCTCAACGCCATCCGTGCGCTCGCCCAACACCTATACGACCGCTCTTCTTCAGCAGTACGTCTCTGTAATCAGATCTATATTACTGATTTTTGAGTTTCTTTATCTCTGTATGAGCTGAATCGTTGCATCATGATGAGATTCCGATAATCAACCAGGCATCGGATTCTGCTCGCTTCAATTCTGAGCTTACATCTTCTGAAAGCTATGGCGAAGATGCTTCAATCATTCCCCTCGTTGAATCTATTAGGAAGAAGCATATATTGCTACTTCATGCTGGTGGCGACTCAAAGAGAGTTCCATGGGCTAATCCCATGGGGAAAGTTTTCCTTCCCCTTCCATTTATGGCAGCAGAGGACCCTGATGGTCCCGTCCCTTTGCTCTTCGATCACATACTTGCTATTGCTTCGTGCGCAAGACAAGCCTTTTGGAATGAAGGTTAGGTGTTACAATTTGTTCTCAAGAATCAAGATTCAGTTCGTTCCTATAGGATCATATTGTTATCGATTTCAGTATATGCATTGGTAAGCAGAATTCTTAATTCACAGGAGGAATCTTCATTATGACTGGGGATGTTCTGCCTTGTTTTGATGCTTTCAGCATGGTTCTTCCCGATGATGCTGCCTCTATTATAACCGTTCCTATTACCCTTGACATTGCTTCCAACCATGGAGTAATTGTGGCGTCTAAATCTGCTTGTAACGATGAGAAACGCTCGGTGTTCTTAGTTGATAATTTACTTCAGAAACCGACGATTGAGGAGCTCGTCGAGCACCGAGCAATACTGGACGATGGAAGAACATTGCTGGACACGGGCATCATAGCTGCCAAAGGTAAAGCGTGGGAGGATCTTGCTCTGCTCGCCTGTTCCAGCCAACAAATGATATCTTCACTGCTGCAAAGTAAGAAAGAGGCAAGTGAAGTGTTTTGGCAAGTACTCAGTTTATTTAACATGTTCATCTTTTCCTTCAAGCTTTCACATGCTGCTAACATTATATATATTCTTCTTCCACCGTTGCAGATGAGCTTGTACGAAGATCTTGTCGCAGCATGGGTCCCGGCTAGACACGAGTGGTTGAAGCCACGTCCCTTGGGTGAAGAACTTGTAAGAAGACTGGGGAAACATAAGATGTACAGCTGTTGTTCCTGTATGTTGAATGGTTTTAAGGTTATTATGACACAAATTACTGCTAAAACTGATTAAGTCTAGTGTAATCTCGATTATTTTTGCTCCTCAGGGATTACAGCTGTTATCTTATATCATTTTCTATTCTTATGTAACGTGCAGATGACCTTGTATTTTTGCACTTTGGAACCTCGAGCGAAGTTTTAGACCACCTCAATGGTACTGCTTCTGCACTTGTTGGCAGGAGACACCTCTGTTCAATTCCAGCAACCACAGTTTCAGACATTGCAGCCTCAGCCGTTATCATTTCAAGCAAAATAGCTGATGGTGTGTCCATCGGCGAAGAATCGCTCGTATATGATTCCTCAATTTCATCCAATGTTCAGATTGGTTCTCAATCTATGGTCGTCGGTGTAAACATGCATGATGTTCGTGATAATACTGTGCACAAAAGCTCATTAGGGTTCGTCCTCCCAGACCGCCATTGCCTTTGGGAGGTTCCCTTGATGGGACATACAGATAAAGTAATCGTATACTGTGGCCTCCATGATAACCCAAAGAGTACACTTTCAGAAGATGGAACCTTTTGCGGGAAACCATGGAAGAAGGTGTTAGATGATTTAGGAATTCAAGAAACCGATCTGTGGACGACAAAGGAAGCAAAGGACCAATGTTTGTGGAATGGAAAGATATTTTCTGTCCTCTCATACTCTGAGATGCTGCAATTAGCTATGTGGTTCATGGGCTTGCGTAGTAAAAAAGAGGATTACCTCCTACGCCTATGGAAAACGTCAGAGAGGTTCAGCCTCGAGCAGTTGCATAGGTCAATCGACTTCTCGAAAATGTGGAAAGTCTCCACCGATCACCGTGCAGATCTTGCCGAAGGGATCGTCTCTGCCTGCCTAAATTTCGGTCTGCTTGGCCGTAATATATCTCAACTGTGCGAAGAAATTCTGCAGAAAGGGGCAAATGGTGTTGCAATATGCGAAAATTTTCTGTCCCTTTTCCCTGAAGTTCGTCCGCAAAATCCTCAAATTGTACCGAAAAGCAGGGCACTTCAGGTGCACTACGATCTTCTCCAATCATGCAATCGTCAAGAGATGGCTTCTGCAATGGAGCACCGAGTATGGGAAGCTGTCGCCGAAGAAACAGCTTCAGCAGTGAGATACGGTTTCAAAGGTAACGCACACACAAAGCTTTTGCGTTACTGCATCATCTCATCTCTTGTCAGAAAATCCCCACCAAATCTTTCTGTCAATCTCCAGGTACATCCTGCCAAGCAAGCTCATCTCTAAGTACTTCCCAGAAAGCTTTTCGACATAAGAAGGTAAAGGTCGAACTGCCCGTCAGAGTCGACTTTGTGGGCGGTTGGAGCGATACTCCGCCGTGGAGCTTAGAGCGCTTCGGCTGCGTACTAAACATGGCTGTAACTCTAAACGGTTCCCTTCCCATAGGCGCAGAAATAGAAACGACACAGAATTTAGGTCTAAAGATCGAAGACGACGCTGGGAATCAGCTACGCATCGAAGCTATGTCCCTAATTAAACCTCCATTCGACGCAGACGACCCCTTTCGGTTAGTCAAGTCTGCGTTGCTCGTCACCGACGTTCTTAACGGAGAGATTCTCCAGTTTTCGGGCCTTCGTATAAAAACATGGGCCAACGTCCCTCGTGGGAGCGGCCTTGGAACTTCGAGCATTTTGTCAGCTGCTGTTGTGAAAGCGCTCCTTCGAATAACCGAAGGGGACGATTCGAACGAAAACGTGGCAAGGCTCGTTTTGGTCTCCGAGCAAGTGATGGGCACGGGCGGCGGTTGGCAGGACCAAATCGGCGGTTTGTATCGTGGAATAAAGTTTACTTCTTGCTTTCCCGGCGTCCCTTTGCGCCTTCAAGTCAACCCTCTCTTAGCTTCTCCAAAGCTACTCGACGAGTTGCAAGGACGGCTCCTCGTCGTTTTCACGGGCCAGGTAACCTTAATATTGTTTTTCGTAAGTTTTTTCTGAATTATCGAATCGTCTCACAACAATTTTTTCTTAAGAGGGCTTCCAGAAATTTTCAGGCCCTGGCCTGGGGTACAGTGGGGCGGGAGGCCTGATGTTTTTTGAAATCTTTTATTCTTTTAGTTATCTATTATTAATTATGATTTAGACCTAGTTTCTTTATACTCCCTCTGATTCTGAAAACAAGTCCTTTTGTAAATTTTCTTTTTCAATTTTACTACTTTTCTTAAGTAAAAGTAGTTATATTAAATAGGATAAAAACAGTTAATTAAGAGGTTTATCGGAGGTTTCGCTTTATTTCTTAATATGCCTGTAATTTCCTCAACAACTTTTTGTTTTAGGATCAGAGGTAAGTATAAAATAACATAAATACATAAATTCTGAAAGAATTTAAATCCATAATAAACTCGTAGAAGAAATTCTTTTGCTTATAAAATTGAATTTCACAAGGCACTGTAAATAAAACTAAAAGCAAAAAATACATAAGAGAACGAGCCTAATTCGGCCGTCCGAGCCCCCCAAAAGGCCCGTCAGGCCCGAGCTTTGAGCTCTGATTTGAGACTATCAACCAACTCTATTTTTGTCGTTAAAAAAAGCATCGTAAAGGTCATGCGAGTGAGTGACGCTTTGCTAGGTTCGCCTCGCTCACCGAGTTCTCCAAAAGGTGGTGACACGCTACCTCAGACGCGATAGCCTCCTCGTTTCGAGCATCAGAAGGCTCATCGAACTAGCAAAGGTAGGAAGAGAAGCTCTTATGAACTGCGAAATCGACAAGTTGGGCCTCGTAATGATGGAAGCTTGGAGGCTACACCAAGAGCTCGACCCACACTGCAGCAACGAAAACGTCGACGAGCTTTTTGCGTTCTGCGAAGAACATTGCTGCGGTTATAAGCTCGTCGGCGCCGGCGCCGGTGGATTTGCGCTGATGCTCTGTAAGTCTGCTGATTCTGCTTCGAAATTGAGGCGTTTGCTCACCGAAAATTCTGAGTTCGGCGTTAGAGTCTATGATTGGGAAATATTTAGGCATGGATCATAATCTCCTTTGGTCTAAATTTTCTTTTCCATAACTGTGACTTTGGTTTGTGAGATTCCATGCTTGTTTGTATGTGGAGTATTTTTACAATTATATGGAGTGGAATGGAACTTTGGACATAAATAGTTTTTCAAGGATTTACCACCATTAATTAAAACGATATTGAACTGCATTAAATCACAGCACTCATGCAACACATCATTGGGAAAAAGGGTTTGTCTACATTAGACATTGCAAGCAACTCTTATCTCACTTTTGCTGGTAAATGTTGAAGTTGCCTGAGGAAATTATCTGCCCTTGCATTTAATGTATGTATTTATGTATGTATGTATGTATGTATGTATGTATGTATGTATGGTCTGGGTATTGTTGTCTTCATTACCACATCTATATATGATATGACTGACCCATGAAAAAAAATCATTTTTTTTGTGGGGAAGAAATCATCTTACGATGTGGTTATACATTACTTATGATGTCTTAACTCCGATTTCTTTATATTGAATGCATTAGGTAAGCACACCCAAAAAAATTAATGAAACTGTATTTACGTGGCACAAGATTACAGTGTTTTCGCTTGCATGTAAAACCAATCATATGCAGGATATTTTATACATATGGCTACTAATATTAATTGAAAAATACGCGAGGAATTGATGAAAAACTGTATAATTTATCAACTATGGGTCTCCTTACTTGATCTTCGGCTGCTGCTATTCCAATGTATAGCTTGCTTTAATCCCTCATATATTGAAGCCTACAATGTAAAGAACAAGTTATAGTTTATGACATGATTTAATTTAGAAAAAAATAGTGGGAAAAAGGTAAGATGTTCCATTCCATAAATATATAGATAGATAGATCCCAATATATATTTTTTAAATTTTAAACACAATAACACTCTTTTTTTTTTTTTTCCAACGATAACTTGCCATTACTGAATTAAATGTACACGTGCTAAACAGCACAAAAGGCCGTTTGGTCGCATTGCGCCAAACGGAACAAGTCCTCAAAAAAGAGGAAAGAAGATCCCACAAGGGGCACAACACTCCCACATGGGGAGACAAAGGTCCAAGAAGGACAAAAAAACCGACAGAAGACAAACCACATAATCTACGACCCAGATCTAAAGAACCTGTAACAGAAAAAACAATTACGCTAAATCTACGACACTCTTCACTTTCAAAGGTCTTCAACTTCTGGGTTTTATCTTCGTCGGACTGAAGGCTCCACGAGGGAGAAAAGCACCCGACCCGAAAGTCGGGCGAGACGAGGTCCCACTACGGGGAGCCTCGAGGCTGGAACGGCGAGGGAGGAAGAGGCGTCAGTAGGTGGTGGGTGGCGGACAACGGCCAGGCGGCGCCGACTGGGCGGCAGCGACGGGCTGGGAGGCGAGCGATGGATGGGCGGGGGACTGGGCTGGGGGCCGCCGGCAGAGGAGACGGAAGCCCGGCGGAGGAGACGATGGCATGGCGGAGGAGACGATGGCATGGCGGAGGAGACGGCAGATGGCGGCGATGCGACGGCGGGCGGAGGAGACGGCGTCATGCGGCGGAGATGGGCGGAAGAGACGGCGGCGAGGCGGGGGAAGGGGAGGAACCTCCAAGGAGGAACTCCCCCGAGGAGAAAACACCGCACGACCAACGGCCGAGCGGTGTGGGGGTTGCGGGGCCGTCGGCAGCGGCACATCTGGAAGAGGCGACAGGCAGACGGAGGAGTCCAGCGCGGTGGTGGCACGGTGGCGGCGTGGTGGTGGCACTGTGGCGGCTTGGTGGTGGCAGCGGCGGGGTGGACGAATTTTTTTTTACACAAAGAAAACAAAAGAGAAGAGCTCCCCCTACCTCCATGTTTCCCCTACCTCCATTAATGGAGGAGGGGAGGAAGGGGAGGAGGGGGAGAGGTGGCGGCTGGGGGAGTTTTTAGGGTTTGGGTTAGAGAGAGGGGGGAGAAAAGAAGGGGGGAGAGAGAAAATTCTTCATTATTTTTTTTTTTTTTTTTTTAAACACAATAACACTCGCCTACGTACTTTATGACTGCTTTATTTTCAAAAATTTCACCTACCCTTCATAAATTTCGAGCCGTCCCTCGCGCTATTTATCTTTTTCTGTTTCTTTCCTTGCTAAAGAAATTAGAGAACTGTAATCAGCACAGCATAGGAGGGCCCACCCCACAAGTTTTATGTATTTATAGTTGTGATAAAAACTAATTAATAAGGACCATTATATTATGCATGACTGTCGGATAATATTGGTGTTAGAAATCAATGGTGCCCTTAATTTCTTTTTAGAAAAAGTAATAAATTACGACTCCAATAAGTGAAAACATGACAGTAATAATAATGCCCCTCTGTCACAATGTGTGAGACTATCGAGATAATAATTGGGCATCGCAACGTAGAGAATGTCAAAAAGTTAGAGAAAAAATAATACTAATAATAAATGAATTATGGTAATTTTGACTGGGATTTGTCATAGGTTAGTAATCTTGCGATTAATTAATAATTTGTTAAAGAAAAATCAAGAACCAACTTACAAAGAAATGAGTAGAGGATTTGCCGCCGTTGATGCTAACGCCGTCAGAAGATAACCCGTCGGCAAAGCTCCCATTTCTCCTCATCTTTCCGGCGAACGCCGCCGTCTCGGTGCTCTCTTGCTGGTCATTCTCGCAGCTAGTGGCCGTCGAAAATGGCGAAAACCTCGACGAAGATGAAAACCCAAAACGACCCCCTCCGCCGTGAGCCGCCTTCTTACCGCCGCCGCCGCTGAATTTCCCAAAAAGTCCTCCCCTCTTCTTCTTCTTCTTCCTCCTCATCTCTCCCACGAAGCCCTCCATTGTATTAGCAGATAAAGTAGGAGGAGTAGTAATACCATCTTCGTCATCATCGTTTACGCTCTCACTAAGGAAAAGCCTGAAAGAGGAAAACTTCGGCCGGCGGCCCACGCTGTACGGACCGTCGAGAACCGCCGTGGGCGAGGGCGTCTTGGCAATTCCATCATCAAGAACGGCGGAGCCGTACTTTCTGCACGGCGGAAGCTCCAGGACCAACCTCACGGGCTCCGGCGTCGGCGGCCGGACGATGATGTCCGTACAGGGCCGTGGCTTTCCGGGCTGCTCCTCCCACTTGAAAGGCACGGCGGCTAGGGTTTGGAGAGGATGCTCCGGCGAGTCGTCCACGACGGTGTTCTTGGCCAGGGGTAGAACTGGAAATTGAAGTGTGGGAATGGGAAGGTTTTCCCTACTCTCTCCTCCCATGATGTCTGAAGTGAAGAACTACTAACTGAAGAAAAAAATAGGTAAGGTTTTTATGTTATTAGACATTTGTGGATTGGTTGGTTGTGAATGTAGAAATAATAGAGCTGTTTTCGAATATGGGAAATAAATGGGGGACCTTAGTGAAAGCTCAAAAAGTGTTTGTATCTGCTATTTACCCCTCACAAGCGCAAAAGGGACATGTAATGGTTGTGCTTTGTTTAGTTGTTAGAAGTCTAATCTCGTGCTTTTATCATCACACTACAATTAACGCTTGAAATTGGAAATAGAGTCTATTTTAAATTTTGAATGCAAATGTAAAGAAATTTGAACAAGATCACTTTCTACAGTAAGGTTGTGCCTTTGTGTAGTTGTTTTTCAACTTTGGTATTGAATATTATTGTTATGTATTTGCATCGGTTCCTATCGTATTATAGAGTGTACGTATAAATTCAATCGAATCGATAAAGACATTCCAATTTCCACACATCATCGATTCCTACTTCCTAGTTTGTTCAACTGATAAACATAAAATACGAAAAAGAAATTTTAGAATGAAAAAGCAGAAAAAAAAGGAGGTATTTGTATTCCTGTTTTTTTTTTGAATTTTCAAATAAAGACAGTATTAGTATTAATATATTCATGCAATTCCACGCCCCTTGGAACATATCAAATCAAAACAACACACACGAAAATGATATATTTGTTATATATGTATATATTGATTTACAAAAACAAAAAGTATGATATTTTAACTGAATTGCTATTCACCGCCCCCTTTTTCCTAGTCACCGCCCCCTAAAGGGCTGAAAAAAGACGATTTTGCCCTTTTGAATTTAAATTTCTATTTAAAGTCCTTTTCCAAACCACAATTTTCATATAGCAATTAAACATTCAAATGAGACTCAAACAAAACAACAAAAACGTTCAAATCGCAATGAATCGTCTATTTGGGAAGTGGAAAAGTCAAAAGAAAGCGTCTATTGGAGCGGATGGTAATCAAATTCTCGTAAATTTCGTTTTTATAGACGTGAATTCTCGAAAAACGGTCGGATTCGAGCGAAAATTTCGCCCCGACCGAAACATAATTTCGGTCAACACAAGGGGTGACCGAACAACAATTTCGGTCAACCCTTGTGATGACCGAAAATCAATTTCGGTCGCCCAAGAGGGTGACCGAAACTATAGATCGGCCGCGACTGTAGTAGCCGAAATTTGGATTCGGCTACGACTGTCGCGGCCGAAATCCGGCTTCGGCTACGACAGAGGTGACCGAAATCTCATTTCGGTCGCCTCTTAGGTTGACCGAAATTTAATTTCGGTTATTAATTTTTTTTTTTTTGTCAGACTTGGAGAGTGTCCCGGAGGATTCCACGGGCGACGGGATAAACTACAGTCGGCATTTTCGCGAAGGAGGACGATTTTCAACCGACGTGGAAGCCATTAACTGGGCGAAAGGCGTCGCTATTGATCTTGGTTTCGAGGTGATAATTTCGTCGCACAAGAAATTAGGAACAAAAAAAGTGATTAGATGTTCTCGCGGAGAACGTTATAGAGGCAAGGAGGATGAATTGGAGAGGCTGTCGAAGTCTAACAAGTGCAGGTGTCCGTTTGTCGTCATAGCCCAGCAAGATCCAGCTACTAAGGAATGGTTCATTCGTACGGGCCCACCTGAAAAATCCACGCACAATCACCCTCTGATACATTATCCCGAGGGACACCGCCAGACGAGTGGGTTAAGCAGCCAGGCAAAGAAGGTCGTAGAGGAAATGAGTGCTGCGCAAGCGAAACCATCACATATCCTCTCAGCGATGAGGGCTCGACACAGCGTAGATAACGCGACGATCCGACATATTTATAATTACAGAGATCGTTTGAAGAAGCAATATTCTGAGGGTCGAGACGTGGTGAGCCAGTTGATGCACCAGGCGACAGAGTCCGGATATTTTGTTGAAAGAGACGAGGAGACTAATATGCTGACACATGTCTTTCTCGCACACCCGGAGTCACTCGCACTGCTGAGGACGTATCCTTATTTTATTGGGATTGACTCGACGTACAAGACCAATAGATATAAGATGCCTCTTGTTGAGATTATAGGGATGACTCCCTGTAATCACAACTTTCTGTGTGGGTTTGCCGTCATGGAGGACGAGACCGAGATCAGTTACCGGTGGATGTTGCAGTCTATCAGGGATATTCTAGGGCCAGCTGTCCACCCGTCGGCGATTGTCACTGATCGTGAGTTGGGCCTTGTTCGACCGGTACATATGGTATTTCTCCATTCTCACCATCTGCTGTGCACGTCGCATATTTATAAAGATGTGGAGAACAAAGTTTATAGGTTGGGGGGGAATAGCAAAAAGACCGCAGCTCACTTCACGCACAAGTCCTGGAAAGCAGTCGTGGAAGCTCCGACGGTTGACGAATATGAGAATGCAGTGAATGACATGCGTCTGCGCTGGCTACAAGACTCAGAAATCGTTACTTATGTTGAGCAGACGTGGTTGGTGCATAAGGAGAAGTTTGCCAGAGCTTGGACGAACCATGTGCTTCATTTCGGGAACACCACTACATGTCGTGTGGAGAGTGCTCATAGCGAACTGAAAGGATGGCTGAACTCGGCCACTGGGTCGCTTGACACCGTATGGGTGAAGGTGAACGAGCAGATTCAGAACCAGTTGATTCGCATCAGAAAGGTAAATTAATTATTATTACGTCTCTCTTATCCTTATCGAATAATATTTTAATCTTGACATGCAGACACTTGAGGAGTCCCGGTCGAAACGACCTATTCCGATGTCAGGATTTCCATTCCTAACATTGTTATACAGAGTTTCACACCATGCAATAAAAATTATGGAAAATGAGCTGCGGCGGGCCAAAGAGTTGTCGGATGAGGTTTACTCCAGGTGCGGATGTGTAGTACGACGTACGCACCAACTACCATGTGCCTGCGAGCTTCAGCAATGCGTGGACAACAACTACCCAGTATCAGTAGAATGCTTGCACGACTTCTGGAGGACACTCACAATCGGCGAGGGAGTAGTGCCCGATATTTCTGATCAAGAGCGCTTAGCCGATCTTGTGCGTGAGGCAGAAGGTCGCGATCCCGCCGTTATGCGTGGCCTCCATCGAGTAGTTCACGAACATCTCTATCCCGAGGATCAAGAGTGGACCGCGCCTGCTGTTAAGACATCTGTAAAAGGTAGGCCAAAGAAAAGAGACTCGACGAAACGTGATCGGAGTGCTTGGGAGTACGCAATCCCAAAGGGGGGACGCAGCGGAGGGCGCAGCAGTACCAGTCGTAGCAGCCAGGGTCGTAGCAGTCATGGCCGTACCTCATCATCATCTGCGAAGCGATCTCGTAGTTCTACTGGCGAGACAGGTACTTCTGTTTTTTCACTCATAAAAATAGTATATGGATGCATCTCTAATCCGGTATAATTTTTTATACAGTTGAATCCAACTTCTTCCACGACCGCTTGCAGTACCACGTAACATCAGTCATCCATCCGTATATAGTTAGTGTTAATGATGTCGTGGCTGACGGAAACTGCGGATTTCGCGCTATCGCTTCCCATATTTACAATGACGAAGAAGAATGGGTCACCGTAAGGAATAACGCCGCGAACGAAATCGAGGCCCATTGGGATCTTTACTCGCCATTGTACTACGGTGATTCATTGGAAATGCAGTTGCGTCGTATACGCTGGGAAGGGGGACCTTGCTTGGAAAACCACTGGATGTTGACACCGTGCGATCTGTGGGCTGTGGCCACTATTTGGAACGCTGTAGTTACACTATACGGGTACGGCAATGGATCGACCATCAACTTGAATTCTATCACGATACTGCCTCTGCGTGCCGCTTCGACTGCCAATGGACCGAACCGAACTATCGTAATAGCGCACCTTGGAGACGAGTACCGGCATTATATTAGACTGAATTTATGTCCAGACTTTCCAATGCCCGTATTGCATCCGTATTGGAATATCCATCGTGATCGTCGCCTTGCTGGGTGGGAACTTAGATATCAGAACAGATTCGAACATTGGGTGCAGTTAATGCGAATGAATGGTCTATTATAATTCATGTTGTATTATATTGTATTATATATTTTATTAATGAATAATAACATTAAGTATTTTATATATTATTATTTTATATTATTAGTATTATTTTGCGTCTTATTTTTAGTATTTTTTATATATTATTATTTTATATTATTAGTATTATTTTATTCTTATTATTATATTTTTTATATGTTATTTTATATTATTCGTACTATTTTATTCTTATTATTATTTTTTTTATATGTTATTTTATATATTATTATTTTATTATTATTAGTATTATTTTATTCTTATTTTTAGTATTTTTTATATATTATTATTTTATATTATTAGTATTATTTTATTCTTATTTTTAGTATTTTTTATATTATTATTTTATATTATTAGTATTATTTTATTCTTATTATTATTTTTTTATATGTTATTTTATATATTATTATTTATATTTTATTCTTATTTTTTGTATTTTTTATATATTATTATTTTATATTATTAGTATTATTTTATTCTTATTTTTAGTATTTTTTATATATTATTATTTTATATTATTAGTACTATTTTATTCTTATTATTATTTTTTTATATGTTATTTTTTATACAATTATTTTATATTATTAGTATTTTTTTATTCTTATTTTTAGTATTTTTTATATATTATTATTTTATATTATTGGTATTATTTTGTTCTAATTTTTATATGTTTTTTATATACAATTATTTTATATTATTAGTATTAATTTATTCTTATTATTATTATTTTATATGTTATTATTTTATACTATTATAATTTTTTATTAATATTATTTGTTCGTATTTTTATATTTAATTATTTTTATATGTTATTATTTTATACTATTACATTATTTTATTAATATAAATAAAAATAGTACGTGTTCGGTACACAAACTAAGGACAACGACAAATAAAAGCAGATCATGGAGCATTGCGCCAGCGGTCGTTCATTTCGTCCAGCTTGTCTCTGTAGCGCTCCGTCTGCTCCTCGTCGTGGAGCTGCAGCGTAGATAGCATCTCGGTGCTCAATGCATACATCGAGCTGTACCACTGTACACAGAATTGATAAATATAAAAATTGATTATACATACAAAGACTGAATCACTTAATATTACGTACGTAGTCTGAGTGGCTGCGCGGGGGTATGCCGCCCGAAGAGGATCCCGACTCCGACGATAACAGACGAGGATGAGAATGTCGCTCATACCAGTCCATGTACCCTTGGACGGCCTCGCCAAGGTAATCTGCAGTCGCCCGGCTGATGTACGATAGATTGAGAATGTACGCGTACGGGAACTGACGCCAAGCAAATTCTGCTGCGTCGCCAGAATGGTGCACCTTATACCATTTCGGGTCTGCTGGCATGTACGCCTTCTGTGGCGGACTCATCGGCGGCGGGATGTGCTGCACGTAACCCAACTGGCGCAACACTCTCGAGGGCACATAGGGCTCAACAATGTCGCGATATCGTACCCAGCCTACGAAAATAGTCCTCATGTGGTGCGCCGCTGGATCGGGGCCATAGGGCAACCAAGCAACCTGATAACAGTTTGCAAATTTGTATATAATCGTCGTGAATATAGAATATAATCACTTAATATACCTCGCTCGCAGTCATCATGTCTAGCTGACGGCGGATCTCAATCATCCGGTGGCCCGTCCGCTCGTACTGAGACACGGACCACATGCGTGATCGTGCGTCGCAGGCCTCCACATGATGGGGTAGACGGTGTGGGCGAAAGCACGGGAAGTACTCGTAGATCCACGCCTGTAATAACGACAGGCACCCAGCTAAACCCCTTGAATCCGCTCGGCTTGCGAGGCCAAGCTGGCGATAGAGGTAAGCAAGAGCGGCCGACCCCCACGAGTGGCCGCTGGCAACTGGCAGCGATCGATAGAACTCGTGCATGATGTCGGGCTTCACCCGGTTCCCGCTCTTGTCGACGAACAGCGTCGACCCCAGTAGAATCCACAGCCAGGCGATTGCCTGGAACCCCGCCGGCCTATTTCCAGACCGCATCCTCTGCATCACGTCTTTCGTCGCGACCGCACCGCCTCTCCATAATCCCCGCAGCGCGTCTGCGTTAACCCCCATGATCTCCCTAGCCGCGATCTGCTGGTCGCCGCTGTCCGGGGTGCCCGATACCGTCCTCCCCTCGATCGGGATACGCAGGATCTGCTCGACGTCGTGGAGCATGATCGTCATCTCACCCCACGGCATTTGGAAGGTGTTCGTGTCAGGGTGCCAGCGCTCCACAAAAGCGCTCAGAAGAGGCTGGTCCAAGTGCCCCAGCATGGCATCTGTGAGGTGGCTAAGCCCCGTGCCATCAATCTCGCTCTGCGTCTACGGCGGGAACTGGCAGTACCACTGCTTAAGCGACCGAAGCACTGACGCACGCTGCTCGCACTTCAGCAGGGGTCGATCCTCCTCACCCATCCAGATGCGGGGCGCGATGTGCCCCAAGTAACTAGGGATCACCTCGCCGTCTTCTGGACCACCTGGCTGTGGCCCCTGCACCCTCCACGAATCGTCATCTACGACCCTGGAGCGCTTGCTCCCTATTTTATTTTTTAAGAATTTCCCAAAAATAAATATTATTTATTTTACGTATATTAAGACACTACATCGCAATACAGTTTATCAAGGAGAATTACCTGCGGAGACCGGTATCGCATCGTCGTCGGATGACTCAAACGACGCCGCATCGTAGGGCACCTCCTCATCCGCAGGCGCCTCCTCATCCGCATGCGGATCGTATTCCGCATATACGGAATGAGAATCAAGAGCTCGCTGCCGCCTCTCCTCGTCCCGTTGCCTACGAACGGATGCATCAACGCCGCGCGCTCTCGTATGGCGCTCTCCAGATCCCTCCTCCGCCTCCGGGGCCGGTCTGCTGCTCCCTCCAAGTAGGGACTTCCTACCCTTGGCCTGCAATTACATATTTATTAAAAAAAAAAAAATTGACCGAAAAAAAATTTCGGCCTAACAGTGGAATGACCGAAATCAAGTTTCGGTCGGCGAGGAACCGACCGAAACTTGATTTCGGTCGAGCCAGATCCGACCGAAACCTGATTTCGGTCGGAACCCCGGCGACCGACGAGTGATTTCGGTCGTTCAATACACGACCGAAATCATATTTCGTTCGAGCCTGTTGCGACCGAAATCTGATTTCGGTCGTGTCTTGAACGACCGAAATCTGATTTCGGTCGCGACTAGGCCGACCGAAATTTCGGTTTGGTCGTGCCGTTTTCGCCCTATTTCGCATCCGATCGCCCGTTTTCAGCCTAATTCGATCCGTTTTCGACAATCTATCTAAATACGAATGAGCTTACGACAGTTTTCTTACCAATCGTGACAGGACCCCCTTTCCCTTTCCCTTTCCGTGTCCTCGCTCCATTACGATTGGTAAAGTTCTCTGTTTTTTTGTTTAATTTGGTTGTGTGATTTGAAAAGTGTTGCGTCGTGTAGGAATTTAAAGAAAATTCTTACTTTTTATTATATTTTACCTTTTTAAATTAATTTAAATAACATAAGGGCATAAACGTCTTTTTTCAGCCCTTTAGGGGGCGGTAACTAGGAAAAAGGGGGCGGTAAATAGTAATTCCCTATTTTAAAGTGACTAAGAACGATTTACAAAAACAAAACGAATGATATTTTTAAAGTGACTAAGAAACTTAAGACAAGCGTCATATGATATGATAATCCTTGAAGTTGATTTGATTAAACTAATGATTTGTTTACACAAAATGGTTCACAGCTAGTTAGTGTACTTTCATTAAGTCATCATTACGATGGTGGAAATATAGTAATAATTATTGAAATATTTCTCAACGCATGGGACAACTCGAAATACCAAATATTGATCCGTTTAAAGAAAATGACAATTCATTACCTGATTGCAACTAGACGGGTCCTAAGCGTCGGCAGGCAAATAATATTTATTTGATTTAACAAGTTAAGATTACATTGGTTTTGTCTAAAGTGATAATTCAAGCTAATAAAGTAGTTTATTTATTTATTCAATTTTCAGTTGGTTATAATACATAAAAAAAACTCGAATTTTTTAGGAGACACACCAGAAACAATGAGGCTCAATCATCTTTGGCTGCATTTGCACCAAATATTTGTTATGGGCCTTCATTTGTTTTTTCAAAAATTATGGACCTTCATTACAACATGCATTATTTCCACTTACAATTCCAAGCTGCTCATTGTAGCATAGCAATCATGCTTTAAATTTACTGTTAATTTAGGGTCAGGCTCCATAATATATTTTCAATTAAAGATAAGTACATATGTAAGTTACATTTAGAAATAAGGACCCAATTTAACTTTCATTTAGAGAGCATGACTCATGTGATACCACAGACCAATGAAGTGGTACCACAGACCCACGAAGTGGTACCTCTGACCCATGAACTGTTACTGCAAAGTAATGAAGTGGTATGGGGAGCCATGAAGTGTTTCTGAAGAAAATGGATCCTTAAAACTAATGCATTTTCTGACATGTGTCTGAACTGTAACTAAAACATAAAATGGGGTCTGATCCGAAATTTGCCCTTAAATTTAATTATATTTTATGGTCATCAAATTTATTGTTTTTAATGTTGAATAGATGAAATATATTCTTTTAACTATATAAAAGAAAACTAATGTTTACGGTTGCAAGTATAATAAATTAGAAAATGTAAAAGTAACATGAAAATTATAAAGTAATTAAAATATAGGAACCAAATTACAATTAAAAGACAGACCAATGTGTCGGTTTATAGCCACCACACAACCCTTTTTATATAGCATAGATAGAAGTAAGGAAATGTAACAAAACTGTTCAAATACATATATTATATAAATATATATCCACATGGAGAATCTCCATCCATGGAGGAAATAGCATCATTGTCAAGTTCTTCAATGCTACTCAAAGGCCGCCATGAAATCATCAAAGAAATTATTACTGCAGTCGTCATTATTATTAACAGTATTCAAGAAAAAATAGTTATTATGGTCTATCAATTCAGGCAACTCAATCTCCTCCCAGAAACCATCTTCGCCTCCGCCCTTTTCCACGGCGAGCTCGAAGCCTCCGCCGTCGGACACCATATTCGCCGCCATCGCCGCCGCAGCCTGTATGTCGCGGGCGGCGGACGTCGTCGGCCTGGGCAGAAGGTCGATCTCATCTGGGAAATTGAGCTGGGCCTTGGGACCCTTCAGGCAGTACGCCGCCACGTCGTGAGCACGCGCCGCCATCTCCGGCGAGGGATAGGAACCCAGCCATATCCTCGTCTTCTTCTTCGGTTCTCGAATTTCAGACACCCATTTGCCCCACCGCCGCTTGCGCACGCCGTGGTACACTGGGTGGCGCGTGTCGGAGGATACTCCGCCGGAGTTTGCAAGGTCTCCGCCGTGTATTTTCTTAGGCGGCAGCGGCGTTGGGTGATGCTCCATGGAGGTAGCCGGCGATTGGCGGTGGTGCAATGATATACGTTTTCTTTTTTGGCATCAGAATATATATAGCCGTGCAACTACCTCGCCAACTTGAATTGACTTCTATACCCCTCCTAGAAGAGAGTTTTTTAAACTTCTATTTTAATATATAATACTCCATCCGTCCCACTAGTTTTTGAACATTTTACTATGTGGGGTGTCCCGATATCTATTGTATATTTCCTTTTTTAGCAAAAAATTATCACAAACAATCAATATAGTAATATTAAACATTCTTAAAAAAGGTCAAAATATACCGATTTTTACGTTTTAATTGTATTATATTATTAAATATTCAGTTTCTTAATTTGCGTGTCAAATCCCAAATGTACAAAATGAAATGCGAAAGAGGGAGTATAATATAAATTCAAGTAGTTAACAGTATAATATAATCTTCTTCTAATGCATACAATTACAATACAAGTGAAGTGAACCATAAGGTTTTAATTTACAGATTATGAATGAAACAGTACGGTCAAATGGTCCAACGCACAAGAGATGACAAAATAATTAAAAGTGAAGCCGTCACAATACGTATAGTACTTGATATAATTATATCACGTGCTAATATATATATATATATGTAATTCGGTTAAGCTGTCACATATTAATTTCTTCGCTTGGTTTATATAATAACATAATGGTCCATAGAATAGTGCTCTCACTGCCCCGGAATAAGGACTTTACACCACATAATATTTACTTATAATATTTATCATCTATTTCAAATTCATGGCATTGTTTTCAAACTCCTTAAATCGGTTAAGGAACCGTCTTCTCTAATTAAATATATAGCTGTGACAAACAATCGAGCCATAAATTCGTTTGCATAATTGATGTTAGATAGAAGCCAGTCAGCGATAAATTGGATGCCCCGGTGGATCGGGTCGGGTCGGGTCCAAGACCCGATAGATAAATGGTTAAATTAAATGACAAGAAATATCCTGATATCGATTGACGTCATTTTTCGTAGTGGCCCAGACAAATAAATGCCCCGTAAAGGTTTTTGGTCCCTTGAAGTTTATTATATATGGTTGCTCTGCTTTGTCCCCATGTGTTTGAAATTAATTCAAAAGCAGCACGAGATTTAGCTGACCCCATACCCGTACTCCTTTTTGTTCATTTCTCTTCTTAATTTTGTTTAGATTAACGCATCTCATTGTATAAGTATGAATTGTATGGTGCTGTCTGTTTTATGTAAGCAAGTTATGTGGGCACCTATTGATTGCAATCGATTCGTGCTATTTCAAAATTCCACATTGACATATATGGTTATATCGTCTCAATTAACAGCCTCTAGGTGCAATCGACATTTTCGGATGATGATGTGACAAATTGACGAGATATGTTTCATTGACACGTAACATGTCATGTAAGGCGTCAATATTCCAAATTGTCGATTAATGGCACGTAGAAGGTGTTAATTAAGACGACATAACCTTAGGTCGATGTGAGATGTTAAAATAGCACGAATCGGTGCACATCAACATGAGTCCACATAAGTGAACACATTCTCCGTTTGTTACTTTCTGTGCTGTTCTATTATTTACGGGTGCAGTTGCTAAATCTGCACAATTTCCCCTTCATGTATGGTTACCTGATGCTATGGAGGGACCCACTCCTATTTCGGCTCTTATACATGCCGCTACTATGGTAGCAGCAGGAATTTTTCGTGTAGCTCGTTTTCTTCCGCTTTTCATAGTTATACCTTATATAATGAATTTTATCTCGTTGATAGGTATAATCACACTTTTATTAGGAGCTACTTTAGCTCTTGCTCAAAAAGATATTAAGAGGGGTTTAGCCTATTCAACAATGTCTCAATTGGGTTATATGATGTTAGCTCTAGGAATGGGGTCTTATCAAAGTGCTTTATGTCACTTGATTACTCATGCTTATTCCAAAGCATTATTATTTTTAGGGTCTGGATCCGTTATTCATTCAATGGAAACTATTGTTGGTTATTCTCCGGATAAAAGTCAGAATATGGTTTTTATGGGTGGTTTAGCAAAACATGTACCAATTTCAAAAGCATCGGTATCTTAATATTATTAATTTACAACATAAAATGATTGAGAGACTAGAAAAGAGAAAGTAACCCTTTTATATGTCCACTTCATTCACTTAAAGTTGCATTTATAGTCATAGATCAATCTAATTATTACATCAAACATAGAAGATGAACATCAACGTTGAAGCACCAAACTGCACATAGCCGAAGCTCAAAAGCAGCCACACATATCTCTACAGTTAACGGCGACCATAAAAGAATCAACAAATGAATTACAAACAAATTACTTCCCAAAGAACACATCTGCACACTTACATACCGTTGCACAGTCGAATCACTTCCCCGCGATTTCCTCGAGTCGTCGGTCCACGATGCCCGAGACAGACTCCATAAACGCAGACTCGCTCGAATATGGCAAAACAGAGTCGAGCGCTTCTCTTACAATCTCCTCCACGACCGACTCTCTGCTCACAGCCTCCCTACACATCATGCTTCCTATGTAGAAAGGCGTGAGCCCTCTTTCAACGCCTTTCTTCAGAAGCATCGTCGAAATTCTCAGCACGCGTGCGCACTCGAGGGGCGGGTCCCACCCGTAGAATCTCAGCAGTGCAATGTCTTGCTCGGCGTCCATCGATTTGACGTACTCCACCGTTTCCTCGTCGAAGGGCCGGCGAGATTGAGCCCAGTAAAGCCATTCGAAAGTGCAGTCCTCAAACTGAAATAAAAGGACAAATACACTTTAGCTTTTTACCAACTGCAGAAAACAGAGCAATGGGTCAATACTCGATAGTAGGGACTCTCACCGAGTAAGGCAAGCAATAGCCATGATCGATAGGGACGAGCGAGATTTTCCCGTCATTTTCACCTCTTTTCACCAGTATGTTCCCCGCGTGCCTATCTGCGTTGGCCATCCTCAAGTCGAGGACGGCAATCTTATGCACCTCCTCGAGGGGGAAAGCGTTGGGCCCCACGTCCTCGCAGCTCCCATCGTTCTCGACGAACATCTGAAGAGAGCCCATCTTTGCCCTAACGCCCCGAGGGTGGTTGAAGCCTCTGTGTAGGCAGCTGACGAAGGCGGTGGGAGACTCCGGCGAAGCCTATGGCTTCGCCAGAGAAGGACCGGCGAGAGTTCTTGGGATGGTCGAGCAAGTACACAGCACATTCCCTTAAAGCTCCCTCTCCTACACGGGTCCCTTTCTTGAGCCCTTCGCCGTCTTCTGATGAAGGTATTAGCCCTCGGGGATTGTTTAGGGCCAAGGGTTCTTCGTCGCTCGGCTTGAAGACGGATATGTAATTTTCGCCCGATAGGTCGGGCAAGAAGTACGCCCCGCCCGTGCCCTCGGATGACCTGATTGGTTGCTGCCCAGCTTCCAATCCTTCGATGGTGGATTTGACTAGCTCGCTGATCTCTTCATGGACTTCGATCTTAGGGTTTACGATCACGGGCTCCAAGAATATATCCCCATTAGAAGGCTTCTCAGCTGATACTTTTCCACCTTCATTGTCGTCGTCATGTTTTGCCAATGTGTCAATTTGAGGTGCAACTATCGAGAGCTCGAAGTTCTTCCCAACTGGCGTGGCCCTCACTTTGGCAGATTTTCGAACGAACAAGTGTATCGTAGCGTCGTTTTCGCCGTTCTTGGAGAGATCGTATATCAGCCTCTGATCATCCAAGGGCTCTTCTCCGTCGAGCAATATCTCGCGATCATCGATGTCCTCGACGCCACCATTCTTGGCGATCTGAGACTTGATGTGGCCGATGTTTTGGTTCCTCTCGACGTGGTAAGTGAACTCTCTCCCGCAACAAGTCGTCACAGAAACGACCTGAAGATCGGATATTCGAAGGACCAAATGGAGAACGTTCCCTTTGCCCACGCCGTAATCGCTCACTAACGAATCGCTCCTCGCCAATTCCCGACCTTGGCAGACCAGTTTCTAGTTCCTGGTGAAAATCCCTTTGCACGACTGAATTCGGAGCTTCACTGATTCGATCGAATCTGACTCCATGAGCCTCATTGGGACGAGCGAGCCCGACATTGCTACGTAAATCAAAATCGATTCATGGCCATGGTCGTCGGGCAATTGAGGAGGTAAGAATGTCATCATACTCTCCTCGCGAAAAGGAGACATTGAAACCAAGCCAGCTGAAGACATGATTGGTTATCTTATCTCCACCCAAAGCTCAATATTACAAACCCTAGAATGAACGTCGCTGAAATCCAAAAACCCCAAAATACCTACACGCACCTGATTCCAGGTGCGTAAATCTTCAAATTTACAGATATATTAATAAATCGTATACGAGACTGAAAGGAAAACAGAGCTGCAATAAGATTAACCCTCACGAACCCAAGTAGGATTCGTGATTGGTCATACGAGGATCAGTATCAACGAAATCGACAGCGTTTGTCAGCTAGTCAAACCAACATGGCCGGCGAAAAGCTGAAGGGTATGATTGATTCAGTACACGGATGTAATCGAGAGACTTGACGTAAAAAGGCGAAAGCTGAAGGTATACGATTTTCTTTCTCCTATCCAAATCACAGCGAAGATTCCAAGCAATTCTCTGCTTATTACATTCCTTCATTAGGTCGTAGGAGAGAGACGCAAAGCTGTGGGCTTTGAAGGGAGAAGAAACGACACGCATTTTACCAATAGACGGCGTTGAATGACGACTTTTTGACTAATTCTGATATTGACACGTCATCGATTGTGTTTAGTCCACCGTTATTACGTTCTTATCTATTTTCCACGTCAGAATTTAGGATGAGTTTGATTGAATTTATCATTAAATCTTCCATTCAGTGATTTCATCAAACACTTTCCAATCACGAGTTCAATTCAAACAGACAGAGATATCGATTCGAAGCAAAAAAGATAAAAATGTATAAATGTGGAGAGTTGACCGCGAAAGAGTCAAAATTGAGTCAAACCTTCTTCCCATCACCTTCATCTTCTCCTTCCCAAAAGTCAACATTCTGATCGGACGGACAGAAACCGAGATTCTTCCCAAGCCCACATAGCATCCCTTTTGCGCCGTCCGATTTCTTCAGCATCTCCCTCACGCAGTTCCACTCCTTCAGCGCCGCCGACTCGCTCGCGTCGGAATCGCCGCCGCCGTCCCACCGCCGAGACCCGCCGAAGCTCAGCCTCTCGCTCCACCGCTTCTTCCTCTTCTCCGTCAGCTCCCTCACGCTAACCGCCGCCGCGTCGCCCATCACGTACCCATCTCCGCCTCCGACGGCAGCGGCCACGTTCAGGACGCCGTGAAACCGCCCGGAAGGGCGGCGCACCTGCACGGCCGTGAACGACGGAGTTCCGTCGCCCGACGACGGATTCAGGCAGTTGCTGAGGAGGAAACGGACGGTGCCGATTAGGAGATCCCTGACGTATCCGACGGCGAAGATCTGGACTTCGACGGCGGAGGTGTCGCGGCGCATGAAGTCCGTCGACACTCTGAACAAGAACTTGTCGTTCCAAGTGGGGTTTTCGCCGCCCAGAGAGTCGGTTCGGGTTCGGAGCTTGTGGGTCGGATCGACCCATGCGACGGCGTAGGTCTGGACTCGCCGGAGCTGGGTGGCTGGGGTTTTCAGATTTTGTGCAGAAATCAAGTTGATCTCCAGAATTTTAGTCGACTCCTCCATATTTCATTCAAGAAAGAGGAGGTTTTTCTTTTCTTTTCGATTGGTTTAGCTACTGCGCGGCCATGCTTGGATTCTAGAAACTGTGATCGTTATGGAGAGAGAGAGAGAGAGAGAGAGAGAGGGTTTATCTCTCCCTTCTCTTAGCCGTTGATGAGGTTTAAGCGCGAAGAGAATAGCAAAGCAAGTGCATTATGAGTTTGCTTTCCTATTTGTAGTGTTCTCCTTATAATAATTTAGTTGAATTTTTTTTAAATAACTATATAACTTTACAAAAAAGATACTTATATAATTCCCCCAATGATTTGTAAATGAGTTAAGCTAGATCTTGGGGGCTTGATGAAATATCAAAAAGACATCTCGATATATATATATGAAACATTTAACGGTAATCTACAGAAAAATACCCATTTATATAAAAAATTTGCAAGTCAGACCCCAGTCAGAAAAATTTTCATATAAGTACCCGTTCGATTGTGCCTACCATTTTTCCAGTATTGACGTACCTTTCTGTATATGTATTAAGTATCATATCACGTGTATATATGGTACCTACATATGGTACCTATATACGGGTCCATATGGTACCTTAATGTGTAGTATGATGTACCATTTTTATAACGTACCACAATATGTTTCCATATGGTACCTAAATGTGTTCTATGACGTACTTGCGGCGGAACGGGTACCAATCTGCAAAAATTTTATTCTGACAGGTACCTGCTTATAAAAAAAACCAAACAGGGGTCTAACTTGCGAATTTTTTATATAAATGGGTATTTTTCTGTTAAATCCCCAACATTCGGTAATCTACAGAAAAATAGTCATTTATATAAAAAATCTGCAAGTCAGACCCCCTGTCAGAAAAATTTTCATATAAGTCAGACCCCCCATTCGGTAATCTACAGAAAAATACCCATTTAATTCATTTTTATTTGGAACAACTCTGAAATATGTGAGACCATAATTATAATATAGTTCTGACTGATTAAAAAAAGAGAGAATCATGATAAAAAATGTCAAAATATGCCATCGTTGTCGTGGTCGACTGAACAATCGAAATCGAAACGACTTCGTTTTGAAAGATTCGGTAATTGCTGGACTGTTTCATGAATAGCCTGGACGATACCCGTGGGCCAAGCTTCTTGAGCTAATAGAGGTGGGTACTCCTCTATCGAGGTTTACCTCAATTCACTCGATGATTTCGTCTTTTGACGATTCATGCTAAATCTTTGTAAAACGACTTGTTTTTTTCAGGAGATATCTTGTGGATGCATAGGAAGTCTTAATCTGTCCGTGATCCTGTTGATACTGCTAAACTGGTTACAGCAATTGCAAAATGTCCCGAATTAGGATCCCGAGATTGAAGCTTTACGGTTCTCTTACGAATTCTGGCGGTCGATTGGAGGATGTAAGAACATGTGTTTTTGTATCTTTAACCACAAGCCTTCACAGTGGAAACTCGGGCCATTCTCAGAAATTTCAGCCTAACGGCTACGGATTGATGGGTTTCAACCCTTCTGCCTATGCAATGTATCCCACGAGAAATCGTTTTGATGTGTCTTGTTGTTCAAAGAGGAGTGGACTAATTAACTTGGGTTTTTGTGGGAGTCTTCCCTTTGCTGGGATCAACCCTCGGTTATTTTCGTCGGCCAGTGAGGGTGGTAGGGTTCCTCAAAGCACAGATGTTGCGGCCAATTCAAATGGGGCTAATATTGGTAGCGGTGGTGATGACTGGGCGGGTAAGTTGAAAGAAGTGTGGCAATCGTCGGTTGAAGCTGGGAAATATTCTACTGAGCAGGCCAAAAAAGCATTGGACGAATTAACTCCCCATGTTCATCAGTTGCTCGATGCTAATCATTACCTCAGAGATGTCCTTGTGCCCGTGGGTGGCACTTTGCTTGGAACATTAATAGCTTGGTCACTCTTGCCAAGGTTGTTCAGACGATTTCATAAGTATTCAGTGGAAGGTCCAGGCGCTTTATTAGCTGGGAGTGCATTGTTTGGGCCTGTTCCTTATGAGAATAGCTTCTGGGGTGCATTGGATGTACCCATTCGGTCATTCATAACGCTTATGGCGTTCTTGCAAGTGTTAGTAAATTTGCATTTTATGCGTGTTTGCTTTGTTTTTGTGTATCTCATGTAGTTGGGTTGTTAACAATTTTGCAGTGGTCAGATGGTTGCACCAACTGTTATTGCATCGACTTATGTGGCCCAGGCATGGAGGGGAGGCGTTGTGGTCGCTCTTGTATGGTTCTTGTATCGGTGGAAATCTAATGTGATCAATCGACTTCTGACATCTGAAGGAATTGTTGCCGGCCGTAGAGATAAGTTGCTAGCTTTGGATAAGATCTCATCGGTTGGTCTCTTTGTCGTTGGAGCAATGTCTTTAGCAGAGGCATGTGGAGTGGCTGTGCAATCGGTTCTTACGGTGGGGGGCATTGGAGGTGAGTTTCCTCATGTAATAACCATATTCTCTGTGCAAGTTTCTGCATTCTTGGATAATCCGTGTTAAAGGCCGGCCAAAGCTATAATAAGAGTATCTCCCTCTATCTTTTATTGAGCTGGGTGATGATTCCCGAGAAATCTGGGCCAACGTTCTACCATACTTATCACTTTTGACATGATTTGAAGATAAAATACGGGATGATCGACAGTTGTCATATTCTAATTTCCATATTTCTGATATAATTTGTTGAATGATCCATTGATGGATAAGGTATATAGTTGTACATTTTTACATTACTGTGATCAGCACTCAGCAGATTGATTGAAGGAATGAAGAAGATTAGAGATACAATTAAATTATCTGTGACTAATCCCCCTCCCTTTTTCTCTTTTTTCCCTTTTTTTCTTTTGGTATTTGTGACTGATATATCTACTAGCTGCACATGGTTTTTAAGCTGCTGTAAATGTGGCGTATGGTATATACTTTTCTTTAAGAAATTGTATCATGGAAAGAATTTATTCGATAGTTCTCACATATCTTTCAATATATTGTTGAGTTGTTTGAGTCTGAACGCAACTCTTGTGATCTCTTTCCAGGAGTGGCTACTGCTTTTGCGTCTAAGGACATACTTGGAAATGTGCTTAGTGGTCTGTCCCTACAGATCTCACAACCATTCTCTGTTGGCGACACTATTAAGGCATGGAAACTCCATCTTGAGCTCATTTTCTGTGCATTACTTGTCCATAGTTAATCTCATTATAGAATCTTTGTGAATGTCTGCTCACTTTTGGGGAATCATCTTCTTGCACCTCAACGGTTAAAGAACTATTTTAAGTCCTCTTAAATTTTTTGTCATTCAGCATACATTATATGAGAATTCATGTATATTTGGGGAATAATTTACTTGGTTTTCCAGTAACGTAATACTAAATAGGGACATACGGTATTGTTTTATGGTAATAAGCTCTTAGGGTTGTCATGGGCCTTTTTTTTAACTATTTCTTCGTCGTTGCTTCTTGGTTTAGGCTGGCTCTGTAGAAGGTCAAGTGGTTGAAATGGGCCTCACCACTACGTCATTGCTGACCGCAGAAAAATTCCCTGTCACCGTCCCAAATTCCATGTTCTCGAGCCAGGTATGAGTTATATTTTAGCGCATTTTGTAATCACAGTAGAATCAGTGTTTTGTTTCCAAGTCACTACTATGGAAAGAAAGAATTCGAATCATTTCATGTCACTTGCAGATCATCGTTAACAAATCCCGAGCCAAATGGCGTTCTGTGGTTAGAACGATTCCCTTGCAGACCGACGACATAGACAAGGTTTTTGTAATATCAGAGGACATCAAATCCATGCTGAGATCAGACCCAAACGTTTTCTTGGGTAAGGAAGCGCCTTACTGTTTCTTGTCTCAGATTGAGAAATCATATGCAGAACTCACTCTCGGGTGCAATCTTAGAAACCTGGTACGCATTGCTACGTAATAATATAGCTATGGCAATTTGAGTTATGGCAATGATCGAATTGAATCTTCTTATGTTGTCTTAAATGGGGGAACAGAACAAGGAAGCAGAGCAGCATATTCTTCTAGAAGCCGTTCGAATTGTCAAGAAACACGGAGCTACGCTGGGAAACACCACATGAGAGGTATCGAAACGTTTCGAGGTTAATATGTTTTTTGAAGCTATCATCGGAAAATAATTATGATGGGATATTCTGAAACCTCATATCTGGCCTCGTACATACAAAAATGTTCCATTTCACATACGATTCAAATGTTTTCTCCTTGATGATTTTGCTTAGTGATCGATTGGTTGGTTGAGATCGAAATGACGTCCGTTTCGTTTCTTGAAGTCATGCTGACTTTTTCTCCCAATGCAAACAGGGAGAAAACACACACATGCAAATGTCTTGCAAAGATCCCAAATAAAAAATGATGTTCACTGCAATTATTCTTCTCATGCATTTTTTGATTCATAGTTGGATTTCCTCGTCACCACTTAACTTATACTACAGATAGCAACAACCAAATTAAGTAAAAATATTTGTACCATGAAAACACATATCATGAGACATGGCGTAACGGTAGGCTTAGCTAAGCTTTAGCCATCAGGGTTAAACTTGACTGATTCTTTCCATATGAGTTCCTTGATGTTTTCCTCGGTGCAAGTCGGCTGCTCGAAGTCGAAGACGAATGGCCTCGGGCAAATTGCCTCCTCGTTTTTCTGATGGAGGGGCGCCAAGTATGGATGGGACAAACCCTCGTCCGCTGCATACGGTAAGAAAATTACTATTCGACGAGCGAAGAAAATACCAAAGTTATATTAAGAGCAACGACTACAATACATAAGACGACCAGAAGCATGCCAACATTGTTTATTTGTCTGTATATTTGGTTGTTAGTCAGGTAAAATTAAGGGTGTTTCTGCTTTAGTGGAAATAAGCAGGGAAAAGAAAATGAAAGGGAACAGAAAATAAGTTTTTTTATGTTTGGTTGCGAGAAATAGACGAGGAAAGGAAAAAAAAAAAGGAGAGTCAGATTATACTTTAAATTAAGGAAATTAATTTCTTCACGAAATTGTGAGGAAAACGAAAGAAAATGCATCTACTAAAGCGATTTTCTCTCTAATTTCTGTTCCACGCTGGTTTCTTCAAACCAGACATAGTGTAAGGATTTCAGACTAAATGAGATACTGGGAAATGTAGTCAGTATACTTTGACATAAAATTGCCATCATCGTACCAGTAATACGCCTGCTCGGGTCGAAAACGAGCATTTTCTCCAACAAATCGACGGCCCCGGGTGAATGATTAGGAAATCTCACGGCAAAGTTCTGCTTGGGATACTGAGGAAGTTGCCTGAAGTACCTCCGTGCATTATCGCTCCTAAGGAAACCGAGGCTAGCATCGTCCGGCGACCCTATGAGCTATTATTCGACGAAAATTGAATTTTCAAGAATGAAAATCATACCTATAAAAAATATTTAAAAAAAAACAAAAAGACAACCGACACCTCTGTGATGAGCCTCAACTGATGAACGTAATCTTTCCCGGGAAAAAGAGGCTGCCTTGTCATCACCTCGCCGAATATGCAGCCCACCGACCATATATCTATGGCGGCGGTGTACTCCGAGCAATTTAATAGGAGTTCAGGCGCTCTGTACCAACGCGGAACGACGTACTCGGTCATAAAATCGGTCTCCGAGGTCGTCCTGGCGAGGCCGAAATCTCCAATCTTCAGCTCGCAGTTTGTGTTGATAAGCAAGTTGCTAGGTTTTAAGTCGCGGTGAAGGACATTCGCCGAGTGGACGTATTTTAGCCCTCGCAAGATTTGGTAAAGGAAGTACTGCCGCCCCGGGAATTTTATTACGAGACACGACGATTAGGTAATAAATAATACGTACGAATCGAGAGAAAAATTTAAAAAAAAAGAAAACTTACGCGACAGTGGTCGTCCGACAACGCTTTGTTGGATCGGATTATCTGTTGGAGATCGGTGTCCATGAGCTCGTACACGATGTACACGTCGTTGAAGTTTTCTTTCTGAGGCGGACGAATGATGTCTTTAAGCGCAATCACCTGCGGAAAATTTAATTGCGCAATATTTACTTCGTTTCCGAAGGAAACCCTAAAATATAATTGATCAATCGGTCGCTTAGACTGCGTTTGGTATGCAGAATTCGTGCTGAAAACTTGATATATGTTGCGCTTCAACCACAATTGTATCTTCTCACACATCTCACCTTTTCCTAACGTAATTCAGCGTACCAAACGCAACCTTAAAATATTGTAAGGAAAAAAAAAGCGTACGTTAACGTGGTCCATATGGCGCAAGAGCTTGATCTCCCTCAGAGTCCTCTTGGCGTCGATCCTATTGTCGAAGGCATTCCCGATCTTCTTTATGGCGACTTCTTCGTGCATCTCCGAGTTTATAGCAGCGCTAGAAAAATAATTATCGTAGTAAAAATGAATTAAAATTTTAAAAAAATATGAAGGCGCTTTATTTCTCGATTTATTATTACGTACCAAATGATGCCGCTCGCCCCGCGTCCCACGGGCCTAATGGGGATGTACTTCCTCGGGACTTCGAAGAGATTCCCGTGGACGTTGTACTGCGTGTATCTCCCGCCGTGTGTCGGGACGCCTTTGATCATCCCGGGCCCACCTCCCCCGACGTGGTGGTGGTCGCCAAGAAAAGACGAGCAGCTCGAATCTACGTTCGACGACATAATAATCGATCGAATATATCGTATCGAATTAAAATCGAACTGACTTTATTCAAACAAAAGAGGGATTTTCTCTATCTATTATATCTATATCAAGTGTGTTGTGTGATTTTGTGTCGCCGTCCGAAAAGAAGCAAAGATGTGAGCGAGTTTTGTGTGTGTAGTGGGTCGTGAGGAGTAATGAATGTGGTAATGTCTTTTATTATTTTTTCTCATTTTTTTCTATTTCGTTTTTCTATATCTATGTAATAATATTAAGATCGGTGAGCTTTCGAAAATTTCTGGAGAGGTTAACATGTGACGAGGAGCCCTTTTTGTAAGTGAGGATAGTTGAGTTACTTGAGAATACCCGTGAGACGTCGTAATAATAAAGTGTTTGGGTTCTCTTTTTCTTTCCGACCATACACTTGGGAGGGACACACCATGTAATAAATTTTCAACGACTTGTAAAAGAATTTGTGCGTGAAGGTACTCACATATATGTTTATATGCATGCATCTATTCGTGTATTTCTTATTAATGTAGATTTTTATTTATGGGCGCGTGTATGCTGTGCTTTTTTTTTCTTCTTTTTTTTTTAGTTTAGTTACTCTTCACCTAGTTGGTAAATCTTGATGCCATGCATGCAAAATATTTCGACTCGGGTCTTAGGTCTTTGAATGTTACATTTTTTTTCCATTGAATTAGAGATTACAGTTTCCAACATAACGAATTACTATGGTTGGTAATTGGTATAATCAGGAATTCAAACGAATTAGGATTTTATCATACACTTTTTTCAATGCCATTCGTGGTCAATCTCCAACTCATCAATTTGGGAAGTACTTGAACTATATTATACTCACTCCGTCCATTAATTATTTATGGATATTTGAGTTATAACACGGTTTTAAGAAACTGGATATTTTAATAATAGTACAATTAAAAGGTAAAAAGTGTATATTTTCACACGTCTTTTAAGAATATTTAATATTATTATATTTTTGTTTGTAAGAGCTTTTTGCTAAAAAAAGGAAATGTACAAAAACTAGCAGGATGTCCAGTAAAATGTATAAAAAGTAATGGGACGGAGGTAGTAACTAAGACGTACAAACTAGTACTCCTCCGTCCCGCTAATTTTATCACACTTTTTCATTTCGAGCGTATCATCTTTCCTTATTTAGCAAAAAAACTATCACAAACAATCAATATAATAATATTAAATATTCTTAAAAGACGTCTCAAAACATATACTTTTTTACCTTTTCATTATACTATATTATTATAATAATGCCACCTTAATTTGCGTGCCCAACAACCTATGGGATAAAGTTGGTGGGACGGAGGGAGTATGCTATATATGAAATAAGTAGAGCCGAATAAATATTATTATATAATTAAATAAATAGTTCCTAATTGTCACGTTGTCAAAACGTTGGACATGGCGACGACTTTACCTCGTCATTCGGCGAACAAAACACAAGTAATGGAAAGCGCGTGGAGTTTGAAATATCCTCCTGTCAGTGGGACCCACGCGTGTTTTGATTTCCAATAACATCAAAATGATCCCCAAACCTTAGAAAATTAGGTCAAAATTCGCCGAAATCCATCGGATAATCGATGGCAGTGAAGAATCTAATCGGTGTTATCTCCTTAACGCTAGCTTGTCTCTGCATAGTCTACGTCTCCGCCGTAAGTTCTGCGACCGCCGACCTTCTCCTCAACTGCGGCGGAGGAGCTACCACCCCCGACGCCTACCACCGCTATTTCGGCCCCGACGTCAGTTTCCTCGCCACCGCCTCATCATCCCATCACGCGGCGATCCTCCAATCATCAAACGGCGACGACAAGTCTCCGTCGGTACCACCTCTGTACAGAACAGCTCGGGTGTTCACGCGTCCCACGCGCTACTCCTTCAGCGTGAGGCATCCCGGCTTTTACCTGGTACGCTTCCACTTTTATCCCTTTCAGATCGATAGCGTAGACCTTCGAGAAGCAGACTTCCATGTCCTAGCGAATGAGTTCGTACTCTTACATAGCCTTCGTCCGTCGAAATTCAATGATTTCCCGGCGGTGAAGGAGTTCATCATCCCTATCTCCTCCGAGAAGCTCGAAATTTCATTTCTGCCCTCGGCGAAGGCGAATTTCGGCTTCGTCAACGCTATAGAAGTCGTCCCTGCTCCTTCTGACCTAATCGCCGATCTTGCATATCACTACAGTAATAAAAGCGAGGTGGTCAGTGGTTTGCTGAGGAATGGATTCGAAACCCTTCACAGGGTCAACGTTGGTGGGTTCAAAATCACACCTTTCAACGATTCCGTATCAAGAACTTGGGTAAATGATGATGAAAGCTACTATAGATCCAATTCTGATGGTTCCGAAAAAGTTCATTTTGGCGGAAGGATTGAGTATCGGGACGGTGGGGCGAGCCGCGGTGTGGGCCCCGATAACGTGTACAATTCTGCGAGGGTGGTTAAGACCAACTCAAACCTTACATGGACGTTCGAGGTTGCAAGAGGCTACAAACACTTGGTGAGGCTCCATTTCTGCGATATCGCAAGTATTGCTAGTGGGATGCTCTATTTCAATATATACATAAACGATAAGCTGGCTTACGAGAATTTAGACCTCACTGTTGCCACTAATTGGCTATTAGCATCTCCGTTCTACGCTGATTTCGTGGTAGACGGGCCATCATCAAACAATGAGCTGGTTTTAGCCATTGGGCCATCGAGGATGAGCGATTTGAACGGTGTTCGTGGGATACTTAATGGGGTGGAGGTGTGGAAGATGAATAACTCAATGGGGAGCTTCGATGGCGAGGTTTGCGAGGGATCTTTGTGGAGAAGCTGGAGAAGAGGAAACGTTGGCTTGTTGTTTCCCATCATGGCTGTGATGGTTCTCTTGTTTGTGGGATCTTTGGCTATGCAAGGGAGGAGGAGGATGACTAGGGACAGTGTTGGGTGGTCGAGGTTGCCTTTTGATGTTTCTGAAACTGAGTTTAAGTCTGGGAAGATTTCGACTTCCGCAGTTAAGGTTTGAGATTGGTGATGATAATTTATGAGATTTTCGTTTGATTTAGCGTAAAAATGGTGCTTTACATATATTATGTATAAGCTTTTGTGACTATGTTGTCTATATACCTTGTTATAATACAGCTGTTGTGCTGAAAATTGATTGTGAGCAATACACAATAGTGTTTAAATTGTGAAATTGTGTGTATCAAGAAATTGAAATTATCATTAGACTTCATTTGAAGGCCATACGGCATTTCACCAACGACGATTCTTGACATGGGACGTTTTCTGAGTTGGGGGAAAGATTTATTCAGTTGTGTTAGTTCCACTAGAAAGGCATAGAAGTAGTAGTAGGTAGACACTAATAAGCATTTGGACAGATGCGATTCAAGGTTTCATTGCCAAGTGAAAATTCAAGGTAGTCTTCAAATCCAACGGTTTCATTCTTGAATTGATTAATTGGGTAAACTAGTTCTTTTTTTAGTACGTATAGTTCAGTTTGAGATGGTTAAAATGAACGTGGTATGTTGATTGTTCTTGGAAGCATGTAACGCCATGTATTAAAATTGTAAATGTTGGTATGTTGAAATATATACATTCTAAATATATTATGGGTGGGTATGGGTTCAAGAAAACCATATGATGGACGACACATTTAGTTATAGATTAGTGCCTCAGTGGTCCAACGAAATATATAAAGAAAAGAAGTGCCTAGAATTGAACTTAATAATATATCTTCGTTGATTTCCTTCGCATTCTTCGATCATATGCCTCATCCCACCCATCATCGTAATAGTACATTACTGTTACAATTAAATTCTCGAATCATATTTTTTTGGGTTCGGAATTTGTTATTATTAGGCCGATTTATCCAACCCTGATCTGATTCATAGAATTAGTATTACCTTATACGATGAATTACGGAAGCGATTAATTAGTAGTACCACGAGACGGATTGTAGAGTTGGAACGGTGATACGCGTCTGTTCTTCAGCAAACAGTCATCAACTCCAATAATGAATCATCAACCCTAAACGATGTATCGTTTAAGGTATTTATACATAAGCTCTAATGGGCTATTGGGCCCGATATAGCTAATATACCCACAAGTTAGGTATATTTACAATTAGGTCCTAGGGCAAAATAGAACTACAAGATTAAGATAACCTGATTTAATTGAACACAATAAAATATTCCTAACAATCTCCCCCTTTGTGTTCAATTTGCAATTTAGCGCTGGTTATCTTCGTCTTGTGATCGTACTGAGTCCTCAAAGAACACGTATCGGAGTTGTGTACGCGAAGGCATTTGCTTGCGTGTTCTTCAATCTCCTCCTCCTTTATTTTGTCTTGTGGCCTTTTCTTTAGGAGATCAAAGCTCACCGTGTTCTGAATTTCTCTTCTTGAAGCTACTTGCCGAATCATCTCTTTGTTTTCGATCTCTCCTTCAATGGTTACAATTCCCCCTATATTTGGTCAACCTTGAGTTGGGATTGAGGAGTTCTCTTTAAATTTGGAGAGACGTAATGGAGGCGGTTCTTCTCTTCTTGTGTTCCAGCTCTCCCTTCGATAGTCGCAACTCCCCCTACATTTGTTCAACCTGTGCTGTGATTGGGAGTTTTCTTTAAACTTGAAGAGCTATACACGAGTCGGCAGCTTTGATTCTTTAAGTCCTACTGAAGTTGTTGGCCGTATCTTGTCATTTGAGTCCGATTTTTCCGTTCGATTGTAGCTCAACTCCCCCTACGTTTGTTCAACCTTGCGTTGTGATTGGGATGTTTCTTTAAAATCGGAGAATCGTATATGAGGTGAAAACTTCAATCGTTGGACTTGTGGTCTTCGCTTGATTCTTTGACGACGACTTGTGGTCTTCGCTTGATTCTTTGACGACGCTTGAGATTAAGCATTTTCTGATCTATATTGCACTTTCGTCATGGTGTTGCTCCCATTTTGCTATAGTACTCCTCCCCCTCATGAAGATCGAGTTGGGGAGATCGTCATGCGATGAGTCAAAATGGGGCACGTCTTTGGCAAGAAGATCGCGCCGTCGTGACAAGATGATGGAGTTGATTTTTCCAAAAAAAGCGCTTGGGCTCCTTCAGATTTTTCGATCAATTGCATGAGAGCCCGTTTTTAGAGTGGTACGCGCGGCGGAAATGGTAGGTGCTCAGGTTGGGTAATAACCTGACAGAGCCACAAAGGCAATCCGTCGACACGACTTCAGAGTTAAACTCTGAGACGTGGCCTGTGAGGACAGGGCTTTATAAACCGGGTCCACATAGGCGTCCCGTTAACATCAATCTAGGAGCATAGCTCATAGGCGATGGCCCGAAACCGTTGTTGTTTTGATGTTGCAACGGCAGGACTTCCTTCCGATCATCGAAGCATGTCTTAGAATGACATGTCTACGGAAGTTCTGATCTGGTCACAAAGTCCAGATAAGAAAAAGTGTATCTGTCCTAAAAAATTTAAAACTTTTAGGTAGTGAGGACACGTAGACTCGATGTGTTCAAGAATGTTCAGTAGTGTGGGGCTGACAACCACTTAGTTCAATATCTCCTGTTTCCAAGTGAAGCAGTGATAGATTACATGGCTCCCCGTGATTTAGTGAAACATCGGTCTGTTGGGAGATCGATGAGTGGGTAAGGCTCGATTGTGCATGCACCTTTGGACCAAATGGGGTGACTTCTACCCGGGAGCTAATAAAAAATCAGCTCCTGCACCTATATGGGATGGCCCGAATGTTTTGTGAGATGAGGGATTCTTTGTATCTTCCGCTCTTCGGTCTATCAAGAATATCCAATATGGCTTTTATGAACTTGAATCGTCACTAACACTCGGCTACGTTCCGAGGTTAGGTTCAGTTTGGTCTGACTGAACCGTGGGAACTTAGTATCCATGCATCCGTCAATTTGGTGTGTGCTGCTTGATCAGCGAGTTGGAGCAGGTCGGTTGAGATCATCTTCGTGATAGTGTACGGTTGTCACCCTTTTGAAATTCTTGAACTCTTGTAGGCTTGAGATTCGTCCTTCAAATATATCTTTGGAAGACAGGGGAACTCTTTTGATGTAAGATTATGAGAGTATGAAGCCTTTCTTTTTCTTCTTTTTTTGGCTTTTCTTTTTTTTTTGCCTTTTCCTTTTTTTTCGCACGTTTTTTTTTTGTTTTTTTATATATGTATATATATGTATTATGTTAATAATAATATAATAGTAACTATATATTATATATATATATATTAAATCCTCCCCCTCAAATCATGCTTCTTAAAACTAAATTACTCCCCCTCAATGCATGCATATTCGGATTGATACTCCCCCTCAATGCATGCATGTTTGAAAATGTAGCTCTTCTCCCCAAAGAAAATGATCGTGATGAAAATATCGTGTATTTCTTTTCAAATCAGATGCATATTTAAAGACATAATTTTCTTTAAAATTGAGCATATTAAAATGCACCTTTCTCCATTTTATAGCTCTCAGTTAAAATAGGTATTTCCGACGATTCAGCTTATATGCACACTTGAATGTTTAAGCCCGAAACTTCTTTAAGATGTATGCATAATAAAAATATACTTGTAACATGGTATTTAATGCATTTACGCTCATGTATGCATGCGAAAATTTGGAATTTAATGTCTTTTTGAAGCATGCATAACTATAATGTACCCTTTAGTTTCAAAGTAGGTATATAATCTTTTCATTTGATATGCATGCCAAAAGTTTAACTATGGAATGCATATATAGAATTTACCTACGTTTGGTTGCTTGCATCGCTAACCAGTCGTGTCTGTGGAGCAACCCGAGATACCATACACGCTGGGATATTTGGCTGCCCTCGTCGCATACCAGTCATGAGTGTGGAGCAGCTCTCTTGGTACCTACCCATGCTGGGATATCTGCAAAACATTATCGAGATTTTGGTACCCATTTTTGGATGGATCCCCCCTTATTAGCAGAAAACAAGTTAAGCATATTTGGTTCAGATATTGATCCTAAGTCATCCTTTAAAGTCCTATTCAATTTGATTTGTGATTTAGGAATCCATAGCTTCAATCCTTGTTTTGAGTGTTGAGGGGACGTGGAGTGATGTTTTTGCTTGGGCACCCAAATTTGTTTAACATTAGGATTATACCCTGTTGAGTTCTTATGCATCAATCGATTGATTACGGGAGAAGTCGAGACGTGGCTTGCATGAGATGATGGCTGTCGAGTAGAAGAGTGATGCATCTTATAAATATTAGATTTATTAAAACGGGAAACATCACAATACTTAATAGTCTTCGAAGAAATGAAGTTATGTTCATCAGAAGCATAGTTTGTAGAGTACAAAGCCTTGGTAAGAGAGGGTTTAGATTTTGATTTCCTGACCTAGTCCATCGTCTTCGTCTTCTTGGTTAGTTTCTTGCTTGTAGCTAAATTTGACACATTATTAGGAGTTAAATCATAAGTCGAAGAAGAACCAACTTCAGATGAATGATCGTTGAGATTTCTTAGGAGGAAAATTTCATTTAGTAGTTTCTCTTTTTCGAACTTGAAGATTTCAATTTGATTTTGGTGTTCCTTTGCTTGTAATTTATTGATGTTCTGGAGACGCGAGATTTCAGCTAGAAAGTCTGTCGTTCCTTTTGTTTGTGTCTTGTCTAGTTGAGTTTGCGAGCCTGACTTAGCAAATAAGCGTGAATCATTCTTGATTGTGCTGGCATTTGCTAATCTAAAACGAGAATTTAGGGCATGTGCATCATCGTAGGAATAGTAATGATTTGAAGGGGATGCATATTTTCAAATAGCAAATCGTCTCTTGTGGCTTTCTCCTTCCCTTTCGTTGTCTTGTGAAGTGATGCTTCTATTTCGACTCGGCTGGAGGCGATTGTGCGCAGAAACCTATGGGATTGTTGATATGGTCTTCAAGTGTCGATATGATTGTCAGAAGTACGTCTTTTTCTACTTGAGAGGCAATCTTTTCGGATTCAAGAGTCGAGCGCAAATCACAGATTTCCTTGATAACTGCTGGGATATATGTGCTAGAGGAATTTGAATTTTGGACACTTCATCTTCTGAAGAGGGTGTATATAGAGGTAAGTAGTCGTCAGACAAGTATGTTTTCTTGGTTCTATCACGTTTATTTAGTTCCTCGTAGTCCAATGGGATTTCTACCCAGTCCTCTCTATTTCTCTTTTTCTTCTCTAGGACGTCAAGTGTAGATGAACTAGTGAAAGGGAGTAGACTAGGTATATTTAAGCCTAGGAAGCTAATATCACAAAGAGGGAGGGGTTTCTTTACAGTTTGTACGGAACTTGGAACAAAGCCTAATCCTTCACGAGGATCATAAAATTCTATGTCTCTAGGCTTGTTTAGAAAAATCGTTCTATCTGTTTGTCCTCTTTTTTTTTGGTAGAAGGAATTTTCCATTTACCACAATCTCAGATGAAAGTTATACACAACAAGCCACAATATACAGGATTTAAAACGCAGGGCTAGAATTGATAAGTTGAAACAACACTGAGTTAGCAATACGCTTCCTATGGCCAAATGATTGAAGTCTCCATTGCATTTCCCTCTTGATCACAGCTCCGATTTGATGCGCATCTTTCGTCCCCTGTTCATGCACTCTTCGGTTCCTTTCACACCAAATGTGATATAGAATAGATGTATAACAGGCCACTGTAATGCAACACTAAGCATTTCTTTTTCTCCCCATGCACTCTAGCCAACAACATAGATCGTCAAATGATATAAGCACCTGGCCAATACACACCAGCACTTGTTGACTAAATGAGCATGCCAAGAAAATATGTTCCACAGATTCATCAGCCATCCCGCAAAACTTGCATCTACCATTGTCTATGGACACCCCCCACGCTTGCAATCTATCAGCAGTTAGAACTCTGGTCTGTATTATCAACCAAAGAATAAAGGAACGTTTAGGTATATTAAACCTATTCCATACAGCTTTACAGTATGGGAAGTTTGTGTATTCTCCTTTGAGCCACAGATAGCCAGATTGAGCAGTATACTGTCCATCTTCAGCAGGTAGCCACCTGCCACCCCTGTATCCCCTTCTAAGTCTTTCTTTCAGCTTATGAAGCTTTCGCCAATGCCAGCTCGAGTCTACCGGAGGGATAAAATCCCAGAAATCTGAGCCCTTCAAGTATATTACATTGATCCATTTTATCCATAAAGAGTCTACCTTCACTGTGATATCCCAGATTTGCTTTGCTGCGAGTGCAAGGTTCCAAGTTACACAGTCCCGCAAGTTGAGTCCCCCTTTGCTTCTTGGGCAGCAAACCTTATCCCAGCTTATAAGCGGTATGCATTTGCCATGAGTTTTCTTTCCCCAGAGGAACTCTTTACATATCCTATCAATCTCCTTTGAGACATTCTTGGGCAGCATGAATATAGAACCCCAGTACCCATGTGTCGCCAGCAGTACTGAGTTGATCAAGCACAGTGTGCCCGTGTAGGATAAATTCCTTGTCTTCCAGCAGCGGATTCTAGCAGTATTCTTTTCCACTAGAGCCTGACATGAGCTTTTACTCCATTTGGTTGGAGAAATGGGGACCCCCAGGTATCGCATTGGATAGCTCCCCCTTTGAAATCCTGTAATTCTGGCAATCTGATCAGCAATAGCAGCCGGGACTCCATCCAGGTACAGATTTGATTTCTGCTGATTTGCTACCAAGCCAGAGACTGCTTGGTAATGATCAAGGACTTCTTTAATCACTGTCACAGCCCCAGTAGTGTCTTTACAAAACAGCATTAAGTCGTCCGCGAAACAAAGGTTCACTAGTTTGACAGGTTTACATCTGGGGTGGAATTTAAACTGAGGGTCCTTAGCAGCTATTTGCAGTTTTCTTGTAAGGTATTCCATAACTATCACAAATAGCAGCGGGGATATAGGATCCCCCTGCCTCAGCCCCTTTGCACCCTTTATTGCCTTAGTCAACGATCCATTGATGGAGATGGTATAGGATACGGTGGTGATGCACTCCATAACCCAATTAACAAACTTCCTGGGAAACTTGAGTAGGCACATCCAATCCTTCAAGAACTTCCAGTCAAGCGTATCATAAGCTTTTCTTATGTCCACTTTCATGAGGGCTCTTGCGGAAGTATTCTTTCGATTGTATAGTCTGATCAGATCTTGGCAAAGGAGTATGTTATGTACTATTGATCGCCCTTCTACAAATGCATTCTGGTTAGCATTGATCAGTTTCGGCAGCAGAGGCTTGATTCTGTTACATAATAACTTGGCAATGCATTTGTATAGCGTGTTGCAGCAGGCTATCGGTCTGTAGTCTACGGCTGTGTTGGGGGAAGTGACCTTGGGAATAAGGCATAGAACCGTGCTGTTAAGATTTGGCAATAGTTTGCCTGTTTCAAAAAATTCCAGCAGTCCATCAGTGACTTGATCCCCCACAATGCTCCATGCTTTTCTGAAGAAGCCGCTCCCATACCCATCTGGACCCGGCGCCGCTTCCTCATGTATGGACTTCAATACAGTCCAGACCTCTGTTTTCTCAATCGGTTTTATGAGCTTGAGCTGATCTTCTAGACTCAGAGTATAGCCCTCAGCAGCAATGGTCTGGTCCAAATTTTGGCTCTCACATCTCCCTTTGCCCAGTACCTCATGAAAGTAGTCATAGAAATGTTGTTGAATACCCTCCTGCTCAGTGATTATCTTCCCATCAGTTAGAGAAATGGAGAGAATTCTGTTAGTGTAGGTTCTCTGTTTGAGTCTAGCATGAAATTATGCCGTATTTAGGTCACCCTTATCCAGCCACTGGGCTTTAGCTTTCTGCCGCAGAAATTTATCATTAGCCACATATAGAAAGCCAAATTCTGTTCTGAGTGCTTTCTCTTTGGCTAGCAGTTCAGGGTTAGAGGGATCAGCCTGTAAGAGCATTCTGACTTTCTTCCAGCTTGGCCCTAACCTCTTCAGTTCTAATAGTAATGTCAGCAAACTGACTTCTGTTCAAGGCCTTCAAGGGACCTCGCAGACTAGCTAAGTTGCCATATACTGCCTTCATAGTTGAGCCACTTGGGTTATGCCAACATTCCTTGACTGTGGGCAAGAAAGAAGGTGATAAGCTCCACATATTAAAGTACTTAAAGGTCCTCCTCTGTGCTTGAGTCTTCCCTAAATCCCTGAGAACAATGGGGGAATGATCAGATATGCCTTCAGGGAGAAACATAGCTGTATAATCAAAGAATTTGGTCATCCAGTCTTGATTGGCAAATGCCCAATCTATTTTGCACCATATTCTGTTTTCTTGGTTTTGTTTGTTAGACCAAGTGTACGGACAACCATTCTTCCTTATTTCCTCCAGTTGACAGTTATATAGGCACTGGTTGAACTCTCTGTACTCCGCAGCAGTTACAGCTGATCCACCCAGTCTATCATCACATCCTCTCACATTGTTAAAGTCCCCCATACCATCCAAGGATCTCTTAAAGTAGCACCAATCTGAGCCAAAATTTCCCATAGCTGACCTCTAGCACTCATGTTATTGTGGCCATAGACACATGTAAAATAAGTGACTAATGAGCTGTACTGAAGGATTCTGAAATGCATATGCTGTTCAGACTTGGATACTAGTTCCAGTCAGCACCTCCTCTCCACATCACCATAATTCGGCCATTAGGGTGATTGCAGAGATTGTGGCAAGCTTCTCATCCGGCAAAGACTTTATTGGTTACTCCCTGTACAGTATCTTTTTTAAGTTTGGTTTCCAACAGACACATGATTTTTATTCTGTATTTACTGCAGAAAAGAGCCAACTCCCTCTGCTTGGCGGGGCCATTAAGGCCTCTAATATTCCACGTGGCACTGCTATCCATTACTCGGGTCAATGACCCTCTGCTTGGAAGGGTTGGCTATGTGGTCAGTCGAGCTCCTCACTTCTTCTCTCTGCACTAGATCAGCCCAGGCTGAGGCACTTTCCCCTCTTTATGAGCTAAAGCCCTGGGAGTAGGATCCTCTGTTTTCTGTGCAGTAGCTATACTACTAGGGTCTGGATCAGATGGGATAGCCTCAGTACCCGCATGGTTACTCACTTCCTGTTTTTGCTGTGGTGCAGGCTGCCCCACCTTCTTGAGCTCCTTCCTACAAACAGCTGCTTCATGGCCATACTGCTGGCATTCGGTACATAAGATAGGTTTCCATTCATAGGATACCTTCTGCTCGAGAAGTTGGCCTTTCTCATTAAGGAATTGAATGGAGTCCTTTAGAGGTTTGTTGAGGTCAACTTCCACCAAGACTCGAGCATAACTGATCCGCTCTTTCTTTCTTGTAACCTCATCAGTCATGATTGGCTTCCCAATTATACTAGAAAGCTTACTTAGTGTCCTTATCCCCCAGTATTTTAGTTCAAGCTGAGGTAACTGTACCCAGATAGGGACACTAGCTACCCCTACCTTACTCATTTGTGTGTCCTCAGTCCATGGGGCTAGTACAATCGGTTTCCTATCAAAATGGACTATCTTAGTTTGTAGGATCCTGTCCCGCGCTTCTATACTGTCAAACCTCGCCAAAAATAGCCCCTGCCTCACTTGCCATACCTGATGTAGCCGTAGTTTCTCCCATTTCCTCTTCAAAAAGTCGGCCATAACTCCATACGGAGGATTTGCCCCCAGCACGTAGCACATTAAAGCTGTTTTTCAATGATCAACCTCTGCCTGGATCTCATCGAGCTCTACAGAACCTATTTCCTGTCCATCCTCAGTAATAGGTGCGATGTAATCGAGTTTAGTATCCTGGTTGCACCTCAATTTCTCCTTGAACTTGGACCACAGTTTGCAATCAGAGCTCTGTGCTTGAGCCAGTCCAGATGATCCAGTCAATTTCGGCCACTCCTTGTCCAATTGTTCATCGTTGCCCAAATTTGGTGGAGATTGAGTAATCACATCTGAAGCCTCCAATGGAACAGTGTTTTGCGGAGTTACAGTCAATTTCACACTCTGCTGGTTGCGTTCAGTGTCACTCATTGTACTGTTCAGAGCTTGTCCATCGGGAGGGGGCGGCGTCGTCACCGCTTTGGTCGGCGCCGTCCTCTGTGTCACCGTTCTCCTCTTTTTCGCCATGGCAGATAGAGAGAGGAAATCGGCGCGTTGTTGGTTGGAAATTTTTGTTAGGAGATCCTCAAGTTTTTTTATTTTGGAATATAGACGATTTCGTTCCTTAGATAAGAATTCATATTTTAGGGATATCGAATTTCACTCTTCCTCACTCTTCTTGAAATTGTTTTCCTTTTCGACTAGCTTCTCTTCTAGATCTCTTATCTTAGTTTCAAGTCTGGAGGAATTATCTTCAGCTTGCTGTAGGAAAGAGGTTAGTCTAGCTTTATCTACTAGTTCAGCGCGCATGACTTTTTCGTTGTTTTCAAGCTTGCTTTCTAGTTTTCTTAACGATAGGTTTTCGCTGGCCATAGATGTTAGTTTATCTTGCCGGACTGAAATTTCTAAATGTAAATCGGGGTAAGAATCGTGTACCTCAGTTTCAGAAGATGAGTCAATTGAGGGAGTGGCTGCAGTGTTGTGCGCCTCATCTTCAGAGTCAGCTTCGAAGTTTGCCATGAGTGCCCGATTTTCTTCCTCACTCTCAGAGGTATCCTCGAGCCATGAATCCTCTTCTGCCATGAGTACGACACCCGACTGTTTTTGTTTTTCTGTTTGAAAACATACTCTTTCTGATTCCAAAGTTGCATTCAATTTAGGAATTTTATCAGCAACCTCTGGAATTTTCCAACAAGAAGTAGTTAAATCACTAATTTTTGCTTTCAGTCTTTCTATTTCTTTGTCACGATCATCGACTCTCATTTGCATTGCTTCAAGCTTGCAATTGAGAGATGCTCTTTCACTTAAGTTGACAAGGAGACATTTATGATTATTCTCTAAGCGAGCTTCTAATTCCTCAATTTCTTTAGCTTGTTTGTTCACTTTTGTTCCCAATGATACAGCATATATGACATATTGAAAGTGGACATTGAAAGTTCAGTTCTGGAATTATTTTGGTTGGATATGGATCTTAATCGTGTTGATCAGCTAAGTCTTAGACTCAGAGAATGTAAATAGTGTTAGAAGAAATAGAAGAAAGATCACAATTTAAATTATTATTTTTTTTAATCGAGATTTAATTTAATAAAAAAATCAAAAAAGTGCAATTTTTCGAAACATGATTGTAGATATGGATTTCGAAGATGTCTGCGAAATCGTGTTCAATTTTATTAAGTTCAATTTTTGAATGTATTCGAAAAATTTCTCGAGAACTTGATGGGAGTTGAAATTAATCTTGAAAAGTTTGAAATAAGAAAATAATAATTTGATCAATTTCGAAGTCAGAAAGTTCGAAGTAAGAGATGGTTTCGAGGAATTCTGGGATTTGCAATTAAATGCGTTTTCGAAGAGCAACAGCGAAAATCAAAATTAGATTTTTCTAAATAGATAACGAAAGCCTTCAAGTTCAATATGGAATTAGTAGATTTCGTAACTTCAATGTGTCAAGAATATTATGATTTGCTAAGAGGCTTCGAGAACCGTGACAAAGAAATTAAAATTAAGAGTTGTTTTGCTGAGAGGCCTCGAGAACCGTGACAAAGGAATTAATTGAGAGTTGTTTGGTGAGGGATGTCGAGATCACAAAAATTGAAATTAAAGAAAACAGATTCTGAGCAAGATGTCGAGAAAAGCGTAAAGATTGAAATTAAAATTGGATTTCGAGCAAAATATCGGGAGGCTTTGGAAAAGGAATTCGAGAATCTTTAAAAAGATTAGTAAAATGTCGAGTCAAATGTCGAGATCAGTGTCGAGTGGAATTTAGCGCAAAATGTCGAGATCCTTCTATCTTAGTAAAATGTCGAGGTCTGTGTCGAGATCCGTGTTAAATTCCGAGTAAAATATCGAGATAATTGTCGAGATAGATATCGAGATCGATGTCGGGCTGAATTTCGAGCAAGATGTCGAGAAAGATATCGAGATGAGCAGCTTAGGTCAAAAGATCTCGAGACCTCAAAGAAAATCCTGTTCGTCGTCACAATCTGTTCTTCGGCTGGAAAAAGAGATGAAAATTTTGATCAAGAATTAAGAGAAGCAGATATACACCTATGCGTTCTCCATGAGCCGGGAAGAATCTGGGAATTTCGATAAAATCTTTAAACGTTAGAGCGAAAAACAGAGATTGAACGTATGGAAAAATATCAATAAATTTCGATGAAGTTGATCCACGATTTCGGCTCTGATACCACTTGTTAGGCCGATTTATCCAACCTTGATCTGATTCATGGAATTTGTATTACCTGACGATGAATTACGGAAGCGATTGATCGTAATACCTCTGGACGAACTGTAGAGTTGGAACAAAGAGCGCGCGAGTTCTTCAGAAATAATACGTCAACTCTATTAATGAATCAGCAACCCTAAACGATGTATCGTTTAGGGTATTTATACATAAGCTCATATCGTTTAGGGTATTTATACCTAAGCCCTAATGGGCTATTGGGCCCGATATAACTAATATACCCACAAGTTAGTATATTTACAATTAGGTCTTAGGGCAAAATAGAACTACAAGATTAAGATAACACAATAAAATATTCCTAAAATCGTTGAATTTCCACAACTGAATAAAAAAAATGATATTTCTCCATACGTGAAAAAGGTAGTTAATCGTAAGATGAGAATAGAAGAGAAGAGGTGGACAATCTTAGTTGGTGGGTTGTAATAACCTTTTCAATCACTAGTAATAATAGCTAGAGGAACACAAAGCTCCTCCTCACTATTATATAACCACCACACTTCGATCATCAACTTCATTACACTAGCGAGAAAAATAAAACAAAATAAAAATAATAAAATTTTATTAAAATGTCTTCTTCCTCAGCATCACTGGTAAATCTCATCAGAGCATCGATCTTAGTTCTTGCCCTAATCATCTTCCTCGGTAATATCATGATGTGGATCATCATGCCCACTGATACTTACTACAACATATGGGTTCCTCACATCATGGCTTCTACAAATTCCACTTTCTTTGGAATCCAAGGTACGTAATATATATAATACATACATATGATGTTGTCTTAACTGCTAATATTACCCATCTTCTATACATACTTCGACAGGCCCGATAATGATGGATTTCACTCTCCCAATTCTATTCATCGCCGTTCTTGGATGCTTCTACCTCCATTTAGGGAAGAAGGAAGAAGAATTAAAAGACACAAAAGATAATAAAGACTGCTGTAGTAAGAAGAAGCTCAAGTTCATGAAACAGCCAATGGTAGTTAAAGGGTTTGGAATAGTAAACCTAACTGAGCTCTCTCTCTTCACCATGTTCGTCGCTCTATGCGTATGGTACTTCGCGGACTACGTCCACCATTGGTTCGAACAAGTTCCCATGCGTGCCATGCAAAGATGAGAAAAGCTGTAATAAGAATCTCTTTTATTATCCACATATTACTACGTGTTGAGATTAATCGTCGAAATTTGATTCGATTTTTTCTAATAATTTTAGGTGGCAAACGAAGCTTGATCGAGTGGGAATAGTAACGGGCGTGACGGGAAATTTGTGCCTAACTTTTCTGTTCTACCCAGTGACGAGGGGATCGTCGATTCTGCCTATGTTGGGATTAACTTCTGAGGCTGCAATAAAGTATCATATATGGCTTGGAAATATGGCTATGGGGCTCTTTACTGCGCATGGATTTATATATATTCTTTATTGGATCATCACGGATAGGTTATCTGAGGTAAATATTTTTTTTTTTACTTCTGTTTATGAGTTATTGCATGCTTCGAAACGCAGATTCTTGAAACTTATATTACAAGGTGTTATCATCTACACATAGGAGAAATAGGTGGATGGCTATGTGTTTCTTTGCATATATTGTTTGTTTGTTTTTGTTCGATAATATTATTTTAAGTTTGATTTGCTCTCATTATTACCATGTTCCTTTCGTTGTGAAGTTCGTAGGAATAATGATACATACGGCCTTGATAATAAATCATAATTACAAGCAATCTCTTTTTCATCGATTGGAATGATTCTAGCTTTCCTTTTAATCTTACCTAACGGTTCTTTAGTTTTAAAGAAAAAGTGATCTCAACTAGTAAAATTAAAATAAGTGGCAATAATAAATCACAAAAAAAAAGAGAATTTTGGGTAATTGACTTGACGACTGTTTTTTTTTTATTACCCATATGGTATTGGTAAGTTAGTTCCTAAGCCACATAAATATGTTTACTATGCATACTATAAATGAACGAGATATATTATATATGTGATGGACATAAATTATAAATCACTGAGCCCACCACTATATATAACGTACGACAAAGAGCTCATATGATTCCATGTTAGTCCCTTGTTGCTATCATAGGATTCTCTCGCAAATTTGGGACCAAAAAAACCTTTCTTTTTCTGAAATTATATTTTGTTTGACGATAATACTTCTTTAGTTGCCACAAAAAAGAAAATATGCGACAGCGACACGACACAAAGTTTGTAGGTTGAGTGTCATCTTCAACGAACACCTCCGATTTCAAAAAGTAATAAAAGAAGTATTATGCTGATACAGTTATGTCTGACATCACTTTTTCATTTCTTCTATATTCTTCCTTTTCGTTTTTCGAAATATATTCATGCTCTGTTATGTTTAATTGATTATACGTTGTTGGGATAGGATTATAGCTACCATCTTATCTGGTTCGTTGATGACCTAAACCTTCATATATAATTCAGCGCAATCATGCAATTAACCTTTTATCCTATATTATACATACATACAGCTTGTAAACTTATGCCTTCAAAAACTAACAAATTGAATTCTTACAAAAAAAAAATCGATTGACTCATGCAATTAACCTTTTATCCTATATTATACATACATATATAGCTTGTTTAGTTGTTTAACCGGCATAAACTCATACTAAAACTTTTGCCTTCAAAAAACTAACGAATTGAATTCTTACAAAAAAAAAATCGATTGACTCGGACTTATTTTTCTTCACTTACGAACAATTTCTATGTGCGCAGATGCTGAAGTGGGGCGACCACTACGTCTCAAACATAGCGGGAGAGATTTCCCTGCTATGCGGACTGGCCTTATGGATCACAACCTACCCAAACATTCGACGAAAAACGTTCGAAATCTTCTACTACACTCACCACCTCTACGTACCCTTCGTCGTCTTCTTCATACTGCACATCGGAATCGGCTTCGCCTCCATTATGCTCCCGGGATTCTACCTATTCGCCATCGATCGTTACCTCCGATTCCTACAATCCCGTACCGAAGTCCGCCTAATCTCCGCCCGCGTCCTCCCCTGTGAAACCCTAGAGCTCAACTTCGCCAAGAGCCGAGGTAAATAAAATAAAATATTTATCGTCTACCAACTAAAAGAAGCCGCAATCTTTACAAAATTATTGCGCGTAGGTTTGGTTTACAATCCGACGAGCACGATCTTCGTAAACGTCCCGTCTATTTCCAAGCTGCAGTGGCATCCATTTACGGTAACCTCGAACTCCAACTTGGAGCCCGAGAGGCTAAGCGTCGTAATAAAATGCGAAGGCTCTTGGACGAAGAAGCTCTACGACTCCGTATCTTACTCGCCTTCTCAAATCGAACGCCTTCAAGTCTCCGTCGAAGGACCGTACGGGCCCGCCTCGACCGACTTCCTAAGGTTCGAAAAACTCAATTTAATTACACGCACCATTTATTAAAAAAATTATTAAATATATATTTTATTTCCAACACGCAGGCACGATATGCTGGTGATGATCAGCGGAGGAAGTGGGATAACCCCATTTATCTCCATAATAGGAGAGCTCATGTTCACCAAGCAAAAAACTCCCAAGATCAAACTCATAAGCATATTCAAGTACTCTTCACAGCTCTCCATGTTAGACCTAATCATCCCAATTTCTAACGCCTCTAATTCGATTCCTAACAACCTCGACCTACAAATCGAGGCCTACGTTACCCGAGAGAAAGCCCAGCCCAAGGACGAAGCCCAACCTCCTCGAATCGTAACGTTCAAACCGAGCCCAACCGACGAGCCCATATGTCCAACGTTAGGGCCCAACGGTTGGCTATGGCTCGCCGCGATAATCTCGTCTTCCTTTGTCATATTCCTCGTTTGTCTGGGAATCTTCACTCAGTACGTCGTCTATCCCATCGATAAGAATACGAACATGTTGTATTCTTACACGAAGAAGGGTTCGACAAACATGCTTTTCGTATGCTTTTCGATCATATTGACGGCGAGCGGAGCTTTTCTTTGGAACAAGAAGAAGAACGCCGACGAGGCGAAGCAGATTAAGGTTGTGGAGGAATCTTCGAATACGTCTTCCGAGCGCTTCGACGATTTAGAAATGGAAAGCTTGCCCTCACAGCCGACGCCTGCCAAGTCCGTGAACGTGCATTATGGCCAACGACCTAACCTCAAAAGTAAGTAAAAACTCGAAACACATTCTTTTTTTCTTTGGAAGAATTAACCGTATAAATATATAGAAGACAATTTATAATGTACGTTGAAATGTTAAACAGGAATTCTGTTAGAGATTGAAGAACCAAGAGTGGGGACGATTGTTAGCGGGCCAAAAGAACTTAGAAAGGACGTTGCGGCCATTTGCTCGTCTGGCCTAGCGGATAATCTCGATTATGAATCCATTAGCTTTACCTGGTAAAGGATATGATGGCTACAATCTACGAATACGTGTAAGAACAGACGTATAAAGATGCATATGGTTTTTGTATATAAGCATATAAATGAAGCAATGTAACTAATATTATGTGCTGTGTGATTGTGTTTCCAGATACGTACGCAGTAGTCGAGACGAAAGCGTGTATTACATAACTACCGTAATGTTTAACGTTTTTATTTAGTTTCCCTTTGTCCTAGGATAGCTCTCGAAAACCTTATTACATAACGCGACTGAAGATATATTTGACGCAGAAAACTGCGTACCTTATCATTCTCTCTCGATTTGAATGGTGACATGGCTGATGTTGTACTCTGTTCTGATATAGCCAACCACTCTGTCCAAGACTAGGTAAGCATCAGCCTCGGGTTCATACCTTCACATGGCAGGCAAGCAACACCTTCCCAACAGTAACGGCCCATATGTGCAGCTCATGGACGGCAGCCACGCCCACAATCTCAAAAAGCCCTTTCTCGAGCCTCGTCACATCTATCTCCCTCGGCATCCTTACGGTAGTGAACAGCACAATCATCGAAAAAGAGTACGGATGAGGTCCACTACCTTCCACTTGGGCTTATACCATATGACGGCACCACCAATCATCACCCCTATGCTATGTATACAAGAACGTAGAGGTAAGCCCCTCGAACGTTTATGTTCGCTGCCTTGTGCTCCGTTTCTCCTTTCGAGCCATCAATTAATGGGTCGCTGAGGTCTTCGTGGCAATGATTATCATGGTGTCCATGGCCATGATTGTGGCCAAGCAAAAGGGCCATGGAAATGTTCACCAATAAGCGAAAAGCAGAGACGAGGAACATGAGGAACCCTTGAACTTCGCCGGCGTCAGAAACTAGCCTGAGGATGGCTTCGTAGATGAGGATCCCAGTTAGGTGGACAATAATGCCCCTAATATCTCGATTCTGAAGAACCCATAAGACTGGCGAGGGGTTTCTTCCCAGCCGGCGGCCCACAGGGAGAAAAGAGAGATTGCGAAGGCAGCGATGTCTGAGAGGAGATGGGCTGTGTCTGTTACGATTGCGAGGCTGTTGGCTTTAATCCCTCCAGCGATTTCGACGGCCATGAATACGATGCATAGGACCACTGCAGTTAGAAGCTTCTTCACGGAGGATGATCGCTAGTGGGCGTCTTTTTCGCTGGTTTTTGCATCGGAGAAATTGCACGTTGCTACAGCGCATGATTTTGTTCGCTTCTCTGATGTCGAAGCAGAGGAAACCTCGACGACATGGATATGGTTTGAGCTTTGTGCATCCATCTGAGGTTCATTTGTTAGGGACAGAGACATTAGATGGCTAGACAAATACTGAATGAACCAACGTTATACGCCGATTAACCACAGCGACCAACAAGCACATCGAGCTTCGTCAGCTATTGCGAGGACGAAAAATCCCGTGTTTCATGCAAGAAGCAAGCACATCGAGCTTCGTCATCATTTCATTCGAGAGTTGGTGACTCAAGGAGAATTTCGCATGGAATTCGTCAATACAAATGACCAACCAGCGGACATGCTAACCAAGGCGATAACAACCGAGAAGTTTGAGAAGTTCAAGAATCAAGTCAAGGTTGCAAATTACGAGGGGGTGTTAAATGAAGATAACTAGCCACCTTTTGACTATCACGTTGGAAAGAAGAGATTAGTCATAATTTGCTACTATCCATGACTAGGGGTGTTCAAACGGTAATTACCGTACCGTACCGAACCTTCAGTAACCGAAATTTTCGGTTATAAAAATCTCAAACCGAATACCGAACCGAAGTTAACCGGTTCGGTTCGGTAATTACCGAAATATTTCGGTTATTTTCGGTAAATAACCGAAAAACCGAACTAAGTTAAAAAAACGAAAAATTAATGTTTATAAAATTGGATATGTTTAATTCTTCATATTTTATTTTTTTCCTGTTTTTAAGTTATTTTTCCTATTTTTTATTATTTTTTCTTATTTTTTCCCTATTTTTTATTTTATTTTTATGTTTAATTGTATATATGTTATTATATATATTATGTAATATATTATTATATATATTATGTACAATATATATTTCTGTAATTATATATTACTAATTATCATTATATATATTTCGGTAATTCGGTTTTTTCCGGTAACCGAATTACCGTACCGAACTTATCGAAAAATTTCGGTTTAAATTTTTTATACCGAATACCGTACCGAACCGGTATTCGGTATGTACCGAACTTCCGATAACGGTTCGGTACGGTCGGTTTACCAACTTTTGAACACCCCTATCCATGACTAATCAAATATAAGGACAATAACAGATCTGCTTTTTGATATTTGAGATCTTAGTTTGATTTAGTCTATGATATGTTGTGATATGGCTGCTACTTGTTCGTTGCTTTTCCATAATCAGCACTATATATATCATGCATGTAATTCATCATATTATCATTAAGTAAATCACTATAACACCGTACATGCTATACCAACTTATTCTTCCATCTCTATAATAAGCACTACTGCATCTGATTCCGCAAAATTGCAGTTCTGCACAAGTAAAATTCCCAACAAATTTGGTATCAGAGCCACGATGACTTCAATACCGTCATTATTCTGATATTCTCCGAGTCAAGTGCCGATCTTCGAAGGGGAGCACTATGATTATTGGAGTAGCCAAATGCAAACTTTCTTTATCTCGTTGGATCTTTGGGAAGTGATCGACAACGAAAAACCAACCCAAGACGAGAGCGAGTCCGACGAAGAAGATGAGGTTGAAACCGCCAAAACCACCAAAGAAGACGACGCTGAAACCATCAAAGCACAAAAGGGGTTGAATAAGAAGGATGCAATGGTGCTACGATATATTCAACAAGGCGTTTGAAGATCCATTTTTCCTCGTATCTTTGGTGTTAAAAAGGCGAAAGATGCGTGGAATATTTTGAAGCAAGAGTTTCAAGGAACTAAAAAAGCAATCACCTTGACGCCACAATCTCTATGGCGAGATTTTGAGAATCTCAAGATGGACGAGAGAGAGACCGTTCGTGATTTCTCATCCCGGACGACGGAGATTGTAAACCAAATCAAAAAGTTGTGGAGACAAGATTCCGGACAAAAGAGTCATGGAGAAGGTGTTGCGCTGTCTTCCTCCAAAGTTTGATCATGCGGCTGCCGCTATTGAGGAGTCGAAGGACCTGTCCAAGATGACCATATACGAGTTGACGGGGTCGCTTCTTGCGCATGAGCAGAGAATCAATCGGTCGATCAATCAATCAACCGAACTAGCTTTCCAATCCAAACAAGCAAGCCGAAAGGAGAAGTCAAATCAAACGAAGGAGTACTCCAAGTTGCAAAATTCAGAACCACTCGCAAAAGGATTGTTGGCATCAAAAATCTGAAGAAAAAGAAGACGCAAAGTTCTCCGAGCAGCCGAGCGAAGAAACCCTATTCTACTCAAGTAACGGTGGCGATTCAAAGAGTATGTGGCATTTAGACAGCGGGTGCAGCAACCACATGACGGGCAACCGTGATATCTTTGTTGATCTAAATGCAAGTGTCACTTCTCAAATCATTCTCGGGGACGGATCTCAAAGAAGCGCTGAAGGAAAAGGAACGATCGCTGTTCAGACGAAGAACGGAGAAATGAAGTTCATTTCGGACGTGCTTTACGTGCCGAATCTATCTCAAAACCTTCTCAGCGTTGGCCAACTTATTCAGAAGGATTTCTCGGTGCACTTTGATAACAGAAAATGCCAAATTGTCGAGAAGAAGAAAAGCATGGTCACCACAAACATCAAAATGAAGAATAAAATATTTCCTCTTACGATGCTGCTCAACCTCAACCATGCGCTTAAGGCAGAAAATTCAGATTTGTCACGATTATAGCACTTACGGTACGGTCATCTAAATGAGGAGGCGCTCATCTTTTGATGGCGAAAAACATGGTTATATGACTTCCTAATATTCACAAGTCGAGCCATGTGTGTGAAGGTTGCATCTACGGGAAAATGTACAAGCTTCATTTTCCGAAGACTTCTTGGCGAGCCAAAGTACCGTTGGAACTAATTCACTCGGATATATGTGGTCCGGTGCAAACGCCCACACCGGGAAACAAGAGGTATTTTATTCTCTTCATCGATGATTATACGCGGATGATATGGATTTATTTTCTCGGTCAAAAGTCGGAGGCATTCTCTACCTTCCTCCGGTTCAAGGTGCTTGTCGAAAAACAAAGTGGTTTTCTTATAAAAGCGCTAAGGACAGACCGAGGAGGAGAATATCTCTACAATCCATTCTTGGAATATTGCAAAGAAAGTGGAATCAAAAGACAACTCACGGTGAGTCAAACGCCACAACAAAATGGTGTCGCCGAAAGAAAAAACCGAACAATTGTTGAAATGGCCAGGAGCATGTTGAAAGGGAAGGGCGTTCCAAACCAATATTGGGCCGAAGCAGTCTACTCGGCTGCCCACATTCTCAACCGATCACCTTACTAAAGCTGTCCAAGATAAAACTCCGTGTGAGGCGTGGTACGACCAAAAGCCGAGAGTCGATCATCTTCGAGTCTTCGGCAGTGTGGCTTTCGCTCATATTCCTTCTCAGGGCCGCGGGAAGTTTGGCGAGAAAGAACAGAAGCTTCTCTTTATCGGCTTCAGTGATGAGTCCAAAGGATATCGTCTATTGGACCCAACAACAAATAAAATTATATTGTCGCGAGATGTTATTTTTGATGAAAATGCAGCCTGGGACTGGAAAGTAAAATCGGTGGATCAAATAACTTATCTTAATCCATCATCATCTCAAACTTCTCCGGCGGATCAGAATGTTGAGGAAAACTCGAATCCCCCTTCAAGTCAAGAAGACGACGACGACGAAAGCCCTCCAAGAAAAACACGCTCAATTCGAGAACTTTACAAAACCACTGAAGTAGTGTTATTTTCCAGCGAGCCTCAAACATTTGAAGAAGCATCGAAAGAAGAATGCTGGACAAAAGCGATGGACGAGGAATTCTCTACCATCGAAAAGAACAAAACATGGGAGCTCGTCGACCTACCGAAAGGAAAGAAAACCATTGAGCTGAAATTGATCTACAAGATCAAGTATAACGAGAAAGGCACAATCCAAAAATATAAAGCTCGACTCGTTGCTAAAGGCTACTCTCAAAAGCATGGAGTCGACTTCACTGAAACATTTGCGCCGGTGGCCCGGATCTAGACTATTCAAACCGTTCTCGCCTTAGCCGCCCAACTCGAGGTAACTGTTTATCAACTTGATGTAAAATCAGCATTTCTAAATGGTGAAATCAAGGAGGATGTATTTGTCGAGCAACCCGAAGGATATAAAGTTGAAGGCCACGAAACGAAGGTCTATCGATTGAAAAATGCTCTATACGGGTTAAAACAAGTGCCACGCGCTTGGAATAGCAAAATAAATGGTTATTTTATTGAATTAGGTTTCAACCGGAGTCCAAGCGAATCATCACTATGTGAAAAACTCAGGTGATGACTTTCTTGTTATTTGCCTTTATGTTGATGACTTAATTTATTTTGGGACGAATCAAACCATGATGGATGAATTCAAGAAGGAAATGATGAAGAACTTTGAAATGACGGACTTAGGGAAAATGCAATATTTTCTTGGGTTCAAGTGAAGCAAAGACCGGGAAGAATTTTTCTATCTCAAGAAAAATACATCGACAATCTTCTCAAGAAATTCCGCATGAGCGACAGCAAGTCGCTATCAACCTCGATGGCTCTAAACGAGAAACTTCAAATTCATGATGATGCTGAAAAGGTTGATGAGAATCTTTATTGGAAGTTGATCGGTTTGTTGCTCTATCTCAACACTAGACCGGACATCACCTATTCGGTTAGTCTCCTATCTCGTTTCATGAACGAACCAAGTAAAATTCATTTAGTTGCTGCAAAACGTATATCGAGGTACTTAAAAGGGACCAAAAATCTTGGCATCGAATTTAAAAAGGAAGAAAATTTTCATCTCGTCGGTTATAGCGATAGTGATTGGGCCGGTTCGGTGGATGAAAAAGTACTTCTGGCTATATTTTCTGTCTTGGTTCAAACATAATATCATGGAGCTGAAGAAAGCAAAAATCAGTTGCGTTATCTTCTTCGGAGGCCGAATATATTGCTGCTACTGAAGCCGCTTGCGAAGCAATTTGGCTTAGAAGAATTTTGAAAGATTTGAGCAGAAGGAACCAACCACGATTCACTATGATAATATGTCAGCTATTGCGATGACGAAAAATCCCGTGTTTCATGCAAGAAGCAAGCACATCGAGCTTCGACATCATTTCATTCGAGAGTTGGTGACTCAAGGAGAAATTCACATGGAATTCGTCAATACAAATGACCAACCAGCGGACATGCTAACCAAGACGATAACAACCGAGAAGTTCGAGAAGTTCAAGAATCAAGTCAATGTTGCAAATTACGAGGGGGTGTTATTAGCCACCTTTCCTTGACTATAACGTTGGAAAAGAAGAGATTAGTCATAATTTGCTACTATCCATGACTAATCAAATATAAGGACAAGAAGAGATCCGCTTTTTGATATTTGAGCGATCTTAGTTTGATTTAGTCTATGATATTGTGTGATATGACTGCTACTTGTTCGTTGCTTTTCCATAATCAGCACTATATATATCATGCATGTAATTCATCATATTATCATTAAGTAAAATCACTATAACACCGTACATGCTATACCAACTTATTCTTCCATCTCTATAATAAGCACTACTGCATCTAATTCCGCAAAATTGCAGTTATACACAAGTAAATTCCCAACAGCTAGATAATCAGGCAATGGCAAGAAACATGAATAATTGATCGCGTGCGTGTGTGTTTAAATAAAAGATCGTGCGAGTACGTCAAGTAATAATTAAAACGAATATATTATAACTAGAATCACGCGCGATAGGCAGTGTACCTATCGTTTGTAATATAGCTATAGTGAATATCCGAGTATCGAACACGAGGAATAAAATGAGTACTAGTATTAACCTATCGAATCGATATTTAGCCTAAATAAAAGAGTAGGATTTGTTTATACTACGAACTAACTTAACAGAACAACTTAAAGATCGGAAAACTAAGGAACACAACTAGAAGTAATAAAAGTGACTTAAGATGACAAATATGTGTTCGGGAATTCGAATCCCGCTAGGTGCTGTCGCCAAAGCTACGGAATATCGTTCCTACGTGAAAATCGACTAAATCGCAGTAATTTCCTACCCACTCACGGATTTGCTGTCGCCCTAAACGTTCGTGGGAATCTAAATTTAGCGATTACTAGATGGCGAGGATCGAGTATTTGCTGTCGCCCTATACTCGAATCCTAACGTCTATGAATGGCCTAATCGTTATTTAGCTGTCGCCCTAAACGATATACCACACATTCATATCAACACATAGACATATTGATACGAAGAAACAATATCATAGATCGATAAATAGTCGAATACACGTGTTCACGATTATCCTACGCCTTAACTACGACATAACCCAACGTTCATCTATTCCCAAACACACAAGAGGATTAGCTACTCATATTGAACATTACAACAACGAGATTTAAGGGAAACGAGGATAGAGAACTCATAAAAACTTCCCTAAGAAGTGAATATGGCGTTTCCGAGGTGGAGCTCTCGTTCCTCGATCGTATGAGCGTAGCTTCGTTGTTGGATCGTTCCTTGAGCTTCTCCGAATCACGGGACTACTTCTAGTGTTCTTCCTTCTCTTCTTTGCTCTAAGTTTTCGTCCCTATCCCGTTCCTCCTGAGTTCTGAGTAATGCCTCCCTTTTATGCTTCGAAAATGGGCTAAAACCCTGAATTTAGGCACGTTCACGGCCTCTTATCGGGCCTTCACGGCCGTGAAGGCGGCTAAAAACCCTATTTCTTGACTTCCTGGCACGAGTCACGGCCTCGTGCACCGATCTTCACGGCCGTGACGGCGGCTTAAACCCTAAATATTGACTCTCTGGAGAGGGTCACGGCCTCTTGCATACAGGTTCACGGCCGTGAAAGTGAATAGCATAGCGTTTGCTCAATCTCTGCCGCGAGTCACGGCCTTCGACATGAGTATTCACGGCCGTGACGCGTTCCTTAAAACTCTCTGTCCACGTTCACGGCTTCTTACATGATCGTTCACGGCCGCGACACTGGATCTTGAGCTCTCTGCCCACGTTCATGGCCTTGTGCAAAGTGATTCACGGCCGTGACTGTTGGAACTTTTTCTCCTTGAGCTTACTGCCCTCGTTCACGGCCTCTTGCAAGAGCGTTCACGGCCGTGACTTGTTACTGGCAGCTTCAAACTTTGCCGTTTTCGCGTCGTTTTCGCCTCGTTTTCGTTCCTCTTTTCTCGATAATCATTCGAAGGTCCTACAATATTTAAATGAGTGTAAATAGAGCCAATAAATGCATGGAATGATCAAAAGTTTCCTATTATAACCCAAATAAACATAACAATAAACGTATTAATATACGTTTATCAATAATCACAACAGAAAGGAAACGGAAAGTCTGCAAGAAGTAAGAGTAAATACTACCTGCAATAAAGTGACAGACGACGGAAGTGCTGAAATGAAACTCTAGCGGCGCTTGTAAGAGTTGAGAGCAAATACGAAAACTGGAATCAATCAGAAAGCAGCTCAGTGAAAAGAAGACACGTTTTGAAATCAGATTCGCACGATATTAAAAACATCAGATCAGAAAGGGTTTTCCAAGTTCGAAATAAGACCTGGGAAAGGGGGAATCTGTAACACAAAATTCAATGATTAGTGGCGATTGAACGAATCTGAACCGAAACATGGTACGCCACGATCATATAATAAACTACTTTGTTGACCTTTTTGGTCCATATATGTTAGAGAGTTTTAATGATCGATGTAATTGTAAATGACATTAGGTCTATAAAATAAGCAATTCGATTTGGGACCAATAAAATGTCTAAGTTCATGATAATATTCAACCATGCATTGCTAATGAGCTATGAATCGATTAAGTGTTGAATATTTGAATTGCGTGTGATTCTGTGATTTGATGGAACTAGGTGATCGCATGTTATAGACAGTCCATAAGATAGGATAATCGTTTTTGTGCTATATATGGAAATAATGCATGAGATATCCTGCTGTGCTATATATGGAAAATATGCTGTTTATATATGAAAAGTGATATATCTGTTTGAAATCCGTTATTCCTGGACGAAAATCATATGTACGATTCTTGCATGCTTTCCACTGAATTTAATGTGAATATTGAATTTATATCTTTCCTTATGCTGATTGGATATTATATTTAGGAAAGATTTGATTTGATTAACCTTATGGATAAAGTGCTCTTATATGGTATTTGCTATAACGGGTGATATTTCTGAAATAAGGAAAGTAGTGCCATGATGTGATAAATCGATTTAAATAAGCTCTGATCTGATTTTTGTGCTAAACATGGTAAATATATTGATTAAATGCTATGAGCTGTACATGGAAAACGTGCTGATATCTTGCTATCTTGTGTGCCATACTTGGAAAGTAAATCTGGATTGACTCGTTACTAGAAACTGATAGCAGGAATCACTTATGGAAAGTCCTGAAATGGAAAATATATGTGAAATGGTTGAATGAGCTTGAGAACGAAATTGAGCCTTTATATGGAAAATAATTATGCTTTAAATGTGCTATATGACCGTTGTGATGATTTGTTAAGAGCATGATTTATATGGTATGATTGACTCGAAAATTGCATGGGAACTATGCTTGATTTGGTAATTATTGTTTGATATGACTTTCCATGTGAAGTGATATTTGAAAAGGATTATATATGAGCTGCACTTCAGACCTTCGAGTAACTACGAACTTGCGAATATAAGCCTACGAGAGATTCTTGAGCAGAAACGTACCGAGAGATTCCTGAGTTCCCACTTGCAATAGCTTTCTGCCCACCTGAGCTTTAACTTGCGTATCCATCACTGAGCGAGTGATTCATTCTGTTATTCCATCCTGCCACGCCATATATTCTGTCTTCGGACGTGTTGTCTTCGGACGTGATCAATACCAAGGAGGCAAGGTCGACGTTTACGCACACGTGAAGGGAAGGACAAGTCCGGGGGCCCTTCGGTAGCGAGCTGTGTCTGTCGGGATCAAGGAGATTCCGAGGAACGAAACTCGGCGTGTGGTAACCTAGTAGTGGCTAGTGTTCGACTTGTTTCGGTTGTATATTGGGCTAACCAATCAGTTTTGTATCCAGCTACGGTGCATTATAGTGATTGGTTAAACTCTTGGCAAGCAAATCCCAAGGAGAGGAGTAAACCCCAGTTGGGGATATAACCTCTATAAAAATCCTGTCTCGCATTTACTTTTCAGTTATTTCTTTATCGCTGTGAGACAGACCCGACGCACATCCGACGTTACTAGGATATATCAGGCATACTCGTCACAAACATAAGTAGGCATATCTAAGTCACCACACTTAGCATTTATCAGAAGAAGCACAAAATTTTTATAAGCCTAATTCACCCCCCTCTTAGGCACATTTATATCTTCATTTGGTATCAGAGCGGGTTACTCAAACGACGGGCCTAACAAGCCTGAGTTAAAGATCTAATGGCTTCTTCGAGTTTTGATGTTTTTGCAGAGGGACAATCCCATTCCAGGCCACCACTCTTCGACGGGACAAACTACGCCATATGAAAAAATCGCATGAAGGAATTCCTGATCGCTACAGACTACGACCTGTGGGATATCATTGCAACAGGACCTTACATTCCCAAAAACGAAGATGGAACTCCAAAGAAAGGCCCTGATTACAATATAGCAGACAAGCGAAGAATCTCCCTAAATGCCAAAGCAAAGAACATGATAGCTTGCGCTCTCACAAGAGAAGAGTACAATCGGGTGAGCTCATGCAAGTCTGCCAAAAATATGTGGTACATGCTTCAAGTCACACATGAAGGAACCACTCGAGTTGTGCAAGAAAGGATAGCCCTCTTGACTCACCAATACCAGCTGTTCAAGATGGAGGACAACGAGACCATAAGCCACATGTATGCCAGATGTATGGTGAGAAGGTGCGAAAAATCCTGAGATCTCTTCCTAGAGAATGGAATCCCAAAGTGACTGCCATCTACGAAGCAAAGGACTTGGACGAACTTTCAGTGTCAGAACTGATCGGATCTCTGACCACCTACGAGATGACTCAGATCTCCATCAAGGAAAAACCACCGGTCCGAAATCAACCAAACATCGCCTTCAACACTGAACAAGATAACGATTCTGAGAACGAAGAAGAAGAAACCGAGGAAGACCTGCTGGAACAGATCGCCATGCTAACCAGAAAATTCAATAAATTTCGGCTAAGAAGAAAATTCAAGGGAAACTCCAAGTTCCAGCCTAGAAACAAGGGAATATCGTCATCCGGCAACAATGTACAGAAATGCTTCAAGTGCAACAAGCCAGGCCACTTTGCCTCAAACTGCCCAATGGAAAATGGTGACAAAAAGATAAAGAAGCAGAAGGCCATGGTCACAAACTGGGAAGAGGCCGGGAGCGAAGAGGAGGAAGATCTCGCCTACATGGCCGCGGATGATGATCAGGTATCGGATTTATCCACTATTAAGAAATATTATTTCTGAATGAATTATATGCTAGGCAAGATGAATCTCATGATAACGCTTCCTCAGCCCTAGAAGTGGATGAAAAAGAAGAGATGTTCGAAATAATTCAAAATGCAGAAAGAAGGATTAAGTCGCTCAACTCACAAATAAAGAGTCTAATTAGGCAACGAGATGACGTAGCTAGAGAGAAGCACCAAACAGATCTAGAAAATGAGCGCCTAAGAGCCGAGCTAGAAACTCTTAATGAAGAGAAAGCCTTGTGTAATTGCGATAAGCTTAGGACGAAAGAAAAGATATCTAGAGACATGTCTGTTCTTAAGGAGTTCCTAGAAGAAAAATCTCGTACTGATAATAAGCTTCTTGAAGGACAACAAAATCTTGAAATGTTACTTAGTATTCCTAGAAATGTAGGAAAATCAGGGATAGGATATTCCATGACACATAATCATGTTACACTACCTACTATTAGAAAACCTAAGTGTTTCTCATGCGGCCGTCACGGTCATTATGCTAACCATTGTTTTCTGAAGAGAGCTGATAAAGCTAGATATGTCTGGAGGCCCAAGAAGGTTACTGACACTGACCAGTCAGTGTTCAAGAGATCACAGTCTGTGACACATGATATATCACGTGTTAACAGAAGTTATTTTGCTACTAACCATTTAGGACCCAATCAAAGTTGGGCACCTCAGAAAAGAAATGATTCGTGCAGGTACAAAGAAGAAAATCCAGCAAGAAGAACAAGTGGTACCTCGACAGTGGGTGTTCCCACCATATGACAGGTGATATCAGTAAGTTTGTGTCGGTGAAAGCCTATGATGGAGGATATGTCTCCTACGCCGACAACACAAAAGCTAAGATTATTGGGGTTGGAACTGTTGGTAACACTTTACATACTACTATAGATGACGTATGGTTAGTTAAGAATCTAGAACATAACCTCATTAGCATTAGTCAATTATGTGATAAGGGTCATACGGTAACCTTTGAAAATAATAAGTGTGTTGTTAGAAATGATAATAAGGTATTATTTAGTGCATCTAGGGATAGAAATATTTATTGCATAACCCTTGATGATATCACTGACCAGAACGTCAAGTGCTTAGCAGTTACACAGGATAACATCTGGTTATGGCATAGACGCTTAGAACATGCCAACATGGAATTACTGTCTCACCTGACGAGTAATGCACTGGTACGAGGTATTCCCGACATAAAGTTCGTCGAGGACAAAACATGCAAGTTGTGCCAAATGGGCAAGCAGACAAAGACATCGTTCAAAGCAAAGAATGTGATATCCACATCCAGACCTCTGGAACTGCTACATCTCGACCTTTTTGGTCCTGTTCAGACGATGTCTCTGCGAGGTAAAAGATATGCCTTTGTCATCGTTGATGATTACTCCAGGTATACATGGGTGATATTCCTTGCACATAAGAATGAGGCATTAGATAACTTTGCATCGCTAGTAAAGAGACTTGAAAATGAAAAAGAAACGAACTTATGTAGGATACGAAGTGATAACGGGCTGGAATTTGATAGTAAGTCATTCGCATCATTCTGTGATCAGTATGGATATAGTCATAACTTTTCTGCCCCTATAACTCCCCAACAGAATGGCGTAGTTGAACGTAAAAACAGGATACTACAGGAAATGGCTAGATCTATGTTGCATGAGTATGATATTCCTAAACAGTTCTGGGCGGAAGCTGTTAGCATAGCCTGTTATGTGTCAAATCGTGTGTTCCTTAGGCCGATATTAAAGAAAACATCTTATGAAATTTGGCATGGTAGAACTCCAAATATAGGTTATTTTCGTGTGTTTGGATGTAAATGTTTTATCTTGAATGATAGAGATAAGAGAGGAAAATTTGACTCTAAGGTAGATGAAGGGATATTCCTTGGTTACAGCCTTCAGTCTAAGGCATATCATGTTTATAATAAGAGGAAACTGACTGTCCAGGAATCTATACATGTTACTTTCGATGAGATACCTAAAGCAGACGCTACTGATGAGGAAGGTATAGATTTTCCGTGTGCAGAATTGCAGGAAACTAAAGACAGTGAGGAAGATATTCCAAAAGACGAAAATATTGAGACACTGGAACCAGAAGCTGATAAGCAACAATGCAGAAAATGGAAACACGCTTCCAGTCATCCAACAGATCAAGTGATAGGAAATATCAGATCTGGAATCAAAACTCGAGCAACTGTACGAAATCAAGATACGGAGGAATCTCATGAAGTACTGCTCTCAATGATGGAACCAAAGACAGTCCATGAAGCTCTGGAAGATATATCTTGGGTCTCTGCCATGGAAGATGAGTTATCTTAGTTCGAAAAGAGCGAAGTGAGGACACTCGTAAAAAGACCAGACGATAAATCCATCATAGGAACCAAATGGGTCTTCCGCAACAAACTCGACGAACACGGTAATGTCACAAGAAACAAAGCGAGGTTAGTTGCAAAAGGTTATTCCCAGGAGGAAGGTATTGATTTCGATGAAACTTTTGCACCGGTAGCTAGATTAGAATCTATACGTGTCTTACTTGCATATGCATGTTTTAAACGTTTTAAACTTTTTCAAATGGACGTAAAAAGTGCATTTTTAAATGGTTTTATAAATGAGGAGGTTTATGTAGAACAACCACCGGGCTTTGCTAGGGAAGATTTTCCAAATCATGTTTTTAAATTAAATAAAGCATTATATGGTTTAAAGCAGGCTCCTAGGGCATGGTATGAAAGGCTAAGTAAGTTTCTGATTGACATAGGATTTTCGACTGGAACTATTGATAACACGCTGTTTATTAAGTATGAAGGTGATCACATGATACTGGTCCAAATTTACGTTGATGATATCATATTTGGAAGTACTAATATCCTTCTCTGCGAGGAATTTTCTAAGTCTATGCAGAAGGAATTTGAGATGAGTTTAATGGGTGAGCTGAACTACTTCCTCGGGTTGCAAATAAAGCAGCTTGACAATGGAACCTTCGTATCCCAGACGAAATACAGCAGGGAATTACTGACTAAATTCGGGATGAGTGATTCCAAAGCGATCTCCACTCCTATGCATCAGACCACCAAAATAGACACTGATGAATCAGGTACACCTGTTGATCAAACACAATATCGAGGTATGATCGGAAGCCTTCTTTACTTAGCTGCTAGTCGCCCTGATATCATGTTTGCTGTTGGTATGTGTTCGAGATATCAGTCTGACCCTAAGGAATCTCACTTGACCGCAGTCAAGCGGATATTTAGATATATCAAGGGTACTGTCAATTTTGGTCTGTGGTACTCCTATACGGATGATTTCCCATTAATGGGATATTCCGACGCCGACTATGCCGGCTGTAGGGAAGATAGGAAAAGTACCAGTGGAACTTGCCAATTACTTGGGAATTCCTTGGTAACTTGGTCTAGTAGAAAGCAAAATGCTGTCGCCCTCTCCACAACCGAAGTTGAATATATGGCCTTAGGAAATTGTTGTCAACAAGTTCTTTGGATGAAACAAACCCTTAGTGATTTCGGGTTAAGTTATGATAAAATTCATATTCTGTGTGATAGCACTAGTGCCATTAGTATTACTAGGAATCCCGTGCATCATTCTCGTACTAAGCATATTGAGGTTAAACATCATTTTATACGAGACCATGTTCAGAAGGGGAATATTAGTGTGGAATTCGTAGGAACAAATGATCAGCTCGCTGATATCTTCACTAAACCCCTAATAGAGGCAAGATTCTGCGACATCCGTGATTGATTGGGAATCATCGAGCTAAATAAGGTTAGTAAATCTGCCTAATTATGCTATTTGCTCTAGATCATTCTATTTTAGGTAGAAATTCGTAGTTATATTAATCCAGGACATTCTTTCGGCCGTCAACTATTTTCAAATCTTATTGTCCTTATCATTAAGTGTCACTTTAGTATTTTAGGAAGAACTTCATAGAGATATCATTCCAGCCGCGCGGTTATTTTAGGAATTTCGGATCCTTTAGATCTTATCTTAAAGTGTGACTATATTAGGAAGAAATTCGTAATTATCCTACCTTGAGATTTCTTTTTCAGCCGATAAATTATTTTAGGAATGTCTGATTTTCTGAATCTATTCTTAAAATGTGATTAAGTTATTTTTGGAAGATATTGTAGATCTTTTTTCAGCCGCTAAGTTATTTAAGGAAATTTGGATCCTTCTTATTCAGCCCTAATCAATCTTTTCCTTATTTATGAGATCCCGTCCATTCACTCTGAGATCTCTGGCGCACTGATTGACAGTTTTCACTTTCTTTTTGAAATCCAAAATTCGGTTTGAAAATCATATCTTCTTAATTCTATTTACGCCAAGTTTATCCTATCTCATCTTTGGAAAACTATATCTCTTGGATAATTGCCCATTTTTTAAATAAGATCACTCGATACTTCTTCCTTCCTTACCTCAAAATTCGAACTTCACGGTTTCTCTTCTCGAAAATCATCTAAGTTATACTCCATCTTTAAAGATTTCTGATAAGATGACAGGGAGCTGAACAAATCCGTTATATCAGCCTGATCTAATGTAATTCCAGCCTTGAGGACGTCTTCTGATAAGTTATTCCTTCCTTCATTCTCATTCTTCTTAGTTACTTTGCGCTGAGTTTTCAGCCTTCAAGCCTTAGTATATCCCTTTTTGATGCTGAAGGGGGAGAAATCTGAGTAATTAATGATATAAGGGGTCTAAGAACTGTCATTGAAATCTGAGTAATTAATGATATAAGGGGTCTAAGAACTGTCATTGATATTCGAAATGATTTGTGTGCGATATTCTTTTTATGCGCCTATTATATCTTAGTAATTAATGATATAAGGGGTCTAAGAACTGTCATTGAAATCTGAGTAATTAATGATATAAGGGGTCTAAGAACTGTCATTGATATTCGAAATGATTTGTGTGCGATATTCTTTTTATGCGCCTATTATATCGTAGTGCTTATGTGTGATGACTGAATTTGCATGATATTCTTTTTATGCGCCTATGATATATCTTAGTGCTTATGTGTGATGACTGAATTTGCATGAAAATATCTGCAAGTGGAGCATAATTGTGTGTGAATTCTGATTTTTGCCTATATGATATCTATCTATGCTATAAGTGGAACCTTGAATTTATGCTCTGGACAGTTGGAATAACCTCATTCAGACAGGGGAGCAAACTAATATAGCTTGGCAAAATTTCTGAACTTCACTAATATGTATGCTCTGATGCATGAACGCTTTACATGGAACATCTGCATAAATGATATGGAATATGTGCAATCACGAATAGAATAGCTGCACTTTTGATATATCTGTGACGCCTTTATGCGATGCTTGATATCTTGCTCTGATCTTAGGATATATCTGTGATGCTTTTATACAGCGATGCGTGATTTGCTCTGCTACAGTGATGATCTGCTACTTATCTGCGCTAATTAACGTTTGTGAGATTTCTTGATAAGTGCTAAGTGTCCGCTGCGATGATTATGTGATTGCTTGAATCATGCTTGGAAAATGCGCACTTAGGCAGGGGGAGCACACTCACGGGTAATTTCAAAATTCTGCACTCGTGATATAACCTTAAAAATGACACGATATATATGCACTTAGACAGGGGGAGCAAATCCATTTCATGATATATCTTTGCATGTCACATAGATAACTGCACTTAGGCAGGAGGAGCAAATATGCATGATCTGTGATTAGGATATATCTTATACTCTGCCTTGTGATTATGGAACACTTAGACATATGCGCTAGGACTTGCGTGATCGAATATGCTTACTTGCTTCCGTGCTGCATCAATTACATGTCATCATCAAAAAGGGGGAGAATGTTGACCTTTTTGGTCCATATATGTTAGAGAGTTTTGATGATCGATGTAATTGTAAATGACATTAGGTCTATAAAATAAGCAATTCGATTTGGGACAAATAAAATATCTAAGTTCATGATAATATTCAACCATGCATTGCTAATGAGCTATAAATCGACAGGATATATCGTATGTTATAGACAGTCCATGAGATAGGATATATCGTTTCTGTGCTATATATGGAAATAATGCATGAGATATCCTATTGTGCTATATATGGAAAATATGCTGTTTATATATGGAAAGTGATATATCTGTTTGAATCCGTTATTCCTGGACGAAAATCATATGTACGATTCTTGCATGCTTTCCACTGAATTTAATGTGAAATATTGAACTTATATCTTTCCTTATGCTGATTGGATATTATATTTAGGAAAGATTTGATTTGATTAACCTTATGGATAAAGTACTCTTATATGGTATTTGCTATAACGGGTGATATTTCTGAAATAAGGAAAGTAGTGACATGATGTGATAAATCGATTTAAATAAGCTCTGATCTGATTTTTGTGCTAAACATGGTAAATATATTGATTAAATGCTATGAGCTGTACATGGAAAACGTGCTGATATCTTGCTATCTTGTGTGCCATACTTGGAAAGTAAATCTGGATTGACTCGTTACTAGAAATTGATAGCAGGGAATCACTTATGGAAAGTCCTGAAATGGAAAATATATGTGAAATGGTTGAATGAGCTTGAGAACGAAATTGAGCCTTTATATGGAAAATAATTATGCTTTAAATGTGCTATATGACCGTTGTGATGATTTGTTAAGAGCATGATTTATATGGTATGATTGACTCGAAAATTGCATGGGAACTATGCTTGATTTGGTAATTATTGTTTGATATGACTTTCCATGTGAAGTGATATTTGAAAAGGATTATATATGAGCTGCACTTCAGACCTTCGAGTAACTACGAACTTGCGAATATAAGCCTACGAGAGATTCTTGAGCAGAAACGTACTGAGAGATTCCTGAGTTCCCACTTGCGATAGCTTTCTGCCCACCTAAGCTTTAACTTGCGTATCCATCACTGAGCGAGTGATTCATTCTGTTATTCCATCCTCCCACGCCATATATTCTGTCTTCGGACGTGTTGTCTTCGGACGTGATCAATACCAAGGAGGCAAGGTCGACGTTTACGCACACGTGAAGGGAAGGACAAGTCCGGGGGCCCTTCGGTAGCGAGCTGTGTCTGTCGGGATCAAGGAGATTCCGAGGAACGAAACTCGGCGTGTGGTAACCTAGTAGTGGCTAGTGTTCGCTTGTTTCGGTTGTGTATTGGGCTAACCAATCAGTTTTGTATCCAGCTACGGTGCATTATAGTGATTGGTTAAACTCTTGGGAAGCAAATCCCAAGGAGAGGAGTAAACCCCAGTTGGGGATATAACCTCTATAAAAATCCTGTCTCGCATTTACTTTTCAGTTATTTCTTTATCGCTGTGAGACAGACCCGACGCACATCCGACGTTACTATGATATATCAGGCATACTCGTCACAAACATAAGTAGGCATATCTAAGTCACCACACTTAGCATTTATCAGAAGAAGCACAAAATTTTTATAAGCCTAATTCACCCCCCTCTTAGGCACATTTATATCTTCATACTTCATGATTGCCTGATCCACGCCAGGCCACTGCAGCGTAAAATCAAAAAATTATTATCGGTCAACAAGGTTGCCTTTTTCTCAGCGGCAGCGAAGAAATGGCGGTAATTGGAATATGCAGCTCAAATTTAAAGGGTTGGCCTATTGGCCCGACCCGATTTAGTGGGCTCGATCCAATTTTACCAATGGGCCGACTCGTTTCTCCAAAATTAATACCGTATATTGAATGAATTGTGACCCGTTAAAGCGATGTATGGGTTGGGTCTAGATCCGACGAAATAAATGATGGATTTCAAAACCATGTACGTCCATCATGGAGAAAAAGGAAATAAATCAATAGAAAGAGCCGTTGAAGAAAGATTTGAATATTATAATATGATATAAAGCAATTAAATTGAAGTCGACTGAGGATGCTGCAAGAAAAGCATAATCATCCTCCAAAGATTTTGGCTCAATAAACTACTTTCGGAAATAAATTCATCACCTTTTTACTCAACGGATAGTCTGATACATTACTTAATTGAAAAACATTTAGTTTAATTAATTAATGATTGGTCATGATAGATATCGCTCAAGTGTTCCGACATCATCTCAAAGTCAAAAGAATCCTTTTGGACTCTTGAAGAAAACTTGTGAACTAAGAGTATCTCCAGCCGTTCCCACTATGTATAAAGTTTCTACAGTTAAAGTCCTCTATATATACAGTTTAAACAGTACTATCAACTCCAACAATCTCCTCTATATTTTTCTCTAAACCTACTAATTAATACTATAACTAAAATTTATTAAAGTATAATATTCGTTTCTTACCTAGTTAATTAAATAATTAAAAATTAAAACTAATTGGGTGGAGTTTATAAGTAAAGAAAAAAACAAAAAAAAAAATAAAAATAAAAACTGTATAGCGGGTGAACAGTGCCCCCCAATACGTAGGGGACACTGTAGCAATCCTTGGGAATGGAGTGGAGTTTGGGGGACTGTTGGAGCTCCCCCAACACCATATATGGTGTTTAGGGTGAGGGAAACCCCCTGTTGGAGATGCTCTAACATGATTTGCTTACTTGATCCATACAATGAGTTACTAAAAATTTGAAGTTATCTTTGCATCAAAATTATTGTACATAGATCACTACTTAGAATACCAATAAGATAAAATAACATGAATTTTATCGAGTCTTCGATCTATGAAGAGAGATTGAGAGAGAGATGGTAGAAAAAGGAATCTAAGTGGTTAAAATGGGGAGGCCATGTGAAATATGTCGGAAACACAAGTCTTTCTTCTCAGCTTTATTCTATTCTTACTTTAGGTCCACAATGCCACAAAACCTCTGTATTAATGAAGATCCTCTTCCTCCCACAGTAACAACCATTTCATTTCCAAGAGATCCTCGGTAATAATAACAACTCTCTCTCTCTCTCTCTCTCTCTCTCTCTCTCGGCCATGGAACTCTCTTCTTCAACTCTACCTTCGGCGTCTCTTCTCTTCATCCTCTTCTTCATCTCAGGTATATAACATTAACACTCAGATTTCAGTGCGTTAAAATCCATTCGTGTTCTTTAAATGCTAAAAATGCGGTTTTTATACAAATGCAGCTTCATTTCAAGGCTCATCCTCCTTAGGCATCAACTACGGCCAGGTGGGCAGCAACCTACCGCCGCCGTCCTCCGCCATCGCACTCATCAGATCCACCGGCGCCACCCGCGTCAAGCTCTACGATACCGACCCGCGCGTGCTCAAATCCTTGGCCAACACCAACCTTGAGCTCATCGTCAGCCTCCCCAACGAGTGCCTCGCACGCGCCTCCGACGACCCATCCCAGGCCCTCGACTGGGTCAAGAAGAACGTCCAGGCGTACCTCCCAAGCACAAAGATCACCACCGTCGCCGTCGGCAACGAGGTGCTCACACTCAACGACACGTCACTCTCCGACAGCCTAGTGCCGGCCATGGAGAACATACACGCCGCCCTTGTTCAGCTCAACCTCCACCGCCAAATCCAAGTCACAACCGCCCACAATTTGGGGATACTGGAGGCGTCGTACCCGCCGTCCGCCGGCGCGTTTAGGAAGGATCTGGCGAAGAGGCTCGCCGGCGTTTTGGACTTCAACTGCAAGGTGGGCTCGCCGTTCTTGATCAACGCCTACCCTTACTTCGCCTATAGGTCGAACCCAAAGCAGGTTTCTTTGGACTTTGCGCTCTTCGAAGGCGCTGGGATCACCGATCCGGCGAGTGGGCTCCACTATGGGAACATGTTCCACGCGCAGGTCGACGCGGCGTACGCCGCCGCGGAGAAGCTGGGGTACAAGAACGTGTGCCTGCAGGTGTCGGAGACGGGGTGGCCGTCGAAGGGCGACGCCGACGAGGCAGGAGCTTCGCCGGAGAATGCGAGGAAGTACAACGCTAACCTTCTGAAGGTGATTTCGGAGAAGAAGGGAACGCCGATGAGGCCCAATGGGGACCTAAACGTCCACGTTTTCGCTCTGTTTAACGAGAATAAGAAGCCGGGCCCAACCTCCGAGAGGAACTTCGGGCTGTTCAGGCCCGACGGGACGCCGGTCTACGACCTGGGGTTCAACGTCACCGGACTGGGCGGATCTAGCGGCGGCGGTGAGGTCTTGGCTCCTCCTCCTCCTACTGTTTTGTCGCCGGCGGTTGGATCTTCTTCAGATGGGTACCTGTCGATTTCTGCGGATGATTCAGCTGCTGTGAGCTTCCTTTTTCTTTTTCTCTCTTTCCCTAATAATGTTTTATCTTGCACTTTATTCTTGCTTTTTGTTTTGCTCATTTTTAGAGGGGTATCAGTGAAGCAAGTGCAAAAATAAGGGTTTTCTAAAAAATGATCATAAATTTTTTCAGGGTTGTCATTTTACAAGAAATTTTCCTACTGTAATAAAGCTAATCCTAATATGAATTGCAGGAGAGGCTGCTACTACTACCCTCGGCGTTGCCCCTCTTTGCTTCTACACTTGTCGTCGTCGTGGCTGCCTTGATAGTATGAAGAAGAAGACGCCGAGAGAGAGCTTTTGATAGTATTCGTATATTACTCACTCGTTCCATGCATTCATTTGTTGCCAAACTAACGATCGATAATAACTGAAAAACAAAAAAAAAAAGCATATATCTTTCTGCAAAGGAAGATGCGATAGAGATCCATCTTTTTGTTCCTTGAGTTGTATCTCTTTTAGGCTGGCAACGATGCTCTCATAACGTGTTTGCTTTTTCCTTGTTGTCATGTCTTGTGCACTGAGATGAATCGTGCAATGGGCCGCAGTATCTACCCTCTCTTGTCTTCTTTCTTTATTATTTACATTGATTTTTTCCCGAAGTTTTCAATTACGCAGAGGATTGGTGTGAGGCTTTTTCTCATTATACCAAACATTAGCAGAAAAAGCCAACAGTCAAATACCAATCATCAATCATCTAGTTGAAAATCACAGAAACCCACTTTAAGGGGAAACGGAGGAACCCAAACTTCAAAAAAAAAAAAAAAAAAAAAAAACTAGAAAATAAAGCAACTTAGAAAGCAAAGAGACAACGAAAAACCAGACAAAACCCATTTCCGATGGATAATAAGACAGACCTCAGATTTATGGAGTAGGAAAAAGGGCACGTTGCTTCAGAACGCTCTCTTCAGAACTCTCTCGAAAATTTTCAATTTTCTGAACCATGACATCTCCGAAGCAAAGAGCTACAAAGGGCAGCCGTACAATTGCTCTGTGAGTCATGTGCCCTTTACACTGCATGTATTATGTTAGAAGCCATTAGCAGCGGCATTCGACACAATCTTTGCCTCGGGAATGGTCTCAAACGTCTTGGCATCACCGTTAATCTGATTAACTTCCTTCAAAACAGAGGCCATCTCTGTTGTTGGCCTTTGAGACTTGACGTCCGCACCATTTGGGTCTTCCCTTTTCTGTTTTTCATTGCTTTCCCAAACATAACCCTACAAACAATACCCAAAAAAAGTAAGAGTCTGTTCAATATCATACAACGGCGACATGAAATTGTAGCCAGACAGCAATCATGAAATTACCAGTTTCTGGTATTGCAGCGCCCTGGCCTTCTTCTCCTGGATTCTCTTCTGCCGATCTTCATAGAAATCAAAATCGTCCAAGATGCACTGTTTACTGTTGTGATCCTTGAAAATTTTGAGAATCTGAAGACCTTGATCCATCTTAACCTGCAGAAGCATAATTAATTTTTTGACGTTTAGAAATTCCTGCCAGAGTAAGCAAGATCGAGTAAACATATGAAACCTCGACGCGCACTAAGCTTACCTCTTGGGTATCTCTACTATTAGTTACTGGCTTGTTCTCGTTATTCTCGAGGATAACGTGCTTCAACAAACTATTAGGTACATCCTTCACGATGTGCCACTTAACGGGGAAACAACCGATCCACTTGTCCTGCTGCCAGTATTCAACTTTCTTGTCAAAGTCAACATGGCCAACCATTTCTGCAACACCCACAAACTGGCCACTCGTATTTACCTGAGAAGACAAGTAATATCGATATAAGTTAAGACTCATAAAAAAAATATGGCCAAGATCCAGATGCAGAACCTACTTACCGAGAAGAAAAGAAAAATAGGACAGGCATCAGGCATCTGTTTGGATTCACCGTAAGCAGCATCAAGTTTTTTGTTGCCACTCGGGGTGCTGGCCCAAACACTGTATTTGATGCTCTTATGGACATCATCTTCACTGTATGACTTGATGATGTAGAACTTGGCATCACCATATGTTTCAGGGAAATCCAATCGGTTGAATTGCTCACGATTGGGAGTTAGAATGGGCTTCTCATCATTATCAGATGATGGAGTCAAGGGGATGTTTTGCCCTTTGACAGACAGACCCATAGGAGAAAAAGCCTTCGGGTTCTTCGTGCTTTTTGCCCTGGGTCCTCTGTTCAGTTCATTCAGACTATCAATATTCTCATTGCCATAGCCGCAGAAGTTGTTTCCTCGTCCTCGAGGCCTATATTTACTATCAAAGTACATCCAGTTTCGTCCATTGCCTCTGTTTTCAGAACCAGCGGACCCATAACCCACGCTTGACCGGTAGCCATTTCCATACTGGCCATACAGCTTGTTTGGGTACATTCTGTTATAGTATCCACTAGCTGTGTTTATGACAGACATGGGCATTGGCTGGTGCAAACCCTAGAAGAAAACATAATAACAGAAAGAGAAACCCCTCAGCCACAGGGTGAACTTTGAACAGGATGATGAGCTAACGGAAGTGAATAACTCATACACACAATCTACTCGTGCATAAAGAAAAACAAAAAGGATGAGAGCCAATCTATAACAATAATACAGAAAGCACCCGTATACAATATCAAGCTTGATATATGACCCTTAGTTTCCACTCTAGAAAAGAACAGAACTTGAAAAAAACAGGCATACCAATAATTGAGGTCGGTTATTCTGATTTCTAGATGAACTAACTTTGTTATCATTGGTGGCAGAGGACGCCTTAGCTGAACCAGTAGCAAGCCCTTGTTGCCCATCTGACAAAAAGGGGCTCTCTATCCATGGAATTGGTGAATGTAGCCCCTCAAATGCAAATCTGGGATCCTGATAACCAGAAGCAAGAAAACCTCCAGGAAAAGAACCCGTTCCATAGGAACCACTAGAATTAAAAGACGAGTTATTGTATGGAGCTCCTGAACCATTAGTTCCCTTTGTACCGCTGTCATTAACAATTCCATTAGACTTAGAGATTGTATCAACTCCAGCCAAAGGTTGTTGGTCTTTAGCTCCATCGCCTTTTGCAGGGGAACCTACTGTGGGGTACGAGGCATTGGTTTGGGTCGGAGATTGGAAATATGGCAAAGGGTACTGATAATGCTGAGCTCCATATAGCTGCCCATTATGTCCCACAGTCGGAACAGGGGAACCAGCAGGTGAGTAAGGCGCATAAGGAGGATATCCATATGCAGGAACCATAAATGATCCATTCTCCCCATAAACTCCCTGTATATTTAGTAACATGAAGATAAAATAAATACGTCACATGTGGAATGCTTAAGAAACATGCAAAGTTCAAACAAGATTAATTTTAACATGACCAATATGACTTACAGTAGGCATCTCTACTCCATCTGGATTCGAATATCTGGTATACTCATCCCAGTCAATAGCATTCCCGTCACAGCCTATGCGCACAAACAAGGACAAACTTAGTATTTTCAGCTTGTCAGCTAAGGAAAAACCATAAAGGAAAGAACAAAAACAAATTATTGAAAGTCAGAATTTGCAAGATGACTAAAGCGAGAAGGGAAAGATGGTATGTGGGAGTAAATTAAGCATATACTAACCGCCATAGTAGTAATGATACAAACTTGGATGGACATAATATGCTGGATCAACGAAATCTGGCAATATAGGAGTGACAGATCGATCTGTCTGATTACCATTCCCCGCAATACCCAAATCAGCCGGAGGCTGCATCAAACGACACAAATGAAAATTGAAAATCGTTCATCAAGGCAGAGCGCAATTCACAATTCAAACATACAAGAAACTCAAAGTAAGTTCGGTGAACTATAGCATACCTTCTTCGTAGCATCTTGGATTTCAACAGTCTTAGCCTGTGACTCCAAAGACAACTTGTGCAACAATTCCGTAGCTTCTGTAAAACATCTAATTAAGGAGCACATTTGTTTCAACGCATAGTTCATACGAAATGATAAGAAATCAACCAGGGAGACACCGTTTCTACGTCCAAGTAAGAGCATGGCGATTGAAAATATCAAAATTGACATCAAAATTAGCTAAGGTGAAAAGCAATCACCAGACACAAAAAAAAAACAAAGGATTTCAGTTAACTGATTCTAGCTACGAACGGCATGTACAGTGATATTCAAATAGAGAAAAAAACTCATCAAACACAAGTATCTGGGACAAATCCGTACTAGAAGAAACATCCAGTACACCACCCTCACAGATCAATCAAAAAATGCACCCAAGACTAAAATAGAGTCGACAACCTCGGACCTACAGCTGCATACAAACTTCCTCACCAACAAATACGCACATCTGTTAACACGTGAATCAACAAAAAACCCAAATAATAAGAGAACCTCTTATAAATAAATCTAAAACACAAATCGGAACAGGATACGATCCGCCGAATGAACAACAGCAGCCATGAGGTCTAGAAGTCAACGAACAAGATCTACTGCGCGAAAGAGATCAAGACAACGGGCGAGAGCCTCGAGCAGCCGCCACAAAAACGAGTGATTGGGTTTAGCGGGAAGAACGGGGAAAAGAGAAATCACTGCTAGGGTTTCCGTTGTTTTATACTTCCTCCGTCCCGGTAACTTTTGTACATTTTACCAAATTGGGCGTCCCACTATCTTTTATACATTTCCATATTTAGTAAAAAACTATCACACACAATCAATATAATAATATTAAATATTCTTAAAAGACGTATACACTTATCTTCTTATATACTATTAAAATATTATATTTCTTAAAAACCGAACTCAATCTCAAATGTCCAAAAGATACCGGGACGGAGGGAGTACTTGTTATTTAGGTGCACATTAACTTTACCAATTAGTCCCTCAACTTACTTGACTTTGCAGATGCGACCACATTGGCTAAACTAATCTTACGCTTTTGTAATGGGCTATATTTTGTAATGTTCGGCCCATATATTCGATGCAGGCCCACTTTTTGGCCCGTATAATATTACATCTGTATTTGTCAGGTGAATTTATTATATTGCCCTTGTCGAACTCCCCATTTTGCTTTTACCTAAGACAGACAGCTGAAGAATAACAACGTTGAGAAGAAGCTACTGCATACTGCGTAGGATCTCCACCGCGTGAGAAGGTACTTTTCTTGATAATGATTCGTAAGGGAGGTGAAATAATTTTTTTTTGCGGGAACGTATGTACTGTTGATTCATACGTGCGCTGTTTTTTTAGCGGGAGTTTGTGATTTGGGGTTTCTTTTTCTCCTTAATATCGATTATCATTGCGGGTGGAAACCATCGATGCTAGAGTTTCCTGGTTTGAATACTTGTCGGGATCGAAATTTCAGATATGAAATTAGTGCAGTTTGATGGATTCGAAGGTGGGGGCAGCTAAATGCTATCACGTTTGGTTTGAGTGATTTTAGCTTTTAGACATGTATTGAGCTAAGATTTGCCCTTGGTGTGTATTATAAATCGCCATGATAAGGATTGAGTTCATCACAATGCTGAATGTTTGAATCAATTTGGAGATTTGGTTAATTGATCCTTCTATTTCTGCCTTTAACAGCATTGCATTACGAGCATCTTTTTCCCGTCTAGATCTTTAGCTGTTAGTGTGGTACCTTTTTTCCCCGAGTAACTACTCTGAATTTGGATGGAAGATCTTAGTTCTATTTTTGTGACGATGATGGTTGTCTGTTCGAAAAACCCCCATGAGTGTGCTATGCGATAGCGAGTTAAAACAAAAGTTGAAGATAAGCTGCATTAACTGGGTTGAAGGTTCTTAATTTCCCTGATATTGATGTATAGGAGGCTTTCATGGAGTTTCTGTGATATGCTCTGTGATATGAATGGTTAAATGGTGCTTTGATTCCATGAGTACTATAATACCTTACCTTATACTTGGAACCCCTTGTCGTATGGACCATAATTGCGAGCTTACTGTAAATTTTTATAAATATGCATATTATCATATTGATCTATAGGACAAGTCTTGCCACACCGCATAATTCTAAAAATTATGGTTTACAAGCCTTTCTATCACGAGCATTGTGAAAGAAAATAACTCTATGGTAAACATTTCATGAAATTTGTGCCCTCTGTGTGAACATCGTATCGTGGCATTGTTAAGTATGATTTGCTCCGATTGGTTTGCATTGACTTGGCAACAAATTCTATGCTAAGATAGCCCTTTAAACTTTAAAGTTCTATTTTCAAAGTTCTTCTCCTACACAGCATAATCTCCTCTTCCTCAAAGAACTTGTTGATGTTCCTCGTATTTTCTACAACTCATGCGAAACATCTTTGTCTGTTTATCTAGGTTTACTCGAAGGTGGTAGCATAATGAGTGAATCATTCACAATTCAGATCAGCAGGGACTTGGTGAGCAGCCTTGTGAACGATGAAGAGAAGGCAAAGAAGAAAACAAGGAAGCCCAAACCAAGATCTCCCCGAGAACCCAAACCATCCCAAAATACGAATTCGGAACAACCCTCTAAAGAATCCGAGAGATCGAAGGCCCCCTTAAGCCAAGCTCCTTTCTTCTCGCCAATCCCACAATATCCTCAGAAACCAGCAAATCAAGAACTTGAAAATGTATTGGCAGTTCTTAAGGAGAGCGAGAAAGTTGTCGAGAGATTACAGAAGCAAGAGGAAAGCATGGTACAACAAGTCACTCAGAGAGCCAAGGAGCTTCATGATAAGGAGTTTAAGATTCCGGAACGAAAGCCCATGCCGTGTTTGGACGAGAAAGATGCTTGTTTCAAATGCTATAAAGAAAATGTTGACAACCCTTTAAAATGTGCCCAATTGGTGAAGGGTTTCGCTGATTGCGCACGAAGAGTTAGGCAAGAGGTTACCGCCGACAATGCCTAACATGGGTTTTATGGTTACGTGAAAAATTGTATCAGAGATTTTCTCAAGATTATCGGCGAACACTTATTCAGGTGAAAATAATTCTTGTTGTCGAACTATACTGCTCCCTTGGTAGGCCTCATTGTGATGGTGAGAGATATTTCTATGAACGTTGACTTCTATTATCTGACATACTAGTATAGTAAGTGATTATTTCATCAAACAAGATGAAAAAAACAAAGCAGGGAAAAGTGCCGAAAACCATATTTTAATGAGGTAAAATTTTACGACTGAGCCCACAATTTTCACAATAATAAGAAAACGCTCGTTGATTTTCGTATCTTTAAACACATTAAAGATGTCAACCTCTTCGTCTACTTTCAAATACGTTTCATTGTTTCCTTCACTACAACAAACTTAACAGCTATGTTGTGTACTACATTGTTCTCCTCGTGCATCATCGTTCGATGTATGCCAAGTCCTCAGCATATCCCATATTTATCTCCTAGCTTTCTCTAAAAACTATGAAAATATTCGACATATTTCTCGAAATAAATTGGAATACGCTATTATAATACATATACATATATACATATTATACTGCCTCAGAAATCTCCCACGAACACAAGAAAATGGCTGCACACAACGGACTTCAACTGTTCTTGGGCATCTTTGTTCTCCTTAGTTGCGTCGACGCAGAGAGTAATGTCATTACAAGCATACCGTTATAAATATAACGTTGTGATTCAATATATAAAGTATTACATACACAAATAATACTTTTTATTATGCAGATAAAACCTATCCCACGGCCAACCAAAACATGAGCCCAATTCAGGCTTGGAGAAGCGCCGAGTATTGCCTGCAGAACGTAAGTTAAAAAATAAAATAAAATCAACTATATATCAATCTCATGACTTAATAATATTTCAGACATCAAGTTCCTGCCCATTAAAGTACACCTTGACGGACTCGGGCTGGCTCAACGTGACCCAAGCCGACGGGCCCACCTTCTGCACCGAAGGGTGCGCGGCTCACACGAGGGCTGTGCTCCTCTGCATCAGCGAAGTCAAGAGAGACTATTGGTTTGCGAACCGTGCAACGGTCCACGACCTATATCGTACGATCGACGCTGGCTGCGCTACGTCGCATGGTAAATAAATTTTTTTTTGGCGATGATCGTTGTAATTTTTCCGTAATGATTTTTTCGATTAATTTCAGGGTTCACGGGTACGAGCGAATACCCGGCTTCCACGTAAATTGGGCTGAAGTTCTCGATTTGCTACACACATGTTGTTATGTACTTATAATCAGTGATGTTGTGAGAACGCTTGAGAGGAATAAAAGTATCCCAATGCATGCGAATTCATTGCACGATTCGAATATCACAAGTAGGGTTGCAAATGAATCGAATTTATTTGTTCGATTCGCAATTCGATTCGAAATTCTAAGATTCCAATATTTCAAATATGACTACGAATAAAGATACTTTTTGTGAATCGAACAATATCCGAATACGAATGAAATATCTCAATATTCGATTCGAATATTTATCGAATAATTCGATTCGAACAATTCAATATAAAAGATAGTATAATTCAATATATTTAAATATAATATATGATAATTCAATAAAACATCTATATAATATATTATAATAAAAATTCAGTATATGCCTAATATAATTTATTACAATTCAATATATATTTAGTTAGTATTGATTATATTTTATTAAATAGAAAACAAAAGATCACTTTCAATACAAATATTCGATATTCAATTCGAATATTGGAGAAAATATTCGAATTCGAATAAGAATCGACTTTCTAATTGATTAATAATCGATATTCATATTCGTATTCGATTGTTAGCCGAATACGAATAGAATATTGTGTTATTCGACTCGACTCGATTCATTTGAATCCCTAATCACGAGGCATAAATTCATTTCATTATAATGAGATGTATATATATTACTCTTAATGACTATTTAGGACAATTATTTATTTATAAACAAAAAAATTATCAATATATACTTTCAAATAAACATTCAAGATATATATCATTAAATAAAGGGGAATTTACAGAAAATACCTAATTATATAAAACGTTGCAAGTCAGTACTCTGTCAGTATTTTTTTATATGTAGGTATCTATTAGAATAATTTTTTTTTGCGCATTGGTACACCAGTCCCGCAGCAAGGTACATCATATAACACATTTATGTACCATTGATAAATATATTATGGTACATAATACAGTGAGAAATGATACATATTAAGATGACGTATAGAAACGATATAAGTATCATATAAACGCGTGACGTGATACGTAATACACATATAAAAGGTACGTCAAGAATGGATAAATGGTACACACAGTCGAACGAGTACTTATATAATTTTTTCTGACATGGGTCTGACTTGCAAATTTGTTATATAAATGGGTATTTTTCCGTTGATTCACCTTAAATAAATTGTATAAATGTAAATATTAAAAATATAATCACCAAGAAACTGATACACTGGGCCGATATTTCAACAATGGAGCCCATTATAAAGTCCACATGACGTAAGCCCATACGTAAGCCCACGCGTTAAGATATGCCAACATTTATATCCTGTGAAGGCCGAACCCTAGACACAATTTTCTGAGCTTCAAGCCTCGGATCCGTAATCGGAAGAGCAGCAATGGGGAGAAGTAAGTTAATTTTCGCGTGAATGCTTTGAGTTGATTATTGGACGTGTATTCGAGGTTTTATATACGTCTGCGTGTGTATCCCTTGGGTTTATAAATTTCTCGATTTGGAGATTCGAAATGTTTGTGTGCGGAAGGGGCTCTTTATTGTTTATTCTTCGGACCGTGATTTTCTGATGTTATTCCTATTTGTGTTATGCTGATTTATAAATTTGTGGTTTTTATTTCGATTGACGCGTATCTGGGGGTTCATGAGGTGAGTTATTTTTATAGGGGAGAATTCATGATTGATCTGTGGGTGAAGAGTTTTCCGTTTGGTAGTTGTATGGGCTTTATCAAAGTAGTTACGCTTTGGTGCAATTGATGGCCTGGGTTATCTTCGTTCCTATATAGCTTTGATATGTTCTGATGTTTAACATTCCTGCTATCCCAAACATATTTTACCAGCTGCTATTTCTCATTGACTATAGTTATTGATTTTAGAACTTCAATTTTCTAGTGCTCGTTGGTTATTGCTTTCATAGAAAGGTGTCTGCTAAAACTCATAGTTGATCCCCTATCTTGTTTACCACCCAGGACCAGCGAGATGCTACCGCCAAATCAAGAACAAACCCTACCCAAAATCCCGCTTCTGCAGAGGTGTCCCCGACCCAAAAATCAGGATCTACGACGTCGGCATGAAGAAGAAGGGAGTTGACGAGTTCCCCTTCTGCGTCCACTTGGTCAGCTGGGAGAAGGAGAACGTCTCCAGCGAAGCCCTCGAAGCTGCCCGAATCGCCTGCAACAAGTACATGACCAAGTTCGCAGGGAAGGACGCCTTCCACCTAAGGGTTAGGGTTCACCCCTTCCATGTCCTTCGCATCAACAAGATGCTCTCTTGTGCCGGGGCTGATAGGCTCCAAACTGGGATGAGGGGCGCCTTTGGCAAGCCTCAAGGTGTTTGTGCCCGTGTGGCTATTGGGCAGGTGCTCTTATCTGTTCGCTGCAAGGACTCGAACAGCCCCCATGCTCAAGAGGCTCTTCGTCGTGCCAAGTTCAAGTTCCCTGGTCGCCAGAAGATCATCGTCAGCAGAAAATGGTTTGGGCTCTTCTCTTCTATTATGGTTTTTTTCTTGGTAGGGAATTGGTTGCATGTATGTGTGTTGTTTGGTCGTTTTGCAGGGGATTCACTAAGTATAGCCGCACGGACTACTTGAAGTGGAAGTCGGAGAACAGGATTGTTTCTGATGGTGTAAATGCCAAGGTTTGTCGTTGTTTTGAGAACGCGTTTCAAATAGTCGTATTATAGATGATGCGATTTAGTAATGTTGTTGATTTGTACATTCTTAGCTTCTTGGATGTCATGGGCCGTTGGCTAATAGGCAGCCGGGAAGGGCGTTCATTGATGCGGCGGATGCAAGTGCTTGAAACAGAGGAGAAGGGACTATTATATCATCTTGTTTCGAACATCGTTCTTAATTTCGTTTTTATTAGAGGAGTTGGTATTGTTTCGATCTTTGTTGTTCTTCCCTTTTGATGATGACTTTGAATGAATGCTTTGTTTGCTACAATGTAAGGAAGGATTACTTCGACTCATTTACGTGTTCTTGATATTGTTTTCCACATCTTGAGTCTAACAATGAACCTTATGTATCTAAATAAATGGGGAGTTACTATTTACATTTCTCTTTTTCCTAGTCCACCATCCCCTAAAGAACTTTAAAAAGATGATTTTTGCCTTAATGATATTTAAATTAATTTAAAAAGAAAAATATAACTAAATATATAATTTCGGTACGAAATATTGAAAATTACATACACAAAATAAATTCGAACGACCGATCGATACCGAAAAAAAAATCTATTTAATATTTTAAGACCGGTCAATCGAGATTTTCGGCCCTGCAGTGCACGGGCCGAACGGAATTTTCGGCCATGACAGTTATGGCTGAAAATTCCGTTCGACCGGTATACAGCAGGGCCGAAAATTTCTTTCGACCATATTTTTATTTTTTTTCGGGAATTTAAATACCGGGAGGAATAAAGTTAAAATCGGAGCAAAACGGGGGTTGATCAGGCCCACTGTTTTCGGTTCGGCATTCGTGTGCGCGGGTCGCGCGCTCGCACACAAGTCGGCCTGATTTGCACCCCCTGCGCACGCACGCGAGCGACTTACATGTGGTATAATATTAGCTATTTAATTTAAACTAACAAAATCCACATCTATATATAAGGTGGGTGAAATCACGTTATTTTTCCAATGTAGGGCAACAACTATTCACTTTAAATTCCCTCCAAAATTCACATTCACAAGCCCAAAATAAATTCCCGAAAATATCGATCGGTCCGCACACAGCCCAACCGAAAATTCCGTTCGGCCCATGCACTGCAGGGCCGAAAATCTCGACCGACCGATCCTAAAATGTTAAATCGAATTTTTTTTCGTATCGATCGATCGTTCGAATTTATTTTGTGTACATAGTTTTCAATATTTCGTACCGAAATTATATGTTTAGTTAGTTTTTCTTTTTAAATTAATTTAAATATCATAAGGGCAAAATCGTCTTTTTACAGTCCTTTAGGGGCGGTGACTAGGAAAAGGGGGCGGTGACTAGGAAAAAGGGGGCGGTGAATAGCAATCCAGAAATAAATGTCGCTGCTTGGTTTAGGCGATCAAAAGGGCTTCAAACGAATTCCACAATAATACTTGTAACTCAAGAATCTCTAATTCGAGTTTATGGCGATACTTTATTACACGATCAGGAAACAATTCTAAACACCACCGACCCTTACAAAATGCGCGAGTGCTAAAGGAAAAGTTCATGGAAATATGAAGGAGTTCGTCAACTGCAACTGCAGATGCAAAAACACAAGAGATCGACTTATTACTTGACTTGCGAAACCAAAGAAGAAGATTTCCAAAGCTCAGAATCTATGCTCCATCTTTTCCTTCTCCAGGTACCACTGGACATATCTGAGGGAGAAAATGTTGCATATATCATTTTATTGGACAGCGAAATCCAATCGAATCATCATATAGGAACAGACTAAACATAGTTTACGAACTCATAGCAGATATGGGATAGCTCTGTGACAATATTCTTAACAATTCGCTCACTCAAAGTAAGCCCCATAACTACTCAAAGCAATCACTTCTCATTCATGGAACATGCACAATTCTAGACCAATTCGACTCATACTCATTGCGTGACAAATCTACTTATGAATTATGATGCAAAAAATCCGAAGAAATATATTAAAAATCGAGGGGTCCTTCCTAAAACCAATTGGTGATAGGAGGAGAAAGCCTCTTATATATATTGGCTCGAAAAGCTTGAATTAGTCGATGGGGGCAAAGTCCAAATTATAATCTCAACAAAGTGATGGGACAATCAAAGTTCATGGGCATAGATTTTAAGCTACGACATGAGCAAAGTGATACTTCTTCTACTTATACCCATGAGAAAGCATGTCGAACGATACAATCAACAGTGCGTACAAGAATACTCAAATACACCAAAATTTTCTAAAATCAATCCTATACCTAATCCAAAACTCACAATCGGAAGGAGATTAGAGCCAAGCTTTACGTTTGGTTGCACAACTCCAAAGGATACATAAAGAAAAACAACACAAAGCCTAGAAACAGATCCTGCATAATGTGAAATTAAAACAAAAATAGAAACAACATCTACAGATCGATCATGCGAAATCTCAAATTTCGCGAAAAAATCGGATCTCAACCAAAAAACTCAGCGCAAAAAATTGAAATCTCACGTCACAACAACGAAAAAACAAATCCGCATAAGCACTTACGAGTAGGTTCCAACAAGAGGACTGAGAAGGAGCGTGGCACTGATCGATCCAATTCTCAGAGACCTTATGGCTGAGCTTGGAAGGAAGATCCTTCCAAAGACCAGGCATCACCTTCTGCTGAAAAGGCGATAGAGCGTAGATCACAGCCTTCATCCTCACCGGTTGTTTCCCCATACTTCTTTTCCTCGATCGACAAAATCAGGTTTCAGATAGAGAGAGAGAAAATACACGAAGCCAGCCAAGCGCGTGGGTAGACGACGATGAATGAATTATTAGATGAGGAAAGGATTGACGTTACTGTTGGGCTTGGGCTTTTAACTCTCCGTTGTTGGGCTTATTCCCAACCATGTGGCCCGTTCAGTTTTTATTTACGGTTAATTATTTTACGGTCCTTTAATTTAAGGAATGTAGCATTATGGGGATAGAGAATTTAGTGTAACGCTATACGGACAATATTTTCCGGATAGTGACACCCCTTAAATTCTTGGAACCCTAGATTTAGGCAAGAACCCTGAGAGAATTGCAAAATTGCAAAACCAGTTAACTTTTTAAAATTTATGCAAAACTAATCAACTTTTCTAATTTTAATTATTTTTTTTTTCTCTACTCACTGAAAATTATTTAAAATTCTAAATTTTCACCATTATTATCTTACATTAGCATATAAATTGGCAACTATATTTTAACCCCAAAATTTAATTTAAAAAGTTTTAAGTTCTCAAAATGTAAACCTAGGTAGGTGTATTAAACGTCTCCAATTCCCAATGTGAAATTGACGGTTCTATTGAACCAAAACCCCGCGTCAATCGAGCTGTGGTAACACTGTTTCGATTATTATTTGGAAGCGGTTGGCGCCGGTGTCTGTTTCGAACTCAAACCATTTGATTTGTATGAATATTTTTTATTTTTCCACTTCTAATTGAAAAATAAATTTGAATTTCTTTAAAAACCGTTATAAACACAGTTCGATTTTGATTTGAACCTAAATCGTTGTTCGTCAGTTCGTTTCTGATATTTTAAACCGAATCCACGCATATGCAGTAATTAATCGAAAGTAAGATAAAATTGAATATGACATGTGAATAGGGACGAAGAAGTTTGAAATGCTCAATTTCCTACATGTAATAAAATATTATGATTCTCAGAATAATATATAATATTACATATGCTATAGCTAAAAATGAATTGGGTTAAAATAACGTTATTAATAGTTTATAGGCTAAGTGAAATAATAATAATGGAAAATTATAATTTTAGATAGTATTGTGGTGAAAAGGGAAAATAACAATATTTAAAATTAAAAAATATTATTAGTTTTGCACTAGTTTTAAAAAGTTAACTAGTTTTGAAATTCTAGTTTTAAAACTTAAATATTTTTGCAATTCTCTCCAAGAACCCTACCTATTTTTGTTGAGTATGCGCGCCAGCCAACGTTGCCGACACCATAATCCCACAATTCCGCCAAGAGCCCAAATGGGCTGCGCGTAGAGTGCTGAGGGCGCGCGCGCTGCCTCGATGCCGCGCGCGCCGACTAGGCCATGTGCCTAGTCCAAGCATGGTCGAGGCCATCAAGATCGACCACATGTCGCGTGCGCCTACTCTCGCACGCTGCCCGACGATTTAGCTTCGCACATACAGATGCGGACAAAGATCTAACACATGAAGTGTCAGAGAATGTGCCCCATGTCTCTCACCTCTCATTGGTCAGATCGGATCTGAGGAATCTTGAAGCCTGTCTTTGGCCTATAAAAAGGCCTCATGGCTCATTTCGATGGCACAGAACCTTTGGGCGAAAATATAGAGTGTTGTAGCAAGTTGTACAAGTAGCTACCTAGTGTGTGAGCGACTTGTTTAGTGCGAGTGTTGAGTGCTTGTACTTCCCCAATCTTGGGGCCCCGTTCTTAAGAAATAAAAGAGTGGGTTGGGAGCATTACCTCCCGTAAATTGTTGTGTTCGTATTTATTTGAGTCTCGTTGGTGTGAGTTCAAAGCAAACCCGATACACTAAGTCTTTAAGTAAACAAGGTGCTTAGTCTTGAAGAAGGCCGTCCTCTTTGGCGCATTTCCGCAGTTGCTCCGTACAGCTCCAACTTAGAGCGAAAATTTTCTAAGTTATTCGGCCCCGTGACATTTGAGTTCCGTCCCACATGCGGATAATTCAAGCTCTTGAAGCTAGTATATATATAAAAAGTTTTCTCCTCCTATCACCAATTGTTTAGGAATGACCTATCGATTTCTAATATGGTATCAGAGCGAGCTTCCGCTCATCATCGTCACCCGATTCATATGTCCACGTGTTAGACCAGTCATGCCACACGTGAGGGGGCGCGTTGAGATTCTAAGTGGGTTTCGTCCCACATCGGATAATTCAAGCTCTTGAAGATAGTATATATATAAGAGGCTTTCTCTACCACCAATTTGTTTTAGGAAGGACCCTCGATTTCTAATATTTTTTTGCACATACGCACAAAGATCCTATATACGTACATACATACATACATACATATATATCTCTCAAATAAGTTATATAATAATTAAAAAAAAAAACAGAACCACAACTATCTCAAAGCAAACTAACTACATTATTTTATAGAACTAATTAAACTATATACATTAGTTTGGCCCCTTGTCTTGTGGACCATATTTCAGCATGTCGAGCTCTCTAAGTTGCTCCTTCTTGTAGAGATCTCGAGAAGGTTCCTTAACAAAAAGATATATAAAGTGTCTAACTTCAGTTACAAAAAATAGTTACTCAATCATTTGACATATATAAGACATTATATTAAGCTATATAATTAAGTTTATTACCACAGGTTTTAGGAGCTCTTCGATGATTTCCCTCGCCTGAGCCAACTTCGAATCGACGATATTCTCGGGCAAGTTGGCCGTTATGAGAACATGCAACGGTAACTTCAAATGGTCGTACCCTTTTCTCCCCCTTAGGCTCTCCTCCTAATTGGTTTTTTAAATATAATGCAAGTACATAAAAATTAATTTGTATGTTTTTATACATAAAAAAGGAATTAATTCGAATGATAACCTTTCGAGCATCCTTGATAGAACCCTTTCCTCTGATTAGGATATGGCATTTTGTGTGGTCCTCTATTCGTTTTAGGGAATTTCCACGCGGCCCTAACAGCCTTCCGACGAAATTGAACTGTTTTTTTTTTTTGAACGATTTCGGAACGATTTCGTTAGATTCTACAAAGAAAACTATAATGTAATCAAGTATTTTCTCCGACTCACGTTAGGGTACTTGTCGACTGGTATGTCCAAACGCAGAACCTTTTTCACCGCCGAATTTGCGCTCGAATTTATTGGCGGTGGTAATGATGATGAGCGCGCGGATTCGCCGATTATATTATGTGGTGCGCCTAATGGCTGAGATGAGAAGCATATTAGTAACTAAAGATATATCTTTTCTTTAATGTTTTACTATTATTATGTAACTACATTTTGTCTTCTAAACACCTAATTGTTTGTTTCAAGTTCAACACCAAGTCTTTCTAACAAAAACCCCTAATTCAAAACCTGCAAAACTTCAATAAGATTACCAAGATTTTCCCTTCAATATTTGCTATAAATAAATTATTTGTAACTACCTAGAGGGTATAAGTAGTATTTTGTTTTAATTTTTTTTTGTTTTAAATTTTCTAACATCTAAATATCGTTTAAAGTTCAACACCAAGTCTTTCTAACAGAAACCCTAATTCGAAATCTGCAAAAACAAAAACTTCAAGAATGTATATGCTTTAACTTTCGTATAGTGCTTAGTTATATATACAATTGGATCTAAATCAGAAAGAAGAGCACAATAAGTAATATATATTAAGTAAGATCAAGGGTTAATTCACCTCATTTTGGATTTGGGGGATGACTGAGAAATGTCCACCGTATGATTTGTGAATGCTCGACGATTCTCCTCCATTGGTACTACTTGCTCCTCCACAGACGTTATCAGAAACGCTCATCATATTCAAAAGAGAAGAAACCTCTTCGATGCTCGGGCCACCTTGTACCATGGAGTTCATGTCATAATTATCACTAAACCCTAATTTGTTCAGTTCGTTGATCCCTTCGTAAGCTCTTGCTATTTCTGCACCAAGAAGATTATTACGTCAGATTTTATTACGCGACTCTACTCCATATATACGCCTACTTTGTATTCGTATAATTATATTATTAAGAACCCGAAATTAATGTCACGTGTATTTAAGGGTGGAAAATAAATTCATGCATCATCATTTAGTTAGACAGCGCTGCCTCTACCACGTGTGAGAGTGCATGAATTAGCTTCAACACCTATGCATCCGTTACATCTTTTGCGAAACTGATTTTTCATCGTCGAAGACAAACGATTTTGTCCGAGAATGCGCAATTCGTGCAAGACAAAAACACTTCCCATGGCAGAAGAATAGATGGTATTCACCACCTTGCCATCTCTCCCTCCCTCTCTCTCTCTCTCTCTCTCTCTCTCTCTCTCTCTCTCTCTCTCTCTCTCAGTCTCAGCTACGCTAGAATTTATTAGAAGTGTATGTTATTAACGTCATCGATGGCATCTTTCTCGTCGTAATAACACTGCCTTATTTGTCCTATTGAAGGCTGTTCGAAACCATGCATTGTATTGAAGTGATGCCAACTGATCTATTTCCCAACCACCTAATACCACCCACTGTTTCTCTTCTCCAAGGGAGGTATTCGCAACTCATTAGTCGATTAAATCACCGTCATTACCAAGATTTCAAGAAAATTAAGATACTTAATAAGTTTGATCAAGAAATGTTGTAATTGAAAGTATTGAAATAAAGGCCAAACCTTGATCCAAGAGGATTTTACTTATGGGTAGCACTTGCACAAAAGGTTCAAGATGCTCCCTTTCTGCTAGAAGCTCAGCCAAGTAACGCCTGCTGATAAATCGAATAAGATAGATTAATAATTTAAATCAAGGGTATCAACATTTAAATGGAATTATATACCGAAGATATGGAAAAGAACGAAGGATTAATATTCACCTCGCGGCGTCGAAATTGGCAGCTGTGGTCGAAGAGGGAATCGGGTTTTTAGCTGTGGGGAAGATGAAATCTTGAGAGAAAAAGCTAGACATGTTTTTTTGTTGAAGAGTGCTGCTAAGTGCTACTGTGAAGTGTAGAGTGAAGAAGGTAATAATGAATTGGGAGTGAAAGTAGCAAGTAACTTATATAGCAAGTGAAAATGTACTTGAAAAAATATTGCTGACGTCCCATGGCGGCCCTCTGAAAAAAAAGTAAAAGATTGCAGTACCGTTGTAATTTTCAATGGATTGGTTATTGTTAAAGAGTGCTTCTTGGGAAAATTTTAGTTTATTATTTTCCATTTCTTTAAGCCCAACTTATACCTGGCTTAATATTGCTATCAAAGAAAGTGTTACTCATGAAACATATGCATCTATTGATCAAGCATCGACCCATATCGCATGCGTTATCAATTAAAAAATTACTGCAGAATTCAAATTCAATAACAGTGTTGCCGATAATATGAAATGATGCAACTCAAGAAAGGTAAAAATTAGCAGAAAGAAAGGTTGATTCATAAGAGTCTCAACAAGGCCTTATTCTTCAGACTATTCTCCAACTGTCATTCCAAACCCAAATTTGTAATCTTTCTTCTTGTGATCCATCTGCCAAACATAATTCTTTCATGTTAAAATAGAAGTAAAGAATGGTAGACAAAAAAAGTAATGTTTTAACCCATAACATATAAACTTACCTCAGCTGAAAGAAGAAACCTAAGACCTGGACTTAATTGCTCTTCAAGGAATGCAGCTACAACGCCATTGGAATCAAACTTTCCTCTCAAGCGAGACTGTTTGATGAAGATACTTTTACTCGTCGGTATAAACACGACATATACATATAAAGACAATGCGTGGATAGTATATACGAAAGCAATAGCCCGATTTAAAAAACGCAAGAAACCGAAAAAGAATACCTGCCGGAAAATGTAATCATAGCCAGCACTGGCAGTAACATCCCTAGACATGTAGTTGTACATGATATCCGTTGCAAGAGAAACCTAAATTTCGAAGAAATAAAACATAAATTTTATTTATTCTTCTTTTTTTCTTTATTCTTCTTTATAGTACCAGTAATATTACTTCAGTAAACTTCGCTTCATTTAGTTCAAATGGTCACGAACGAGACAAACGCACATAAAGATGGGAAGATGATCATAGTACCTTCTCAGATACTTTTTGTACATAGCTTAGAGCAACCATACCAGTGCTTGCAACTTGCCCCGTAGCAACCTAACAGCGAACAAACTATGTAAACAAAATACCACACCTGAAAAAACATGGGTTCAATAAACAAATTTACCATCTTGTCAGTGTTGTAACGTGCAGCATAGCCAATGCCTGATTTCCTGTGCTGACCAGTCCAGAAAACTTCCCCTCCCAAAGATAAACGAGGTGTAAGACTCTGGTAAGAATAAATTTAAGTTAATTCATCTGTGATATGAAATCAAAACAACAGCAGCATGCCATGCCATCATTCTTGATTATAATTTCTTGCTGAAAATCATTTTCAGAAGATAAATATTTGCAATAATCATTCCACATATTTATATCCCAACGCAGTAATAATTTGTTCACCTGGATATAATTTGCACCAAATAAGGATCCATTCCCAACTTGAAACTGAGCCCTATAGTCTGATCCCTATATATGTATACATGGAGTTTGGTGAGTTTCAGGATTTATTTATCCAACTTGAAACATTCAGAAAGTGGAATTCAGCACAAGTGACTAGGTAATCAACATTTATCGACCACCAAATAGAGTCAAACTTTTTAGATCACCTTATAATCAAAGTTGAAGATTCCCTGCGACATATGTGGCTCGCTTGTAAGCTACAGAGGAGAAAGGACATATGTTATTGATCAAACTGCAACATAAAATAAGGCTGAAGAGGATTTCCACATAAAGATAAAGATTATATATGCATACTTGAGCATTGCCTTTAAACGAAAGGTTCTCCGTTAAATCGCACTTCAGCCTAGCACTTAATCTCCCATCCGTCATCACTCTCCCAAAAAGCATCAACTGCCAACCGACAAGTGCTACTCCCAGGTTAAGCCGATAAGTTCTTTAGTGAATCAGACAAGAGTAGCAAGACTTTCAGAAACTTACATTTGGGTCTATAAAGTTAGCACCAAATTCATAGTTAGCAGTGGGAATTTTGATTGTTTCAGATGACTGTGAAGGAAGTTCTGTCGGTCCCATCGTTAAACTGATGAACACAACACAACAACTTGATAAGAAGCCAGCACCGCGAGGACGAAAAAACAGTCACAACATAAAATACCATTGAGCCCACCTGTGACTGAGTGAAAATTTTTGGTTGAGTCCTTTGGTAAAATCAAAGCGCATCCCCTCGAATAGTTCTGGCTTCAGGGACACTGGCCGATATAAATTAAATTGGCAAATCTATCAGAGAGTTTATCAGCAGCAGCAGCAGCATACAAAATGGGTTAAGAACAAGCAATCAATTCATACGAAATGCAATGTTGGCAACAAAGGTAACCAAGACCGCACGATTACGGATATCTAAAGCATACGACAAAAGAAGCTAAGTCGAAAAAATTAATCAACAAGAGCTACTAACTCAATGCCTCCCTGTGAATCTCTTCGTAGGGGATAGGGCAGGGGAGATTGAAGTAATCGACTTTCTTCTCATCAGCACTCTTGGAATCTGACTGAGGCGCCGCCGCCGCCGTCGCCGTTGGACTAACCAGGGTCGCCATCTCCGATGAAAAAAAGGGCTAGTGGACTATAGATCGCAGATACAAAAACCCTCTTCGTTATGAAATGTTTTGCAAAAACCCCTCAACTTCACATTGTTATGGTATGGCCCGGCCTTACGGGTCATCGGTTCGGACACCTACCCGAAACTTTCGGGTTTTCCTTTTCAAATGAAATATATTAAAATTATTAAATAGCTGAAAAGATGACGAACAACTGACGTCACGGAATTTTAAATTATGGACTTGAAAGAAGGCCCAATAGAAGCCCATTAAAATTGTAATAGACAGGCTGAGCTGAAGCAACTCCAAATAATCTTGTAAAGATCGACGGTTAGATTTGCACCAATATATGCAATTAAAATAATAAATATAGTGGTTGATATGGATATGATAGAATGAATCATAGAATAATTCTCTCAAATGCCCTTTTCTTTTGTACTTTATATCAAGAGGAAGAATAACGTTTTCTCCAACTGTGTTTCTTTAAGACTATGTTTATCACTGATCCGGATAACCGGTTGTGCAATATAATTAAATAAAATAAATCAAACAAGTAAATATTTCTCGCAACCTCCCACAACTCGGTTGGTGGACCAACCTGGTTCACCAACCGGTTGTGCACAGTTTTCAAAACTGTTTTTGTGATTTTTATTGATTTTTATGATACATTTAATTATCTATTAAAATTTTATTTTAATTCTTTTACCAAAATGTATGATTTTTTCTCTACAAATAGAGACTAATATTGCAACATTTTGAGTCACAATTTCAAATTATCTATTTCTCTATTACATTCTATAATCTATCATAATTCATATTTTTTCTATCTCCAATGACCAAAGTATCTAAATTTTATATCATATAATGTAATCTATTTTAAACATTCAAATACTACTAAAAATAATTATAAAATATAAATATGAAATGTTGTGTTGGGTTGTTGATAAAGTATGAAAATTGTTGAGGTGTAGGTTGTCAATGTGGGAGAGAGAAATTAATATTTTATTCTTATGACCGGTTGTGGAGGTCATGAAAGCATTAATAATCGGAGAGAGAAAAGAGAGACGTTACACTATGTTCAATGAGGGACAATAAAATTTATAGAAGTCGTTTTCTTGGAAAAAAAATGAGGGACAATAAAACATACCATGATTGATCTTAGGATAACTTTTCGGCTCATTTCGATGCTAATTATCTAGGCTTTTTAATTAAATTAGGGTTATTTTAACCCAAATTAGATAAAATAGGGCTAATTTGACAAAAATTGCTAAAATAGGGGGAAACGCGCCGATGACGTGGCAGAGCAACAAGGAAAGGGGGGCCGGCTGGGCCCGCGTCGCGTTTAATGAACGCGACGTCGCTCTTAATGGCCGCGACGTGGGCCCAGACCAGCACTAAGCCCACTAAACCCACTAAAGACGCCACTTACAACCCACTAAAGTTAATGGGCCACTAGTCGTCGCGCCTAATGGACGCGACGTCGCATCCAATGGCCGCGACGACGCGCTGTGTACTCTCGGCGAATTTTCCTATTTAAGCAGCTCAATGTTTCGAATGTTAATTCGTCCCGGTGTACGCCCCCAAACGACACTCTCCAAACCCCTAACGGTCAAAGGCGTGTCGAGGGCACCATCAGCATTGGATAGTACATCGTTACAACGATGACTATCCTGGAATATCAGAAGTGATCTATCGATCGGACCGTAATATTCATTCGTATCCATCCTAAATTAGCGTTTAAAAGTCAATATCACAACAAATAATAATAAACAAACACATAAATTGACTCATGTACTAACAATCGAATAAAGTAACCTAGAAACCTAATTTCAAAATTAGGTTTCGAAATTAGGGAAATTAACCTAAATCGAGTTAATTAAGTAAAATTAACGTATAATATCAATCTACTAAGCAACCCACAATATGTAAAGCACAAATACCAAAAACACAAATTTAAACGCAAGAATTCGACGAAATTTAACGAAACATCAAAATCAAGATTTAAACGAATTAGGAGTTCCATACCCAAAAGAAGCTTAATCGATGATGACGAGGAAGGATGGATCTATCACGTGGTGTTCGTCGCCGTAAATCGCCATGTAAATCGCCGGAATCGGTGGGGAGGAGAAGAAGAAGAGAAATGGGGGGGGGGGGGGAGAAGAAGAAGAGGTCGCGGCTATATTATCCGCGTCGTCGCTGCTATTAAGCGCTAGCCGCGACGAAGGGTCTACTGGGCCGTCAGTCGGCCCAAACAAATTTTTTTAAAAATCAGGCCCGATTTTCAAAAATCGAGCCCGATTTTCAAAGCTCGTCGCGTTTAATAGGCGCGGCGTCACGTCTAATAGGCGTGTTTCCCCCTATTAGTAATTTTTGTCAAATTAGCCCTATTTTATCTAATTTGGGTTAAAATAAGGGTTAATTCCTTATCAGTCCCTCTCAAAGTTTAAACTTCCTCTTAAATACCACTCGAATTATTTCTTCCTTAGCAGTACCTATCTGAAAATTTATTCCTCTGCAGTACCTAAAAAGGTCTTTTCAGCGTTAAAAAGACGAAAATACCCCTGTCTCACATATTCCATTGAAGTTGAATAAATTATTTCACAAGAATTATACCAACAAAACTTGTTATTATACCAATAAAATTGAAATTATACCAGAAACTTATAGAAATTATACCAAATGTTCGAACATTATACTACGTTATTATAATTCGAATTTTATAAAATGAAATTGGACATTATACCAACTGATTATGCTATTATACCAGAAATTGAGGAGATTATACCATCTATTTTCGTTATTATGCCAATAAATATAGTTATTTTAATTTTATAGAGCGAAATTGAATTATATACCAACTAATGTTTGCAATTATACCATAAATTGTGGAAAATATACCATACATTATCACTATTATACCATCTATCTCAGTTATTATACCAATAAATAAATTATTTTAATTTTATACAGCAAAATTGGAGATTATACCAACTAATTTTGCTATTATACCAGAAACTGAGTAAATTATACGTTTATTAGGTTCAATTCTGCTGGTATAATAACGATAACAGTTAGTATAATTTCCAATTTAACATTATTTTGTTAGTATAATGAGAATAACAGTGGATATAATAATCAGAATAGTTGGTATGATGCCCAATTTAATATCAGGAAAGGGTATTTCCGTCCGTTCACTGTTTAGGGGTATTTTTTTTTTTTTTTTTTTTTTTTCGGTCCCGAGGTATCCCCACACAGCCCGGCTATGGGCTAATCGCCACACACTCCAGAGGTGGGACTAATCCCCGGGGTCAGATGGATACATCCCAAACCCACCCAACAACGATAGTCATGGGCCTAAGCCCATGGGGATTTTCCAAAGTCATGTGGGAGGTGGGGTTCGAACCCCTGACCTCCTAATCACATGAACTTTGGATGCCTCAGCTTGGCCACTAGAGCCAAGCCTCATTGGCACTGTTTAGGGGTATTAAACACACAAGTTTTTGCAGATGAGTACTTAACAGGAAGATTTTTTCGTAGGGTACTGAACAGAAAGTTAAGTTTCTGACGGGGCCTGATAAGGAATTAAATACTGGATTGCTATTCACGCCCCCTTTTTCCTAGTCACCGCCCCCTAAAGGGCTATAAAAAGACGTTTCTGCCCTTATGATATTTAAATTAATTTAAAAATAAAAAACTAACTAAATATATAATTTTGGTACGAAATATTGAAAACTACATACACAAATAAATTCGAACGATCGATCGATACGGAAAAAAATTGATTTAACATTTTAGGACCGATCGATCGATATTTTCGGACCGATCGATCGATATTTTCGGACTGATCGATCGATATTGTCGTAAAAATCATTCGTACGTAGATGAATTAGCGAACACGGATCGAAATAGTTTGAAAAAGTCCCGACCGAAACACAATTTCGGTCGCCACAAGGCACAACCGAACAATAATTTCGGTCGCCACAAGGCACGACGAAAACATAATTTCGGTTGTGACATGTGGCGACCGAAATTATGTTTTGGTCGTGCCTTGTGGCGACCGAAAATTCGTTTTGGTCGTGCCAGCTCCGACCGAAATTTCGTTTTGGTCGTGCCAGCACCGACCGAATTTTGTTTTGGTTGTGCCAGCTCCGACCGAACCAAAATTTCGGTCGGAACTGGCACGACCAAAACGAAATTTCGGTCGCCACAAGGCACGACTAAAACATAATTTCGGTCGCCACAAGGCACGACCGAAATGCTGTTTCGGTCGTGCCTTGTGGCGACCGAAATTACTGTTCGGTTGTGCCTTGTGGCGACCGAAATTGTGTTTCGGTCGGGACTTTTTCAAACTGTTTCGATCCGTGTTCGCTAATTCATCTACGTACGAATGATTTTTACCACAATATCGATCGATCGGTCCGAAAATATCGATCGATCGGTCCAAAAAATATCGATCGATCGGTCCTAAAATGTTAAATCAAATTTTTTTTTCGTATCGATCGATCGTTCGAATTTATTTGTGTGTGTAGTTTTCAGTATTTCGTACCGGAATTATATATTTAGTTAGTTTTTTCTTTTAAATTGATTTAAATATCATAAGGGCAAAAAGTCTTTTTTCCAGCCCTTTAGGGAGCGGTGACTAGTAAAAATGGGCCGTAAATAGTAACTCCGTTAAAATAATCCTAATTTAATTAAAAAGCCAATTATCTATTCGTACGAACATATTATATATCATAAGCTCGAATTATCGTACTCCATCGATGGAAAGGCAAAATCAGTCGCAATCCCAGCATTAAAGATCGACGATGTGCTAGATTTCGTCTCCTCCACAAGATTCGTGAAGAAACAGATAAATCCGATCATCATCCCTTCGATTGTTATGCTTGTTTTTTCATCCGTAGCTCTTAGCAGCAGCAGCGTACTCGAAAGTGACGTTTTCTTTTAGAAAGAGAAAATGGGCGGCGGTGGTGGAGCGGAGGGAGAGGTGACGTTGGAGTTCACTCCGACGTGGGTTGTGGCCGCCGTGTGTACGGTCATCGTCGCCATCTCACTCGCGGCGGAGCGCATCCTTCATTACACTGGGAAGGTCTCTTTTTAGTATTATCTGTGTAAATGTGTTTTCCTCTTAATCCTCTTAAGAGCTTGAGCGAAGATATTGAAAGCATTTTGGTTGGTTCGAATTACTATGTTTGGGTTATGAATTGGTTTCTTCTTTGCGTTTTCGAATTTGAGAAAGTAACTCAGTATTTCTGCAGTATTTAAAGAAAAAGAATCAGAAACCACTGTTTGAAGCACTGCAGAAGGTCAAAGAAGGTATGTTTCTCATCCTTTTTGTATCCTAATTTATGCGTTTTACTGTGACTTCTTTATAACCTGGGATTGACTTTATTTGGATTGGAAATAATAGAGCTGATGCTGTTGGGATTCATATCGCTTTTGCTTACGGTATTCCAAGGGCGAATAACGAGGATTTGTGTCCCAAGTGATATCGTGAAGCACTTATTACCATGTTCGTTGCCCGCCGAATCTGTGTCTGCTGGTAATAAGGAATATAATAACCATACGTCCCAAGCAACACGTCGCTTGCTTGCTGAGTCTGGCGGCGGTCAATGCACCAAAGAGGTAGCTTATTAGCTAATAAAATTTGGAGGAATGCTTCTGAAAAGATTCTTAAATTTGTTGGTTCGTTTGATTCTTTGTTCTTGTAGAATCTGAGTTTGATTTCGTCTGCAGAATCAATCGCCATTGTTGTCTCTTGAAGCATTGCACCATCTGCACATATTCATCTTTGTTTTGGCAATAGTCCATGTGACGTTTTCCGTTCTCACGGTTGTATTCGGTGGGATAAAGGTCAGTACTAGTGAGTAACTGTCTTGTTTTATTATGTAAATATATGTCATGTAACCATAAGAATATGCGTAGATTCGACAATGGAAGCATTGGGAAGACTCTATTGCGAAAGAAAAATACGACACTGAACAGGGTAATAATCAAGTATACATCGTATCTATAACTGACTTACCTTATGTTTTTTTCTTCAAATGTTATTCACAGTTCTGAAACACAAGGTGACACATGTTCATGAGCACGATTTCGTCAAGAAGAGATTTCTGGGTTTGGGCAAGCATTCAATCTTATTGAGTTGGCTGGTCAGTCAAGTTCTTCTTCTGGGACTTTAAAGCCATTCTCATATTTTTCTTATTTTATGAATCAAACCATTAGTTTCTTTGTTGTCTTAATCATCCTCATTATCATTGCGCACAGCATTCGTTTTTTAAGCAATTCTATGGATCCGTGACCAAATCAGACTACATAGCCCTTCGGTTAGGCTTCATAATGGTAGGTCTACGTTGCAGCAATGTCTTGGATTTTTTTTTCCTTTCTTGGCGTTAAAATTCTTTCAACAGACGCATTGCAGAGGAAATCCAAAGTTCAATTTCCACAAGTACATGATACGCGCTTTGGAGGATGACTTCAAAATTGTCGTCGGAATCAGGCAATTCGTCTCTTTTTTTTTTCACTTCTTCCATTTTTTCGCACTCCATCGTTCTCTAACATTTTTACTCGCGTTTAATGCAGCTGGTATCTATGGATATTCGTCGTCATCTTCTTGCTACTGAACATCAACGGTACAAACGCCTTTATGAAGCAGACTAAAGATTGATTCTTTCATCCTTTTTCATGAATTTGACTTCGAAATCACACCGTACCATTCTTCAGGTTGGCATACATACTTTTGGATCGCATTCGTGCCATTCATCGTAAGCCTCTCTCTCTCTCTCTCTCTCTCTCTATCTATATATATATATATATATCCATCTCTCTCCCACTCTCTCTCATAGGTGCTTCTTTTTTGGCAGCTTCTATTGGCCGTGGGGACAAAGCTAGAGCATGTGATCTCTCAATTAGCCCAAGAGGTGGCGGAGAAGCACATAGCCATTGAGGGCGAATTAGTCGTTCAGCCTTCCGACGAACACTTTTGGTTCAGCCGCCCTCGAATCGTCCTTTTCTTGATCCATTTCGTCCTCTTTCAAAACGCCTTCGAGATAGCTTTCTTCTTCTGGATTCTGGTACGGGTTTTTCCCAATTTCTCCTTCTCTTTTTTTTTTCCAATTCGTAAGTTTAGTAAATATATCAGAAAAATCACGTCATTCATCGTCATTCTTCGTCAAGGTTCAATATGGGTTCGATTCTTGCATCATGGGACAAGTACGGTACATCGTCCCCAGGCTAATCATAGGGTGAGAGATTTTGCTTTTGTTCATATCTTCCACCTTGTAAGCTAATTATGATATCAATTCACACACACACACACACACACACTATAGTGTGTTTATTCAGGTCCTGTGCAGCTACAGCACCCTGCCTCTGTATGCACTTGTTACACAGGTAAAATAGAATACTACATTCGATATATGTGTATATATATATAGTGTGTATATATATATATATATATGTGATTCTTGAGGACAGATGGGAACCCATTTCAAGAAATCGATATTCGACGAGCACGTGCAAGTGGGGCTCGTGGGGTGGGCCCAGAAGGCCAAGCAGAGAAAGGTGGGCAAGGGATTCTTGAAGTCTTCGGTGGGCGGCGATTCTTCGACTTCTTCTTCAGCAGCGGGGATTCAGATGGCTGATAGTAGCAGCATTGATAATAGGACGACGTGATTCTACTCATAACAATGGTTCTCGAACGAAAACCAACATTTTCACTATGATGACGACCACGATATATATGTATATATGTATCTGAGGCGGGCCATGACCACGACGGGGAATATGGAGTCTCGAGTATTATGTGTGTTTTTTAGGTGATAATTGTAACATATAGATGGAAAAGAATCGATATATCGTAATCTTTTCTCGATTGTTTTTTCCAAAGTGGTCGAGGTTGATTTTCAGTTCCTTGAAATGTCCTCGTTGGTTAGGAACTTGATCGTAAACTCTAAATCCTAAATATGAGTAGCTACAAAAATTGTTCGTAGGGACCTCAGTTCCCGAACTCTAAGTTCTAAACCCTAAATCCTAATATGAGTAGCGAGAAAGATTGTTTGGGTTGTCGAGGTATTGAAATATGATTAAGGGACTAAAATGATATTATATTTGGGGGTATTTGTTTCAGGTGTTCCAACATTACGGTGATGTGAGTATGACCGGAATGTGGATCAAGGTGATATGTGATCAGTGTGTTTGTTTTAAGGTGGTATTTATTTTGCAGATCAACGTGATATTGAAGTATTTTATTTGTTTAATCACCGTGATGTGTAGGGTGGCGTTGTACAAATGACATATTTGACCCATACATATGACTTAAATAATGTGTTAAATTTTTTTAAGGTGATTTTTATGTGATAATCATTAACATATTAAAATATACATTTAATTTATAAGAATTATTTATATTTATACTTTTTTAAATATAAATTTTAAAATTTTTAAATAACTGAAATATTTTTATGATTTAATTATGTTAATCATGTAATTATATTTATAATGGCAATAATGTTAAAATATGAGGCGTATTCTCGTCCATTAAAAAGTTAGATAGATCACGTCGTCACCGTGATGTTGCATCACCTAGGTTTTTTGGGGTGATCTGAAATATGAAATATCATCCCATTTTCATCACCTAGGTGATCCATCATTCCGGTGATGACTCATCACCTAAACTAAATAAACACAGTGACAAATGGTAAACGAGAGGATCACGACAAACACCCTTTAAGGGACTAAAATGATGATATTACATTTGATTTTTTCGAAGAAATGATATTACATTTGTTTAATTGATCTATAATGCAAAGAAGTGACCCATTTGACTTCAACGTTTTTTCCGCATACAAATACGAGAGAGAGAGAGAGAGAGAGAGAGAGAGAGAGAGAGAGAGAGAGTACAGATTCTTTTATTCTTCCTCGGGCTAGTACTTATCTTATTACCGCTTAATACAAACGAATACATTCCAGATTTCGCCCGATTGCCCCAATTGCGTCCCGGAGATTTTCGAATTGTGTCCATTTCTTAGGGTTTATCATACATCGCGACGTGTATCTGCATATTTCCTTGGTGTTCGATGGCTGCGAGTGCTAACGGAAACGGCAACGGAAACGGAAACGTCGCCAACGGTAGCAGTAACGGCGGCGCATCAGCGAAGGAGAAATCTAATGGCGTCTGCGCGATGGATAATTCGGATGCGGGCCCCACGCAGGCTGCTTTGCGGCACAATCCTGGGCTTTCGCTTGATTGGACCCAGGAAGAGCAGTCTACGCTTGAAGAACTGCTCGCCAAGTTAGTCTGAGATTTCTTTTTTTTTTGGTTATCTTGTGAGGGACATCTCTTTCCTTTGTGTTGCGTGTGCGTGATTTGGCTCACGCATTGATAATATCATTTCTGATGGGCGATTAGTATGGGAGGTTCAAATATGGACTAGACTTCGTGGGAAGCGCATAACTTTACCTTGTTTTCAAACGCCAAAAGATAGTTGTGTGTTTGTGTGATGTCATAAATTATTGCTATCGTATGCGAGGACATCATAAATTTATACGCTTTTCTGTTCGATGATCTTATAGATAATTAAGTATGGTTTTTCTAGTTTCTTGAAACATCATTTTATTATCCACTCTATTCTCCATGGATTCTGCAATTTTGAAGTAGAGAAAAGCTGGAGCCGAGCTGCCGATTTAATATGGCCCTCATTTCTTAGATCTCTCTCGCTTTGCTTAGTTACTACTTACTAAAACCATGACCATCTATCTTATTCTATAATTCGTGCTTTTTGCAGATATACCTCTGAACCTGCCATTGTCCGGTATGCTAAAATTGCTCAAGCGTTAAGAGATAAGACAGTCCGTGATGTTGCATTACGCTGCAGATGGATGAATGTGAGCTCTTCTTGTCTTTCTTCTTTTCATGTTTATTCTCATAAATGCTTTTGCTCCAGGTTTAGTCTGACAGAAATATTTATATCGAGGAAGAACATCTGATGTTAAGAATTTGGTGTTTTGTTTTGGGAATGCACGTAACACGTTGAATCATAGCGAATTAGATCAGTTGAAACAGCTCATGATTATGGATTATATGGCATTTGTTTGAAAAGGTTCATTCTTCCCCTGGTTAGGTGGACTATAGAAAGTTATTTTTGCCATTATTGGCGTTGTATTTTTTATTTGAGGGAAAATTAAGTTTCATTATCTATCTATTTGTAGTGAACTCTTTTCTTCTTTTCTTTTTTTCTTTTGGAATCTTCGTGGGCAATTTTCAGAATTTTAGATGTCATTCGCTTCTTCGGAGATTGCACCTGACATGTCATTGATAGAAATCTAGAACAAGTGCATCATTACCATGAAGAAACTTTCATATCTGATAATTATTTATTGCTAAAATCTTGGGGATACTGATTCAATCACTCGCCTTCTTAGAGAAAGGAAAATGGAAAGAGAAGGAAGGATGATCATAACTCATCAAGGAAGAATAAAGACAAAAAGGTTAGCATTTCATTCCCTTTTATGATGTGGGACCATGTGTGGATAATATCTCTGTTGTATTCATGAAATATCAGGCGTTACAATCATTTAGTTTATGTCCAACTATACTAATATCATACTGACTTTTGAATGTCAAACTAGAATACCAAGTTAGCAACGTATTCCTGGGGGAACAATGCATTTATTTATATCATATGTACTGCGCCTTTATATCATATGTTACTACTCAAGCTTGACTTAAGCTTTTTCTCCATACCCTGTCCTTCCATTAACCTTGACTTAAGCTTTTCATTTTGGAATCATCACACGTGCTTATGCTTGTAAGATTATTAAGATCTCTCCTTGTTCGATTCTAGTGAACTTGTGAAAAGGACATGGCATAAGAGATATAAATGTTTTTACGTTAGCGTAGTTATTGAATTCATTTTACTTGCCTTTTGGTCTTTGAAATGCTAATTTCTCATGTTTAGTCTCTGGATATTTCTGCTGCAGGTATTTTATTCTAACATTTGCACTTTGCTGTCATATCAGGAAAAAGCCACAGACTCACTGCCTAAATCTTCCCAAGCAGCAAACCGTTTTAGTGGCCCTCCTTACACTCAATCCGTGATGCCTATGGACAGTGACGACGGAATCTCATACGCAGGTTTTTACATAGTTTATTAATCTTGAAATATCAAATTGTCCATAGGATTAAGCTGCTAAATGCATATGTTGAAGTTTGCTCGAATGGGATTTTCCATTCGATCATATGATCATGATGGGTCATCATTGGTTTTTTCGTTTATTCTTCTTAAAACTCAGTTTATGTTTAGAATAACTAAATTATAATGAATTATCAGAAAATTTTGAGACAAATACGGTGGTTCTTATCTCCAATTCCCCATGCTCAGTTTCTCCGTCTTAATCCGTTTGAGCCTTATTTCAGCTATTGGGGGTGCTGCTGGGCAGCTTCTTGAGCAAAGTTCTCAGATCTTGGATCAAATTTCTGCAAACTTCTCTGCTTGCAAGGTACTTACGCTGTTATATGCTTATATCCTGCTTTGCTCTCATAACGATATTGCATATACAAACCTGTGAGTGACTCTTTTTACTTCTTTAACCAAAGAACATGTTGGCAAGATTCATGAGAATTAGATTTTGGTTAGTTCAGTTGTTAACGTTTTCTATGAAATCATTCGCACAGTTTCTATTTTCTTAGCTACCGCACATAAAATTGACTGTAATTTCAAAACTCATGGTTTAAGGTTCATCGTCTGTCTCCTTTTTTTGCAGGTCCATGAGAACATCAACCTATTTTGTCAAGCTCGAACGAACATCCTTTCGATTCTAAATGAGTAAGTCAATACTTTATGCGGAAAACTCTTCTACTATTACTCAATTGCTCCTAGACCCCATACATATCTAAGAGTACATCTCCTGTCCATGATTGAAAGCACAAAAATACTTTCGGGAAAATATAAATTAACTCAACGATCTAATTTCAATTTTCTATCATTTGCAGCAGCAGTGATATGCCGGAGATTATGAAGCAGATGCCAGCGCTTCCTGTAAGATTAAACGAAGAACTTGCAAAGTCCATTCTCCCGAACAAATCTTGAGGTATATTATATGTTGTTCTTACATCATGATGAAGCTTGGAAGCTCTTCAAAGCTGAGCCCTTTTCGCGTCGTGTATTAATTGTTGTTGTTACATCATCACCTTGTTAGTTGTTGCAAAGCAAAATGGTTCTTCCCAGTGTTGTTTCTTGCAAAGCAGAAGAGATGTATTATCAAATCTTTGTTTTAGTTTCCTTTTGCCATTTGTATACTTTTAGCTAGATTATTGAGCAGCATAGAAACGGGTTTAGTACTGTAAATAATTGTCATTAGGACAAGATCTGCTTGTTATAATATGATCATTGTTGTAAGCCCATTAACATGGAGAGGACTAAAAGGGTTCTCTTTGAGTTGAATATTGCGACTCATTATACAAATAGAAAGGGCTAATCACTTTTGAATCAATTTGTTATACGTTGCGAATCTTAAGTTTTTTTTGTATATCGTGTGTTTCAATGTATGATTATTTTTTGTTTTCTCGGTTATGTAAAAATGATGCAACGTCCCAAAATAAAATAGAGGTAATTACATGTTAGGTCCAAATAAGTTTTGCTTTTGATTTCAGGCCCTATTTAAGTTACATATAGATAGAATTATCTGAACTGAAGTTTCTTTATGAAATAAGGATCTAATCCATGATAAAAGACATATTTGTCCATAATAAACAAAAAGAATTACGAATAATTGCCATCGTCTTCTTCAAACGAGCAAGCAACCATAAAGAAGTGGTATAGAGTGTACATGAAGTGGTACTGTAGATCCATGAAGCGGTACTGTAGACCCATGAAGTGGTACTGTAGATCCATGAAGTGGTATTGTAGACCCGTGAAGTGGTACTAGTGAACAGTGAAATGGTACGGTAGACTCATGAAGTGGTATTCGTGAACTGTGAAGTGGTACACCATTTGTAAACACATGAAGTGGTACTGTTGAACAAGAAGAAGCGGTACTGTAGACCCATGAAGTGGTACTATTGAACAGAGAAGTGGTACAACAGAACTCTTAAGTGTTTCTGCAGAAATCAGGTAAATATTTCGATGCAATCCAAAAATTGAAATGTTAGGGAATTAACACATTTTCTGGATAGCCATTTGTGCATATCGAGTAACACTTTCTACAGTAACTTTAGCGAATGCTGCCAAAAAAATAACACTTAATTCAAAAGGAATAACATGTTCCTGTGAAATAGCAAAAGTGTTATCCAGAAATAAGGAAGTGTTTCCCAGCAAGCTTCTAACTCAAAACTATACCAAATAAAAGACAACACGTAACACTTAAACCTGTTTCGACCCCACTTTTAAGTAACATTTATTTACGCCAAAATTTTCCAGCGATTCATTTTCAGCTCCATTAACCTCGAACATAGAACGATTGATCCGACGCGGTGGCGCGACGTAATATCCAAGCTATGGGACTCTCGAATTTATACATAGTAGCTGCAATTTTAGCCGAAAACATGGATCGATTTACTTGTTTTTTCGTATTTGCGTTAATTAGATCCGAAATTTACCCTCACAAATCTTATATTTGATGACGTAATATCTAAATAAACCCTTATATTTGCAGCAGATGCTTATTTCGATTGTCAAAACTCACTTTACTCTGTTAATAACACTTATTAGCCATATAACAACACAATATTTGTGCTGAGTAACACTTTCTGTTATGTGATAACGTATAACAGTATACTGGAATTTGATAACAGATCTGGGGCGCTAGATACCACTTCATAACTACTCCTTTATAAGGGTATTTTCGTCCAACAACCTTAATTCTAACTTAAATTCTGAAATGGGTCCGTTAAACTATTTTTCCTCTGACGTGTGTCTGGACCCTGATTTAAAAATACAATGGAGCCTGAAATCCAATCGTCCCAATAAAAAATTATGATGTTAACGAAAAATTTGAGAAATTTTAGTCAATTGGGCATCTTTTTCGAGATGTTATAGACTACTTTAATGCCACTTTTAAGCACGTGGATCCAAATTACGTATGTGCCTTCATTTTATTTAGGGTTATTACTATTGACTCCCCCTTTGGGGGTGTAAAAAATATTGGAAAATGTTAAACTAATAAAAAATCTTACATTGGTTCAATAATGATAAATACCACGTTTCAATATTCAACATCATTAATTTATCACGTTTTGCTAGTAGAATGTAATTAATTAAAATAATCACATACTATAATTATCACACACTAAAGCACGTTTTTTACATTTCTTAAAATAATCACTTATTAAAACAGCTTAGTTGTATAATTTAAAAATAAATAACGATACATAAAGAAAAATGTCAAAATGTAAGGACTAAGGAGTAATATTGTCTAAATTAAAATTTAAAACTTCACCTCATTACCGTGATTAAAAGCCACTTTAGTTTTTTGGGGTGATTCAAAATTTGAAATATCATCCTATTTTCACTATCTGGTGACTGTCATTACGACGATGACTCATCACATAGGCTAAACAAATACACTGATGAGGGGTAGAGGGTCACCGTGATATTTTGGCGTATACCTCAAACAAACACCCCTATGTGGTACTAAAAATATAATTATATTTAATGTTACTTTATGATTTTGGTATTTATAATTCATAATGTTTGATGAAATATTATTCTTAAATTTATATGAAAAATGATTTGTGAAGATATAATTATAACAAATTAAAAATAGAGGAGTGAAATGATAGATCACTTTTAAGTAATACCCCCTTTGTCCCTGTGTGGCGCAGTTTTTAAGAAACTGAATACTTTAATAATATAATACAATTAAAAGGTAAAAAATTGTATATTTTGACAAGTCTTTTAAGAATATTTAATATTATTATATTGATTGTTTATGATAGTTTTTTGCTAAACTAGGAAATGTACAAAAGATAGTGGGACGCGCGATTTAGTAAAATGTACAAAATTTACTGGGACGGAGGTAGTATTAAATATTAATTTGTTATGATATAACTAAAATAACTAAAACAATAAAGGATTAAGTTATAATTACACAAAGATCAATTTTTTAATTGAATAATCTATATATATATATATATATATATATATATATATATATATGTCATGCAACATAATCAGGATGACTCTAAATTACTAGATTGCACAATGCATATGACGTGTGATAATATTGTATAATTAATATTTGGTGAAAAACATAGTTTTTAAAACTGTAATTAATTGTGTGATAATAAATAAGGGGGTCTAAATAGAATCTAAGGGGTCTATATAAAATTACCCTTTATTTAGTTAATGAGTTTAGAGAAGTCCGATTTCTCAAAATTCACGGAACAACCGTACGGATTTGACACTGAGAAAGTCAATGTTTGTAACATGTTTATATATGAAAAATACAATAATTCTTTTAAGCGAATCAGTTAATAACTTAAGTAGTATTTCCCGGCTTAAATGAAATATGAATTTATATTTGGAAAGTAAAAAAGTCAAATATGTTTGTTTTGATTTGTTTGCCACGCTTAGCGTATGCAACAGTTTGATTAACCCTAACGCGTCATTAATAGTGGACCCACTGATTAACGTTATATATAGTAACAATGATCACTTTTCGATAAGGAAATATCATACATAGAAATAAAGAAAGGTGATAGAGAAAAAACAAAAGGTAACAAACATCTCGTTATTCTTGCACCATTCGATCCATACTTTGTATTTCTGCGTTTTATGCCTCTAAGATTCAGTTCCTATTATGGTTGGTTGAAAGATTTTAATGATTGAACATTCTTCATTACGTACTGATGACTGCGTTAGGATTTCTAGTTTGCAAGAATCTTGGAACACTTTGGTACGATCGTTTGTATAATATTTCCTCTCTGTCGCTTATGACCTAATTTCATTTCTTTTTCTTTTTTTACATACACGAAACCTCACTCCCTTTGATTTGAATCAGAACCCAAATTTTATGCCATCCTTGTTATTGCATCTAATGGACTTTTTCATCAACTGTAACTGAGATCTAACGTCGATGATCTCTTACCAGTGAGAATAATCATTAAAATGTGTGTTTTTTTTTCTTTCTTGTTTTAGGGTTTATCACACAAGAAACCTCACTCCTTTTGAATCAGAATCCAATCTGTTTTACAATTCTTGAATTATGCCGTCTTGTTATTGCATCTATGGAATTCTTCATCAACTGTAACCGATCTAACGATGATCTCTTGCAAATGGGAATGATCATTAATATGTGTTCATATTCTTTTCTTTTTGCAGATTGTGAGAAACTAAGAAACAAAAACCTTGATTTCGAGATATTTTCTATGCCCGCTATGACGACTACCAAAGATTGCAGAAAAGGGCTCCCAAGAAACCTGAATTTGGGACGAACCAACGTTGTAATGAAACCCATTTCAGATCACAAGTCGAAAGACGTTTCGAAAGGTTCGCCTTTGCAATCTCATTGCAGAAAACGCTCAGACGAAGAAACGTCCATTGATGGCCAGTGTTGGAAAAAGAAGCAGCAGAAGATGGACCCTAATGGTAATAATTTGAATTTCAAAATAGTATTATTATTATTTTTTTATTTTTTCCCCATTTACGCTATTAATTATCGCTAATGATGGGTTTCTTCTCTAATAATTTTCTAGGGTCTCAAGTTGTTCACCGTAAAAGAAGCGAAGCGAGTGTTTCAATCGAAGGTAACTATGAATATATATGCTCTTTATTACTTATTCATTCATTTCTATACTTCATTCAATATACTTACAAGTTTTTCTCTTTAATTAGATTGTGTCCAAAATCAAATCTCTACGGAGAAGGTGACTTCGACTTCGAGGGCTGAAACGTTGAAAAGCCGATTTGCAGACACCATTCGCAAATCTCAAGCATACCTAGGCAATGTAATATAATGGTTTTCCTTTTCTTCTTACGATATTTTATTGGGAAAGTTATAATTTTGTAATAACACTGAATAAAGTGAACTTTTTAGCAGGATGTGAATGTAAAATCTCCATTATCTTTAGAAGAAAGGGCGCAGAACTATTTAATGCAGCAACGTGAGAAAGAAAGAGCAGCTGCAAGAATGGCGATAGAAAAGGTAACAATTCGATGGATTAATTCTAACATTATGACAATATATATACTTCAATATTCCAATACGAAATGATTTTCTTTTACTTATAGAGGACCTTTTTATTTATGTAACAGATGGAGAAGACCGTTGAGTTCAACGATGGCCGTGCCGTCATGAGAGATTTCTATATGTTATTATTTTCCGAAGCAGTTTGACTATTTTGGGTCCTATTTGTATCATCGCTTCACATTGATCAATACTAAGTCGATTTTTTTTCTTTTAGAGCAATCTTTTCTTTTGCAGCATATATAACGTAATTTCAATGAATCGTTTCATGTATGATTTCATGATGACACGCTCAAATACTAGCAAGTGTAATAGGTCGTGCAAGTAGTAAACGGACGAAATATGAGTATCGATCCACGAAGATAGCTTGATTAATTTCGATGATTTGATAAAAGATATAAAAGCGCAAATAATAAAATAGACGCAGATAAAATAAATGAGATAAAGATCAATTGACGATGAGTGACCAAGGCACATGTTCAACACAAATAATTCCTACGCCTTCATAAAATCTATCCTATCTAACCATCATGAATATCAGTCAAGGTAAAATTTCCTAAGACAATCGCTAATCATTTGTCCCGCAATATCGATCCTATGTGATAGAGAACCAACCCGTATATGTCTATAGGATTGTAGTTTCCACGCATGCATCCAATCTCTATGAAATTCCCCCCGAGCTTTCGGAAACCACACATACGAAACCGAATTCCATCTCTGGTCGGTTTTACGTAGTGATGTTCGATGTTTATTGTTCTAACCGGTCTAACCACTGTCCGTCTCATAAACCAATCAAATAACATTCATATGTTGATCAGGCATAAACAAGCCTTAAGCGCAAACAAGGAACACGTGACTCGATTCACACTATCAAATAGGATAAGAAAAATATTAATACGTAGTCATTATCGGCATATCATGACCTTAATCACAAAAGAATCTAAGCTAGCATATTAATAAAATAAAAACACAAAATATTCAATGTCGATAATAGAGAAATAATATGCTTATCACGGAAGGAACGCCTCGCTAGTTGTCAATGCGAAGATAGAAGACGATTGACGCCTCGCTAGTCGTCAATCGTCTTCTATCTTCGCCGCAAGTATGCTCTTTATTTCCGTCGCCGGTTTCTTTTCTTCTATTAGCTGTTTTTTTTCTGTTTTTCAGCCGCCAGGTCTAGTCCTGTCAAAACGGGCCGGCGGGGCGGGCTGGCCCGTAGCCCGCCAAAGCCCGCCAGTGGCGGGGCGAGCGCGGGTAAGCCCGCCAGGATATTTAAGGCCCGCCCCGCCTGCGGGCGGCTAGCGTGCCTGGCGGGCTTAGCCCGCCAATTTCAAAAAAAAAAATAAGAAAAAACAATAAAAATAAGAAAAAGTAGGAGATAAATAATAAAAAATAGGAAAAAATAATATAAAAATAGTAAAAATAAACAAAAATAAAGAATTTAAGTTGGAAAAAATGTCTAATTTTAAACTTTTTTAATATTAATTTATTTATGTTATTAATTACCAATTATAGTTAAAAAAGTATAAAAAATAATCATAATTTATTTATAAATCCTATATTTTAAAAAAATAATATAATATTTATTTTTCCGGCAGGCTTGCCCGCGGCCCGCGCGGGCATGTCTGCTCAGGGCGGGCCTAAAAAATTACAGCTCGGGCCGCGGGCCCGTTTGACAGCTCTAGCCAGGTCTAGCCCTTCTCTTCGTCTGTGCGTGGCTTTATATAGTAAGGCATGTATTAAACCGACTTAATGCAATTTCCCTTAGATATCTCCTTTTCATTTTGATTTAAAAATCAAATCTTCCTTTAGCTCTCCACGTAATAGTTTTACTTCCTTGTACAGCAACTCCCAAGGAATTAGAAAGTCTGGTAAAATTGCAGATTCGCCCCACACTTTCGAAAATTACAAAATGGCCCAAAGTGCCTGGTTTTAGCGGTTCACTTCGAATCTTCCCGATTTGGTCTAGTTTGCTCCAAAATCTGTCGAACAAGATACACGTGCATAAACTTAGAATATTCGATGATAATTCGATGAATAACGATCAATTACATACTTATACGGGAGCAAAAATAGCGTAAAATCGTAACTTATCACATGAGATGTATGAGTAGTGATGGCAACAGGGCGGGGCGGGGGCGGGGATCTAACCCCCATCCCCGTCCCCGCGTTCCCGGGGAATCCCCGTCCCCGCGAAGTAAACTGGGGAAGATTTGTCCCATCCCCAACCCCGCGGGATCCCCGGCCCCGCGACAGCATTTTTTTTTAAATAAAGGCAGCACAATCGAAGCCTCAATTCAATCCTCACAGTGCATAAGCTAAAATCAACCCACAAAATTGAGACCATCGAAGCCTCAATTCAAAGCTCATGTTTAACCATGGAAGGAAGTGTTAGTTGCCAAACTTGTTTTCTTGTTTCTTCTCTCTCAACTCTACAGAGAAGGCGATTGCAAAGAACAACAGCAGCACTCTCACTGAACGATGACCCTCGACAGATTTTTGAAACTCTAGGCAAAGTTGGTTCGTCGTGCGTTTGGGGTTCGCCGGACAGATTTTTGGAAGGTGCCGATTTTGTAAAATGGAGTGGAAGACAGAGAGGGATGGGGAAGGGAAGACAACGTTTGGAATTTAGGGTTGGATCTGAAATAGATTATATAACTTTTTAATATATTCTGTTTTGAACTAAGGGGTATTTTAGTAATATACACTACCGGATCCCCGCGAGGAACGGGGCGGGGAGTATATTCCCTGTCCCCGCCCCGACCCCGCCAACGGGGCAGAATCTTGCCCCGTCCCCGCCCCGCGGGGATAAAAAACCGGGAATTCTCCGCCCCGTTCGGGGCGGATCCCCGCGGGGACGGGGAATCCCCGCCCCACTACCAACCCCTAGGTATGAGGATTTCGAAATGGCATTTGTAATTATATCTTTGGTCTATTAGTTTTATGTTTTGCGGTGCCAACAACTAAATTTACAATAAAACCAACTAAAACCTAAACTTACAACTTACGTACATGCATATAACGTACACATATATATATATATATATATATATATATATATAGAGAGAGAGAGAGAGAGAGAGAGAGAGAGAGAGATTTGCTATGGTGCCCACCTATTGTGAGCAACCACCGTGAGCACCGACAGCAAATCTCTCGCTTTTCTGTGTTTTTTTCAATGTCTTGCAATGCCAGATCAGTTGTCACCTAAATCGCCCACTTCAATAACGTTGCTTTATAAGAAAACTCATCATTATTATTCATGCGTGGACGACATACGTAAATTGTGAATTTTAAGATGCGTTGGATACATTCTCTCTCCTCATTTGGACCTATCTTTGCATTTGGAGCAGTTAGCATGCGAATGATTTTTGTTAATTGCATTGAAGCCCTTTATTTTTTCTCTCTCTGATATTACCATGTGTTTTTGTCTCAAGAAAATAGACAAAAGGCCAGCAGGTCACCTTCTCCGCACAAGCTTTACATAAAGCCCTTCTCACAACAATGACGTCTTATTTGTCAAGATCTGCTTCTCTCTCTCCCTCTCGATTAATCGATGCCTTTTATATGTATCATAATATTTTATTATTCATTATTTTTTGTGATTAAATCTAAAATAATATTTAGTCTAATTTGTAAAGTTATAACATATATGGGTAATATTGAAGTTTGTAACAATTGGTGTGGAGGTAAATATTGCAAATAGTCTTTTAAGTTTGAGAATGAGTTGAACGGTTGGAGAAGAATTACTGCATTTTGATTATGAGAATGCGTTTGAGTTTGAGAATGCGTTCGTCGGGTGGAGATGGTCTTAACCTTGAAGGATTGTTAACATCACAAAATAAAACGTTATAGATGATAACGAAAAATTTGCTATATATTATAAACAAATTATGATTCATCAATAATGAATCATCAAAATTAAATCATGATTCATCACAATGAATCATCAAAATTGTATGATTAAATGTGGATGTTTTTGGAATATTAATGACTCATGAATTATGATAAGATGAGGTGTATAAAAATATATTGTATTTTTGTATGAGTTGTATAGATGATTAAATTGTATTTTAGTGTATGATTTTAGTATAAATAGGTGTTTTAAGTTGCATTGTAAGATCACCAATATAGAAAATATATTATCTCCCTTTAAAATCTCTCCTTATATTATAATCATAACATATATAAAATAATCTTAATAAATCATAATAAATATTTTATAACACGTTATCAGCACGATCACGCTCCACCGTCAAGATCAACCTCCGCCGTAGAAATCAACTTCAACCGTCGAATCAACGTCTTTCGAAGTTCTTCAATTTGGTCGAGGTACCGTAATTTTATACTAATCATTGGTTTAATTGTGGTATACGACTTTCTATTTTTATTAAGGTGATGAGATCCAGAATAGTTAAAAAAAAATAATAAAAATAAATAATTTTTACTTATATTCTTGAATAGATTTCATTATATTATAATTTTATCTATTAACTTATTTGATTTTAACATTTTATAGAATCATGTCGTTGCTCTATCTGATGCTTGAAGAATATTTGTTTATATGTATTATTATTACGTGGGCACTTATTGGGATGCTGGTAATGTTTATTTGGATGTTGATAGAGTTTTTCATACGATTTTTTTCAAAAGAAGATACTGAAGAAGAAACTATCAAGGATATCAAAGAAGGTAGTTATGAATCTCTTTTAATATTTTGTTGTGTTTTTTTTTTATTGTTTATATGTTATAGTAATATGACGAACTTGGCAAGCCTCGAATTTGTTGCACTGGATATCAACGGCAATAACTATTTATCTTGGGAACTAGATGCCGAAATTCACCTGAAAGCCAAAGGTTTAGGTGACACCATTATCGAAACCACAACAAATCAGGATGAAGGCGCAACCGGCGCCAGTGACACAACCATATCCACCACTCCTCAGGATAAGGCAAAAGCCTTGATATTCCTTCGCCACCACATTCATGAAAGTCTGAAAACTGAATACTTAAATGAGAAGGATCCGGCTGAGTTGTGGAAAAGTTTGAAAGAACGATACGACCACCTGACAACTGTTATCCTGCCGAGAGCAAGGTACGAGTGGATAAATTTACGACTGCAGGATTTTAAATCGGTGAATGAATATAACTCTGCAGTTCATAGAATTACTTCTACATTGAAATTATGTGGAGAAGCAATCACCGATGATGATAAGCTCGAAAAAACATTCACCACTTTCCATCCGTCGAATGTAGTATTACAGCAACAATATCGTGAACGGCAATTCAAAAGGTATGCAGAACTAATATCTGTTTTATTGTTGGCTGAGCAAAATAACGAATTATTGATGAAAAACCACGAATCCCGACCAACCGGTGCGGCTGCGCTCCCTGAAGCGAATGCGGTCAGGCGGAATAATAATGATAATAATCGAGGTAATGGTCGTGGACGTGGACGTGGCGGATATCGCGGCCGCGGACGAGGCCGTGGTCAAGGCCGAGGTCGTGGCCAAGGATATTATGGTGGTGATTATCAGTACTTCCGTGGTGGTTATCATAACAATCGTGGTGGTTATCAAAGTCTTCCCCAGAAGAGGAAAAGCTATGATAATAAGGATGAGAAGAGGCAAACCGATAAGGATAATGATGAGCGATGCTATCGTTGCGGTGGTTTGGGCCATTGGTCGAAAACTTGTCGCACGCCCAAACATCTGGTTGAATTATATCAAAAGGACAAAGGAAAGAAAATTGAAACAAATCTTGTTCAGGGTGATCTCGCCTCTACTTCTGGTGTCAATGATGAAGTACTCATTTCGAGGCCGCGGATTTTCAATAAGCTTGATGTGATTCCCTTATGTGTTATTATCATATGTTTAATTATGTGTGTGTATTATGCTTGTATTATATGCATCGTTGTGTTAAGTTATTTGTATGTTTACATGCTTTGTGTTAAGTTATTATGTGCTTATTATTAAGGACATTCATACAATGGATACGAGCATGTGCAATGGAGAATTATGTCTCGCAGACTGCGCACCGACTCATACGATTCTGAGAAATAAGAAATATTTTGATCATCTTGAAATGAAAGGAGAAAGTGTCATTACTATCTCGGGCAGTACAAATATAATTGAAGGCTCCGGAAGAGCTAGCATTTTACTACCAAAAGGGACAAGGCTAATAATCGAAAATGCCTTATATTCTCCTAAGTCTCAAAGAAATTTACTAAGCTTTAAAGCTATTCGAAATAATGGATATCATGTTGAGACTCCAGAAAAGGGAGACGTCGAATACTTGCACATGACAAAAGTGATTTCAAATGATAAAAGAATCGTGGAAATATTACCTTCTTTTGACTCTGGGTTATATTATGCATATCTAAGAACAATTGAGTCGTATGCTATCGTAAATCAGAAGTTTACTGAAGACAGTACATTTAATGTTTGGCATGACCGGTTGGGCCATCCCGGTTTGAAAATTCACGTGGACATTCGATAAAGAACCAAAGGATTCTTCAATCTAATGAATTATCTTGTGCTGCTTGCTCTAAAGGGAAGTTAATTGTTCGGCCATCACCAATGAAAGTAAAGAATGAATCTATTGTATTTTTGGAACGTATACATGGTGATATTTGTGGGTCGATACACCCATCATGTGGACCATTTAAATATTTTATGGTATTAATTGATGCATCGAGTAGATGGCCCCACGTATGTTTATCATCTACAAGGAATATGGCATTTGCGAGGTTGCTTGCTCAGTTAGTTCGATTAAGAGCACATTTTCCGGATTATCCGATAAAGAAAATACGCCTTGACAATGCTGGCGAATTTACTTCCAAGGCATTTAATGATTATTGTATGTCTATCGGTATTGATGTTGAGCATCCTGTGCCACATGTTCATACGCAAAACGGTCTTGCAGAATCGTTGATTAAACGTCTGCAATTAATTGCAAGACCATTATTGATGAAGTCGAAGCTTCCCTCGTCTTGTTGGGGACATGCTATATTACATGCAGCGGCACTAATTCGCATCAGGCCAACAAGTTATCATGATATCTCCCCGTTACAAATGGTTTATGGTCAGGAACCAGATATTTCCCATCTAAGAATTTTTGGATGTGCGGTATATGTTCCAATTGCGCCACCACAATGCACAAAGATGGGACCTCAAAGGAGGTTGGGAATATATGTCGGATTTGAATCTCCATCTATTATAAGATATTTGGAACCGCTAACTGGAGATTTATTCACGGCTAGATTTGCCGACTGTCACTTCGATGAAACAAATTTTCCGACATTAGGGGGAGAAAAGAAACAGCTGGGAAGAAATATTAGTTGGAATGAATTATCGCTAAATCATTATGATCCTCGAATGAAAGAATGTGAACTGGAAGTTCAGAAGATAATTCATTTACAAAACTTAGCGAATCAATTGCCAGACAGCTTTACTGACCCAAAGAGAGTGACTAAGTCACGTATTCCGTCTGTTAATGCTCCTGCAAGAATTGATGTTTCTACAGAACAAACACGAGATATTGGGCCTAAATCACAACTGAAGCGTGGTAGGCCATTCAGTTCCAAAGATAAAAATTCTCGGAAGAGAAAAGGAGCAAATAATAAGAATGGTCTAATCGAGGACTTATCTACTAAAGAAGAGTCGATGGGCATAAATGACGATACAAATGAAACTCAGGTACCTGAAGATATTGAAAATAATGAAGAGATCTCCATCAGTTATGCCCAGAACAGAATTAGATGGAACCGAGATAAAGTCAATGTTGACGATAAATTCTCATTTAACGTAGCGCTACTTGAAATGAATGAGATGAATGAAAATGAGGATCATGAACCAAGGTCTGTAAACGAATGCAGACTACGAAAAGATTGACCAAAATGGAAAGATGCAATCGAGGAAGAACTAAAATCACTTGAGAAACGAAAAGTTTTTGGACCTGTAGTCCGCATACCAGAAAGTGTAAAGCCGGTTGGATTTAGATGGGTTTTTATTAGAAAGAGAAATGAAAATGGAGAAATTGTAAGATATAAAGCACGGCTAGTTGCACAAGGTTTCTCGCAGAGACCTGGTATTGATTATGAGGATACGTATTCTCCTGTGGTGGACGCAACTACTTTTCGTTATATAATTAGTCTGGCAGTACGTGAAGGACTCGATATGCGTCTAATGGATGTCGTCACTGCTTATCTATATGGCTCACTTGACAGTGACATTTATATGAAGCTTCCGGAAGGATTTCAGCTGCCTGAAAATTCAGGGCCGCGAGATGAGTACTCAATTAAGCTAAATAAGTCGCTTTATGGATTGAAGCAATCCGGGCGTATGTGGTATAATCGCCTAAGTGAATATTTATTGAAAGAGGGCTATACAAATGATCAAATTTGCCCTTGTATATTTATGAGGAGATGTGAAAACGAATTCGTCACTATAGCAGTATATGTCGACGACATCAATATAGTTGGAACTCCTGAAGAGTTGTCGAAAGCGGTTAATTGATTGAAAAAGGAGTTCGAAATGAAAGATCTCGGTAAAACAAAATATTGTCTCTGACTGCAAATTGAATATTTGAAGAATGGGATATTTGTACATCAAGAAACTTATACGAAAAAGGTGTTGAAAAGGTTTTACATGGACAAAGCTCATCCACTGGATACTCCCATGATCGTTCGTTCATTAGACGTGAATAAAGATCCGTTCAGACCACGTGAAAATGATGAAGAGATACTCGGTCCTGAAGTACCATATCTTAGTGCTATTGGAGCGCTAATGTATCTTATAAGTCATACACGACCTGATATAGCGTTTGCAGTAAATTTATTGGCAAGATACAGTTCTTCGCCGACTCGTAGACATTGGAACGGAGTTAAACGAATATTTCGATACCTTCAAGGAACAACTGATATGGGACTGTTCTTCTCTAATGAGTTGAAAACAGATTTAATTGGGTATGCAGATGCTGGTTTCTTATTCGATCCACATAATGCACGATCGCAAACGGGTTACTTATTTACGTATGGTGGAACTGCTATTTCATGGCGATCAGTTAAACAGAGTTTAATTGCCACTTCATCTAATCAAGCTGAAATACTAGCGATCATGAAGCTAGCAGAGAATGTGTCTGGTTGCGATCGATTATTCAGCATATGCAACAAACTTGTGGATTATTATCGGAAAAATTACTTCCAACGACATTATATGAAGATAATGCAGCATGCATTGCCCAATTAAAGGATGGATATATCAAAGGTGATAGAACAAAACATATATCACCAAAATTTTTCTTTACACATGAGTTGGAGAAAAGTGGTGATATTGTAGTACAACAAGTGCGATCAAATAAAAATCTTGCAGATTTGTTCACAAAAGCACTTCCCCCAATAATTTTCAGAAGGTTAGTATATGAAATTGGCATTAGAAGACTTGGAGATTTAAAATGATGTCATCATCAGGGGGAGTAAATATGTGTTGCACTCTTTTTTCCTTAACTGTGGTTTTTCCCATGTGGTTTTCCCAGTAAGGTTTTTAATGAGGCAACAAGCTAAAACATATTCTTTGAAAAACATCCAAGGGGGAGTATTATAAACAAATTATGATTCATCAATAATGAATCATCAAAATTAAATCATGATTCATCACAATGAATCATCAAAATTGTATGATTAAATGTGGATGTTTTTGGAATATTAATGACTCATGAATTATGATAAGATGAGGTGTATAAAAATATATTGTATTTTTGTATGAGTTGTATAGATGATTAAATTGTATTTTAGTGTATGATTTTAGCATAAATAGGTGTTTTAAGTTGCATTGTAAGATCATCAATATAGAAAATATATTATCTCCCTTTAAAATCTCTCCTTATATTATAATCATAACATATATAAAATAATCTTAATAAATCATAATAAATATTTTATAACACTATAGACTACTTTTAATGCCACTTTTAAGCACGGGGGATCCAATTTATATTCTGTGGCTTCATTTTATTAGTTAGTTAATTTATACGTCCGATTTCTCAAAATTCACGGAACAATCGTACGGATTTGGCGCAGAAAGGTCAATATTTGTAATGTGCTTTATATTAAAAAAACAATAATTTTTTTAAGCGAACTAATTAATAACTTGAGTAATACTTCCCGGCTTTAATGAAATATGAATTTATATTTGGAAAGTAAAAAAGTAAAATGTTTCAGTTTTGACTTGTTTGCCACGGCTTAGCGTATGCAACAACAGCTTGATTAACCCTAACACGTCATTAGTAGTGGACCCACTGGTTAACGTTATATATAGTAACAATGATCACTTCGATAAGGAAATATCATACATAGAAATAAGAAAAAGGTGACCGAGAAACAAAAAAAAAAACGTTAAAAGGTAACAAACATCTCTTTATTCTCGCACCATTCGATGTATACTTACTATCTCTGCGTTTAATGCCTCTGAAGATTCAGTTCCTATTATGGTTGGTTGAAAGATTTTAATGATGAACGTTCTTTATTATGTGTACTGATGACTGCGTTAGGGCTTTTCTAATTTTGCAAGAATCTTGGAACACTTTGGTTCGATCGTTTGTATAATATTTCTCTCTGTCGCTTATGGCCTAATTTCCTTTTTTTTTTACATACAGGAAAATCACTCCCTTTGATTTGAAATAAGAACCCTTTTTTATTCCATTCTTGTTATTGCATCTATGGACTTTTTTTCATCGACGGTAACTGAGATCTAACGTTGATGATCTCTTACCAGTGAGAATGATCGGTAAATGTATTTATATTTTTTTTTATTTTTTCTTTCTTGTTTTAGGGTTTATCACACAAGAAACCTCACTTCTTGTTAGGCCGATTTATCCAACCTTGATCTGATTCATAGAATTAGTATTACCTTAGATGTTGATTACGGAAGTGATTGAACGGTAATACCTCTGGACGGATTGTAGAATTGGAACAGAGAGCGCACGAGTTCTTCAGCAATAATATGTCAACTCTATTAATGAATCAGCAACCCTAAACGATGTATCGTTTAGGGTATTTATACATAAGCCCTAATGGGCTATTGGGCCCCAAGTTAACTAATATACCCACAAGTTAGGTATATTTACAATTAAGTCCTAGGGCAGAATAAAACTACAAGATTAAGATAACCTGATTTAATTGAACACAATAAAATATTCCTAACAATCTCCCCCTTTGTGTTCAATTTGCAATTCAGCGCTGGTTATCTTCGTCTTGTGATCGTACTGAGTCCTCAAAGAACCACGTATCGGAGTTGTGTACGCGAAAGCATGTGCTTGCGTGTTCTTCTTCAATCTACTCCTCCTCCTTTATCTTGTCTTGTGACCTCTTCTTTAGGAGATCAAAACTCACCTTGTTCTGAACTTCTATTCTTGAAGCTGCTTGCCGGATCGTCTCTTTGTTTCCGATCTCTCCCTTGGATAGTCACTACTCCCCCTACGTTTGTTCAACCTTTTTTGTTGGAATTGAGGAGTTCTTATTAAATTTGAAGAGCTGTACACGAGGCGGCAGCTTTGATTCTTGAAATCCATTCTAAAGTTGTTGGCCGTATCTTGTCATTTGTGTCCTATCTCTCCGTATGTCATTCTGATACCACTTTTTAGGCCGATTTTATCCAACCTTGATCTGATTCATAGAATTAGTATTACCTTAGATGTTGATTACAGAAGCGATTGAACAGTAATACCTCTGGACGGATTGTAGAGTTGGAACAATGATACGCACGTGTTCTTCAGCAAAGTCGTCAACTCTATTAATGAATCAGCAACCCTAAACGATGTATCGTTTAGGGTATTTATACATAAGCCCTAATGGGCTATTGGGCCCAAGTTAACTAATATACCCACAAGTTAGGTATATTTACAATTAAGTCCTAGGGCAGAATAAAATTACAAGATTAAGATAACCTGATTTAATTGAACACAATAAAATATTCCTAACAATCCCCCCTTTGTGTTCAATTTGCAATTCAGCGCTGGTTATCTTCGTCTTGTGATCGTACTGAGTCCTCAAAGAACACGTATCGGAGTTGTGTACGTGAAAGCATTTGCTCGCCTGTTCTTCTTCAATCTCCTCCTCCTTTATCTTGTCTTGTGACCTCTTCTTTAGGAGATCAAAGCTCACCGTGTTCTGAACTTCTCTTCTTGAAGCTGCTTGCCGGATCGTCTCTTTGTTTTCGATCTCTCCCTTCATTGGTTACAACTCCCCCTACATTTGGTCAATCTTGAGTTGGGATTGAGGAGTTCTCTTTAAATTGGAGAGACGTAACGGAGGCGGTTCTTCTCTTCTTGTGTTCAGCTCTCCCTTCGATAGTCGCAACTCCCCCTACATTTGTTCAACCTTGTGGGAGTTTTCTTTAAACTCGAAGAGCTGTACACGAGTCTGTAGCTTTGATTCTTGAAGTCCATGATGAAGTTGTTGGTCGTATCTTGTCATTTGAGTCCGATCTCTCCGTTCGATTGCAGCTCAACTCCCCCTACGTTTGTTCAATCTTGCGTTGTGATTGGGGAGTTTCTTTAAAATCGGAGATTCTTACATGAGGCGACAACTTCAATTGTTGGACTCTGTGGTCTTCGCTTGATTCTTGACGACGCTTGAGATTTGGCATTTTCTGATCTATATTGCACTTTGTCGTGGTGTTGCTCCCATTTTGCTTTAGTACTCCTCCCCCTCATGTAGATCGAGCTAGGGAGATCGTCATGCGATAGGTCAAAATGGGACGTCGTCTTTGGCAAGAAGATCGCGTCGTCGGGACAAGATGATGGAGTTACGTTTTCCAAAAACAATGCTTGGGCTCCTTCAGATTTTTCCATCAATTGCATGAGAGCCCGTCTTCAGAGTGGTACGTGTGGCAGAAATGCTGGGTGCTCAGGTTGGGTAATAACTTGACGGAGCCACAAAGGCAATCCGTCGACACGACTTCAGAGATAACCTCTGAGACGTGGCCTGTGAGGACATGGCTTTATAAACCGGGGCCACATAGGCGTCCCATTAACATCAATCTAGGACCGTAGCTCATAGGCGATGGCCTGAAACCGTTGTTGTTTTGATGTTGCAACGGCATGACTTCCTTCCGATCATTGAAGCATGTCTTAGAATGACATGTCTACGGAAGTTCTGATCTGGTCACAAAGTCCAGATGAGAAAAAGTGTATGTGTCCTAAAAAATAAAAAACTTTTAGGTAGTGAGGGCACACTAGACTCGATGTGTTAAATTCAGTGGTGTGGGGCTGAATACCACTTAGTTCAATATCCCCTGCTTCCAAGTGAAGTAGTGATAGATTACGTGGCTCCCTGTGATTTAATGAAACATCGGTCTGTTGGGAGATCGATGAGTGGGTAAGGCTCGGTTTTGCACGCGCCGTTGGACCTAATGAGGCGACTTCTACCCGGGGGCTAATAAATTAGCACCTGTACCTATGGGGGTTGGTCCGAGTAATTTGTGAGCTAAGGAATTTTTTATCTTCCGCTCTTCGGTCTTGTCAAGAATTTCCAAATGGGTGTGGCTTTTATAGGCTCGAAATCTTTACTAACACTCGGCTGCGTTCCGGGGTTAGGTTCAATTTGGTTGACTGAACCATAGGAACTGAAAATCCATGCGTCCGTCTATTTGAGTGCTGCTTGATCAGCGAGTTGGAGCAGGTCGGTTGAGATCATCTTCGTGATAGTGTACGGTTGTCACGCCTTTTGGAATTATTGAACTCTTGAGGGTTGAGTTTTCGGTTGAAGTTCGTCTTGGGAGGTGGAACGCCTTAGAGGGTTTTCCTTTCTTTTTCCCTTTTTTTTGGAATTTTTTTTATTTTTTTCGACGTTTTTTTGGGTTTTTTTTAATATAACTATATATAGTATATATTATTGTAATAGTAATATATAGTATAATATAAGATATATATATATACATACAGTATAAATTCCATAAATTAATACAGTTGGGACCAGTCAATTTTATTAATTAAAAGAGATATTAATTAACCGATAAATTAATAATTATTAATTTATCGATAAGTTAATATTTTATTAATTTATTGTGTACTTCCCAAACATCAAATAACTTTCAATATACTATGTCGTTAATCAACGTCAACTTAAGTATTAAACCTTCAATCTCTCAAGTCTATCATAATAAGTATGGTGTTAATGTACATTTAAGTAATGTTAATAAATATATCTTCTATATAATACACTATGAGAATGTTTTTATGGAATTATTAATTTATAATTTATAGGGGACCTATAGAAATTATCAAAAGTCTATTATCTTATAATTTTAGAGAATTATTAATTTAGTACGTTATCCCCGAGTCGGGACCGGTCGGAAATATTATATTAAAGAGTTTATTAAATTATCGAGTATTAATTAATAGAGTTTCTACTGTATATGCATATGGGTTAAAGTAAGTTTTTCCCCCTCAAATCGTGCACCTAAGACGTACTCCCCCTAAAAATGTAATCTCTCCTCGTATATATGGAGTGATACTACCCCTCAATGCATGCATATTTAAACATGTAAATTATCTCCCAATTAAATAAGCATGAACATATTAATTTATTTTCAGAGCAAATGCAAACTAAAGAATTATTGTTCTTTAAAAATGCATTAAAATGTACGTTTTGCTTTTTATCGCTATAAGCTGAAATAGGTATTTTGTGCTTCAGGTCATATGCATACAGAAAAATTTAAACTCGAAAATTCTTTAAGATGCATGTAAAATGAAAATATACCTATAACATGGTATTAATGCATTTCAGCTCATGTATGCATGTGAAAATTTGGAATTTAAAGTCTTTCTAAAACATGCATAACTATAATGTACCTTTTAGTTTCAATGTAGGTATATAATCTTTTCATTTCGATATGCATGCCAAAAGTTTAACTATGGAATGCATATATAGAATTTACCTACGTTTGGTTGCTCGCATCGCTAGCCCGCCGTGTATATGGAGCAAACAGAGATACCATACACGCTGGGATGTTTGGCTGCCCTCGTCGTATACCAGTCATGAGAGTGGAGCAGCTCTCTTCGTACCTACTCATGCTGGAATATCTGCAAAATATTATCGGGCCTTTGGTACCCATTTTTGGATGGGTCCTCCCTTATTAGCAGAAAACAAGTTAAACGCATTTGGTTCAGATATCGATCCTAAGTCATCATTTGAAGTCCTATTCAATTTGATTTGTGATCTAGGAATCCATAGCTTCAATCCTTGTTTTGAGTGTTGAGGGGATGTGGAGTGATGTTTTTGCTTGGGCACCCAAATTTGTTTAACATTAGGATTATACCCTGTTGAGTTCTTATGCATCGATCGATTGAATATGGGAGTGTTCGAGACGTGGCTTGCATGAGATGATGGCTGTCGAGTAGAAGAATGATGCATCTTATAAATATTAGATTTATTAAAACGGAAAACATCACAATACTTAACAGTCTTCGATGAAATGAAGTTATGTTCATCAGAAGCATACTCTGTAGAGTAGAAAGCCTTGGTAGGAGAGGGTTTAGGTTTTGATTTCCTGACCCAGTCCATCGTCTTCGTCTTCTTGGTTAGTTTCTTACATGTAGCTAAATTTGACACATTGTTAGGAGTTAAATCATAAGTCGAAGAGGAACCAACTTCAGATGAATGGTCGTTGAGATTTCTTAGGAGGAAAATTTCATTTAGTAGTTTCTCTTTTCCGAACTTGAAGATTTCAATTTGATTTTGGTGTTCCTTTGCTTGTAATATATTGATGTTCTGGAGATGCGAGATTTCAGCTAGAAAGTCAGTCGTTCCTTTTGTTTGTGTCTTGTCTGGTTGAGTTTGCGAGCCTGACTTAGCAAAGAAGCGTGCATCGTTCTTGATTGTGCTGGCATTTGCTAGTCTGAAACGAGAATTTAGGGCAAGTGCATTATCGTAGGAATAGTAATGGTTTGAAGGAGAAGCATATTTTTCAAATAGCAAATCGTCTCTTGTGGCTTTTTCTTTCCCTTTCATTGTCTTGCAAAGTGATGCCTCTAGTTTCGACTCAGCTGGAGGCGGTTGTGAGCAGACACCTATGGGATTGTTGATATGGTCTTCAAGTGTCGATATGACTGTCAGAAGTACGTCTTTTTCCACTTGGAAGGCAATCTTTTCGGACTCAAGAGTCGAGCGCAAATCACAAATTTTCTTGACAGATGCTGGGATATATGTAGTAGAGGGATTTGAATTTTGGCCACTTACGTCTTCTGAAGAGGGTGATATAGAGGTAAGTAGTCGTCAGACAAGGATGTGTTCGTGGTTCTGTCACGTTTATTCAGTTCTTCGTAGTCAAATGGGATTTCTGCCCTGTCCTCTCTATTTCTCTTTTTCTTTTCTAGGATGTCAAGTGTAGATGAACTAGTCAAAGGGAGTAGACTAGGTATATTTAAGCCTAGGAAGCTAATATCATAAAGAGGGAGGGGTTTCTTGACTGTTTGTACGGAGCCTGGAACAAAGCCTAATCCTTCACGGGGATCATAAAATTTTATGTCTCTAGGCTTGTTTAAAAAAATCGTTCTATCTGTTTGTCCTCTTTTTGTTAGGAGATCCTCAAGTTTCTTTAGTTTGGAGTATAGACGATTTCGTTCCTTGGATATGAATTCATATTTTTGGAATATGGAATTACGCTCTTCCTCACTCTTCTTGAAATTATTTCCTTTTCGGAAAGTTTTTCTTCTAGATCTCTTATCCTAGTCTCATGTCTGAGGGATGTATCCTGAGCTTGTTCTAGAAACGAGTTTAACTTAGCCTTTTCTACTAGTTCGGTTCGCAAGACCTTTTCATTGTTCGCTAACCTAGTTTCTAGTTTTCTTAATGGTTGGTTTTCACTAGAAATAGATGTTAGTCTATCTTGAAGAAGATATAACTGTTTACGTAAATTGGAGTGGGAGTCGTGTACCTCAGTCTCAGAAGATGAGTCAGTTGGGAGAGTAGCTGCAGTGGTATGTGCTTCTTTTTCAGAGTCAACTTCGACGTTTGCCATGAGAGCCAGGTTTTCGTCTTCACTTTCAGAGGTATCCTTGAGCCATGTTTCCTGTTCTGCCATGAATACGACACCCGACTGTATTTGTTTTTCTGCTTGAAAACCTACTCTTTCTGATTCCAAAGTTGCATTCAATTTAGAAATTTTATCAGCAACCTCTGGAATTTCCCAACAAGAAGTAGATTTGTTAGAATGTAAAATATTTTCCCCGTTTGACGCTAGGTTCTTAGAGGAATTTTGATCCGCTTGTCCTCTTTTTGTTAGAATGTCCTCTAAACTCCCAATTTTAGAGTATAACTCGTTACGCTCGCTATATATGAAGTTATTATTGACAAGTCTTAGTGAGTATCTCGTCTTCGCTCTTTTTCAAACTAGTAGTTGACTCACTAATTTTCACTTTCAGTCTTTCTATTTCTTTGTCACGATCATCGACTCTCATTTGCATTGCTTCAAGCTTGCAATTGAGATGCGCTTTTTCACTTAAGCTGGCAAGGAGACATTTATGATTATTCTCTAAGTGAGCTTTTAATTCCTCAATTTCTTTAGCTTGTTTGTTCACTTTCTGTTCCCACTGATACGGCATATATGACATATTGAAAATGGATATTGAAAGTTCAGTTCTAGAAATATTTTGGTTGGATATGGATCTTAATCGTGTTGATCAGCTAAATCTTAGATCTCTAACAAAAAAATCAAACAATATTAGAAAGATATATGAAAGATAAAATAATCACAGAATTTAATTATTATTATTTAGTTAAGATTTTATTATTATAATATATATATATATATATATATATAAGTATATGTATATATATAACTAATCATATATATATATATATATAGATATATATATAATGAGAAAAGGGATCAATGAAGACGAGAAGAAGAAAAGAATAGGACAAATATTTGATTAATTTCGAGAATATGGGATGTTGAGATCCTTAAGATTTAAAATCTGATTTTTGGGAGTCTTCGAGTAATGAAAAAAAAACTGTGATCATCGAAAGATGACTTCGACCTGATGAAAATAATTGTTGAGAGCGGTGATGAATGAGGTTGATGAGGAGTGAGCTAATGGTGGCACGTGGATGATTGTTGATGTGTTTGTGCATGAGTTGGCATTTTTATGTGCATGAATGTGTAAATATGTGTCAGAGTGTCGAGTGAATATTGACCACGAATTTTGAATGGATTTTTCGAAAATTGATTGTGAATTGATAATAATATTTTTCGAAGTCTTAGCAGTGATGAGTTTATCTAAGGGAATAACGAGGAGTTCTCAAATTCGAAGTGGATCTTCTTGAGAGATTGCTGTGATGTGATATCGAGATTAATATAGAGAAAGAAGAACAACAAACTTAGGATTTTAATTAGAGAAGATCTCGAGAGGTGTTTCAAATGTCGAGTAGCTTGAGATTGATTGAAAGCAAATTGAGACCTTGAGATTTCGAGAGATATTTTCAAATGTCGAGAAGCTTGAATAAAAAAGGCTCGAGATCTTTGAATTAAAATTGGATGTCGAGATGCTTAAAAAATTTCGAGAGACTAAGAAAAAATGTCGAGATGCAAAAAAAATGTCGAGATGCTTAAAAAAAAAGTCGAGATGCGAACTCGTCATACTGAAATCACAGGCTGAGCTCGAGATCTTTGAATTTCGGGACGGGATTTCGAGCTCTTTGAAATTGAGTGACAATTTTCGACAAACAATCTCGAGAGGCTTCAAAATTGAATTAAGCTTGGATGTCGAGATAACTGTTGGAAGATCTCGAGATGTCGACTAAAAGATCTCGAGAGGTGTGTGTTCTTCGAAAAAAAATTCTGTTCGTCGCTGAGATCGATCTTCGGCTGAAACAAAAAAACTGACAGATTTCGATTAACAATTATGAAAGAGCAGATATGCACCTATGCGTTTTCCAGGAGCCGGGATAGATCTGAGAATTTGAATGTGAAGGAATTGAGCGTTCTAGGAATAGTGGAGCGAAAATTCGAGAATAAATAAAAAAACGAATAGAAATCAGCAAACTTTGATGAACTTGATCCACGATTTCGGCTCTGATACCACTTGTTAGGCCGATTTATCCAACCTTGATCTGATTCATAGAATTAGTATTACCTTAGATGTTGATTACGGAAGCGATTGACGGTAATACCTCTGGACGGATTGTATTGGAACAGAGAGCGCACGAGTTCTTCAACAATAATATGTCAACTCTATTAATGAATCAGCAATCGTTTAGGGTATTTATACATAAGCCCTAATGGGCTATTGGGCCCCAAGTTAACTAATATACCCACAAGTTAGGTATATTTACAATTAAGTCCTAGGGCAGAATAAAACTAGAAGATTAAGATAACCTGATTTAATCGAACACAATAAAATATTCCTAACACTTCTTTTGAATAAGAATCCAATATGTTTTACAATTCTTGAATTGTGCCGTCTTGTTATTGCATCTATGGGCTTTTTCATCAACTAAAACTGATCAAACGATGATCTCTTGCAAATGGGAATGATCATTAAAACGTTGTTCATATTCTTTTGTTTTTTTTTTTGGCAGATTGTGAGAAACTAAAAAAAAACCTTGATTTCGGGATATTCGCTATGCCCACTATGACAACTACCAAAGATTGCAGAAAAGGGCTCCCAAGAAACCTTTTGAGACGAACCAACGTTGTAATGAAACCCATTTCAGATCACAAGTCGAATGGTAATGAAACCCATTGCAGAGCCAACATTGTAATGGACCCTAATGGTAATAATTTGAATTTCAAAATATTTTTTTTTTAATTTTCTCCAATTTACGCTTTTAATTTATCGCAAATGATGTGTTCCCTTCTCTAATAATTTTCAAGGGTCTCAAGTTGTTCACCATGAAAGAAGCGAAGCGAGTGTTTCAATCCAAGGTAACTATGAATATGTATGCTCTTTATTATTTATTCATTCATTTCTATACTTTAACATTGATACTTCATTCAATATACTTACAAGTTTTTCTCTTTAATTAGATTGTGTCCAAAATCAAATCTCTACCGAGAAGGTGACTTCGACTTCGAGGGCTGCATCGTTGAAAATCCAATTTGCAGACACCATTCGCAAATCTCAAGCATACCTAGGCAATGTAATGTAATGGTTTCCCTTTTTCCTTACGCTAATTTTATAATTTTGCAATAACATTGAATATTGTGAACTTTTTTGCAGGATGTGAATGTAAAAGCTCCATTATATTTAGAAGAAAGGGCGCACAACTATTTAATGCAGCAACGCGAGAAAGAAAGAGCAGCTGCAAGAATGGCAAAAAGGTAACAATTCGATGGATTAATTCTAACATTATGACAATATATATGCTTCAATATTCCAATACGAAATGATTTTCTTTTACTTCTAGAGGACCTTTTTTTTATGTAACAGATGGAGAAGACCGTTGAGTTCAACTATGGCCGTGCCGTCATGAGAGATTTCTGAAGGCGGTCCCGTATACAATGGATGTAGAAACACTAAGTTATATACTGATGTTGGACTCGATGTTAGGCTAACACTCACTCTCACTCTTTTGTATGCACAGCGGAAAACGAAACGAACACAAACGAAGTTTTTGTGCAGCAAGTCAAATAACTTGCTGCGTGCCTCTCGGCGTAAAAATCCACTAGAAATATGGATTACACAAACTATCAAAAAGATAGTCAAACCTAGTCTAGCAACCGGAACGAATCAAAAAGAATTCTAAACCCACAAGATCTCACGACCTCTAAAAGCTAGACTTAGTAAAGAAAAACTCTTTCAAGAAATAACTCTCGCTCAGAAAAGCTCTGATTTTTTCTCGGTGTTCGTCATCCTTCGAAATGGTTAAGTCTTCGACTTATATATGCCTTCACTCTTGAACGACTTGTCCAAACGGCTTGGCAACCTCCCACAACGTCCACTAACGTCCACTAAGTGTATTTGAACAGTTAGTGACCGTTGTAGATCGACTTGGTCAGCTCGGATTGCTCGGTCTTCACTTGAGCTCCAAGTCGCCTATTTTTAGTATGCTCTTTTCCGATTTTTGCTCTTGCTCATCTACACTTCTTCCACGCGGTTTGATCCGTTCCATTCCTTGAATGAGTCCTGCACAACACTGGAAAAATGCCACGTCATAATTAAAATAGGTTTTGGGCATGAAAGATAAAACTGAGAAAGGGAACATTCTCGGCCAACAGATGTTGACTAGAATGTTACCCAACATTGTTTCAGTTGAACGCTCAACATCAACAATCTCCCCCTTTTTATCTTTCTTCCCAAAACCAAAGCAGAAGTCAGTCGTCGCAAAACTCCCCCTGAAGACAACATCAACTCAACCACAAAACAAAATGGTTAGAGTCAGACGCAAAATAGAATAGTTATAAAAACTATTCAAAGTACTACTAATTAGTACATGCCTTAGAGGTCCTGAAAACAAAACATCTGCAAAACAAAAATAGACATGGTCCAAATTAAACAAAACACAGGAAAATAAGAAGCAAGCATGCAAACACAAACAAAATGCGCATGCACAAGAATCGACGTCTAAATGTTTAGACTGTCGATCGAATCTTCTGCTTCTTCTTCAGCTCCTTCTCCTTGACCTTCTTGGTCTTCAGCCCTGGCTTGCTCTCTCTCACGACCCTGATCTCCCCCTGCTTGGTCTGCGTCAGCACCTTGCCCTTCTTCACTCGGCCCTGCTCGATCCTCAGCTCCCGGCTCAGCGCTCACTGCTTCTGCCCTATCTCCCCCTTTTTGGGAAGAAATGAACCTCCTCAAGGCATCCCTTTGAGCCACCAAAGCTGCGATGGACTCCTCAAGAACTCTAAGAGCCTGTTCTGCCAAAGATGTTGACCCAACATCGTGGTCAACATCGTGTTCAAGCTGTTCGGGGCTGCGCCAGGGAAGGTCCACTACTCTGCCAGAGCCCGCCAAATGGTTCGGCTGTACTGGGTAAGGACTGCGTAGGGTGGTTACCGTGTCTTTCCGGGTTGGCTGAAATCCCCCTTGCAAAAGAACTCCGTAGATAATCGAGGGATAAGGAAGAATTCCCTTTCCCACCTTTTCAGCTTGATTCGACATATGATCGAGGATCAACTTTCCCCAATTCATCGGCAGATTTTGACCAAGTGCGTATAACACATGAGCCATGCCTTCAGTAACCCTAACTTCATTTGATGTAGGCAACCAACTACATACACCAATCTTAAACAAAACTGAATAGAGGGATGTAAGAGAGCTGCCTGCACAATTTCCTTCCCACTTAGACACTCTACCCCCAGTAATGAACCTAACCACAGCATCATTATCATATTCATACCCCATTTCTACATCAGGAGTACGAAGAAATCTGTTTATAGCACTAGCCGACATGTCATACAACCTCCCCCTCAGAAAAACCTTACCATATTTCCTAGACTTAACTTCAGCCACATTAAAGAACAAGTTAGCATATACCTCTCGGACGACATTGTCACAGAACGTCCCTAAACTCGTCACCATGTGCCCGAGATGTCGAGACTCCAGGAATTGCATCACGCCATACTTCCTGAAGCTCACCTCGTCCACGACCCGTTCCACCCTAAAGAGCCTCTGACTCAGGGAACCCCACAGCTCCTCGTTGGCTGGGCGGTAGAACTTGCGATTGGGCAGTGGACTCTCCCAGTCAGAATCTTCTAATGTTAGGTCAACATCAGACCCAACATCTTCATAATCAGGGACTGGTGTAGCAACACGGTGGCTGCTGTCAGGGGCCGATGTTTCCTCAGTTCGCGCCTTCTTTGAGGGTCTGTTCTCACTCTCCATTGGTCTCTTCCCAGCACGCTTCTCCATTCGACTCTTCAAAGTTGCTAAGGTCTCAGCAAAGCCGGCCTCGTCCTCGTCGTTACTCGCTGGTTTGTCTGAGGCTGTGAAGGACTCCGAGACAGAGGTCGGCGTTTCTCCCCCTGAGGGTTTGAAGTCCTCGTCTGAGATCTCCGAGTCGACGCTGTCGTACGTTGTAGAGTCGACAATTGTATCAATTGAGTCCGAGCCGCTGGAAAGAGTGATGGGATCGTCTCTGTTCGAGGTAGGGTTCATGGCACGTCTGATACGCCCACTTCGTCGCTTCTTAGGCACCGGTGCTGTCTGTTTGACCTTGGCTTTGCTATTCTTTTTCTTGGACGTACCTGGCCTAGATTTCTCCGACTGTTGGGCAGTTGCCGTCCCCGGAATTGTGCTTAAAGGACCAGACGGCTGCGATGGGTTGAAAATTGGTGCCGTGACATTAATTGCGCCTCCGACCAGACTCGCCTGGACCGGCCGAGGTTGGGTCGTAGATGCGCCGAGTGGTACGTCGGCGAAATTGAAGATTGGGGGCGGAATAGTCTGTCTGGAAGCGATTGTGGCCGAAAAAAATGGGTCTGAGGAAACAGGGGTTTCTTCCACCTGAGATGGTTCACCCACTGGTGGGTCGGCCAACATTGGGTCTGGAGGAGCTGGGTTTGCACCTGACGAGGTCGGCAGACCATCCTCAGCCCTGTCCCGGCGCCGTTTCTTGAGTGAACGGAGACGAGTTCCCAGTGGCACATCCTCGTCGTCGTCTTGACTTGTCACCTTTGCCGCGGTCTGACTAGGGTTCGCCGTTGGGGGTTCAACTGATGAAGACTGCGGTGGCGCCGCTCGTTCTTGGGCTGCCTGAGGTGATGGTCTGGGTGGTCGGAGTGGCTGGAAAGGCCCCGTGTAGACCACGATCTCCATCGGACCTGGAATCACTTGCAGAGGTACTGGAAAAATAGGGTTAGGATCGAATGTTGGGTCAACATTCGGTTGAGGAGGAGAATTAGACATGATTTCAAAAAAAAATCTAAGTCGAAAATCTGGAGCAAACTAAAAAACCCTAATGAACTGAGATGGAGAGAGACGATTCTTTGTGTGTGGAAGAGATCAAAGTGATGTAAGTGGAGTGAGATGACCAGTTAGATATAATCAGTTAATCCACCACTTAACATCGATACACATACAACGGTCACTTCAGTTATTTTCGCTAAACATGGAGTTAATGGACACAAAAATAACCGTTGAGCATAAGGAGAGAAATACCGCATAGATTGGATAAGTTTAAACTAAGTCATGATTTTTCAAAACATGAAGCTAAAAATAGTATATGACAAATCCGATTATACGAACACATAGCAGCAAATTTGAGACTAAGTCATGCGAGTAAATAGGAGCATTTCAGACCACGTTTCTACCAAAAAGACCACTAAGTCAAAAGTCAAGGTAGAATCAAGAAATACTAACCGATTGAGCAACGTCGATGAACACATAGAGACAAGTGTAAAGAGCTGTTCTTCGAGAATTTCTAATGCAATTCTGAGAGATAACTAGACACATACGACACATAAAAACAGTACTAAAGACAGACGCGGACAAAAGCAAAAGCACAAAAATAATGTAGCAATATCGAACCGACAGTCACATATGTTGCCCTAACATTTGACTCAACATCCTGATTCCGTAATCCTAGACTTATCTGCTCGATTCTTCTCAAAATCAGTTCCCATTATTTCTACCCTTTCACCTCAAATATCCGAAAACTTTATGCACTGCCCTTATACCCTCAGCCTCAAGGTTAGGCCTTTTGTCGCATAGTATACATCGTCACCGCGAATGCCGTGTACCTAAGGAATTTATTACCAAAAACCTATATCTAGCCGAGAGTTTATGAGCATGCTTACATGAGATAAGGATTGGTTTTTAGTCGCAATAAGTACATCGTCACAGCGAATGCCGTGTACCTAGGAACGTATTACCAAGAGCCTTTAAAAGAGGGGTAGGGTTCATTTTGGGACCAACCAAGAAGAATCAAGTCATTTCACAGGAAAAAACCGAACAGAATATCAAATCAAAAATAAAGCAGTAACCATCAAATTCGACATATGCTATGCTGATCCAAATGTTGGACCAACATTTAAACTAACATGTGCAAACCTATGGATTTCTTCAGGTCCGAAAACCTTTCAGAATCCAATGCTTTTGTGAATATGTCTGCTAACTGATTCTTAGTATCTATATGTTCAATATGCACTAACTCTTTTTCTACCATATCTCTCAGAAAATGATGCCTAATATCGATATGCTTCGTACGTGAGTGTTGAATGGGGTTCCTAGAGATGTTAATGGCACTAAGGTTATCACAATACATAAGAACAGATTCGCACTCTAACCCATAGTCACATAACATGCTATTTAACCATAATAATTGCGTGCAACAACTACCTGCAGCTACATATTCAGACTCAGCAGTAGACAGCGACACACAATTCTGTTTCTTACTATACCATGCAACTAAGTTATTACCTAGGAAGAAGCAGCCACCACTTGTACTCTTGCGATCATCTTCGTCACCTGCCCAGTCAGCATCGCTATAGCCTACAAGACTCAAATTAGTATCTTTGGAGAACCATAGTCCTAGGCTACACGATCCACTCACATAACGAAGTATTCGCTTAACAGCATTTAGATGCGAAATCTTAGGTTCAGATTGATATCTAGCACATACGCAAACACTATACATGATATCAGGTCTACTCGCAGATAAGTACAATAAACTGCCTATCATAGATCGATACAATGTTGGGTCAACATTCTGCCCAACATCGTCTTTACTTACCTTTTGAGCAGAACCCATGGGCGTTTTCATTACCTTTGCTGTGTCTAATCCAAACTTCTTGACAGTGTTCTTGGCATACTTATCTTGGGACATAAAGATTCCGTCGCTGCTTTGCTTAATCTGCAAACCTAGAAAATATGTTAATTCGCCTATCATCGACATCTCAAAGGTAGTGTTCATTGCTTGCACAAATTGATCTAATAAGACTTGTGAGCTTGAACCAAAAACAATGTCATCAACATATACTTGAGCAATCAGAACATCAGACCCGATCCTTTTAACAAAAAGAGTTCGGTCTGCCTCACCACGTGTGAACCCAAACTCAAGTAAGAATGTTGCTAACCGTGCGTACCATGCTCGAGGCGCTTGTTTCAATCCATATAACGCTTTCTGCAGCTTAAAAACATGGTTAGGATAATGGGGATCTTCGAACCCTTTAGGCTGTTCGACATAAATTTCCTTATCAATATACCCATTCAAAAACGCACCCTTAACATCCATTTGGTGTAAAGTGATGTTAAGCCAACATGCTATAGCTAACAACAGCCTAATCGATTCTAACCTAGCAACAGGCGCAAACGTCTCATCAAAGTCTATCCCTTCTACTTGCGTATAACCCTGAGCTACTAAACGTGCTTTGTTCCTAACAACCCTACCAAGTTCATCAGATTTATTTTTAAAGATCCACTTCGTACCTATGACATTAATGTCCTTCGGCCGTGGGACTAAAATCCAGACTTGGTTTTTCTCGAACTGCAAAAGTTCCTCTTGCATCGCATTTATCCAAAAATTATCCTTGAGTGCTTCAAGGACATTCTTAGGTTCTATCTCAGAAACAAAGCAATTGAAGCGTACCTCAGCGTATACCGTGTTCATGCATACGTTTCTTACCATGGACTTGTAGTCTTTGCGTGGTTTGTCTCTGGTCTTTCTTCCTTCGTTCATATCTCCAATTATGAGGTCAGTGGGATGGTCTTTCTGGATCTTAGCTGGCGGATCACGTCGCACGTCACTGGGACCAGTCTCAGTGTTCTGATCTGCCTCGGATGTTGAGTCAGATGTTGGCTCAACATTGTTACCACCAGTCTCCTCTGTCCCATCGACAGCTTGAGTAACATCTGAAATATCAACTTGAAAAGGCATATTGCTAAGATCAGCAGCATCATCGAACACACATTCACGGATTCTTGAACGGATTTCAAACGCAAGTTATAGACACGATAGGCACGACTATTTGACGAGTAACCTAGAAAGATGCATTTATCACTTTTCGAATCAAACTTAGTCAAATATTCACGATCATTCAGCATGTAACAAAAACATCCAAAAACATGAAAGTATTTAACCGTAGGCTTTTTACCATTCAACAACTCATACGCTGTTTTCTTAGTACCATGCCTAAAGAACACACGATTCGAAATGTGACATGCCGTATGCAATGCTTCAGCCCAAAAACGCTTAGAAACATTCTTAGATAATAGCATAACACGAGCCATCTCTTGTAAAGTCCTATTCTTCCTTTCGGCCATCCCATTTTGTTGGGGCGTCTTAGGGGAAGAATACTCATGCACTATGCCTTTCTTATCACAAAACTCATCAAAATACTGATTCTCAAACTCTCTACCATGATCAGACCTAATACGAAAGACAGTAGCACTGAAATTGTTCCTAATCATAGCACAAAAATTTTTAAAGAATACGAACGATTCCGCTTTGTCCCTAAGAAAGAAAATCCATGCATATCTAGAAAAATCATCCACGAGCACATACGCATATTTCTTACCTCCTATGCTTTCTACTTCCATAGGACCCATCAAATCCATGTGAATTAATTGAAAACAGTGAGCAGTTTTAAAATGTTGGGCAGCTTGTTGGTCAACAGTGTGACTAACATGTGTTTGCTTACCCTTCAAACACGACTCACAAACAACCTTACCAAACTCCTTAAGTTTTGGAATGCCTCTTATTGCATCATGTTTGATAAGTTGTTCCAATGTTCTGTAGTTGACATGACCTAATTTGTAATGCCAAAGCACAACATCGTCTTCGGCTTTTGATAGTTGACACACATCCTTCACACCCGATTTGTTCCCCACTAGGTAGCAATTGTCGCTAGATCTCTTACCTGCCATTACTCGAACAGAATTTCGGTTAAAAACTTCACAACACTCCTTATTAAACCTTACCTCGAGATCATCATCACACAGCTGGCTTATGCTGATCAAATTCGCTATAAGCCCGTCTACATGCAGCACGTTGCTAAGCTTGGGAAAGTCGGGCACATTTAATCTGCCTCGACCAAGAATTCTACCTTTCGAACCACCTCCAAACGTCACAGATCCACTCCTTAAGGGCATGTAATCACTGAGATATTCTTTGGTACCCGTCATATGTCGGGAACACCCGCTATCAAAGTACCATGAACCTGTCACGTTAGCTCGCAAAGAGGTGTATACAACTAAACATTTATGACCTGATTTCTTGATCCAAGCTTTCTTAGGAGGTTTAACGGCATTCTGATCACCGGAATTCGAAGATGAGCCAGCTGAGCCTGTACCAGACATATCTTTCAATACTGATTTCTCAATGTTGACCGATATGTTGGGTGACACTTCAGCCGACATCGATTTCTTTGCAGAAATCTCTCTCTTCAATTTCCAGCAGTATGACTTCAAATGACCTAACTTCTTACAATGATCACACACATATGATTTATCATGATTTTTCTGGGTCACATGCTCGGGACTATTTTTAGGCTTTACGATTTCAACATCGTCATTCACAGATTTAGCTTTAACAAAAACAATCTTAGGCTGATCATGAGACACGGGTTTTGAGCTATCACATGCAAGCTGAGCACTAAATCCTAGGCCTTGCTTATCATAAATACCAAGAGACAATATATCATCAAGGGTGGACTTACCCTTGTTCAATTTAGTGAACGTTTCCTCGGCTTTATTGACATGTTTTTGAAGCGTGTCGAGTTTCCTCTCTTTTCTTGTCAGTGCGGCTTCCAACTTGTTCATGCCATCCATCAAGCCTTCAATGATCTTTTCATTTTTCTCATTTTCTTCGACCAATAGTTTCACCGCAGCTTGGAGTTGTAGGTTATTTGCCCTCTCCAAGTCGTATTTCGTGGACAACTGCTTAAAGGCTTCTTCACAACTCTCTGTTTCTGGTTCTGAATCACAACTCAAAAGACCATCAAGACAGTTTGAATCATCATAATCAAAAATAATGTGTTTTACAGATGTTGAGTCAGATGTTGGCTCAACATCAGTTACCGCAGTAAGTCCGATTTGATTATCTTCATCTTCTTCATCATCAGAAAAGGACTGTATGGTCACTGACGATTGCTTAGGCTCTTCATCTTCATCTTCATCGTCTGACAAGTCGATCCACATAGACTTACCATGCTTGCGAAGTGTGTTAGCACATTCGTTGGCAAAATGGCCCCAACCTTGGCATTCAAAGCATCTAATTGCCTCATAGTTGATATTCTTTTTCTTTCCATCAGACTTAGCAAATGGCTTGCGCTTTACGAACGGAGGGGCAGAAGAGGTTTCAATTTGTGCATTCTGGCCTTTTCTGAATGTTGGGCCAACATTCTGCACAACATTCTTCTTTTTAAAGTACTTCGCAAATCTCTTCACAACCATGGCCATGTCCTCTTCATTGTTGGGATCGAACTCAATCTGTTCCTTCGATGGGTGGCTGACCAGTGCAACACTCTTTCCTCGTGCAGCCCTCCTTTGGACTTCGTGATTGGTTTCGAAGTTTTTCAGAATGTTCATCAAGACGGTGAAGTTCATGTTTGCTAGGTTGTATGATTCCTCGATTGCCGATACCTTCACATTGAATTTTTCGGTTAGTGTACGAAGAGCTTTAGAGTTTAATACCTTATTTGTCATAGGATCTCCTAGGCTGGCGCACTCGCTTGAGATCGTCAACAGCTTTCCAAAGTACGTGCTGATATCTTCGTCTTCCTTCATTCTGATGTTCTCGAACTGACTGAGGAGGAGGCGAAGCTTGGTTTCACGCACACTAGCGTCGCCTTCACAGTACTTCTGGAGAAGATCCCACGCATCTTGAGCAGTAGAGCAATTTTGGATGATTTTGAACATAAACATGTCCACGGACGAGAAGATGGCGTTGAGTGCCTTGTCATTGTATTCGGCCGAGTTCTTCTCAGCGATCGTCCATTGCTCGAACGGCTTATCCACGACTTCGCCATCAGCGTCTTGTGGAGTCTTTGGAGTCGTATAACCATGCAGCACTGCTTCCCAAGCTCGCACATCGATGGACTTGATGCACTGCCGAACACGGACCTTCCAATAGGCATAATTGGAGCCGTCTAACACAGGAACTTTGGCGAGGTGGTTTGAGCTTGTAACGTCCATTGTAGATGATCTTCAGCGCTTAGTAATGTCAAGCGTAGGCTCTGATACCACTTTGAAGGCGGTCCCGTATACAATGGATGTAGAAACACTAAGTTATATACTGATGTTGGACTCGATGTTAGGCTAACACTCACTCTCACTCTTTTGTATGCACAGCGGAAAACGAAACGAACACAAATGAAGTTTTTGTGCAGCAAGTCAAATAACTTGCTGCGTGCCTCTCGGCGTAAAAATCCACTAGAAATATGGATTACACAAACTATCAAAAAGATAGTCAAACCTAGTCTAGCAACCGGAACGAATCAAAAAGAATTCTAAACCCACAAGATCTCACGACCTCTAAAAGCTAGACTTAGTAAAGAAAAACTCTTTCAAGAAATAACTCTCGCTCAGAAAAGCTCTGATTTTTTCTCGGTGTTCGTCATCCTTCGAAATGGTTAAGTCTTCGACTTATATATGCCTTCACTCTTGAACGACTTGTCCAAACGGCTTGGCAACCTCCCACAACGTCCACTAACGTCCACTAAGTGTATTTGAACAGTTAGTGACCGTTGTAGATCGACTTGGTCAGCTCGGATTGCTCGGTCTTCACTTGAGCTCCAAGTCGCCTATTTTTAGTATGCTCTTTTCCGATTTTTGCTCTTGCTCATCTACACTTCTTCCACGCGGTTTGATCCGTTCCATTCCTTGAATGAGTCCTGCACAACACTGGAAAAATGCCACGTCATAATTAAAATAGGTTTTGGGCATGAAAGATAAAACTGAGAAAGGGAACATTCTCGGCCAACAGATGTTGACTAGAATGTTACCCAACATTGTTTCAGTTGAACGCTCAACATCAACAATTTCTATATGTTATTATTTTCTGAATCAGTTTGACGACGAAGAAGAAATACTATTTTGGGTCCTATTTGTATCATCGCTTCATATTAATCAATAAAAGTCCTCTCTCCTTCCTTCCCCCTTTCTCTAAAACCAAAATCCTAACTCAACAACCACCGCCGCCACCATATTTTCCCCTCCTCCCCCTCCTCCATTAATGGAGGATGGGGGAGCTCTTCTTCTTTTTGCTGTTTTCGTTCGTTCCATTAAAAAAAAAAAAACGATTCCCACCACCGCCGCCTCACGCCACTGCCTTCCGCCTGCCTCCGCCATCGCCTTCTCCCCATGCCGCCGTCTCCTCTGTCCGTCGCCAACTCGCCATCTCCTCCGCCAAGGCAAGGCTTGTTTGTTGTTTGTTTTGTTTGTTTTTGTTAAAATAATCCCGCCCCGTCACCCCTGCCGCCGTCTACCTGTCAGCGCCGTCGTCCACCCGCCTCGGCCTTTCAACTGCCGACGCGCCTGCCGTTCCCGTCGCCACCCGAGGTGGCCCCGCCTCCACCAGCCTTGAGGTCAGCCGCCGAGGTCGCCCGAGGGGTGCCGTGGTCTGCCGAGGTTCAGTGGGGCCGGGATGGATCCACCGCCGCCTTCCCAGACTGCTTCCACCGGGTGCCGCTGCCGGTGTTTGCCACCCACACCGCGCCGGCCGTTTGTGCCGTGCGGTGTTTTCTCCTCGGGGGTGTTTCCTCCTAAGTTGGAGGTTCTCCCCTTTATAGGAGTTTTTCTCCTCCCTTTGTGGGAGTTTCTTCCTCCCTTTGTTGAGTTCCCTTCGGGGTCATCTTCCCCTTTTAGGGATTTGAGAACGGATAATGTGCTATCATTCGTCATTTACGCAATGGAAATAGTCAATTGTTGTAACAGTTTGGTTATTGCTCTATTGTACTTTTGTATCCATTTGAATGTTTGAATGAAATACTCCCTTTAAAAAAAAAAATTAAAGTCAAATTTATTTTTTTTTCTATTCAAGCAATCTTTTGCAGCATATGTGACAAAATTTCAATGAATCGTGTATGCTTAACACTTGTAGTGTAGTGGGTATCATTTCATAATCATGAGATGTAAGAGGATTTCAAATGGCATTCGAAATGATATCTTTGGTCTATTAGTTTTATATTTTGCGGTGGCAAGTAAATTACAATAAAACCAAGTAGAACCTAAGCTTACAACTTACTCATAATTACTCATTATTCTAAGAGAAAATTAACATCTTAGAAATCCCAAACCACGCACATGCATATAAAGGATACATATATATATATATATATATATATATATATATATATATATATATATATATATATATATGGTAGGAATTTGTGCGGCGATGAGGGCACCGTAACCCGGAGAATCATCCTACAAAGGTCGGAAATGTTTAAGCCAATAGACTTGTACAACCAAGAAACCTGAAAAACTTATTGACTCCTTCCCGATCATGGCCAATCCGTTTGGTTCAGTGGGTGAAGTAGCAGAAATAGTGCACACGAATTGGGTGAAGGAGCAGAAATTGTATGATTTACAAAAAACTGCAACCGATCCACAGAGGAAACGTTCCCTCGCACCTGAGTGCTAATAGTTAAGTGTGGTTCAACGTGTCTTCAAAATCACTAATGGTAAAATAGTGGATATTGTTTGACATTCCGAAAGAAAATTATTAAACTCATTTTCTCCCCAATTTTCTTTCGATAATACTTCTTCAGTCAAACATCATGTTGAAGTGGCACAAATTAGTAACGGAGAACAGCAAAAGACAGTTAAAATTTAGAGTATACATCATCCCAGACACTAAGAGAGAAGATATTATCATCAACACTAAACCAACCTTCCACTCTACAATGGTATCGTTGATGGACCTTATGAGCATGACCGTTAAATATGTACAAATATGAGTAGCCTTCTTGTCAGATAGGCAGCAATGGGTGAATGTTAGTAAACATGAATTTACCACACCACTACTAACCGTAAGTCTGATATTCTCTCGAAGAGTATTGATATGGCGTGTCAAACGGGCATATCTTCAACAGATTCCTATCTTAAAACATCCTTCTACATAAATAAAAGCACAATTCAATGATTGTGGGTTATTTACAGTTATCAAATATACCTCTTTAAGTTGCTCTCGAATGTCTCCCCATCCTTAGACACCAAATATGAGTAACTTGATATCAAAAAGGTGATAACTGGAATATGTAATAGAGAACAATAAATAAAATTCCCCATCATAGGCGGTTAAGTAACCTTTCTAAATCATGGTCATATAAAACCAAGTTATCTCCACTGGTAGGGTAAAGTGGAAGCCTCAATTTTCCAATTGCCAATGGATTTTCCTTGCAAACATCATATAACCTACAGCAACACACTTCAATCATGGGAAAGAAAAAATAATCACAAAACTATGTAAGAATGTAATGACCATATGAAACCAACCGGAAACAAAAAGAAAGCAAGCAAAGTTCTGCTACCATTTTTCATCCCAGTCAACTGGGTAGCAAAACATCAAGATAACCTTAATGAAAAGAAGATGGAAAACTTAATTAGTATAATTGCCAGCTGTCAATAACCGTACATTGCTATGTTAAAACCATTACGCATCCAAAAACTTGTACCTGAAGTAAGGACACGTGCTGCGGCAATGGCAGCAAAGCTCGACCCTATGACGACGATAGAAAGAGAGCTCGTGGATCTTCTTTGAGAAGTTGAATAAGAAGGAGCTGTAGAAGTATAAATAAACAACATAAAATCAGCTTTTAATAAGAAACGCTGCAGTTAGGAAAGAAAAGAAAAGAATAAAAAAGAAAAGAAACACTGTAATTAGGAAAAAACCTACCAGTTTGCAATTGATGATTACCCATCACTCACCGAGGGTCTGCGTACCGTGAGGTGACTAACTGTAGAAGAACTATCGCATTGAAGACGCCAGCCACACCAGGAAGGGCATCAGATTGATGATGCTCAGGGGACTACATCCTTGGGACGACTTTCTTTACGAGCGTGATTGGGGTGGGGAATTTGTCGAAAAACCTTCTCGTGACAATGGTGTTCGAAGGAGGAGGTAACAAGGAAGGAGAGACGGAGACCGTTGAATTGGGAAAGAAAGCGAACAGTAGACACGGTCTTTTTACTTTTAAATATTAAATTAGTAGTAAATTAACTATTAGAGGTGACCTGCCACCTGCTCGCTACCAAAGGTGGCTTCACACTGTAGTATAAACATTTCTATATATATATATATTATATATATAATAATAATAATATAGTGAACCCGCAGTGGGTTGATTTGACATGTTGACGTGACACAAAAACATAGCACACAACAGGTGCTCACGGATGGTGCTCACGCAAAGTGAGCACCATAACTTATATATATATATATATTATATTATATATACTATGTTGCTCTAACGCTTCATAATATAGTACCTTTTTTCACACCCAAAATGCATATGCTTTTTATGATATATAAATTGTACCATATTAATTATACAATAATTACTAAAAATAGAGAGGTAAAATTCAAAATAAAAATTCCATGTAGTGTGTTGATTTATTTTAATTCAATAGTATCATTCTTAATTATCTTAATTGACAGACCAAACTTGACTGTTTATATCAGGTCTCCATGCTTAATAAAATTCACATTATATTACCCCAAGCCCAAGTCCATTAAAAGAAACCTACATGCAGAAAGATTAAAGAGTGTTTAAATGACAATTAGCACCATTCCATGTGAAATGTCATCAAACTCACATATCTACATCAATTAGAGTTCTTTAATCAAGTTAGTTGCACAAACAAATAATATTTTGGGACGTTTTCCCTAATTACTCATTTCCCCTTCTCAGCAAAAGAGTCTAAAATTCATTATTAGGCCCGTTTTGTTGGGATGATAGGTTTAGATGCTATTAGTTTTGTTGAGTTTATATAATGAAGAATATGAGTATTTTGGGGTGTTTGGTCGGCGGGTTTAAATAATAATGTTCCATATGTTTGGTAGATGAGTTTAGATGGTATTCAATTTAATTAAGTTAAATTACGAACCCCACCTAATACCCCCAACCAAACACACCCTTAAAGTGTAAATTAGCTCTATAAGCCACTTGCAACTAGCAATAGATCATTTAAAGACCACTTTATGAATAATATTTAATAACCAAGAGCACGGGTTAATGATTTGGGACTTAAACTCAGATCGAAAGTTAATTAACTAACAAGTAGACTCGTGGGCTCATTTTCTATTAATGTTATCAAATTTTTACTATAAATCACAGAACTTCCTTTGAGAAGAACATCCTACTTATATTACTACTATGTTCCTTTAAAACATTTCAACTAATTAATTTACGGAAATTTAATTTAAAAAATCTTCACAATTAAATCAATCATCGTACTTCGAAATATTTATACGTGTTTCCTGATAAACCACCGTGGTCGCCGGAAAAGACCTCGCCGGAGAACAAACGATGTTATCGATTCCGACTTTCCCACTCCAAAATGTCTCCGACGATCGTCAAGTTATTCAACGCAACAAACCCTCGTTCTTCTCACTGAGCTTAAGAAATAGCCATTGTCGCCGACGAGCTCAGACGAAACCGTCGAGGAATGGGTGTTTGACGGCGGTTGGGTGCTCGACGTCGATGCCTTTTATAGGAAGAGTCGGATTTCACAGAAGGGAAGGTAATTTTTCCTTGCTTTCGTTCAGCGTGGTCCTGCGCTTCCTGTAAGATTAAACGAAAACTCGCAAACTCTATTCTCCCGAATAAATCTTGAGGTATATTGTTGAGACGGTGAGCTTAAACTGTTGAATAATCTCAATACATTAAAAAAAAAGACAAGAAGACACAGCATCCACAATTCAAGCTAGACAAAGTAGCATAAATTATGGAGAAGACAAGGCAACCCATGTTTTGAGGAATTAGAGAAGAAAATATGCTAAGGACAAAATTGAGTAAAACATGCAAAGAATAGTGGAGGAAAGGAGCTTTTGATACGTTAAGCTTAGTACTAGCTAGTTGTAAGCTATTTCATTATATACACGTGCATGTACTCCCTATGTAAAAGAGTAGAGTGAGAAGAACGAATGAAGAGAAGTAAGAATTATTAATCTCCTCTCATCAACACTCTTAACAGTGAATAGTTAAAAAATTAGAGTGGCATCAGAGCCATGTCGATAGTCGGAGCAACCGCTGGCCAAATGCCGATTTCGAAGCTCACCAAATTCAACTACGACAAGTGGAGCATTCAAATGAAGGTGTTGCTCCAGTCTCAAGATTCGTGGGAGATAGTTGCGAATGGATACACTGAACCCGAAAATACAGACGGGTACATAGCAACCCAACTAAAGACGCTGAAGGAATCTCGTAAACAAGATAAGTTCGCACTTTATACCATCTACCAATCAGTAGACGAGGTCGGCTTCGATAAAATCGCCGAGGCCAAAACATCGAAGGACGCATGGGAGACGTTGGAAAAGGCATACAAAGGTGCCCATCGAGTAAAGCAAGTACGGTTGCAGACTCTTCGTGGCGAGTTCGAAATGACGAAAATGAAAGAGGACGAAGGCGTGTCCGAGTATATAACGAGAGTTCAAACCATAACCAGCTGAAGAGAAACGGCAAGACCCTAACTGATGCCCGAGTCGTCGAGAAAATCTTGCGATCTCTGACGAACGAGTACGAGAACGTGGTATGTGCAATTGAAGAATCCAAAAATCTCGAAGAAATGACTATCGACGAACTCTCTAGCTCGCTCGAAGCTCACGAGCAACGAAAGAAAAAGAAGAAGCAGGATTTAGACGAGGCCCTACAAACGAAATTGTCCATTAATGACGACAAGGCATTCTATACACACCACAGTCGAGGAAGAGGGCGTGGCCAACGAGGACGTGGTTTCGGTCAAAGCACAGGCCGAGGACGAGGCTACAATCACGAAAAAGAAGGACAAAACAACAACCAAAATTGGAGAGGACGAGGTCGAGAATGAGGACGTGGCGGCCGCTCAAATCGCCCAAGCGTTGAATGCTACAACTGCGGAAAGTTCGGGCATTTTGAGAAGGACTGTTGGTCCAACAAGAAGGTGGAAGAAAATGCGAACCTAGTCGCATAAGAAAATCCAAAAGACGATGGCGTTCTCTTAATGACGCTGGAGGATAAAAGTCCGGGTAGCGATATGGTGTGGTATCTTGACACCGGTGCTAGCAATCACATAAGCAGGCATAAACATCTCTTCACAGATCTAAAGAAGATCGAGGATGGTCACGTGTCTTTTGGAGACGCATCGAAGATAGAAGTAAAAGGCCGAGGAAATATATTTTTCACTCAAAATGATGGCAAAAAAAGATCGGTCGAGGATGTCTACTTCGTACCAAATCTAAAAGCCGAGCATGGGGCAGTTGCTTGAAAATGAATGCTCGGTTTCCTGAAGGACCGCTCACTACAACCACGAAACAAAGATGGTTGAATAATTGCACGGGTCGAGATGGAAAGGAACTGCATGCTCAAACTCAACCTGAGAACGATTCAAGAAAAATGCATGCAAGTTGACTTAGATAACAAAGGTCATCTGTGGCATATGCATTGGACATCTACGCTACGGAGGCCAGAAAGAGCTCTCCAAGCACGGCATGGTGCACGGAATGCGATGATAGATGGAGGAAAAACCTTTGCGGAAGTTGCGTGACTGGCAAACGAGCGCGGGCGTAAAGATTAAAAAGTAGTTACCATAAAAGAAATGAAATATAAGAATTTATTCTCTCAATAAATAATATTTAACCTAAGTGGGTTAGCTCAAATGAATCAAAGCCCAATAATAAGTAAGTACTAAAATAATATGGTCCACAACTAAATTATTACCTAGGCCCAAACGATTTATGGATAGGATAAAACATTTCTTAATAGCAAGGGAAGTACACGTGTAAACCTTATCACTTGTTAAGCTAAAGTAAAGACGATCATTAGTAGTCACAAGAGAAACCAAATGAAGGAAAGGTAGAGAAGTGAAATTTGGTTACTTAACCTCACGTAGTAGGTCAGCAACTAATTTGTTGTCTACTAATCATTTCACAAACTAAGTTATGAAGATAAGATCAAGAACAAAAGTAAACAAAACAAAAGGAATTCGTCCAAAGCAAGATAACTACTTTAGTATTAAGTAATGCTTATTGTTACAAGTAAAGATGTTATGATAAGAAAGAAGAAAATATTTATTTACAATCGTTGGGATATGATTTCGAGGACATGAAGATGTAGGGAGAACTAAGAATTATGGTTTAATATAATAAACGAATGAGGATTAGTTAATTAGGAAGGGATAAGAGCATAGAAAATGAGATTATCAACTTTGCTTAATATAGTGGTAACCAAACGTCACCTCATGTCCTTATTATATTATTTTCCAACCTAATTGTATGACAAGTACATATAAATCTATACAAGCATACCACGAACAAAGAATTAAAATATCAAAGAAGCAAGGAGAATTTCATCAAGGAAGAAGGAGATTTTGACAACCTAAGTTCTTAACAAATCTATCTCAAACGTGAGCTAGGCAAACTATTTTATCAATTCACACGAAAATCCAATGTATCTAATATGTTGAAGTTGTTATCATGCTTATATACTTACACATGTTAGGTTCTGTGAGGTTATCGAAGTACTTAAGGGACATGAGTAGTGTTATTATGTGATTAAAGTGAGGTATGGACACTTACAACATATAAACTCGGTTATGTTTAATATATATTTTTCATAGTTAGATATCTTGATGTTGTTTAATTCAAGTCTGGGAGGTTTTAGTGATTAGAATATATGCTTAGACTGCCATGTTGCTTTCATTATGTATTGTGAGGATTAAATTCCATATTCTCGAAAAATAGTTGAGTTAGTGTATATACCATTAGTTTCGGTGTTGGAACAAGATATGTATTTCATGAGTCGTTTTACTAGGTGCATGATCACGTTTTCAGGTTTAGGAAAGAGACTTTTATATAGATATACATCTTCCGCAATAATTATGTGAAGTTTCATGGAAACTGTTCAAAAGGCAGTATGTTTAGGAATTTTTGGGTTTCCGATACTTAGGGTTTGGAAATTCTATAGCATATATACTTATGTGACTTAGCAATTAGACTGATATAATAATGTTCATATGCTCAGAGGATCGAATCGTAAGGAGTTCACCGGGTTTCTTGACTAATTTACATCAGGAGGACAAGTAGGTGAAACTCACCTACGGCACGTAAACATTATGTGAATTTTATAAGATTTTTATGTGCCTACGTGATTATGTGATTATATGAATTCGGTTAATTATGTGACTTGGCGAATTACGTATTTTACGTGTATTATATTTGTTGCACATCATATGTACATTTGTTGCACGTCCTATGTACATTATTTGCACTGCGCATGCATACCACGTTAGTGCGAGGTTGAGCACTGTATAAAACAGTGACCCCTTGCTTTAATGATGAGCGGGGTACCGATTTGAGTTAGAGTTGAGGTTAGTATTAGGATCTCAGATGGTAGTGGGCGATGAGGCAGTGTGACGTCTCAAGTACGACAGGCTGGAGTGACCGGTGCGTGAGGCCTGGAGCGTGTGTGACTCAAGTGCGTCAGGCCGGTGAGTGTCCAGTGCGTGAGGCTTGGGCCGCGGTTCAGATGCGTCAGGCCGGGAAGCCTCAGTGCGTGTGACTTGAGGTCCTATGTGTGATAGGTTGGCGTGTCAGGCTGGTAAGCGTCTAACGCGTGTGTTTTTGAGATGTGAGAACATGGTGTGATGTTTGGAAATACGTTAGGTTTAGATGAGAGATAAGTTAAGCGTGCATTGCATTTGTGAGGTGTTTGGGAATGGGGTTGAGCGCACGTTGCATACATGCATGTTTTACCTACTGGGCAAGGAGCTCAGATTACGTGTTGTAGGTACATACGAGTCCGGCGTTGATACGCGTCGCGACTAGGCGGACTGATGGCGGTGACTCCACGGACTTTTGAGGGCAGGGCGGTACATGGATGCGACCTGTGGAGTAATGTTAGGATTTTTAATATTTTGATATTTTAGTGATACGGCGTGTATAAATATACTGCTATGTAGATGATGTCTAATTTAATCTATTTTATTTTAGAAAAAGTTTTAATTAGATGGATCTTCGGCGACTTCCGTTGCGAAAATCCGCCAAAATATTTATTAGAAAGTGAGGGTCGTTACCCCAGCCCCACGAACTTTCTTCATCTACTCGAACATCTCGACTTACTATCACCTTCTTATTTTCCGGATCATATAGGCGGTACGCCTTCGTCTTCTCATAGTACCCAATAAAAACAAGCTTTCTACTTTTGTCGTCGAGCTTGGTTCTTTTCTGGTCAGGCATATGCGCATACGCCACGCTTCCAAAGATTTTGAAGTGCGCTACGGTCGGTTTCTTGCCACTCCATGCTTCTTGTGGTGTTCGATTTCGAGGCTTTGGTGTGGAATCGGTTTTGAATATATACGGGACATTGTACCGCCTCGGCCCAGAACTCCTGTGGCATTCCCCAATATTGAGCGAACCATGTCAAGTATGGTTCGATTTTTCCTCTCGGCCATGCCGTTTTGTTGTGGGGAATAGGGTGCGGTGAGGAACCTCCTGACGCCTTGTTTCTCGCAAAATTTTACGAAAGCGCTCAACATGTATTCTCCATATCGGTCTGAACGGAGCGCCTTGATGCTTGCACTTGTCGCCTTCTCAACCATAGTCTTGATTTTTTTAAAGGTTTCCAGCGCCTCGGATTTTTCCTTCAAGAAATACACCCAAGTTTTCCGCGAGTAATCGTCGATGAACGTGATGGAGTATCTTTTTTCGCTAAATGGTGCCGGTTTGATAGGTCCGCATATATCAGTGTGTATAAGCTCGAGCGGTTTGCTTGCTCGAAATCCTGCGTGCTTCTGAAACGAATCCCGTTTTCAATTTCACGGGTATTACATTCTCCCCCTTAAAAGAATTTCGCCCCCGCAATTAGACCATTTGGAATAACTCGGGGTTTCTATTCTTCCTATAATCTCAAGAAGGTTCGGAATTTTTTTTTTGTTTCGCAAACCTCGTATTTGGTTATGCGATTGAATTTTCGTCTCTTTCTAACGAAGTCGGATTTATTCCCACCACGCTTCCACTGCGCTATTTTCTTATGCTTTCTCAGATTCTAAATGAGATAAGATATATTCTTACCTCTGCACGTAAATGGCCGACACATCCGAAAATCTGGCTTGATTCTCCTAAGTATAGGTGAATCTCGCTCATGCGTAGGGAACTAGGTTCGCCCTACGACTTGAATTGCCTACATACTCCCTACGAGTTCTCGGTATTTCACTACTTATTTTCTCCAAGACATGTAACGCAAAGAACCTCTAACCTCTAACAATCAAATAGTCACGTCAAATCTTAAAACTTACAGGCGAGGCTGAATCTCCAGGTTTTTGAGCGGCAGTACATGGACAGTCTACAGAACCTCTAACCTAAGCTATGATACCACCTGTAACGACCCTCACTTTCTAATAAATATTTTGGCGGATTTCGCAACGTAAGTCGCGGAAGACCCGTCTAATAAAAACTTTTTCTAAAATAAAATATATTAAATTAGACATCATCTACATAGTAGTATATTTATACACGCCTTATCACTAAAATATCAAAATATTAAAAATCCTAATATCACTCCACAGGTCGTATCCATGTACCGCCCTGCCCTCAAAAGTCCGTGGAGTCACCGCCATCAGCCCACCTAGTCGCGATGCATATCAACGTCGGACTCGTATGTACCTACAACACGTAAATTGAGCTCCTTGCCTAGTAGGTAAAACAAGCATGTATGCAACGTGCGCTGAACCCCATTCCCAAACACCTCACAAATGCAATGCACGCTTAACTTATTTCTCTCATCTCAACCTAACGTATTTCCAAACATCACACCATGTTCTAACATCTCAAAAACACACGCGTTGGACGCTTACCAGCCTGACACGCCAACCTATCACAGATAGGACCTCAAGCCACACGCACTGACGCTTCCCGCCGCACCTGAACCGCGGCCCAAGCCTCACACACCGGACACTCACCGGCCTGACGCACTTGAGTCACACACGCTCCAGGCCTCACGCACCGATCACGCCAGCCCGTCGTACTTGAGACCTCACACTGCCTCTCGCCCACTACCATCTGAGATCCTAATACTAACCTCAACTCTAACTCAAATCGATACCCCACTCATCATTAAAACAAGATGTCACTGTTTTATACGGTGCTCGACCTCGCACTAACGTGGTATGCCAGCGCAGTGCAAATAATGTACATAGGACGTGCAACAAATGTACATATGATGTGCAACAAATATAATACACGTAAAATACGTAATTCGCCAAATCACATAATTCACCGAATTCATATAATCACATAATCACGTAGGCACAACAAAATCATATAAAATTCACATAACGTTTACGTGCCGTAAGTGAGTTTCACCTACCTGTCCTCCTGATGTAAATTAGTCAAGAAACCCGGTGAACTCCTTACGATTCGATCCTCTGAGCATACGAACATTATTATATCAGTCTAATTGCTAAGTCACGTAAGTATATATGCTATAGAATTTCCAAACCCTAAGTATCGGAAACCCAAAAATTCCTAAACATACTGCCTTTTGAACAGTTTCCATGAAACTTCACATAATTATTGCGGAAGATGTATATCTATATAAAAGTCTCTTTCCTAAATCTGAAAACGTGATCATGCACCTAGTAAAACGACTCATGAAGTAAATATCTTGTTCCAACACCGAAACTAATGGTATATACACTAACTCAACTATTTTTCGAGAATATGGAATTTAATCCTCACAATACATCATGAAAGCAACATGGCAGTCTAAGCATATATTCTAATCACTAAAACCTCCCAGACTTGAATTAAACAACATCAAGATATCTAACTATGAAAAATATATATTAAACATAACCGAGTTTATATGTTGTAAGTGTCCATACCTCACTTTAATCACATAATAACACTACTCATGTCCCTTAAGTATTTCGATAACCTCCCAGAACCTAACATGTGTAAGTATATAAGCATGATAACAACTTCAACATATTAAATACATTGGATTTTCGTGTGAATTGATAAAATAGTTTGCCTAGCTCACGTTTGAGATAGATTTGTTAAGAACTTAGGTTGTCGAAATCTCCTTTTTCCTTGATGAAATTCTCCTAGCTTCTCTGATATTTTAATTCTTTGTTCTTACTCAAATTGAGGGTTTTTGTGGTTTGCTTGTATAGATTTATATGTACTTGTCATACAATTAGGTTGGAAAATAATCTAATAAGGACGTGAGGTGACGTTTGGTTACCACTATATTAACCAAAGTTGATCTATATCTCATTTTCCTTTCCCTATGCTCTTATCCCTTCCTAATTAACTAATCCTCATTAGTTTATATTAAACCCTAATTCTTAGTTCTCCCTACATCTTCAAGTCCTCGAAATCACATCCCAACGATTGTAAATGAATATTTTCTTCTTTCTTATCACAACATCTTTACTTGTAACAATAAGCATCACTTAATACTAAAGTAGTTATCTTGCTTTGGACGAATTCCTTCTGTTTTGTTTACTTTAGTTCTTGATCTTATCTTCATAACTTAGTTTGTGAAATGATCAGTAGACAACAAATTAGTTGTGACCTACTACGTGAGGTTAAGTAACCAAATTTCACTTCTCTACCTTTCCTTCGTTTGGTTTCTCTTTGTGACTACTAATGATTGTCTTTACTTTAGATTAACAAGTGATAAGGTTTACACGTGTACTTCCCTTGCTATTAAGAAATGTTTTCTTCCTATCCATAAATCGTTTGGGCCTAGTTAATAATTTAGTTGTGGACCATATTATTTTAGTACTTACTTATTATTGGGCTTTGATTCTTTTGAGCTAACCCACTTAGGTTAATTATTATTTATTGAGAGAATAAAAACTTATATTTCATTTCTTTTATGGTAACTACTTGTTAATCTTTACAATAATCCCGTTTTAAATTTCACGGGTATTACAGCTGGAACGTTGAAGAAAACACAACGCCTGGAGAACCACTAAGTGCTGCACCAACGCCTGTCTCACTTTCATCTCAAGAAAATATCGAGGAGGCAAAGTGTTAAAATTAAAGAAAGCGCTTTACGGGCTGAAGCAAGCGTCGCAGGCTTGGAACACTCGGATCGATGGATACTTCAAAAGGATCAAATTTCAGCAATGTCCATTCGAGCATGCATTATACGTCAAAAGAGAATGAGGTGAAATGATCATTGTTGCTCTCTAGTCGATGATCTCATTTTCATGGGGAGCAACGAGAAAGCAATCAACGACTTCAAAAAGGCGATGACGAAGGAATTCGAGATGACGGACTTGGGACTAATGAAATATTTTCTTGGTCTCGAAGTCGAGCAAAGAAGTACGGGAATATTCGTGTCACAAGAAGCATATGCGAAGGACATATTAAAGAAAAATAAATGGAGGAAAGCAAGCCGGTTGTAACGACTCTCGTTTTCTAATTAAGGTTAGTGGCGGATTTCCCCAACGTAAGCCGCGGAAGGCCCGACTAATAAAAACTCTTTTCCGAAAAGATAATATAATATAATAAAATATTATTTTACATAGTAGTATCTGTACAACGGGTGTAGCCCCAAAAATGTCAAAAGAACAAAAGGCCTATTATCGCTCCACAGGTCTTTATCCATTTACCGCCCTGCCCTCAAAACTCCGTGGAGCACCGCCACCATCTACCTCAGTCTTGACGCGCGTCGACGTCAGACTCAGTACCTACAACACGTAAACGCTGAGCGCTTTGCCTAGTAGATGAATAGAAATGCAGGTATGCACGTTAACGCTCATTCTCGACCCCAATATCTCACATGCAATGTTCACTCTTTCTTTTCCCACAATCCTGTCTCAAATCACACAACACGGGACCCTAGGTCAGACTCGACACCTCGCGCGCCCATAATAATAACATACGGAAGCTTGCACTAGCAGCGTTTTGACAATCACGCAACTGCCCTGCTAGGCCGCTCTTCCGTAAGCGGTAGCCTACGCCGACAGCGTTTTGACGATCACGCAACTGCCCTGTCAGGTTGCTCCTTCCGCTAAAAATATAATCACGACGGTTTTGCACCTCGGGACGTTCACGCCCGAGTAGACAGATCGATCACGCCTGTCTGTCGTCAGGTGTCACACGAGTACCAACCTCGACTCCTCAACGAGTCAACAACAAAATCACAAACATCTCATTCTACCCTGCTCGACAATATTACAAATCAACCGTCTCAATACGGCGTAAATATCTCACCCGTGTGATATGATATGCATATGTCATGCATATAAACGGGATAACGTATAAAAGCATGATCCACATGAAACGTACGTAAAATATGTATAACACGTAAGTCATTTAATTATATAGAAACACATAAGTATCAGATACGTGTTTACGCATTGTAGATGAATGTTTCGCCTACCTGTCCTCCTGATAAAATCAGTCAACACTCCTGGTGAATTTCCTACAGTTCGAATCTCTGAGCACGAAATATTATTGTATCAGTATATTTACTAAGTCACCTAATTTCAAAATTTCCAAACTCTAAGTCTTGACACCCTAAAATTACCAAAACCCTAAAAATCACAAAAACCCTAAAATATGTAGAAAACTTTTGTTAAATGCCTATGTCGAAATCTTTAATGCGATACCGAAATCTTTATAAGCTTGTGAAGAAATGATTATATGTCGAAGTGTTTTATGGAGAATGACGAGATCTTTATATGTCGAAGTCTTTCATTAAGAATGTCGAGATTTTGATATATCGTGAAAGATAGATCTCGAGAAGCTTAAAGGTTAAATGTCGAATCTTTTCATAATACACCTCGAAATCATACATTATTATATCTCGAAATCCCTCTATGATACATATCGAAATTTTGCATTATTATATCCCGAATATCTTCCATGATACATCTCGACTTTGTGTTTTGTTACACCTCGAAATCCCTTATGATACCTTGTCGAGAATTTCTAGGCATGTCGAAATCATTAACTATCGAAATCTCAGACCTAATAAACCTATTGATGTATTGAAAACAAATTGAAAATACTTACAAAAACAAAACTCCATCGTTGTTCTTATATCAAAAATGATAGTATCAATATTAACTCAATTATATTTCTTTAATGCTACCAATTACCTTACGAAAGCTATGCTTGAGTGTTCTAGCACATATCGAATCACGAAACGTTCCAGATTTATTTGACCTTAAACTCGTATTACCAGACAAACCCTAATGAACTTCATACCTTCTTTAATACTCGTACACCCTTAGCATAAAATATAATTAGAAATTTAATTTCAAGAAAATCAAGTCTAAGTTTCCTACATACTAACGCATTAAAAAACGTTATCTAATTCTCAACTACTAACATTAGCTTAATCATTTAAAGCATATAGTTAATGAAGCTAAGTTAAATACGTTAAACACAAGAGACCAAAATATATACCTCGCTTAGAAGCTCGGATTCCTCGTTTGTTTAAGCTCCTAAATGCTCTGAAGTTTACGTACTCTTGCTAGAGTTTTCTCCTTTTCGTTAACTGTTCTTTCTCGTTTGAGTTTATGAGGGTTTCTCCAATAATTTACTTGATATAACATAAAACCCTTGGAAATTCGTGAATGATGTGACTAAATGGTGACGTTGCTTTTTCTTTAAGCCTAAGTATCTCTATTCCTTAATATGTGTTTCCTAATTTGGGCCTTAACTATATGTTAAATAGCCCAATCTTTTTTTTTTTTTTATGGTTCTAACATTATAAGTACTTGTGTTATTATTTTCGGACATTATTTGAAACTAAAAAATTCGATCGTAATTCACAAATTATATTGATTACGTCAAAATTCCGTATTAAATTTTACGGGTATTACATCCTTCCCCCTTAAAAGAATTTCGTCCCCGAAATTACGCCGACGGGAATAACTCGGGATAATGAATTCTCATATCATCCTCACGCTCCCAAGTGGCTTCCTCAATTGATTGATTCCGCCACAAGACCTTAACTAACGGAATAGTCTTATTCCGAAGTTGCTTCATCTCATGCATCAAAATCGCTACTGGCCTCTCTTCGTAACGCAAGTCAGGCTTGAGTTGTTGATAAAGAAGTTCGTTCTGGATCACATGGCTGAGGTCCGCGACGTATTTTCGTAGTGTCGATACGCGGAATACGTCGTGAACTTGCGATAATGAGGCCGGTAACTCTAGTAGCTGTTAGGGAGTGTGCCCTCGGAATGCCATACGAGGACTAGGAATAGTATAGGGCGCACGATGATGTATAGGTTGATAGACAGGTTTATTGTATATATCGTCAAATAAATTAATGAATATTTATTTTCATTATAATAAAGGCATTATTATTTATTTATCGAATTTAAAGTCTACTTGGCATCCGGTAGTGCGATAAATAAATAACACCCAAATGTATGAGTTGGACGTCTGATTCTCGTGGGACGAGAGAGGAGACACCGGACAGTCCTTAATCTCAACATTAAATAAAAAGTCCGTAAGTCTAAGGATTCTAGGTGGGTGACTAGATACCCGAATATGACTTATCCATTGACGACCACATAGTATCGGTAGTGTCACCAATTACCTGAGAGGTTGTGGGTCGTGATGGAGATATCGGTGATCGAAGAGATCGCATATCCGGACATTCGGCTCGTATTCGTCTCAATCACATGGCTAGGATGTTGTCAATGATTGAACGAATGACTATAGCAGCCTCAGACCGATAGGGTCATTGACGGATTTGCTTTCGCGATTTCGGTTTGTCGCTAGTTGGCTAGGCTCGCAAGTGTTCATAAATGAGACACGGGTCAGCGACGAAACGCAACCGACTTTACGGAGGTGATTGCCGGGCTTTGACTGCTATCGGGATTCACTGCCTATATTCGTATAGGTTAATGTCCTATGTGGTAATCGGAGAGCGACGATTATAAAGCCTTCGGCCGAAGCTTGGAAAACTTGCTTGTATTAGATACGGAGCGGAGTTTAAATAATCGGTTCGGTCTCGATTATAACATAGTGTTAGGTTAGTGAGTTTGACATTTGCATGGCTCTCACCTAACCGGGACGCAAGTGAAAGGCGTAAGAAGTATTTAAATGTATACACTATAGTCGGTTCGCCCGAATTTCGATTAGATCAAAATTCGTTCTCAACTGGGATCTGTCCGGTACCGCGGGATAGGCTAGGCGAATGCCGGGACTCGTGGATTCCTCCCATGCCAGTTGAGACGGACCTAGAGAGTCGCGCTTAAAAATGGTAATGAACTTGAACGAAAACGGCGGGCTTTTCTGTGGAACCTAACGAATGAGATTCGTTGAGGTAGTGGCAAAGTTGATACAAGGTGTCGACGACTTAGTTAAATTCTAGTGACAGTCACGGAAATAATTAGGACTTAAGATTGTCTTAAGTGATTAATTAATTAACTAAGTGAGGCTCAATTATAATTAAAATAATTAGATTGGATTTAATTATTTTATTATTGAAAATGGAGGGACTAAATTGAGAATTTAGAAACCTCAAGGGCCAAAAGGAAATTATCAAAATAAAAAAAAATGAAAATTCTACACATCCACGTTGGGATGTGTAGAAACTATGACTCATTGTTTTTTTTATTATTATATGACACTTGTTATACAAGTGTCTCAATTAAAAAAAAAATAATAAAAAATATTATAACAATGCATATATGCATAAAACGTGAGATGCAAAGTGAGAAATAGAATTTAATGATTCATTGAACAAATAAGAAATAATTGAAGAAAAGAAATAGAATTTAATGATTCATTGAACAAATAAGAAATAATTGAAGAAAAGAAATAGAATTTGTAGAAATTCTCAAGACACTTTGAAGCTACGGGTTCGTTTGACGAGTCCCGACGCCCGAACTGAGTTACGTCTAGCCATCGGGAGTATTCTCAGAGGTTCGTTCAAGGTCATACCGGCGTGACGATCTAGCCCGGAAGCCCCGGGATCCAGACGAGGTGTAGCCACGTTCATCCGAGGCGACGACAGAAGAAATCCCTTTCACCAAAGGTATACCTCGAACCCTAACGATTTGATTTACGAAACATACCAAACGGTATCGGAATAATTCGAAAGACCCCTCGTTGGAAACGTCGGGAAGTGTAGAATTATTCTGGAAAATTTGGTATCGATCAGAAATCGTTTCGGTCGTCAAATAGTTAAAAGACGGCAGACTGCCGTTTTAATCGAATTAATAATTTCGAACCACAGATTTGATTTTGAGAAAAATACCAAACGATGTTGGAATAATTCGAAAGACCTATCGTTGCGAACGTTAGGAAGTGTAGAATTATTCTAGAAAGTTTGGTATTGATCAAAAATCATTTCGGTCTCCAAATAATCGAAAAACGTCTGGTTTCCGCTTTATTCGATTAATTTGGATCGAAATTATTAATTTAAATAAATTGGAAATAAATTCGAATTTTGATAATTCGAATTAACCGCGATCTCCCGAGGCTTAGAGAAGCATCTCAGACTCTCGGGAGAAGCTGAATGGTGTAAGGTTAAATTTAGATATTAAAAATCGAAAATTCGCCACCCTACGCCGCTCGGTACAAATTGCGCTTCCGCTATAGCCACGTTGCGCTGTTCGGGGGCCGGCGTCGATTAATCGGGTCCACCCCAACAGTGGTATCAGAGCCAAGGCTCATGAATGGTTCGACCGAAGGCCTCGAAAGCCGATGTGGCGAACGGACGGTCGACGTAGTTTGGAGACTATCGTCGCTCGTGACGTCGGTTGGATACCCGACGTTAAAATTCTGTGTTGCATGTTTATGTGGGACATTTACACGGGCTTAGGTTCAACCGGGTTATTTATTTAAGGGTCGTTTGCCGCCCCCCGGTATGTACATGGATTACGGGTTGTTTGGGAATTAATTCCCCCCGTGTTGTATTTTATTGCTTTATTAGATAGGTTAGATAAAATGATGGCCGTTCGACGCAAGGCGAGATTGGAGGATTCGACAACCATCGTAACGATGACTCGACGTTGGAAGATCGAAGACCCCGGTCGTTTTACGACCCATGTAATAGGACCAGTCTAGAAGTAGCCCGCATATTTGTCCATTTAAATTGCTTTCCTAGGGTTAGGAATTTATTTATCGCATTTACGTGCTCGTGCTTAATTTTAATATGCTATGAGTTACAAAAATCTCCCGTACGAATACTAAGTGAGTAAAGGGATTGGATGCCCTGTCTTCTATCAAGCTCGGGCCTAGTTGTTACAAAACCTAAATGCAAGGTTTGGTTTCGGGTATACCGGCGCCTTGCATTTGTTTTTGTTTCGGCTTGCTCGGGTGCATTTGTGCCGCTCGCCAAGACCACACTGTGCGGTAAAACGTACGGTTCAAGTGTGCGGTTTTGAGCAACGTTGATAGGTCGCACTTAGAGAGTCATACCGCCTGGTTCCGGGTTTGCCGGCGGGGGTCCCTGACTGAGACAAAGATAGTTGAGACATTCGACAAGGTCGGATTCGTGCGGAGCACGACTTCGTGGGCCGCTGCAAACCAATAAAACGACAGAGGTTGAGGTTTGCACCCGTCCACGGGGACATCAACTCCACTATCGAAGTTATCAACGAAACTTCCAAAACATCCGTAGGGAGAATGGAGTTTATGAAAAGATAGTGGGAGTCAAACGGAATAAAAAGTCCTTGTTCGCGTTTGATAACTTATACAATCGACTTAATATGCCTTTTATTTTTCTGCAGTATTTTCTCTCTTTGTGAAATTATGTCAACCGCTTTAAATGTACTGCTCAAGGAGAATAGGTTGACTGGGCCAAACTATTCAGACTGGCTTCGCAACTTGAGGATTTTCCTCGAGATTGAGAACCTAGTTTATATCCTTGACTCCGAAATGCCGCCGGCCCCAGGGGCGCGGGCATCCGAGTAGGCTCGTGCCGCTTATGACAAGCGACTGCGTGACGAGAAGCTCGTAAAGGCTCATGTCCTCGGATCGATGAGTAACGCACTGCAGCGTAGCCACGAAAGTATGGCTGATGCTCGGGTGATGGTTCAACATTTGAAAGAGCTTTACGGTGAGACGTCTAGGACAGCTCGCTATGCGACTTCGTCGCAGCTCTTCCGATCGAGGATGTCTGAGGGTGAGAATGTTGGCGAACATGTTATGAACATGATCACCATGATCGAGAGGTTGGAAACTCTCAATTTTCGATTTGATCGGGAATTACAAAATGATCTCATCTTGCAGTCCCTGCCTTCGTCCTTCAATGCGTTCATTGTGAACTACCATCTGAACGGCATGACGCTATTGCTTCCTGAGCTGATGAATCAGTTAGCAACAGCATAAGGTCAGATGAAGAGGGCAAAGCAGACTGCACTTGTCGCCACTTCTTCCAAGCCCCAGAAAGGCAAAAAGAAGAAGGGCAACAAGCTCAAGCCAACAGGGAAGGTTTCCAAGAAGAAACTATCTTCTGGGAAATCGAAACAAACCGGTGTAAAGCCGACGGATAGGTGTCTGCATTGCGGTGTGCTGGGCCACTGGAAGCGTGACTGAGCTCAAGGGTGAGCAGGCTGCGTCAGGTATGGAACTTAATGTTTTAGAAACAGTTTGTTCTTCATCTGTATACTCTACTTCCTGGATATTGGATTCGGGGGCTAGTACTCACATTTGTGTTTCCACGCAGGGTTTGGGACCAAGTAGAGAGCTTGGGGAGCGTGAGATCGAGGTCAGAGTGGGAAGCGGGGATAGTATCTCGGCAAGCCACGTCGGATCAAGATCTCTTGTATTATCTTCCGGGCATGTGTTGCGTTTGTACGATTGTCTTGTACTCCCGAGGGGATTTAAGAACATCGTCTCCGTTCCTGTTTTGAGCAGGAATGGTTATGTATTTAGTTTTAATAATAATACATGCCACATTATGTATAGAAATAAAAATGTTGGCAGCGCAACACTAATAAATGGTTTGTACTATTTAAATACCCAGGACGATATATCTGTGAATACTGTTACAAATAAACGAAAGTCGGGAATAAATGCGAGATACTTGTGGCATCTTCGATTAGGTCATACTGGAGAACGTAAGATCCACGAGTTGGAGAAAAACGGGATATTGACACCGTTGGGATCAGATCCCTATCCGACTTGTGAGTCATGCCTCAAAGGTAAAATGACCCGATCACCCTTCACCGGGACTTTTAATAGAGCCACTGTAATTCTCGATTTAATTCACACGGACGTTTGCGGGCCATTCAATGTGAAAGCTCGAGGTGACTTCCACTATTTTATTACCTTTACGGATGATCACAGTCGTTACGGACTAGTGTATCTGATGAGGTGTAAAGCTGATGCTCTTGAAAGGTTCAAGGAGTATAAGGCCTTGGTGGAAAACCAAACTTCGAAGCTCATTAAAGCCATTCGATCGGATCGAGGTGGCGAGTACATGAGTGACGAGTTTGACCAGTTCTTAAAAGAGAACGGTATAATATCGCAGATGACTCCGCCCGGCACGCCACAGTTGAATGGCGTGGCCGAACGTAGAAACCGAACTTTATTAGATATGGTTCGTTCTATGTTAAGCTATACAGATTTACCAATGTCATTGTGGGGATACGCGCTTTTGACAGCAGCGTATACAATTAATCGGTGTCCCTCGAAGTCTGTTAACGGTATTCCGTATGAGATATGGACTGGTCGTTTACCCAGCTTATCACATATTAGGATTTGGGGTTGCCCCGCCTATGTGAAAAAGCTGAAAACAGATAAATTGAAGTCTAGGTCAGTAAAAGGACGTTTCATAGGTTACCCTGAAGACTCTATGGGGTACCTATTTTATTTTCACGATGATCAAAGGATCGTTGTTGGCCTACATGCACATTTTCTCGAGGAAGAGTTCATTCGAGATTTTGGCATTGGCCGTGAGGTCACTCTCGAGGAGCAGTCGACCGAAACGCCCACTCAGGATTCGGATGGTCCGAGCGAACCAGTCATGCGACGATCTGAAAGGGTGCCTCGCCAACCACAGCGGTATGGCATGTCACATGTCGAACAAGGTTATGTTGCGACTAGGGGACTTCTAAGAGAAGATCCCGCTACTTTCGATCAAGCTATATCCGATGTTGACTCAGCGAGATGGATTGAGGCTATGCGAGCTGAGATGGACTCAATGTACTCCAACAAAGTCTGGACTCTTGTAGACCTACCGAGTGGTTTTAGACCAATCGGTTGTAAATGGATTTACAAGAAAAAGATTGGATCTGACGGACAAGTTGAGACGAACAAGGCCAGATTGGTTGCCAAGGGCTATAACCAAAAAGAGGGAGTTGACTATGAGGAGACTTTCTCGCCTGTAGCCATGATCAAGTCCATCCGGATAATGCTCGCGATAGCTGCGCACTATGATTATGAGATTTGGCAGATGGACGTCAAAACGGCGTTCCTTAATGGATTCCTCAAGGAGGAGATCTATATGGAGCAGCCAAAAGGTTTTGAGTCGCATGCAGATGCTCACAAAGTGTGCAAACTGAACCGGTCGATTTACGGACTGAAACAGGCCTCTCGCAGCTGGAATCTACGTTTTGATGAAGCAGTTCGGAACTTTGGATTCGTGAAAAACGTAGATGAGCCATGTTTCTACAGAAAGAGCAGTGGGAGTATGGTGTCGTTCCTAGTATTGTACGTGGATGATATCCTTTTGATAGGAAACGACATTGGGATGCTCTCATCGGTGAAAGCATGGCTTTCAACCGAATTCTCCATGAAAGACCTGGGAGAAGCGACGTATATACTAGGTATTCGCTTGTTCAGGGATCGAGCGAACCATACGATCGGCTTATCTCAGGCCCTTTACTTAGAGAAAATCCTGAAGAAATTCAGAATGGATGACTCTAAGAGAGGGTTCTTACCAATGCGACATGGGATCCATTTGTCAAAGTCAATGTCACCTCAAAGTGAGGAAGACAGACGATGGATGAGTGGGATACCGTATGCGTCTGCAGTGGGTAGTCTGATGTATGCGATGTTGTGTACACGACCGGACATTGCCTACGCTGTGAGCGTGGTTAGTCGGTTTCAGGCAAACCCAGGGGAAGAACATTGGACAGCTGTTAAGAATATCTTTAAATACCTTAGACGGACTAAAGACTTAACGCTGGTTTATGGAGGAGCGGGACTAGAAGTAGTTGGTTATACCGATTCGGACTTCCAGTCGGACGTGGATGACCGAAAATCTACTTCAGGTTTTGTATTCGTGCTCAACGGTGGGGCAGTGTCTTGGAGAAGCTCCAAGCAAAGCACAACTGCCGATTCCACGTGCGAGGCAGAATACATAGCAGCCTCAGAGGCAGCTAAAGAAGCTGTTTGGATGAAAAAGTTCTTGGAGGAACTTACTGTGGTACCAGTTGCTGACAGACCGCTTACACTTTGGTGCGATAATAGCGGTGCAGTCGCGCAAGCAAAGGAACCACGATCTCATAGCAAGTCCAAACATATTGAGAGAAAATATCACGTATTACGTGAGTTCGTTGAAAACGGGATGGTCGCCGTGCAGAAAATCGCCACCGCAGAAAAAGTGGCGGACCCGCTCACGAAGCCCTTGTCCCAAGCAGTTATGGAACAGCATCTGGACAAGATGGGGCTACGATACCATTGCGACTGGCATTAGGTGCATCGCATGACATTCAAGTGCAAGTGGGAGGCTGTTAGGGTGTGTGCCCTCGGAATGCCATACGAGGACTAGGAATAGTATAGGGCGCACGATGATGTATAGGTTGATAGACAGGTTTATTGTATATACCGTCAAATAAATTAATGAATATTTATTTTCATTATAATAAAGGCATTATTATTTATTTATCGAATTTAAAGTCTACTTGGCATCCGGTAGTGCGATAAATAAATAACACCCAAATGTATGAGTTGGACGTCTGATTCTCGTGGGACGAGAGAGGAGACACCGGACAGTCCTTAATCTCAACATTAAATAAAAAGTCCGTGAGTCTAAGGATTCTAGGTGGGTGACTAGATACCCGAATATGACTTATCCATTGACGACCACATAGTATCGGTAGTGTCACCAATTACCTGAGAGGTTGTGGGTCGTGATGGAGATATCGGTGATCGAAGAGATCGCATATCCGGACATTCGGCTCGTATTCGTTTCAATCACATGGCTAGGATGTTGTCAATGATTGAACGAATGACTATAGCAGCCTCAGACCGATAGGGTCATTGACGGATTTGCTTTCGCGATTTCGGTTTGTCGCTAGTTGGCTAGGCTCGCAAGTGTTCATAAATGAGACACGGGTCAGCGACGAAACGCAACCGACTTTACGGAGGTGATTGCCGGGCTTTGACTGCTATCGGGATTCACTGCCTATATTCGTATAGGTTAATGTCCTATGAGGTAATCGGAGAGCGACGATTATAAAGCCTTCGGCCGAAGCTTGGAAAACTTGCTTGTATTAGATACGGAGCGGAGTTTAAATAATCGGTTCGGTCTCGATTATAACATAGTGTTAGGTTAGTGAGTTTGACATTTGCATGGCTCTCACCTAACCGGGACGCAAGTGAAAGGCGTAAGAAGTATTTAAATGTATACACTATAGTCGGTTCGCCCGAATTTCGATTAGATCAAAATTCGTTCTCAACTGGGATCTGTCCGGTACCGCGGGATAGGCTAGGCGAATGCCGGGACTCGTGGATTCCTCCCATGCCAGTTGAGACGGACCTAGAGAGTCGCGCTTAAAAATGGTAATGAACTTGAACGAAAACGGCGGGCTTTTCTGTGGAACCTAACGAATGAGATTCGTTGAGGTAGTGGCAAAGTTGATACAAGGTGTCGACGACTTAGTTAAATTCTAGTGACAGTCACGGAAATAATTAGGACTTAAGATTGTCTTAAGTGATTAATTAATTAACTAAGTGAGGCTCAATTATAATTAAAATAATTAGATTGGATTTAATTATTTTATTATTGAAAATGGAGGGACTAAATTGAGAATTTAGAAACCTCAAGGGCCAAAAGGAAATTATCAAAATAAAAAAAAATGAAAATTCTACACATCCACGTTGGGATGTGTAGAAACTATGACTCATTGTTTTTTTTATTATTATATGACACTTGTTATACAAGTGTCTCAATTAAAAAAATAAATAAATAAAAAAATATTATAACCATGCATATATGCATAAAACGTGAGATGCAAAGTGAGAAATAGAATTTAATGATTCATTGAACAAATAAGAAATAATTGAAGAAAAGAAATAGAATTTAATGATTCATTGAAAAAATAAGAAATAATTGAAGAAAAGAAATAGAATTTGTAGAAATTCTCAAGCCACTTTGAAGCTACGGGTTCGTTTGACGAGTCCCGACGCCCGAACTGAGTTACGTCTAGCCATCGGGAGTATTCTCAGAGGTTCGTTCAAGGTCATACCGGTGTGACGATCTAGCCCGGAAGCCCCGGGATCCAGACGAGGTGTAGCCACGTTCATCCGAGGCGACGACAGAAGAAATCCCTTTCACCAAAGGTATACCTCGAACCCTAACGATTTGATTTACGAAACATACCAAACGGTATCGGAATAATTCGAAAGACCCCTCGTTGGAAACGTCGGGAAGTGTAGAATTATTCTGGAAAATTTGGTATCGATCGGAAATCGTTTCGATCGTCAAATAGTTAAAAGACGGCAGACTGCCGTTTTAATCGAATTAATAATTTCGAACCACAGATTTGATTTTGAGAAAAATACCAAACGATGTTGGAATAATTCGAAAGACCTATCGTTGCGACGTTAGGAAGTGTAGAATTATTCTGGAAAGTTTGGTATTGATCAAAAATCATTTCGGTCTCCAAATAATCGAAAAACGTCTGGTTGCCGCTTTATTCGATTAATTTGGATCGAAATTATTAATTTAAATAAATTGGAAATAAATTCGAATTTTGATAATTCGAATTAACCGCGATCTCCCGAGGCTTAGAGAAGCATCTCAGACTCTCGGGAGAAGCTGAATGGTGTAAGGTTAAATTTAGATATTAAAAATCGAAAATTCGCCACCCTACGCCGCTCGGTACAAATTGCGCTTCCGCTATAGCCACGTTGCGCTGTTCAGGGGCCGGCGTCGATTAATCGGGTCCACCCCAACAGTAGGTACGCGACTTCGCCAACTAGTCTGATAATTCTGAACGGGCCTATGTATCTGGGGCTCAGTTTGCCCTTTCGTCCGAAGCATTTTACTCCTTTCATCGGGGAGATCTATAAGAATACTTGATCGTCTTCTGCGAATTCCAAAGGTCGTCGTCGATGATCTGCATAACTTTTTTGACGACTCTGTGCGGTTCGCATCCTTTCTCGAATCTTTGTGACAGCTTCTGTCATTTCTCGAATCATATCCGGTCCTAATAGGGCTTGTTCGCCGATTTCGTCCCAATGGACTGGGGATCGGCACTTACGCCTGTATAAAGCCTCGTAGCGTGCCATCCCAATCGAAGCGTGGAAGCTATTATTACAGGAGAATTCGATCAATGGTAGGTACTTGCTTCAGTTTCCCTTGAAATCTAGAACACAAGCTCGTAGCATATCTTCGAGAGTTTGAATTGTTCGTTCAGATTGCCCGTCGGTCTGAGGATGGTAAGCAGTACTGAATGAGAGCTTGGTTCCCATCGCTTTCTGTAAACTCTGCCAAAAGTTCAATAGAAATCTCGAATCTCGGTCCGAGACGATAGAGTTGGAATTCCATGGAGCCGGATGATTTCCTGAATATATAATTCAGCATAGCGTTCCATGGAAAACGTAGAACTGATCGGAAGAAAGTGCGCTGATTTAGTTAGGCGATCGACAATCACCCAAATAGCATCGTGGCCTTTCGTCGTTTTGGGTAACCCAACGACGAAATCCATTGTGATATGATCCCACTTCCATTCTGGAATGGGGTAGGGGTTGTAGAGTTCCAGCTGGTCGTTGGTGTTCGGCTTTGATCAGTTGGCAAGTCATAAAATCGGTTCACGAATGCAGCGTTGTCTTTCTCCATTCCTGGCCACCAGTATGTTATTCGCAAATCTTGATACATCTTTGTGGCGCCTGTGTGTACCGAGTATGTGTTCGCGTGTGCTTCGTTCATTATCGCTTGTTGCAGCTCCTCATTGTCAGGCACATAAAGACGATTCTTGTATAATATAGCTCCATCCTCTTGTATTTTAAAATCCTCGGGTAACGCATCTTTCATTTTTAGATAGAGTTCGTCTTCTTCTTGCGTCTTCCTGATCTGTTCTAGCAGTGTGGGTTGAAGGGTTAAAGCTGCTAGTTTGTTTCAACTTCGCCTAAATTGATTATCTCTATTCCCAGTTGATGTAACTCTGCATTCACCGCTTTTCGACTTAGCGCATCTGCGACTACGTTTGCCTTGCCCGGATGATAGCTGATAACGCAATCGTCGTCCTTTACTAGTTCTAACCACCGCCGCTGTCGCATATTTAATTCCTTCTGAGTGAAGAAATACTTCAAGCTCTTATGGTCTGTGAAGATTTCACACTTTTCTCCATATAGGTAATGTGTCCGTATCTTCAAAGCGAAGACCACTGCTGCCAGATCCAAGTCGTGTGTCGGATAGTTCTTCTCGTATTCCTTTAACTGCCGTGAAGCATAGGCAATCACCTTTCCGTTCTGCATCAGCACGCATCCCAAACCATTCTTCGAAGCATCGCTGTATACTACAAATCCCCCGGTCCCTGATGGTATTGTCATTATCAGGGCAGAGGTAAGACGTTTTTTCAATTCTTGAAAGCTCATCGCATGCTTCGGTCCATTTAAACGGAAAGTTCTTCCTCGTCAGATTGGTCAGTGTAGAGGCATACTGGAGAAGTCCGCTATAAACTTACGGTAATATCCCGCAAGTCCAGGAAAACTCCGGACCTCTGCCAGTTATTATAAGCTTGTGAAGAAATGATATTATATGTCGAAGTTTTATGGAGAATGACGAGATCTTTATATGTCGAAGTCTTTCATTAAGAATGTCGAGATTTTGATATATCGTGAAAGATAGATCTCGAGAAGCTTAAAGGTTAAATGTCGAATCTTTTCATAATACACCTCGAAATCATACATTATTATATCTCGAAATCCCTCTATGATACATATCGAAATTTTGCATTATTATATCCCGAATTCCTTCCATGATACATCTCGACTTTGTGTTTTGTTACACCTCGAAATCCCTTATGATACCTTGTCGAGAATTTCTAGGCATGTCGAAATCATCAACTATCGATATCTCAGACCTAATAAACCTATTGATGTATACTGAAAACAAATTGAAAATACTTATAAAAACAAAACTCCATCGTTGTTTATATCAAAACTGATAGTATCAATATTAACTCAATTACATTTCTTTAATCCTAGCAATTACCTTACGAAAGCTATGCTTGATTGTTCTAGCACATAATCAAATCACGAAACGTTCCAGGTTTATTTGACCTTAAACTCATATTACAAGACAAACCCTAATGAACTTCATACCTTCTTTAATGCTCGTACACCCTTAGCATAAAATATAATTAGAAATTTAATTTCAAGAAAATCATGTCTAAGTTTCCTACATACTAACGCATTCAAAAAAGTTCTCTAATTCTCAACTACTAATATTAGCTTAATCATTTAAAGCATATAGTTAATGAAGCTAGTTAAATACGTTAAGCACAAGAGACCAAAACATATACCTCGCTTAGAAGCTCGGATTCTTGGTTTGTTTAAGCTCCTAAATGCTCTGAAGTTTACGTACTCTTGCTAGAGTTTTCTCCTTTTCGTTAACTGTTCTTCTCGTTTGAGTTTATGAGGGTTTCTCCAATAGTTTACTTGATATACATAAAACCCTTGGAAATTCGTGAATGATGTGACTAAATGGTGACGTTGTTTTTTCTTTAAGCCTAAGTATATCTCTATTCCTTACTATGTGTTTCCTAATTTGGGCCCTAACTATATGTTAAATAGCCCAACGTTGAGTCCCAATGTTTTCTTTTTTTTTATGGTTCTAACATTATAAGTACTTGTGTTATTATTTTCGGACATTATTTGAAACTAAAAAAATCGATCTTAGTTCACATTGATTACGTCAAAATACCGTATTAAATTTTACGGGTATTACACCGGTAGCTACACCGATGGAACTTGGAATAAAGCTATCCAAGTTTGAGGGAGGACAAGGAGTAAACACAACCGAATATCGTACTCTCGTGGGAAGTTTGCGCTACTTAACTTGCACAAGACCGGACATCGCTTATAGCGTGGAGTCGTTTGCCGCTATATGAAAGACCCGGGGCAGTCACATCTAAAGGCGATCAAGAGAATTCTTCGATTGATTCGAGGAACACAATCACTAGGTCTATTTTATTCAAAGGCGAGCGACGGCAAACTAATCGGATATCCAGACAGTGATTGGTGTGGTGATATCGATGATCGAAAAGCAAGGGTGGTCGCGTATTTTATTTAGGAAGCACAACGTTCATGTGGCTATCGAAGAAACAAGCGATAATGACTCTATCAACCTGTGAAGCGGAGTATGTGGCAGCATCGTGGTGTGTCTGTCACGTAATATGGCTAAGAAGTTTACTGCTCGAGTTGAATCTTCAACAAGTCGAGCCAACCGAAATTCGAGTAGATAATAAGTCCGCACTCGAGTTGGCGAAAAATCCAGTTCATCATGAGAGGAGCAAACATATTGATGCTCCGTTCCATTTTATTAGAGAGCATGTAAAAAATGAGAAGTGAAGATGGTGCAAGTAGCAAGTCTGGATCAGGTTGCAGATATTTTCACGAAGCCGTTACCAATAAAGACGTTCGAGAATTCGAAGCAGATGCTCGGGATGGAAGACCGAAGGCATTGAGCTTAAGGGAGGAATTTGTTGAATAATCATAATACATTAAAAAAAAAAGACAAGAAGACACAACATCCACAATTCAAGGTAGACAAAGTAGCATAAATGGAGAAGACAAGGCAACCCATGTTTTGAGGAATTAGAGAAGAAAACATGCTAAGGACAAAATTGAGTAAACCATGCAAAGAATAGTGGAGGTTCGGAGCTTTTGATACGTTAAGCTTAGTACTAGCTAGTTGTAAGCTATTTTATTATATATACGTGCATGTACTCCTTATGTAAAAGAGTAGAGTGAGAACAACGAATGAAGAGAAGTAAGAATTATTAATCTCCTCTCATCAACACTCTTAACAGTGAATAGTTAAAAAATAGAGTGGCATCAGAGAGCTTGTTTCTAACGATTCTTATACTCCTGAGCAATAAATACGAGTGTTCATCTCATCGCAAAATAACATAAACTTCAAAGATAAAAGCCTGGGATAATCGACATATGCTTGGATGTACAGAGCTTGAAGATGAACTGATTTAGCTGCTGGAAATTCTATCAAGTGTTGAAGCCTTCTTTAATTCAGTTTAAAGGTGAGCCGTTGATCTTCGCGGGCATCAGATCAAATGGCTGAGGTGAAAAGTTGTTTCTTCACTTATAGAGTCGTTTAACACTTTATCAGATGGGTGATATAATCGGTACAACTCAAGAAGCACGTCTACAAGTCTGTTGAAAAGAACATCAGATCTTCTCTTCTATATATATCAGATTGATCAGTTTGAGTGAGAGGCTTTGTGAGCTTGTAACTTTCGGTAGAGAGTGAATCTCTGAGAGCTGTACAAGAGCAAGTTGGAGAGCGTATGAGAGGCTTGTAAACCCTTCTTCTCGATTAATAAAAGAAGCTCTGATTGGTCCGTGAACGTAGACCAAAGTTGGGTCGAACCACGTAAAAATCCTGTGTTTTTCTGTGTTTCGTTTTTCATCTGTTTTTCAATTCGATCTCCTTCAAGAACTTGTTTCTTGGATCAATTCACACACATATTCGATAGAAGTGTGGATTGCGAATCTTGGGCAGCCGAAATCTCAACATATATTATATGTTGTTCTTACATCATGATGAAGCTTGGAAGCTCTACAAAGCTGAGCCCTTTTTGCGCCTCTGTATTAATTCTTTTTGTTGTTATATCATCACCTTGTTTGTTGTTGCAAAGCAAAATGGTTCTTCCCAGTGTTGTTTCTTGCAAAGCAGAGGAGATGTATAATCAAATCTTTATTTTAGTTTCCTTTTGCCATTTGTATACTTTAGCTTGATTATTGAGCAGCATAGAAACGAGTTTAGTACTGTAAATAATTGTCATTAGGACAAGATCTACTTGTTATAATATGATCATTGTTGTAAGCCCATTAACATGGAGAGGACTAAAAGGGTTCTGTTTGAGTTGAATATTGTGACTCATTATACAAATAGAAAGGGCTAATCACTTTCGAATCAATTTGTTATAAATTGCGAATCTTAACTTTTTTGGTATATCGTGTTTCAATGTATGATTATTTTTTTTTGTTTTCTTGGTTATAATATGAAATTGATGCTACGTCCCAAGAGTTTTCTAAGCGAGAAATGCAACAGTTTCGAATTTTTTTAGATCGCGGAAATCTTTTTGAAATTTTAATCCTTGAAAAATTGTGAACATCACAAAATAAAATATTAGTACTTACAATGTTAACGAAACATTTGAAAATTTTAGTCAATTGGGCATCTTCTTCGAGATGTTATAGACTACTTTAACTGTCACTTTTAAGCACGTGGATCCAAATTACTTCTGTGGCTTCATTTTATTTGGTTAATGAGTTTAGAGAAGTCCGATTTCTCTAAATTCACGGAACAACCGTACGGATTTGACGAGGAGAAAGTCGATGTCTGTAATATGTTTATATAAAAAAAATACAATAATTCTTTTAAGCGAATTAATTAATAACTTAAGTAGTACTTCCCGACTTAAATGAAATATGAATTTATATTTGGAAAGCAAAAAAGTCAAATATGTTTGTTTTGATTTGTTTGCCACGCTTAGCGTATGCAACAGTTTGATTAACCCTAACGCGTCATTAATAGTGGACCCACTGATTAACGTTATATATAGTAACAATGATCACTTCGATAAGGAATTCATACATAGAAATAAAGAAAGGTGATCGAGAAAAAATAAAAGGTAACAAACATCTCGTTATTCTTGCACCATTCGATCCATACTTTGTATTTCTGCGTTTTATGCCTCTAAGATTCAGTTCCTATTATGGTTGGTTGAAAGATTTTAATGATTGAACATTCTTCGTTATGCACTGATGACTGCGTTAGGGTTTCTAGTTTTGCAAGAATGGAACACTTTGGTACGATCGTTTGTATAATATTTCCTCTCTGTCGCTTATGACCTAATTTCCTTTCTTTTTCTTTTTTTACATACCCGAAACCTCACTCCCTTTGATTTGAATCAGAACCCAAATTTATGCCATCCTTGTTATTGCATCTAACGGACTTTTTCATCAACTGTAACTGAGATCTAACGTCGATGATATCTTACCAGTGAGAATGATCGTTAAAATGTGTGCTTTTTTTATTTCTTTCTTGTTTTAGGGTTTATCACACAAGAAACCTCACTCCTTTTGAATCAGAATCCAATCTGTTTTACAGTTCTTGAATTATGCCGTCTTGTTATTGCATCTATGGAATTCTTCATCAACTGTAACTGATCTAACGATGATCTCTTGCAAATGGGAATGATCATTAATATGTGTTCATATTCTTTTCTTTTTGCAGATTGTGAAAAAGTAAAAAAAAAACCTTGATTTCGAGATATCTGCTATGCCCGCTATGACGACTACCAAAGATTGCAGAAAAGGGCTCCCAAGAAACCTGAATTTGGGACGAACCAACGTTGTAATGAAACCCATTTCAGATCACAAGTCGAAAGACGTTTCGAAAGGTTCGCCTTTGCAATCTCATCGCAGAAAACGCTCAGACGAAGAAACGTCCATTGATGGCCAGTGTTTGAAAAAGAAGCAGCAGAAGATGGACCCTAATGGTAATAATTTGAATTTCAAAATAGTATTATTATTTTTTTTTCATTTTTTCCCCATTTACGCTATTAATTTATCTCTAATGATGGGTTTCTTCTCTAATAATTTTCTAGGGTCTCAAGTTGTTCACCGTGAAAGAAGCGAGGCGAGTGTTTCAATCGAAGGTAACTATGAATATATATGCTCTTTATTATTTATTCATTCATTTCTATACTTCATTCAATATACTTACAAGTTTTTCTCTTTAATTAGATTGTGTCCAAAATCAAATCTCTACGGAGAAGGTGACTTCGACTTCGAGGGCTGAAACGTTGAAAAGCCGATTTGCAGACACCATTCGCAAATCTCAAGCATACCTAGGCAATGTAATATAATGGTTTTCCTTTTCTTCTTACGATATTTTATTGGAAAAGTTATAATTTTGTAATAACACTGAATAATGTGAACTTTTTTGCAGGATGTGAATGTAAAATCTCCATTATCTTTAGAAGAAAGGGCGCAGAACTATTTAATGCAGCAACGTGAGAAAGAAAGAGCAGCTGCAAGAATGGCGATAGAAAAGGTAACAATTCGATGGATTAATTCTAACATTATCACAATATATATACTTCAATATTCCAATACGAAATCATTTTCTTTTACTTAACTTTTTATTTTATGTAACAGATGGAGAAGACCGTTGAGTTCAACGATGGCCGTGCCGTCATGAGAGATTTCTATATGTTATTATTTTCCGAAGCAGTTTGACTACGAAGAAGAAAGACTATTTTGGGTCCTATTTGTATCATCGCTTCATATTAATCAATAAAAGTTGATTTTTTTTTTTTCTTTTAAAGCAATCTTATCTTTTGCAGCATATGTGATATAATTTCAATGAATCATTTCATGTATATGCTTAATACTTGTATTGTAGTGGGTGGAATCAAGAGATGCATGAGGATTTCAAAATGGAATTTGAAATGATATCTTTGTTTGTCCATTAATTTTATATGGTGCCTAGTAATTTTACAATAAAACCAATACGTAAACTTAGGTTTCATAATACACTAGTTCTTCCTCCACACTCAAATACATGTGCTTGAAATTGTACCATATTAATTATAAAATAATAGTTACTAAAAATATAGGGGTAAAAATTTAAAATATAAACATTTTATGTAGTGTGTTGATTTATTTTAATTTAATATTATTATTTTTAATTAATCTTAACTAACACATTGACGATTTATATCAGGTCTTCATGCTTAATAAAAGAGTATAAATAATTATATTACAAGTAAAAAAAATCCTACGTGCAGAAAGATTAAAGAGTGTCTAATTGATAATATACTCTTTTTTTTTGAACAACTTGATAATTTACTCGAATAGTAAAAAAAATTGAATGAAAAAACCAAGAAAAGAACATTTTTTAAAGACCATTTTATGAATAATATAATAACCAAGAGCATGGCTTAATGATTTGGGACTTAAAACTCCAATCGAGAGTTAATTACTAATAAGTAGACTCGTGGGCTAATTTTTCATTAATGTTATTCTCAAATTATTACTATAAATCACACAACTTCCTTTGAGAAGAACATCCTATTCCTACTTATATTACTGCTATGATCCTTTATAACCTTTCAACTAATTAATTTACGGAAATTTAATTTAAAAAATCTTCACAATGAAATCAATCATCGTACTTGGAAATAATAAATATTTATACGTGTTCCCTGATAAAACCACTACCCTTTTAACCAATCAACCTAAACCTTATCTCCGCCCAAACCCCACCACCCATCACCAGAACCACCGTGGTCGCCGGAAAATACCTCGCCGGAGAACAAACGATGTCATCGATTCCGACTTTCCCACTCCAAACGTCTCCGACGATCGTCAAGTTATTCAACGAGAACAAACCCTCGTTCTTCTCAGTGAGCTTAAGAAATAGCCATTGCTGCCGCCCAGCTCGGACGAGACCGTCGAGGAATGGGTGTTTGACGGCGGTTGGGTGCTCGACGTCGATGCCGTTTATAGGAAGAGTCGGATTTCATAGAAGGGAAGGTAATTTTTCCTTGCTTTCGTTCAGCGTGGACCCGAAAATTGGTGCTGAAGCTGAAGCCAAGCCCGACGGTTCGCAAGTGTTGTCTGGGTTGCTTCCGTTCGTCGTCGCCGTTACTGCTTTTGCTGCGCTTTATCGTCCTTCCACGTTTACTTGGTAAGTTGATTCTGATCGGCTTGACGTGATTGATACACTTGGTTCTTAGCTACGATGTTGACTAGTCAGTGATCGTTACCTGTAATTAATTGAAGGATATGAGTGTAGTTAGTGAATCATTTACATTCGTTTCATTAGTTTCACTGCAAGCTCTGAGCCTGATAAATTAGCTGGAAAACAGGATTTCTTTGTCAATCGTTGAGATGATTTGTGATTGAATCATTTATCGCCAAGTATTGATCGAAATCCCAATTTAATCAATGTAATATGAGTGTGATTAATAGAATGTTTTAAATCTATCATAATTCTGCTACTTTTTCGAACATTAGTGTTACAAGATGTGTGCTGAATGGCTAACCATAAGAGCTTGAGAACTTGTTTTTTCTACGTCTTGCTTGCTTGGGAATTAAATGAATCAGTTAAGGGACACAATTACACTTGGCCATAATTCAGTTTTCCTCTTTAGATCTGTGCTTTCTTCTCAGTTAGACATGGCGATGGTTTCTATATTGAAGAATGCGTAAATACTTTCTTAAGGAGTCTCTATCCTTCCTTGTCTTTTTCTTGTCGAAAATGATAGAGGAAAGTGCAGGGTATCGAAGGAAATGTACGCCCCCGCACTAGGAGGAATCATGCTATCAATCGGGATCAAACTCTCAGTCGACGATTTCGCCCTAGCATTTAAGAGGTAAACAGGAAAAGCTCTCTTTCTCCCTTATCCCCTTCTTACACAAACTTGACAGAGAGGTAGACATTTAATCATCTGATCTCAAATGCTTTTTACAGACCTCTCCCATTATCCATCGGATTCATAGCTCAGTATGCGCTGAAACCAGCCCTTGGTGTTTTCGTCGCCCGAGCCTTTGGAATGTCTCCCATGTTCTACGCTGGCTTTGTCCTCACATCATGCGTCGCCGGCGCTCAGCTCTCAAGCTACGCCAGCTTCTTGAGCAAAGGAGACGTAGCGCTAAGCATACTTCTGACAAGCTCTTCCACCATTGCTTCAGTGCTCGTCACTCCTCTCTTAACGGGCCTTCTGATTGGCTCCGTCGTCCCAGTCGATGTTGTCGCAATGTCGAAATCAATTTTGCAGGTAACAAATCGAATTATTCTCAGTCAGTAGACAGAACCCATTTTTTTTTCTCTAAAAAAACGAACTTCTTATCATATTATTTAGGTGGTTTTGGTCCCCATAACGGTGGGTTTGGCGCTAAACACATACGCAAAGCCAGTCGTATCAGTGATACAGCCCTTGATGCCATTCGTGGCCATGATATGCACTTCGATGTGCATAGGAAGCCCACTAGCCATAAACCGAAGCCAAATACTCTCAGTCGAGGGCCTGAGATTGGTGGGGCCCGTCTTGACCTTCCACGCGTTGGCCTTCGCATTGGGCTATTGGGTCACCAAGATCCAACCCACGAGGCAAGAATCGATCAAGACGTTGTTTCTGACATATAATGCTCGAAAAATCTTCTTTTTTTTTATCGAAATTAATTGGGTTCTTGGGTTATAGGTTGGAAGAAGAAGTGTGCAGAACGATATCTCTGTGCACGGGAATGCAGAGTTCTACGCTGGCGGGACTGCTAGCGAGTCAGTTTCTGGGCAGCACTCAGTCGGTTCCAGCGGCTTGTTCAGTGGTGGCTATGGCTATAATGGGCCTTTGCCTCGCTTCGTTTTGGGGCTGTGGGCTAAGGCTTAGGGCTCTGCCGTGGCTCGTTGTTCCTCGGGCTGGTTCGACCATTAAGGCATAGAGAAATGTTTAAGGACTTCAAATATGACATCTATATAGGTATTTATATACAGAGAGCAGTGAGATGTACAAATGCATATTTAACTTGTGTATATACATACATGAGATATAGAATGTGTAGATCTTTTTCAAATAAAACAGTTCCCGTTGCCGTTGGACAGTGACATTTGAAGCACAGAAAATTGCAGACTCATAAAAATCATTTCTTTGAGTAGCTTATGCACGTCCCATGTAGTAATAATAATACATGTTAATTATGAATGGTGAAGTACAGCTACAATTAGTAAAGGGGGAACTTGGAATCGACGTCTTTGGTCCAAGACTCGAGCCCTCCGATGATATCCATGGCAGAAGAAAAGCCAAGCTTACGAAGACGCTCAACGGCCCTCTGCGAATCGTTGCCTCTTCTGCAGATAACGTAAAGGGAAGCATTTTCTTTTGCGTTCTCTTCTTCTCTTTCCAAGGCTGACGTCACCTCGGAGACTCTACTGTCCAAATCTGACAGGGGAATGTTGATGGATTTGGGGAGAGATGCGATCTTGTAATGATGGGCGGGTCTAACGTCCAATAGTACGTGCGCTTCGCCTCTTTCCTCTCTCTCTTGGTACGCTTTGCTGCTAATCCTTGAATCTTCTTGGAGGAGATTCAGATTCAGTGGGCCCTGAAGAAAAATTGCAGAAGAACGATGTATGTGCAAGGCTAAGAGCTCGTACCATACATATAATAGCAATGCGCGTCTCAGTAGTTCCAAGTGTACGTATGAATCTAAGTCCTAGCAAGCTTTAGGTAAAAGGGGAGAACCAATGGGGGAAGAAAATGCATACCGTGGAAAATGGAGACTGAGTGAAATCTTCATAGTCGAAGCGACCAAGATTTTGAGCTGTCAGCTTTGCATTTTCTCCGCAGGCTTCGCAGTTCAGTGATCTCCCTCTGATCTTGACCTAAGTAAAAAGGTAACGAGTTCGAGAATCAAATAGTACGCTAATGCACTGCAGTGACTAGATCATGCTTAATATTTGCAGTGAAATTTCATATGTTGAGATATTCATGATGCAACTAATGCTTCCATAGCTTCCTCATAAATGTGTTCAATGTGCCTCACGAATAAAAAAACTCTACATAAGATGAGTAGAAACATACAACACGGATACGAGCAGAAAGCGCATCAAACAGTATCATTCGTCCAGAAAGTGGTTCCCCAACATCACCAGCAACTTTTATAGCCTCAAGAGCTTGGAGACAACCAATAATGCCAGGAACTGCAATTCGAGGGCAAATGTAAAGAAATAGAAACCTCGAAAGGGAAAGAGAAACTAAACATTCGGAATTTGAAGAAGAAAAGGATAAAGTTGCGTTTCCACAAATTTGATGCAGTAAACAAATACAGAAGTAGAATAACATCTGCTGCTATGCATTGTAATATCAAGTGATAAAATGAATTCAAAGAAAAATCTTAAGTGTTACAAGCCAAGATGTACCTACTCCTAGGACTCCTGCATCTGCGCATCTCTGACATGCCGTACTTGGCGGCGGAGTTGGAAAAAGACAGCGATAGCATGGACCTCCGTTGTAATTGTACACAGTTAGCTACATCGTATGAAAAAGAAATAAATAGGTTGCATAGATGTCAACACATATTTAAGAGCCGAGTATATTTGCCAGTTAAGTGTAACGCTGAGAATTTATATAAATCAAGAAGTTTACCTGGCCTTCTAGTCCAAGAGCAGCTCCAGAAATTAGAGGCTACAAGACACAATAGATCATCAGTGCAACGAAGAGAAACTGACAATTGTGTTATGAAAACCAAATCTTTGGTTCAGATTCTTGTATTCAGGCAAGGCAAGGCAAGGCATTGCAAAATACTCACCTTGCTCAACACAACACAAGAGTCACTGATCAAGTAGCGACTAGGCACATTGTCAGTTGCATCTACAACAATATCATACCTACAACAAATTAGAAGCCAATAACTCAAACATCTAACAGGCAAATAACTTAGTAAAGCTACAGTTAAGAAGGGAAGCGAAGCATCATACTTGCTCATGATCTCCAGTGCGTTGGAAGCACGGAATGCTTCTTTGTGCTCAATTATTCGTACAGTAGAGTTAATCCTGAACAATTCAAAAATAACTAGGTATTAAATCAAAGTGTCACCGTGAATCACAAAATACGTGTACTTTATCCAATCACGATTTTCAGATTTCAATTAAAAACGAACGAGAGAATAATGAGCATACGCTCGACATGTAGCAGCAGCTGACTCCACCTTCGATCTTCCAATATATGCCTCGCTATGGATTACCTACAAGAACTCATAAATTACATCATTCCAACGAGCTAACAGAGTAAAGTAACCGCAAGGATAAAAAGGATTATAGAGAAGTAATTTAATCAAGTAGACAGACCATCAATGATGTGTCACCGTATTACTATCAGATAAAAAAAAGTATGGATTTTTTTGGAGCTTATTTCTTACCTGCCGATGCAAATTATTAAGCTCCACCACGTCATGATCGACAATACCCACACGACCTGCAATTCGAACCCACCATTTCACCAAATCAACAACTAATCGAACCCAACGAACTCAATCAATCCACACCAAGTACAGGAAAAAAAATTAAGGGGGAGAAAGAAAAAAAAAAAGCTAACCAAATCCACAGGCCGCAAGGTAGAGCAACGCAGGCGACCCCAATCCTCCAGCTCCGATCACCAACACCGACGAGTTCAGCAGCTTCGCCTGCGCGTCGACGCCGAACGAAGGCAGCAGCAGGTGGCGGCTGTATCGGTATATGCTCTCGGGGGAAAGCTCGCCGGCGAGAAGAGGCTTCTCAGCCGTCGGCGAAGGAGACGACGCTTCTCCCACTTGAATAGCTTCGAGAGCCGATATGCGCGCCTCGATTCGCGACTTCTCCTCTCTCAGCGCTTCAATTTCGCGGAGAACGTCAGACGACGTCGTTTGGAGCGCGCCGTTGGTATCCATTAGACGAGCGAGGAGAGTAACGTTTAACCTTAATTTAACTTCAAGACACTTAGCTGAGCTTAGACCAACTCCACCCGACACGCAAAACCCATTTTGGGTAGAAGGAATAGGTCCAACCGAGCTGCGTTTTTTATTTTTATTTTTTCTTTTGAACGCATTTTTGCGTTTTCACTGTTCATGCATGTACTCAAAAGTTTGCTAAAATTTGATTTTTGACCCATAATATTACTTAATTATGTTAAAGTCCTATGGTAAAATTACATTTTCGACCAAAAATATTTTTTAATTATTTTCAATCTTATTATTATGGTTTGTTATTATTATTATTATTACTATTATTGTTATTATTATTATTATTATCATCTCATCATTACTATTATTATTATTATTTTGTTATTATTATTATTATCATTATTATACTATGATTATCGTTTTTACTGTTATTATTATTATGGTTGTTTTAATTAATGTCACTGAAAGAAAACGATAAAATAACATTACCAAAATAGCAATATATTGCATGCCGTGGAAAATGACACACAGAGAAAATAATAAACATTACATAAATTATTAAACCTACAACATATATTCAATAGTCAGGCAAACCAACATGACTTCCTCCAATATTATTGAAAATATGGCCAAATGCATCGGGTTGGAACGGATCTTGTTGAGTTTGTTGAGCTCTTTTTTGCAAAATGCGTGTCTTTTCAGCTTCAACATATGCTCGAACCTTTGGATCATTTATGGAACTGACATCTTGAAACAAAATTTTATTTTCTTCCCTCATTTCTTTTAGGGCGTGGGACCTGTTTTGCATTTCTAGTTGGTGTTGCAATTGTTCATTTGTTTTTTTCAACTCATCAACGAGTTATTGTTTGCTTCCTGCATAGTGTTAATGATCGATGATGTATCAGCATTTATCTTTCTTTTTAGTTTGGCTTTCTTCACCCCAATAGGTCTTTTCGAAGGAGAATCACCAAGAAAGTTATCTGAGTCATCTAAGTTTAGAGAAAATGAAGAAATACCATGAGATGATTGTCCGACAAACTCGGGAGTTGGAGTTTCTGACTCAGAAGAGGGATAATGGCCTTGTTTTTTTTGCTCTTCGTAGCACCATCTTTAAACTTTTCGAACCCTTTTATAATGTCCCAAACATGATCGTATTTCCATCCTGATTTGAATTTGGGATCTTGTGCGAACAACACTTTTGCTCGACGCATCTAGAAGTTGTTCAAAATAATTACTCATAGTTAATAAGAATAATAAATTAGAAATTCAATAAAATTTTAATGCTCACTATATCTTCATTCGAAGCACCACTTTGGTGCATCTCATCTACGGCTTTTATGCATGCATGGAGTCTCTTCGCAGCTTTCTCGATTGTTTGGATCCGTGCTTGCATAGACCTCTTGGTGCAAACCTCATAATGCTCAGGTTTTTCTTCGTTGAAAGCTTCTTCTATACGAGACCAGAATCGATCAGATGATTGGTACACCCCAACAATTGGGTCTTGAGAAATTTCCATGTAAATCCGGCATAAAAGGATATCTTCATCGTGGTTGTAGGATGATGATCGGATCGACATTTTTACACAAAGCTAAATGTAATAGATGTTTTGTTGATGTTGGGAAGTAGTAAGTTCTACTAGAATGCAAAGAGTTCTTTTATAGTGAAACAACCTAAAAATGACAACTCACTACAAAGATTCTCACACATCTCTATGCTATAGCCTCGAAATGACAACTCCATGTAAGGAATCCCACACCTCTCTAACTTATGGCCTCGGAAGTGACTACTCTCTGCAAAGGTTCTCACACCTTCCAATGATCTACCCGAAATGACAACTCCATGGAAGGAATCCCACGCCTCTCTAACTTATGGCCTCGGAAGTGACTACTCTCTGCAAAGGTTCTCACACCTTCCAATGATCTACCCGGAATGACAACTCCATGCAAGGAATCCCACACCTCTCTAATTTATGGCATCGGAAGTGACTACTCTCTACAAAGGTTCTCACACCTTCCAATGATCTACCTGAAACGACAACTCCATGCAAGGAATCCCACACCTCTCTAACTTATGGCCTCGGAAATGACTACTCTCTGCAAAAGTTCTCACACCTTCCAACGCTATGTCCCGCAAGACACAACTCATGTTCTTACACCTTTGAAATACACTACTATAAATACATAACTTATGCTCATGTGAAAACAATCAATCCATTTAGACATTTAAAATAATTTTCTCATCCTACATATGGGTTATTATTTAGCCGATAGCATATATCCAAAATGGTCTACAATTGTGCAAACAATTCATGAGCCACGCGGTCCCAAGAAAAAATATTTTGCAATGAAGCAAGAATCTTGCAGAAAAGACGTTGAACGTACATTCGGAGTTCTTCAATCACGTTTTGGCATTGTAGCCGGACCGGTACGTTATTGGAAAAAAGAAGTACTACACGACATAATAACCACATGTATCATTTTGCATAACATGATTGTGGAGGGTGAACGTGACCTTAGTGCCCCAATTCAAATTGAGATGGAATCGTCGCCGCCGGAGGTCGAAATGGCGATAGATGAAAATACTCGATTTGAAGAATTCATGTCTCGTTACAAAAAAATTAGGAATAAAGATGATTACATTGCACTCTGTAATGCATTAATTGATCATTTTTGGGAGGAGTATACAAATGGCGAGACTTGAAATCTATCTCTTTGTTACGTGTTCAATTTTACTTATTTGCTTGTCTTTTTAGCTCGTGTATTGTAATTTTTATTTTTTTAATAAGTATTTAGTTTATCAATTTTTATGTGTACCTTTTATCAATTCATAAAAAAATTATGCATTTTTTTCCAATGGAATTAAAATAATAGTGTGGCTAATTTGTAATTATAACAAAATATGTGATTAATATAGAAAAGTTATAAAAGTTGATGGGAAAGAGAATATCTAAGAATATTCTTTTGGTTTGAGAATGAGTTTAATGGTTGGAGTTGAATTACTGTTTGATGTGACGTTTACTGCAAAATGGGTTTATAAATGAGTTTTTCGCTTGGAGATGAGGTTCGACTTGGCTTTTGTATATGCTTATGTGGGCCCCAACATATATTGCGTTGTTGTCTCTTCTCTCTTTGTCCGTATGAAAAAAATCTGAAGGGAATGTGAAACCAAGTAAATCCATGAAGTTTCAAGTGTTTGAAATATATCACATCTCTTGACGTTTTAAGTGGTTTGTCGCATGCGTTAAAATGGATAAATATTGCAGATATATATACCTCTTTTTGTTACGTTTATCTACTCTCATAATAAGCTGAATGTCATAAAATGAGGACAAAGTCCAGTGTCAAAAGCTATACACGTGTAGTTCTTTTCTTTCCCAGGTTAATTAGGACATACACTAAATATAAGGCACACTATCTTTAAATATTTTTGTTCAAAGTAGAGCAGCTTCATTACAAGGGTTTGTCGCATAAACACCTTTAGGGAATAGTATGACTGAAATCGCATCTTCACTTCCAAGTAGCAGAGTTTGGAGTGATAGTGATAGTGATGATAATGGACAGAGATCAGATCATAGCTTGGCGAAAAGAAAGGTACGTACTTATAATACTTTTTTTATATTATTATTCATGCTGAATTTCATATAAGCCATTGCGTATAGCTGTTTTTCTTGGTCTTTACATAAATCATAACATCTTAATAACGTGGTTATATAACGAAAAACTAATAACTATGGTCGGTTTAAGGTTGCACCATGTTTTAGATTAGATCACCGGCCATGTAAGTACTTTAGAAGTAAAGTCATCTAATTTGAAAAGTCGTACGTACGGAAAAGTTCTTATATCGCCTCGAAAATGGAGGGCGACCACTTTTTTCATTTCTATATAAAAAACTTAGCCCCATTGCTTTCCACACACACACACCACACTGTACTTAGGAAAAAATCAAATCACACGCAAAAATGCAGAAGACTTCGTCTTCCTCGTACTTGGGCCCCGACGGCCTCGATCTGTCGAAATCCTTCTTCACCCCCATAAACGCGGCGGCCCCCACCGATGGCCGCCGCCGCGCCACCAAGATCACCGTCGTGGGCTGTGGCAACGTGGGGATGGCCATCGCCCAGACGGTTCTGACCCAAGACTTGGTCGACGAGCTCGTCCTCGTCGACTCCAACCAGGACAAGCTCATCGGAGAGGTGTTCGACTTCCAGCACGCCGCCGCGTTCCTGCCACGTGTCAGTATCACCGCCGCGTCGGACTATGCCCAGACGGCGGACTCCGACATCTGTATCATAACCGCCGGGGCGAGGCAGATCGTGGGGGAGAGCAGGCTTAACCTTTTGCAGAGGTAAGAAATATAATTAATTAATTCCTCTCGAACCGTAACCGTAATAATTATTCATATCCGTATTTATTTAGAGAATAAATAATACTAATTCCTCAAAATGTGTGTGGCGCAGAAACGTGGCTCTATTTAAGGGCATTGTTCCCCCATTGGCTAAGCACTCGCCGGAGAGCATCCTATTGGTGGTTTCCAACCCGGTGGATCTTTTGACCTACGTGGCGTGGAGGCTATCCGGGTTTCCGGTCAATCGGGTCATCGGATCGGGTACGAATTTGGACTCTTCTAGATTTCGGTTCCTCATCGCGGATCACCTCGACGTCAACGCCCAGGACGTGCAGGTAAAAGTTTTTCCGATGCTCGCTCGAAAAGTCGAATCAAATATAGGGTTTATCATTTTTTCTCAGTTCTACAGTTTAGTGGGGTGACGTTTTAGGGACAAAGAATTTAGGGGATGACATCATACGGACAGTAACTTTTTTAAATCAAGCAATTTCGGAATATTACACGCCGAAAACCTAGATTTTGTCCGACATTATAGGACATTGTAGGAAAAAAAGAATTTAGGGGTGACATTGTAGGTAAGAATAATTTTGGGGGTGGCATTTTACGAATATTAACTTTCAAATTAAGCCATATTTGGGACATTACACGCTGGAACTCTATATCTTATCTCAAAATTGCTTAGTTTCGAAAGACATTGTCCGTGTACTATCACCTCCTAAATTTGACGGAGCCCTAAAATTTAGGGTAAATTCAAATATAGGGTTCTGAGTTCTGACGTACAATGACCATAAATTAATTGATTTTGAAAGTAATTGTCCTATGATACCACCCCCAAAATTCTCAGTCCCTATGATACCAACATCCCCCTAAATTAGAGTACTGAAAAAATAATCAAACCTTAAATAAAATCTCATCAAACCAAAATGCATAATTTTCCTAGGCATACATCGTGGGGGAGCACGGAGACAGCTCTGTGGCCCTATGGTCGAGCATAAGCGTCGGCGGCGTACCAATCCTAAGCTTCCTGGAGAGGCAACAGATCGCCTTCGAGAAAGAAATCCTAAAGAACATACACAGAGAGGTCGTCCAAAGCGCTTACGAAGTCATACGGCTCAAGGGCTACACTTCGTGGGCCATAGGCTACTCGGTGGCTAGCTTGGCTCGAACCATACTTAGGGACCAGCGGCGAATCCACCCAGTGACGGTACTAGCCAAGGGGTTCTATGGAATGGACGGTGGTCAGGTTTTTCTGAGCCTGCCGGCCCAGCTAGGTCGAGGTGGGATTTTAGGGGTTACGAATATGCACCTTAGCGATGACGAGGCTCAGCAGCTTAGAGACTCGGCGGGTATTATGCTTGAAGTGCAAAGCCAACTTGGGCTTTAATTTTGTATGTATGTATACATATATATAAACATATGTTATACTTCGTCTTGTTTGTTTGTGAGGCTTTTATGTTTTGAAGTTACCTTTTTTTTTTATAAATATGGTGTGTGATTGATTGCTTGGTATTTCTGATTTTGTGCGCGGTGTAAGTTTTGAATTACTATTTTATGATCCCTCTTTTTTTTAAAAAAATCTATAAAGAGATTTAAAGAAGCAATATATCCTAAAAATATCTATCTGGCTGGCCAAGACATGTCTAATGAAAGATCACAAATCGGAAATATCTCCTTGTTGGCAAATTATATGAAAAGATTTAAAGAAGCTACATTTCCTAAAAATATCTATCTGGCTGGTCAAGGCATAATCACAAATGGGTAAATATCTCCTTGGCAAATTACAGTCTTAAATTGAAACTCTCATTTTTTTTTCTGTAGCGTATTTTCTTTGTTTTTGAGTCTCCACATAACCAAATTGTTTTAATAATCTTCGTTGATTGATAATAGAGGAGCCATTAAGATCAGGAAGCAATTTTTAAATAAATCCCTAGATTTCGAATATCGAATTACTAGAAAATAGTACAAATTAGATTTGATGAATTTAATGAACTCTATCTCTACTTATTCCTCTGATTCTTCGCTTTATAAAATTTTAAGGACTTTCGAAGCCTCTTAATCTTCGAGATTTCGTGACTTGGGCTTTCTTCGTGGGCAGTTGGGCTTGATCACGAACTTATCGTCTTAGCGAAAACTTCTGAAGTATGGGCGTTTCTTCGTGGGCTTTTGGGCTCGATCACGAAGGTGACAGCTGGACTAGGTATTTATCGAAAATCGTTTTCTCGAACGTTTCTTCGTGGGCCTTTTGGGCTTGGTTACGAAGCTAACACTTGGACTTGATATTTTCGAAAGGAAGAGACTTGGGCTTTGAACCGTACACTTACAAGAGACTCGCACGGGTCTTGATTGTTGAACCGCGCGCTTTCGAGAAACTCGCATGGTCTTTCCTCGATGCAACCGTGCGATTATGAGAAACTCGCACGGGTCTTGAGTGTTGAACCGCGTGCTTCCGAGAAACTCGCACGGGCTTTCCTCGTTGCGACCGTGCGATTATGAGAAACTCGCACGGGTTTTGAGTGATGAACGCGCGCTTCGGAGAAACTCGCACGGGCTTTCCTCGTTGCGACCGTGCGATTATGAGAAACTCGCACGGGTTTTGAGTGATGAACGCGCGCTTCGGAGAAACTCGCACGGGCTTTCCTTGTTGCAGCCGTGCATTATGAGAAACTCGCACGGGTCTTGAGCATTGAACCACGTGCTTCCGAGAAACTCGCACGGGCTTTCCTCGTTGCAACCGTGCGATTATAAGAAACTCGCACGGGTCTTGATGAACGTCTTTGAATTTTAACTTGAACACGAAGAACTTTGTTGAGAAAATTTCCGAATGCTATCAAAGACTTACCTTCTAATACTCACAAAGTTTCGTATTCTCCTTGCTCTCTGACTTGTGATTTCTGAATTCTGAAGCCTCATATTTATAGGCGTAGATAATTCTCAATAAGGGAAAATATAATTTTGGGATGATTTCATCCATATTTAGGTTGATTTTTATCCATATATGGTTTGATCTTGATTTGATTTGATTTGTTCCGTATTTGGCCCGATTCTTTCAATATTTTTCGATTTCATGATATTTTATTTGATTTCTTTACTTATTTAGCAAATCTCTACAAGGCTTTCCTTATGTTGATTTTTGTATTAACGGAATATATTATCAACACTTATGGTAATAGTTTATTAATTAAATTAACTATTTATTAATTTGAGATTATTTTATATATCTCAATAAATAGTAATTCAATAAGTGACTTTATTTTATTTATGAAATTATTTCATTAAATCCCAATAATATAAATAGACAATTAATTTTTAATTGTCTACAGTCTCATAATTTGGAGTGCGATCCTATTATGAAGTCTTTTTTTATACTACCTCCGTCCCTGTAATATATGGACATTTGGGATTAGGCTCGGTTTTTAAGAAATATAATATTTTAATAGTATAGAGGAAGAAAAGTGAATGGGTGTGGCACGTCTTTTAAGAATATTTATTGTTATTATATTGATTGTGTGTGGTAGTTTTTTACTGAATATGGAAATGTATAAAAGATAGTGGGACGCCCGATTTGGTAAAATGTACAAAAGTTACCGGGACGGAGGGAGTATATTGTTACGCAACGCAAACATGACATTCCTTTTAAGGCGACGGCATAACACAATGCCAATCTTGACAATAAAATCAATTTTGCATCGATACGCAGACAATACTACATCAACACAATTAGAACATTCACACTTACATATAAAAGTTTATATTCAAAATCCCATAACAAGCAATGCTTGAGAGCATGCAAAACCCAACCAACACCAAGTTATTGAACCCCATGGCCAATCTTATTTAATTTTAGCACTTAAGAGAAGCCACTTAATACTTACTTAAGATCAAATAACACTTCAAACCTAAGCGCAGCGAAAACCCGAGGGAGCTTTCTTGGAGCAGGCGTTGAGTAGCAAGCCTAGCGAGAGAGGAACATTCAAGTGTATGCCGAGAATATTAGCTTTGATTGCACTGCAAAGACAAACAGCGGCTTCAAGGTCGACCAAACCCTCGATAAGGCTACAACATTGGGCACTCTTTGGTTTAGCCCCAATAGCTAAGCCAAGCAATCCACTCAAAAAATCAGCACAAGCGCCTAACTTGAGTGAATTGTATGAAATTTAGAACAAGAACAATCGATGTAACGTGGTTCGGATCTTCGAAATCCTACTCCACGGGACAAAAGTGGGCGATCTTTATTGATGACGAAGGAATTACAAACTTGAGACTTCAAAATCTCACAGCTAACTCGCGCCACAAGATAAACCCTAGAAAAGATAATCGATTAAGCGTACACACTCATACATTCTACTGTGTGTTGAATCGTCTCTTTATGAAGAGCTGTCGAACAGTTAATAGGCGCCAAAGAACCCGTTGAGGTTTGAAACAGCCTCATATTGAAGTCGCTGCTAGGGGCTGCAATTCTATAAGTTGAACTCACGGCCTCTTGCTCACTTGTTCACGCCCGTGAATCAGTCGAGGCTCAGGTCCATTAGATTCTGCTCCCTGTCACGGCTTCGTGCTTTATCAGTCACGGCCGTGACGTCGAGCAGTGCCATCTTGGACCAAGGCTGTGCATTGTCACGGCGTGACCTCCCTTGTAAGCAGCCGTGAAGATGTCCTGAGAAGTTAACCCGATCCTTCACAGCAACGCAGCAATCTTCCTCCTTTGAATTTGATATCCCCCCGCAAGATGGCAAGTATAGATTCCGTACTGACATCTTGGCTAACAATTGTTGGAGCAATGGTCCCGTAAGTGGCTTAGTAAGCAGATCGGCAAGTTGGTGCTCTGATCTCACAGGCAAGAGTTTAACATTCCCAACATCCACATGATGCCTAATAAAGTGTGCATCTATCTCTATATGCTTGGATTTCTCGTGAAATTTGGGGTTGGAAGCTAGCATTAGAGCTGATAGATTATCACAGTAGATCACAGGCTTGTTGCGGACTCCAATTGCCAGCTCCTCAAGCAAGTGCTTCAGCCACAAAACTTCTGCCAAAACTGCACCGAGTGCCCTGTACTCAGCCTCTGTCGAGGACCTCGAAACTGTGGGCTGTTTCTTTGCTTTCCATGTGATTAAAGAAGTGCCCAAGAACGTACAGAACCCTGTAACTGATTTCCTCGTGTCACTGCAAGCTGCCCAGTCAGCATCAGAGAATGCCCTTAAGCTCAAATCTTGTTCTGTACTAAAGAGAATGCCTTGGCCCGGGGATCCCTTCAAATATCTCAGCAAGTGGTGTGCTGCTTTTAAATGACCTGTTCTCGGGGAAGCTATATATTGACTAAGCTTTTGGACTGCAAATGCGATCTCTGGTCTTGTGAAGGTCAAGTACAGCAATCTTCCCACTAGTCTTCTGTACTGAAAAGGCTCAACCAGTAACTCACCTTCGTCTGCTGTCAGTTTGCAGCCTGGGTTCATCGGAGTCGTCAAAGGCTTGGAATTTATGTATCCTGCCTCTTGTAAAAGCTGCAAAGTATATTGTCTTTGAGTGATGTAGATACCTTCTTCATTCCTTGCTACTTCAACTCCTAAAAAGAACTTCAATTGTCCTAGATCTTTTACTTTAAAACTGCTGCAGAGGAACTCTTTTGCCTCTTGTATCAGTTTTGAGCAAGGTCCAGCTACCACTATATCATCTACATACACAAGGAGAACCACTAATTGATCTCCTTTACCCTTGATAAACAGTGTATGGTCACACTGTGTCTGCCTGAAGCCGAAGGCTATGACTGCATCTGTAAATTTCTTATTCCACTGCCTAGAGGACTGTTTCAGTCCATATAAGGTTTGTGCAACCTACAAACTGGTTTACTAATGGCAGGGTCAACTGAATCATCTGCAAGACCTTGTGGCAGCTCCATATAAACTTCTTCTAATAAGTCCCCATTTAGAAATGCATTGTTGACATCGAGTTGGATCAAGTCCCACCCTAGTTTGGCTGCCAAGGAGATTACTAACTTAATGGTATTAGGCTTGGCAACCGGGGCAAAAGTATCTATGTAATCAATTCCTGCCTTTTGGTCATAACCTTTAGCCACTAGTCTTGCTTTGTATTTCTCAACCTTCCCATCCGAGTTCAGCTTTAGCTTATAGACCCACCTATTTCCAATAGCCTTCTTGCCCTCTGGTAGTGAGACAATGGACCAAGTGCCATTTTCATCCAGTGCTTTTAATTCTTCATTCATGGCAGCAATCCATTTCTCAGACCTTACTGCTTGGGCATATGTCTTGGGTTCCTCTGCCAATGAGAGCTTGCCAATGTAAGACTGATAATGTGGAGAGAACCTCTGATAGGATAATTGGTCTGAGATGGGATAAAGGACCTTCATTCCATGCTGTGCATTACAGTAATAGTCCTTCAGATAAGTGGGCCTTCTGTGCTCCCTCCCTGCTCTGCTGTGTGGTTCTTGGGACTGGGAGTAATTCTGCTCAATCTGGGATGCTCCTTGGTCATACTCTTCAGTTGCCTGTTCACCCTGAGGGCTTCCATGGTTTTGATCCTCAGCTGCCTGTGCGGGGTCAGACAGTCCTGCTGCTGCATCAGCTGAAGGCTGCAAGCAAGCTGGTTGGGTAGGATCGATCAATCCTGTTGGTGCATCACATGAAGGCTGTGAGCCTGATGGCTGCACTGTGCCTTCAACCATTGACTCCTCAGTTCCTGTATATGGTCTCGGCAGCACATGGCAGGGGAAAGGATCCCTTGTCTCAGAGGAGTGCCCTATCTTGAATGGGAATACATTTTCTTGAAAATTGACATCCCTTGAAATGAAGACTTCCCTAGTTGCAAGGTCCATAACTTTGTAGCCTTTGACTCCGTTTGGGTAACCCAGAAAAATGCACTCGCGAGCCCGGGCATCAAATTTCTTTCTACCTGCAGAAAGGGTGGAGCAAAAGCACAAGCAACCAAAAACTCGCAACATGCTATAATCCACAGGTCTTTGATATAGTAACTCAAAAGGGCTCTTGTTATTTAGCTTTAATGAGGGTGTCCTATTTATCAGGTAGGCTGCAGACAAAGCACATTCGGACCAGAACTGAATAGGAACTCCAGATTGAAAATATAAAGATCTTGCAACATTTAACAAGTGTTGATGTTTTCTTTCAACCACGGAATTTTGTTGTGGTGTTTGAACACATGACATATGGTGAATGATTCCCTTTTCCTTGAATAGATCGACCATGTTAAACTCTCTAGCATTGTCCGTTCTTATGACCTTAACCTTAGAATCAAACTGTGTTTCTACCAGAGAAAGAAAGAAATGTATAACTGATCTAGCTTCTGATTTGTGCCTAATCATGAAAATCCAGGTAAACCTCAAGTGATCATCAACTATGGTGAGGAAATATTGATAGCCTAGGTACGATGGGACGTGAAATGGACCCCATGTATCACAGTGTATTAGATCAAAAGGTGAACAAACTTGCTTATCATCACAAGGAAACTTATTTCTTTTCTGTTTAGAAAGAGGGCAAACCTTACAATATGAATCAGACAATCTGCCATCATAGTTCAAGGTGTTTCTAAGTACATCTAAAACCTTATTGCTAGGATGGCCTAATCTTTTGTGCCAAATGTCTCCTGCCATGTTATTTAGGAAATGATGCTGTGAAAGAACTGTTGAGGCAGTGGGAAAAAGGCTCAGCTTTTATGACATAAAGTCCCGCTAATTGGTCACCCTTGCCAATCACTCGCATAGAAGGATCCTGTATCTGAAATTTATTAGCCTCAAAACTGAACCTACAGCCACTAGTGTTAGCCAAAGAACTCACAGATATAAGATTAAAATTAAACTGTGGCACAAAGAGCACATTAGTTAAAGTAATGAATCTGTTTAGTCTAAAGCTCCCAGACCTATTTACTCTAATCATCCTGCTGTCAGGCAGTACTACCCTGGGCTCGGCTGTATCATGTAAGTCATATAACATGCCTTTATTACCACAAACATGCATGGTTGCACCAGAATCTATAAGCCAACAGCTAGAGTTAACTAATTCAGGTAAATTGAAGGACAAACATGAACCTGTTTTTCCCTTTTCACCTGGTTGTGTTGGATCAGTGCCATTCTGTGGAAGGTTATCTACTTGTTGACTGAGTAAGGCTCTCAGACTCTGCAACTGAAAGGGGTTTAACTGCAGTTGCACCACTGCATCAGTACCACTAGAAGGATTCTGACTGCCCTGGCTCTCTGTTTTCACAGCACTGTCACAGTTTGTGATTTGGTTGATCCTTGCATTCTTGAACTTGCTTGACTGTCTATAGCCCGGGGGAAACCCATGCAGTTGGTAGCAGGTGTCCATACTATGCCCCTTCTTATTGCAATGTGAACATACTGGTTTAGTCAATTCCTTCTTAGGATAAAAACCTCCTTTCCTTACATGTGGCTGAAACTCTGTTTTTGGCACTCAACATGGCCATGCTATTCACTTGATCTTCCACTCTCCCTCCTGAACCTGGCACCATGGACCTCTGCCTCTCTTCTTGGATGAGTAGGGAGAACACTTTGTTAATGGTAGGCAGGGGATCCATTAAAAGGATCTGCCCACGAATTTGTGAGTAGGTGTCATTCAACCCCATTAAAAAGGTAAGCACATATTCTTCGTCCATGTAATTCTTCAACACATTGATCCCCCCGCACGTGCATTGATGTGGAGGTTTGTAGCTCGCAAGTTCATCCCAAAGAGTTTTCAGTTTAGTGAAATAAGTAGCCACATTGCTTGAGCCCTGAGCCAAGTTCATGAGGTCTTTCTTTAATTGAAAAATTCTCGGCTTATTGGTTTGCCCATACCTTTCTTGAAGATCAATCCAAACATCTCTAGCAGTTGAGTTATACAAAATGCTCGCAGAGATTTCCTTCGTGACTGAATTTAGGATCCAAGAAATGATGATATTGTTGTTCCTTCTCCAAGCATTCACCTTATCCTTGTCTGTCACAGCAGGAGGAAGCAACTCGCCATTGACGAATCCTTCCTTATTTCGCCCAATGAATGCGATCATCATGGCGCGGCTCCATGTCATGTAGTTGTCTCCGTTCAGCTTTTCTTGCACTAGAAGTTGGGCTGAGGTGTCATTGTTGCCCAGAAAATATGGATCACTTTGATTTCCTGAATTGGCATGAACACCAGAATTGTTGACAACGATCGGCACTTGACTCTCAGTCGCCATTTCTTCGCAGACAGAATCTTGAGTGAACAATTACGAATTGAGCTCAATTTTCGCAGCTTCAAGAGCAGTGCTCTGATACCATATGAAATTTAGAACAAGAACAATCGATGTAACGTGGTTCGGATCTTCGAAATCCTACTCCACGGGACAAAAGTGGGCGATCTTTATTGATGACGAAGGAATTACAAACTTGAGACTTCAAAATCTCACAGCTAACTCGCGCCACAAGATAAACCCTAGAAAAGATAATCGATTAAGCGTACACACTCATACATTCTACTGTGTGTTGAATCGTCTCTTTATGAAGAGCTGTCGAACAGTTAATAGGCGCCAAAGAACCCGTTGAGGTTTGAAACAGCCTCATATTGAAGTCGCTGCTAGGGGCTGCAATTCTATAAGTTGAACTCACGGCCTCTTGCTCACTTGTTCACGCCCGTGAATCAGTCGAGGCTCAGGTCCATTAGATTCTGCTCCCTGTCACGGCTTCGTGCTTTATCAGTCACGGCCGTGACGTCGAGCAGTGCCATCTTGGACCAAGGCTGTGCATTGTCACGGCGTGACCTCCCTTGTAAGCAGCCGTGAAGATGTCCTGAGAAGTTAACCCGATCCTTCACAGCAACGCAGCAATCTTCCTCCTTTGAATTTGATAAATTGCTTGGGCAGTTTGCTTGGCTCGAACTAGCGCTGACTGAGCAGGTGAGGAAGACGGGGTTAAGAGCTAATAGGAAAAGAGCAATGGGTTTGTACTTATTGAGAAGGGCCATTTTTTTTGTTTTGTTTCTTGCAGGAAAACCCTAGTCCTTGCAATGCAACCTAGTATTTTAGGGTATTTGGAATGGGCTTCTATAGTTGGGAAGGATGATTTATTTATATAGGAAAGTAAATTGGTGAAAGAAGTTGTACGTCATGGGTAGTTTTTTCTTTGTAGGTAATGTGAATTAATATGTTTTTGTTGAGATGATATTTTACGTGATAATGATCAATGTTTTAGCATCGAGTTTAAAACTTTTTTTAAGCATTAATTATAAGTCTATTATATAATTATCAATATTATTTTATATTTAGTTAATAAATATGTTTCTAAGATTATAGTTACTTATATGATTTAAAAAACGAATAAGGTTATATAAGGAATAAATATCATGGGTAATATTCCAAATAAAAATTCCAAATATCACAACATCAACGTAATGTTGGATCACCTAGCTTTTTGTGGGTGATCCAAAAGTTGAAACCCTACTTTGATCACCTAGGTGATCCTTCAATACGGTGATGACTCATCACCTACGAAAAACAAACACAGTGATGGGGAGGTGATGTAAGATCACGGTGATGTTTTGGATGATCACCTCAAAACAAACACCCCCTTATATGGTGATGGTGGGTTTAAAATTATTTTTTGGTGTATCTATTAACCAATTATAATTTGACAATTGTTATGTCTTTTTATTTATTAATAAAATTACTAAATCAACCATTACCATCCACTAATATTTGTCCTTATATTTTTAATATTATTATTATTATTTCATAATTAAATATACATAATATTTATAACGAATGGGTAGGGCTGAGAAAAAATATCGAAATACCGAAATACCGTCCTTATCGTATCGAATCGTATCGAAAATATCGAAAATTTTGGTATACCAAAGTTTTTGTAAGGTATGATACCGTACCGAAAATTTTCGGTACGGTAATGGTATGAAAGTTTTTAAAATTAGGTATATCGATGAATACCGAAATTCTAAAATTTTTAATATATTATATATATAAATATACACACCTATATATATTATATTATTTCAAAAATATAAAATGAAAAATTAAGGATCTTCATAAACGTATTTAGCCCATAAATTATTAACTTATACACAACTTTCTAATATTAGGCCCATCATATTTTACTTACTCAAGTAACGTTTAATTTTTGCCTTTTTAATTTTTTTTTCATGATTTTTAAATGCTTCGTTCTAATTAATCTGTATATAAAGTTGTATTTTGTGGTTATGTAAAGTTTTTTGTCTTACTAAGGAGACTAGCTAAAATATGTAAATTATTTAAGGATAAAAAAATCTTTTTATTTTGAAAAATTTGGTATTAATAGTCTATCTTATTGGGGCTTAAGGAGTTTGAATTGATTAACAATTCCAAAACAACGAATTAACGAGTCACGAGACATGCATGGTAAAAAACCCTCCGTATGAATGATATAGAAGGTATGATAGACCATACTGAAATTTCGGTATGATACCGTATCGAAATTTAAGGTATACCGAAATTTTGGTATGGTATTGGTATGATTTTTTGGATACAGAAAATTCGATATGGTATACGGTATCACAGTTTTGGTACGGTATACCGTACCGAACCACCATACGAATTGGTGCAAAACTACTAGTCTACATCATGCAAACCCCATCGAATAATATTCTGCGGTTAATTAGAAATGAAAAAAAAAAGAAAAGAAAAAAAGCAAACTTGACAGCGACATGCTGCGTCATAAACGGATGGCTACTACGCCGAGACCCGATCCATAATCCACCTCCCTCGCCCCACCATGTCGCCTCCTCCAATCTCAAGAACCGTCGCCGTGATCGGAGCCGGAGCCGCCGGTCTAAACGCAGCGGTGGAACTTCGCCGCGAGGGCCACAAAGTCGTCGTCTTCGAGCGCCAGCCTAACATCGGCGGCACATGGTCTTACACGCCGGAGACCGAGCCTGATCCTCTCGGACTCGATCCGACCCGAAAAATCGTCCACACGAGCCTATACGCCTCCCTACGGACCAACCTTCCAAGGGAAGTGATGGGTTTTCGGTCGTACCCGTTCGCACCGACCCGAAACCGGGGAGAGATCCGAGGAGGTTTCCCGGCCACAGGGAAGTGTTGGACTATCTGATGGATTACGCGGAGGAGTTTGGGGTTTTGGAGATGGTGAGGTTTGGGCGTGAGGTGTATCATGTGAGGAGGGTCGACGAAAGGTGGGTCGTTAGGTCAAAATCGAGCGGCGGCGACGGCGACGGTGGAGACGGTGGCGACGGAGAGGCTTACGATGCGGTGGTGGTCTGTAATGGGCACTATACAGAGCCAAGATTGGCTCAGATTGAAGGTATTTGCATCAGTCTTTTGTATGATTGAGTTCATTGTTGAGAAATCATAGGACTTTAGTGCCATGAATCTAAGTGTTCTTTTCTCTGCTAATGTTTATGTTGAAAGGAATCGAAGATTGGCCCGGGAAACAGATGCACAGCCACAATTATCGCATGCCCGATCCATTCCACAATCAGGTATTATGTAAGAAATCGATCGACATTCGATACGACGTTGTCAATGTTTCTTGGTTTATACTCAGTTCGACTTTTCAGACAGTAGTGGTCATAGGAAGTTCTGCAAGTTCTGACGACATATCGAGAGATATCGCTAGAGTTGCCAAAGAAGTACACATTGCAAGTAGATCGATTCAGCCCGAGCTTATCGGGAAATTGCAAGGCCATGACAATATATGGATCCACCCTATGGTAAGAAGCACAATCAGCAAAAGTGCTTTTCGTTAGCAACCTTAACGTTGAATGTTGATGATCAGAAATAACTGCAGATTGATAGAGTTTTAAAGGATAGTACGGTGGCTTTTCGAGACGGAGATACAATTCGTGCTGATGTCATCCTTCACTGTACAGGGTCGGTCTCGAGATGCAAAAATCAAGAAATTCGAAACTCAAAGGCTCGATTTTTAACACTCCCATTTCATTCTTTTGCAGTTACAAGTTTCACTTCCCATTTCTCGAAACTGACGACATAGTAACGGTGGACGACAACCGAGTGGGCCCTCTTTATCAGCACGTTTTCCCGCCAAAGTTGGCTCCTTTTCTTTCTTTGGTGGGCTTGCCATGGATGGTTCGAATTCGAATGCAACCTTTTCGTACCTTTCCAAATTGAAGAAAGAATCAACCTTTAGGGTCGTACCCATCTGCTTGCAGGTCGTACCATTTCCGTTATTCGAATTTCAGAACAAGTGGATCGCCGGAGCTCTATCGGGCCGAATAAGTCTTCCCTCGATTGAAGAAATGATCGCCGAAACCGAAGCTTTTTACTCGTCGCTCGAAGCCTCGGGCGTTCCCAAGCGTTACACTCATAAGATGGGAGGTAGTCAGGTACTTTGATAGCTTTCATTTAATCCGTTCTTTCAAGCAAAGAATGAAACGTTGTTAGGCGTGTGTGATTGGGAATTTTCGATTTGCGATTTGCAGTTTGAGTACGACGATTGGTTAGCTGCGCAAAGCGGCGTTTGCCCGACGGAGGAATGGAGGAAGGGAATGTACTTTGAGACTGGGAAGAGAAAGAGGAGGACGACGGAGACGTATAGGGACCAATGGGAAGACGAAGATCTTATTCGATTGGCTCGCCAAGACTTCGAGAAGCTCGGATTCGGTTTCAACTCCCCGATGTGATAATAAAGCATTTCCCACTTTGCTAGTGGTCGGTTTTCCATTATTTCTTCTATTTGTTTAATATAATGAAAATAGATACGTGTCGCAAGCAGAAGCAAACTACATTTCATTGTATATATATATATAAGATTAATAAGTTATTTAACAACGAAAATTGTAATATAAGGATAAACTTGTAATAAATTAAAATATAATGGTAAAATTTGTAGGTAAAATTGTAACAACGACATATCAAATTGACAGTAGCTTATTCTCTTATATGTCAAAAAATAAATATATGGGGACGTGGATAGTTTATACCCTAATCCAAGCCAAACAAAATGAATTATTATTAATTTTACATGAAGTCTCTTCTTGTTTGAATCAAGAACTCGACGGGGAGAGATTTATATAAAGGAGAAAACTTTGGGTAAGTTTTCATTCGCTACCATCGAATCATAGACTTGGAAAAGATGTTTGAAAAAAAATCGATCTTCAAGAGCAAGCTAAGCCCATCGCCGTCGAAGTCGCCGGTGCCCTTCTCCAAATTCCATAGGAAGTGGCACGCCACTCTCTCCTCCACCCTCCTCCCCGACCTCCACCGCCACGTCACCTCCTTCTCCGCCTCTCCGTCGCTCCTCTCCGCCCAAATCGACGCCGTCCACCAACACTTCGTCGCCTACTACTCCGCCCTTGACCAGGCGGCGCAAGAAGACGTCGCTCAGTGCCTTTATCCCTCGTCGTGGAGGAACAGCCTCGAAATACCCTTTCTTTGGATGGGCGATTTCCATCCCTACCTTCTGACGAACCTCGTCAGGTCGTTTCTCGACGGCCAAGAATCCGCCGAAGACGACGGCGGAGGAGACGAGCGCGGCGGTCGTCGCCGATTCGAACAAGTAGCAGCTCTGCAACTTTCAAGAAAAACATTCGCAGTATTCTCCCCATTAACACATTTCCCCCCATTTTTTTTTCGATTGCAGGAAATAGATCTTGAAACGCCGTGGCACGTGGCGGCGGCGTGGAAGAGCCCATGCCGAGCACTGACGACGCGCGTCGATCAGATAGAGTGCGGGCTTAGGCTGATGGTCCCGGCGCTCTCCGCACGCGCGAAGCGTGCGCAGGTAAACCTCGCAAGGAGCATTGGTACGTCGCCGGATATCGCCGGAGACGTGGCGGAGGAGATGGAGGAGCTCGCGGCGGTTGTCGTCGACGCAAATCGGCTGAGGAGGAGCGTCTTGGCCGACGTATTGAGCGTGACGAGCGTCTACCAAGGCGCTCTTTTCCTCGAGGCTCTGTCCAAGTTCCTGGTGGGGTTTAGGGACGAGAAGTTGGTCAGAGAGTTCAACAGAAGTCAATTCGCTGTTACTGCCGACGATTACTGAATCTTGTAAAAAATCATCAAACTAATGTCAAGAAAGGTAATAAAGAAGCCATTACTCGCCTAATTTGCTATCCATTTGTGCCATATTAGTTTACTAATACTATTTCCGCATAATCCTCAATAGTAATCCTATATAAACGTACGATGTTCGGTTCTAACACACGCTTTTGTCCCAAAAGATTTAAAGCCATACATACACACGCACACGCACACGCACGAGAGAAGAAGAAAAAGGAAAGAAAAAGGAAGAAAAAAAGAAAATTAGAAGAAAAAAAAGATGGCTTTTCTCCACAATAATCACCATTCGTCGAACAATGACGATCAGCCATCTGCCGTGGAACATTACGCCATCACACCACCGCCGTACGTCCCATTGCTGGACCCCACCGCCCCCCACCCGCCCCGGCCGAGGAGGAGCCGCCGCCGGACGACCATAGTCCTCCTCCTCCTCACCGGCCTCCTCGGGGCGGCGGCGGCGGCGCTGTTCGCCATCAACAGCAGCAACAAAGACGAGGGGGAAAGCAGCGTCGACATAACCGACTACTGCTCAACCTCGACTTCCGGGTACCACCACTATGTAAGGCAGGCCCGGGCCCGCGGGCTGGCCGAGGGCGTGTCGAGGAAGAGCTTCGGCCCGATGCTCGGGACATGCCCGCACCAGTGGACAGATAAGATGCTTGCGTGGCAGAGGACGGCGTACCATTTTCAGCCCAAGAAGAATTGGATGAACGGTTCGTAATAGATTAGGCCGTCGATCGATTTTCATTCGTTTCTCGCTAACTTAATTCTTCTTTTTCTTCTTCGTGATTGCTCGGGACGGCGTCGGTTGGGAATTTTCCGCTTCCATCAAGCAGATCCGAATGGTACGATGAACGTTTCTTTTATATTGAAACCTAGTGATTCCGAGAACTAATGCGTTAAATACGATACGAAATGAAAATTGGCTATAAAAGCGTTCTCGTCGTTCTATTTGCCATAATTTAATGAGCAGTATGGGCGCAAACTAGTACTTCCGAGGATAAACTCGTTAAATATGATACGAAATGAAACATATGGTTATTAAAAAAAACCTACATTTCGGCGCGTAGGTCCGTTGGTGTACAAAGGGTACTACCACTTCTTCTATCAGTACAACCCATACGGCGCCGTCTGGGGGAACATCGTGTGGGGCCACGCGGTCTCAAGGGATTTGATCCACTGGCGCCACCTTCCCATCGCGATGGTCCCCGACCACTGGTACGACATCAACGGCGTGTGGACCGGCTCGGCCACATCCCTGGACGACGGGCGGCTCGTAATGCTATACACGGGCGCGACCAACGACTCGGTCCAAGTCCAAAACCTAGCCTACCCGGCCGACCCGTCGGACCCACTCCTAGTCGAGTGGGTGAAGTACTCGGAAAATCCCGTCCTCGCCCCTCCCCCGGGAATCAACCCGTGGGACTTCCGAGACCCCACCACCGCCTGGAAGACGCCGGGCAACGACATGTGGCGGTTCATGATTGGCTCGAAGCTCAACGACACGGGGATATCATTGGTCTACGATACCCTGGACTTCAAGTCCTTCAAGCGGGTGAACGGCGAAGCGCACGGGGTTTCGGGGACGGGAATGTGGGAGTGCGTCGATTTCTTCCCCGTCTCGAAGATGGCGGAAGGCGGGCTCGACACCTCGGCGAACGGGCCCGAGGTCAAGCACGTGATGAAGACGAGCCTCGACGATGATCGAAATGACTATTATGCCCTCGGGAGCTACGACGGCAAAAAGGCGGTTTGGACGCCGGATAATAGCGAGATCGACGTCGGGATAGGGTTGAGGTACGATTACGGGATATTTTACGCTTCGAAGAGCTTCTACGATCAAGAGAAGGAGAGGAGGGTTTTGTGGGGGTGGGTCCCCGAGACCGACGGGGAAGCCACGGATATAAAGAAGGGTTGGGCGTCGCTTCAGGTATGATGTTTTCGGTCGAAATTGCATGCAAGTAGAGGTACAAAAACCCTCATCGTCGCACCAAACCTTAATTCGTTTTTCTAATTCGTGCGCCGAAGGCCGTTCCAAGAACGATACGTTTCGATCAGAAGACGGGGTCGAACGTATTGCTATGGCCCGTGGAAGAAGTGGAAAGATTGAGGTTGAACGAAAGGGTTTTCGACGAATTGGAAGCTCGAGCGGGCTCCGTGGTGCCGCTCGACGTTGGCTACGACGTCACCCAGGTTCCAGAAAACCCTAATATTGTACATATATTCGTATAAAACCTAATTATCGTACACATATTAGTGTCTAAGCAGTCATTCGTCTTCATTTTCGTGAATCGTTTTATTACATGGCCGATGTTAGGTGGACATTGTCGCTGAATTCGAGGTAGATAAGGAGTCCCTAGAGAGGTTAGACGGCTCCAACGCGACGTATGCTTGCGCGAGCAGCTACGGCTCGGCTCAGAGGGGCTCGTTGGGACCGTTCGGCTTGTTGCTCCTAGCCAACGGCCACCGTGGGGCCCACAAGGAGCAAACGCCAATTTATTTCTATATTTCAAAAGACGCAAAAGGGAAGTTGAGCACATTCTTTTGCGCCGACCATTCGAGGTCGTCTAAGGCGATCGACGTGGATAAGTCGATATACGGAAGCACAGTCAACATCCTCGACGGCGAGAAGCTTACCATGAGAATCTTGGTAAGAAAAAGGGGAAAATTTCTCGCCCCATTTCGCAAAATAAGCATGTTACGAATATGAAACGTTTAATAAGTATGTCGGCAGGTGGACCATTCGATCGTCGAGAGCTTCGCTCAAGGCGGACGGACGTGCATTACGTCGCGCGTCTATCCGACGAAGGCGATATACGAAGATGCGAAGCTTTATTTTTTCAACAATGCTACCGATGTGAGCGTGAGGGCGGGCGTAAAAGTGTGGCAAATGGCTTCTGCTTACATTCATGGCTAAGTACCGTTTTGTCAGTTTTAGGTATCCCATTGTATTTCAATTTTATATGTTTTCTCGTCGAAACATATCCTCTCACGTCTAAGCCGATTCTCTTTTTTTCCCTCTTACTTAGCGTTAGATGTGATTTTTTTTCTTTTGCGGGTGGTCGTGAGGATTCGTGCCCTTCACCTCGTACGCTGAGCTTTGATGCCGAGCTCTGCCATATTAATTGATTATTTTACTTAACTTATCGAGTGTATTAGATGTGATTATATATTCTATTAGCACGCTTGATGAAAATTGTAACCACATAAACTTTGACTCTTGATTCCTTCTATTTTTAGAAAAACGCGTGAAATATTGCAACAAATAGAACTCCATGTTCTAAAAGTTAATTGACGGAACACCTCAAACAGCGTACGCACCCTGTCAAATACCATGGACACTCTTACACAGTTTAGTCGAAAACGAAAGGTCCACAATTCACCATTAAAACGAGGAGATTTTTAAGAATTCAAGAAAACCTAACACTTGTCAATAAACCCTAACATTTCTGCTCCATATTAGATCATCTCCCTCCGTTAAAAAAAAACTACATATACATAATACGTCGGAGGACGAAATAGACAACCCACTACTCCCCATCCCCAAACCATTGAAGGGCTTACATCAGCATACATGTGTAAGAAAAAAAAACTTCAAGTGTAACACACACACACAGTAACCCAAATGGTTGGGGAAGCGGTTCATAGTCATAATAATTTTCGCCACTCGTATTTCCTCCGAGCCAAACAACAACCTCGATCCGCCGCGGCCCACCAAGAAGGCGAAGACGCGAAAGTCGAAATAGGTGGTCATCATAAGGATGGGATAAATAACAATACGCCTTTCGATAATCATTATTTTGACGTCCAGGATGAAGAATTCGTATTAGACATGCAAAACGGCGAAGGCAAAGGAACTACTAACGTGCCTTTCAAGTGCAAGGCCTGTAAGAAGGAGTTCAGCTCGCACCAAGCCCTGGGAGGGCACAGGGCGAGCCATAAGAAGGTCAAGGGCTGCTACGCAGCAAAAGCAGACGATGATAATGAGGAAGAGTATGATCATACTTATGATAACAACGACAGTGACCTTTTCGACTCGTCGGACATCGATGAGCCTCCTGGGAAGGCCGCGGTGAAGGGGGCCCAACACGAGTGCTCAGTGTGCAGGCGCGTGTTTTCATCGGGTCAGGCGCTGGGCGGGCACAAGAGGTGCCATTGGTTCGCAAATTCTTCGCCGTCCGATATTATTAGCCCTTCATTCTTTCCCGCCTTTTGCGAGTTCGGTTATTATGAGGCGAAGAAGCCAAATAATCTGTGTCTTGATCTCAGTCTGGGGCCCGCGGGCACGCAGATATACGGTGGTAGTAACGAGGCGAAGGAGAGGACGGAATTGTGCGGTGATAAGCCGACGACTAGCGATTTGACCGATTTGATGGATAGTCGCGATAGCAGCGGGGAAGGGTGGTTGAAAGTTGGGATCTCTTCGTCGGCGGCGACGGCTGATTTGCTAAAGTGAGGTTCGGTTTTAGTTACCTTTTTTTTTTCTTTTGTGTTACTTAGGTTATAGGCACAAACATTTGTTTACATGTAAGGAATGTAAGGAAATTGGAAAGCATAATAAATGTGGAATGTAGAGGGAATGATAGGCCAAAGCATAATAAATGTGGAATGTAGAGGGAATGATAGGCCAAGAGCCCAAATAAGAGTACATCGGTGTGACACTTTTTGATATTTAGTGATGAGCGCGGGTTAATACTTATTTTTTTGGGCTTTGTCATATCAGCTCTTATTTCAATTATAATAGAGTCCAGGCGGATGAAATCCTCGGTCTCACAAACATGTCCCATTTCCTGTCTCATTTTATAGAATTTAAGCAAAATTTGATTTTTATGATTATAAAAAATATATGATATGAATATTAAATTGATCATCATAAAACAATGAATAAATTAGATGTCTTTGTTTATTTTTATCACATAAGTCAGATGAAATAGTGATTATATGATTTAGTGGAATATAAGAATTAAAATAATTAAAAAAGTAAAAAAGAAGATTTGTGAACCACTGGATTTAAATTGTGAACCACTGGATTTAAATTCAGCGGCTCTGATTGTTGGGACATAGAGGGGGAAATAATTGGTGGGACAGATGATTTCGTGCGAGTTCAGGGGCCCTGTTAGTAGAAAATGTAGTTTTAAGGTCCCATTTTGGATTAAGTTAGAGAAAATGACCTAAAAGCCAATATGACCAAAATACCCTTAAAAAGGTTGAATAAAACGAGGAATACGAGACTTTTTTCATTGACATTGATCTGCAATATATTGTTATTCGAGTAAAGTTAACTGTTAATCTATATTATTATTGTGTCAATATAAGGTTAAATGGTATGATTTTTTTTTCCACATCACAGCTTTTCGTATATATTATTTTCATCCGCACGAGCATCCACCCTGCACTATACCAAGTTTGATGTGTCATCGATGGGTTATTATGATAATTACATTCAAGAAATATATGTGATGAGTTTTTTTCAAAAAAAATTACGTAAATTATGAAAACTATTAGTGAATTGAATCTTGTTTTTAATCGAAATTGTAGCAAATAAATATGAACTAGAGATACCATAACCTGAGCATTTCATCACGTCGCTGTGTTTGGTCGATTGTACGTCGTTCAAGGTTAACCCAACTGAAAATGCAATCGCTGAAAATTCAAGGTTAACAAAAGGCATTCCTTGTCTTGTAAACATTCCGCCATACAGATACCAAAAAGAGTTTAAGTGGTACCAATTGTGATTATTTGGTACAATATTTTTGTTATCGTAGAATCGTTTAATGATATCAGCAAAATGAAGAGAACCCCAGTCGAAATTGAAGCAAATAAAATTAGAGATGTCCATAACATGAGCGTTCATCGCGTCACTGTGTCCGCTCGATTGTACGTCATTCAAGGTTAACCAAACTGAAATCGTTGAAAATTTTACGTAAATCACTATTCCTCAATGTGGTATGAGAGGGTTAATCAATTGTTATACAGAAACAATCAAAAGGTATTCCTTGTCAAATATCTTGTAAACATTCGGCCATACATGTACCAAAAAGAGTTTAACCGGTAACAATTGTCGATTATTTGGTACTATATTTTTGTTATTGTAGATCATTTATTATATCAACAAAATGAGGAGAACCCCCCTCTCGGTCGAAATTCAAGTAAACAAATATAAGTTAGAGATATCCATAACCTGAGTAATCATCGCGTCATGTGTTCGCTCGATTGAACCTCGTTCAAAGTTAAACAAACTGAAATCGTTGAAACTTCTAGCGTAACTTACTGTTCCTCAAAGTGGTATGAGTAGTGAATTATACGTCATACATAAACATCAAAATGTTTTTCTTATCGTAAACATTCCGCCATAGGGGTACCAAAAGAGTTTAAGCGGTACCAATATATGTAAGGATGGTATTAATAATACGCCTTTCGACAGTCATTTAGACAACGAGGGCGAAGAATTCGCATTAGCCATGCAACACGGTGAAGGCGAAGGTGGCAGTACGCGACGAACGTACATTTCAAATGAAAAGCTTGTAGAAGTGTTCAGTTCCCACCAAGCCCTGTGAGGGCACAGGGCGAGCCATAGAAAGGTCAAGGACTGCTACGCAGGCAAGGCAGACAATAATGAGGAGGAAGAGTACGGTCATACTTATGACAGCAGTGATCTCTTCGACTCGTCGGACACCACAAGTGCTCAGTGTGCAGGCGTGTGTTTTTGTAGGGTCAGGCACTGGGCTGGCACAAGAGGTGCCATTGGTTCGCAAATTCTTCGCCGTCCGATATTATTGGCCCTTCATTCTTTCCCGCCTTTCGCGATTTTGGTTATTACGAGGCGCAAAGGCCGAATAATAATCATCTGTGCCTTGATCTCAATCTGGGGCCCCTGGGGCTGCAGATGGACGGTGGTAGTAACGAGGTGAATGAAAGGACATAATTGTACGGTGATAAGTGATAATGGTTAAATAAGTTGTGATTGTATGATATTTTAGACCTCATTAACGCGTGTTTTCGGTCGAAATTTACTCGGAAGTAAATTTTTATATTTCATATTTGACAGGATATCGGAGTAAAGTAAACCAAAGAAGATCCGAACGTGGGAAGAATTCAAAGAAAATTAACACGGCGTTGCAAAACTCTTTACTCTCATGCAGAAGTGGGCCTTGAAGAATGATTACTTGATCAAATATTAAAAACCCATTTACGTGATGTCCCAGGCCCAATTTTGTTAACATAGTCCAATAGGGTTTTAATATTGGTAAGTACATTGGGGCAAGAAGGATAAGAAAACCACTTGAACGGCTGAGAATTCAAGCTAAGGAGATTGACTGCGATGCATCCAAACAGACAACGTCAAGCAAACATCTCACATCAACCGAACGGCTCAAGATCGATGCACACAGCTCGAGGCAGGAAAATGAAATCAACAAGATATATCTTTGACTACTGAACTTCCCTTGGCTGCCGAAGAATTTGGAGGATACGCTTGATAAAACCAAATCCATATCTCCACCGTGAAAAGAGAAAACCAGATCGTGGCTATCACCTATATAAAGGGGCGATTATTACTAAAAAAAAAAGGAGAGAGCGTAGTAGAGAGCGTTTAGAAGAGATATCATTTTCTGCTATTTTTCATCGTTGTTGTTTTTATTTCAGTAATTGTCAAACAATCTCACTTTCCATATATTTTAAATTAAGTCTGTTATTTGAGTTAACTGTTGTTTTCGTACCTTGAGAAAATTCAGAGAGATTGAGAGAATACCTTGCCAGTGAGAGATCGATTCCTGCTGTCATTTTAAGAACATCGATCTTTCTTCTTCATTTTAAGATACTGTTGGTGTTTCCATAGTTGCTGGGAGTTCTATTTCTGTTACTGTTGCTACTTTGAATATTCAAGCTTTCCTAGTAATGATTATTTAGTCAAAGCACGAATGATCCATTCCTTTTGGTGCTAATTTTCGAAGACTAAGTCATTTGCTGACTTGAGGTGAGGTTTTGTGCGAAAGAGATAAATGGCATATACCGACTTGATGATTCACACGGTCACAAGTTCATTATTATTAGTTTTCCATCAATATAAATATTAATTTTATATGCATTTTGATTAATATGGTTAACGGTTAATCACACCCCCCCCAAAATATTATTATTATTATTATTATTATTATATATTATCATTAGTAATATTATTACTATTAATATTATTATTAACAATATTATAATTATTATCATTAATATTATTATTATTAATATTATTATTATTATTATAGATCGAATTCTGAACTAGAAATAAATCAACCATTTTCCCTGAGGAGACGATCCCTACTGTCGCTATACTAATGTTTAGTGAATAAGGTGATTAATTTATTTTTGGCCGTTTTCGACGCGACTAAATTTTGGCGCCGTTGCCGGGGAAGGTGGTGTCTATTGATTTACTTCTATTTTTAATTCGATTTTTTTGTTCTAGTTTATGCCCCGATCTTCTTGAACATGTATATTAATATTCGATCCAAAAATCGAGAGGACCGCGAGGGCGAATCGAAAGGCAAAAAGACAAGAAGATTCGACTATATCAATATCTAGCACGGAATCCGAACAGGAATTTTCAGCAAGCGACATGGAGGAAACCGAACAGCAACAGCCACTCCGTCTTACGTTGAGGGATATGGCTACGCGGGATGTTAATCAACGGCCGCTTTGCATTGAATTTCCCATTCTTCAAACACCTTTCGAATTAAAATCAGGATTAATTCATTTACTTCCTACTTTTCATGGTAACGCAGGCGAGGATCCGCACAAGCACTTGAAGGAGTTTCACATGGTTTGCTCAACCATGAAGCCAAACGGGGTCACAGAAGATCAGATTAGCCTTCGTGCATTTCCGTTCTCGCTGGCCGATCATGCAAAAGACTGGTTATACTACTTACCATCTGGTTCGATTACTACGTGGGCCGAGCTTAAAAAACAATTCCTAGCAAAATTTTTCCCTGCATCTCGTGCCGCAAATATTCGTAACTACGGGATTCGACAATGGAACGGAGAGACTCTGCACGAATACTGGGAAAGATTCAAGCGGTTGTGCGCAAGCTGTCCATATCATCAAATTTCCGAGTTAGCGCTCATCCAATATTTCTACGAAGGGTTGCTACCCATGGAGAGAAACATGATTGACGCAGCAAGTGGAGGAGCGTTGGTTGATAAAACGGCAGACGAAGCACGTCTGCTGATCTCAAGCATGGCTACAAACGCGCAACAATTTGGAACACGTCAAGACGTAGGCCAACACAGGATGAACGAGGTAAATACTACTTCATTTGAGCAAAAATTAGATTCGCTAACGTCTCTTGTGGAAAAACTTGTGATTGGAAAAACGAGTCAGGTAAAGGCTTGTGGTATATGTACATTTGCTGGACATGCAACAGCAAATTGTCCTTCACTTCAATTTGATCCAAGCGAGCAAGCCAATTCAATTGGAGGATACACAGGACCATCTCAAAGACGCTATGATCCATACTCGACTCAATACAATCCCGGATGGCGTGACCACCCAAATCTGAGTTACGGAAATCGACCGCCAGGTTTTATGCAGCAAGCACCAAGGCCATCAAATCCTCCACAGCAAGCCGCACCATCAAAACCAGGTATGTCTTTGGAGGATATTGTTAAGAATTTAGCAACTAGTACTGCCAGTTTTCAACAGGAAACTCGATCGAGCATTAACGAAACGCGCTCAAGCATGCACAATTTAGAAAGGCAAGTGTCTCAACTCGCAGCACAAATGAGTCAAATGCAGAACGAGAAAGGAAAACTACCGGCGCAAGTTGAGATTAACCCAAGAGAGAATGTGAGTATTATGACTCTTCGAAACGGGAAAGAGATTGGTCAGCCTAATCATGACGAAGTTTCCATAAAATCCCCAAGAGAAGATAAGACTAAAGACCATGCAAAGAAGGTAAGTAATGATTCTGTTTTCGATAAACCTAATATTGTTATTCCTCCACCTTTTCCTGGAAGGCTGGCTAAAGTCGAGATCAACATTCCACTGTTGGATGCTATCAAGCAAATCCCACGCTACGCAAAATTTTTAAAGGAAATGTGCTCGAACAAAAAGAAACACAAAGCTGAAGGAAAAATCTTAGTAAGTGACAATGTTTCCGCTGCGCTTCAACGAAAACTTCCCCAAAAATGTAAGGACCCAGGTATGTTTGCTATCTCGGTTACTATAGGGACGAGAAAAATAAATAATGCCATGTTAGATTTAGGAGCTTCTATCAATGTTATGCCGTTATCGTTGTTCAATGAGATGAGTATGGGACCTCTTAAGTGCACTGATATTTGTATTCAATTAGCAAATAGGTCCATTATTTATCCCGAAGGATTGGTTGAAGATGTATTGGTAAAATGTGGTGAATTTATTTTTCCTGCTGATTTTTATATAGTAGACATGGGTAATGAACATGCAATTGATTCTGCTGTTATTTTATTAGGTCGATCATTCATGAAAACGGCTAAAACAAAGATAGACGTTGATTCAGGAACTCTTACTTTTGAGTTTGATGGTGAAAAACTCACTATGAATGTGTTTGATGCTATGAAATATCCTGATGAACCTGAATCTGTTAGTATGATTGATGCATTTGTTCGAGATGATTTTGAGCCTAATTTTACTAACGATACACTCGACTATGTGATTAAGAGTAGCAAAACAGAAAAAGATTTGCATTTTGAAGTGGACGAAGATGTCAGAAACTCGCTCATGACATTACATACACTTCCGGAAGCTCACGATCAATCAGGTAAGAATACTTTTTCATTACCTATTTCTAATGCAAAAATTGTTCCTTCTATAGAACAGGCGCCTACGTTGGAGTTGAAGGATCTACCAAAACATCTCAAGTACTGCTATTTGGGAGATGAAGAAACGTTGCCAGTCATTATTGCAAATGACTTGACCGCCATTCAGGAAGAGAAATTGATACGCGTTTTGAAGGAGTACAAGAGCGCGATAGGATGGACTCTGGCCGACATCAAAGGGATCAGTCCCTCGATATGCATGCACAGGATCTTGCTTGAACCAGATTCTAAGCCGATACGGGAACCACAACGCAAGCTCAATCCAGCCATGAAAGAGGTAGTTATGAAAGGAATAATTAAATTATTAGACATGGGGATAATATTTCCAATATCAGACAGCCAATGGGTAAGTCCAGTTCATGTTGTTCCTAAGAAATCTGGCTTCTCACTTGTGAAAAATGATAAAAATGAATTGGTACCAATGAGATTACAGACGGGTTGGCGCATGTGCATTGATTTTCGTAAGTTAAATGCGGCTACCCGAAAGGATCATTTTCCGCTACCCTTCATTGATCAAATGCTAGAAAGACTGGCAGGTAAGTCTTTCTTTTGTTTCCTCGATGGATTTTCTGGTTATTATCAAATTATTGTGGCACCCGAGGATCAAGAGAAAACTACTTTCACATGTCCCTTTGGTACATTTGCATATCGTCGCATGCCTTTTGGTTTATGTAATGCTCCTGGTACATTTCAACGATGCATGATGAGCATATTTTCTGATTTAATAGAAACGTGCATTGAAATATTCATGGATGATTTTACGGTTTATGGAGACTCGTTTGATCATTGCCTTGGTAATCTAGTAGAAGTACTCAAACGATGCATTGATAAAAATCTTGTGCTTAACTATGAAAAATGTCATTTTATGGTTAAAGAAGGAATAGTTCTAGGCCATGTAGTTTCGTCTCGTGGAATTGAAGTAGACAAGGCTAAGGTCGATATGATATCTAATTTGCCATACCCCACTAATGTGCGAGAAATTCGAAGCTTTCTTGGTCATGCAGGTTTTTACAGGAGATTTATTAAGGATTTCTCAAAAATTGCTCAACCTATGTCAAGATTACTTCAGAATGACGTACCATTCAATTTCGGGGACGAATGTAAGGAGGCGTTTAACAAGCTGAAATTGTTACTCACTACTGCACCTATAATCCAACCCCCAAATTGGGAGTTACCGTTCGAGCTCATGTGCGACGCAAGCAAATACGCCGTAGGAGCTGTGCTTGGACAAAAAGATGGAAAGAAGAGTCACGTCATCTACTATGCTTCAAAGACGCTTGACTCGGCACAATGCAACTACACCACAACTGAAAAAGAGCTCTTATCTATTGTTTTTGCTTTTGATAAATTTAGGTCTTATTTATTAGGATCTAAAGTTATTGTTTTTTCTGACCATGCAGCTCTTAAATATCTGTTGTCGAAAAAGGAGTCTAAACCACGCCTGATTCGTTGGATCCTCTTGCTTCAAGAATTTGATTGGGAAATCAAAGATCGAAAAGGCGTAGACAACTCTGTAGCAGACCATTTGAGCCGTTTAATTCGTGACGAAGAGCCACTACCAATTTCTGAAACATTTCCAGATGAGCAACTATTTCGCCTTCAAGGTAAGGAATATCAAGAACCCTGGTTTGCCGATATAGTTAACTACTTGGTAAGTGGTGTTTTACCTTCACATTTGAGTTCGTCAAGGAAAAATAAAATTAAAAGCGACTCTAAATATTATATGTGGGATGAGCCATACTTGTGGAAAATAGGTTCAGATCAAATTATTCGTAGATGCATTGCAAATGATGAAATTAATGATATACTCAATCATTGTCATACATATGCCTGTGGAGGACATTTTGGACCTAAGCGAACTGCTAGAAAAATTTTAGATTGTGGTTTTTATTGGGAAACTATTTTCAAAGATGCTTATTTATTTTGCAAGAGTTGTCCTAATTGTCAAAGAACGGGTACAATTTCTTTTAGAGATGAAATGCCACAAAACCCTATTTTAGTTTGTGGAATTTTTGATGTATGGGGAATGGATTTTATGGGACCTTTTCCAAGCTCATTTGGCTTTCTTTATATCTTGCTTGCCGTTGATTATGTGTCGAAGTGGGTAGATGCAAAGGCTACCCGAACTAACGATTCTAAAGTTGTTGTAGGATTTCTTAAGGCAAACATCTTTAGTAGGTTTGGAGTTCCCCGTGCAATTATAAGCGACCAAGGCACGCATTTCTGCAATCGCACGGTGGAAGCACTCATGCGCAAATATGGAGTACATCATCGGCTGGCCACTACTTATCACCCCAATCAAATGGACAAGCTGAAGTTTCAAATCGGGAGGTCAAAAATATTTTGGAGAAAACCGTAAACCCGAATCGTAAGGATTGGAGCTTGCGATTAGACGATGCACTTTGGGCGTATCGTACTGCTTTTAAAACTCCAATCGAAATGTCGCCGTATCGCCTAATTTTCGGTAAGATGTGTCATTTACCTGTTGAAATTGAACATCGTGCTTTTTGGGCAGTTAAACAGTGCAACATGGAGGCCACAAAAGCTGGTGAGGAACGAAAATTTCAGCTACAGGAACTTGACGAAATTCGCCTAGAAGCCTACGAGAATGCGAGAATGTACAAGGAACGCACGAAGCATTTCCACGACAAACTCCTACATAAAAAAGAATTCATGGTAGGCCAAAAAGTTCTCCTTTACAATTCAAGGCTAAATTCATGCCAGGTAAGCTCAAATCTCGTTGGATGGGACCGTATATTGTTAAAAATATTTTTCAAAACGGCGTTATTGAAATTGAGTGCATATCTACTAACAAGTGTTTCAAGGTAAATGGTCATAGGCTTAAACCTTATTTTGAGAATGATTTAATGGCTTGTGTGGAAGAGATTAAGCTGCGCCCACCCATTTATGCATGACGTCAAAGAACGGAGACTACGTCTAGCCAAAGACGAGCGCTTATTGGGAGGCAACCCAATATTATCCTATTTTGTTTTGTTATTGCAATATTTCCATTTTATCTATGTTTTCAGTGATGATTAAGCAGGTTTTCTCTCGGCTCGGTATGCTACACGATCTCACTAGGCTCGGGAACAAATATCCTCTCGCTCGAAATTTCTCTACGACCCCATCATTGTCAGGGAAGTTTTATTTTCAGCATCGCTTTTATCACTTCTTCACATCTACTCTGAAATATTAAAATGGAAATTAGGGTGGGAATTTTTAGATTTTAGCTACTATTTTCATTGGAATTCTACATTGAGGACAATGCAGAGTTTAGGTGTGGGGGAGATTTATCATGTTAGTTGATGAACAAATATCCTGTCTCGAGCAAACCGATGTGCGTTAATTAGAACATGAGAGAAACAATTAGGAATAACTATTTGGTATTATGATGATTATTCTTTTTCTTCACTTGATTTAAGACCGGATGCGCAAGAGTCGACACAAAGCCTACTTAAATATGTGAGATGTGAGCCTTTTAAAAAAAAAGAGTATTTATCTTTATATTCAGTTTTTTCTTTACGAGAGTATCACATATGTTTCGAATATTCTAGAACTTGCTCTATTATACATGTTGATATCATTGGCGGTTTTTTGTATACAAAAGTGATTAAGGCACTTAGGATTAAGCCCTTGGCCTCACATTGATCCTACCCGCAATATCATTCGCTTAGTGAGCCAATTTGAGCCTTAGCCTTATTTTTTTTCGTGTTAAAATTAAGCCACTATATTTACCCATATATATTCTCTTGGCTTTCTTTTCAACCCATTGTCGGATTGGGTGAGTTATTAATTGCTTAGATTCCACGATTTCGAGATTGATAATAAACTAATGAGTCCAAATATGTGATATTAGGACTCTTAGAGTTATAGCAAGGAAAAACAAAGAAAAGAGCGAATACGAAAAAAAAAAGAAGAAAAAAAATATGTATCGAAAAAAAAAGAAAGAAAGAAAGAAAAAGAAAAAAAGAAAAATTCATACAAAAATATATATAAAGTGTTAGTTAGTTTTGTCGATATTGGGAAGCTTTGGGTTGTCTTGAAAATGAAACCGTAGCATGTTAGTATGATCAGAGTAATTCTCGAATTAGTCGTGCGTCATGGTAAAGTCGTGGGATTTAGCGATTAAATAATCATTTGGTCTGACAATTTTAACCTACTTTCCCAACATATCCTACCTAATCCCTAAGCCCTATTACAACCCAATAAAAGTCCTTTTGATTTGTACATTTAAGTCGCTATGGGGACAATGTGATATGTTAGCAAGCTTATGGTAAAATCGTTTCATAGTGTTGATTTGAGCGTTATCCCATAAACACTTCGAGCGCATTGAGTGAATCCATGTAAGTTGTTGATTGTTGTTGCATTCAGGCTTTTACTGAGATTGTCGAAAATTGATATGATTGTCTAGTGCTAAATGTTATGAATAATTGCTATCTCTAGGGCAAATTAATGTATGTCGGTGAACTCGTGATTAGAATGTTTTCATTTCTAAATGCTTGAGGACAAGCATTATTTAGGTGTGGGGGAATTTGATAATGGTTAAATAAGTTGTGATTGTATGATATTTTAGACCTCATTAACGCGTGTTTTCGGTCGAAATTTACTCGGAAGTAAATTTTTATATTTCATATTTGACAGGATATCGGAGTAAAGTAAACCAAAGAAGATCCGAACGTGGGAAGAATTCAAAGAAAATTAACACGGCGTTGCAAAACTCTTTACTCTCATGCAGAAGTGGGCCTTGAAGAATGATTACTTGATCAAATATTAAAAACCCATTTACGTGATGTCCCAGGCCAATTTTGTTAACATAGTCCAATAGGGTTTTAATATTGGTAAGTACATTGGGGCAAGAAGGATAAGAAAACCACTTGAACGGCTGAGAATTCAAGCTAAGGAGATTGACTGCGATGCATCCAAACAGACAACGTCAAGCAAACATCTCACATCAACCGAACGGCTCAAGATCGATGCACACAGCTCAAGGCAGGAAAATGAAATCAACAAGATATATCTTTGACTACTGAACTTCCCTTGGCTGCCGAAGAATTTGGAGGATACGCTTGATAAAACCAAATCCATATCTCCACCGTGAAAAGAGAAAACCACATCGTGGCTATCACCTATATAAAGGGGCGATTATTACTAAACAAAAAAAGGAGAGAGCGTAGTAGAGAGCGTTTAGAAGAGATATCATTTTTCTGCTATTTTTCATCGTTGTTGTTTTTATTTCAGTAATTGTCAAACAATCTCACTTTCCATATATTTTATATTAAGTCTGTTATTTGAGTTAACTGTTGTTTTCGTACCTTGAGAAAATTCAGAGAGATTGAGAGAATACCTTGCCAGTGAGAGATCGATTCCTACTGTCATTTTAAGAACATCGATCTTTCTTCTTCATTTTAAGATACTGTTGGTGTTTCCATAGTTGCTGGGAGTTCTATTTCTGTTACTGTTGCTACTTTGAATATTCAAGCTTTCCTAGTAATGATTATTTAGTCAAAGCACGAATGATCAATTCCTTTTGGTGCTAATTTTCGAAGACTAAGTCATTTGCTGACTTGAGGTGAGGTTTTGTGCGAAAGAGATAAATGGCGTATACCGACTTGATGATTCACACGGTCACAAGTTCATTATTATTAGTTTTCCATCAATATAAATATTAATTTTATATGCATTTTGATTAATATGGTTAACGGTTAATCACACCCCCCCAAATATTATTATTATTATTATTATATATTATCATTAGTAATATTATTACTATTAATATTATTATTAACAATATTATAATTATTATCATTAATATTATTATTATTAATATTATTATTGTTATAGATCGAATTCTGAACTAGAAATAAATCAACCATTTTTCCTGAGGAGACCATCCCTACTGTCACTATACTAATGTTTAGTGAATAAGGTGATTAATTTATTTTTGGCCGTTTTCGACGCGACTAATAAGCCAACGATGACTAGGGATTTGATTGATTTTATGGATAGTTGCGACAGCGGCAGTGAAAAGGGTGGTTGAAAGTTGGGATCGGCGGCGGCTGATGTGCTGAAGTAAGATTTGGTTTTTAGTTACTTTTTGTGTACTTTCTTTTGTCTTACTTAGGTTATACGTAACAACATACGCTATATTGATTTTGTTTACGTGTAGGGAATGTAAGGAAATTTGAAACCATACAAAATGTGGAATGTAAAGGGAATGATATGCCAAGAGCCTAAATAAGAGTACATCCATGTGACATTTTGTGATCAACGCATTTTAATATTTCTTTTTATGTATTTTACAAATTATTAATTGTAGATAAAACTAAGTTTGTGAAATTGACTATGGTGGACGATTTCTAATCATACTTACCAACTATAAACTATATATATATATATATATATTAATCAATCATATTGAATATATTCCATTCAATTGGCCTAGTCGCTAGGGGAGTACTTCAATCCTTTAATTGCTGAGTATGCTATATATTATTATAGTTAAAATCGGTTAACGCGTTTAGAGGGGGTGTGAATAAACGGTTGGGTCTTTTTCGATTATCTAACTGGTTTGTACGTTGATTGGTATTCAATCAGTGACCGGTCAGTATAAGTGCGGAAGATGATACTGAGCGATCAAGTAACCGATATGAAATGAGGTGTGTGTGTGTGAAGAACCGAGTTGTTTATGGAAGTTCGGAGTTAACTCTCCTACGTCTCCCCTTCTTCCTCAAGAGAGGTTCACTAGATCTTCAGTTATACAGTGTACAGTATAACCTACCAAGACAAACACAGCTTAATCTAATGAATCACCTAGACAGTCGTATGTAACAATCCACATACTTCAACAGCTTTTTACAGTCCGTTGGAATAAAGAACATAAACTACGGACAATTATATGTATTTTGACTTCACTTTTGATTTCTCTCTTTGAAGTGTTTGAAGATTGTTGATAATAGCTTAGAATGCGTGAAGTATGTGTCTTCAGCTTGTATTCCTCCTTTTATAGCTGAGGTTTGAATTAGAAGACGTTGAAAGATAAACTCTTCACTCTGGATAGTGCATTAGTTGACTTTTCCAAAATGGGTCTGTCCGGTCTTTGCTGCGGTTATCGTGCCACTTTTGCTTTATTCCTTATTTGCGCTAGCTGACCTCTGCTTCCCTCTTGGTTGGCACCTTGCATTGAATGTTTGTCTGAATTTTTCATTTTGTCGTAGTACGCCCTTGTCTTTGTGTATCCAGCATGTCCAAAGTCGGTCAATCTATTTCCAGTACTTTCGTTAGTTGATATTGTGCTTGACCGGTCGATCGAGTTCGCACTAAGTTCAATTCGGTCTTTCCATTGTAGAGTTCGTTTCTTAGTGTAGACCGATATTTTGAATCTCAGGTTTCATGTCTAAAGCCACTGTTAGTTAAGTTATGTCAACACCAAAACTATTAATCCGAATGTTTGAATTCGTATTACTAGCAATTTCCCCCCTTTTTGGTGATTGACAAAAACTCAACAGCAGAAAACCAGTTTTCATTCATATCAAAAAATTTGATACAAACTACACACTACTCATACCCCTTGCTTTTAGATATCCGCTCCACCTCCTTTAGCTTGATGACGTCCTTGTACGCACTTTCCTTTATATCATGCAATCTTGTAAGATCTGCCAATTGGTCCTTTGTAAGACTGTAGGCCAAGTGCCTTAGACTGCTGCCATCATACTGCACTTCAACTGGACCGCCTTCACTAACCGGAATAGCAGATGTATGTTTGCTTAACACTTCATCCGCTATTAGCGCGGCTTCGACTGCGGCTCTTTTGGATCATCCACCTGAGATATATCTGGGAGATGAACCTCTGGGGATCAGCTGAGGTAGAGATAGAGTGAGTGTGTTTGCGCTGTTTTCTGCTACCACTTTCCCCATTTTTGGCAATAACCGAAGTTTGAGCAGACTGACTGATCATATGTTTGGTTAATTCAGCCAGTTGAGCTCTGATGACCTCCAGATCTGAACAGACATCAGAGCAAAGACCGGCTATGTCGTCCGTGATCGCCTTGAACTTCTTATTATTATGCTGTCGATCACTGTCAACTTTCATGGTGAGCACAGACATCTTTATGAAGGTTTGCTTCACCAAGGAGACCTCTTTTGTCCCATCCATGATTTCAAGTGGGACAGTAGAGGTCTGAGGAGGATCGTCCGGTATGGGAGATCGGCTTGGAGCGACCGAAGTACGAACTGGGGCCGAAATCTGCACCGGTTGGGAGCCGCTGAAGTAAGGACTGATGAATTTGCTACAGCAGAGACGGAATCATTTTGTCCGGCAGCAGCATTGGTTTGTGATAAGGCAGCGTCCATTGATCCAGATGCACCGTCGAAGGTGAGAATCAGAGGCTTTGGATTGAAAATTGGAACTTCAAAAGGGATGGGCAATTCGGCTAAGTTAGGCAAAGAAAAATCTGGAATAGGTTGGCGGAAAAGCAATGGAGGAACAGCCGTAACCGGTAGTGAGGCGCCAGATACAGTAATGGATCGAACTGGTCTAGTTACCAGTTGAAGATCGATGAGAGATGAGCTGTCTGAGAGAACGGACAAAGAAGGGACCGGTGCGATGACAAGGGCCGTTGTGGAAGAAGCAACTGGTATCATGGAAGAAGCAACCGGTGTGTTGTGGTATGAGGATAGACCCGGCTGAATCCTATTGAAAACAGTTGCGTAATAGGCATCCATGCCTTGCATCTCAACCTCCAGTCTTGTCAAGACTTGAAGATTCGTGAACCGCATCAGGTCCCTTCGGTTGGATATTCTGCCTTCGCTGGTCAATGTATTGTTGCAACTGATCCTGAGACGGAGATTGACTAGTTTCTGAGCGCTCAGGACTTGGATGGATTTGGTTCCCAGTAGCTTGATGATCTTGGCCTCGGTCTTCCTGGCCTTCGTCAACCGATCAGTGGAAACTTTCTGACTGAGTGGAGTATACCGAATGTCGAGTCAGTCATCGAAGTCCTGAAGGTCGACCGCGATGTTCTCATAAATCTCTTCTCTGATGAGATTCCAGGCGGTTACGTCAATGGACTCAGGAGACTCAGAGATGGCCTTAGCTTTTCCCTTCCTTTATCAATCGACGCTGTCCGTGTTGATTCCTTTATTACCCACCGCCTTGTCTTGGGGTGGTTTGAGCCACCGCACGAGTTGGCCCTGAGACTGGAGATGTACTGGTTATTTGTAGTTGCGGCTGGGCAGTTTGGAGTGGCGATGGCTGAATCTGCTCCTGAACAGAGAAAGAGGGCCGGTCAGCAGTAAATGCCGATGCATCTTTGGATTTGGGAGGAGGTCAGCTGTAGTAGGTCCGGTTTCTCCCTTCATGTAGGGTGCCTTGCTTAGCGGTTTCTTGTGCACCACTTGCGGTTCATCTTCAGAAGATGAATGCAGAACCAGTTGTTTCCGTGCTGGTTTCGAAGAAGTCGTTTCTTGTCAGCGCCCTTCTTCTTTGTCGGGGCAGCTACAGCCGTTTGCTTGTGGTGGTCAGTTGTGGAATTCTTAGACGGCTGTGGAGCAATGGATTCTTCAGAGGCCTTTCTTTTAGTTGATTTCTTAGTAGGCGAAGTCATTGCTACCATCTGCCGAATGAATTCAGCTGTAACTATCTGAACATTCCCCAAGGACTGCCCCGACATCGGCAACCTTGTGTTTAAGAAGAAAGAAGAGTTGCGGAACAAAGTTCTTGAACTGCCTGTCGCGATTCGGAACTATCCCCTTGAGAACTGAGAAGATCAAGGAGGCCCAGTTAATTTCTATGCTGGTCATGATGGCAACCATGGCCTGAACCTTGTCACTTGTAAGCATGTCAAACGAGCCAGCTTTGCCCAATACTAATTTAGCCACCACATCATGGAGCAGGCGATACTCCGGTTTCAGAACCACCCGTTTATCGAAATCCTTAAATGATTTCTTCGTCAAGGACATCGTGGACTTCATTTGTTCCTTGACATTATCTGGAACACGGATGGCAGTTGCTCCAGCAGTCGACAGGTCGAAGAGTTCCGCGAAATAGGCCTCAGTAATGTCAAACTGCAGACCGTTGATGAGACACTGCAGGCGGTCTCCAACAACGAGAACAGTGTCGAAGAACTGATACAACACATCTGGGTAGTATTTAGAGGCACTGGAGAAATGTCTGGAGTTCTGTTACAATTAGGGCTTCAAGAACTGGAACAAATCCGTCATGCTCGGTGTCCAGACTGTTGTCGTAGTTGATTTGGAGCGCAGTTCTGGTAAGGTCGTTGTGGACGGGTGCCATTTCTCTGTGATTTTGTAGGATTTGAGGAAAGGAGGATTTTGAGAGTGAGAGAGATTTCTGCTTTTGTGAGTTGAAGATAATGACGGGAACTCTTCAATTGATCACGAAGACAAGTATTTTGAACGGGATAAAGCGTGTTTTCGCATTAAATGCACGAGACGTCTTGTCGTTTAGCCTTCCTCTCACATCATTAAATGCGGTACCACGTATCTCTGCTGGTTTGTATAGTGCCTGTCACCAGTATTCCTGAAAACGTACTACGATAGAATGTATGCAATTGACGTCGTGTATTTATTAAAAACAATTTCGGTCAGTCATTGGTCAAGAGATGGAAATATTTCGATATCTGTCCGTTCCAAGGATTGCTGGTATTATGTGAAGGAGTGACTGTTTTTAGAGAAAGAAAAAGGAAAGCTCGGTATTAAAAAATGTGACTAAGGTCATTTTTAGTCGAAACTGACAGGATTGTGTATATTGACCAATACGAAAGAATTAACTGTTTTATAAAGAGGGTTATCACGATCATCAAATTGCAAGGTTTGTTATAGAGTCTAGGCAACCAATTATACCAATTAATTTGATATAACAGTGTTCCCATTGACTCCATGCTTGGGTTCCTTAGGATAAATCTAATATAGGAGTCTACTAACAGTCTTGGCATTTCGAAAGAAAATGAACTTAGCTTCCGGTAGCGGTTTGGTTAGTATGTCTACTACTTGTAGGTCGGTTGAGATGTGTTCCAGTCTGACATTTTTCTTCAGCACATGATCTTGATGTCGAATTTCAATGTGCTTGGTCCTTGAATGGAATACCGGATTCTGTGTGATAGCAATTGCGCTCGTATTATCACAGAATATAGGAGTATCAGTTTCCATGACGCTATAGTTTTCCAGTTGATGTTGTATCCACAAAATCTGAGAACAGCAACTTCCAGCCGCCAAGTATTCTGCTTCAGCTGTTGATGTAGCTATCGAAGTTTGCTTCTTGCTGAACCAGGAAATTAATCGGTCAACGAGGAACTGGCATGTACCACTAGTGCTTCTTCGATCTATCTTGCAACCGGCATAGTCAGCATCTATATAGCCATGCAAGGACATACTTAAGTCTTTAGGGTACCATAGGCCTACATTGATGGTCCATTTTAGATATTTTAGTATTCGTTTGCTGCTGTGAAGTGACTTTCCTTCTAATTAGATTGGAACCGGTCACACAATCAGACAATATACATGATGTCCAGTCTGCTTGCTGTGAGATAGAGTAGTGAACCAATTAAACCCCGATATTTGGTAACTTCAACTGGAGTTCCATTTTCATCCTTGTCTAATTTAATCATTGGTGTTGTTGCTTGAGAGCAGTTCTCCATACCAAACTTTTTGATCAGCTCCTTTGTATATTTGGCTTGGCTGATAAATATCTCATGCTCCATCTGCTTCACTTGAAGTTCCAAAAAGAAGGTAAGTTCGCCCATCATGCTCATCTCAAACTGATCTTGCATCATTTTTTAAAACCGTTTGCACAACTTAGCATCGGTTGAGCCGAATATAATGTCGTCTACATAGATCTGAAAAATCAGTAGATGATCACCCTTTGTAAATCTAAATAGTGTTATATCAACTCCTCCAATAGTGACCTGGCGATCGGTTAAGAACTTTGATAGCGTTTCGTAGCAGGCTCTTGGTGCTTGCTTAAATCCATAGAGAGCCTTTTTCAAACGGTAGACGTGATTAGGATATTCATGATTTTCAAAACCGGGTGGTTGTGTAACATACACTTCTTCAGATATTGCCCCATTCAGGAATGCACTTGTAACATCCATTTGAAATACTTTGAAGTCCTTGTGTGTTGCATATGCTAAGAATATCCAAATGGCTTCAAGTCTTGCAACTGGTGCAAGAGTTTTATCATAGTCAATTCCTTCTTCCTGCCGGTATCCTTGAGCAATCAGTCTGGCCTTGTTCCGAGTAACAAGCCCATCTTCATTGAGCTTGTTATTGAACACCCATTTTGTACCAATCACAGTTTGAGCTGGTCTTGAGACGAGAGTCCAAACTTGGCTACGCTCAAACTGGTTTAGTTCTTCTTGCATGGCCTCTATCCGGTTGTCATCCTTCAGGGCTTCATCGATTTTTGTTGGTTGAATCTGAGATATGAACACATGACTGAACAGATTTGGGTTAGTTCGCCGTCTTGTTTTCATAGGTGCTGTAGGATCTCCTATAACTAGTTGCTGATGATGATTCAGCTTTATACGATTCCATTTGATGCGTTCCCCCTCAGTTGATTCCTCCGGTATGCCGTGAGTAGCACTATTGAGTCTTTCACCATTTTCAGGTACGACTTCATGATCAGTATCACATGGATTGATTGGTTCCACAGGTACCTCTGCGGGATTGAACAGAATACCGGTCGTCCGTGATAGGTATTTTAGTGTGCCTTGAAACCGGATGATCCCTTTCTTCATCACTTGAGTCTTCAAGATGTGATTTCTCCAGTTGGCTGCTTAATCGACTAATGTTACTAGGAGTTTGATCATCGGTTTATGATTCTTCAAAGACCACATGTGTTGATTCTTGAATAGAAAGAGTCTTAGTGTTGAAGACTCGGTAGGCTTTACTGACTGAAGAATAGCAAAGAAAAATCCCCTTTTCTGCCCTTGCATCAAATGCTGACAACTGATTTTTCCCATTGTTGTGGATAAAACATTTGTTCCAAAGGTTCTGAAGTAACCTACTGAAGGAATATTTTCGGTCCATACTTCGTACGAAGTTTTACCCTGTTTTTTGCAGATCATTGACCGATGCAGTATTGATTGCTTCTGCCCAGAACTTGTGCGAGATGTGTGCATGTGCTAACATTGTTCTTGCTGCTTCCTTGAGGGTTCGGTTTCTCCTTTCAGCTACCCCATTCTACTGTGGTGTCCTAGCAGCAGGTAACTCATGGCGGATACCATGGTTCTCAAGAAATTCGGCTAGCATAGAATTCACGAATTCTGTATCTCGGTCACTACAAATTCGGTTTATTACTTTTCATTCTGCATTCTTTTGAAAAGTTTCATTAAACTAACTGGAGTGGTCTTTAGACTTTAAAAATACAACCCAAGTAAACCTTGAGAAGTCATCAACTACCACTAGTGTGTACTTAGCCCCACCAAGACTGATCACTGGTAAAGGTCCGAACAGATCCATGTGAAGTAAATCTAGACATCGGTCTGACTCGATATTCCCTATATTCTTGAAAGTCGATCTAATTTGTTTACCTAACTGACATGCAATACAGTGTTTCTCTTTAGAAAACTTTAGGTTAGGTAGACCTTTGACTAGACTGTTTTTCCTAATGGTGGAGATAGTCTTAAAGTTTAGATGGTTCAGACGTTTGTGCCATAACCAGCTTTTGGAACTATGGGCTAAGAGACACGTTTGTGTAGAAACCGACTGATCTCCCCACTGGATTCTATATGTGCCACCAACTCTATAACCGGTTACCCGTATGTGCTCAGTTTGATCTTTCACAAAACATGTCAGGAACCGAAACCAAAACCATATATTGTTCTATGCATTATACGAATTTATATATTTGCATAAATAATTCATGGTATACGCATATAAGGTATTATGAATGGGACTAAATAAGTTAGGATTGTTGAAATGAATTAGTAATATGTATAAGTGTTAATTTGTGAAGTTTATTAACTAAGTAAAGTGAATAATTGTGAAGTCGTGAAGTTAGAGGATTTATGACGTAGGTTAATTCGAGAGGTTATTAATTCTGGAAATGATGATTCGTGTGGATTCGTGAAATAGATAATTGGTGAAGTGAATGATTTGGGAAATCTATTAATTCGTGAAGTGGTGGTTTGGTCAAGTGGTTGATTAGTGAATTCGTCAAGTATGAACAGTAATATTGTAGTTCACGACATATATCTACTTCACCAATTGAATTGATGTCACGAATTGGGAGGCCAGTAGGTTCGCGAATTATAATTATTTCACGAAGTCTGAGAGAAAAGTTTGATGAATACTTTATGAGGTTTGATAGACAATTTTGACGAATGAAAACTTAGTTCGCAAATCATGTTTCACGGGTTTATCTAATTTTGCGGATCCAAAGACTTACACGGGACGATTAATATTTCACGAATTGTGGGAAGTTCTCATGGGTCGAGTCTAACTAGTGATATAAAGTTTTTGCCGTTTAGCTAAGCTACCAACAGTTTTCGACATATGTGCAAATATATATATATATATATATATATATATATATATATAGATAGATAGATATATTACTAACAAGGCCGAATGTATTAGGCAAAGTCAAAGTTCTCAGCATTCGTAAGGAAGTTTTTGATCTTATTTATGCTATCCAAAAGTTCCGTCACATTCATTTATTAAATATATATAATTCTAATAACGTTAAAGGGATTAGGTGGTTCCATAAGGTTTTCATAACTTGATGGAAAATGGGTCGAAGGACAAAATACTTTATTATAAAAATTATCATTATTAAACAAAGACAATAGATGAAAATGTTATCATTACACGTTAACCATATATTAAAAGATAAGAATAATAGTTCATCATGATCATTAGAAAAACATTCGGGAGTCCAACAATATAGAGAAAACGAGGAACTCATCTAAGGATTTAACAAAAGCTTCGAGGGGTATGAGTCTTTACTGTGATTTTATGTTTTGTTTTACAATTAAGCATATCAAGAATGTTTGTTAAGCACGGAAAGTTATAGAATTCGTGTTTATATAATTTCTGGTTTTAGAAAGGCAAGTATCATGAGAGTTCGGACGCTATGGTGTAGAAAATTCAGAATTTTTAAGTTTCAGTCAATGATTATAGGAATATAGATATAGGGTTTCAAGTTTTTAGATAAAGAGGTAATCTGAATTTTGTTTCTCCAGATTTAATAGTTGATTAAATGGTTTCGGTATATGAACATTTATAATATTTTGATGATTAAGGTTATAAGGTTTTGTTCTCGGAATTAAAATGAAGTATTCACCAACAGCTCCACCAGTATTAGGTCTCTTATGCGAAACTTTTCTTCATCTAATAGCTAATTAGTGGAAGTTTCGGTATTGTAAGTTAGAAGTTCTCGTGACATTAAATAGTTTTCAGCATAATTGAAATCTTAAGGAAGTCTTCGCATACACAGAGAAAACTTTCGGCATGCATATGAGGGCAAAGATATTAAAAAAAACTAGGGAGTTCTCGTAACTAAGGTTATGAAAATATAACGAGAGAGGAAAGTGAATATGATAATAATTAAATAGATATCATTGCAATTAAGGTTAGGAAAACATTGATGTCATGGGTTTGTCTTAACATGGAAATAGAAGATAGGTATCGTTATGAAATTGTTAGTAGGGGAGGAAAGTATACCTACTTGTCAAATCATATTTTATGATAAATATTTAGAAGGAACCTCTCGTGATCACAGAATAGGATAGAGGAATAAAAGAATATTTATAAATAGAATGGAGAACAATAATTTGGACAGATTAAAAATCTTTTGCTTCGAGATTTGAAGGTGGGGAAATGTTTTTATAATATACTCGTACGTATATAGAATGATAATCATGATTAAGTATACCTTAATATTGATAAGAGAGTCCTGTAGCCTTAGATAAACTAGGGTTTCGCAGATCTTGAAAAGAATCGTATATATAATATATATATATATATATATATATAAATGTTCGTATAGATAGTTTCAATGTCAGATCATGTTGATATTATAAGTGTCTAAGTCTTTTAATAAATATGATCTAGTAATTAAAAGTATTGTAACTGAGAAGGTAGTTTTTGACATGTGAACAGTTTTTTTGGTAACCGGGGAAAGCCAATGGTGAAACCCCGGGGCCGACCCACTACCTGCTAAACAGGCCGACCAGGTCAATAGCACATGCCTGGGTCCATGTGGGCAGGCATTAGGGAAATGTCACAAGGATGAAGTTCGAACCCAGGACCTCTCCCAACATGACCCTAAGCACCTCCCCCTCAGCTAGTAGGACTAAGGGCTCATTGGCAACATGTGAACATTTTTAGTATTTTGAATGATATAAGAGGTTTAGAAGTTTGGGATATTTCAAGTGATTCGCGAAGTGAAGGTGGGTGCGGGACGGTGAGATTCGCGAAGTATAGGGTTAGTGGGTGATTGAACTTAGCGATTCATAAGTATATGTTATGAATAATAAAAGTAACAAGAATCGGTTATGCATAATAGGACATGCATATCATCATACATGATATTTATGGATTTATATTTATCGATAATAGTATTTTAATAGGTTCGAATTCCGAAAAGGGCAAGGATAAAGTCTGAGTAACGAACGGGGCTATAAGTTATACTGCGAGTATGATATGCAACATGTTTTCCATGTTTATATGTGTTTTATGCATTTATATACTTTATATGATTTATTGATTTATAATTTTTATGATATAAGTGTTATATGAAGTTGGATTATGTGGCTATATAGTTTGGATATGTGACATACGTGAATGGTTTGTATGTTCTACAAGATTAAAGGCGTATATTTGCATATATATGTGATAAGGAATGGAGAAATTGTTATGATTGATTGAAAGGTTCTGGTTCGACGTGTTATATGGAATTTACGTGATCTATGTGAATACAAGGTTAAAGGTTCTTCCTATGTGCTTTACGTGAATTGAATGATCGATGACTTTGAACTTTACGTTCTATATGGAGTTGACTGAATGGTATGGCTACAACATGTTTTTATGTGATATACGTGACTTCAATCGTATGGCTACAATGTATCTCTACGTAATTTATGGGACTCAGTGGATCTATGATATACGTTTCTTACAAGGCTGCATGTAAAGTATTGCATTCATACATGAAACAAAAGGAGAAACCGTTATGACTGCTACGTTCGGACTACATTCTACGATTATATCCCTACAAATCGGGGGATACTATAGTTACGTCCCTACAAATTGGGGAGACATACAGAGTCATGTACAGGCACATAAAAATTCAGAGTCCCATGCATAGGCCCATATGGGGTCAGTAGTACGAGTCTAGCCGGTTCATAACGGGAGTATCAAGTGTACACGAGGATATAGTATTGCATAAGATCTATGGACACGATTGAAAGGAACAGTTATGTTACTTATATACGATCTACGGATCTTACGGTTTTGTGAAGATCTATGGATATGATTGAAAGGAACAGTTATGTTACTTATATATGATCTATGGATCCTACGGTATTGAGAATGGAAATGTTTTACGAGCAATGGTTACGTGATTTTGTGATTGGAATGACAGTGAAAATGAGAAGTTTATATGATTTGATGGAAAGGAAAATGTGTGACTGGAATGTCATGATATTTATGAAATTGTTTACGTGAATTTGAATGGAAAGAGTTTGCTTATTTGCTAAAATCGTTACAATGGAATACGTGTTTAAGATGGTCTGATTTATAGAGAGGAATTGTTGCTTTGTTACATTTTATTCGTGTAAATGATCTACGGAATTTGAACGATTAGTACACGAGGACTCATGATGACAAATATAGAAAATTATGATAATAAATTTATGAATGTTGATTATATGATTTTATGCTCAATTGTGATACGATGGAATATTATATGAAAATCATTTATGTGAATGTTCTTGGGAAGGAATCTAAGTATTTGTCATGGTTTTATTTATTTTATTTAAATGAACGGTACTCACATGAAGTGATTGTTTAAGTACATATTGACGGAAAGTAGTTATTTATTTGTTATTACGATGATATGATGAAAAATAAGAAGAAATAGTTTACGTGTATTTTGATAGAAGGGAAAAGATTTCTTATTACGATTTTATTACGTGATTATCACTGAAAGTTAATTATTTTCGGTTACAGTTTTTTTATTGTTATGATTTTATGGTATAACATGTCGCGATCATACTCAGTGAATGCTGTCCACAGTTTTGTAGATAATAACAGGCATTCAAGGTCAGCCGGTTACGCTTTCATCCTACTCCCTAAAGTTCATCATATGCATATAGTTTAAGGGACATTAGCAATTTTTGATACGATATGAAAATTAATTACGTGTGATAGTATGTATATAATGTGTGAAAATGAATAGACTAGATGTGTGCCCTCGTTTATGTTTAAGGAAAGGAAAAGAAAAGCGAAAAATTTTATGTGAAAATTGTTTTAACTGCGCAATACGGTAATAGGAAAACGGGGCGTTACAAAACATTTATGTTTTTCGAAGACACTAGAAAGTTATTTCGACATAGTTGACTGACGCTAATTAGATTATAGTGAAGGTTTTGTACTAAGTGTACATCCTTTTGGTAAGGTTCCTGTGAGTAATCACTCCCTTCCCAATTGTTTTACCTACCATTGTCTCCAAAAGTGATGATCGGACCGGTATGTGGCTTTAGCTTCTTCAGCAATCTTTCATTTCCGGTCATGTGCTGACAACATACACTGTCTAGATACCATACTGCTTGGTTCAGCTCCTCAATATATACCTGAAAAAGAGAAATATATATACATATATACATATTGGTACCCAATGTTACTTGGGTCCGGGATGGATTAGGTTCTTAGGTACCCAGATCTGAATGACTTTGATAGTCCGTCCAGTACTTGGGTATATTAGATATTTAATGTTTTTAGACCTAGTCACTCCTATTTTTTCTGCCCGATATTGTCTACCCCTGTTCTTATGCTCATAATAGTACCATTGATTCCCCCTGTGTTCATGCATATTAGTATCGGCCTAGTTTGAGTAGCAAGCCTTGATGATTTCATATTAGGTTGATATCCTTTTTCTGTTCTAACTGGGGGTTAGGTGTTTTGCCGGTATCGCTAGTTTGTGAGGAGCCAGCTTGGACAAACTTGATCCATCCGGTATTCCTAGTGCGTGATGGGGATGCAACCGGTCCGGTGTGTTCCTTAAATCCTAGCCATGTCTTATCGTTGTTATCCTTCATGTTGTTCTGAATATCGTCGACTTTCTTCTTGGATAGATTCCAAGATTGGACAATAGAGTTTAGCCTAGAATTTTCAGATTTTAATTGCATGATCTCCTTCCTAAGTTGCTTTACCTCCTCAGTCAGATCCACTGATTGACTGAGGTCACTTTCGGTTGATTGATCAATCGATGTGCTAACTCTCTTACCCTTCTGTTGATTAATTTTCCGAGATAGCTTCCGATATTCATCAGCCATCTCTTGAAGGCTTGAAGTAACTCTTCCTTTGTAACTTCATCAGAGACAGATTCACATACCTCATCGTCGATCATGTTAGCCATTAGACAGTCGTGGGTTTCCTGGTCACTGCTGGTATCTGACTCATCACTATCTGATTCTTCAGAGTCAGAGTCATCCCAAGTTTTTCCATCTTTAGCTACCAGTGCCTTTTGATACTTCTTGGTTTTGGTATTGGCTTTCTCCTTTTCTTTCTTAGATACTCGGCAGTCAACAGCATAGTGTCCTTTTCTGCCACATTTAAAACAGGAGACATCAGTTTTATCAGTTTTATTCTTTAAAAATTCCTTACTGTCTGAAGTACTGCTTCGACTTTTCTTCATGAACTTCCCGAATTTCTTCACGAAGAGTGCCATTACTTCGTCGGTCAGAGGTTTTCGACGTGTGAGGCTTCCGAGCTACGAGTGCTTTAACTGGTTGTTCTGTAACGGCTTCTTCCATCCACGTTCGTAGCTCAAATTCATAGGCCTTGAGATCCGCAAAGAGATCGTGAACCAGTATCTTGCTGAGATCTTTTGATTCTCTCATGGCCATGGTCTTTACATCCCAGTCACGAGGTAGAGCCTTCATGATTCTAATGGCAACATCTCGGTTTTCCAATGTTCTTCCAAGAGCAGTGAGATCATTGATGATATTCATGAATCGGGTCTCGAAGTCAGTCATTAATCTCCCGGCTTCATCTTCACCCCGTCGTATTTTTGAATGGCTACTATAAATTTATTCTCCCTTTTAGATTCATTCCCTTCACAGATTTGACAGAGTTTCGTCCAGACCTCCTTTCCAGTTTTGCACAACATGACTTGTCTAAATGTTCCGGTATCCAGTATTTTAAACAGAATGTCCTTGGCCACATTGTCCAGATTCATTAGTTTCTTTTCGCCCTCTATCCATTCACTCTTTACCTTTTCAACAGTTTGTGGCTGTGACTTATCTTGAGTGTGTAGTGGGTATCTTTGTCAGCGTTGGAGGTCCATCTGGGATCACGTCCCACATATCTTCATTTTGGGCCGCATGATGGGTCATCATACGGATCTTCCATTCCATGAAGTTTTCTTGGGAGAACATCGGTAGCTTGCTAGACGTATTCATCATTTTCGGTTGGTGATTGAATAAACCCGCTCTGATACCACTTGTTAGGATCGGTTAACGCGTTTATAGGGGTGAATAAACAGTTGGGTCTTTTTCGATTACTTAACTGGTTTGTGCGTTGACTGGTATTCAATCAGTGACCGGTCAGTATAAGTGCGGAAGATGATACTGAGCGATTAAGTAACCGATATGAAATGAGGTGTGTGTGAGTGTGTGTGTGTGTGTGTGAAGAACCGAGTTGTTTATGGAAGTTCGGAGTTAACTCTCTACGTCTCCCCTTCTTCCTCAAGAGGAAGGTTCACTAGATCTTCAGTTATACAGTGTGCAGTATAACCTAGCAAGCCAAACACAGCTTAATCTAATGAATCACCTAGGCAGTCGTATGCAACAATCCACATACTTCAACAGCTTTTTACAATCCGTTGGAATAAAGAACATAAACTACGAACAGTTATATTTCTTTTGACTTCACTTTTGATTTCTCTCTTTGAAGTGTTTGAAGATTGTATAACTTAGAATGCGTGAAGTATGTGTCTTCATCTTGTATTCCTCCTTTTATAGCTGGGGTTTGAATTAGAAGCGTTGTGAGATAAACTCTTCACTCTGGACAGTGCTTAATTGACTTCCCAAAATGGATCTGTCCGGTCTTTGCTGCGGTTTATCCTGCCGCACTTTTGCTTCATTCCTTATTTGCGCTAGTTGACCTCTGCTTCCCTCTTGGTTGGCAGCCTTGCATTGACTGTCTGTCTGAATTTTCTTTTTGTCTTAGTACACCCTTGTCTTTGTGTTCAAAGTCGGTCAATCTATTTCCAGTACTTCGTTAGTTGATATTGTGCTTGACCGGTCGATCGAGTTCTTACTAAGTTCAATTAGGTCTTTCCAGTGTAGAGTGCGTTCCTTAGTTTAGACCGATATTTTGAATCTCCGGTTTCATGTCTACAGCCACAGTTAGTTAAGTTATGTCAACACCAAAACTATTAATCCGAATGTTTGAATTCGTATTACTAGCAATAGTGATGCGTGGCTGTCTAAATCAAGCTTGTGCACGCCGATGAACTGTAGTTAGACATATATCGTGATCATTTAATAAACAAACTTTAAAAATTTTGCACCATGCATCAATAAAATTTGAAAATAACAGAGATATGCGACTAACTTAACTTGAATGTTGGATCATTTTTCCCGCAAAACAAATTAAATCTTTCTTGATAGTATTATATATCGTCAGCATGTATGATGGAAAAGAACAACGGGCACGAGACTTGTAATCATGATTTTCTCCAAGGCATGAGATAACCATATGATTATGACAGCATAAATAATTGAAAACCACCGCCTACTTCACTATTTTGTCCAACTTTTTCTCTCCTTTTTTCCTCCAAGAATGAAAGGAGATCATTGATTCCTACTTTTGTCTGCTTTGACATTTCCCACCTTTATGTTCTGCTCTTGTCTTTCCGCTCCTCATTTTGTTTGTATTTCCACATTACCTTGTTGTCCAATATTAAGCGAATTTAAACCCTTTCGTCGTCTATCAAATGATCCCAACTTCCAACGGACTAATCTTTCTTGACTCTATATTACGTCCCAAGTCTCCACAAACATAAAAAAGTCAACGGATTAAACTAAAAATCGAACCCAGGAGTCCTTACCTGAAATTCATAGAAATGACAAAATGAAAAAGAAAAAGGTTGGTTATAACGCACTAGAGAGCGAGGGCATCCCCTTTCACGCGCGAAATTGAGGCAATGATTATTGACATTTTTTTTTCGTTTCTTTCGATATTTGATTCTCCAACCTTTATTAATTATTATTACACATTCAAACAATTCGTCCTAAAAGAACTTTCTCTTGCACAAAACGAGAACAACAAATCCAGCCTTTGCTTCGCCTCTTCATGCCATGGACGACAAGCAATCCACCGGCGAATGGTTTTTCGTCTATCTTCATTCCTCACTTTCTTACCAAAACACAATCAGTTTCTCTTTCCAACGTTTTTCCATCACACGTTGTCTAACGCTTTCTCCAACGATTTTCCCTCGCAGGGTTTTCCACGACGTTCCCAGCGACATAACCATCGAAGTCGACGGCCATACTTTCGCACTACACAAAGTAAGCCCCATAAAAGCCCTCCCCCGATCCATCGATAAACCTTTCATTTAATGTTCTTACACAAATACGCAATTTCCCAGTTTCCCCTCGTCTCGAGGAGCCGGCGAATCAGGAAGCTCGTCTCCGACCGCCGGCGCTCCGGCGAGACTCTCTCCCTCGCCGGAGTTCCCGGCGGGGCCCACTCGTTCGAGCTCGCCGCCAAGTTCTGCTACGGCATCAACTTCGAGATTACCACCTCGAACGTCGCCCAACTCATCTGCGCCTCCCACTACCTCGATATGTCGGAGGTAATTAAAAAGTAACCCAAAGAAATGATTTTTCGAAAAGAAGCAGCAAATTTTTTTGTCTAAATCAACACCCCGTCAGATAAGAATGGAGAATTGAGAGCTTGACTAAAATATAAGTTGACTAGTCCCTCCACCTATCACCAATTAGTTATAGGACATAACATCATTTCTTATATGGATCATCTCTACTCCTTCTATGTAGGCTGGTGCTTAGGCCCAATAATGAAATTTCACAATCTCTTAGGCATATTTTATACTTCACAGGAGGACCGCTCCGAGGACAACCTCAAATCTCGATCGGAAGAATATCTCGGCACCGTAGCCTGCAAGAGCCTCGAGATGTGCGTCCAAGTCCTCCGAGCCTGCGAGGGGCTCCTCCCCTTAGCCGACGAACTCGGGATAGTCTCGCGGTGTGTCGACGGGATCGCGTCGAAGGCCTGTGTCGAGCAGATCGCATCGAGCTTCGCCAGGCTGCAGTACGTTGGCGGCTCGGGCGGCGGGCTCCACATGGGCAGGCCGCCGGTTGAGCCTCGGGATTGGTGGATCGAGGACATATCTTCCCTCCGAGTGGATTTCTACGAAAAAGCGATCCTCGCAATAAAGTCGAGGGGGGTTCGACCCGAGAGTGTGGGGTCCGCGCTTGTGCGATACGCCGAGGGGGCGGCCAAGGGCGGCGGCGGCGCCGCCGGGAAGGTGGTGGTGGAGGCGGTGGCAAGGCTGTTGCCGACGGAGAAGGGGGTGGTTCCGGCGGGTTTCTTATTCGCGCTTTTGAGGAGCGCCGGCGCCGCCTCCGATTGCTCGGCGTCGTGCCGCGCGGAGCTCGAGAGGAGGATAGGGATGCAGTTGGAGGACGCGACTTTGGACGATCTTTTGATGCCGAATAACAATGGTAGCTTCGGCGGAAGGGAGAAGGATAGGGATAATAGGACGTTGTTCGATGTGGAGAGCGTTCGGAGGATTCTCGAGCATTTCGCTCAGATAGGCGACGATGGCGATGGTGATGAGAGCTTCGACGGCGAGGATCGATCGGTGATGTTCGGCGACGAGGACGATGACGTTGCGATGGGTGGTTCGCCTTCTCAAGGAGCCCTGCTCAGAGTTTCGAAGGTGGACGATAGTTATCTGGCGGAGATTGCGCCGGATTCCAACCTCGAGCTCGATCTCTTTGTAGCGGTTGTAGAGGCGTTGCCGGGCCACGCGAGGAACGTTCACAACGGGCTGTATCGGGCCGTCGACATTTATCTCAAGGTATATTTTGTTTACTATGTTAAATAGGATTAGATAATTTTTCGTCCCGGTTTATGGGGTTGTACTTTCAGAACACTCAACTTATGAGGTTGCAATATAGGGACACTAGCCTTCAAAATTAAAGCAATTTAGGGACACAAAGGGTAGAGAATGCAATTTTGTCCTTAGGTCATCTCCAAACCGAAAAATCTATTCTCAAACGCGAAACATCTCAAACTCTAAATGCAGTAATTCTTCTCATATCTTTAAACTCATTCACAAACTCAAAATAATAATTTGCAATATTCTCTTTCACATCAACTTTTATAATTTTTCAATACGACTCACATATGTTACAACTTTTCAAATTTATCCACATAATAAATAAACGGTATTTTCTTAAACTAAATTAGGTTTTCGACCCAGTCTTAAATTGTCTGCAAACATCCTCTTACGGCTCACGTTGTCTCTGACAGGCTCATGACGAAACCATGTCGGAACCCGACAAGAGACGCCTCTGTAGACTAATAGACTTTGAAAAGCTATCCCAGGAAGCGGGCGCCCACGCGGCCCAAAACGAGCGCCTCCCTGTCCAATCGTTGGTCCAAGTTCTGTACTACGAACAGCTAAAACTACGCAATTCCCTCTTTCGTCCTTCATACGAAGACAACCCCGAGGGCCGACTCCTCCGCGCGGACAGGTGGCAAAGCGCCGCCGTGTCCCCTCGGGACAACTACGCCTCACTAAGGCGTGAGAATAGGGATCTCAAGCTCGAGCTGGCGAGGATGAGGATGAGGCTCAACGATTTGGAGAGGGAACATGTCAGCATGAAGAGGAATTACCTTACTCGGAAACCGTCTGGCGGCGGCGGAGGTTCGAAGAAGAAGAAGAACAAGCTGATGAGGTCGTTGTCGAGGAAGATGAACATATTCTCTCGGACGCGGTCCGAGAGGGCGAGCTCGCGTTCTGGGGAATCGGAGGGCGGGGAATCTATGCTGACGATGGAGAGGGAGAGAACTTGAATTTTTTTATTTATAGTTTGTGTTTGTAAATCCATTTGAGAGGTGTGAGGTGACTCAGTGTTTTGATCTTGGATTTATTTATCTATACTATTATATAAAGAGCATAAAAACTGTAAATTGGTCTGTCAAAATTGACCAATCAAGTATTTTTTACTTTAGTTACTATTAAAAATAAAAAACATATTAAATCATAATAACCTCATCATTCTATTTTTTGTATATCAATTTAAAAAAAACTTATTAAACCACGTAACTTTAAATTCATAATAACGACCTCATTCTTGTTTTAGTATATAATTTATTAAAATCATCAACTAATAATTAATTTTATATTTTCGCACACATAGATAGGGTGTGCTAAAAGTACTAGTACAGAGGAAACTATTGGGTAAATAAGGATAAATTAAAGCGACGTTACTCCCCTATTGATTTTATGATGGAATCCCTAATTTAACATAATTTCAGAGCTCAAGAGAAAGAGCAGTTTCGTTCGGCTGGCCCGTCAGAAAATAAAAATATATTTATACTAAATAATAGATTTATAAAATTATATTGATTTGTATGTTTTTGAGCTATCATTTTTATACTTTAATAAATAAATAAGTAAATTATTAAAGAAGTTGATTAGTTAGATATATTTTGTAATTTCGATTTTTCATTTTTTTTAACTTTTTTCAATTTTTATTATTTTTTCTTATTTTATTTTTTAAAAAAAAAAAACGTGCTTCCGCCAGGCAGGCTTGCCCGCACCTGCCCCGCCGGCCCGTTTTGACAGCACTACACAACTTGAATTTCTTAAAATCCGGCCATTTTTAATCCAAACAATACAATACCAATTAATTCGACTTGACACACCAAATTACACATCTATATATCATCATTCAAGAAAAATGAGAATTTCGAGAAAACAAATGCAAATATCATTCATTAATCCGTGACAGATAGTCAACGGAGGAGGAAGATCTTTCGTCTTGGACGGACACTCGGAATCTCCCTACCCGAAAACCCTAAACCCGACGATAAAACCGCCGACTGACGCTATAAAAACTCCCACATCGAATGACATGACGAACAACATCACTAAGTAAGCCGACCCGACCCTAATGCAGTACAACCCGGTTTGAACCGACCCGGCTTTTAGATTTTCTTCGTACGAAATATTAGCCGTAAATTCCGTATTCGATAGCCACTCGACAAACGTTGACATGAAAAATACAGACGCCAAATTGATCAGATATTCTCCAAACTTTCCATGCCCATATTATCCTTCGAGGAGAATAATGGAAAATAAACCATCGAGTTAGTTTATGTATATACATATATATATTTATATTATAGGCTTAATTATTTTTTTAGTCCCGTAAGTTAGGGTGGTTGGCATTATAGGGACATGTATTTCAAGGGTTTGCAATATAGGGAGTTTAACTTTCTAAAAGTAAGCATTTTTAGGACAGTACGGCCCGGTATTTTGACCCAAACCCGCTGCGTGGAATCCGACCCGCTGACATGGCTGCTTACTCAGTAGAAATATTTGCGATGGACTTTTTCGACGGAAAATTCCTGTCGCTAAAGGGTTGAATAAATGAAAAACATAAAATAAACAAAGGGTTAGCGACGGATTTTCGGTCGCTACAGTGAAAAATCAAAGCAAAAATCAGATCGTCCATGGCGATTGGCGGCCATGTTTTCATATCCAGAGGTAGATCTATTACCTGAAAACTCCTCCCCTTCCCAGTTCTTACAACAAGCCTTCTCCTTGTCGAACAGCTTGTAAGTGAACATCTGAAATGGGATCTGCGAAACGTTGGAGAAATCCCCACTGCTGCCGTCGATGATTTCCCCCGAGAATTTCCTCATGAACCCTAATTCGACGGCGGAGAATTGGGATCTCCATGGTCGGGATTTATTACAAGGTTCTTCTTGATGCACCTCAAGATTCTGCAGATCGAAGAGAACGTCGGGCGCTGATTAGTGTTCGTCTGCCACCCATATAATTTTTCTTTATTTTTCACTGTAGCGACGGATTTTCCATCGCTAACAGTAGTTTTTTACGGCGACCCTTTGTTTATTTTTTTGTTTTTATTTATTCAACCCTTTAGCGACGGAATTTCCGTCGAAAAAGTCCGTCGCAAATCTTTCTATTGAGTACGCAGCCATGTCAGCGGGTCGGGTTCCAGGTTAGCGGGTTTGGGTCAAAATACCGGGCCGGACCGTATACTGTCCTAAAAATGCTTACTTTTTGAAAGTTAAAGTCCTTATATTGCAAAGCCTTGAAATACATGTCCCTATAATGCCAACCACCCTAACTTATTAACAAATTTGAAGGGAAATGTTTGCTTAGAACGCTGAGAATTTACGTGGTTCAGATCCAGTAATTTGGACCTTACATCCACGGTGAATCATTTATTGTTTTATTGATCGATCAAGAAGAAGAACAAGTGGTGTACAGTGATTGTTTATATAGATGACTTGGATTGAAACCGAGAAACTCCCGCCAATTCTTCTAAACGTCTTTGGCGTTCACAATACACAGAAGTCGTAGTTGGCAACTGCAACTTAGTAAGTGAGCAACGCCCCTTTTATGAGAGAGTCGCCAACACGCTTTCCTTTTAAATGGTTCCCGCGAGTTTCATCTTCAGCAACAACTTTAACCAAATAAAGTCTTCTGTGCTTTGCAACTCGGTTCTTCTATTCCATTCTTTAACAGCCCCCCGTAAGATGGACTGTAGAGGTTCAAGACGGACATCTTGACTAGGAAGCGTTGCAAGAGGGGTCCGGTGAGTGGTTTGGTGAAGACATCCGCGAGTTGATGTTCAGACCGCACGGGAATTAATTTAACTGAGCCATTGGTGACATGATGTCTTATGAAATGACAGTCCACCTCGATATGTTTAGATCGTTCGTGGAACTTGGGATTTGAGGCGAGCTGAAGTGCAGACTGATTGTCACAATAGATGACCGGCGGGTGCTCCAAAGATATGCCTAACTCTGTTAGTAAGGATCGAATCCAAAGTATCTCGGCCACAATGGAACCCAAAGCCCGGTACTCTGCTTCTGTCGAAGATCTGGACACAGCTGCCTGTTTCTTGGCTTTCCAGGTTAATATAGAGTCCCCCAAGAAGGTACAAAATCCCGTAACTGATCAGCGAGTATCTTGGCAGCCCCCCCAGTCCGCATCAGAGAAGCCCTTCAGGGTGAGGTCTGATGATGAGCTGAGTAAAATGCCTTGTCCAGGAGATGCCTTGAGGTAGCGTAGTAGATGATGTGCAGCCATCAAGTGTGATGTCCGCGGGGCTGAGATGAATTGACTAAGCCGATGAACTGCAAAAGTTATATCCGGCCGGGTAAACGTCAGGTAGAGCAATCTACCAATTAATCTCCTATATGTGAATGGGTCAGATATGAGATCTCCATCTGATGCTGTAAGCTTATCACTAGGGCTCATTGGTGTGGTTAGAGGCTTGGAATTAATGTAGCCCGAATCTGCCAATAACTGAAGTGTATACTGTTGTTGAGCAATGTAAATACCAGCTGAGCTACGAGCCACTTCTATGCCCAAAAAGTACTTGAGGTGTCCTAGATCCTTGACTTTGAAACAAGACCCGAGTGATGTCTTGACATCCTGAATTGCTGTCATGGAAGGGCCAGCGAGGATTATGTCATCGACATATACGAGAAGAATGACAAGATCACTGCCTTTGCCTCGGGTAAACAAAGTATGATCTGAGCTCGTCTGAGAAAAACCAAATTCCTTGACAGCTTCTGTGAATCGTTTATTCCATCGCCTGGAAGCTTGCTTCAAGCCGTAGATAGATTTATGAAGTCTACAAATTGTCCTATGTGGTCCTCCCCTGTCATGATTAAGATAAAAGCCTGAGGGTAACTCCATATAAACTTCTTCCAACAGATCTCCATGCAAGAAAGCATTGCTTACATCAGCTGCTCAAGGTTCCATCCAAGTTTTGCAGCCAAACTGAGAACAATCTTTATGGTGTTAGGCTTGGCAACGGGTGCAAACGTGTCAATGTAGTCCACACCCTCTCGTTGGTCGTAGCCTTTTGCAACTAATCGCGCCTTGTGCTTAACAATCTCACCATTTGAGTTGAGTTTCAGTTTAAATACCCAACGGCTGCCAATAGCCTTTTTCCCAGCTGGTAATTTGGTGAGTGACCAAGTTTGGTTATCTTCTAATGCCTTGAATTCTTCTTGCATGGCAGCTTGCCAACTAGCATTCCTTACTGCCTGAGCATAGGTCTTTGGCTCTGTCATCTCAGAAATCCCATTCATGAAGTATTGATGTCTCCTGGTAAAGTTCTGGTAGGATAGAACCTGTAAAAGTGGGTACAAAGTCTTCTCTATGGTGATCTCATTGCACAGATAGTCCTGCAGATAGGTTGGTCCTTTGGACTGCCTTGTAGACCTTCTCAGTTGCTGTTGTGGCTCTTCTATCCCTTCAATGTTACCTGAGCTCAGAATGCTCTGCTCTTGCACACCTGCTGGATCAGAGTATGAAGAATCAGAGAGCTCACTATGCTCTGTTGAATTGTGACCAGGCTGTTCTGGCAAAGGTGTTGTATGAGCTGATGATGGATCAAGAGCCTCACTTTCCAGGGCTGAGTCAATGAGACAGGGCCGAGGGAGAATTTGGTCTGAGAAGGGATCTGGTGTGTTTGGTGCAGATTGCCTGGCCTTGAAAGGAAATTCATTCTCCTTGAAAACAACATCCCTAGAAACAAAAACCTCCATGGTCTTTAAGTCCAGAAGTTTGTATCCCTTCATGCCATTTGGATATCCAATTAGAGCACACTCCCTTGCCCGTGGGTCGAATTTTCTCCTCCCTGCAGCTAGAGTTGAGGAGAAACACAGGCAGCCAAAAGCTCTGAGAGAGCTATAGTCCATTGGTCTCTGATATAGGATGTCATATGGACTTCTATTGGCCATTGTACTGAGGGAAGCCTATTGATGAGGAAACTAGCTGTCATGACACACTCAGTCCAAAACCTGATAGGAAAACCTGATTGGAGAAGCAGTGATCTTGACACATTCAATAAGTGTCCCTCACTTATATCTAGTGACAAGGCTAACAAGTTAAGGGCCTTACGCCTTTTGTTAGCTTCGGCAGCCCAATTATTATTACAACGTTCTCTACCATAGAATTCGGCCTTCGGGGTCAACCCGGCGACTTCTAGGAGGAAGGCGGCGCAAAGGAGGCTCGAGGGTTTGTTAAGGAAGGCGGCAATGTTTACGTTCCACCACAGAATTTTGCTGTGGTGTTTGTACACATGAGTGATGGTGAATGATTCCTCGATCCCTAAACAATCCTACTAGGTTAAATTCCTTAGCATTATCCGTCCTAATGACTTTAACTTCGGTTCTGAAATGATTTTCTACAATAGCAAGAAAGAAAGTCATGATACTTAAGACTTCTGATTTATGTTTTAACAAGAAAACCCAAGTAAACCGAGAATGATCATCAACAATGGTGATGAAGTATTGGTGTCCTTGATAAGAGGGGTGATGGAAAGGTCGCCATAGATCACAATGTACTAAATCAAACGGAGTACAAGCAGTTTTTCTGTCAATAGGAAAGCTAAGCCTTTTTTGTTTTGAAACCGGACAGATTTTACAGTAGGTCTGTTTTATGCCCTGGTCATGATTTAGAGACTTTAAGCATGCTTAAGATCCTATCAGATGGATGACCTAGCCTTGCATGCCACACATCAAATGACACAGACACACTATTTAAAGAAACTGTTTTATCAGAACTTAAAACTAAACTGGCAGAGGTTGCTTGAAGAACATAGAGTCCATCCCAGAGTTCACCCTTGCCAATCACTCTGTGAGAATAGTCCTGTATCATAAAATTATCAGATCCAAACATAAAGCTGCAGCTAAGAGTGTTAGTCAAGTAACTCACAGACATTAGGTTAAAGTGGAATTGAGGTACATATAACACTTCAGTAAGGACTATGTGATTATTTATCACGCATGAACCTGCCCTATTCACTTTAATAACTGAATTGTCTGGCAAGACAATCCTTGATTCTGGGATTTCATGCATCTCTGACAGCTGGCTTCTATCTCCACACACATGCCTTGTGGCACCCGTGTCTATCACCCACAAACTGCTCATTGTAAACTTTGGCAAATTAAAGGATAAGCATATACCTTCAACCTTCTCACTTGGCTGTGAACAGTCCTGATTATCTGTTGATTGTTTGCCCTGGGATTGGAAGAACAAAGTTCTCAGGCTCTCGAGCTGAAGAGGTGTCATATGCACCTGCACCAGACCTTCCTTGGAAGAGCTACTTTCTGGAATCACCTGTCCTTTGCTACTTGATCCACCAGGAGCTGATTTAGTCTAGCAGTTCTATTCTTCTGACCTTGTCTAAAGCCTGGGGGATAGCCGTGTAGTTGGTAGCAGGTCTCAATTGTGTGACCTCTTTTATTGCAGTGAGTGCACAGAGGTCTCCCAAGATCCCTTTTCTGTGTGAAGCTTCCCTTCCTTACTGATTCTTTGTCACTCCTTGCGGCCATCATGGCCATGGTAGTGATCTGATCCTCACTTCTTGGGGCCACACCAGTAAGCATAGATCTCTGCTTTTCTTCTTGGAGAATGAGGGAGAAGACTTTGTTGATAGAGGGTAAGGGATCTATAAGCAGATTCTGCCCTCTTATTTGTGAATACGAATCATTTAGCCCCATAAGAAAGGTGAGCACGTACTCTTCATCAAGATGTGCCTTGAACACTTCAACACCCCCACATGTACAACTGCATAGTGGTCTGTAATTCCCCAATTCGTCCCATAAAGCCTTCAGCTTAGTGAAGTAAGCAGCTATCCCATCGCAGCCCTGAGTAAAGTTGATCAGCTCCTTTTTCAGCTGGAACACTCTCGGTTTATTGGTTTGCCCAAACCGTTCTTCAAGATCCACCCAGACTTCTCGAGCAGTCGAGCTATAAAGGATGCTTGCAGAAATTTCCTTGGACACTGAATTAATAATCCACGATATTACTACATTGTTATTTCGTTTCCACGCACTTACTTGATTCTGCGAACTGATGGAGTTCTGGGCATCAATTACAGGCGGCACCAAATCCCCATTGATGAAACCCTCCTTGTTCCTTCCTATCATCGCTATCATCATTGCGCGGCTCCAAGTTGGATAATTGTCTCCATTCAAAGCTTCGTGGACCAAGATTTGCCCGGAATTGTCATTGTTACTAAGGAAATATGGATCATTTATCAGCATTGTCGAGCTGGAATTAACCACTGCTGCTGAAGTCGACATCGATGGACTGATCAAGCGCCTGAATCTGCGCGTCCTCTGCTGATCGTGATTAAGATGTTATCTACGAATCTTGAGAGGATAATTTTGCAGCGATCAAAGATCGTTCTCTGATACCATAACAAATTTGAAGGGAAATGTTTGCTTAGACGCTGAGAATTTACGTGGTTCAGATCCAGTAATTTGGACCTTACATCCACGGTGAATCGTTTATTGTTTTATTGATCGATCAAGAAGAAGAACAAGTGGTGTACAGTGATTGTTTATATAGATGACTTGGATCGAAACCGAAAAACTCCCGCCAATTCTTCTAAACGTCTTTGGCGTTCACAATACAAAGAAGTCGTAGTTGGCAACTGCAACTTAGTAAGTGAGCAACACCCCTTTTATGAGAGAGTCGCCAACACGCTTTCCTTTGGTTCCCGCGAGTTTCATCTTCAGCAACAGCTTTAACCAAATAAAGTCTTATGTGCTTTGCAACTCGGTTCTTCTTGAAAGGTTAAGAATATTCTCTTGATATTGTTGTGTAATACACACATCAATATATACAGCGAGGATGCTGATAAGATGCCTAAAATCAAGATACAATAAATAAGCTACAATCACGGTATAATTATTGGTGTAAGTATGGAAGTGTGAGTCATCATCTGTCCTTATCCTTATCATGCCCCCGCAAGCGCAAGGGTCCTGGAAGGACGCTAAGCTTGGTGCGATGAGTTAGAAAAGGTTGACGAGGAAGAGCCTTCGTCAGAGAGTCGGCCAGTTGATCCGCGGTATGAACATGAGAGACACGGAGAAGCTTTCGATGGACTTGATCTCGAACAAAATGGAAGTCAATGGCAACATGTTTCATACGAGTATGATAAACTGGATTTACAGCTAAGTACGTCGCGCCAATATTGTCACAGTAGATTGTCGGAGGGATAGCACTAGATATACCAAGCTCACTAAGTAAGTTGTTGATCCAATTGACTTCAGCGGTTGTGGCCGCAACAGCCCGGTATTCTGCTTCCGTGGATGAGCGAGCAACTGTGCGTTGCTTTTTGGAACTCCAACTCACTGGGTTGGAACCAAGAAAAACAACATAAGCTGACGTCGAATGACATGTGTCGGCATCGCCAGCCCAATCAGAATCGGAGAAGGCATGAAGCGTTGTACGAGATCTAGCAGAAATAAAAATCCCATAGTGAGAGGTGCCTTTAAGGTACCGGAGAATCCTTTTAACGGCAAGCCAGTGAGTGGTTGACGGGTTATGCATGAACTGAGATAGCTTGTTGATTGCAAAACTGAGATCCGGACGAGTGAGAGATAAGTATTGTAATGAACCCAGAACTTGTCGATATTCTGTAGGATTGTGTCTCGGAGAACCATCATCAAGCTTGAGTGTTGTTGTAGAAGATATAGGCGTGGCGACAGCTTTGCACTCATGCATGTTGGTCTTCTGGAGAAGATCATCGATGTATTGTTGTTGTGAGAGGAAGAGGCCTTGCGAAGTGCGGATTGATTTAACGCCCAAAAAGTAATGGAGCTGCCCAAGATCCTTAAGAGAGAACCGCTGAGAAAGCTGATCGGTGAATTTGCGCAGAAGAGTAGCGTCACTTCCTGTCAAGATAATATCATCCACATACACTAGGAGATACACTGTGTGAGAACCAGATATATAAATAAATAGAGAAGCGTCACTTTTAGAGTTGATAAAACCACAAGAAATAAGATAAGAGCGCAACTCGGTGTACCATGCCCGAGGGGCTTGACGAAGACCATATATAGCTTTGTTAAGTTTGCAGACATAGTTAGGGTGCTGAGAATCAGCAAATCCCAGTGGTTGTTGCATGAATACCGATTCTGAAAGAGTTCCTTGTAGAAAAGCATTGTTAACATCTAGCTGTTGGAGAAGCCAACCTCGCGAAACTGCTATAGTGAGAACAATTCGGACTGTGGCTGGTTTAATGACAGGACTAAATGTTTCGGTGAAGTCAATACCCGGACGTTGGTGAAAGCCCTTAGCAACCAATCGGGCTTTATGTCGAGCAATAGTACCGTCAGGATTTCTCTTAATTCGGTATACCCATTTGCATCCAATAATGTTTTGGGATGGAGAGTAGGGAACTAAGGTCCATGTCTTGTTTTTTTGAAGGGCTGAAAATTCTTCTCGCATGGCATCACGCCAGTGAGAGATTTTTTTGGCTTTGGTAAAGGATTGTGGTTCAAATAATGGAGAGGTGAGATCAACACAAGTGTTGAGGCTTAGAATTTTTTTGGGTTTAAAAATCTTATTCTGAGCACGAGTGACCATACGAGATGGTTCTGGTGGTATGGGTGAGACTAAAATATTTGAAGTAGATGTAGAATCGGGGAGGAATGAACTAACTTGTTGCATTGAGCTTACTTGTGCCGAAGTGGTTTCAGGAGCTTGACGTGGTGAAGCAAGGGTCTCTTGAGTGGGTGGCGTGGACTGAACTTGAATGAGTTCTGGAAGTGGTGCAATTGACGATTGATTTCCTATGGGAGGTATAAGAGGTGTAGTATTTTTTTGAAGGAATTTAGAAGATAGAGACATATTAGGTTTAGATTTGCCCTCAAAAGGAAAATTATTTTCAATAAAGTGAACATGACGTGAAGTAAATACCTTATTACTAGATGGATCAAAGCAAATATAAGCATGGTGAGAGAGAGAAAAACCAAGATATACACACGGTTTAGATCGAGGAGCTAATTTATGCGGAGCATATGGGCGAAGCCAAGGATAACACAAGCAACCAAAGACACGGAGAGAATGGTATTTGGGTTTATTTTTAAAGAGACAATGAAAAGGACTATCATATTGAAGGACTGATGTAGGTAATCGATTAATGAGAAAAGTAGCATATTGAAATGCATAATTCCAAAAACGAATAGGGACCGAAGAGTGATGAAGAAGTGTAAGACCTGTTTCAACTATATGACGGTGTTTTCGCTCAGCAGATCCTACATGTTCAGGTGTGTAAGGAGGAGATATCATGTGTTGAATTCCCCTTTTACCAAGGACGTTTGAGAGTGACTTGTATTCACTGCCGCCATCCGTATATAAAATTTTGATTTTTGTTTGAAAATAGTTTTCAATAATATTGCAATATGTCTCAAATACGGAGAAAAGATCAGATTTGTTTTTCAATGGATAAAACCATAAAAACTTAGTGAAATAATCAACAAAAATTGCATAATAACGAAAGTTCCCAAATGAAGTTATGGGAGCTGGACCCCAAATATCTGAGTACACGTATTGAAATGCATGAGTACTCGAAATGGAATTTTTTTGAAAGGGAAGTTTATGACTTTTATTAGAGAGACAAGAATCACAAGTTTCTCTAACAGAAGACGAAGGAGTATTAGAGGTTGCCATGATCCGACGTTGGATTTGATGAGAAGGATGTCCTAACCTGCGGTGCCAGATTTTTGAGTTAATTGCAGTAGATGTGGATGGTTGGGACACAGAAGGATTGAACTTGGAATCGGATGGCCACTCATAGAGGTTGTTGCGACTTCGTCCTTTCACCAAAGGTGCCCCCGTGGTAAGATCCTTAACAAGAAAATTAGAGGGAAAAAATTCGATAGAAACTCGATTTTGTTTGCAAAATTGAGATACTGATATCAGGTTTTTGCGAATGAGAGGTGCACACAAAACATTATTTAATATAAATGATGTATTGCGTGAATTAAGAGAAGAAGAACCAGAATGAGTAATAGAGACGCCTTTACCATCACCGACAATGACGTCCTCGTTACCGACATAATTAGAGTGCATGGACAGGTTTTCAAGATCAGAGGTAACATGATGGGTTGCTCCAGAATCAAGAAGCCAGTTGTTGTCTGATGACTGATAAGACGAGTTTCGTGCGTAATGCGCTTGAGGTTGAGAGTGTGTTGATGGTGAATTCCTAGATCTGCAGAATTTGGCACTGTGGCCAGGTTTATCACATAATTGGCAGACAATAGAGGTGTTACCGTATTTATTAGGTCTATATGAGGTTAATTCTGAAGGCCTCGTATATGCAGATGTTGGTGGTGGACCAAGTACGGACTGATCAGAACGATATGGAAAGGTGGTCTCGTGGTAGTTTCCATCAAAGTTCGAATTCGAAGGACGGCCACCCCCTCTGAAGCCACGACCACCTCCACGATATCTTCCTCTGCCTCCACGTCCGCGGTATGCAAAGTTGACGACGACTTGAGGGTCATTTTCTTCCTTTGTGGGGACTCCACGATTTAGAATTAGCTCCTCATCATGAAGTTTGTCGTAGAGATCTTCAAAGTTTATTGGTGCATCACGAACACGAACTGCAGTAGCCAATTCTTTAAACTCATCACCGAGTCCACCTAGGACATATGCAGTTAATTGACCATCGGACAAGGGATGTCCCATAATAGCAAGGTCATCAGCCAGAGACTTGATTTTGTTCATGTAGATTGCTACTGTTTTGCCTTCCTTTTTTATATTCATAAGAGAAGAGAAGATCGACATCATGCGTGTGTTCGATCGATTTGCAAAGGTAGAGTGCAACTTGTCCCACGCTTGTGCCGAGGTGGTGCAGTTGTTAATTGTTGGACCAACGGTGCTGTGAACGGTGGCTTGAATATTGAGAAGAACCAACCGATCTTGCCTTGTCCAAAGCGTATAATTAGTATCAGATTGAGTCGGACACGGGTTAGTTCTATCAACAAACCCGAGGAGGCCATAACCGAATAGAAGATTGGTCATTTGAGATTTCCAAGATGAGTAGTTGGCTCCATCTTTAGCCAACTTAAAAGGAATATGTGAGGATGCATTGAGGGAGATGAGGCTACCGTTTAATGTATAGGGATTTGTTTCGCTGGTATGAATGGATGATGATGATTCAGTGGCCATGGATGGAGAAAGATGGACTGAGGTTTTCTATTTACGGGCTCTGATACCATGAAAGGTTAAGAATATTCTCTTGATATTGTTGTGTAATACACACATCAATATATACAGCGAGGATGCTGATAAGATGCCTAAAATCAAGATACAATAAATAGGCTACAATCACGGTATAATTATTGGTGTAAGTATGGAAGTGTGAGTCATCATCTGTCCTTATCCTTATCACTTCTGTTACATTCTTTAATACTTATGGGACTAAAAAAAATAATTAAAGCCTATATTATATATCGTAGTATGTTTGGGCTTTGGAAGTTTGAGATGAGGGGTGATGGTTATATATACATATAGTTGATGTATTTGTAGTACGATGTCGTATTGTTGCTGTAAAGCTTTGTACTGCATTCCGAGATTGAACTGTACATAATGTACTACGTTGTAGTCTCTACCGTGACGATTATTTATTTTTTCTTCTACAGACCGATATTTTTCTTAAAATCTTTGACTAGACCGAGGAAAATCAGGTGATGGATAAATAATCGTCGATGCAGCAATGGTTTAGTAAATTAAATGGTTACAATAGTCGATATCTTCGGCAAAGACTAAGGGGCAGTTCCCTCAATCGTTAAGACGAAAGTAACACATTTTAAATTTTATATAATTTTCAGATTTACGATTTTACGTGACTGGATTTGCATTTTGCAAGATGAATGAAATTTTACATATAGATAAAATATATTCTTTTATTGAAAAAGGTTTTATCGAAGAATCAAGAAATAAAAGATAGCAAGCAGATTCATTCAACACGTTTTCATCTCCCATGTAGCAGCACCGTGGATGTGATTTGGTTGATGGAAACGCTCGAATTCGCACTCGTCTCCGCAAAGACGGGTTTTTCGGGCGCTGGCACATCCACGTCTCTCGGCCGAGCATCGCTAGTACGTTTAGAATCGTGGGCCTTTCGTTCGCAAATTCTTGGATGCACAAAAGCGCTATTTGAATGCACCGAACAATCTCACCGACTTCATTCTCCGAAGGCGCTAAGTTTTCGTCCACGAAATTCGACCCGTTCCCTTCGTTCCACAGCTCCCAAGCCTGCATTTTAAGCGAATTGTACGCTTTTTTACCGTAATAAATCGAGAGGAGAGAGAGAGAGAGAGAGAGAGAGAGAGAGAGAGAGAGAGAGAGAGAGAGAGAGAGGGATGTTAGGACATACGCGTCCTAGAATGCTCATGGGCGATTCGTCGTTCTTGTAATGAGAGTTCTTTTTCCCGCTGATTATCTCAAGCATCAGTACGCCGAAGCTGTAAACGTCGGATTTTTCCGAATATGTGCCCTCCAATGCATACTCCGGCGCCATGTATCCGCTGAAATTCATCACGGTTATCTCATTAAACACTTCGCAAAAAACACACACACAATCGCTGCGAAGTTCTTACTATGTTCCAACGACCCTTGCTGTATTTTTTTGATCCTGATTGGTTTCGAAAATCCTCGCCATTCCAAAATCAGAGATTTTACGGTTCCATTCGTCGTCGAGCAGCACATTGCTCGGCTTGAGATCTCTGTGGATTATTCTCAGCCTCGAATCTCGATGAAGGTACAGTAATCCCCGCCCTATTCCTTCGATGATATTGTATCGTTTCTTCCAATCCAATGAACTTTCTGGCCGCCCTGCATGCATGCATGAAAACCCCGGGAGGAAAAAGATTAGTGTTTTTTGTCGCCGTTTTAATTTATTTTCGAGGCGTGAAAACGAAGGCGCGCTTACGCTTACTTACCGAAAAGATAGACGTCCAAGCTTTTGTTAGGCATGTATTCGTATATCAGCATCTTCTCTTCCTTCTCCGCGCAGCAACCCATAAGCCTAACGAGGTTTCTGTGTTGTAGCTTCGAAATCAAGACAACCTCGTTCGTGAATTCGAGCTTCCCTTGTTCGGAAGCTTCCGAAAGCCTCTTCACCGCGATTTCTTTCCCATTCGAAAGCTTTCCCTGAAGATAAAATCAATCAGCAAAACCGTTTCACCATTTTTTTTTACGTCTGCTTATATATATTCGATATGCATACCTTGTAAACGACGCCGAAGCCACCCTTGCCCAGTACGTTCTCTTCGCTAAATCTGTTAGTAGAATTCGAAAGAGTCTCAAAGCTGTACAATGGCAAATCTTCGATTTTCACCTTGCTCGATTCGTCTTGGAGGAACAGATTATTAGCAGGCGACGAATCGGACAAAATCGCCCCTTTCCCTTCGCATAATTAAACATATAAGTAAACCAAGTTAATGTAATTAAACAAAAGTGTTCCTCAAAATACCTTTCTTCTTAACAACCATACAGCACCATGCAGCGAAGATAAGAACAACTGATACGGCGACAAAGGCCCCGACGACTGAAAGTATGATCGCCAGCTTTCTGTCTCCGCCCTTACGATCTAACAATTTAAGGAAATTCAGTTTCACAATTTTCCGAAGTAGTGATGCAAACAAGGAAATACATAGAACATAAGATTATATTATGCCCCGTTTGGATTCCGGATTTCGATTTGAAATCCGGATTTCGGCCAAATCTTCCGTTTTGGCAGTCGTACTGATTTGGCTTTGGATTTCGCCAAATCCGAGGGGAAATCCAAACTCTTATAATTCATCGGATTTGAAATTACGATTTTACAATTCAGAATTTAAAATCAAGCGATTTCGTTCAAATACGCGAATCCAAACGCACTCTTACCTAATTCTGATTTCGGCAGACGAACATAAAGATCGTAGCCCACGTTAGGGAACTGCTGCATGTCTACCAATCCATCTCTTTCGCTCCAAAACATGCATCCAATCTTATACGGGTCGTAAGCGTAAGCTATGCAAGAACAGTTTCTCAAGCACTTGGCCCTACATCCCTCGGCCGGCCCGAGGGAAAGGGCTCAGCAAGTCGGGCACCTTCTATTAAGGCATCCTCGAGAAATCGTCTCCATTATTAATACGGCTACACTGCAACTGCGTTCTTCTTACACATCCACGAGTCCAATTTCCTCTATCCCATTCGCTGGCATTCGCAGGCTCAAACCCTTTAAGGCAAGAACATATCGCAGCAGGCGAGCCTTGATCATTGCAGCTCGCGAAGGGCCCGCATGTGTTGTAAACGTCGCAGATTGTGTAAGGAACGGCCCACGAAAGATCCCAGCTTTTCTTCCGATCGTCCCACAGCTTCTTCTCCATTGTCCCCGAAGAATTCAAGGTGAATTTCGACAGGAAATTCTCGGTTGGGATTTCGAAAAAGTGTATCCCCGGCGAAAGCTGCTCCACGACTATTCGGTTTCTGTAGGCCGAGCTGTACATGGCCCTCATTCCAGTGAAGATCTGACCGTTGAACTGCCCAGACCTGAAATGGGGTGACCCATCGCTTTTCCATATGAATACCTGGGGAATTTTCAGAGCTTGGAGGCCCAAGGTGAATCCGCCGATTTCAGGGTTTGTGGCGTTCTTCCACGACGCCGCCCACAGCCTTTCGCCGGAGATCGTGTCGTCGACGACCTTCATCTCAGGGATCCAAGAATCGGTCATGTGAGAGAAGCTCTCCCACCTCGCCGTCAAGTTCCCGTCGCAGAGGACGAGGTTTCCGTTGTTCAGAAGACGAGCGGTGGTGTTTCCTGGGGCGGTGAGGTTCGTCGACCAGATGGTCCGACCTCGGCCGTCGGAGAGGACGAGGTTTCCGTCGCCGGAGAGAGATACCCTACCCGAAGAATCGGTCAATGGGCTGTCCCTGTTGGCGACCCACACGGTCGTTTGATCGGAGACGGCGTAGTATATCGCAAGATAGCGGTTGTTGGTGTTCGCCGGGCTGAAGAATCCCAGCTTGAAGACTTTTCCCGGCGAGGTTATGGCGTCGGGGTCTCGGAGGGTGAAGGTGGAGTTTATAATGGTTTCTGTTTGTTGTTGGCTAAAGCCGTACTGGAAAACAAGCTGACAGAAGGTTATTATCATCAAGAAAGTCATCTTGTAAGAAAAATTCAGGTCTTCCATATGGCCAAGGTGAGAATCTGATTTTGGACGACACGAAGTATAGTGTGCATTGTTGTATATATGTGTGTTTACACAGCATATCGAGGCATTCAACTGCTGTAATGAATAATCAGCGAAAGCTACGTCGGTTTTTGTTTTCAAAGAGTAGTTACGATCCGAGGACAGGGCGAATCGGGTCGAATTAAGGTTCTAGAGAGTCTAAAAATTATTAATTTGATCAGCTTGCAATTTACTCCGTCTATTTATGATTTTAAAATTAATGTAATATCAATATAATCATATTTTTAACCACACTTGCGAAAATTAATAGTAACTTTACTATATTATGCAATTACACTAAGTTATAAGTGGTTATGGGATGCGTATGAGCAGAGGGAGTTCGAGCAGATTGTTAATGATTACTTTATGACTCTTTTCCTCTCAGCTCAACCTAATGAATCTTTCATGGAGCAGACGATGAAGTATATTTCCCCCCGAGTCACAGAGGATATGAACGCGATGTTTTTGCGCGATTACTCGAGGGAGGAAGTCGACAATGCCCTAACAGGTATGTTCCCGTATAAATCCCCAGGCCCGGATGGTCACCTATTTTTACCAAAATCTTGGAAAATTATAGGTGAGAAAACATCCCATTGTATATTTGATTTAAACCACGAAATCTCTTCTCCCGTTTTCCACGACACGCATATTATCTTAATTCCGAAAATCAATAAACTCGAAACATTGGTCCATTTTCGCCCGATTAGTCTGTGTAATGTTGTACCGTATTGCTTCGAAACGTATTACCAACATACTAAAGGAAGTCATTGATCATGTCTCCCCATCCCAGTCCGCATTCATCCCAAACAGGCTTATTATAGATAACGTCCTCATTAGGGTTGTCAACCGGGCGGGTTCGGGGTGGGAATCTAATCCCTGTCCCCCCGAGGCAAACGGGGACGAAATGGTCCCCATCCCCGCGGGGATTCCCTGCCCCGTAATAATTCTTTTAAAAAAATTAATTTATATTATTTTAATTATTTAAACTATATTTTATTATTATTTATATTATTGAAACTATATTTTATTATTTAAATAATATTTAAATCATATTTATGTTATTTTAATATTATGAAAGTATATTTTAATATTATTTATCTTATAATAATATAATTGAATATAATATATATTATTTTAATAATCGGGGCGGGGCAGGAACGGGGCGGGGATACCGCGGGGAAAGTTTTTCCCCCCGTCCCCGCCCCGTGGGGGTAGAATAGCGGGGATTCCCCGCCTCGTTCGGGGCGGATCCTCGCGGGGACGGAGAATCCCCGCCCCGTTGACAACCCTAGTCCTCATTTCTTTCGAGACGAACCATGCCATGAAACAGAAAAGAACCGGTCGAGAGGGTTATTGTGCCCTTAAACTAGATATGAGCAAAGCTTACGATCGTGATGAATGGACGTTTAGAAGGTTATGTGCAAACTAGGGTTCCATAATCGTTTATTCATAAAATTATGTCGTATTTTTCGAGGGTCTCTTTTTCGTTTATTCTTAACGGGTCTTGCTTTGGTCGCTTAACTCGGTCTAGGGGTTCACGCCAAGGAGATCCGTTATCGCCTTACCTTTTTCTTTTTTGTGCGGAAGCGTTTAGTAGTTTGTTGCAGCAAGCCGAGAGGGTGGGGTCACTAAGTGGAATTTCAGTTCGTCGGGATGCTCTTTCGGTTTCCCATCTCCTTTTCGCCGACAACACGATCATCTTTAGCAAAGCTAACACCGAGGCGATGGGGACCATTCAATCCATCATTGATGTGTACGGTCTGGCCTCGGGCCAGGCGGTGAACTTTTCGAAGTCCTCAGCTACGTTTTTCCCAAATGTGCAGGAGGAAACACGATGTGCACGTTGCTGTTCCCTTGGGATCGACCCAAGTGTTAAACATAGCTTATATTTGGGACTCCCATATGTGGTAGGAAGATAAAAGAAAGAAGTTTTTGCCTATTTTCGGGAACGCTTGTGGAAGCGATAAGGCTGGTCTGAAAAGTCGTTATTAATGCCGTCCTCCAAGCTATACCGTCATATGCTATGTCTTGTTTTCTACTCCCTGGAGGTGTTCTACATGATATACAAAGGTTGGTGACACGGTTTTGGTGGGGATCAAACAAGCACTCGAGTATTCATTGGACAACGTGGAGGAATATGTGTCGCCCGAAAGCCTTTGGGGGATTAGGATTTTGTGACTTACGCATGTTTAACTTGGCTCTTGTTGCGAAGCAAGCATGGCGGCTCAGCCCGATGTTCTTTTAGCTCGGATATTTAGAGCACACTACTTCCTGGATGGTGACTTGATTGGAGCTCCTTTGGGTCGAATCCGTCTCTCACGTGGCGCGCGATTTTCCAGGCTAAATCCGTCCTCCAGCTGGGGCTTCTGGGAGATTGGTACGGGCTCCGATATTAACATTTGGAATCAGCCTTGGATACCAGGGACTCGACGCTTTACTCCGATCACTCCACCGAGGCAATGTTATATTAACATGAGGGTTACTGATCTTCGTCTTTTTGTCACGCAAGGCTGGAACGAGGCCTTGGTTCGGGCAATCTTTCTCCCCGTTGATGCTGATAAAATCATTGGAGTCCCCTTTAGTTCGCTGCCTCTGCCAGATAAACGGGTTTGGCATCTTTCAGGGAGTGGTCAATTTTCGGTTATATCAACATATTGGGTGGAGGACTCGTTTTGCCACAAGCTTGTTCTAGTGCGGGGGCTTATGCATGGAGGCTTATGCATGATCTTATCCTACAGCCTCTAATCTTTTCAAACGGAAGTCTTTATCCAGCCTTGTTGTTCTAGATGTGGTTGGGTTGAGGATGCTAGATACATCTTTGTCGACTGCCGGACACTAAGCTTTTTTGGAGGATGTCCCAGCTCCCGAAGCATGTCGTCAATCAATGTCTAGCTCTGCTGAAGGATGGCTCCGTAATGCGGCCTCTATCTTGACGAAGGAAGAGTTTACAGGCTTTATTGCTACGTGCTGGGAAATTTGGGTTGCCCAAAATAAGAGGATCTTTCAGGGAGTAGCTTGTGCGCCAGGAGCTTCGCTTAGAGCCTTTACTTGCAAGGATTCCAATACTTTTGCGGGGAAAGTGGCTCCAAAGGCTAAACCATTACACGGGGAATGGTGGCTATGCCCAACTGATGCGGAGCTAAAGATTAACTACGATGAGGCCATTCATCATGATAGGGCAGGGGCATCTCTTGGTATTATCGTGCGGGATAGCATGAGGACTTGCAGGAGGTGGCGAACCCGTTTCATCCATGGTATTTATGAGGCTGTGGTCATTGAAGCCTTTGCCGTTCGAGAAGCTTTACGCTTGGCTCGTATGGAAAGTTGGGATAGAGTGGTTATTGAGAGTGACTGTGAAGAGGTTATCTTGGCTCTACGAAACCGTAGCTCGGATTCTTCTAAAATCGGAAGCGTTCTTCGAGAATGTCAGTGCATGATCGATTCGTTTCGTAAAGTTGGTCTCTCTTTTGTTAGACGGGATGATAATAGGGCTGCTCATTTTCTTGCTAAGAATATTAGTTGGAATGCTGATGGTTGTACTCCTCCTGTTCATTCACTAGCATGTAATCTGTTCGACGATATTTCTTAGTTCAGTTTTTATTCAAAAAAAACTATCAAGCTCAATTTTAATTAAAATATATACTTCGGATATGGAAAACAAAACAAAAAATCTAGGTGAATCTATAGAAAAATACACAATTGGATAAAATTTTTACACATAGGTACCCATGTCAGAAAATTTTATAGATAGGTACCCGATTTAATTTTTACCAGTTTCATTAGTCATGTCGTACCTTCCTGTGTGTATATTGCGTCGTTGATATAGGGTACCTAAATATTGCATACGCTCGTACCTACGGCATACCTGTGTGTTACATAGGGGGTACCTAAATATAGCATACGCCGTACCATTTTCTGTTATATAGGTACCCAAATGTGTTGTATGGGTACTTTCGGGGATCGGGTACCTATGTGCAAAAAATTTATTCTGTTAGGTACATACATATAAAAAAATTCTGACAGTGTACTAAATTATTAGTTTTTATCCAAATAGATACTTATGTGTAAAGACCCCAAAAATCTAACCAATTTTAACTACGCACAACACATAGATGGCATAATATATTTTTTAAAGCGAAAGCTTTTAGAAATATACAGTATGTGATCAAAATAGCCAACCCTCGGATACAATACAGACCAACATCCAATGGGATAAAGTCCCAACAAAGAATCCAAAACATTCTACAAATTCAACATAGGGATAACGACATTTTTAGTCTTCAATATTTGGGGGCATGAGTGTTTCTGGTCCCCCATGTTCCGAGCTGACTACTCCAATGTTATCAATTTTGGACGGTTTTGGTCCCTCTATTAATTAATCGCTATTTTAGACGAAATTTAATACGTTATAGCTCATGATGTCCTTTTACTCGACGTAAAACCACATCTTCTTCTTCGACTTAAACGCACATGGACATCATTCTACATCACATTTAGGAAATAATCGACAACCTTGAAAAGGAGTTAAATGTGATACGTAATGTTGCTCATGTGCGTTTAAGTCGAAGAAGAAGATATGTTATGAGGTTTTACGTCGAGTAAAATGAGATCATAGACTCTCTCACGTGTTAAATTTCGTCTAAATTAGCGATTAAATTAATCGAGTGACCAAAACCGTCCAAAATCGATAATATTGAGGACTAAAAGTATCATCTCAGAACATGGAAACCAGAAATGCCCATGCCCCAAGCATCGGGACTAAAAATGTCGTTCGCCCTTGTAACATACTTTTTTCTTTTTAATTACAGAGACATAAAAGGAAAAGGAAATTCAACACCGCCGCTGTTTCTCTTCTTTTTCTCATCTTAGTCAATCTGTCAATAGATCACTCGCTGACCAAAAGAAAACACCAACGCATCACACACACACACCATACACGCATCTTAATTTAAGGACACTAATCAATAATATTTTGATCAATGAAAAAGCTAATCGACTTGCATTCCACCTCAATCCCATTGTAATAAAACATTACAACAGAGAGAACATTGTACAATTTAGCTTCTCTTCAACAACAATTCGAACTGGAATTTACTGAACCAAGAAAGAACATTGAACAATTTAGCTTCTCCTCAACAGCAGTTCGAACTGAACCTGTGCAGCGAATTGTGCCACCGAAGATCAACATAGCATACTTCAAGTACACAATCGCAGTTCAGTGTTGGAAGCTCAATAATAGTAATTAAGTACCTGAACAATGCCTGCAAAATAGGGCCGCCAACTATAAACTTCAGAGAGTGGCACTATAACGACGGACATTACAACACGATCAGCATTGCAAAGAGCCAGAGCCAACGCGAGCATCGATACGACCATCACTCTTTCCGAGGTAATAAACTCAAAAGCATTGGACTCCGTGAAGTCGTTCGTGTCACCGCCGCCCGACGCCGCTCTGATTCGGCGGAGACTGCAACTCGACCGTCTCGGAGCTGGCAGAACGGTAGTAATCGCGAGAGATTTCCGCGTACGAAGCTGAACAGAGTCTATCGTGAGCGAGCATAGGGTTTTGGATGGGGCTTGGACTGTCGGAATCGAGGGCGAGGGGTGAAGACGATGCTTGGGAGTGGCGACGAAGCAAGAGCAAGCCATTTGACCAGCGATTGATCCTTCGGAAATGGAAAACAGGCGATATGAAATTCGCAAAGAACGGTGACTACGACGTATGAGAAACGGCCAGCGGCAGCGTTGTAAATTGTAATTGGCGGGCTACGCTACGCTAACCAGGGCGGCGTGCGTATTTATGGAATAAGGAAATGAAACGACGTCGTCATCTACACAACGACCGCTCAATAGGGGTGTGCGTGGTGCGGTTTTCGGCGGTTTTCGGCCAATTCCGCACCAAACCACTATATGCGGTTTTTTGAAAAACAATTCTCAACCGAGGTTTTGAAAAATAAAACCACACGTACGGTTTTGGGCGGTTTGGTGTGGTTGCGGTACGGTTTTGCGGTTTTTAACCGAACAAAGAATTAATTATATTTTATCGAATGAAAATTTAGTTTTAAAAGCGTTAGACGCAAAAAGGTGATGAGACATCGTCTTGCCTCAGGAAAAAGGTGCAAGTCGAGGTATTTGCCTCATATATCGAGCGTCACCACTGTTCAAAAAAAAGGGAGTTACTATTCACCGTCCCTTTTTCCTAGTCACCTCCCCTAAAGGGCTGGAAAAAGACGTTTTTGCCCTTATGATATTTAAATTAATTTAAAAAGAAAAAACTAACTAAATATATAATTTTGGTACGAAATACTGAAAACTAAATACACAAATAAATTCGAACGATCGATCGATACGGAAAAAAAATTGATTTAACATTTTCGGACCGACCGAACCAAAATTGGTTAACTGCAAACCATAAATTGTTTGATATATAATCAAAATTAAATTTTGTTTCTTATCTAGTTTTCTAACTTAAAAAATTATTTTCTATCATTTCATTCTAGAGAGAGACTCAAAAAATAGTTGAAAACGTTTCTTGATTATCTAATCAATTCAGAGAACCAAGCAGTAATTCGTAAAAATATTTTGTATAATTCTTTTTAGTTATCATGTTAGAGTAGACTAGTGTAAGAGCTTTGGGTCAACAAGTAAATCTGTAACAGGGGCTTTGGGTCAATAAGTAAATTTTAATATTTTAAACCCCCAAAAATCGCAATCTTTGGCTGTGTTTACTTAGTTCGATAAGTCCACATTAAGTCCATTTATAGCACGATATCTTGTTTGCATTTTAATTTTGCAATCAAGATAAAGCCCGATATTAAAAGCGGCCCGTGATTAGAGTAGCAGGTTCTCCAGATAAACCTATACGAGGGGGTAGGAGCCAAGATTGTGATGGGCCAAGATAAAAAAATAAAAAACAAAAGTACCATAATATCCCTAAATTCGAAACATCAATATATGCAAGAACACAAATCCCTTTGACTTGAAAAAAAGCTACGTGAATTAGATGCTAAAGAGGTTCTTTTATCACGACGAGCTAGAATGAAATTGAGGTTTGTAAAAGTTCCTTCTGTTGGTAATATAGATATTGGTTAAATTCTGAGTTCCAAACCCCCATTACTTTTTCTTCAGCAATTGTTCTGATGAAGTTAGCGTGGCGAACAAAATTGCCGCGCTAAGTTGGTTCTCTCGTTGTATAAACGTCAAGGACGGGTTCAAAGAATCAATCAAAGAAAAGAAGCGCTGAGCAAGTAAGCGTAGAGCTGACCTAGAAAACTATTGTTGGAGTTATTGGGCTTGAATGAATGAGAATGGCTTTAATACTCAAATAAATAAAATGGGAAAAAATGTGGTTGTCCCACATTGGTTAGAACACAACCTTTCTACCTCCTTATAAATGATTGTGTGTTTTATTTTCTTAAAATAAATAGGCAATATTATACCACACATGTGCCGCTCGCGTGCTCGCATAAGGGGGGGTGCAAATCCAGTTGACTAGTGTGTGGGCGCGGACAAAAATTGACGGGCCTGATCAACCCGCCCTTTTGCGATCGGATTATGATTTTTCCCAAGAAAATAAATTAAATTTTATTTCATTATTTTGTTTTAACCAAACGGCTCCTTAATAGTTGAGTACTGTTCGAAACAGACCATGCCTGTTCAAGGCGACTGTTCGGTCGGACAGGACTGTTCGAGCAGCCATGTCTGTTCCAGACGAAGGGAAACACGCCTCTGCGAAAGGTTGTCCAGTCCCTATAAATAAACTCAAAACTCTACTGGAAAATTCATTCCAAACTCGCTTACGAAAATCAAGCCTACTGCTAAAAACTGTTCGCGAAATTCTGTTCAAGTTCGCCGGTGATTTCTTCAGTGCTCGACGAAGTCACGCTCTTCCGACGTATCCTGGGAGACAGTTCCATACGGGGAAATCTGTCTTAAGGAAATTGTGCCTCGCACAAACTCGGAATTTCCTTATACTGCTAATTCGTTCGCATCGCATCCGCCGACTTAAACAACAATCTTAAGACAGATCCTTTGACGATGTCAAACAACGAAGACAACATTGAAGTTCCAACCGTCACTGTAGCCACCGCTATACCTTCTGCGATTCTTCAAGCCACATGGAGAAACCAGAGAAGTTCGCCGGGGTGGCTTCGACGTTCAAGCGATGGCAACAGAAGATGTTATTCTACCTTACGACGCTCAATCTAGACAGGTTTCTTACTGAACTTGAACCTATAATTCCCGAAGGCCAGGTTGATGTGGCAACCCAATCTGCCGTTGACGCATGGAAGCATGCAGATTTCCTATGCCGAAACTATATCCTAAACGCGATTCATGACACCTTATACAATGTATATTGTGGAGTAAAGACGGCTAAGGAATTGTGGGAGTAGTTGGATCGAAAGTATCAAACAGAGGACGCCGGCTCGAAGAAATTCGTTGTCGGACGATTCCTCGACTATGTAATGGTCGACTCAAAGACTATGATCAGTCAAGTGCAGGAAATTTAGTTAATCTTGCACGAGATCCATGCGGAGAAAATGATTTTAAGCGAATCTTTTCAAGTGGCAGCGATCATTGAAAAATTGCCTCCGGGATGGAAAGATTTTAAGAATTATCTCAAGCATAAACGCAAAGAGATGTCGTTAGAAGACTTGATTGTCAGACTTCGAATAGAAGAAGACAATAAAGGTGCGGAACGAAAGCTCTCAAGGTCCGCTATTAATGTAATGGAGCATGGCCATGCAACTCTAAATCAAAGAAAGCGTTTCAAGTCAAAAAGAAGTTCGGGGCTACCGGGGGAACCTCGAAACCCAAGTACAGTCAAAGGTAAATGCTTCAACTGTGACAAAATGGGTCATAAGTCATCCGAAGGAATGGTGGATTGACACCGGCGCTACAAGGCACGTGTGCCGACTTCCTAGAAAGAAACACGAAGCCAACCTGACGAAAGATATCACTCGAGATGTTGGAGAGATGAGTCTTGTGGCTGTAATTTCAGAAGTGAACATGGCTGAATCGAACCCGAAGGAATGGTGGATTGACACCGGCGCCATTTCTCGACCTTTGAATCCGTTCAAGGCGAAAGTATCTATATGGGCAACTCAGCCACTGCTACCGTGGAGGGGAAAGGAGACATAATGCTGAAGATGACATCCGAAAAAACAATGACGCTAAAAGATGTGCTATATGTGCCGGAGATTCGCAAGAACCTCGTGTCAGGATTCTTTCTCAATAAGCACGGGTTTCGCATAGTGATAGAATTTGATAAAGTTATTTTATCTAAGTCAGGAATGTTCGTAGGAAAAGGTTATGCTACTGAAGGGCCGTTCAAATTGAATGTAATGACTGTCATCGATAATAAAAATAACAGTACTTGCTCGAATGTTCTAACCTATGGCATGGTAGACTAGGCCACGTTAATTTTAATTCGAGACGTCGATTAATTAACTTGAACCACATTCCTAAATTCGAAATCAACTCGGAAAATAAATGCGAAATATGCGTTGAAGCTAAATTAACAAGGTCATCCTTCCCAACGGTAGAAAGGAGTACTGTACCGCTTGAGCTAATTCATAGTGACGTTTGTGATTTGAAAAATACACAAACACGAGGCGGGATAAATATTTCATAACATTTATAGACGATAGCACGAAATATTGCTATGTGTATTTACTTAAAAGCAAGGATGAAGCATTAGAGAAGTTTATTCTCTACAAAACCGAGGTTGAAAATCAACTCGGTAAGAAAATAAAACGACTAAGGAGCGACCGAGGCGGTGGATATGAAGTGCCAATCGGTAACTTTTGTGCGGAACACGGTATTATCCATGAGGTAACCGCTCCTTATTCACCTCAGTCAAATGGGGTTGCCGAACGGAAAAATCGCACTCTTAAGGAAATGATTAATTCAATGTTGTTAAGCTCGGGATTACCGGCCAATATGTGGGGCGAAGCAATTTTATCGAGTAATTACCTGTTAAAAAGAATACCTCGAAAGAAACAAACCAAAACGCCATATGAATTATGGAATGGAAAAACGCCATCCTATAAACATTTGCGAATGTGGGGTGTCTCGCCAAGGTAGTCGTACCGACACCTAAGGTAGTAAAAATCGGTCCTAAAATGGTAGGCTGTATTTTTGTAGGGTATGCGCATAATAGCACGGCATACCGGTTTCTTGTATATGATTCAAAAATTCCAGAAATACACAAGAACTCAACAATGGAATCAAGAAATGCATGTTTCTTTGAAAATATATTTCCGTACAAATCTAAAGATGGGTCCAGTTCATCTAACGGACGAACGAAGAAATTGAGGATCCTAGCACGGTTCTCGATTTTGAACCAAGGCGTAGTAAACGAGCGAGGATAGAAAAACGTTTGGTGACGTCTTTGTTACCTACTTGCTCGAAAAGGAACCACTAACTTACAAAGAAGCAGTGAGCTCCTCTGAAGGACCTTTATGGAAAGAAGCCATTAAAAGTGAAATTGATTCTATTTTGCAGAGTCATACTTGGGAGCTAGTAGATCTCCCAGAAGGATGCAAGCGATTAGGATCTAAATGGATCTTTAAAAGAAAAACGAAACCAAATGGTTCGATCGAAAAATATAAGGCCAGACTTGTTATCAAAGGATACAATCAACGTGAAAGCCTAGATTATTTTGATACTTATTCTCCTGTAACGAGGATAAATTCGATAAGAATGATACTTGCTATTGCATCATTAAGAAATTTGGAAGTACATCAAATGGATGTCAAGACAGCTTTTTAAACGGAGATTTAGATGAAGAAATATATATGGAGCAACCCGAGGGGTTTCGAGCCCCGGGAACCGAAAACAAAGTCTGTAAATTAGTTAAATCATTGTATGGTTTAAAACAAGCTCCTAAGAAATGACATGAAAAATTTGATCACGCAATGATAATAAGTGGTTTTAAGATCAATGCATGCGACAAATGCGTTTATTCTAAGGAAACAAATGAAGACTATGTCATCCTATGTCTATATGTAGACGATATACTCATAGTTGGAAGTAGTGACACAATAGTCAAAATCTACTAAGAGTATGTTAAATTCGAAATTTGATATGAAAGATATGGGAATTGCGGATGTGATTTTGGGGGTTAAAATCACACGAACGAGTGAAGGTCTAGTTTTGAGTCAAGCTCACTACATAGACAAAATTCTTGAAAAATTCAATAAAAATGACAATGGTATCGCCAGAACGCCACTAGATAGAAGCGTTCACCTATCAAAGAATCACGGTGAGGGCGTTTCTCAAGTAGAATACTCACGGATTATTGGAAGCCTAATGTATCTAATGAGTTGTACTAGGCCAGATCTTGCGTATGCGATAAGCAAATTAAGTTCATACACAAGCAATCCAAGTGTGGAGCACTGGACTGCAATTATAAGAGTCTTGAGATACCTAAGGTATAATCGTGATCCCGGATTACACTATGGGAAATATCCAGTTGTACTAGAAGGGTACACTGACGCAAATTGGATATCTGATATAAAAGACTTGAAATGCACAAGTGGGTATGTGTTTACACTAGCAGGAGCTGCAGTATCGTGGAAATCCTCAAAACAAACTGTAATAGCAAGTTCCACTATGGAATCTGAGTTTATTGCCTTAGATAAATGTGGAGAAGAGACTGAATGGCTACGCCACTTCCTAGAGGATATTCCAAAATGGGATAAACCTGTGCCACCTATATGATTACACTGCGATAGCCAATCGGCAATTGGACGGGCACAGAGTACGATGTATAATGTTAAATCGAGTCATATACGCCGTCGACATAATACCCTTAGCCAATTGCTCTCAACTGGAGTTATCTCGATAGATTACGTAAAATCGAAAGATAACATTGCGGATCCGCTAACCAAAGGGTTAAACAGAGACGCAATTTATAGGCTGACGAAAGGAATGGGCTTGAGAAGCCTTAAAGTATAAAGTTTCTAAAAAGGAAACCGAACCTAAGTGACTGGAGATCCCAAGATCTAGGTTCGAAGGGACAACCTAATTTTACGACCTAATGTCACTGTGGGGGTAACCCCGCTCATTCCTGTCAGAAAACAGTGAGGATGGAAAAAGGCTAGCACTATAATGCTTTAATGACTGTCACAGGGTATTGACTGAAAATACTCGCGACGTGAGAAGTCACCTATGTAAGGGAGAAGTGGGGCCGCTTCAAAGGAGGACTGGAAAAGGCTCAGTTCTTTAGAAACCCTCGCAGAATCGGGACGTGTTCACGTCCAAAACGAACAAAACAATGAGAACTGAACAAATAGAAATGACCTGTGTGTATTGTACGTGGGTTTATTTACACAAAAGGCGGGATAGTTCAAGGACATCGCGTCTACTAGACTGCTAGAAAATCAAACGTGCTTTACAGGAGGAAGTTCAAATAATAAAATATACTATCCTCTATGCAGAGGTCAATGACGAACGTGTAAACTCCGAAAAGGGAAACAATTCTCATTCATGTGGGGGATTGTTGGAGTTATTGGGCTTGAATGAATGAGAATGGGCTTTAATACTCAAATAAAAAATGGGAAAAATGTGGTTGTCCCACATTGGTTAGAACACAACCTTTCTACCTCCTTATAAATGATTGTGTGTTTTATTTTCTTAAAATAAATAGGCAATATTATACCACACATGTGCCGCTCGCGTGCGCACACAGGGGGTGCAAATCCAGTTGACTCGTGTGTGGGCTCGACCCGCGCACACGAATGCCGGACAAAAATTGACGGGCCTGATCAACCCTCCCTTTTGCGATCGGATTATGATTTTTCCCAAGAAGATAAATTAAATTTTATTTTATTATTTTGTTTTAACCAAACGGCTCGTTAACAGTTGAGTACTGTTCGAAACAGACCATGCCTGTTCAAGGCGACTGTTCGGTCGGACAGGACTATTCGAGCAGCCATGTCTGTTCCAGACGAAGGGATCGCCTCTTCGAAAGGCTGTCCAGTCCCTATAAATAAACTCGAAACTCTACTGGAAAATTCATTCCAAACTCGCTTACGAAAATCAAGCCTACTGCTAAAAACTGTTCGCGAAATTCTGTTCAAGTTCGCCGGTGATTTCTTCAGTGCACGACGAAGTCACGCTCTTCCGACGTATCCTGGGAGACAGTTCCATACGGGGAAATCTGTCTTAAGGAAATTGTGCCTTGCACAAACTCGGAATTTCCTTATACTGCTAATTCGTTCGCATCGCATCCGCCGACTTAAACAACTATGACATACGTCCTTCACTGAGAGCCTCATCGATCGGACAAGTAAGGCTTATCAACACATCGGCTATGTGAGAGCCTTTACTCGCCAGTAGCAAGTTCAATTGTCATGTTTCATTGAGAAATTTGTGCAACAGGTTCAAATATGTAAGCAAGAGATTGGAATAAATATAACAATTTCACAAGCAATTGTCTTTTTCGAATCTTCGATGTTTGTTTGACATTCTTTCGATATTCATTATATCCAGTTTCTACTGACTAATACTTTTGTCATGAAACATAACAGATTAGGCCTCTTGTCGATGATAGAAGTTGAGGTTCGAACCGCAGACGATCATCCTCTGGTCAAGAAAGTTGTTAGGTGACCTTGGGTAAAGGTCTTTGACCAATCAACAAATCAGGCGCCCACGTGAAAATAATGCTTTGAAGAACTCAACTTACCATTTCGGCTATGCAAGTGTGCTGCTTTATTTTTCCATCCGTTTACATTGACGAGGGAGCAAGGAAGAATGCCTATAATAGGGCTTCATTCGCTGAAGAAGAAATACATCACAAACACATCAGAAATTCTCGTCTCTGGTCATTTCAGTAGCCTACTCCTTATATTATTGTAGCTGTTTTTGTACCACGTCAGTGTACGTGTTTGTAATCTCTCCACATAATAAAGAAGTTCTACCCTCCGGCCCGTGGACGTAGGTCATTCTGACCGAACCACGTAAATCTCGTGTCACTGTCCAAATTTATTTTTCGTCTTGTTTATTTATTATCGTCATTTTTCGGGCAAAATAATTATCGGGGATTTCCGCATTTCCTAACAAATTGGTATCAGAGCCAACCAGATTTATTTTTTAGCCACCATGACGATAAGAAAAATGTCAATTGAAAAGTTCGACAGAAATGTCAACTTTGCAATGTGGAGTCTCAAGATGGAGGCCATACTTATTCAAGACGGTTGTGAGGTGGCGCTTGAAGGCGCAAAGAAGAAACCAACCGAAATGAAGGACGATCAATTTAATGAATTGGACAAGAAAGCCAGATCGACTATTATATTAAATCTCTCTTACGAGGTTTTACAAGAAGTTGCCACGGAGACGACGACCATGGGTATGTGGGATGCGCTAAAAGCTATCTACGTGAATAAGACTAAGGAGAATCGGCTTTATTTAAAGCAGAAGCTATACAGTATGAAAATGACGGAAGGTACTTCTATTCTCTCGCATCTCGATAAATTCGATTCTATCATTATTGATTTGGCGAACGTAGAAGTTAAAGTGACGGATGAAGATCAGGCCATAATAATGCTGTGTTCCCTTCCCTCGTCTTTAAAGCATTTTCGTGACACCATAATTTATGGAAAAGATACGATATCGTATGCTAGTGTCAAATCTGCTTTACAATCGAAAGAAATAGACAGGGATATTACGGGAGAAACAGGTGGTAGCCAGGCAGAAGGCCTGTTTGCACGGGGAAGACCGGAATGTAGAGACGCTGAAAGTAGCAGATCTAAAGAAAGGTCGAAATCCAGGCACAGAAATAAAGTCTGTAATTTTTGCAAGAAAAATGGTCACATCAAAGCTGATTGTTTTAAATTAAAAAATAAGGAGAAAATAATCAGCAATTTAATAAACCCACCGAAGCTAGTTTAGCTGCTGATGAGAGCGATGGAACTACTTTTGTAGCAACTGCAAATATTGTTAGGTCTGAAAGTGAGTGGATCTTAGATTCGGGTTGTTCTTACTATATAAGTCGGAGTCAAGATTGTTTTTCCACGAAAAATTCGATGGTGGATATGTTTTAATGAGAAATGATGCTCCGTGTAAAGTTGTTGGTAAAGGCACAGTTAGGATCAAGATGTTCGACGGAATCATCCGAACGCTCATAGAAGTCAGACACGTTCCAGATATGAAGAGAAATCTTGTCTATTTAGGCACACTTGAATCTCAAGGGTGCAGGTTCTCAGGTGAAGGTGGAGTTTTGAAAATTGCCAGAGGTGCCCTTATCATGATGAAAGCTTGCAGGTCTGGAAATTTATATATTTTGCAGGGAACAACTGTTACAGGTTCCGCTGCAGTTTCGACATCCCCGGAGGTTGATACCACGAGATTATGGCATATGCGACTTGGACATATGGGAGTGGCTTAACAATCTTAAGCAAGAGGGGCCTACTTTGCGGTCAAAGTACTGGTGAATTTTGCGAACATTGTATTTTTTGGAAGCAGAAACGAGTCACCTTCAATTAGCCAGCAGTCCACAGGACGAAAGGTACTTTGGACTATATTCATTCTGATGTATGGGGTCCTTCTCGTGTTCCGTCCAAAGGTGGTGGAAGATACATGTTGACTTTCATTGATGATTTTTCAAGGAAAGTCTGGGCCCAGAAGAGTGATGTTTTCCTAACGTTTAAACAATGGAAAGCTTTGATTGAAAAGCAGACAGGAAAACAGATCAAGCGACTGCAGACAGATAATGGCTTAGAATTTTGCGGAAGCGAGTTCAACGAGTTCTGCAAGAATGAAGGAATTGCTCGACATCACACTGTTAGAATGATGCCTCAACAAATGGTGTTGCCGAGCGCATGAACCGGACGCTTTTAGAGTGAGCTCGATGTATGATCTCTAACGCTGGGTTGACAAATGATTTTTGGGCTGAAGCTATCGCCGCAGCATGCTATGTTGTCACCGATCACCGTGTTCACCGATCAATTTCAAGACTCCTGAGGAAGTATGGTCAGGTACTCCTGCTGATTACTCCAACTTAAGAATATTTGGGTGCCCAGCTTATATGCCGTAAACGAGGGAAAATTAGAGCCTAGAGCTAAGAAGTGTATTTTCCTCGGTTACGCTTCAGGGGTGAAAGGATATAAACTATATTATCCTGATCCCATGTCACCCAAATTTATAATTAGCAGAGATGTTACATTTGACGAGTCTTCTATGTTACATCATTCGAAAGAGTCTACTGATTTTTCTAATCAAGAAAAGAAGGATAGTGTATACAGCGAGGTGGAGCTCGAGATCAACAAAGATCCTTCAGATGATCCTTCGACGAATTCAACAGATCAGAATGAGCCAGAACCTGATTCAGATCCTGTTGAAGATGAGAGCGTCGAGCAGGAATATTCTATAGCCAGAGATAGGGAGAGACGGGAGATTCGACTACCACAGCTGTACGTAATTTAGTTTCGTACGCTTTATCAGTGGCGCAAGAAACAGGTGGAGGCAGCGAACCTTCTACCTATTCGGAGGCAATAAGAGATGATAATTCTGATAAGTGGTTGGTAGCGATGAATGAAGAAATGGAGTCTCTGCACAAGAACGATACGTGGATTCTTGTGCCGCCGCCAAAGAAAAAGAAAATAGTCGGATGTAAGTGGGTCTTCAAGAAGAAAGAAGGTTTATCTGGTTCTGACGATGCAAGGTATAAGGCACGATTAGTCGCGAAAGGCTATAGTCAGGTACAAGGTGTAGATTTTAATGATGTATTCTCACCTGTCGTTAGACACAGCTCTATTCGTGCATTACTTGCATTCGTTGCCATGTATGATTTGGAGTTAGAACAGCTTGACGTCAAGACAGCGTTCTTACATGGCGATTTAGATGAACAGATTTATATGAAGTAACCTGAAGGCTTCATAGTTGAAGGTAAGGAAGACCAAGTTTGTCTACTGAAGAAATCCTTACACGAATTAAAGCAGTCTCCAAGACAGTGGTACAAACGGTTTGATTCTTTTATGTTGGGTCATGGTTTCTCCAGGAGCAAGTATGCTAGTTGTGTTTACTTCCGGAAATTAAATGACAGTTCGTTCATTTATCTATTGTTATATGTTGATGACATGCTCGCTAAGAATCTTGCAGAAATTCACCAGTTGAAGGCCTTATTGAACGGTGAATTTGAAATGAAGGATTTAGGAGCAGCTAAGAAGATTCTTGGTATGGAGATTAGACGTAATAGAGGAGTTGGTAAGTTACACCTGACCCAGGAAAGTTACCTCAGGAAGGTTTTGGAAAGATTTGGCATGAGCGATGCCAAACTAGTCAGCACTCCTCTTGCTAGCCATTTTAGGCTAAGCGTTGCTCAGTCACCATCATCAGATGAGGAAGAAGCGTATATGGCACGAGTTCCTTACTCGAGTGCAGTCGGTAGTATTATGTATGCAATGGTATGCACACGTCCTGATATTTCACAGGCTGTTAGTGTTGTTAGCATGTATATGGCTAATCCAGGTAAAGAACACTGGCTAGCAGTGAAGTGGATTCTCAGATACTTGAAGGGTACTCTAAGCATGTGTTTGGAGTTTGGCAGAAATAGTGATACTCTCGTTGGCTTCGTCGATTCAGACTACGCAGGTGATCTCGATAAACGACGATCTCTTAGTGGTTATGAATTTTGTATTGGAGGTTGTGCAGTTAGCTGGAAAGCTACTCTACAGCATGTAGTGGCGTTATCTACTACTGAAGCAGAATACATGGCGATTACTGATGCGATCAAGGAAGCATTATGGTTGACAGGGTTATTCAGCGAACTAACCCAGAATCGGGGAGTTAATACTATTTTCTGTGATAGTCAAAGTGCGATTCATTTGACTAAGGATCAGATGTATCACGAAAGGACTAAACATATTGATGTCAAGTATCATTTTATTCGTGAGATCATTGCAGATAAGAAGGTGTTTATCAAGAACATTAACACGAAGGATAATCCTGCAGATTTGTTTACGAAGGCTCTTCCAGTTTCCAAGTTCAAGCATTGCTTGGACTTGATTGGTGTTTCAAAGTTGGTGAACTAGCCCGTCGGGGCTAAGGTCGGAGGGAGATAACAGTATTACTAAATAAGGTGGAGTGATTTACGGAACCAAAGGTCAAGGTGGAGATTTGTTAGGTGACCTTTGGTAAAGGTCTTTGACCAATCAACAAATCAGGCGCCCACGTGAAAATAATGCTTTGAAGAATTCAACTTATCATTTCGGCTACGCAAGTCTGCTGCTTTATTTTTCCATCCGTTTACATTGACGAGGGAGCAAGGAAGAATGCCTATAAAAGGGCTTCATTCGATGAAGAAGAAATACATCACAAACACATCAGATCTTCTCGTCTCTGGTCATTTTCAGTAGCCTACTCCTTATATTATTGTAGCTGTTTTTGTACCACGTCAGTGTACGTGTTTGTAATCTCTCCACATAATAAAGAAGTTCTACCCTCCGGCCCGTGGACGTAGGTCATTCTGACCGAACCACGTAAATCTCGTGTCACTGTCCAAATTTATTTTTCGTCTTGTTTATTTATTATCGTCATTTTTCGGGCAAAATAATTATCAGGGATTTCCGCATTTCCTAACAAAAGTTGTATTTTGCTCAGCTTTGCGTCGTCCAATTGACATCATTTAGCGCGTTCCGTTGCTGTAAAACTCTACATGACTGCAATGAGTAATTTGCTTGATTAATCTTGTCTAAGAAGTGTAAAATATAAGAGGGTAAATTTTTGTCAAAATCACAAGGATAAGAAAGATAAGTAATAATTAATCGTGCAAGTGAACATGATAAGTTTTACAATACAATGCTCAAGAACTGAACATCCTTATACGGGTTCTTGGATGAGATTGTTACCTCAGACCATCTCCAACAGTCAACCGCAAACGCAAACGCATTTTACAGTAACTGCCATAGTTTGCAGTAACTGTTCTCCAACAGTCAATTGCAAACGCAAAAGAATATTCCTGCAATATTCCATTTCCCACCAACTTTATAACTTTTCAATATTACCCCTATAGTTTACTACTTTACAAACTAACCACAGTATTCTTTTAATTTTGAAGTCATTATTTATATACATATTAGAAACATAATACTTATTAAAAATATCGAAATTACAAACATAACAATTGAAATATGTTGAGATACACGTCGTACAAATAAAATATAAAAAATTATATTTGTGGTCAAAACAATATTTAATTATATTACATATAAATAAAATATAAAAAATAATAACAAGATATAAAAAAAGTATTTCTAAAATAAGTGTAAAGGTTAAAATAATTATTTATTATACCAATATAATCGTAGTATACAATTTCAAATTCTTTAAATGCCTCAAGCTGACCACTGGGTCAAGCCTCATCTGCCTAAGTAAATCTTTATATTATAAAAATTACTAAAAATAAAATTCGAATCTTGCAGCTTTCAATCAGTACCTATGTCAGAAACTTATCATAGGTACCCGTTTCACTGTTTGTACCAGTTTTATCAGTCTCGCCGTACTTTTTTATGTGTGTATTGTGTATCATGTCACGCATTTATACGGTACCCTATATGGTTTCGATATGGTACCTTAGTGTGTTATATATGACGTACCATTTTCTCAACGTGTACCAAAATACGTTGTTATAGGGTACCTAAATCTGTTACATGGCGTACCTGCGGCGGATGCAAAAAATTTATTCTATTAGGTACATACAGTCGTCCCTCTGCTAAGTTATCTTGTCAGTGGAAGTGGCAGGCTATAACTTAGCAGAGGTTATAACTTAGTGGGGGCCCGACCATTTATCAATTAATTACGGGTTAAAAATCTCGGACCAACCTCAAATAAAAACACAATAAAGAAAAGAACCTAGCCCATGGGGAGCCCACCAAGCCCACCATAGCACCACTCCAGGGCTTTTAGACTTCTTTGAGCAGTTTCTACACACTTCCCACGTATCTATACCATCAAGAAGTCTATGAACAGCTTTTTGGCCTCAACCAACCATGTCCACCAGGCTTACGGCTAAGCAGAAGCTGCAAATCTGCAAGCACAAGGCTATGCACCCTCTCATGACCCAGAAGAACCTCGTTGCGTGGGCTACGCGTGAGTTTGGCCTTGCCACCGTCATCTCTCAGCCTGCAATCACCAAGATCCTCACGATGAGGCAGCAGTATGAGGGCCTGAGTGGAGCGGATTTTCTTGCCAAACGCCCCCGCACTGTCAACTTCCCCGAGCTAGAAGAGGCCCTCTCAACGTGGATCCTTCAGTGCCAGGGACGGAAGGTGCCGATCAACAGCCTTGTCATCAAGGAAAAGGGTCGCAACTTTGCCAAGGGCCTCAACATTCCCGAGGATGCCATCGACTTCTCAAACGGCTGGCTCCACAAGTTCCAACAGCGCCACAAGCTGAAGGCATTCAAGATGCATGGCGAGAGCGGTTCGACAAATGCCCAAGTCATCGAGGCTGCTCTGCCAGAGCTCCGAGTGTTGATCAGTCGCTATGACCGCCTCGATGTCTACAACATGGATGAAACTGGTATGGAAACTACAGTGCATGGTTCTGGAGTGCGTCTTGCTCATTGTTGTGTTGTATAACAGGCCTTTTCTACAGTATGGCTCCAGACAGAACCATTGCACAGAAGCAGATCGAAGGCATCAAGAAAGAAAAGACTAGGATCACACTTGCTTTCACTGCCAATGCTGATGGCTCAGACAAGCTTCCACCATTCTTCATTGGTCATGCTCTCAAGCCTCGTTGCTTCAAAAAAAAAAACTGGCGAGCAGCTCGGCTTCTACTACCGCAACAACAAAAAGGCATGGATGACAGGTGTCTTCTTCCAAGAGTGGTTGAACAAGCTCAATGACAATATGAAGGTAATCTTTCATGTAATTTTCCCTTCCTGACAATCTTTTTCATCTTTGCATTTTTCTTTTCTCAGGAAAAGCAGTGCCACATCTTGCTCCTGCTCGACAATGCACCCTCTCATGTCACGGGGGGCATCACCCTCAGCAACGTCAAGATCAGGATGCTACCACCGAACACGACATCGAAGATTCAGCCAATGGATGCTGGCATCATCGCTGCGTTCAAGCGTCACTACCGCCGTTTCCACATCCAGAATGTCGTGGACAAGGATGACCGTGGAGAGGACAACATCTTCAAGATTGACCAGCTCACGGTCATGAAGTGGGGCCTGGCTGCCTGGAAGAAGATCACTAGAGAGACAATCTCCAACTGCTTCCAGCACACAGGACTTTTTTATGATGGTGCATCGTACAACAACGCTGTGGAGGAACCGGTGGAGAAGGAGCTGATGAAAGCGCTTGGTTCTCTCCAACAGCGTGATCCCATGCCAATTGATGAGCTTCTGAATCATGCGGTAGAGCAGGAGGTTGCTCACGTTGAGCTGACGGATGGTGAGATCATTGCGTTGGTGAAAGTGGAGGAAGAGCCCGCTGCCGAAACTGCTGAGGAGGAGCTGAAGGTCGTTACCTTTTCTAAATACGAGAAGCTTCATAGCATTGTTGTTCTCCTCTCTATGCTAGACCTCACTGACGAGAAAGACCAGATCGTACGTCGCCGCCTCCACTCCATGCAGACTGACCTACGCCACCAGAACAAGCACCACACTACTCTAGATAGCTAGATGCGTGCCTGATTTTCCCTCTGCAAAGTTATAAAATGTCAGATTCCAAGAGATTTTCATAACAATTTTACCTCCGCAAAGTAATAAATTTCGGGATTTGATAAGTTAAAACTTATAACTTAGTCACCATAGAACGAGGTTCGTTCCGCCAAAATTTTGTAACTTAGCGGAGGATATAACTTAGTGGGGGATAACTTAGGAGAGGGACGACTGTACATATAAAACAAATACAAACAGGGTACTGAAATACAAGTTTTTGTGCAAATGGGTATTTATGTATAAAGACCCCTTTAATTCTACATAAATTATTTGGTTAAATTTTCGAATGAAGCACGAGCTCTCGACATTCATGGGCTCGACTCTGTCTACCGACGATTCGGCTCAATCTTTCACCCTCACACACACACACATATACAAACACGTACAACTGCAACTGTCAAACGGGCTCGCTTGGCGGGGCGAGCTGTAAATTTTTAGGCCCGCCCAGGCCCGCATCTCGGTGCGAGGGAGTTGTTGACCTTTTTGGTCCATGAGCGTTAGAGAGTTTTGATGTATTATGTAATTGTAATGACTTTAGGTATATAAATTAAGCAATTCGATAAATGATCAATATGATGTCTAAGTATATGAAAATATTCAAACATGCATTGATTATGAGCTATAAATTGTTAAAGTGTTGAATAATTGATTCGCATATGATTTTGTGATTTATTGGTGAAACTATGTGATCGCATGTTACAGGCAGCCCATGTAATAGGATATATCGTTCTGTTCTATACATATGAAAATAACGCATGAGATATCCTACTGAGTTATAAAAGGAAAATATGTTGTTTACATATGGAAAGTGATATATCTGTTGAAAGTCGTATGTTCTTGACGCAAATCACATCCGCGATTCTTGACGCAAATCACATCCGCGATTCTTTGCATGGTTTCCACTGGATTTAATGTGCAATACTAAATTGATATCTTTCCTTATACTGATTGGAATATTTTATTTAGGGAAGATCTGATTTAATTGACTTTGTGGATAAGGTGCTTTTATAAGGTATATGCTAGAAGTGGATGTGATCTCTGAAATATGGAAAGTTGTGGCATGACATGTTAATTCGTGATAGATGCGATCTGATCTGGGCTACACATGGTGCTATATGCTATATGCATGGAAAATGTTTGATATGATGTTATCTCGTATGCTATACATGGAAAGTAATTCTGGATTAACTTATTCTAGAAATTGATAGCAGGGAATCCTTATGGAAAGTTATGTTATGGTAAAAATAATTCGAAACAATTGAATGTGCATTGAGAACGAATAGCTTTATATGGAATATAATCATGCTTTAATGAGCTTATAACCGTTGTGATGACTTTCTAGAAGCATGATTTACATGGCATGTTGATTCTCGAAAATTACATGGATTATATGCTTGATTTGGTGATTAATACCTTGATCTGATTTTTCATGTAAAGTGTTGAGTGAAAAGGTTTATATATGAGCAACACTTCATAATTTCGAACACTTAGAATTTGCGAACATACTACTACGAGAGTTTTGAGAAGAAACATTACTAAAAGATTCCTGAGATCATTTGCGATAGCTTTCTGCCTACCTGAGCAATCACTTGCGAAGTACTGACCGTACTAAGATATTCCAACCTCCCACTATATATTCTATCTTCGGACGTGTTGTCTTCGGACGTGAGCAATACCAAGGAGGCAAGGTCGACGTTTACGCACACGTGAAGGAAAGGACGAGTTCCGGGGGCCCTTCGGTAGCGAGCTGTGTCTGTCGGGATCAGGAGATTTCGAGGAACGAAACTCGGCGTGTGGTAACCTAGTGTGTCTAGTGTGCGACTTGTTTCGGTTGTATATTGGGCTAATCAATCAGTCTTGTATCCAGCTACGGTGCATTATAGTGATTGGTTAAACTCTTGGGGAGCAAACCCCAAGGAGAGGAGTAAAACTCAGTTGGAGATATAACCTCTATAAAAATCCTGTCTCGTATTTACTTCAGTTATTTCCTTTTCGCTGTGAGACAGACCCAACACGCATCTGATGTTACTAGGATATATCAGGCATACTCGTCATAAGCATCAGTCGGCATCTCTAAGTCACTACACCTTAGTATTTGTGAAAAGAAGAAGCATAAATTTTTATAATCCTAATTCGACCCTCCTCCCCCCTCCTACACACATTTTATCTCGTGGAGTGTATGGTTAAGCTCTTTTTTTTGCAAATTATTTTCATGTTTTTCGATAAACAAGAAATATGGGGCATGGCTGTATAAATAAAAATGATTTTCAAAGGAAGAGAGGGTCCTAATCGTGAACATGAATAGTTCTGGGGTTATTACGTTAAGTTAGATCAAAGGGGGCTCGGTCTCTCTCTTCTTACAGGGTGGTTTCTTGAATCCAAAACACCATAGCACTACGATCAGCGATCTTTCTCAAGGTGGGTTCGATCCTCCTCCTCTTCTCTTCTACCGGCGTTATTGTATTCAAAGCGACGATCTTGAATTCAATTTTTCAATATCCTTCTTTGTCGGGTACTGCTGTCTCTTTTTTGTTATCAATTTCCGACTGATAGCATTTAAATATCGACATGGGAGCACGATTTGATAACACCGTACATGTTTGAGCTAGTAGTACACCTGCCTGTATCCTACTCTGTGGTTGTTCTGTAGTCGTCAATTGAATCGATTAAGTCAAGATTTCTTGAAATTCACCTTCATTGTTTGTCTTAAAGCAGAGATCCAAGAAATGGAACTAGCAGATCGAGCTGTGGGTCTCCTTCTAACAGTCATCAGCCTCTCTGTTTTCACTTACTACACCTTTTGGGTTATAATCCTGGTCAGAACTAGCAACCCTATGTTTTTCTTTCTCACTACTTAACAAAACTTGTGTGTTGATTATCTATCTGTCTCTGTTTGTGTGTGATTATTTACAGCCGTTTGTGGACGACGACCACTTCGTTCATGGCTACTTCTTGCCCCTCGAATATGCCATTCTCATCCCAATTGGCGCTGGCATCACATTGATGTGCTTTCTCTCTGTTTTCGTTGGCTATGTGATGCTCAAATCAAAGAAGAAAAGAGCATAGAGCTGTTCCATATTCAGCTCAACTATTGCTCAGCCACGGTAGTTTAGGCGAATTTTTGTCGTACTGAGGTACAAATTCGAACTATTATCTCGGGTTCTTGGCAAAAATGAAGCCTTTTACCATAACAGAATATTAGGGGCAATGATTTATTGTATGAAAAATGTACACCCCACATTACATTCATTAATCGAATCCCATTTTCGGTTTTACTAGTAATAAGCCTTTTACTAGTAATAAGCCAGGAGAGGACTCCCTTCTTTGACTAGGACGAAAAGACCACCGTCGCCCCTCGAAATGCGAAGGTCTTTATCGAGGTATGTGATCAATAGCCAAGACTTAGCACGCTCGCCTGGGATGGGAACCTTAAGAGGCCTCTGCCCAGAAAGAGCACCCGCCAGGCCTGAGAGTGCATTTTCAAGAGGGCCGAGGGATTGCTGAACGGGCGATAAGCTTATGTTCTGACCGAAAAGATTGATATTTTCTGGGAGATCTATGCTTGATTTGATCCCTGGAGGCTTCAGTATTCCTTCTTTAAACTCAACCTGCAATAGATACAAATAATCCTTAGTCCAATGCTAAGCATATAAGCTAAACATTTAACTGTATTGATCTGTGCTAAGAGTGAAGAAGCTGCAGCCCAATAATCAATCAATGGAGAACATGGAAAATGTCTACTCAACAGATATCTTATTATTCCTTGGCTCAACTGCTTCGTCATGGAATAACCCCAAGTCCAACGCTAAGCTAAGCAACCCCTATTAACTTCGCTATATAAGCTACATTTTAACTCTACTGATCTATGCTAACAGTGAAGAAGCTTGAGTCCAAGAATGAATCAATGGAGTATAAAATTGAATTTCTCTACTCAGAGATATATTATCTTATCGTTCCATTTGTTCAACTGTTTAGTAATTGATTTACCTGTATTCTCGTGGGGCTGCGAACTTGGAACGATGCTGAGGCACTAAACGAGAAAGTCGAAATGGGATTCGACAATGTAGTCGAGTTGTCTATGGTAAGCGTGTTCGAATCGATCGACTGGGTAATCTTTTCCACTTTCACCAGTGGGAGATTGCCTGCTGCTAGAAGAGGCAATAGCTCAGAGAAGGCTGTGTACCTAATGACGAATGAATGATGATGATGATGTGTGAGTTATTAATTCTTCACTGTAATAACATCGAACAGATAAACTGCAACTATTCAATCAAGGAATAAATGTACGAACAAACTCACAGTAAAACCCAATTCCCATCGAGCAATTCAGGCGACTCCGTGGGATTGGGGGTCGGATTCGAAGCCTCCAACTGGGAAACGAGCTCGAGGGCTTCGGCCCGAACTTCAGCCGAAGCCCGAAACCCGAAATCCGACCCGAAAACCGTATCTACCAAAGCCCTCTTCAGCTCCCCAACCTTGCTGTCGTCCAACACGCTCTCATCGCCGCCGGAGGACGGAGCTCCGTTGCCCCCTCCCCACTCGTCCTCGTCGATCGGCGGGTCTGTTTCGGGTTTTCGGAGCGGTGGTTCGGGTTCGGGTCCGGCCTTCTCGCCCCACTCGTCTGTAAACGCCGGATTATCGGGTGATGAGCGCGCGGTGAGAGGTCTCGGCGGTGGGGCTGAGTAGGACGGCGGCGACGGCGAGTGTGGCTTGAAACCCAGGAAAGGATTTTGCTTCGGGTGCGGTTTGATTGGTGCGTTTCTCCTCTGATACGGAAGTGGTAATGAGCTGGGATTCAAGAGCAGTGACGACGACATTTCGAAGACGATGATGCTTCTGTTGTGCGTGGGAATTGGAACACAGAACAATCGAGAAGAAGAGAAGAGTTGTACAGAAGAGATCTTGAATGGAAGACGAACAATAGCTTAATAATTGTGGTTCACATAATTATAACTGTACTGATATTATTTAAAAGCATCTGATTTTTTGTTCCCCTATTTTATTTCGGACGAATGGAACTAACGTGGTCAGTCATTCATGAATCATGCTTCGACTAAATTTCAATTCGACGAAATTACAAACTTCACTATCGATTGTGAAACGAGATAGGCCTTCAACTGTAGCGTCAATTTTTTTGTGTCATCGTAGTGCTATATGTCCTCGCACTCATCAAAAAAAAAAACAAGAAAAGAAAAAACTAAACCTCGATACACATACAACTATGACACGTCAGCAGCACCAGCCGAAGGTCCCTTGGCTGACGACACAATCCCATCCTCGGCCGCCACCCCATACCTACTCATTCTCTCGAGCAAATGTGCCGCCTTCCTCCTCCCCCTCTCCGTCCCCTCTCGGGAAAGCTCCAGGAGCGGGCCCACGACGCCCATCTCCGCCGCCATCGCCAGTCGTCGCCCGTCCCCTATGTGGAGAAGTACCGCCGCCGCGTTCTCCCTGTTCCTCGACGAGCCGTTCACGATAACCTCCACCAACACCTCCACCGCCGACTCGAACCCTCCGATCGCCGCCTTCCCCTCGGGGTGGCTCGACAGTATGGCAAGTATGGCCAGAGACTCGTCCACCATGGCACCGCGCGGCTCGGACACCAGCCTCATCAGGGTCGGGACCGCCCCGGCCCTCACAGCCTTGCCCTTGTTGCCCTGGCAGTAGGATTGTAAACGAATCGATCGAATACCATAACATTCTGTCCCTATTAAATTAACTCTACGTATACTCGTATTCTTATTCGAATCCAATTACTATTCAACAAATATTTTTTATTTTTCTATTTACAAAAAACATTACTATTAAGATATAATTGGAGTATAATATGCTAGATTGAAAATATGAGAAATCTTATAGTGCTTACCTTATTTGGGACACCTCTTATGTGGTGCTGATCCGTGCCACATCAACATGTCATATCTGCATAAGAGGTTTTGTAACATTAATTGATACCTCTTACGTGGATCGACACTTCTTATGCTGATATATCACGTTGATCAGGCACCGATCAGGACTACATAAGAAGTGCCCACATAAGGTACGTATAGGTGAGCATTATAAGATTTCTCGTGAATATTTATCGAATTATAATATATATTATCTAAATAGATATTGAACTATTCGAATGGAATACTTTAATATTTGTATCCCTATTCGAATTGAAAAAACTACTTTCATCCGAATTCGAATTTGTAATATTTGAATTTGCATCTTTAATTTTCGAATCAAATCTCGAATCAAATACAAAAACATACGATTCATTGGCAACCATACCTGGTAGATGCACAGGTTGAACAGGGCGGTGGCGGCGTCCTTCATCCCCCTCTGAGTCCCCCCGTCGAGGAGGGCCACGAGGGGCGGGATTGCCCCGGCGGCTCCGATCACCACCTTGTTCTCGTCCACCACAGAGAGGCTAAAGAGCGCGGCGGCAGCGTTCTCCTTGGCCTCCGCCCCGCCCGTCTTCAGTACGTGGACTATTCCGGGGACCGCCCCCGAGGAGGACGTGATGAGCGACTTGTTCGCCTCGCAAATGGAGAGGTTGAGTAGGGCCGTGACGGCGTGCTCTTGGGTGGGCGGGTCGGCCGGGGCGGTCAAAAGGCGGACGAGGGGTGGGATTGCGCCCGCCTCGGCGAGGGCCACACGGTGGTCGGCGTTTCGCTTGGCCAAAAGGCGGACTTCGCCCGCGGCCGAGCGTTGGTCGTCTGGGTTGGGGGAGGAGAGCTTGCGAATTAGGGCTTGGATCTTGGCTCGGGCCGAGGAGTCGGGCGGGTCTGGTTGCCGCCGGCGGGGCGGGTCGATGCCGTTGAGCTCGCACCACTGGGCGATGAGGCTTCGGAGGACGTAGTTTGGGGTAAGGGCTTTGCTGGTCAGAGGCTGCTGGGTCGTCGGGCAGGTGGTGTGCCCGGCTTCCAGCCATTTCTCGATGCACGATCTTTCGTAGGTCTGTCAAATGATGTCGAAATATACAATAAATCGATAAGAAATTTCGAGATATCTAAGAATACGAATAGGGTTAGTTATTTTCTTAGTCATGTAATTTATAGTGTGCCAATATGGGGACGGAGAATTTAGGGGTGGCATTATGCAGACCCAAAATTTGAGCGATTTAGGTTAAATTTTATGTCAAATCCCTAAATTATGTCCCACAACTACTTAAATTTAAAAGGGCATTTTCCGTATGATGTCACACTCTAAATTCGCTATGACCCTATATTATACGCCGAATGCTTAGATTTCTGACAAGATTTCAGAAAACAATGTTCCTAATTTTGAAAGTTATTGTCCGTATAATGTCCATCCCTAAATTCTATATCCTTGTAATGCCAGCCCTCTAAATTACACGACTGAAACCCCTAAGAATAATCCTAAAAAAAATATCGAAGTTACCTGACCAGTCGAGACAATGACGGGATCCTTCATAAGCTCCAACGAGATGGGACACCGAAAATCATCCGGAATAACAATATTCGCCAGAGTCGCGTCATTCGAAGAACCCTTCGCGGGGTCGGGCCTCACCTTCTCGACGGAATCCCCCTCAGGGTTCACCGTAAGAACGAAATCCTTAATCTTCTTCAAGACCATCGACATCTTCTCTATCTTCTCCTCGGGATCGTCGCAAGTCACTGCTACCATCTCATGCAATGCAAGCAACTCTTGCGTTAGGTCGGAAATACTTCCAAGGTGTAATTTCTCGACAACCCTCGTTAGGACACGCGAATACTCCTCGGAGGCTTCGTTGGGCTTTCTGTAGAGGCGTAGAAGGTCGTCGTAAAGCTCGGCGTCGGGCGGTTCGACTCTTCCCTTGGCTCTTCGAAACTGGGCTAGGACGAGCTCAACCTGGGAAAAAATGGATCGATATTCGTAAGACGAATATTATTCTTTCGTTGAAAAAAAAATGAATTTTGGGTGGTTCTTCTGAGTCTGACCTGTTCTTTAACCTCGTCGGAGATGTCGAGATTCTCGAGGCTAACGGAGGTAAGTGCTTGCTCTAAATCGTGGGTCACTTCTTGAAACCTGCTCATGACTTGATCTCTTTCCAAGACCTGATTCGTCGATTGGGAAAAATCAGATCGAGGGAAAGCAATCTGATTTCATTGCAGCTAGTTTGGCAATTGAAGGTTGAAAATGAATAATTGCCAGTTTTGGAAGCATCACAAACGCCAGGAATGTAAGAAAAGATTCTGCGATCTCCTTCCCACATTTTATGCTAAGAACATTCTCAATCTGGAAATCTCTGTCCAAAATCAGACAGCTATCCCACAAATCTGAGCTAACAAAATCACTATTGGCCCGAACATCTCACCCAAGAAAGAACATTCCCAGCTATGCATACAAATCAACAGATCAGTCAAGAACATGATGTCCTAACAAAGGTCTAGAAGATCAAGCAAAATACACGTAGCTCGCTGTAATTGGGAAGAAATGGAAGCAGAAAATTCTGAAAGAAAAGAACCCATTATTTGAAAAGACTGACCAGGTAAATCTTGCTGCCTTCGCTGCCAAAACGAAGCAATTCCTTGGTAGATTGCAGTGCAGAAAGCAGAGAGATTAACCCTTTCTTGCAACCTTCGGGCAAAGGGCTTCTGCTGTCTCGAATCTCTTCGAACATCGGAGTCAAAAGCTTAAGCCTTCGTGCAAGATTTGCGTACTGCTTCTTAACGCTGGCTCCATAGTCAGAAATAGCTGAAATCTCGCTCACCACTTCGATCAGCTTCCGAGGTAATGCAGCTTTATCCTCGTCAACGATCTCCATGTCTGCCTCCATAACTGAAACCGATCTGAACAACAAAAACAGCCCAGAAAGAAATGGAAAAGGACGGAAAATAGAGAGTCAACGAAACAGATGGGTTGTGGTCAGATTCAAGATTAATTCAGTTAACTTAAACGTTTACAAGAACATATGAGATGTGAGAGAGGGAGAAAAAAAGGGAGTTCGTTTTTTTTTTCTTTCTAATGAGGATTGACCTGGTGATGAGTTGATAATGGTGGGGGAGATTTTTTCTTTTTTCTGTTGTAATGTTTTTATTACGATGGGGTTAATTAATTATGGGATTTATGGAGTTACTGTTAGTGGGGATTGAGGTGGAATGCATATGCAATTTGATTAGTTTTCCCATTGATTAAAGTATTATTGATAACTGTCCTTAAAATAAGGTGCGTGTATGGTGTGTGTGTGATGCGTTGGTGTTTTCTTTTGGTCAGCGAGTGATCTATTGACAGATTGACTAAGAGATGAGACGAAGAAGAGAAACAACGGCGGTGTTGAATTTCCTTTTCCTTTCATGTTTCTGTAATAAAAAAAATAGTATTGTAGAATATGTAGAATGTTTTGGATTCTTTGTTGGGATTTTATCCCATTGGATGTTGGATTGTATCCGAGGGTTGGCTATGTTGCTCATATATATTTCTAAAAAGCTTTCGCTTTAAAAAAATATATTATGTTTTGAATGATGGCTTCCATCTATGTGTTTTGCGTCGTACTCCAAGACATGACAAAGTAAATTGTTTACGCATAATAATAATGATGTAATATGAATACTTCGAAAAATAGTGTTTTAATCTCATCAAACCAATGGTGGTATATTTGCTGGATCCTGATTGTTACCCTCGGAATTTTCGGCTAACGGTAAAATAACCCGCGACTCAAGACGCGGGAAGGAAGGGAGCGGGTAAATCCGAAAGTAAGTATGAGAGTGAGGAGATGAACCCCAGCAGAGAAAAAGTAGACCCCCAAGAAGATAGGAGGGAGCAAGACACCTCCCTGAGAGGAGAAAATCGAGAACGACCCAAGGGGATCAGTCCCGAGGCAATGGCAAGTAGTAAGTCAGGTCGATCGATCCCCAAGTATAGGGAGGTCGGGATGATGGCCGAGGAAGTGGGCTACACGAGGGCCAGTCCAAGCCGATAGGTCTGAGGGCGCAAAGGGGAGGAAGCTGTCATTTATGATCCCGAGAAAGAGAAGGGAGGCCCAGGGCGGTTGAATACCAAATAAGAAAAGTTAGGAGCAAGATCGAAGAAAGAAAGAGGAAATGAGAACGTGGGGACGACCACGTCTCCACACGAGGTCCGCGGAAAAGGCGGGCTGGGGTGACGAACAGGTCAAGGCGAGGGAAGGTGAGGTGAGTGTAAAAGGTAACAACTAAACCATTTCCCAGGTACGCACACCAACACGAAAAACTGACTGGAGGCTAGCACGTTTACTCTTTTCCAAGAAGACAACTATAGCTAAACTAATATGTCAAAAACTATCCCTTTGTACTTTGCACCGATGCTTAGCTAGCACTTAAGGGGTAGTTTGAAATCCATGTTAATGGATGGGTATAAGTTATTTGTATATGGCTATACAAGGATTTTGTTGATATGATATTTTAACATGTTTGATATGTGTGTATTAATTATTTGTGTAGTGATACAAAATGTGTTTGACAAATGTGTTTGATGTGTGTTTAGGTGTGTGTATGGATTAGTGATACACACCTCATAACCACCTTAAAGGTGGGCATGCATATACAACATATAACAAAAAATCTTGTAATAGACCTGTATAGTCATACAAGACATGCATGGTTATGCACTGATAACAAACACGAGGTAACTTATTAATACACATCTCATAACCACCTATACATGTTTATGGGTAACTTAGTGTAATTGCATAATATGTAGTAAAGTAACTATCAATTTTCGCACTCTTCCGTGTGGTTAAAAATATAATTATATTTATATTACTTTAATTTTAAAATTATAAAATTTAATATTTAGTAGATGAAGTATATTTTTTAATTATATATTGGAAGGGTATAATTACTGTAACTAAAAAATTTAGAAGTGGAACGATAAATTATTAATTAATTAAATCATAAGTAGAGTGAGTAAATTGACAATAAAATAACAGATCAAATTAATAATTTTTACACACTCTAAGGGTGCGTTTCGTCTGCGAAATTCGATGCGGAAAAGAAAAGAAAAGTATGGTCATACTCATTGAATCATTGTAGACTACGCTTCACGTGTAGTACCATTCCACTTTTACTTTCTTTTCCACGTCAAAATCCGGAGCCTAAACCGTCTATATAATAGTTATTCGACCCGATTCGCCCTGTCCACGGATCGTAAGTACTCTTTGAAAACAAAAACCGTAGCTTTTGTTGATTATTCATATTACAGCAGTTTGAATGTTCGATATGCTGTGTACACACACATATATACAACAATACACACTACTTGGTGTCGTCCGAAATCAGATTCTCACCTTGGCCATATGGAAGACCTGAAATTTTCTTACAAGATGACTTTCTTGATGATAATAACCTTCTGTCAGCTTGTTTTCCAGTACGGCTTTAGCCAACAACAAACAGACACCATTATAAACTCCACCTTCCTCCTCCGCGACCCCGACGCCATAACCTCGCCGGGAAAAGTCTTCAAGCTTGGATTCTTCAGCCCGGCGAACACCACCAACAACCGTTACCTTGCGATATACTACGCCGTCTCCGAGCAAACGACCGTGTGGGTCGCCAACAGGGACAGCCCACTGACCGATTCTTCGGGTAAGGTTTCGCTCTCCGGCGACGGCAACCTCGTCCTCTCCGACGGACGAGGTCGGACCATCTGGTCGACGAACCTCACCGCTCCAGGAAACACCACCGCTCGTCTTCTGAACAACGGAAACCTCGTCCTCTGCGACGGGAAATTGACGAGGTGGGAGAGCTTCTCTCACATGACCGATTCTTGGATCCCTGAGATGAAGGTCGTCGACGACACGATCTCCGGCCAAAGGCTGTGGGCGACGTCGTGGAAGAACGCCACAAACCCTGAAATCGGCGGATTCACCATGGGCCTCCAAGCTTTCAAAATTCCCCAGGTATTCATATGGAAGAGCGATGGGTCACCCCATTTCAGGTCTGGGCAGTTCAACGGTCAGGTCTTCATGGGATTGCTGGCCTCGTACAGCTCGGCCTACAGAAACCGAATAGTCGTGGATCAGCTGTCGCCGGGGATCCTCTTTTTCGAAATCCCAACTGAGAATTTCCTGTCGAAATTTACCTTAAATTCTTCGGGGACAATGGAGAAGAAGCTGTGGGACGATCGGAAGAAGAGCTGGGATCTTACGTGGGCCGTTCCTTACACAATCTGCGACGTTTACAACACGTGCGGGCCCTTCGCGAGCTGCAACCATCAAGGCTCGCCTGCGATATGTACTTGCCTGAAAGGGTTCGAGCCCGCGAACGCCAGCGAATGGGATAGAGGAAATTGGACTCGTGGATGTGTAAGAAGAACGCAGTTGCAGTGTAGCCGTATTGATAATGGAGACGATTTCTCGAGGATTCCTTATATGAAGGCGCCCGACTTTGCCGAGCCCTTTCCCACGGGCCGGGCCGAGGACTGTAGGACCGAGTGCTTGAGAAACTGTTCTTGCATAGCTTACGCTTACGACCCGTATAAGATTGGATGCATGTTTTGGAGCGAAAGAGATGGATTGGTAGATATGCAGCAGTTCCCTAACGTGGGCTACGATCTTTATGTTCGTCTGTCGAAATCAGAATTAGGTAATAATAATCTTATGTTGTATGTATTTCCTTATTGTTTGTATCACTACTTTGGAAAATTGTGAAACTGAATTTCCTTAAATTATTAGATCGTAAGGGCGGAGACAGAAAGCTGGCGATCATACTTTCAGTCGCCGGGGCCTTTGTCGCCGTATCAGTTGTTCTTATCTTCGCTGCATGGTGCTGTATGGTTGTTAAGAAGAAAGGTATTTGAGGAACACTTTTGTTTAATTACATTAACTTGGTTTACTTATATGTTTAATTATGCAAAGGGAAAGGGGCGATTTTGTCCGATTCGTCGCCTGCTAATAATGTGTTCCTCCAAGACGAATCGAGCAAGGTGAAAATCGAAGATTTGCCATTGTACAGCTTTGAGACTCTTTCGAATTCTACTAACAGATTTAGCGAAGAGAACGTACTGGGCAAGGGTGGCTTCGGCGTCGTTTACAAGGTATGCATATCGAATATATATAAGCAGACGTAAAAAAAAAATGGTGAAACGGTTTTGCTGATTGTTTTATCTTCAGGGAAAGCTTTCGAATGGGAAAGAAATCGCGGTGAAGAGGCCTTCGGAAGCTTCCGAACAAGGGAAGCTCGAATTCACGAACGAGATTGTCTTGATTTCGAAGCTACAACACAGAAACCTCGTTAGGCTTATGGGTTGCTGCGCGGAGAAGGAAGAGAAGATGCTGATATACGAATACATGCCTAACAAAAGCTTGGACGTCTATCTTTTCGGTAAGTAAGCGTAAGCGCGCCTTCGTTTTCATGCCTCCAAAAAAAAATTAAAACACGACAAAAAACACTAATGCCCCGTTTGGATTCCGGATTTCGATTTGAAATCCCGGTTTCATCCAAATCGTCCGTTTGGCAATCGCACCGATTTAGATTTCGATTTCGCCCAAATCCACAGGGAAATCCAAACTCTTATAATTCGTCGGATTTGAAATTTCGTGTCAAACGATCCGTTTTCGAAATCCAAAGCTTAGCACATAACGAGTTTTTCTTAACTGATAATAATAATAATAGTATAACCATAATAGTATAATAATAATAATAGGGTATACAACAATGGATCAATTCATTCAAAAAATCCGTTCGGATAATAATGAAAAAATATAATAATAATAACAATAATAATAAGTAGTAGTAATAATTAGGATGTGCACGGTGAGTCGAGCCGCAAGCTCGATGAGCCGACTCGAGCTCGTCATGGATTCGGAGACGGTTCGAGCTCGACGAGTTTGCTGCCGGCTCGAGCTCGAGCTCACGCGTGGGCTAGGCACTCAAAAGCTCGCAAGCCTGCTCACGAGCTTGTTTTTTATATATATCATTCATTATTTTTATTTTATTTTATTTTGTACTTTTTAAAATTATTTTAGAAAAAGTTAAAAATCGAGTTCGACGAGCTTCACGAGCTCTATTTTGAAATCCGAATTCGAAATCCTGGTGTTTGCCAAACGGTGAATTTGGATTTTAAATTATGATTTTGAGATTCATAATTTAAAATCAAGCAGTTTCGTTCAAATACGAGAATCCAAACGCACTCTAATCTTTTTCCTTCTCCTGGGATTTTCATGCGTGCATGCAGGGCGGCCAGAAAGTTCATTGGATTGGAAGAAACGATACAATATCATCGAAGGAATAGGGCGCGGATTACTGTACCTTCATCGAGATTCGAGGCTGAGAATAATCCACAGAGATCTCAAGCCGAGCAATGTGCTGCTCGACGACGAATGGAACCCTAAAATATCTGATTTTGGGATGGCGAGGATTTTCGAAACCAATCAGGATAAAGTAAATACAGCAAGGGTCGTTGGAACATAGTAAGACAACGCTTATTGTCTGTGTGTGTGTTTTGCGAAGTGTTTAATGAGATAACCGCGATGAATTTCAGCGGATACATGGCGCCGGAGTACGCATTGGAGGGCATATATTCGGAAAAATCTGACGTTTACAGCTTTGGCGTACTGATGCTTGAGATAATCAGCGGGAAAAAGAACTCTCATTACAAGAACGACGAATCGCCCATGAGCATTCTAGGACGTGTATGTCCTAACATCCCCGTCTCTCTCTCTCTCTTTTTTTCTCCTCTCGATTTATTACGGTAAAAAGCATTCAATTCGCTTAAAATGCAGGCTTGGGAGCTGTGGAATGAAGGGAACGGGTCGAATTTCGTGGACGAAAACTTAGCGCCTTCAGAGAATGAAGTCGGCGAGATTGTTCGATGCATTCAAATAGCGCTTTTGTGCGTCCAAGAATTTGCAAACGAAAGGCCCACGATTCAAAACGCACTATCGATGCTCAGCCAAGAGTTCGTGGATGTGCCCGTGCCCGAAAAACCCGTCTTTGCGGAGACGAGTGCGAATTCGAGCGGGCAAGTTGGATATTCCATCAACCAAATCACAGCCACGGTGCTGCTACATGGGAGATGAAAACGCGTTGAATGAATATGAATACAAGAATTTGTAAGCTCAAACTCCAAGACATGACAAAGTATAAATTGTATTCGCATAATCCTGATGTAATATGAATACTTCGAATACTAGTGTTTTAATCACATCACGCCCACGGTGGTTTATTTGCTGGATAATATATCTCATTCATATAATTCCAAGAATCAGCAGTACAACAGCACAAGATTAAGCAGTAATAGTACATCCGAATATTAATTTAGGGACTACTCTTTAAAGTCTTCAACTTAAAGACAAACTACAGCTAAACTAAAATGTCACAATCTATCCCTCCCTTTGCACTTTGCACCAGTCGATTCTTACCTAACACGTAGAGACAACCAACGTACATATATATACAGTTCAATCTCGGAATGCAGTACAAATCTTTACATCAACAATACGACATCGTACTACCAAGCAAATATATATATATATATATATATATATATATATATATATATATATATACACCTTATCTCAAACTTTCAAAGCCCAAACACACTACATATATATATACATAAACTAACTCGATGGTTTATTTTCCATTATCCTCCTCGAAGGGTAGTATATTGTTAGAGATATTTTTATTGTGTTCATTTGAATATTATGTCTATGTTCTGTAATCTATTTTGCCCTAGGATCTAATTGTAAATATACGTGACTAGTGGGTATATTAGTTATATCGGGCCCAATAGCCTGTTAGGGCTTATGTATAAATACCCTAAATGATACATCGTTTAGGGTTACTGATTTATTATTGGAGTTGACGTCTATTGCTGAAGAACACGTGCGTATCATCGTTCCAACTCTACAATCCGTCTAGTGGTATTACTGATCAATCGCTTCCGTAATTCATCGTCTAAGGTAATACCAAATATATGAATCACGTCTAGGTTGGATAAAACGGACCAACAAGTGGTATCAGAGCAGAAATCGTGGATCAAATTCATCAAAGTTTATTGATATTTTACCCTATTTTGAATCTCGATCTTTCACTCTAAGTTTCAGTATTATCAATTTCTTCTCCAAATTCCCAGATTTTTTGTCGGCTGTTGAAGGACATATGGACACATATAATTCTTGATCGAAATCTCCAGTTTTTTTCAGCCGAAGAATCAGTTTCACGACGAACAGGAATTTCTTTGAAGAAGAGATCAATCTCGAGATCCTCTATTTGATTACCCGACATCTGCTATGAAAAGGAGATAAATCTCGAGATCACTCAATCAGGATTGCCCGAGATCAACATTCAATTTCAATCTTCTTGAGATCGTTGTCGAAATCTTCATAAATCTCAATTTTTAAGCCTCTCGAGATCTGCATCGACATCTGCGGCCAATTTTAAGGTTCTCGAAATATTTCTCGAAGTCGGCCTCGATATTTCTCGAAATCAGCCTCAATTTCGAAATTTTGTACCTTCTAGACATTTGAAGCTCTCGACATCTAAAGTTCTCGATATTTGATGCTCTCGACATTTGAAGATCTCGACAATTTTATTTCTCGACATCTCATTCAAAATATCCTTCGACATCTAGTCAAAGACTTCGAAATCTCTCGACATTCTCATTCTCTTAGACATTTAAGAATCTCGACATTCTCTCCTATTTCGACATCCTATCCAGTTCGACATTCTTATCGACATCAACCTTTAAGCCCATTTTGTCTCCTCGATGTCTAGCTCGAAATCTTTCACGAAATCATATTAAAATGTCGACAATTTGCTCGGAATCTTACTCGACATTGATCTCAACATTTACCTCGACATTTAGTTAAATCACCACTGCTAGTCTTCGAAAAAATATCTTTATTAGCTTAAATATATATATATATATATATATAAGTATCCAAATTATTAAAATTATTAATTTATGCGATTATTTCATTTTCATCTATCTGTCTAACTTTGTTTGATTAGTCTCATCTAAGCTGATCAACACGATTAAGATCCACATCCAACCTACCACAAGAATGGACCTATATTCGCTTGGAAACGACGCAAGACCTCCCATTCTCATCTACACGGCATGGACACTCAGGTTCATGAACTTCATCGACAGCAAGGATAATGGTGACTTAATTACGAGTCCATAACTGAAGGCCAGCTATTTTGGATTACTATTCCTGGCAATCCAGACAATGATCCGCCCGTTCCAGTGAGCAGGGAACTCAAAGCTCGCTCCGCCTACACTGAAGCTGAAAAACTCCGAGCTCGTGCAGATCGTCAAGCCAGAACATATCTCTGCCAAAGCATTCCAAACGACATCTTCATGCAGGTCAACAGCCTACAAACTGCCAAGGAAATGTGGGACGAAAGTAACAAATTATGCAACGAACTGAATCTGGTTACAAGGCAAAGAAATCCAATATCCTCACTGCATACGACTCATTCAAAGCCAAGGATGGGAAGAACTGTATGAGACATATCAACACTTTCTGAGTTTAGTGAATGAGATGAGAAAGATCAACGTAATCAGAACTGGTGAAGAGATCAACATACGATTTCTCTCCGCACTACAGCCAGAATGGAGGAAGATAGCTAGTAATATCCGCCAGAACAAGGACCTTGAAGAAATGGATATTCATTGTCTCTTCGATAGTCTTGCCCAACATGTTGAAGACATTAGTGAGATCCAGAAAGCATCAAAAGAAAAGACAGCCATGGATAATCTAGCCCTAATTAGTAACCGCAAAACAAGGAAGAATTCAAAGCCAATACAGAATCTTAGCTCATCTGAATAAGACAATGATAACATCGGAGCAGACATGGATCCTGAACTGGCTGATATTACAAAACAAATGGCTTTTATCACCAAGCGGTTGACTCATATGTTAAAAATAGATCCTCAAATCGACTCAGGACAAGCTCCTCGAAGAAGCGGGACAGAAAGACTGACGAACCTGAACACAAGCTATCCATGTAAGACCAGAAATGCTTCAACTGCTGCAAACCAGGACACTTCGCTCGAGACTGCTTCCTGCCGAAGACAATGACGTTGACTACTACACCAAGAAAGCACAACTTCTCAAACAAAAGCAGTCGGGAGTTGCACTCATGGCAGAATAGAAATCATGGCTCGAGGACACATCTGAAAGTGAGGGTGAAAACCTGGCACTGATGGCAAATGTCGAGGCTGACTCTGAAGATGAAAAATACAATACTGAAGCCACTCCCACAACTGACTCATCTTCAGAAACTGAGATACGCGATTCTTACCTCGATTTACATTTAGAAATTTTAGTCTTGCAAGATAAACTAACATCTTTGGCCGGCGAAAACCTATTGTTAAGAAAACTACAAAGCAAGCTCCAAAACAACGAAAAGGTCCTGCGCACTGAACTAGTAGAAAAAGCTAGATTAGCCTCCTTCCTACAACAAGCTCAAGATAATTCCTCCAGACTTGAAACTAAGATAAGAGATCTAGAAGAGAAGCTAGTCGAAAAGGAAAACAATTTCAAGAAGAGTGAGGAAGAGCGAAATTCCATATCCCTAAAATATGAATTCTTATCTAAAGAACGAAATCGTCTAAATTCCAAAATAAAATAACTTGAGGATCTCCTAACAAAAAGAGGACAAACAGATAGAACGATTTTTTTAAACAAGCCTAGAGACATAGAATTTTATGATCCCCGTGAAGGATTAGGCTTTGTTCCAGGTTTCGTACAAACAGTAAAGAAACCCATCACTCTTTATGATATTAGCTTCCTAGGCTTAAATATACCTAGTCTACTCCCTTTCACTATTTCATCTACACTTGACGTCCTAGAGAAGAAAAAAAGAAATAGAGAGGACTGGGTAGAAATCCCATTTGACTACGAAGAACTGAATAAACGTGACAGAACCAAGAAAACACCATTGTCTGACGACTACTTATCTCTATATACACCCTCTTCAGAAGACGTAAGTGTCCAAAATTCAAACCCTCTAGTACATATATCCCAGCAGTTATCAAGGAAATCTGTGGTTTGCGCTCGACTCTTGAGTCCGAAAAGATTGCCTCCCAAGTAGAAAAAGACGTACTTCTGGCAGTCAAATCGACACTTGAAGACCATATCAACAATCCCATAGGTTTCTGCGCACAACCGCCTCGAGCCGAGTCGAAAATAGAAGCATCACTTCACAAGACAACGAAAGGGAAGGAAAAAGCCACAAGAGACGATTTGCTATATGAAAATATGCATCCTCTTCAAATGATTACTAATCCTACGATGAGGCACTTGCCCTAAATTCTCGTTTCAGATTAGCAAATGCCAGCACAATCAAGAACGATGCACGCTTTTTGGCTAAGTCAGGCTCGCAAACTCAATCATACAAGCAACAAGCAAAGGGAACGACTGACCTTCTAGCCGAAATCTCACACCTCCAGGACATTAATAAGCTGCAAGCAAAGGAACACCAAAATCAATATCTTCAAGTTTGAAAAAGAAAAACGTATGAATGAAATTTCCCTCCTTAGAAACCTCACTAACGTTTCGTCTGAAATTAATTCTTTTCAACCTATGATTTAACGCTTGACACTGTGCCAAATTTGACTACAGGCAAGAGAATAAACAAGAAGACGAAGACGATGACCTGGGTGCGCAAATCAAAACCTGAACCCTCTCCTATCAAGACTTTTCGACCTACCACTTATGCTCCTAATAAACGAAATCTTATTTTTTCCAATAATGTTAAGTACAATGATATTTCCCGTTTTAATAAGTCTATTGAGTATGAAATGCATTATTTTAGTACTCGACCGTCTTTATCTAATGCAAGTCACGCCTCAAACACTTCCACACTCACTCGATCAGTGAACAAAAAATCCATATCGCATACAGTTAAGGTTCAACAGATTTGGGTACCCAAGCAAAAACATCACTCTACGTCCTCTCAACACTCAAAACAAGGACCGCAACGATGGATTCCTAAACTCAAGCTCAAAAACCCCTCGGTTACTAGTTCTACTACGTCATCTATTAAGAAATGGACAGTACCCATTCTCAAATGGGTACCGAAATGTCTCTAATTTCGTTCCTCTTGCAGGTCCATCATGTTTGGTATCTTGACTCAGGTTGCTCCACACACATGACTGGAAACAAAGAACTGCTGAGCAACTACACTGAAACTTATGGGGGAAAGGTACGTTTCGGGAACAACGAATCATCCCCAATCCTAGGGCGCGGAGATCTCCACCACGGAAATCTAATCATCCAAGACGTCAAAGGACTAGGACACAATCTATTCAGCATTGGTCAACTTTGCGATAAAGGCCTGGAGATCAACTTCAAAGCACGGAAATGCAGTATCAATGACGACCAGGGCAACAACCTACTCCATGGCACTCAAAAAACAAATCTCTATACGATCGACCTTAAAACAACTAATCCACCCATGAACATCTGCCTACTCTCTAAGGCCTCAACCCATCAAAACTTTCTCTGGCACAGCCGCTTCTCGCATTTGAACATTAAAGATCTCAACAAACTGTCAACAAAGCAACTCGTCACATGACTACCAAACCTTACATATCAAAAGGGACATCTGTGTCGTGCGTGTGAACTGGGCAAGATGAAAAGCGCATCTCACAAATCCAAACACATCCCTTTCCTCCCGACCTCTAGAGCTCCTTCACGCTTATCTATGCGGTCCAATGAGAACAGAAAGTCTCAGTGGTCGCAAATATGTTCTTCTTCTCGTCGATGATTATTCCAGATACACGTGGACAAAATTTCTACGAAGCAAAGACGAGACACCTTCCATACTCGAAACATTCGTAATGACCACACAGAATCTGTTGCAAACTCGAGTTGGTATCATCAAATCCGGTAATGGTACAGAATTTAAAAACAGTCGATTGATCACATTTTATGCATCTGAAGGCATTTCACAACAATTCTCCGCTGCTGGAACTCTACAACAGAATGGAGTCGTCGAACGAAAAAATCGAACTCTTGTTGAAGCTGCATGCACAATGATAGTTCAGTCAAATCTTCCACACCCATTCTGGGCTGAAGCGCTAAGCGCATGCTTCACACAGAATCCCACATCCATTATAAAATATTTGAGAAAACACCCTACGAGATCATAAATAAACGTTCGCCAAATATCTCGTTTCTTCGCGTATTTGGTTGCAAGTGTTTTGTTGCAGATGATCGCAGTACCAGAGGCAAATTCGATCCCAAAGCGCTTGCGAGAACGTTCATTGGATATTCCTCGACATCAAAAGCCTTCAGAGTATTCCTCAAAGACGCTAAAATTGTACGTGAAAGTACCAACGTCACCTTCGATGAGACACTCGCATCAGCACCAGCGTATCATCCAATACGACGTCAACATCTCCGAAAAACGCAGAGTCTTCCACTATAAATCTAGCCTCTCTGGATTTCCTACTCGAAGACTTTCATCTACTTCCAGACCCGGGGTCATCTCATGAAGCTGAACTTCCCCAAGTAGAAGACCCAGTCCAACCGTTAACCTACTCAACACCAGAAATTGAAGATCCTCCTATCTCTACCGACACAGAACCAACGTATCCAGATCACATACCGAGGACGGACTACCTCATCCATCAAATGATCTCTCTACTAATGGTGTAACTTCTTCTTCTGAAGATGCTCATGGAATTATCTCTACACCGATTGAGTATGAAGCTGAGCCTGATCATCAAGCTCAAATTCATGAACCTGGCCAGGAACATGTGCCACTTCGTAAATCAACGCGAGAAACACGGCGTGCAATACCAGATGATTACGTCTCATTTCTTCACGAGCATTCATCATGCTTTATGAGTCAGCTTGAACCACGAAAAGTATCAGAAGCTCTTTCCGACCCAGACTGGATCATTGCCATACAAGACGAGCTCAATCAATTTGAACGACTACGTGTTTGGACCTTAGTTCCAAGACCCAAGGGAAAAACAATCAGCGGAACGAAGTGGGTCTTCAAAAACAAGAAGGACGAAAATGGCAATGTTATTTGAAATAATGCTCGATTGGTGGCGAAAGGGTACAATCAGCAAGAGGGCATCGATTACGATGAAACATTTGCACCAGTTGCTCGTATAGAAGCCATTCGCCTTTTTCTTGCATACGCCGCTTATGGAGACTTCACCGTCTACCAGATGGACGTAAAGACAGCCTTTTTGAACGGAGTCCTAAAAGAAGAAGTTTACATTGGACAGCCTGAAGGATTTGTAGATCCGTCCAAGCCCGACTACGTGTATCGTCTCGACAAAGCACTCTATGGACTTAAACAAGTACCACCTGCCTGGTATGACGTCCTATCCACCTTCATAGTTGAATTCGGGTTCACCGAAAGACAAATCGACACCACCCTATTCATTAAGAGTCAAAAATCTGAAATTCTGCTCGTTCAAATTTACGTCGATGATATTATCTTTGGCTCTACGAATGTGAAACTATGCGAGGAATTCAGTCATTTAATGACCACCAAGTTCGAAATGAGCATGATGGGCCAAATGAACTTTCCTAGGACTGCAGACTAAACAACTATCAGAGGGTATCTTTATCGGTCAATCTAAATATGTCAGTGATCTCTTGAAGAAATACAAGTTGGAAAATTGCACACTCATAGCGACTCCTATGTCCACAGCATGCAAACTTGATGCAGATCCCTCTGGCAAACCTATCGACGAAACGCATTATAGAGGAATCATCGGGTCTCTACTCTATCTGACCTCAAGTAGACCAGACATCGTCTTCGCTACATGTCTATGTGCCCGTTTTCAAGCAAATCCCAATGAGTCACATCTGGCTACCGTCAAACGAATATTGCGCAATCTGAAAGGAACCCCAAATCTCGGCTTATGGTATCCCAAAAATCCCAATTTTCAATTAGTTGGATACACTGATTCAGATTTTGCAGGTTGCCGCATGGATAGGAAAAGCACGTCAGGTGGTGCTCAACTACTTGGAGACAAATTAATCTGCTGATCTTCAAAGAAACAAAATTGTGTTTCCACATCGACAGCTGAGGCAGAATATGTCGCAGCTGCCAGTTGTTGTTCACAAATTTGTGGATGCGCACTTAACTCCTAGACCACAGGTTTGATTTACATAATATTCCTATCTACAGTGATTCTAAAAGTGCTATTGCGATTACATGCAACCCCGTACATCACTCACGAACTAAGCACATTGATCTTAGATATCACTTCATAAAAAATCATGTTGAAAATGGTCTTATAGAAATGCAGTTTGTTAGCACTGAACTCCAACTGACCGACCTTTTCACTAAAGCATTGGATGAGAAACGCTTCCAATTTTTAGTATTTTGGGTATGTTAAATCTAACATCTTAGCACAACTGCATACATGCTAGGCCAGAAATAGATGTTACGTAGGCCTATGCACGAATTTAGGGGGAGCTAAATATTCTTATTTCTTAAAAAAAATACTGTCTAGGGGGAGCATTATTATTTCTTATTTCCTATTAAATGTATCGCATCCGTCTAGGGGGAGCATCATATTTGCATTATCATTTCTTTCTCGCATTTTATTTACTTTATATGCATTATTTAATATCTTATTTGCATTTCTGCATTAAAAAATTTTTCTCTCTCTCTCTCAATTTTTATTTACTTTTTCCCCCAAACATTTTATCAGTCCATTTTCACAAACCCACAGCCCAATTTTCCCTCTATCTCATATCGCCTCGGCCCAACACATATCGAGAAGCCCATATCCATTACTCTTCGACATTTCTACTTCTCGAAATTCAGTACCGACCTCGAAATCCTTACTAAATCTCGACATCTTCATTACATCCCGAAATCCCATTTTCTTACTATTCATAATTGCTCAGACTTCGACATCCTATATGGGCCTTCACGAAGCCCAATTGCTCTCGATATAACTTGGAGCTCGACATCCTTCTTCATCTCCACTCCTCGACAAACACTGAAATAAACCCTTTCGAAATTTATCTCCTTCGACATCCTCCCCAACCTAATATCTCGTTCTCTCTTACCTTCCCCACTCACTCTCTGGTAAGATCAAAATAGTTTTTGTATAATCTTTTATGTTTATCCTTAATCTCATTGATGCAGGTTACAGCCTAAAAATCACAGAGATTTCTCTGATTTCGAAATCCTACACTACGTTTTTTTTTTGTTCTTTTTCCTGCAACTTCGAAATCCTTGCACTAAACAGTCTTAATCGCCTGATTTCGTGTATAACATATGCTTGATTTTCTTCAAAACTCCACTGATCTCGAACACCTAGTTTGCGCGTCTGATTTGAAAAATTTCGATGTCTCAACCTAATTTTTCCAATTTTAATTTCTCGAGATCCCTTGATTTTCAATTGACGAGATTCGAATTAAAACTTTTAATTTATCTGTTCTCGATATCGTTTCACCTTAATTTAATTTTGTCGAGATTTCGAACTCTTTTGATTGGATTATTACAAAAAAACTCGACAGATTGCTCCGCTGATTCTACGAGATCTCGAAATCTTTCAATTTTAATCACACGATCTCGAAACAATTTTACAAGACATCCAAATCTTTCACTTTAATTTGACCTTCTCGACACATCTTACGTTCTCGAAATCATCCTTACGGGATCTCGAAGTCTTTCGATTTAAATTTGATCGCACGATCTCGAAATTTTTTTGCTTCACATTTATCGAGATTGCTTATACTTCAATTAAGTTTCGGCAGTCCAAATTCTCGAGATCTACATTTCAATTCAATTTTGGCATTTCAAGTTCTCAAAGTCCTCTATAAACTAAAGTGAATTTCGCCATGTCAACCTCTCAAAGTACTTTAAAATCAAAATTGCACAATTTCGAGATTCTTTTAAAGTCAATTTACACGAGACATGTCGGTTTCATTTTCATAATTTTGGTATCATTTGTTTTCAAGTCTTATCCTTATTATATATATAAAACTATACATATATTCCATATATATATATAAAAAGATAAAATCAAAAAAAAAAGAGAAAAATGAGAGCGTGAGAGCGAGAGCAAACAGAATGTGGGAACTCTGTGTTGATGACCATCAAACTCGATTCCTAACCACATTGTTGCTCATATTTTTCAGATCATGGATATTCCAAACCGTGATACGATCTATCCAATCTCAAAATGGGTCGAGCCACTGAAGAATAACTTTCAACTGGACACTACGGTGTTCAGGTGTAACGATATGGTCATCATCGCCATACTCAAGAATCACTTCCTGCAACCCGCCTTCACAATTACGGCGAATGTCCCTCTAATCTACTTGCAACAATTCTGGGGACTCATGGATCGTGTTCAAGATACAGACGAGGTCATGTTCCAGAGCCGGATTGAGAATACCTCCGTTGTTCTCGACAAAGACGTCCTGAAGACAATCCTTCAACTACCCACCTTTGACGACCTCGATCCACCGCCCACTACTCAAGAACTACTTTATGGGATGTTACAACTAGGCTGCACCCCACCGCTGACACAAATTTCGGCATTCTCAGTCACCAAACTGCCAAACCCATGGAAAACACTTTTCTTGGTGATCAACAAATGCCTGTCTCCCAAACACACCGGATACGATCGCTGCAATCTCAGCATTCTCACACTATTCTACGGCATCGCCTTCGGGAAACGCTACGACTACGCAGCACTCTTTCTGCAAGAGATAGTGGACCAGATCCACATCAGAGACCACCTGAAGACATCCAAGCAAAAAGGCATCCCATTCATACGGTGGTTCCAAGTCCTCATTCGCCACTACATGGAGCTCAACCCTGAAATCACTCACCGACCAGCGGCGGGGCACCTAGCGGTTCCAAAGCTGAACTATCTGAAACGCCCAAAGGACGGTACAACATTCCAAGGAATGCCTCTCCCCACACACCTCCTGGACCTAGCCGATCCCACGGACTCCGATGTAGTCGCATATCGGAGGTCACAGAACTTACCCGCCCCCACGATACGGTCAAACCCCATCGTATCCAACCTCGGGGCCAGCCCGAGTGTGAGACAGGGTCCAGAGTGCAACTGCGAAGCACGTACAAAGAAGAAACACGACAGACCAGCACTTCCTCCCGTGTCAGTCAACTTCGCACCTCCCCTCCTCACTATAACTACCAGAATCGAACCCCTAGGAACAGGAGCTGATTCAATCAGCTCCCGAGTAGAAGTCGCCGCATCTGGTTTAATGGCGCTTGCACAACCAAGCCCTACCCATTCAACAACCTCCCAACAGGTTGTTGTCTCAACATTACACGGGGAACCATCTCAACCATCCTTTCCTCACTTGGAGGCGAGCGATGTACAAATCAGCGACCCCCGGCCCCACGTCGCTGTCTCTTCTTGCACATCGAGTCTAGTGTCCACTCGTCCAAATTTTTTCGATTTTGCTAGGACACAAACACCTTTATCGACTCCTCTTCGTGATCAGTCCAGAACGTCTGTAGAGACATCATCTATCGATGATACTCGAGGATCGGACGGAAGACCTGACATGGGTAACATCTCTACTCCTGTGCAATCAGGCCGTCTCGATGAGCTTACCTTATCGACGATGCAAACGGTGCACCTCGGTGGCCCCGGTACCTCAAGTCCCATGTACTTCACAGTACCTATGGGCCTCGACACAGAAATCTATTCTGATGTCGTGACAACAGATCGCCTTCGTGGCTCTGTTGGGTTATTACCTTGCGTGACCCACGCCCATCTCGACCAACAGCTCGATGCCCTACGCGAAGAAATGAAGCAAATGAAGGCCTCCATCCTTCAACAACTCAGCGCTGCAAGTCCGTCAATAGCGCAAGACAAGGTCAAAGCACCAATGATCGACGATCGTGCGTCATCACCCCTATCCCACTCCCCACAACACCACTCCCCAACACCTGAACCCAGTAACCAAATAACCCCCACACCATCGATTACGGAGCTACATGACAATCTCCTAGCCCGCCTCCTCAGCGAGGTGGATCTATCCCCCAAGAATAAGGAGCTCCTTCATCGCCTACAACTACCGTATCATTGCCACTACGACCCGCCTTCACACAAACGCCGACATGACGACCCTGATGACGACGACCATCCTAAGGGGGAGGAAAAGCGACAACGGGTCGAGGCAGCCACCACCCATACAGAACCCTCCACCTCAACCCAAGTAGAAATCTCCACGCCCGCAAATTCTCAACCCACTACCTCCTCCCACTTAACCCAAACAACTGACCTTCCAAAGAGCCTACCCTCACTACCCTCTGACTTCAGACCAGACCCACCTCCACAGGAAATCGAAAATTCACTATCCCCAGTCGTAGACATGCTCTACCCTGATCATCTAAGTGACCTCAACGAGTTCATCGATCGAGGTTGGGCACCTTCTCAAAGCGACAATGAGCCTCCTCCAGAATATGAACTTCAAGAGAGACTGGACAACGTCAGTGGATTGATCTGGGGAGCGATTGAAGTCAGCCTCAGAATGGCGCTGGACGAAATCAAAAATGGAGAAAGCTACAAAGAAACTCCAGAAACATCTGAGAGTCCCTGGGACAAGATCACAACTCCATTTCAAGAAGAATCTCGGAGCAAAATCTGGCGAGAACGTGATCACATTCGACCATACAATGAAATGGAGCTGAGAGGTCTATCACATGTCGGAGGATCCACAAAATTGGCCTATCATTTCGTATACAAATGGACGACAAAAGGACGTTCGAGGATCACGGACGAAGACAAGAAGAAAATGAGAGCTAAAGGACTGATCAAGGACATATTGGATGTAACCATCAAGGAAATGGGAAGAAATCTAACCTACCCAGTTTACAAGGTACAACGACTGGACGGCTCAGAAGACATGATCACTGAAGGGGACCTGCAGTACATTGATCCCAGTGAAGTGTATAAGCTATCAAGACTCTATAGGAAATTCATCTTAAGAGAATTTCGGCACAAATTGGGATATGAAGCCATCAAAAGACACATGCTAAGGGATATTATCTTCTACACGGGTCATGACCTTCAGATAGCCATTGAGAATAATGCTAAGAAGGTAAATCTCACCAGACCAAACTTCACCGGCATGGAGAAGGAACTCGGATCATACCCATACGGCTTCATCTTCAAAGAACCCGAACTCTCGGTAGTCTACAGTAATTCTGATGGATTAAAGAGAGTCATGTTTTTGTCAGAAGTCGGAAAGTACTGTGACGGGACTCTCAGACTCATTATCGAGAAACTGAGAAGTAAAGTAAGAAGATACTCTGAGCCTTCAAATAGTGACCTTGCAAGCTTAGGTCTCGAGCATTTCCGAGATGAAATCGTTAGTCTAAGCAAGACAGCTATTGAAGAAATTCAAAATAGACTATCCCTTCGTCGAAGCATCAGACAATTTGAGTACGCTCTCAATCTCAGGAAATCTTTCTACAGGACAGAAGACGGCGCTACAACGACAAATGAATACAAAGGGGGAGATTGTTAGAGATATTTTTATTGTGTTCATTTGAATATTATGTCTATGTTCTGTAATCTATTTTGCCCTAGGACCTAATTGTAAATATACCTGACTAGTGGGTATATTACTTATATCGGGCCCAATAGCCAATTAGGGTTTATATAAATACCCTAAACAATACATCGTTTAGGGTTACTGATTTATTATTGGAGTTGACGTCTATTGCTGAAGAACACGTGCATATCATCGTTCCAACTCTACAATCCGTCTAGTGGTATTACTGGTCAATCGCTTCCGTAATTCATCGTCTAAGGTAATACCAAATATATGAATCACGTCTAGGTTGGATAAAACGAACCAACAATGGGCATGGAAAGTTTGGAGGAATATCTGATCAATTTGGCGTCTGTATTTTTCATGTCAATGTTCGTAGAGTGGCTATACCGAATTTACGGCTAATATTCCGTACGAGGAAAATCTAAAAGCCGGGTCGGTTCAAACCGGGTTGTACTACATTAGGGTTGGGTCGGCTTACTTATTGATGTTCGTCATGTCCTTCGACCACTACCAAAAAAACTGGAACTACCGGCTACACATTGTAGTCGCTAGTGGCCATTTCTTAGTCGGTAGAGGGTCTACCGTCTAATTTACCGACAACAAATTGTAGTCGGTAAAACGGCTGTCGGTAAAAAAGTTGTAGTCGGGAAGTAGTCGGTAAGGCCGACTACACGCCGACTACTTTCTTGTAGTCGGTATTTTCCGACTACGTCAGACTACAACAGTAGTCGGTAAATACCAAATTACAGTTTTTTTTAATATTTTATTTTTATTAATTTTATATATTAATAAATAAATAAATTAAATTTTAAGAAGACCAATAATATTAAAATCACTTCTTCCACAAATAACATTGTACAAATAACATCGTCTACAACAAAAAAACCGAGGTGTCAAACCAAATCAAGTTCTAGAAATAATAAAACTAAAACCTACGACAAAACTTCTTTCTCCAAGAAAAATTGCTTCACAACCACTGTAAGTACCACCTCTGCTTTCTCTCTTGACACAGAATCCTTGGAATTTTGATCCATAATTTGCCAGAAAGATCGAAAACTGAAAAAATGTATAACTGTTACTGAAAATCCATAAGATAGCAGCCCTTCATAAAGAGGGAATGATTCGATTTGAAAAGAATACCTGGACCATCTCGCGTTGTCTTCATCACAAATCCATCCAATAAGCTGTGCCTATCAACACACACATACATTAAGACCATGAGATAACAAAACAAATACAAAATAATTTAGATCCCAAAGCTCAAATCGAGACAACTATTCGAACAGAGGCAGCTTTTTTCAGTTACCTTTTGGCAATTTAGAATCAGATCTAACAGCTAGAGGCGGGGCAGAATCATCGGAACTGCAGCTACGAGGGGGGCGGGGCAACTTCGACAGGGCTGCGAGAGGCGGTGCTGCGGCGAGGGGGTGGGGCGGTTGCCGCTGCGAGGGGGGCGGCACGGCGAGGGGCGTGGCGGCTGAGAATACCGACTTCCTTTGCAAGCCCGGCGTCGCGGCTGCGACGGGTGGGCGGCACGGCGAGGGGCGTGGCGGCTGCAACTGCAACTGCGAGGGGTCGGCGCGGCTGAGAGGGGTGGAGAGGCACAGCGACGGTTGGGGAGGCACAGCGACGGTCGGGGACGCACGGCAAGTGGCGGGGCGGCGGCGATAGCGCAGGGCGGCACGTCTAGGGGGGAAGAATTTTGTGGTTGTGATTTTTTTGGTTCAGATGTGATCTGATCTTACGAATTTGTAGTTGAATTAGGGCTTGGAAATACCGACTACAAATTTGTAGTCGGTAGTTTAAAACATTGTAGTCGGAAGCAAAAATTTGCAGGTAAAACCCCGCCCACACTAGCAACTACATTTGTAGTCTGATTATTTAGTCGGTAAATTTTTACCGACCAAAAATCTTGAGTTAGCGACTAAGGTGTAGTCGGCAGGCCGACTAATAAAATTTTAGTCGGTCAAAATTTCTTGTAGTCGCTAATTACCGACTACAAATTTATAGCGTCAGTCGGCGGTTTTGTCGTCGGGTTTAGGGTTTTCGGGTCGGGAGATTCCGAGTGTCCGTCGAAGACGAAGGATCTTCCTACTCCGCTGACTATCTCTCACTGATTAATGAATGCTATTTTGCATTTTCTTTGAGGAAATTCTTATTTTTCTGGAATGACGATATATAGATGGTGTAATTTGGTGTGTCAATTCGAAATAAATGCTATTGCATTGTATTGTTTAGATTAAGAAATGGGCCGATATTAAGAAATTCAAGTTGTGTGTAGTGCTGTCAAAATGGACCGGCACGACGGGCGCGGGCAAGCCCACTTACTACGGGCCTCAGAAATGAAGGCACGCCCCACATGCAGGCAGCCTAGCGAAAGCCGTTTTTTAAAAAAAAAAATTAAGAAAAAAATAATAATAAAATTGAAAAAGTGAAAAAAAATGAAGAATTCAAATTAGAAAATATATCTAATTAGTCAACTTCTTTAATATTAATTTATTTATGTTATTAAAGTATAAATCATACCTCAAAAACGTACAAATCATTATAATTTATTTATAAATCTATTATTTAATATAATTATATTCTTTATTTTCTGATGGGCCTGCCTGAGGCCCTCCGAGCCCACCCCACCAAAGCCAGAGGCCCGTGCGGGCTTACCCGCCCAGGCCTGCTCCATGACGGGCCTAAATATTTGCAGCCCGCCCCGCCAAATGTGTGTGTGTGTGTGTGAGGGTGAAAGATTGAGTCAAATCATCTGTGGACTGAGTCAAGTCGAGCCCATGAATGTTGAGAGCTCGAGCTTTAGTCGAAAATTTTATCAAATAATTTTTGTAGAATTAAAAGGATGCAAGATCCAAATTTGTGTCGAACTAGTCGTTTATTTTATAACTAGTAACGTGCACACTCGTCCAACAAAATTCAAATTCAACTAAAAATAAAATCAACAAATAACATTCTCATATGAAATTATATTTAAAAGTATAAACAAAATTACGTCGATACAATGAAACATTATTGATAGGGGTGACTTTTAGTCTAGCATTCCCCCTAACACGGTTACTCGCGGAGCTCATCTTTCGGACAATGGAGTAGGTGAGAGGGAGAGATGGATACCATAGACCTCGTACAGAAAAGTACAAGGGGCGCGGGGAATGAAATAGTCTTGAGCGGGAAATAGGAAGCAAGGCCGATCAGAGGACACTTGGAGGGCAACGATTGGCTGAAATTGTAGACAGAAAGGAGGCGCGCCAGTCTGACAATAGTACGCCTGCGACTGTTGTCCCTCCTAAACTGTGTCTGTAACTGCAGTCAAGTGGTCCCAACAGGCTGCCAACTGGGAAAGGAAGGACCAAACGGTATATGGAAAAAGGGGAGAGATCAAGAAAGATCAGATTCATTACTTCGACACTTAAGATATTTTTTCTCTCAAATCATCTTCTTCACCATGAACGCACTGTAACGAGTGAAGTGACAGTGAGCTTGAGTGTGTATTCCTCACCTGTGAATAGTGAATACTGTTACCGGCGCGTGGACGTAGAACACCTGTCCGAACCACGTAAATTGTGTCTCTTTCGTTCTTCTCCTCTTAACACTAAAAATACAGATCTTAATACACATCAAACCATCGAAACCGGTTCGTTTCACTCATCGATCTTTATTTCCCGGACAAATCTTGTTGATCGGGGTCATACCCGCATCAATTATATCTAATAAAAAAGAACTCGCAATGATCCCGGAGTACGTTCGCAAGAACGCACCCATTTGTAAACTGATGACTCAATGTGCTCCAAACATAAAGCCAAAAATTCAGGAATTAACATTCCCAAAGCCACAAATAAAAAGCGATGAGTTCTAATAAAAACCTGATCCGCAATTGAACACGCAGTTCGTAACCTGTATAAGCTTCGTAATAATTTGATGGGAACAGAACATAAACGCGTCCATAATGAGGCTATGACAATTGGGTAGATAATTATGCGAACTAATACGATTTGGATGAGGTTCGTTGGCATAAAATGACAATTGGGAAAACAACGTGGGTGGTGGTTATTTTTGAATAATTAATCAATTATTAATCCAACGAACTGTTGCAAAATCGTACAACGTGGGTTGGTAAATTTATTATTTTAATAGTTTATTATATTTTAACAAATTGGCTAAAAATAGTAATAGTCATTTGGAAACGGTGAAGGAAGACTCAACATTTGGGTGTAATTGATACACCAAATTGGATTAAGAAATGGCGGTTTTTAAATGGTCCTGAACATTATTAAAATAGAATAGATATAAAGATTTACTTGGGAGATGAGGGTTGACCCAATGGTCAGCTTGAGGCATTTAATGGCAGAAGGATAAGTCTCTTTAATCATCAAATAATATTGATCAAATAATATTGAGTGAGTCTTTCAAAACATGTAATTGTCTAAATATGATTTACCTAATTGACGTGATAGTAGGTTATTGCGTCAGTCTCGAAGTTTACTTGCGTAAAGATAGTGATTTTAAGGGGTTTTAAAAAATTAAAATTTACTTATTGACCCAAAGCTCCGTTACGCTAGTCTAACACAAAATATTTTAAGAATTACTGCTTGCTTCTCTGTGTTGGGATTGAGCGGTAATTCTTCGGGCCCAACGGAAGGTTTATTTTGGATCCGCGATAATTTTGTTGGGATAGTATAAAGCCGAAATGACGACAAGAGAGAACACGAGATTTTTACGTGGTTCGGCCAATACCGCCTACCTCCACGGAGAGCACCAGCTTTACTATATTGAGAATATTACACCGTACAAAATAACGCCCGTGTTTAAATCCAAACTCGAGACCACTTACCCACCCGGGTAATGTTTTTGTACCTATTCCGAACTACCCCAGTAAAACTAAAACCCACTCTCACCCTTATCCACCGGATAAGTTTACCTCTCACTATTACTCTCTAACTGAACTTCTCACTTGATTTGGGATGATAATAACTGAAGAATCCTCAGCCTATTTATAGATGTCTTCAGCTCTTCTGGACCACTCAAAAACGGTGGCCAGGAATCCGCCGCGTCGCTCAGTTCTGAACCGCTCGAAACCAGTGGCCAGAAATCCGCCGCATCGCCAGTTGATATGGGCCGCTCATTCTTTATCTTTAAGATTTTTTCTTTTTCTTTTATATAATATTATAATATTATATAATATTATTTTATTATTTTTTTTCTTTACTTTTCTAACGGCGGCTGGCCGAACACTATGAATCAAGGTTTTGAAATCGGGTTTCCGAACCGGACCGAAAATTTTAGTGGTTTATCTGGTATATAACCGGAATCAAACCGAGTTAAACTGGTATCTTTAGATTTCAAAAATATATATTTTATGAATAAATCAATCAATTCAAATTAAATAGAAAATATACATGTTTTTATGAACTTTTTTGAAATTATAGTTTTATAAAACTAATGGGCAAAATTAATAAAAATAAGTTGGATTGGGGTTAAAAATTAATTGTACCATGGGATGTGAAATATAAATCTATCAATGTGGGGGTCAAAATTAAATAGAAGGAATAAATTGGATTGGTAAGTTAATTATACAATAAAAATAATATGTATTTGATGGAAATCGATCCAGGTCCATCAAAAATATTAACTCATTTAAGTAGTATGTTGAATTTGTAGAATCTTTTGGATGTTGGATTGCATCCGAGGGTTGGCAATTTTGCTTGGACGTGTTCATACGGTTCACGGTTATGAACCGCCTGTTTACGGTTAATAAATTGTCTAACAGTAACCGAATCATGGTAATCACGGCTACCGTTATGGTTTTGAAACGGCCGAGCCAGTTACGATTACGGTTTTGAACCGCTGGTTTACGTTTATTTTAATTCTTTTTAAAACTTTCTTTATTGGTTGTGAACCGGCCGAGCCGGTTACGGTTTTGAACTCTAAGAAATTTGGAGTCTGAAGAAACAAAACGAACTTAGTTCCATGAGATGACCCCATAAAGTTCTTTCTCCATATTCGGAACTAAATATTGTTTCTCCGAAGCTTCACTTCAACAAAAAGAAACGAAAAGAACAAAAAAAAAACATCATCATCAAGTTGAGATATTATCATATGATGCAATACTATTGGATGAAAAATATTGACACAGTAACAAATCAAGCACACTATTGCTCGACTGGAAAGGCTAAACTAAGCCTAACCCGAAGAAATTCGTAGACATTCCATTCCATTCCGTCCAACTCCAACGAACCAAACATAATAGGTTATGGCATCATAATTTCACTACCCATGTTAACTTTACACATCAATTTGAATATAGCCATCGACGACAAAATCGAGAAAGATATGAAAAAGAAAAATTGCACATTGAGATAGAGAGAGAGAGCCTTAAGAACACAGATGATAAATAAGAAGCACATAAAGATGCAAATAAGCTAAAGATGACGAAATTCAGAAAACCAGCTTGAGATCTGTAGTCCCCACCAATCTTCTACGAACACAAATACGGTCACATAGTTAGTATACAAGCCCAGTAAAAAAAATCACTGATAAGATTGGTAGCGACAGAAATTTCTTCATTGAAGAGATCGCAAACCCAAACCAAATTATTTTGGGTACACGATAACTAGGGGAAATAAAACCGAAGAGGTCTTTAATCCTCCCAAATTTTTAATTGTTTCTGAAGGGGGTCCGAAACGAAATTGATGTAAAACACACTAAGTAGTAAACTGATGTTCGACGTGATGTTGGGTTAACACTCACACTCACTTAGAAATACACAGCGGAAATGGTAATAACTTAGTGATCAAACGAAGCGAACACGAGAGATGATTTTGTGCAGTAAGTCAAATAACTTGCTGCGTGCCTCACGTCGCAAAACTCCACTATAAAGATGGATTACAAACTATCAACAAGGATAGTCAAACACAAGCCTAGCGAAACCTACGAATCAAAAAGGATTTTGCAAAATACAAGATCTTTCGACCTTTGAAAAGCTAGACTAAACAGAAAAACTCTCTATAGAAATCATGCTCTCGCTCGTTAAAAGTTCGTCCCTTAAAATGGTCGCGGGAAGTCTCTATTTATATGTCTTCGAACTTGGCTAACTTCCCACAACGACTTGGCAACGTCCACTAACTCCCACTAACGTCCACACAGTGTATTTGATCCGTTAGTGATAGTTACGAGTCGACTTGGTCAGCTCCAAAAGCTCGGTCTTGACTTGAGCTCCAAGTCTTCTATTTTTGGTATACTCAATTCCTAAATTCGCTCTAGCTTATTCTCACTTCTTCCACACGGTTTGATTGTTTCCAACACTTATCCATATCCTGCATAATGCTAGAAAATGTCACTTCATCAATAAAATACGTTTTGGGCATGAATGATAAAACTGAGAAATGGAACATTATCGGCCAACAAATGTTGACTGAAATGTTACCCCAACATTGTCAATGTTGAAAACTCAACATCAACAGCTTCTCCATCCCATTTTTGAACCTAAAAACATCAAATTTAAGCACATCAATCAACGGTTTCTCCATCCCCAATTTTGAACCTAAAAACATCAAATGTTGATTGGAATGTTACCCCAACATTGTCAATGTTGAAGACTCAACGTCCACAGTTTCTTCATCCCCAATTTTGAACCAAAACATCAAATTTAAGCACATCAATTGATTTGATGCGAACGAACACTTCAACAGCCAAGATGAATTAGAGGTGCACGAACGAGGCTTGTAATAGATCACCTGAGGGGAAAATATTTGGCCTCTAAAATCTCAGACATAAAAGAAAATTTGGATGGATATTAATCTCAAGTATGTGATAGTTAGAGGACCATAATCGATTGCGGGAGAAAATAAATAAAATGAATAAATAACTCGCAACTGTAACGGTAAAAAAAAAAACAACTAAAACAAAAAGGAAAGTTTGGAGGATGATGCGTATGGCCATATCCGCTTCATCGCTGCCAATTCCTTTTGCTGCCACACAAGCTAATCAAAAGAACTACTCCGCAAAGCCCTACTTAACAAAAACTCATAGACTTCAACACCATCAAGATCAGCTAACTGAGCCCACGTATCAAAGCGTTCACAGCTCACCTCTGAAACCCAGAACCATACGCTTTCGCTTGAGCGAGCTATGCAGACAGGGAAACTTGAGCCTCGCACGCCAACTGTTCGACGAAATTCCCCAACCGACGACCGTGCTGTGGAACACCCTCATTATTGGATACGTATGCAATGAATCGCCAGAGGAAGCCATAAGTCTCTATTCGCGCATGTATCGGGTCGTCAACTCTCTGCAAGATGGAAGGAGCTTCGACGCTTACACTTATTCTTCGGTTTTGAAAGCATGTGCGGATGCAAAGGAGCTCTTGACAGGCAAAGCCGTGCACTGCCATTTGCTGCGTCTGAACGTATATCCCAGTCGGATAGTGTACAATTCGCTGCTGAATATGTACGCTGCTTGCTGTTTTTGTGGCGATGGGGTGGTTTCTGATTTGGTAGAGAGGGTGTTTGGGGAAATGCATAAGAGAAACGTCGTTTCTTGGAACACCATGGTTTCATGGTACGCAAAGACGGGCGGGTTTTTCGAGGCTGTTGCTCATTTTGTGAGGATGTTGAGGATGGGCTTTCGACCGACAGTCGTGAGTTTCGTTAACGTATTCCCGGCTGTGGCGGCTTTGGGGGACGATCGGTTTGCTAATGTATTGTATGGCATGGTGGTGAAACTGGGAAGTGAGTTCGTCAATGATTTGCATGTTATGAGTTCATCTATTTCGATGTATGCAGAAATTGGACTCGTCGATATTGCTAGGAAGATTTTCGACGGCTGCTTTGTGAATAAGAATGCACATGTTTGGAATGCTATGATTGGAGGCTACGTTCAGAACGAACTCCCAATCATTGCACTCGAGCTTTTTAACGAAGCTTTGGAGGTTCAAGATAATGGCAGCGTCGATGATGTCACTTTTCTCTGGGCACTAAATGCAGGTTCAGAGTTACAACGTCTCAGCGTGGCCCAGCAACTACACTCGTGCCTAATCAAGAAATCATTGGTTTATTCTATCATTCTAGTGAATGCACTCATAGCTTTATACTCAAGGTGCAATGCAACTGGCGATTCGTTCAAAGTGTTCGACGAAATGAACGAAAAGGACGTTGTATCTTGGAACACAATGATCTCTTCTTTGGTACAGAACGACTTAGACGGAGAAGCTTTGATGCTGGTACATGAGATGCAGAAGCAGGGATTTTCGTTAGACTACGTGACTATCACTGCTCTTCTCTCAGCATCTTCGAACCTCAGAGACCTGCAAATAGGCAAACAGAGCCACGCTTACCTAATCAGACATGGGATTCGTTTCCAAGGGATGGAGAGTTATCTCATAGATATGTACGCAAAGTCAGGCCTCACTGAAGCTGCAGAGACAATCTTTAGGAACTGCAACGCCGTCGACCAAGCAACTTGGAACGCAATCATCTCCAGTTTCTCCCAAAACGGAGAGATCGAAAAATCGCTCCTTTTCTTACAGCAGATGGTGGACCAAAATGTCAGGCCTAACGCCATAACTTTAGCTTCGATTCTTCCCACTTGCAGCCAAATGGGAAGCATATCCTTTGGAAAGATGCTGCACGGTTATGCCATTCGCAATCTCCTCGATAAGAATGTCTTTGTGGGCTCCGCCCTGGTCGACATGTACTCAAAACTGGGCGAAATCTCCGACGCCGAAAGGTGCTTTGCTTTTTCGTCCGAAAAAAACTCGGTGACTTACACCAATATGATTCTGGGCTACGGCCAAAACGGAATGGGCCATAAAGCTGTCGAGTTTTTCCACTCCATGGGAGATTTCGGCGTAAAGCCCGACGAAATCACCTTCGTTGCAGTGCTATCTGCTTGCAGCTACGCAGGCTTAGTCGACGAAGGCCTCGAAATATACGATTCCATGGAGGGTAAATACGGTATAGAGCCCACGAGCGAACACTACGTCTGCGTAGTGGACATGCTCGGGCGGGTCGGGCGGGTCGGGCAGGCGTACGACTTTGCCCGAGGGCTGGGCAGCAAAGGGGTCGTTGTGGGGATTTGGGGATCTTTGCTTGCCGCTTGTAGGGTACACAGGGATTTCGAACTGGCGAGAGTTGCTGGGGAGAAGTTGATGGAGATGGACGGGTCGGGTCGAACCGCGGGTTATCGGGTTCTTCTCTCGAACGTGCACGCGGAGGAGGAGAAGTGGGACGACGTGAGGGATTTGAGGAGCGAAATGGTTGAGAGGGATTTGGTGAAGGAGGTGGGTTGCAGTTGGATTAATGTCTCGGGTGGTACGTTTTGCTTTGTCTCGAGGGATAAGCGGAGTCCTTGGCGGGATGAGATTTATAGGCTGTTGACGTATTTGACGTCGAACTTGAAGGATGATGATGATGGGGATTGTATTACGGCTACGTTTTCGTCATGCGAAGTTTAGATATCCGGCTGTTGAATAGAAAGAAAAAAAACGCGCGAAGAAAGCACGCAATAATATTCTTTGCAATTTTGAAGGATGAATTGAAACTCGGCGCGTTCATTGCTCGTGGTACCATGCCCTCAACTATCGTCGCATCGCAGCGCACATCCCACTTGTAGCAATTCCGTCGTCGTAATTTATTGTCGATAATTGCAAATCGCATTCCTGCCCGATGATTTTTCATTTTCTGTCAATACATGTCACGACGTTGTTTAGGGTTTTCTTTGCTCATTTTTTTTTTGGAACGGTAGATTGTATTATTCAACAAAAATACATGGGCTAAATAACCCAAAGGGTCTCTCCGTGACATCGGTATCCGGTAGAGAACAAAGGCTCACACATGAGCAACACACAACAATGTTACAAAAGCCGACAGAAAACGTAATAAATCCCGAACTTGGACCAAAGAACTATAGAACATATCACAAAAAAACTATTAATTCAATTGTGGAACGAAGGGAACGGGTCGAATTTCGTGGATGAAAACTTAGCAGCGCCTTCGGAGGATGAAGTCGGCGAGATTGTTCGATGCGTTCAAATAGCGCTTTTGTGCGTCCAAGAATTTGCGAACGAAAGGCCCACGATTCAGAACGTACTATCGATGCTCGGCCGAGAGATCGTGGATGTGCCTGTGCCCGAAAAACCCGTCTTTGCGGAGATGAGTGCGAATTCGAGCGGGCAAGTTGTATATTTCATCAACCAAATCACAGCCACGGTGCTACTATATGGGAGATGAAACGTGTTGAATGGATCTTTTATTTCTTGGACTTCGTTGATAGGATTTTCGTCTCTGCTTTTTTGTTACGTTGTCGGCAATTTTATGATCGTCGGAAGTCGTTGTCTGTTTTGAGAGAAGGAGAAAGGGCTTTTTAATTAAATAATTAAAAAAAAATCAACCATTAACAAAATAAACAACAAAATGAAAATCATTAATAAAACAGATATTTTCGTCATCCCAAGTGACGAGTTACTAACTCGTATCTTGGGAATACGAGTTACTTCCACGGTGGGCTGACATGGCATTTCAAGTAACTCGTCATCCCAATTGACGAGTTACTCTTTTTCTTTTTTCTTTTTTTAATTTTAACTAATTTTATATTTATTAATTATATAATCCTTCAAATCATAATATCATCGTTATCACATGTAATTTTACATAATAAAAATCAATAAATGTATCTAATTTATTGTTTGTTTCGCGACGATTAAAAATATATATATATATATATATATATATACATATATATATACATATATATATATATATATATACATATATATATATATATGACTAATCGACTTCTATGAGCTACCGAAAATACCCCTCACATATACCTAAAATACAAATATTAAACAATACTGTTAGCAGCAACTTCACTATAAAAATACTTAAATATTTTCGATATCCGAAAAATATAAGATATGCATATCATTTTAATCCTCGCGAAACAAACAATAAATTAGATGCATTTATTGATTTTTATTATGTAAAATTACATGTGATAAGATGATATTATGATTTGGAGGATTATATAATTAATAAATATAAAATAGAGTTAATTTCGTTTCAGCCCCATTTAACCAACTTCCATTTAGATTCAGCCCCAACTGCTTTAAATTCAGTTTAAAACACCCATCTCAAGTTTGCCTTAGAGTTAAGGACCCAATTGTGCTAAAAAGACCCATTTGCCCTCAACTGTTGCGAAAATTTACAAAGCTATGCCATCATCCCTCTCTTACGGTTTATGGTAGATCTGTGATTCTTTCAACACCCAAACGCCTTGAAATCTCCGAAATCTTCGACGTTATTGAGCGGGAAAGGTAAAATCGAGCTCAATTTCTCATGGGTTCTCGTAACCAAGGAAAATTTCGATATTATGTTGGAATAATGCTTCAAACTCAAATCGAAAATTTTGGTACAAACACGAGTGAAATCTTGACGTTTGTGCTCGAATAATGTGGATTCACACCTATTCGGATGTGGGTCTTAGTAATCGACATGAAATTACGACGAATCTTGCCGCGACCTAAGATCCAAACATTTTCAGTTTCAGTAACACATCACGTCATCGTGGTACCACTTGCGTCTGTTTCGGAAACAACATCCTCAAATATAATAACAGATGACTATCACGGATGAACAAATGTTGCATTATATATAACAAAAAATGAGAAACAAAAACAGTTTATTTCCTATAATAACTACATGCAACTAGTACGGACTAGGGTGTCAAGAGGAAGATCAAAAATCGTACGACGCCCAAAACACCCTGAAATCTCATATATCTTCTACGTTATTGAGTGAAAATGCAAAAATCGAGCTCAATTTCTCATGGGTCCTCGTAACAAACGAAAATTTTCAATGTTATATTGGAATAATGTTTCAAACTCAATTCGAAAATTTTGGTACAAACACGAGGAAATCTTGACGTTTGTGCTCGAATAATGAGGATTCACACCAATTCGGATGTATGTCTTAGTAATCGACACGAAATTATAACGAATCTAGCCGCGGCCTAAGATCCTAACATTTCAATTTCAGCAACATATCACCTGATCTGGGTACCACTTTATGCTCGTTTGGAAACACTACCATAAAAAACTATACCATATTCTTAACATTGACGAATAAATGTTGCCTCACTAATAACAAATCAGTTCAGTTAACACGTCACTTTGTCTAGGTACAAAATAGGGCATCAAGAGGAAGATCAAAAATTCGTACGACACCCAAAACTCTTTGAAATCACACAAATATTCAACGTTAGTAATCGAAAAAGGTAAACCGATCTCAATTTCTTATGGGTCCTCATAAACAAGGACAATTTTCGATGTTAAGTTGGAATAATGCTTCAAACATAATTCAAAAATTTTGGTAAAAAACGAGTGAAATCTCGACTTTTATGCTCGAATAATGAGTATTCACACCGATTCGGATGTGGGTCTTAGTAATCGACATGAAATAACAACGAATTTTGCTGCGAACTAAGATCGAAACGTGTTCAATTTTGATTGGAAATATTGGAACGTCTGTCAATTAAAAAGCTAGTTGGTAACACTTTATTTTTTCTGAGTAACAATTCATGCATTCTGGGTAACACATCACTAAGAACATTCTAGAAGGTTCTAGATTATCAGAGATATTAATAGTACAATAACTTAATATTACCACATTGCCTGCAAATAGTACCACATGTCTGATAAAAAATAACAAGATAAACAAAGGTTATAACAATTTGTAGCTACAAGAACCACAAAATAGCTAATAAATACCACATTACTATTTCGATTAATTTCATTCACAAATTCATTTCGTTGGGATGTATAAGATTGACATTCATGGAAATAGATGATATGATGAAGCTAAATCACAAAATTTCATTAAAAGTCACGTTTTGCGAATGTTGATATCAATATGTGGAAGTTGAGATCAAAATTCATGTAAACACATAGCTCTTCATTCACAAAATATACTAGTATCTCTTTTGATGAGACATAACGTTATGAATTCCATCACAAACTTATTCAAAGTTCAATATTAAAGCACGGACAACATTTAATAGACCATAAACTCAACATTCGAGACCTCAAACTAAACAATCGAAGCAAAATGGATTTTTGAGCATAATTAATGAAATGTTTTAGAATATTACCACATTACCTGCAAATAATACCAGGTGTCTGATATAAAGAAACAATACCAACCAAATTTATGACACATTGTTTGATACATATACCACATAAGACGCTTTTCAGTATAACATCATTAATTAGACTTATTTTGTTCGTAAATTCACTTTTACCCGAATATATAAGAATTATGTTCATGTAAGTATGTGATTTTACTAAGTTAACAAACCAAATTCCCATAAAGACATGTTATGCGAATGTTGATATCAATATGTGAAAGTTAAGATCAAAAGTCATGTAAACACATAGCTCTTGTTTCACAAAATATACTAGTATCTCTTTTTGATGAGTAACGTTACACAAACGTATTCAAAGTCAACATGAAAGCACGAACAACATTTAATAGACCATAAACTCAAAATTCGAGACCTCAAACCCTAAACAATCCAAGAAAAATGGATTTGTGAGTGAAATTAATGATATTAGTAGTGTGGTACGGAAAACATATTATGCAGTATCAATATCTACAATAGTGTTAAAAATTGGATTTGTATTGTTCTTTTATATCAAAGATTCGGTATTATTGGCGATTAATGTTGTAATATCCCTTGAGAACATAGAACATTCCGGATAATACAATTCCTGCCTAAATTATTGAGATCCCGCCTAAATTATTAAAATCCCGCCTAAAGTGGATAACACAAGTTACAGAGAGAATAACAATTAATAACTAACTGGTACCACTTTCTTGTTTCGGAGAATTAGGCAAATCCGACGATTGTATTTAAATTTCGGCAACCATGAGCGACGAACAATAGAGCCAATAATGTGCTTCAACGACTTGTCAGGATATGGGTCTCTCGAATTTATACGAAATATCTTCAATTTCGATCGAATCGGGATTCAATTTTAACCGTGTTATAATTATTTGCGTCAAAAGAATTCGAGAAATTTACTCATAAAATCGAACATTCGAGACTTGAATAATATGATAAACAATCTAGGACACACCCGACTTGGTTTGGTGCAGGTCGTGCAGATGGAAATAATATATACGATCGATTGTTTCGATCGAGTTTCCACTGTTACGGTGATACCAGATATTTGGCAAAGGGTACCAAATCCAGCTTACTAGAACCTTTTAATCAGTATATACACCATATGTCAGCTTACCATTACCAGTTAACTGTATTACGGTGACTGATGCCTGACAATCCATACCACGTTTCGAGAACAGTTGTTTAGGCAACAATCCGGCGATTTTAAATTTCAGCAAACCATGAGCGACGAACAATAGATCCAATAGTGTGTTTCAGAGATTTGTTTAGGCTATGGGTCTCTCGAATTTGTACAAAATATCTTCAGTTTCGACCGAATCGGGATTCAATTTTCACCATGTTTTAATTATTTGTGTCATAAGAATTCGAGAAATTTACTCGTAAAATCGAACATTCGAGACCTGAATAACATGATAAACCATCTAGGACACACCCAACTTGGTTTGGTGCAGTTCGGGCAGATGGAAATAATATATACGATCGATTGTTTCGATCGAGTCTCCACTGTTACGGTGATACCAGATATTTGGCAAATGGTAGCAAATCCAGCTTACGCGAACCTTTTAATCAGTATATACACCATATGCCAGCTTACCAATACCAGTTAACTGTATTACGGTGACTGATGCCTGACAATCCATACCACGTTTCGGGAACAGTTGTTCAGGCAACAATCCGGCGATTTTAAATTTCGGCAAACTATGAGCGACGAACAATAGAGCCAATAGTGTGTTTCAGAGATTGGTTTAGGTTATGGGTCTCTCGAATTTGTACAAAATATCTTCAATTTCGACCGAATCGGGATTCAATTTCATCGTGTTTTTGTTATTTGCATCAAAAGAGTTCGAAGAATATACCTATAAAATCGAACATTCCGAGACCTGAATATCAAAATAAACCCTCGTGGATAGATCGAGTTTCGTTTTCGAGGATCGTTCGAACGAAAATAGAAATCTACGAGATTTTTTTATCGTAAAAAAAGTGGTTAACGATGATAACAGAAAACATGTTTTGGATACCACTTGTTATACAGCTTTTGTAGGGGTATTTCGGTCAGATCAGTTTTTTGGTCCTTTTCTCTAACTTTGAAAGATATCGGGTCCTTTATACTGAAATTATTACTGACAGGGGCTGAATTCTATTATGAAACTTAAAAGGGGGCTGATTCTTAAAAGCCCCTATAAAATAAGTTAAAAGTAAAAAAAAAGAAAAAGAGTAACTCGTCACTTGGGATGACGAGTTACTTGAAATGCCATGTCAGCCCACCGTGGACATGTAACTCGTATTCTCAATATACGAGTTAGTAACTCGTCACTTGGAATGACGAAAATGTCTGTTTTATTAATGATTTTTATTTGTTGTTTATTTTGTTAATGATTGAATTTTTTTTTAATTATTTAATTAAAAACCCCGAAGGAGAAAATAGAAACATAATTCATTGATTAAGAAAGTGATACAGACTTGCGTTTGAAATATATAGAGCACAGACTTTTACTCTCACTAATAGCCCTCTATATATTAAGTATAAAATACAGAAACTAGCTATAACATTTAAACTTACAAATCAGCCTCACTTCACTACAAATACACTCAATATATTCTTTGCAGTCGTTAATGTTATTAGTTATGTCACCATCTCGTGGAAATTGAGCCGAAATTGCCAGTTTCTCTACTCGCAGATGAGATGTTTTGTGAATCGCAGAATCAATTCGCAGACGACGGAGTAAGAACTTGCGTTACTGCACAAGGGGGAATGGGTAGGTCAATATTGATTGTAATTGGGTTAATAATTGGGGGAAATCATCAATTTGGGGGAAAATTATTGTATCCCATCACGTCGCAGCTGCTCTTGCTGCACACGTGGCATTTGATCGATATGGCAAAAGGCGTTTCCCACCACAAATACATATTGAAATACAAGTATATTTTCCCGTGACATCTACACATAAATACTTATTAGAATAAAATTTTTAAAGATAGGTACTCATGTCAGAAATTTTTTATCGATTTAATGTACCAGTTTCTTCAGTCACGCCGTACCTTCCTGTGTGTATATAACATACCATAACACGTTGATATATGGTACCTAAATGTGTTTATATGGCGTACCTTATGTGTTATAGATGGCGTATCTAACGGCGTACCCTTTTCTCAACGTATGACGTACCACAACACGTTGATATAGGGTACATAAATGTGTTGTATGTCGTACTTGCAGCGGATCGGATACATATCTGCAAAAAAATATTCTACTAGGTACCTACATATAAAAAATTCTGGCAGGGTACTAACTTACAAGTGTTTTCAAATGGGTATTTATGTATAAAGATCCCTTTCTATTTTCGCACTGCTTTAATATTATTTATAATTTTGAGATTACTAATTTTTTATGTTTAAGATAAAACATACTCCCTCCGTCCCAGTAACTTTTGTACATATTACTAAATCGGGCGTCCCACTATCTTTTGTACATTTCCATATTTAGTAAAATACTATCACACACAATCAATATAATAATATTAAATATTCTTAAAAGACGTGTCACACCACACACCTTTCTACCTCTATATTATTAAAATATTCAGTTTCTTAATACCCGTGCCGGAATCCAAATGTACATATCTTATAGGGACGGAGGGAGTAATATTTTAAATAATGTATATGAGGATAATAAATTGAAAATTTAGAAGTTATATGACAAATATTCAACTACAAATAGAAACACTAAATTGTAAATAAATTGACAGACCAATTTTGATAGCTTATAGCCACGTTAGACCAAATAATAAATATCATATTGGTCCTTGTCTCGAGGCAAAGCATGTGTTGCTCATATTTTCTTGGAAAAGGATCAGCTCTATACCTTTAACTACGTCCGTGCAACTTCAATTCAGTCCAACTTCGTTCATAACCATACATATACTACTTAAGTCCCACTTATTTCTTCCCATCTTTCTATTTCGGACGTCCCACATAATTCTTCCCATTTCCATTTTTGGTAAAAAATTATCCCACTAATTAAACTAATTACACCATTAATATTACAAAAAGTCTTCTTGATTTGCGTGTCTACTAATAACTTTTCTCTCTCCATACCTCAAAAGGTGTACTATAATATTAAAATAATGTAATTTCTTAATCTCCGTGCCCGCTAATCTTTGGAAAGATTTAGCTGGGACGGAGGAAGTATTTAATAGCTCATCATATAACATCAGAAATCAGACCTCGATAAAAACTTTTTCAATAGAAAAAATATACTCCCTCCGTCCCGGTAATATATGGACATTTGGGTTTGGGTTCGATTTTTAAGAAATATAATATTTTAATAGTATAGAGGAAGAAAAGTGTATGTGTGTGGCACGTCTTTTAAGAATATTTATGTTATTATATTGATTGTGTGTTATAGTTTTTTACTAAATATGGAAATGTATAAAAGATAGTGAGACGCCCGATTTGGTAAAATGTATAAAAGTTACCGGGACGGAGTTAGTATATATCTTATCTATATGTAAATTTCATTCTTGTCACGTAAAATCGTAAATCTGAAAATATATAAACTTTATTAAATGTGTTACTAAATATATGTAAATTTCATTCTTGTTCTCCCGATGAACGATGTATCGGTGAGACCTCTTGGGCTATTTAGCCCTGTATCTTTGTTATTAATGCAAGCTATCGTTTCGAAAAAAAAAAAATTAAATGTGTTACTGTGTTACTGTCTTCGCCGCCGATATTGACTATTGTAACCATTTAATTAACTAAACCATTGCTGCATCAACGATTAGTTATCCATCACTATTTTCCTCAGTCTATAGTCAACGATTTTAAGAAAAATATCGGTCTCTAGAAGACAAAGAAAAAATATCGTCACGGTAGAGAACACAACGTACATATATATGTACAAGTTCAATCTCGGAATGCAGTACAAATCTTTACAGCAACAATACGACATCGTACTACAAATACATCAACTCTATGTATATATAACAATCACCCAAACTTCCAAAGCCCATCTAATATATATCTATATATATATATATATATATAAACTAAACTCAATGGTTTATTTTCCATTGTTCTCCTCGAAGGGTAGTATGGGCATGGAAAGTTTGGAGGAATATCTGATCAATTTGGCGTCCGTATTTTTCATGTCAATGTTCGTCGAGTGGCTATCGAATACCGAATTTACGGCTAATATTCCGTACGAGGAAAATCTAAAAGCCGGGTCGGTTCAAACGGGGTTGTACTGCATTAGGGTCGGGTCAGCTTACTTAGTGATGTTGTTCGTCATGTCCTTCGACGTGGGAGTTTTTATAGCGTCAGTCGGCGGTTTCATCGTCGGGTTTAGGGTTTTTGGGTCGGGAGATTCCGAATGTCCGTCGAAGACGAAAGATCTTCCTCCTCCGTTGACTATCTGTCACTGATTAATGAATGCTATTTTGCATTTTCTTTGTGGAAATTCTCATTTTTTGTTGAATATAGATGGTGTAATTTGGTGTGTCTAAGTCGAATTAATTGCTATTGCATTGTATTGTTTACATGAAGAAATGGGCAGATTTTGAGAAGATTCAAGTTGTATGTGTGTCAAAGTTTTTAAAACCGGACCTGACCGGCCGGTTCAAGCCGGAAACCGACGAACCAACCAGAAATCCAGTCCGGTTCTGGTCGGGTTCAGATTTAATTTTAAAACATAAAAATAAAAATTGAAAATATAATAAAATTGTAAATACATATATTAAGTCAAATAATTAGTTTGTGCCCCAATGGTTATCAAGCCTTACATGATCTTGGGTTCAATTCATTTATACCTCTAATAAAGTTTTATTTTAAATTATCTTTTAGTACCTCATTTATAATTAGTTCTTAATTTCTTCCCAATATATGTCGCTTTTATTTCATCTTTACCCCTAATTTATAAATATAATTTTGACATATCATTAAATACTTTTTTCATATCTAACACATTTTATTTATTGATTCATAAACTATAATTTTATTATATTTAGGAACATCGGTTTTACTCCGGTTTTATACCGGTTAAACCACTAAACCTTAAACAACAAAAATTTTCGGTCTAATTCGAAATCCGAATTCAGAACCTTGGTGTGTGTGGGGTGAAAATGGAGTCGAATCATCGGCGGACAGAATTGAGCCCATGAATGTCGAGAGCTCGAGCTTCAGTCGAAAATTTTATCAAATAATTTATGTAGATCTAAAAGGATGCAAGATTCAAATTTGTGTCGAACTAGTCGTTTATTTTTTGTAATTAGCTTTATAATACAAAGATTTACTTGGCAGGTGAGGCTTCACTCAATGGTCAGCTTGGGGCATTTAATGGCAGAAGGATACGTCTATTTAATCATCAAATAATATTGAGTGAGTCTGTCAAACATGTAATTGTCTAAATCATGGTTGTGAAGACCGGGCCGGACCGGCAGGTTCCGGCCAGTTCTGACCGGACCAGTCAAAAATCCGGTCCGGTTCCATTCGGTTTTTTTTAAATTTAAAAATAAATAAAAAAAATTTGGTTTAAATAAAACGTACAAAATAGGAAAATTAATAAATTAATTTGGTCTATTTGTTAAGTTGTGGGTATTTTACTTAATGGGTGATCGAGCGGATCGAGTAATAAAATGAAACGAATACTAACACACCATCCTACCCTCAACAGGCAAGTGTACCTATCCAAGTAGCACAAACGTAGCAAATATTCGAGTATCGAATCCCAAGAGAACTATGTACCTTAGAAAAAACTTTCGCTTAAATATCCTAGCACGAATGTTCGATTGTTGAAACGGTTAATTACAATACTTAGAAAATAAAACTTAATAAAATAGTACGGAGAGGAAACCCTTATAGAAACAAACGTATTTGAGACTTCGAATCCCCCTAACTCGACCAAAACAAATATCAGGTGTACGTAACTAAAGCTATAGTTAGACCGTGGAGATTCCTACTACATGCATACGAGTTATATAGCTAACGAAACTGCGCCTTACTATATAATGATCGCAAACAACTAATCAACGAATTAAATAATCGGGCAAGCTTCCCTAACTACTTAACCGAAGATTGCATTAAAAACACGATGAATCCCGCTATTAGATTTGACTCTAATCCAGCGGGGTAGTTCAACCTATCTCTAGCGATGAGTTTATTCCGCTCGTTTACGAGTGGTTTAATCGTCCGCCCCTCTCTCGAGCGTAGCGTACAATTTCCCGGACTACGTTAATTAAACACATAGACATGATCAAGCTAAGTGGATAATTTCAACCACATAGACATTATCGAAATCATATGCTTCATAAACGAGTCATAACAATAGCAAAATATCAAATACACTTAAACATACGATCGATCGCGCTAGGGTTCATTTCATCTCAAATACAAAATATTTAGCTACTCATTATCATCACAACAAAGCACGTAATTAACATCGAATACAACATAAATACTTCCCTGAATTCAACTTCGAGGTTAATCCACGTTCTTCGTTGAGGACTTTTATCGAGCACAATAAGCAACTAAGTGTTCTTGGATCTTGGAAAGGCAACATATGTATATGTAATTGAGCTTAATGAAGTATCCTTCACGTACCTTTCTCCTCTCCTCCTCTCATTATGTTGCTCTTTATATAGAGGTTCATTTCTCCTTCCTTCATTGTCTTTCTTGAGCCTTTTCTTCAATGTGAGTTCCAAGGAGAGAAATTTTAAAAGATCTTTTAGCCTCCAAAGTCTTAATTGAAGCCCAAAATAACTGATTTCATGTCTGTCATTAACTTGAATGGATTGTCTTATGCAGAGAATTGGTCCGTGCGTGATCTTTCCTTTGACAAATGTGGCATATTTCGATCTGCCTTGACTTTTAACATGGTCATGGAAACGTTCACGGCCTCGTAAATGCATCCTCACGGCCGTGACAACATAAAGCCTGAAGAAAATAATGTTTCTGCCCGTGTTCACGGCTTCAGTAGCCACAACTCACGGTCGTGACGGATTCGGGCTTAAAAATCGACCCTTTCAGTAGCCACAATTCACGGCCTCTAACACCCCCTTTCACGGCCATGAAGCACCCTTCACGGCCTGGTTGGTCAATGTTCACGGCCGTGACACATTTGGGCAAGTAACTGGCTCTCTGGTGCTGTTCACGGCCTCGTGCAAGGGCTTCACGGCCGTGACGAATTTCCTGCAAAACAGCAGAACATTCAAAAATTCATATCTCCCAATCTAGAGCTCGGATTGAAAATCCCTTTGGACAGAATCAAGATTAACAAGTCCTCTGTCTAAGGTTAAAATTTCAGGTCCATCGGACGTCATTTACCCCGTGATCATTGATAAATAAGACAGTGTCGCAAAACTGCCGTAAAACGTTTGATTTTGTTGTGAAACCATATTATAGCACAAAAATAATCAAAATGGCTTTACTTCTCATGCAAACGACTTAAATATAACAAATATAAACGTAAGAAAATACGTTTATCAATGGGCTTGGGTTCGAATCCACCCATTAGCCTAATTTTTATATTTTATAATTAACCTATTAGCTCACCATTTTATTTTTATTCAAATTTAACCCCAATTCATAGATTTAATACTTGACATACGATTAATTTATAACAACCCATGCAATTTACTATAGTTTGAAAAAGTTCATAAAAACGTGTAATTTTTTATATTATTCGATTAATTCATATATAAAATATATATTTATTATATTTAAGATACTAGTTTTACTCCGGTTTGATTCCGATTCTATATCGGTTAAACCATTAAATCTTAAACCACTAAAATTTCCGATCCGTTTCGAAAAACCGATTTCAGAACCTTGGTCTAAATATGATTTACCTGATTGACGTGTTTGCAGGCTTGAGTCTCGAGGTTTACTTACTTGGTGTAAAGATTGCGATTTTAGGGGGTTTAAAATATTAAAATTTACTTATTAACCCAAAGCCCTCGTTACAGATTTACTTATTGACCCAAAGCTCCGTTACACTAATCTAACAGGATAAACCAAAAAGACAATTATATTTTTACATTAAATACAAAATAATTGTACGAATTACTGCTTGGTTTTCTGAATTTATTTCATAATCAAGAAACTTTTAACTATCTTTTTAGTCTCTAGAATGCATAAAAATAATTTTAAGTTAGAAAACTAGATAAGAAACAAATTTTAATTTAGATTATATATCAAACAATTTAGTGACATCTATGGAAAAATACTCAATTGAATAATTATAAATAGTACATATGTCAAAAATTTTACAGATAGGACCCCTTTTACTATTTGTACTAATTTTCTCAGCTTGCCGTACCTTTTTAGTTTTTATGTATGTATTGCGCACCACGTCACGCGTTTATACGGTACCATATACGATTTTTGTATGATACTTTAGTGTGTTATATATGACGTACCATTTTCTCAACGTATTACGTGCCAAAATACGTTATAGGGTACCTAAATTGTTATAAGGCGTACCTGCGGCGGATCGGATACCTATGTGCAAAAGCTCTTCTGTTAGGTACCTATATATAAAAAATATACTGAAAGGGTAGTGAGTTACAAGTTTTTGCAAATAGGTATTTATGCGTGAAGAATCAACTTATAGTTTGCAATTAACCAATTTGTTAATCGCGCAGTAGCGCTGGCAGCTGCAGCGGGTTGAGTTAGTTGAGCCGTCGTTGTGTAGCTAACGATGTCGTTTCATTTTCTTATTCCATAAATACACGCGCCGCCCTTGTTAGCGTGGCGTAGCCCGCCACTTCAACGCCGCCGCCGGCCGTTTCTCATACGTCGTAGTCACCGTTCTTTGCGAATTTCAACTCTCGCCTTTTTTCCATTTCCGAAGGATCAATCGCTGTGCAAATGGCCTGCTCTTGCTTCGTCGCCACTCCCAAGCATCACCGTCTTCACCCCTCGCCTTCGATTCCGACAGTCCAAGCCCCATCCAAAACCCTATGCTCGCTCAGGATAGACTCTATTCAGCTTCGTACGCGGAAATCTCTCGCGATTTCGACCGTTCTGCCAGCTCCGAGACGGTCGAGTTGCAGTCTCCGCCGAATCAGAGCGGCGTCGGGCGGCGGCGACACGGACGACTTCACGGAGTCCAATGCTTTTGAGTTTATTACCTCGGAAAGAGTGAAGGTCGTATCGATGCTCGCGTTGGCTCTGGCTCTTTGCAATGCTGATCGTGTTGTAATGTCCGTCGTTATAGTGCCACTGTCTGAAGTTTATAGTTGGCGGCCCTATTTTGCAGGCATTGTTCAGGTACTTAATTACTATTATTGAGCTTCCAACACTGAATTGCGATTGTGTACTTAAAGTATGCTATGTTGATCTTCGGTGGCACAATTCGCTGCACATGTTCAGTTCGAATTGCTGTTGAAGAGAAGCTAAATTGTACAATGTTCTTTCTTGGTTCAGTAAATTCCAACACTGAATTGCGATTGTATATTTGAAGTATGCTATGTTCACTTTGCTTGCTCTTGATGATGCTTTCTCATCAGTCAAATGTTCTTTATTGCTCCTGAAATGGAAACTATAATGGCCTTTTAGTTGGCATGTACAATAAAGATTCCCCACTACCTCATCTCTTATTTGCTTTTTCCCGTAGTTACATCTTATTGGGAATAGTGAATATTTGCAGTCATCGTTTCTATGGGGGTACATGATATCACCCATTGCTGGTGGGACTTTGGTGGACTATTACGGTGGTAAAGTGGTAATGACTTGGGGTGTTATTTTGTGGTCCATCGCCACGTTTTTTACTCCTTGGGCAGCAGAAACAGCATTGCTTGTTCTACTTGCAATGCGGATGCTACTCGGCATAGCTGAAGGTGTTGCTCTTCCTTGCATGAACAATATGATCTCAAGGTGACCAACAATTAGTCATGCATGATTTGACTCACTCTCAACTTTGTACAATGCACAAAAGTCAGTATTGCATGACCATCTATTTTGAATTGGATTGTGTAGATGGTTTCCTCAGACAGAGAGATCGAGGGCTGTAGGATTTTCAATGGCTGGTTTTCAGATGGGAAGTGCAATCGGGCTTACACTTTCTCCGATACTCATGGCGCAGGGTGGTATGTATGGGCCTTTTTACATATTTGGATTGTTCGGCTTTCTTTGGGTTTTAATCTGGGTATCGGCAATTTCAAGTGCCCCTGACCGATCGCCTCAAATATCTGCATCTGAGCTGAGATACATAAAGAACAATTCTTTAGCAACTTCTCCACCACAAAGCCATATGAAGACAAGACAATTTACTCCTCCCTTTAGGCGTTTGCTCTCTAAGCTGCCGACTTGGTCTTTAATTGTTGCAAATGCCATGCACAGCTGGGTAGATTTCTCTTTGAGTTACATAATATTGCTATTTCACATCGCATTCTTACTATCTGTGAACGATATACAGAAAGTTTTTGACAGTTCTTTCTTACAGGGTTTCTTTGTGATACTCTCTTGGATGCCAATCTACTTCAGAAATGTGAGATCTTAGTCCCTTACCAATCTCAAATGACTAACATTTAGCTGCCAATGTGCCTAAAATGATCTCTTATGTCTTCTTGTAGATGTACCGCGTCGACCTGAGGCATGCTGCTTGGTTCAGTGCTGTTCCATGGAGCGCAATGGCTTTTGTCGGCTACTTTGCTGGTGTTTTATCAGATATGATGATTAAGAGGGGCATAAGCGTCACTTTGACTCGCAAAATCATGCAGGTTTGTCATTACTTATACTTCATATGCTTCAATTGCTGGAGTGGGGTTTCGAATCAAGAAAATGGAAAGACAGAGCCATTTCCATATTCCAAATGCATTAGATTCTAACATCTTTTTGTCCCTCTCTCGCGTCCAGTCAATTGGCTTTATGGGACCTTGCATCTCACTCATTGGTTTAACAAATGCAAGAAATCCATTCGTAGCATCTGCTTGGCTCACTATAGCTGTCGCACTGAAAGCATTTAGTCATTGCGGTTTCCTCGTGAACTTTCAGGTCAACAAACACACATTTCCCCACTGTTTATTAGCTAATTTTTGAGCCAAGATTATTTTTGCTCCTATCTTACCAATGCTTCCTAAATATGAACAGGAGATATCCCCACAGTACTCAGGCGTAATACATGGTAACATTTTCTGGGATATATCATATGCCATTTCCATTTCGTGGGAAGCCAAGAATTTTATTTACCGAACACACATGCATAATAAAAAATCCATTTTTATTGTACTTTAGGCATTGCAAACACGGCTGGTACATTTGCTGCTATAGTCGGAACAGTCGGCGCTGGGTATTTCGTGGATCTATTGGGTTCTCTCAGGGTATTTCTGTGGCTCACTTCGTTTCTTTATTTCGCTTCTGCTATATTCTATAATTTGTTCTCTACTGGGGAAAGGGTCAATTTTGATGATTAGCGATGAAGAGAAATTTGGAGGAAAAAGAACTTGTAGAAATACTGATGAGAAATCAATCAACTTGTTCAAATAGGGTTCATTTCACTGATATATCGAATATAATGAGTTTTGGAAGAGCATGTTTGGAGCAAAGATGTTGCGTTTCTTGTTTTTGTTCGATCGATCTCATTACAAAAAGCCCAAGTAATCAGCTGATCATATGATTTAGACAATAATTGTTCAAATGTATAAACATGACCACATTATCTTGGCAATGTTGGTCTAATATTAAATCCTACGCAGGTGAGAAGTAACTAGCCTCTTTTCTGCGAGTCCAAAATTGACAGCTATGGAAATATTATCTCGTATGTGATTATCAATGAGCTGTAATATACGTACGTATATTTTTATGATAAGTAGGAATAAAAATTAAAAATTGATGAAAGATATCGTCCACCTACCTAAATTGTATTATTGATCATGAAACAAATATGTACATCACATGTAATTTAATGTGTACGTCCCTTCGAACATTCTTATCATATTCAAACGCAACTCGTTTAACTTGTTGGTTATATCAAGATTTACACGGACGACTTATCTTGGAGACCACCAATATTGATACATGCAGCACCTTTTTCTGAGTTTCTAATAATTTTCTGTATTTCTACAAGGAAGGCTTGAGGAAGGGTGTACTGTACGGAATAAAATATTGAAAAGTAAATTTATATTCATTGTTTATATTTGGACGTAAAGGGCAAAAAGCAGCCATATCATATGATAACAAGTGCATCATGAGTTTGTACATCTGATTACGGGACAAAGACTTGTAAGTGGTTTCTTGTCGGACTGATTAAATACAGCTTATGTGCTTCTGTTACATTGCTGAAAATTTTGATTTTGAATGATTCAAATGATCTTTGCATGGGGATGGACTCTGTTCATCATCATTACAAATATCATAGTATCATCATTATTATTATTAAAAATTGAATCTTGTTACATAAGTAAACGATTATCCACCAAAACAAACTAAAACGACCTTCCCAAGTGAGCTTTTATAAGATCTTTTTTTTGTCATTTCAATGAAAAAAAAAGGGAGGTTGTTCTTGACTAACTGTTTTGGTGGAGAAGATGGTAGTGTTCTCATCATTTATTCGATTATTGCTGTTCCTCTCTTGTCTCCTCCCTGCAATTGTGGAATCCGAAACTCGACACTACAAGTTTAATGTAAGTGAAAATGAATTTATCAAATTAAATTCGACGAGGGATATCTAGTGTGTGAACTCCTAACATCTCCATATGGGAGTTAAAAGATTCGATTTCACTTGAATTTCTTGACTGTCTAGTGTCTAGTTTGCGTTACTCGAGAAAGTACATGCACGTATTAGATGGATTAGTCCATCGGAAAAGTGCAGTCGTCACACTGTATACTGACTGAAACTTGGTCCGAATATGGTGATGACGTGGGATACCTTACCTACGATAAGAGAACTACTTTTTTCTCTTTTCAAGGCCTTTATTCATTATTACATACGTGCGCGGCGCAGGTCGTGCCTAGAAACAAAACAAGGCTATGTTCAAGCAAGGCAGTGGTTACCGTCAACGGTCAGTTTCCCGGTCCGACCATATACGCAAGGGAAGACGACACTCTGCTCATTAAAGTCGTCAACCACGTCGGCTATAACATGACCATACACTGGTAATTGATTATATATCATTCTTATTTATCATAATTACTTTTATTATCTGTACTCTTTTATAAAGAGTTTAGGATGGATAAAAAATGTCAATTGGTCTGTCTCAATTGATTACATAATTATTATTAAAAAAACTCGTTAAACCACTTATAACCTCATAATAACCACCAACTTCTATTTTTAGTAAATTACTTATCAAAACTAATTAATTTTATTTTATTTCGCGTACATAAGGTGTGCGAAAAATACTAGTTAATATAATTCGTCTAACCAGGCACGGCGTGAAGCAAATCCGAACGGGTTGGGCGGACGGGCCCGCGTACATAACCCAGTGCCCGATCCGACCCGGGCATAGCTACGTTTACAACTTCACGTTGAGCGGGCAAAGGGGGACGCTTCTTTGGCACGCTCACATACTTTGGCTCCGTGCGACTATCCACGGAGCCATCGTAATCTCGCCCAAGATAGGCGTGCCTTATCCTTTCCCTATGCCCGGCAAAGAGGAAGTCCTAATATTAGGCGAATGGTGGAAGTCCGACGTAGAAGCTGTGATCGACGAGGCCATGGCTTCTGGGATGGCACCGAATGTTTCCGATGCCCATACAATCAACGGGCATCCCGGGCCCATCCTCAATTGTCCTGGAATAGGTTAGTCGAACCGATACATACTCTTAACAAAATCGTACCGTAAAAGAACAAATTTGTGAAAATAGACGTTTTTTTTTTCTCTTACGTGACGGTTGAACTTTGAAGGTGGATACGACCTACAAGTGATTCCCGGGGAGACGTACCTCCTGAGGATCGTAAATGCGGCTCTCAACGACGAACTGTTCTTCAAGATTGCGGGCCATATGCTGACGGTGGTGGAGGTCGATGCTTCCTACGTCAAGCCGTTCGATACCGATATTGTTTTAATAGCGCCGGGACAAACGACGAATGTCCTCCTCAAAGCCCATCAAATTATAGGAAGGTACTAACTTTATTTTACGATCCTTAATTATCACAAGTCAATCAGTTATGGGCTTGCGCCACAGGCTCCGAGGATAAGACTAATATCTGGAGCCCTGGTGAATATGTCCCAAAATTTCACCCAGCGCGATAGTATTAGAATTTGAATCCATGACCTAAACGTTGCAATATCAACCCTCAACCTCAAGCCAGTAGACTCAACCCATGGGGACAATACTAAATTTAATTGAGACATTGTTTTTGCTACTCATCTAGGTACTTAATGGTGACTTCTCCATTCCGAGATTCCCCAGTCGAAGTGGACAACATCACCGGCAAGGCGACTCTAAGCTACGTCGGGACACCGACCTTCATACCAACCGTATTAACCGACCCGCCAGAGGAAAACTCAACCAAAACTGCCGCCACATACATGAGAAGCCTAAGAAGCTTAAACTCGCCAAACTACCCATGCAAAATTCCCCATGAAATCGATCATTCCCTACTCTTCACCATAAGCATTGGCCTCAACGACTGCACATCGTGCACTAGGGGCGTCCGAGTGGTGGCGGACATGAACAACGTTACTTTCGTGATGCCGAGCGTATCTCTTCTAAACGCCCATTTCTTCAACATCAAGGGAGTTTTCACCGACGATTTCCCGCCCAACCCTCCAAACCCCTACAACTACACAGGAAAACAGCCCGTCAATATGAGGACTACGAAGGGCACTAAGGTGTATAGGGTCGGGTATAACTCTACGGTGCAGCTCGTTTTGCAAGGGACGGGCATGATATTTCCCGAGAATCACCCGATACATCTGCATGGGTTTAATTTCTTCGTGGTAGGGAATGGTATTGGGAACTTCGATGAGGAGAAGGATGGGAAAGGGTTTAATCTTTTCGATCCCGTGGAGAGGAACACTATCATGGTTCCTTCTAGTGGTTGGGTGGCTATCAGATTCAGGGCAGATAATCCAGGTAGATAAATATCAGGAAATATCAAATATTTATGGTAGTATATTGATGATAAATCAACTCATTTTCTTTTGGTAGGAATATGGTTCTTACATTGCCATTTGGAAGTGCACACTACGTGGGGGCTGAAGATGGCGTTCTTGGTGGAAGACGGTGAAGGAGGGCCTGAACAATCCCTTCCACCACCACCTCTCGATTTGCCCAAATGCTGAAAAATATATGGAGTTGTGTTTACTGTCAGAATAAGGAACATCAAGACTGTTCATCATTACATCACATAAGAGATGCTTGTATAGGAAGATTATACAGTGTTTGGTTTTAAATTTTAATTTTGTTGGACGATTGAGAACTCTTTTTCTTTTATTTGATACATGTGTGAATAGACGGACCATTGTAAAGAGCTATGTCAATATAGTATATGTATTATCACTTCCAATGAAAAGACGTGATTTCGGAAAATTGTACCTTCATAAGCAACGATACTCTTGCAGTCTCCTGAAATTACGCTTCCTCATCCCTATTCTGAACCGGGAGCTTCCTGAGATGTCAGCTTCAATGGCAGCTGCTGATGAATTTTTCTCAACGTTTTTGTGCTTGAGGTAAGCTTCTGTCTCTGAGTGGACTGTAAGCAAAAATCATCAAATTACTTACATGCGATGTCATAATCCTTGTTTCCCTTTTTAACTTCCAGCATTAGTGGAAGTAAAGAATAAAGAACATACCGGACTGTGAAGAGATAGAGAGTTTAGCAGCACACCTCCATCTCTTGATTGTGTCGGTAATCAGCAAATGGTCATCAGAGGTTTCGAGCTTTGCCGTATTGTTCGACCCGAGTGCCTTTTCACATGCCTGAGATTGTGCCAAAACCATATTGAGATTATATAATGCAGCACGAGGCCTAAAATTATATCTATGCATCAAGAATTAATGGTCCTGGACAATCCAGTGAGATGGTAAGGTTCTGAAAGCTGCAATTTACCATGTCTGAAATAGTATAAAAGCCCCTTTCGAATGAATGCTCAATGAAGGTGAGCCATTCCTTGGTAGAAACGCGGACCAACGGATACGAAGTGGACTTTTCTTCACGCATAACCAATGCTTCATATCTCAAGACCAAGCAACTCTACAAAATTTCCAATCATAGATTCCTAAAACAACCGATTCGTATTACCCGAACGAAATCAAGGAGAGATATCACATAGCAGCAATCATCAATAGCCAGGGACAAGATTTAGAATCTTCAGGCATCAAGGGCAAAATGCCACCTCTCTATTCGTGGATTTAATGTGTTGGCATTTATAGCATCAATCACAGCTCTAAGGATTGATAACACAAAGCAATTTCAAAATTCATCAAAAGTTTAAAAACATAAGACTAAAAAAAAAGCTAAAGCAATCCATTCAAACAGCACGAGACTGTGAAATTGAATCAAGTACCTCAACATCGCCAATCAAAGCAAACACTCGAATGAAGAAATCTGCACACAAAAGCTTAATCTCCAGTGATTCCTCAGCAATTTCTCGAAAGAAGACGACGGATTCATTCCTCATGAACTCTTCCAGCGTCGACCTGACTGCAGTCGACGATTCAACGTCTTTAGACGCCAAAATCAGCTCTAGAATGCGAAGTGTTCCATAGTCGAAGCTTGCAAAAAGAAGAAATCAGTCAATTTTAATCCGAGTGCGAGATTGAAGAGGTGCACAAATCATTACCTTCGGTTTCGAACTCGGTCGACAAACAGCGTAATTTGCCGTTTGGCTGAGGTTTGGTCTGCCATTGCGAATCTAGAGCAGTAGTGAGTTCAGAAACAGTCTAAAATGACGCGCGAACATAACATAGAAAGGTCATGCCCCGTATGCCGTTCGGGGCGGTTCCGGGTGCCCATGACCCGATGGTCGGATTGCAATATGTATGTATAATGTATGTATAACATAAAATGTACCCTACCTTAGTATTTATTCAATTCAATCGCTATCACGCAAACCAATCCAGTTATGACTGAATGTATCTAGACAAGAATACGCCTAAGGGGACAATAAATATTATTATTATTTGTATTCATAATAGTAGATTGTGGTGACTAGGGGTGAGCAAAACCGGATATCCGGTTTCGGATATCCGGATTTTCGGATATCGAAAAATGGTATCCGTATCCGCTCCGGTTTTAATCGGATATCCGAAAATCGGATATCCGGTTTATTCGGATATTTACACCGGATATCCGGATCCGGTTTTTAAATTTATTTTCTTATATTTTTTATTATTTTCTTTTGAAAATCATATTTTTTATTTCTTTTCACAATAAAAAAAATATGTTTTTTAATATAAGAATTTCTACACATAGTAATTCACACAATATGTGAAGTTATGATTCAAAATTACATAACAAATAATAAACAAATTACCACAAATTCACATAATTTTTTAACTTGCATCTCGATGTTTTTATGTTTTTTTTTTATCTCAATTCTCTAACAAAGTTTTTTGCAATAATAAAATAATATAAATTTAAATATTCTTCTTGATGACTCTTTTTTTTTTTTCCTTTTTGGACCTTCATTTTTCTTTTTGCACTATTTTTCTTATATTTTTTAGTTTTTTAAATATAAAATCGGATACCGGATATCCGGATTTTAGACAAACCACTATCCGTATCCGATCCGGTTTAGTTTAAAATAAATCGGAACGGATATCCGATCCGGTTTTTAAAATCGGATATCCGTTTTTTCGGGTTTTGAAAACCGGATAGCGGATCGGAATCCGGTTTCCGGATATTTTTGCTCACCCCTAGTGGTGACATCTATAAAAAAATATCCTTTGAATAAAAAATCTACAAATCAGTACCTAAAATTTTTTTTACAGATAGATACCCGTTTTACTGTTCGCACCAATATCTCATCTTGTCGTACATTTTTATGTGTGTATTGTGTACCACGTCATCCGTTTATATGGTACCATATACCGTTTCTATAAGGTACCGTAGTGTGTTATATATGACCGTAGTGTGTTATATATGACGTAACATTTTCTAAACGTATTACGTACCAAAATACGTTGATATAGGATACCTAAATGTGTTATATGACATATCTGCGGCGGATACCTATGTGCAAAGAATATATTCTATTAGGTACCTACATATAAAAAAGATATTGACAGGGTACTGAATTACAAGTTTTTATGCAGATGAGTATTTATATGTAAAGATCAGTAGATTGTAACAGTAGTTACTACAAGAGACTTTTGTACCACGAATGAATTAGAAACTGTCCTAGTCTTCACATATTGACTAAATTTATATTAAAGTCAATTTATAATCACTTTTTAGCTACGACGAATTCAACTATAAGCAATTTCTTATTGTACGGATCACTGTTTCTCTATCAGCAAGTCATGTGGTGTTTCATTCTAAAATTAATTCGCAATAAAAATAGATTATCCGCATGCTTATTTGTATACGTTTCATAATTGTTTCTAGATCGAGTTTAATGCCTATACGCAATCAAGTGATATTACAAGATTTAATTTTGTTGATAAAATTAGATGACATCAGTAAAACATGGTCCTACCTGTCACAATATTTTAAGCGCAACCCCATATTATCTTTTGCCTCGAATATTCTCCGTAATATTACCTTAAAGTAATTACAACATTCACTTACACGCACGTGTACGACAAGTAAGCATGAATCGTTCTGTAAAGTTTTGTAGCGACATATCATTAAATGGACGAATGTCTTGACATATTGCCACGCAACGATGTCGCCATTTCTCGTATATTCATCTCTTTTACACATCATCTTGTATAATTAAAATAGGTTTGTTTTTCTTTTTCGTTTTCCTTATCCATATCATGCATGTACTGGGATGAGTTTTGAATTGTTATTTATTATGGTGGGGTAGCATGAATTTTGTTTAAGTGAGAAGTGGATAAGATGGAATCAACATATATGAATATATTTACGTCATTCTGGCATTTGTTTCTTATACTCGAGAGCTCGAAATGAAAAATCACGGTGTAGAATGATGTGAGACGCTAATAAATCGAAATATCTACCTAGTATATCCATAACGTCATCTACCTTCTCTCAAGTGATATGTCTTTCTCCTTATTTATTGAAGCATGCGACTTTATAGAATGACTTTGATAAATTATTTTACCAAACTAAAATCAGTATATCCAAAATTTAAAAGATAAATTCCTAACCTACATGTAGACATTGTATTGGTCGAGATGCGATAAATACGTATTTACACATACATAGGAAAATTTGCAATCAAGAAATCAACCCCATAAAGCATTGAGAGCGAGAGCAATCCTATCAACAAAAGATTATATATTTGGCAAACCGTCGCCGCCTGCAATGTAATTATCAAACAATTAGACGATATCCACAAAAAATATTTAGAAAAGAATAATCGCGTGTACGGTGGTCCTTTCTATCCCCAAAAATGGCAATTGATTTTTCACTCCTTAAAAACCAAAAGGTTAAAATAATTACCACTAATAATAACTTCAAGAAAAGAAACTACCATCATTTTGTTGCTATAAATAGCCGTGCTCACCCTATCTAAGCGGTGCCATATAATAAACAGTATATAGAAAGAAAGAAAAAGATACTTCTTGTTCATTATTCCATTATTACATCATCGTCATCTTCATCATCATGTGTGGGATATTAGCTTTGCTTGGCTGCTCCGACGACTCTCAGGCGAAGAGGGCCCGCGTTCTTGAACTCTCTCGAAGGCGAGTTATTATTTTTTTTTTTTGCATTCGCTTTTATTATTTATTACGTCATAAAATAAAATTCGAACTTTAATAATAAAAAAAGTTTGATCGATGGCTCGCAGGTTGAAGCACCGTGGCCCTGATTGGGCTGGGCTGTACCAGCACGGAGATTGCTATCTTGCGCACCAGCGGCTCGCCATTATCGACCCCGCCTCGGGCGATCAGCCTCTCTTCAGCGAAGATAAGAAGATCGTCGTCACGGTAATTTACTATCCACGTTATATGTTGAACGATCACCTCATATAAAAAGTTTGATTTTGGGAGTAATATTTAATTTTTATATATTTTTATTTCTAGAACGAACTCGGATACTCTTTCTCATCTAGCCTTAGAAAGTTGTCAGGATTCGCGAATTATCTCTTAATCAATTGGAACTGTACTAATAACCTCTTGATCTTAGGCCGTGATACCATGTTAATTGGTCACTTTATTTATTAAAAATAAAGTGATAGGAGGAGAAACTGTCTTATGTATATAGTGGCGTGTAGAGTTTGAATTATTCAACGTGCGACAAAGCCCAACTTAGAATCTCTAACATTATTCCGACTAATAATACAATGTTAAATGATCAGTTCACCTAAAAGTTTGAAATTTCAAGGAAAGAATCATATTTTAATTTTATATATTTTTGTTCCCGACGTTATCGTCATGTAAGAAATATATTTTTCCAGGTAAACGGCGAGATATACAACCACGAGAAGCTTCGTGGGCAGTTGTCGAAACACAAGTTCCACACTGGGAGCGATTGCGAAGTTATCGCTCATCTCGTGAGTAACAAATAATCTCGAGTGATACTATATTGTTTTTCTTCTTCATAGATGTCGTCTTCTTGATACGATTATTTCTTTTTTTTTTTGTAGTACGAAGAGCATGGGGAAAATTTCGTCGACATGTTAGACGGGATGTTCTCGTTCGTGCTCCTCGACACTCGGGACAACAGTTTTCTAGTAGCCCGCGACGCCATTGGAATAACGTCTCTATACATCGGATGGGGGCTCGACGGTATATGCACGTCAATCCCTACAATTTATTTAGGGTCCGTTTCGTTATAAAGAGGATATAAAGGCCTATTAATAATTATTACGTATAAGCCCATGATAAATTATCCTGTCATGATAAGGCAGCTTATTAATTGCGGACATTACTCAAACATCGGGCTGAAAAATTAATATCGGGCCGCAATTACGAAACCAAACACTATATTTTTTTAGTATCATCTATATTATATGGGCTTATCACGGAGGCCATACGGGCCCTTAGATGATCCCTTAACTAGGAGTAATTCGTATTTTTAAGTTTATTCGATCTTTTATAGGCTCCGTTTGGATTTCCTCGGAGCTCAAAGGCATACACGACGAGTGCGAGCATTTCGAAGTATTTCCTCCCGGTCACCTCTATTCGAGCAAAACCGGGAAATTGAGGAGGTGGTACGACCATCCATGGTACTCCGAGGCCATTCCTTCGACTCCTTACGATCCTTTAGTCCTTAGGAACGCTTTCGAAAAGGTAAGAAATCGCCGAAATATCGTAATATTTGTTTTGCGTCGAGTATTGAATTAGTTCAATGGATTTTTAGGCCGTTGTTAAAAGGCTAATGACGGATGTGCCCTTCGGCGTGCTATTATCGGGCGGGCTCGATTCCTCGTTAGTCGCGGCCGTGGCTTCACGTCACTTGTTGAAGACGAAGGCCGCTAAGCAATGGGGCGGACGTCTTCATTCTTTCTGCGTCGGCCTCGAGGTTTGCTTTTTCGTCATTACGCTCTTAATATTGTCTTTTTTTTTTTCCTTTATGGCGGTTAGTGGGATGTTTTTTTTTTTCCGAGTAGGGCTCTCCCGATCTGTTAGCGGCGAAGGAAGTTGCCGACTACTTGGGGACAGTTCACCACGAGTTCCACTTCACCGTTCAGGTCGGCCCCTAGTTTTTTATTTGATGTTCTTATTTATTGATATTATTGTTCTTTTAGAAGTTTTAATAATTTTGCGTGCTCGGGTTTTTATATATGTAGGACGGGATCGATGCGATTGAGGACGTGATATACCACATTGAGACGTACGACGTGACGACGATAAGGGCGAGCACTCCCATGTTCCTAATGTCGCGTAAGATCAAATCCCTCGGGGTTAAAATGGTCTTATCCGGCGAGGGCTCAGACGAGCTCTTCGGCGGATATCTTTACTTCCACAAGGCGCCAAACAAGGAAGAGTTCCACCGCGAAACTTGTCGCAAAGTGAGCCTAATATATATATATGTATATTTCTATACTTACGCCGAAAAGTAACTAATCTCGTCGAATATTTCTTGCTCGATGAAAGATTAAAGCGCTCCATCAGTACGACTGTTTGAGGGCGAATAAATCGACGTCGGCGTGGGGTTTGGAGGCCAGAGTCCCGTTCTTGGACAAGGAGTTCATCGACGTTGTAATGAGCATCGACCCTGAGTGGAAGATGGTAAGGGATTCATCGAAATCGGTCGGTCGGTCGACCTTAGGGTAAAAATTTCGAATGAATCGTTATTTGTTTTGTTCGTTTGATGCCTCAGATAAAACCCGACCAAGGCCGGATCGAGAAATGGATATTGAGAAGGGCTTTCGATGACGAAGAACGCCCATATCTTCCGAAGGTTAGCTAGTCGATCGCACGTGTAAGAACTCTTATTTTCGTTGTAAGGAATAAGCCGCTAACTACACGTTGTCCTTCGCGTAGCATATTCTTTATCGGCAGAAGGAACAATTCAGCGACGGCGTCGGCTACAGTTGGATCGACGGGCTTAAAGCTCACGCCGAACAAAACGTAAGTTCACAATAATAATTGCATCGTGCTTCTCATATACTGTTGAAAATAAAGTATACGAGATGCAAATATGGTGCAAATCCATTCAAGCTTAAGCTTCTAGATGAACTGGTCATTCAACGTGGTAAAGAACTCATGATAAGAAGTCTTCCATTCATAAAAAAAAACTATACGTCTAAGGATAGATAAGAAAAAAGTCAATCAAGACAGCGCAATTAATAATATATAGAAAAAAGTTTCATTCCTATTGTTGTACATAATTTTAATACGTAAGAAAATGGTCGAAACAGGTCACGGACAAGATGATGCTCAACGCCTCGCACATCTTCCCACACAACACGCCGAACACGAAGGAAGCCTACTACTACCGGATGATCTTCGACCGCTTCTTTCCTCAGGTAAGAAGGAGACCGACCGCCGTCTTCTGTTTTTATCTTCTTACAATAACACGAAGACTTTGCTCGATCAACTCGCAACTTTCTTGAATTTCAGAACTCGGCTAGCCTCACGGTGCCCGGCGGGGCTAGCGTGGCTTGCAGCACGGCTGCAGCCGTGGCATGGGACGCGTCTTGGTCCAAGAATCTCGACCCCTCGGGCCGAGCCGCCATTGGGGTTCATAATTCTGGCTACACTAAGAATCTGCAGTCGTCCTCTGCTAAGGTTATGGCCAACGGTGGTAGTAATCGTAACGTGCCGCCGCTCATGAATGGAGCCGTGGCTAACAAGTCCACGCCAGAGCTCACCATTAAGGGCTAGAAGAAAATTATTAATACATAAAATATTATATAGTTGGATTAAGAGTAATTGCCGTATGTTGTAAGTGTTTCGTATGCGTGTGATGTAACATTTGTATTATAGAATAAGATCAAGTTGATCATACTGTTGGGTTTTGTCAACTAACAGAGTAAACTTGTTCCAACGGATGAGTTTTTAATTGCGAGGACTTCACTTTAGAGCACTATTTGAAGCAAGAGGAAGGCAAAAGGTTCTGCACAGGATTCGCAATTTGTTCTTCGATACTCAGTTTATACTTTATTCTATGTAGAATCATAAACATTTACTAGTCTCATCTCCACACTAATAGGTCGTGTGCTAAAATGCATTTATTAACTATCGAATACTAATTACTAAAATAGAAGGATAAACATATCAATATAAAAAAGGCAATATAGTGGGTGATTTATATTATTTTAATTTTAATTGATAGATCAAACTTAACGGTTTATAGCAACCCTGATACTTAATAAAAGAGTATAAATTTCTTGATGTGGATGGTCAATCTATGAGTTTACTTTTACAGTAAGACCTATTTGGTTATAAGTGTCATATAAAAGCCGAATATAAATTATTTAGAGGAGCCCAATATAATTTATTTGACCCTAATAACATGGTTTATTTATTCCGGGCTTGTAATTTAATATTAGGCTAAAAGGTTTATTTCGGTTTGCAATTCAAAAACCAAACACTATATTAGTTAGTATTATTTATATTATATGGGCTTATGAGGGCCCGCAAACGAGCCCTAAGAACTATACAAGTAGAAAAGAAGATGGAGATGTGAGGTACTTGACTATTTTGTTTTTCTCTCTTATATTGTTTTTTCCTTTTCCTTGGTTGACGATCATAAATAACTTTTGATCTTAGAACAGGGATAAAAAATCTTGACAAAAATACCCTTAAATTTAAAGCCATGGACCGAAACTTTTGTCAATGGGCTATTATTTAAAAATTGGCCGAGTTAAATGCCATTTTTTAAAAGAATATAAAATTCTCGAATATCTCCAAAACTCTCTCGAAGTCGAACCCTACTCGAATCGCTTTCAAATTTCTATAACCCGACTAAACATACTTCTCTCGAAAAAAGAAAAAAATGCAAGTCATCATTGATCATCATCTCGTATTCGTATTAACAAAGAGAATTCCATTGGTCCCCATCCGAACCAACACGAGGTTCATCTTTAATGACGACGGACTAGTACACCTTGCACACCCAGATGTGTGTGCTATAATATATATGTAAAAAATATTAAATTTATTTTAATCATATGTAATCGGGAATTACAATTTAAATATTGATATTATAAGATTAAAGATATAATAATTAACTGAAAACAGTAAATAACTAAATATAGTAAATAGAGTTAGTGAGTGCTTTTTTAATTTTATTATTAATTTTTTTGGTGAAATTGTCAGACCAAATGAGCAGCTTAATCTAACCCATCACCCTTAATAAAATAGAGTATAGATAATAATATCATATGTTCGAAATTGCCAAAAAATGGATGGTGAACGACACTATCCAAGAAGAACATTTTAGAGTCGACGATACTCAGCATATAAAGTGTTAAGCGACACTGTTGAGATTACTAAAAAGTGGGTGCTGTCCCACATCGGATAATTCAAGCTCTTCAAGCCGGTAGATATATAAGGGTTTTTTCTCATCATATTACTAATTGATTTTAGAAGGTACCCTCAATTTCTATTAGACACAACTATTTATGACGGTAAATTCGGATATTAGTCTCATTCTGGACTAGTGCTGTCAATTGGGCCCGTGACGCGTGGGCCGGACCGCCCCATCCCCGAAAAGGGCGGTCTGGGCTGGGATATTTTAGGCCCGCCAGGCGGGCCTAAACGCCAGCCCGCGTGGGCCGCGGGCTTGGACCGGGCCAGCCCGCCAGTTTAATAAAATTATATATATTTTATATTATATATTATGTTTAAATATATAACTATATATAGGCGGGCCTGGCCCGCCTAGCCTTGCGGCCCCCGAGGTGGGCCATTCTCCCATTTTTTAGGCCCGCCAGCCGCCAAAGCCCGCCATGCCCCGCCGCCCCATTTTGACTGGTCTTTCCTGGACTGTGTACTTTGTGACTGGGATGTTCCAAAAAAGTAAAAATAAAATTACAATACGATGTTTAAGCATAGATATGTTCGTACATCACGAGAAACATGGGGTGTTGAATAGTTCTCCTTTTTTACTTTAATTTTACTTTTTGTTATTGAATTACTATTACTTGGCGGGCACGTGTATATTTCTCCAAGCCCAAACCCCCCAATGCCAAGACTCGATAAATAAAAAAAGAAAAAAAAAACTCACTTGAACAAAATAAGGAACACAGAAAAACTCGAAGCCTCACTGCCTCTCAATGTCGGCTATGGCGGCAAGTGAACCACTGAGGAAGAAACGTAAGAAGTTTCTCGTCAATGATAAAGTGGAGGTAAATCATGCTTGAAGTAGCGTTGACTCGCGCTGTTTTGTGGATAAAAATTGGATTGGTACCAAAAAATTCTGTTGATTCCGATCGTCCCTGAACGAGGCTTGTGATCTTTTGTTTCCTTTTCTCTCTTTTTCTAAACTGATTTTTTTTTTTCTCATCGGCCTCTTTGAAAATTTGTCAGCATTGTGCTGCTTTGTGTCTTTGTGTGTCCTTTTTTTTAATTCGCGGCGGAGGATTGGTGGTGCTATCCGCGGTTGCATGTAGGGCGCTTTTGTTTGATTTAATCTTGCAAAGGTCAGTTGGAATGTGGGGAAGATTTTGAATGTAGTCATTGTGGATGCTAATTGCGAAATTTCCTTTCTTATTTAGTCCCCACTTTTTTTTTCCTACGGCCGAGGTGGTCATGCAAAGGTTATATTGAATATGAATGTATGCGCTTATTTTAATGGTTTTTTTACTTCTGTTGGTCTCAAGAAAGAACAAGAAGATTCTCTAATTCAAATCTGGGGAATAAATTATACCGATGATACTGCTAGCTGATTTGTATAATCCGTAGCTGATCATTTAATGCTGTTAATTTAATAGTTGGATTTGAGAATCTGCATCCATAACTTATTTTTACTTGTATCAGGTGAGGAGTTTAGAGGACGGTTTCTTGGGTTCATGGCACCCTTGTACCATTATTTCTTGCTCACATTTGGAACGTTTAGTTCAGTACGATGAACTTCTCTGCGATGATGACTCTGGTTTGCTTGTAGAACGTGTGAAAGTGACTCCTGAAATCGACGGGGCTGACTATTCTAACACTGATATTTCGGATAGTTATCGGGGTCTAATAAGGCCTAGAGCACCTTCTCGTGTTCTTGGGCCTTGGTCTTTCTATTACGGACTGTGTGTTGACTATTTTTACAATGAAGCGTGGTGGGAGGGTGTGATATTTGATCATGATGATGGATCGCATCAGCGGAGAATATTTTTCCCAGACATGGGTGATGAAATGATAGCCCATATAGATTTACTGCGGTTAAGTCAGGATTGGAATGAAGTTACTGAGTTATGGAAACCTCGTGGGAACTGGTTATTGCTTGAACTGATTGAGGAGTTCGAGAAAGGCTGGCCTTTGCCTGTTTCTGTCAAGCAGATTTGGTATGATATCAGGATGAAGAGTGACTTTAATACGCTTGGTGATTGGACTAGTTCTCTAAGGAAAGATTGGAGGGAGTTTTTGATGCAGGTTTTAAGTGACAATATCAGGGTATCTGCTGACCATGTCTTCAAAGAACTGAGATCTTCATGGGACTCGGCTGCGCTCGGGAATCTAATTCTGAAATTTTCTCGATCAGAGTTTCATGAATGTCTGAAAAACGCTGATTTTTTCGGTGACCAATCAGTGGTTGCGCCCTTAGCAGTTACAAGCAAGGTGGATGATGAAGAAGCCCAGCCTACCAGTTTGGAATACAATAGGCAAAGCTTAGTTCGAAGTGATCAGAAAGCGTTCTCCATCATGTGTTCCAATGAACTAGCTCTTGCTATTGCTTGCCCAGATTTGCAGACATCAACCCATCACAGGGATGGATCTTGTAAAATTATCTCTAATAACGATGAAAAAACACCACCTGGCGCAGGTTTAGATTTGCCCCATCAAACTACTGTGAAACGCCGGGTTGCGTATGCATGGAAGGCAGTGGCACCCGACTTGATAGAGGGAGCTGAATTTTGTCCAGAGGCCGTTGAAAAGTCCATAGAACTGACTAAGTTGGATAAGAATATTCCACGTGATTTGGCAGTGAGTATCAGGAAACATCTGTTGTATGTGAAGTGGAAAGTTGAGTATTTTATGGATTCGGTCCTGCGCTTTCGTTATACTTCCCCAGATGGAGAATTATTTTATTCTCTTCGTCAAATTCTTCTGAAATTTGAACGTAATGTCAACATAAGACCTGAAATTTCGTCGCCCACCATAAACACCGGCAAAATAGTTGACGAAAGTTCACCTCAGGATACACTTCCATCGCCAGAAAAAGTTTCTTCCGTGGATGATAAAATAGAGGAACCTCCTCATGAGACATGTAGTATCTCAATATCGGACAAGCCACTTCCGTCATGTGAAGCATTTAAATCAAGAGTCACAAGGAAAAGTAATCAAGGTAGATCATATGACGCCGGAGGTTCAGGAACCGAAAATAAAAGAAGGAAATCTTTGAAAAAAGGAGGACCCCTGGTTGCCAGTTCTTCAATCCCTGTTCGTAGATCAATAAAAAGAGTTTTTGAGACGCCTACATCTTCCTCTCAGCCAATTCCTCGAACTATCTTGTCTTGGTTGATAGATAAGAATGCAATTTTGCCTAGAGAAAGAGTTCATTACTGTCATCACAAAGATGGTCGACCAATGGCAGAAGGTCGAATAGCTCGTGAGGGAATCAAATGCAGTTGTTGTGGAGAAAGCTTTTCCCTTACTGAATTCGAAGCACATGCTGGGAGCACCACTCATAGACCTTTGGGCAATATCGTTATGGAGGATGGTAGGTCTTTGCTGGACTGCTTGTCGCAGCTGAAAGGATTTAAGAGCAAAACACCTTCAAAGTCTGAATCACGTGAAAAGAAAGGTGTCTTTTTCAGTAGTACTAATGACTACATATGTTCTGTGTGTCACTTCGGAGGGGAATTGATTCTGTGTGATAGATGTCCATCTTCATTTCATACTCACTGCGTTGGTTTAAAGGTATTCTCTTTGCATGTTATGGTCTGGAAACGTTATCAGTGTATTTCTTTTCCTTATAATAATAGATGGTCCTTGTTTAATATATAATTCGGTGCTGACATCTGATTTACAATTGTATTGCTGCCTTACAGGAGGTTCCAGATGGTAATTGGTTTTGTCCTTCGTGCTGTTGTGGGATTTGTCTCCGTGGCTTAGTTGATGATATTGAATTGCAGCTAACAGGATCTTCTCCTCTCATGTGTTGTCAGTGTGAGCGAATATGTAAGTTTGATGAGTTAGATTTCTGTGATGTCTCTACTTATACGTATAAACTATTCATGATGTTTGAGTTACTAATGTATGAAATTTTATACAGATCATTTTGAGTGCCTCAGAGATAAAGGAGTAGCATATCTGAATCGTAACGATGGAGGTTACTGGTTTTGCCAAGATACCTGCGAACAGGTAATTTGATTGGTTTTCTCATCAGGCATAGTGGATCATGTTTCGAATGTGACATGCTCTCGTAAACTTCTCTACATATTAGCATCTGAGATATAAGTTCTGAAACTATATGTTGCGAAGTTGAATCGCAGTAAGTGACAATAGAGTGTTTCTACTTCCATGTGCTCGACCCTAGATTCATCAGCAGTCTATGTGAATAGTATTTCTATTTTATCAACTTCTAGTCCACTCTCAGATATCATTTATTCTGAGCTTTTTTGGTATTGCATACCACGACGATGACAATTTTTTTTTTCTTTCAATCTGCAGATATTTCGGGTTCTACATGAGAGTTTAGGAAAACCAGTGCCCATCGAGGGTGGTGATTTGACTTGGAGATTGGTGAAGTTCATACAACGTGATTGTTCTGATCATGAAGCATCTGACGATGAGTGTTCATTGGAGATCTATGGCAAGCTCAACGTTGCCTTGTGTGTAATGCATGAGTGTTTTAAACCTGTCAAAGAGCCTGGCACCAAAGATCTTGTTGAAGACGTCGTTTTCAGTAGATGGTGAGATTTTGATTGCACACATCAGTGATATGTCCACTGATCCTCTTACATGTCATATTTGGGACATGCTTTCATTTATATTCTTTGTCAGTTCAACTGTCAGACTATCCTCACGAAGTTATTCTTTATAATTTTCATATCTTTAGGTCTCAGCTAAACCGGTTAAATTTCCAAGGTTTTTATTCCGTGCTTTTGGAGAAGAAAGACGAGCTAATCTCCACTGCTGTAGTGCGGTATATTATCCTTTCATGTTCCATATTTTCACCCGCTTTATGTCTTTCTATTCTCTGTGCTTGAAATCTTTTTTGTCAAATTGACCCCAGGATCTATGGCAAAAGAGTCGCTGAGGTCCCTTTGGTTGCTACTCGGTTCCACTACCGTGGACAAGGCATGTGTCGAATATTAATGACGGAACTCGAGAAGGTTAGTGACCTATTTCAGACATTAGATTTTGTGTCATTTACTTTTTCCATTACTTCGTCACTTCTTGGCATTTGAGATGCTGCTGCACAACGGTCTTTCTAATTATTACGATTGACCTTGTCGAAGTAGCCAAAGTGAAAAATATTTTTATATATCATGCATAAATGGTTATGATTGCATAGGGGGCAATTAGTATTGAGATGAGTTACGTGAAAAAACTAAGATCATTCTTTTTTTTTGCCATTAGCTAATTTGTGATGTCGCGTAAACTTTCCTCGGATTAACCAAGCTAAGAATTATGCCCACATTGAAGTTATGGATCGGGGTTTCTAAGATCATTTTCATTTTTCTTCTTGCCATTAGCTCAATTTGTGATGTCGTGGAAACATTAAGCTACTTTACATGTAAATGTGTGTCATTATGCTTATCAATAATGAAGAAACTTCACATTCTAACTTCTTCTTGATTTCATTTGCTTGACTCTGAGATTGTGTTTGGATTAACGAAATTAGTGTGGAAAAGAAATTTGATGAGAAAATAAAATAGCTTTAACAAGTTTTTCTTTTATTTTCCTCACCGTTTGATGAATATAGTTTTCCTTAGTTTTAGTATAGACTTGATTTTCGTTTATTTATTTATCTCCATTATCTATCTATTTCTTTAATCAACCAAATATAAAAATTAGTTTCATTTTCCATTTCCTTTTCCTTTCCTTACAATCTCCTGGGGGCGTTTGGTCCGCGGAATTCGATGCGGAAAAGAAAGAAAAGTGTGATCATATGCATAAAATCATTGTACATTACGCTTCACGTGTCGTACCATTCCACTTTTCCTTTTCTTTTCCACGTCGAAATCCGTAAACCAAACGGAGCCTAACCTTCTGCTTGGGTCGAGAAATTTGTGCTTAACAGAGTACTGAAAACAATTCAAGCTAAGATACCTTACACTTCAACTTTAAGTGTCGTACCATTATATCTTTCCTATTCTTTTCCAGATCGGAATCTTTGTACCAAGTGCAACCTACCATAACTGAGTGCTAATTACCAACACAAACAATTCTATTCCAACAACCTTCACTCCTCTTTTTGGTGGACCTTGCTAAAATTAAAAATAAAAAATGCTAAATATAACTTATAACAAAACTCCAATAACTATTGCAGTTCATCTCATATCATGCTGCTGCAATATTAATATCGTGTCGAGTTGTTCTTCGAGCTAGGTCGAAGTTAACATTGAGGTCTTTTTTATAGTGATATTTCTTAGTTTGTTTGTACTCGGTTAAGTTTTTTATATATATACTAGTATTTTAGCACATTCTATGCGCTTATATATATATAGTATGTTGTAGGAAGTACAAAGTAAGCTTTTTAAGATTTGAGTTAATTAATGATAAGTTTTAACTTCATTAAATATCTTTAATGGCAAAATTGTAATTAAAGTGAAATTGACACACCAATTGACAGTTATTATATGGTGTTCGCCCTTAATATAATAGATTTGATATGTTTAAATGGAAAAATCTATTACAGGTGATAAACTTTTTAAATAAAGATTATCGTCTCCGATCCCGATGACCAGATCACCAACGCTAATACACACATTTATATTGCGGTCACGTCAAAAATCATGGAACCACCCATAGTTGAATATCATCACCAACAGATGCTCTTTTCACAAAAGGAAAGCAAGCATAGGACCAAGAGATGTATCTATTGGGTTCTTGAAAGGCGAACTGTCATGGCTAAACCATGACCAAACACAACCAATCTCTTAGGGTGCGTTTGGTCCACGGAACTCGATGCGGAAAAGAAAAGGAAAGTGTGGTCATACGCATTGAATCGACGACACTTTTCCTTTTCTTTTCCACGTCAAAATCCGTCATACAAACGGAGCCTTAGAGATGTCTCTATCTAACTGGGAAATCAATTATTCGACAAAGAGATGCAGTTGTTCACCAAAACGTGAAAGGTCATGACCAACCTTAATGACAACTCATCACCAAGTCATGTTGGTATCCATTTCAAGAATGGTGAGTAACGATAACGCAGCTATTGTGGAAGGAGTGTTCTTTATATGCAATAATTGAATTTCTTTCTAGAGTATCCACATGAAATGCGTTGTGTTTCTGCGTTATCGGACAATAAGATCAATAGTTTGAGTGCGACCGAATGTAAATCCGAGAATCCTGATGAATTTCAGTTTTTCAGTAGCTTGAGTCCCTTCTTGGCATTTTTAGCTTGGAGAATCTACATGCATATCTTTCCTCTATATGTATAAGGAGATGCATGCATATCTGTCTTATGCTGTGTACTTTCTAAACTTGACTCATTTCGTCTTTTAGTTACTTCATGCACGCATTTACTAAGCTGTTATTTACTTTGTGTAGCATCTTCATCTTTTTTGCAGAAACTGATGAATATGGGAGTAGAGAGGCTTGTTTTGCCAGCAATTCAAGGTGTACTGAAAACTTGGACTGATTCATTTGGATTCTCCATGATGAGTGAATCAGAGAAGCTTCAATTGGTGGGGCACACCTTTCTAAACTTCCCAGGCACATTCTTTTGCCACAAACTCCTAACTTCCTTAGTGTCAAGCCAATCAACAGGTTATAATTGAATGTCCATGGATGTTCGAACAGTTTTTTGAAAAAGGAAAGGTTTTGTGCTTACAGATCTTTTTTAAAACATCCAATGCAGGAACACTAGAAAGACGTAGTAACCTCTTGAATACAGATGTCAAAGTTTTCTTGAGTGAAATCGTTATGGCTTCTGACGAATGTTGCACACAGCAAAAAGCGCTCGTCAAAACGTAAGATTCTTTTTCCTCTATAGATCGTTTGGATGCATATATATTAGACTTGAGCTGGGAATCGAACATTTGGTTGCAAATGTTGGTTGCTTTTCATTTATATTGGAAAGTGTTGTAGAATCCGATGTAATGTCTATTATTCTAACTGCATGTATTTACTTGCAATCTTCAAATATCCATTTATTTTCATTGGATTTGCTAACTGATTATGCTCTATCAGCATCTCAAGCACTGGCGAAGATCATCTGCCTGGTTCTGCCATTAAGGTAACTCACAACTCTGTCTTTTTCTGCTTTATCTATTCAACTACATATTATATTGGGATACTGAATAATCCCATGCTTTTCTACAGCTTATGGATAAACCAAAGCTCCCTATTATTAGGATTTTAGCTCTCGAGGCGCCTAATTTCAAGGATGCTAAAAGGCAATGCTGATGAAGGAGACGTCGTTAGGGGAACCTTTCAGCTTGTTGAAAGTTTTAGTTAATCAATCGGAACCGCCTTTACTATTAAAAAGGTAATGTGTTTTTCATAGATCTGATGCAATTCTGGGAAAAAAATAATGCTTGAAAAACACTTATTTAGTAGTTCCACTTGGGGATGAATTATTTCATCACTTTAGAATCATGATTATTAATGGTGAATGGAAATGAGTTCGCTGGAATGCATTCTTCTTTGCATGGGTTTTGCTTCAAGGAAAAGAAAAATGGAATTTAGAGAAAAATGTGTCCTTTGTAACAATGAATGATAGAAACCTTACAAATAAAATGGTAGAGTTATATGATATGCATATAAGTTATACTCCCTCCGTTTCTTAATACATGACTTAGAATTTATTTTTGTTTCTATACATGTCGTTTTACAATTTTCAAGATAAACAATATTGTTTTTTTTTCAATTTTATCCCTTATCTTTAGTAGAAATTGTTAAATTAAATTAGATAACATAATTAATTAAGAGTAAATGGAGATTTTTTACTGTATTTCTTAATACACGTCTAATATCTTTAAACGACAGGTATTAAGGAACATAGGGAGTAAAAATTTATGAGCAGATAGAGAGAGGATACTCTGCTATTGATTGGGGCTTGCTTATCTATACTCTTAATTAAGCGTCACAGCTTTGGGTAAACTATTAAATTTTAGTCTGATAATTTTAAATTAGGCTTAATTATTTTTTTGGTCCCGTATGTTAGGGGGGTTTGCGTTGTAGCGACCAGTATTTTGAGGTTTTGCAGTATATGGACTTTAAGTTTCGAAAGACGGCATTTTTAAGACAGTATACGCCGACCCGGTATTTTGATCTAAACCCGCCGACGTGGAATGTGACACGCTGACGTGTGTTCTTAAATAATTAGCGACTGATTTTAGCGACGGAAATTCCGTCGCTAAATTGAAAAAAAAATAGTTAGCGACGGATTTTACCGACGGAAAATCCGTTGCTAACTGGAAAAATAAAAAAAATAAAATTAGCTATAGTTAGAAATACTATATATTAACAATTATAATTATTAACAATTTGAAATTATTAACAATTAATTAACAATTTTAATTATTACAATTTCTATTTCTTTACAATTCAAACAAACTGTTAACATATAGCTAATCTTAAAGGTTAGAAATACTATATAGCGAAGGAATAATCACGCTTGGAATTATAATTATTAATGATTTGAAATAATTAACAATTAATTAGCAATTTTAGTTATTACTATTTCTATTTCATTACAAAAAATTGAAATTTCAAACCTAATGTTAATAATAATATTGATTAACATAAATTCCGTCGATATATAATATTTCTAACCTTTAAGATTAGTTATATGTTAACAATATAAATAATTATTAACAATGTGTTTGAAATTGTTCATATAATTCCAACATAAAAATTGTTAATTAATTGTTAATAATTTCAAATTGTTAGTAACTATAATTCCAACCGTTACTTTTTTTTTCCAGTTTGGCGACGATTTTCGGTCGCTTCGCTAATTTTTTTTTTTCAGTTTAACTATGGAATATCCGTCGCATCCGCGCTAAAGTATTTTATTTTTTTTTTAATTTTTTCATTTTAGCGACGGATTTTCCGTCGCTAATTTTTTAAGAACACACGTTAGCGGGTCGTATTTCACATTGGCGGGTTTGAGTCAAAATACCGGGTCGGGCGTATACTGTCCTAAAAATGCCGTCTTTTCGGAACTTAAAGTCCCTATACTGCCTCAAAATACTGGTCCCTATAACGCAAACTCGCCTAACATAGGGAACCAAAAAAATAATTAAGCCTCTAAATTAATTAGAAATTAATCTTAAAATTAATAAAAAAAACACCCTATCATATCCTATTATAAATTTCAATTTTATCCCTTTATTTTTATATTTATATGTAGTACCACACGCATCTCAGTGAGGGTTGGGCTATAGTCTACAGTAGGGGTGGGCGTTCGGGTTCGGGTATCTGGGTTTTACCCGATCCGATCGGGTTCGGGTGGTTCGGGTCGGGTAATTCGGGTTATTTGTCGGGTATCGGGTTACCCGATACCCGATAATTATTAATCGGGTTGGGTATCGGGTAGTTCTTTACTACCCGATCGGGTTATTCTAGTACCCGACAAGTTATTTTGAAAATAATATATTAGTTTTTATACACGAACATTATAAAATATAATTACATATCTAAATATCAATATCTAACGCGAGTAATGAAGTTTTAAATAATATTTCGATTAATTTCTTATTTTAATTACACAATTAACAAGTGATATTTTATTATGGATGTATAAATCATTGTACAAATTTAAAATATATTATCAAAATTTTATATGTATATATTTATTGAAAATAAAGCATCCGAATATTTTAAGTGATATTAATATATAACATGAATATTTTGATATGTTTATTTCATTACATTATTTTTAGTAATTTTTTTTCAATTTAAAATCGGGTAACCGACGTCGGGTACCCGAACCCGATGTATACCCGACCAGCGGGTACCCGCCGTAGATCGGGTCGGGTTCGGGTAGTGAAAATCTTAACATGAACTCGAACTACCCGAACCCGAACTAACGATACCCGACTACCCGACCCGATGCCCGCCCCTAGTCTACAGATTAATCTTATTTATCCAACAATTATCCACACACGTGGCATGTAGGTAAAAGGTAAGTACGATGTATAGTTGTATATGTCCAGGTTCAATGTCGGGCATATCCCCTTATTATCTCCCATCTTCGTCAACCTTTCGCCATTTTAGGAAAAAAGGAAAAAAGAAATTCATGGCAAAAATTGATCCCTCATTCATACAATCCCTCGAACACAGACCAAAACTCCAACCCACCACAGCCCAAAACATACCAATAATCGACCTTTTGCCGTTATTCGATACACTAAATGGATGTGAAAACGAACAACAGCTCTCAGTCTTGGCTTCGGAGATAGGCCTCGCCTGCCGAGAGTGGGGTTTTTTCCAGGTGATCAATCACGGGGCGTCTTCGAAGTCCCGAGGAAACCTAGAATCGGCATCGAAGAGGTTCTTCGACCTTCCGAAGGACGAAAAGGCGAAGGTAGGCAAAAAGGGCGGCGACCCTTTCGGCTACAACGAAACGGAGAACACGAAGAACGTAAGGGATTGGAAACAAGTGTTCGATTTCATGGTCCACGATCCCACCGTTATGCCCGTCCTCGACGAGCTCGGACGGCTCGTGGTCAGAGAATTTTCCAACCAATGGCCCGAGACGGCTTTGCCTGAACTCAGGTTGGTTTACTGCGGTAATATGGTTTGTTATTACGAGTAAATAAACCGGCCACTCAGTAACTCACTAACGGGACACCCAGTTAAGTCTATGCACGTTAACTACTTTTATGACAAATTTAATAGTTTAAATCCACCATCTCCAATCATACTGCGAAATCTAAAAAGATATCCTAAAATCACTCCAATCGAATCTAAAACTAATCCCAAAAGTGAGTTTTGTATTTTCTTTCTCCTTCCCTAAATGCATAGATGTGTTTGAACGCATAATATGCGTTCTATATTTAGTAATTTCATTTAATGTCATTTTATTTGTTTAGCTAATTAAAATATCCTTATGAAAAATAAAAATAAATTAAAATATACAAAAACGTAATTAGAAAGTTTTTTAGAATTATAAAATTTAACAACATATATTTTTTTATATTATTTAGTTTAATATGTAACTAAAATATTTTTTTTTTGAAGTTATAAAATATATTAGCAGTGTTAGAAAAATTGTGAAAGCTGGTCTAGAAGTAATATTTCAAAAATAGTCATTTGAGTTTGAAAATGAGTTTATCCGTTTGTGAATCAGTACTGCATTTTGCGTTTGAGAATGAGTTTGAGTTTGCGATTGAGCTAATCAGTTGGGATGCTCTAAATAGACGTACCAAAATAATGACTAAAAGTTTGATATGACTTTCGTAAAATTTGCTTTCTTTTCCTAATTTTTCCATAATTGATTACAACAATTACTTTAGCACAATCACGAATTTAATCATCGTTCTTGTTGAATTAACGGGTGTGTTCCATGACGATTTACAAAAAGTACGGTTTTGTTACGACAAACCATGTGCGGACGACTCAACTTTGTCTAGACAGAAACAAGTTAGAGGGCGAAAAACGAATTTTTGTGCGATTATGATACCGTTCTCCCTTCGACAGGCACGCCTGCGAGGAGCACGGTTCGGAAATGGAGAAACTAGCATTCAAGCTACTCGAGCTCATAAGCATGAGCTTGGGCCTAAAGAAAGACCGACTAAACACCTACTTCGAAGAGCAAACGAGCCGAGTTAGGCTCGCCTACTACCCGCCGTGCCCCGACCCAAGCCTAGCCCTAGGCGTCGGGCGACACAAGGACTCGGGCGCTTTGACCATCCTAGCCCAAGACGAGGTCGGCGGGCTCGAGGTGAAGAGAAAGTCCGACGGGGAATGGGTACGCGTGGGACCCGTTCCAAATGCTTACATTGTCAACGTCGGCGATATAATCCAAGTTTGGAGCAACGATAGGTACGAGAGCGTAGAGCACAGAGTGGTCTTGAATTCGGAGAAGGGAAGGTTTTCGATTCCTTACTTTCTATATCCTGCGCACTACGCTTGGGTCGAGCCGTTGGGCGAATTGGTGGACGACAAGGAGAGTCCCGCGAGGTTTCGAGGGTATAACTGGGGAATGTTTCGGGCTAACCGAAATAGAGGTAATGCGGAGAAGCTCGACGTCGAAAACCTTCAGATATCTCATTTTAGGATCGCTTGAGCATAAGTTTGACGTCGTTTTGAGTGTTCTTTTTTCTTTGCAGTAAAATTGTAATGAGATGTTCGCAAGTCTTAGAACTGCTAAACGATAAAACATCAAACGATTAATCGGCAAAATACGGACGCTGGAAATTTCATGTATTTTCTTTCGCAATGCTCGAAAACTCTACCCTTCGACTTGGGTTAAGTTAAACCGACCCGTTAATCTAAATCGATGCTACCCTTAACTAAGGTTAAACCAACCCATTAGAGCATATAAACTAGGACAAGAACGAATTAGTCCACCGTTCAATCACCAAGTTTCACACACGGAAATACAAACACCTACATGCTATGGAACACAGAGACAGAGAGAGACATAGTTCGCAACTTTCGTAGCCAACCTATTCAATTACATTACATAAGAGATAGGAAGTTTACCCCATTGCTTGCTTTGCCTGTTTTACAACAATCTCTCTTAACATCATCACCTTCTCCCTCCACTTTTAACCTGAAACAAGTCCCTAACACGAGCCTCGACGTCCTCCATGCTATACTTTACGTACCTATCCACGTGCCTCGAAATCTCGGGAACGCCCTGAAATCTCCCGAGAAAGCTACTATAAGCCGGGCAAAGGCTGCCCCACACAGAAGCCCTCAGCTCGTCCCTAAGCTGCTCGTCGAAAAGCACCCATGTCGTCTGATTCTTACACGTCTCCTCGAAGTAAGCGTTGAACGACTTTATCTTCTCCTTCAAAGCCCTCGAACCCTTGTCGGGGGACGATGTCAGCCATTGATGGTCCTCCTCTGCACCTTTCAATGCTCCCAGCACCTTACTCCAAGAGCTCCTCTGATAGCTAGCGAGGTACTGCCTCGCCTTGGCTGTGCATTTCTTGATCCAATCATCGCCCAGCAAGGCGCCCAATTCGTTTCCCTTCACTTTCTTGATGATGTACCTCGAATTGTTCATCATGAACACGGCGGATAGAGATGGGTCTTTGTAGACCCGGGATTTCTGCTCGAGGTTTGTCTCGAGGAGCTCCATGATCCATTCGATCTGAACGGTTAGTGACGATGAAGATGGGCCCGCGCCATCTTCAAACACTTGCTCTAATGTCTGCTTTGATCTGCAAGCTGCTTGGAGGTAGTTCATTACATAGCGTGTGATTGGGTGTAAGCCGCCGCCGGGCACTGCTACCTTGGCTGGGTCCCGCCTGATTAGGTTTTCGAGCTCCATGAATATGCCTCTTATGCATTCGCCCAGCCTATTGAAGATGGTTATTGCCTCGTTTCTCAGTTGAAGGCAGTATTGGTCTGAGAAGACGAGTTCGAACTCAGGCATCAGATCTCTGATGGTTTCGTAGACGTCCAAAACCCTGAATAGTCTCTCCGGCGAGCGGCTGCCTATGGCCACCGCGTCAGCGAAGTTTAGGAGCTGTATTAGGGTTCCTCGGCAGACCTCCATGAAGGAGAGGTCGGAAAGGGATGAAAACCCTAGGAATATGCGGTCGCAGAGGCGCCGTTCGCTGGGGTAGAGTATGCGAAGGGCGACGTTGGTTGCTTTCGTCCATTTGTTGATTTCGTCTTCGAGGTCCTCCCATGGCATGCCGTGGATCTCGTCGGTGCTTAGCTTGTGGTGTAGCCCTAATCTCGAGAAGCTTTCTTCTAGAAACTCGCGGCGGCACGCGCTGTACACGTGGCAGCACTCCTTGCCGTACCCGGCGGCGACCATCCGCTTGGCGATTGCGTGGAGGTCTGAGATGACGCCGCGCGGAAGCGCGTCGATTACGACGTCGTAGTCCGTCAGGGGACTCGCGACTGGAATCGACTCAGCCGCTACGTCGTCATCGCCCCCGCCGCACGGATCGTAGTCGTCTTCCTCGTCGGTGAAATTCGCACCACCGCCGGCGTCCGACCGGTCGGAGGCGCAGCCCCGGAGCGCCAGCGCGCGAAACTCGTCCTGGAGAAGAAACACGCACTGCTGCAACAGATCCTCGGCTCGATCTAAGAAAGACGACACGATCTTATCGTCGGCGAGTGGAGTCCACTCGCCGACCGCCGAGATAAGCCGATCCAAGGATGCAAAGAAGTCGTCGGAATCCGACCAGATCCCTCTGCCGTCGCGGAGGAACGGCGAGATCTGGCGGTGGAGGGATTCGAGGGTGTTTTCCACGGCGTCGTAGGAGATGTTCTGCGTGAGCTTTTCGCGGAGTCTGTTGTCAAAGCTCGAAAATATCTTCAATATGTCGTCGGTCATGGTGTCGGTGTGGCCTAATGTCTTCGCTATGTGGCGAGCGACGGCGATGAGCTTCTCTTCGCCGTTCTCCGACATTCTTCTTTCTTCAATTTTTCTTTTTTTTTCCTACAAATAAATATTTCCGTTCTTTATCTTTTTCTTTTTCTGCAAATTAGTGAATGGATTTAGATGATATAGAGACGAGTGGTTTTGTCTTTAGTCAAAGAAATCTGGTGGGGCCCAGCAGAAAAGATGTCTTACGCGTTTTCTCTCTCTCTCTGAGAGGGATATCTACATTTTTTTGGGATAGAAATAGCGATTTATTAGGAAATCATCACATGGATGGAGATATTTCTATTTTGTTTTTTCGAAAATTCCAAATGGACTATTTCATGAACCAACTAGTTGACCTATCTATATGGTGAAGCTCATTTAAATTTGAATTCAGAAGATTTTTCATCCACTTTGATAAAGCTTTTACTTTATTAAACGAGAAAGCATTATACTTCAGAAACGGATAAACTGTGAGAAGAGGGCGAGACAATTATGACATGGGAAGATAAATAAATAATTGGGCCCAAACAATTTTTTTATGATATACGGATTGATAGATGGCCTTTTATTTTTAGATCACGATCGTTGCTTGTTTGATTAATTCTTCCTCTAATCATATCACCTGAGATTAATTAAAAGAAAAGCATACGCTCGACAGATGATAGCCCGTGTTATTTTTAGATCACGATAGTTGAATGTTGGCTAATCCTAATTATATCAATTGAGACTACATAAAGGTGCAACTCACACACTTTTCCTTTTCCTTTTGTTGCCAAGACGAAAATTGGACTGGGACCAATATTATTGTTATTATTAAAATATTAATGATGTATTAAGAAGCCATCAATTGGTAAATGATTTGGGCATCGAAAATCGCTGAGTCAACACAAATGTAACGTAAATGTCTAGAACAATATCCGATAAAAAGGACTCTTGTATTCGATGCCTTCTCTTCGTGTCAAAACAACTTTCCCTCCCACCTAAACCCAATTCTCACTCCCGACGCCGTTCCACCGCCACCACCACCACCACCCCACAAAACCCACCGCGCTGCATCCCCACCACCGCCGACGAGCAGCAGCAGAGAAACACCATCTCCCAAGCCCAAAAAACCGCCCAGTCGCATACCGCCCGCACCGTCCTAGTCACCGGCGCCGCCGGCTTCGTAGGCTGCCACGTGGCCCTCTCCCTAATCCTCCGCTGCGACGCCGTCGTCGGACTCAACAGCTTCACTCTCTAGTACGACGCATCCAAGAGCAAGAATCCACGTCATCAACGCCGACATCAACGACGCCGCCGTCCTCCGCAGTGGCGGATCTTAGAGACTTTGGACGGTGGGGTCCAATTTGTATATTAGAATTTCATTTCCCCTTATATTTATAAATAATTTATTTTAGTGGGGTCCATTTCCTTATATTATATCAATTATGTAGATAATTATATTATAAAGGAAAAATAAATTCCAGTGGGGTCCATGCACCCCACTGGCCCAAGGGTGGCTCCGCCACGTGGCCCACCTCGCAGCTCAGGCCGGCGTACAGTACGCCA